>CM055870.1:32678512-34138512 GCA_029582165.1 Portulaca oleracea | reverse complement strand
AGACAGGTAATTCTCTATATCTCTAGTCATTGTTCAAAATGATCTAACATTCTGCTTTGGTTTCTGTGCAGGGAGCCATCACTGACACCAGGTCGCCGCTAAAAGGCGCCATCATCATCCATCATCCGACCGCCACATAAAAGAGCGCCGAAAGCATCCATTTTCTGGTCGCCACATAAAAGAGCACCGATGTCATCCATCCACACAACCCAAAACCGATGGCCCTAAGACTGCGGCCCGGAGATTTCCAAAGCTCAGGTAAAAATCTGAACCCATTTGCATTTCCAAGAACTAATACTTAATTTTCTTATGATTTTTAGGTTGCCACATAAAAGAGCACCATCATCCGGTCGCCGCTGAAAGGGACCATCCATCTTCAGGTTGCCGTATAAAAGAGCACCATCATCGGGTCGCCACTAAAAAGGGACCATCCGTCATCCGGTTGCCACATAAAAGAGCACCAGCAGCGACAGTCGTCAAACGGTGGCTACCTAAAGGCCTCCAATGATGTCGTCAGCGACAGTCGTCCAACGATCGCCACCTAAAGGCCTCTAACGATGTAGCCAGCAACAGTCATCCAACGGGTTCCACATAAAGGTCTCTGACGATG
Organism: Portulaca oleracea; assembly: GCA_029582165.1. Lineage (NCBI taxonomy): Eukaryota > Viridiplantae > Streptophyta > Magnoliopsida > Caryophyllales > Portulacaceae > Portulaca > Portulaca oleracea. The sequence continues at coordinate 34,137,902 of CM055870.1, read as the reverse complement.
TTAGCAACAACAGTCGTTTAAATGGATACCACAAAAAGGTCTCCAACGACATCTTCAGCAGCAGTCGTCCAACGGTTGCCACCTAACGGTTGCCACCTAAAGGTTACCAACGACCTCATCAGCAGCAGCAGTCATCCAAACGGATTCCACTTAAAGGTCTCCAACGACATTCTCAGCATTAGTCATCCAACGGTTGCCACCTAAAGGTTACCGACGACCTCTTTATCAGCGTCAGTCATGCAACGGATTCCACTTAAAGGTCTCCAACGACATCTTCAGCAGCAGTCGTCCAACGGTTGCCACCTAAAGGTTACCGATGATATCATCATCAGCAACATCATGTGGTCGCCATATAAAAGAGCACTGCCAGCATTAAGACAAGCATCAAGTCTACTTTGACCTTCGTCCTATTCGAACTCGATCAAAGTGGGGGCTCTCTGTAGACACCGGATTTTGTACCAGGACAAGTGTACAAATCAGGAGTAACAAGAAAAGAGGCTAGAAGGAAAGCCAAGCCACTGGGCCTCCATCAATCAAGAGTTACTGGGCCAACCCACAACAAAAAGCCTTCATTTTCCACCCTTTCCACATACATATGCCCCCCATTTCGAATCCCATTTTTTGCACAAGTCTCATTGGACCTATTTCTTTTTATGAGAGTAATTACACATCATAAGCTTTCCAACGCCTTTTGAATTGCCAAAATCGGAGTCCGGATGAAAGAGTTATGGTCGTTTGAAGATCCGGCCCACTAGCTGAGACAAAACCCGCACGGGTTTTAATCAATTGAGATGGCCCAGAACCAGAGTCAGCCCAAGGCGCGCCCCGGCCCAGTCGCTTCAAAATCCGCGCGGGTTTTAGATGGCCTAAACGCGTCGTTTTGCCATCCACGTCAGTGATCCGTGTGCCTGGATATTTTAAAACCCGCGTGGGTTTTCTAATTGAATCCGGCGCCAAAATCTTGATCATCCCATGATATTAGCCCATGTGCATTTGACTTGACCTTGACTTTGTGATTGCATGGCATGATCCAAGGGATGTGTCCCCATGATTTTCCCTCCTAAACCTCACCTTCTCCAACTATAAATACCCCCTCCATTCTTCCACTCATCTCACCAACAACTCTCATAATCCACCACCATTATACTCCCATTCTCACCAACTATCATCATAATCCTACCTGCACTCTCCTATACTCTCTCTATTATCAAGCATTCTCATCAACTAACACCATTATTCTACCCTCATTTCATCAACAATCATCCCTTATTCTACCGAATTTTCATCACTCCCTTAAAATTCCCTCATCCATAATCACTCTCTAAACCTCTCCTAATCACTTTTGTCACATCCATATCATCACCCTAATACCATTTCCTAAACCACTTCTATCTTTCCATCAAAGTCCAAAGGCAAGGCAAAGTCAAGGATTTCAAACCGGCACATTCGGGCTCCTAAATCAAGAGAGGTTCGATTCATTGCTTTCTTATTGTCATTGTTTAAATTATGTAATTCGTACTTTAATTTCGTTATTTGTACATATTTTGTAAATAAAAAAACCTCATTTTTTATATTGCATGATGATGAATATAATTTCGTGAAATTAATTAAACTTCTCCCCGCTCTTTTTCATTTTAATGTCGATTTTAGTAGAGTCTGTTTTCTAACAGGCGAATTCGAGAATTCTTATAATTCTCGAATTCGTAACCTTACCCCCGGACTTAGAATCGGGTTTCGTAGACCGGAGTTATTTTTATTGTTTTTACGGTTTGTCGGTTTCCTTAAATCGGCTGGCGACTCTTAATTCTTTTATAACCTGTTTAATTATTTTAAACATACGAATTTACATCATAATATTTAAAAATAGTTTAATATTTTCCACACACTAATCCAAGGTTAAAACCGAGAGAAAATGGGCAAGAAGTTGATAAAAACCCCGCGAGTTTTATCAATTTTAACCCATCTTCTCTGGCCCACAAAAGCGCACGGTCCGGCCCATGGAGTATTAAAACCCGCGCGGGTTTTAATCCTCTATGGCGGCCCATTTGCCTTCTGTTGGGCCTGGATCTGGTATTTGGGCCAATATTGAATTATTTTTAAAGTATTTCGGTGTAATTTCGAATGGTTAAATAATAAAAACGGATTTATAAATAAATAAAGTTTCATCACCCCGAAAATGAATTTCATAAAGTAAAAATATCCTTATTTAAGAATTAAGCAACCTTAGCCGGCTCCCGATCACTTAAGTAGCGCATCCGAGAACAATTTCCCCGAACGGGAATTTTCCGGGTCCTACAACCCCGAACTTTTGCAATCTGTCCAAAGTCACCAACCTACCATGTATAGCCACCCAAGTCATAAAAGCACATTTTGGTATTCGAAATTTGCTCCACACCAACTTGTGCCAGTACACTTGGTCTTTATGATCCTTGATGAAATTGTACCCCAATTTAATCGAGTATGACTTACCCTCCAGTAACAGTTTCTGGAACAAAGAGAGGAGTACATCTCTTGTTTTCAGGAGTTTTCGCCAATACCAACTCGCATTTTGCTTTATCTCGCAAGACAAGATAGTATTATTCTTCATATAGATGTGGTGAACCCAGCGAAGCCATAGTGACTCCTTATTGCTGATTAATTGCCAAACCAAAACACCAAGTGCAGCTATGTTCCAGGCTTGTGCATCTCTTATGTTCAAACCACCTTCACACTTGAAAAGACAACAGGTTGCCCAGGAAATAGGCGGGGCTCTACTGTCACTGCCCTACAGAAACGCACGGCAAATTTTCTCTATGTTGGCAATAACCTCCTTAGGAATGATGAAGATCTGAGCCCAATATGTATGTATAGACATAAGAATACTGTTGATGAGCTCAATCCTTCCCGCATATGTGAGTTTCTTTACTGCCCATCCTTGTAATCTCTTGGTCATCTTCACAATAAAAATCGCATAATCATGCCTATTTAAGCGAAAAGGCTTGATGGAACCCCTAAATATCTGAATGGTAACGTCCCTTCTTTGAAATCCAGTAGCTCCAGAATTTCATTTTTTGTTTCCAAGTCTACATTTGCAAAAATTATATCAGACTTACAGTGGTTTGGGCGCAAACCAGTGGCTGAAGAAAACTGTTGCAAAGCTGCATTCAGAATGCTCACACTGTTTGTATCTCCATGACAGAACATAAGGAGGTCGTCCGCAAAGCATAAATGAGTGATTTTGAGCTTCGCATAGAACTGGTGATACTTGAAGTCAGACCCCTCGATCACATTCTTGATTGTTCTATCAAGATAGTCCATTACAAGCACAAATAATAAAGGGGACATAGGATCTCCTTGGCGCAATCCTCTTCCACTGCCAAAATAACCATAAGATGAGCCATTGAAACCCACATAAAATTTGGCCGTAGAAACACAAGTCATAATAAGCTCTTTAAATTTCCAAGGAAAATTCAAGGCTAAGAGAAGATTCCTCAAAAACTCCCATACGCCTATACGGTCTCGTTCCGAACCGAATTTCTTCTCTTTTATAGGGTATATTTGCTTATTTTAACCCCTATTTATATATTAGATATAATGATTTGGTGTTTTGTAGGAAAATAAGAAGTTAGAAGAAGTTTGGGCTTAATTGAAGGTTTTTAGGGAATCCCGAGCTATTTCCCGAGTCAAACCAAGTCAACCCGAGCCGAGACCCGAGTCAAACCAAGTCAACCCGAGCCGAGATCCGAGTCAAACCAAGTCAACCCGAGCCAAGAGCCGAGGCGAAATCGAAGCCGGAAATTCCATATCAAGATTGGCGCAAAACAGGGGAACGGTACAAACTCAAAGGTTTGAAATACGTGTGCCTTCACCCTTTGGGTCATAACTCCTTCGTTACAACTTCGATTGGTCTGAAATTTTGGGAGCATAAAGTACACACCGAGAGCTTTCCATCGATATCTTACGAGCCTAAAACGGAGTTTGGATTAAGAAGTTATGCACGTTTGAAGTCGGCAGGGAAAAGCTGCCCAGAACAGTGGCTCGCTCGAGCCATCTGCTGGCTCGCCCGAGCCAGGCTTCTGGGGCAACAAAGATAAGCCAGGAGAGCCGGACAGTAGGCTTGCTCGCCCGAGCCACCCCAATGGCTCGCCCGAGCCACTCTGTCTGCAGAAAAATTGCTGCGCATGCTGCAATTTGTTTCTAGGGTTTTGGGTTGTATTTTTCCTTCTTCTATAAATACCCACTTGTATTCATCCAAGTTTAATCAATTAGCCTAGGTAGTTTAGGAGTAGAATTAAATTTATTGCTTTCCTTTATTTGCTTTAATCTCTCTTTAATTGTTCTTCAAGTTTTCAATTGTTCTTCATTGTTCTTCAAGCTTTCTTTGATTTCTAGCATTTGTATTCAAACTTTCTCAATCTCTCTCAAGCTCTCTCTTGTCTTCATTGAAGTGTTTTACAAGCTTTCTCTCTCTCTCTCTCTCTCTCTCTCTCTCTCTCTCTCCTTTCAAATGCCATTGTTGACTTGTTTTCCAAGCTTTCTAGTGTTAGCCACAATCAACTCCATTTTTAGTGGGGAGGAGGGTCAAGGAACTCCAATTCTACTTACTAGTGATAATTTGGGGGATTCTTGGTAATCCAAACCACAATTTCTTGTTTCTTCGGGGGAAATTCAAGTGTAGATTGAAGTTTTATTGAAGATTAGTCATCGAAGGTATAATTTCTCGTTCTCAATTTTGTTGTTCATTCATTGTCATCATTCATGTCTTTTAATCGCTTTCATCCTTAAGTGCTTCCTTTATTGCTTTCCTTTAATTGCTTTCTTTATTATTATCTTGTCTAGATTAGTTTATTGCTTTATTTACATAATTTACCGCTTTCTGCATTGAGAAAAACCCCTTACACAAACCGATTTACCTTAATCAAGCCTAACACCCATCCCTGAGATCGACAATCCTTACTTAAAACCATAAAAATTACAACCGATCAATGGTGCCGTTGCCGGGGATGGCGTTATTTGGTAGATTAGGTGATTGGTTTGTATGTAAATAGTTTAATTGCTTCCTTGATTATGCTAGAAAAATGTAGTAAAAAAAAATTGAATATCAGAAACAAAAAAAAAAGAGAAAAAAATATATATCGAAAAAAATAGAAAAAAAAGAGATGGCATGTTTTAGCTTCCTTCAAAATGTGATTGAATGTGTGCTAGATACTGATTTTGATATAATTGAGCATGATCTTATTGAGAGTGAAGTTGAATCCTTTGTGATTGAATGTGTGCTAGATACTGATTTATTCACTTTCATTGAGAATTATTGCATTAGCAAGGCATTAGCTACCCTTTCTTGTAAATCCATTGATGTGAAATCTTGTGATGATGAACTTGAGTCTATGGGGATTGATCCTAAGTGTTTGAACTTGGTTTGTGACAATGATATTTTGGATGGTGATATGCTTTATGAGTCGTTGTTTGCATCCAAGTCTTCCAATGAGCATGTCCATGAAAGTGTTGTATTGCCTCCTTCCGTTGATTTGTATACTCAATCTCCATTTATGAGTCAATGGGAGGATCCATTTGTCATGTCTTCTTTCACCGTGCCTAGAAAAGTCTTGTATATTCATGAATTTCATCAGTTCTATGACTTTTCTAAGGCATTTGATAAATTTTTAAGGGCACTAATGTTTGTTGATGTGTTATTGCGAGTGTGCTCTTACCTACACTACTGTGAGATGCATGATTTGTTACTCCGGGCGTTGAATGGTTCTGACTTGGTGCCCGATATCGTGAGGTGAGAAGGAATGATTTCTTGATAAAACACCTTCTAGGTAATATCATTCCTTACCTTTTGTGTATATTTAATGAGTCGGCTTTCTTTTCTTCTTTTATTTTCTTTTTGTGTGTTTCTTTTTCTTTAATTTTGGGGTGCTTGCTTACCTTTTTCTTTTTCCATTTTGAGGACGCGACAACCTTTTTGTGTTGGAGTGGGAGGGTAGTATGCATTCCGGTTTTTGAGTCCAAAGAAAAGAAAAAAAGAGTGAAAGTTGTTTTGTAAATATTTTAGTTTGTTTTCTTAGTTCTTTATTTCTAACCGTCTTGTATAGTTTGTTTTTCCTTTTTGATCTTGCACGTGAACCATCACACATAGTATGCTTTTCTTGTTTATTTCTAACCTTTGGTGTGATGTTCCTTGGATCGTGGATTGAATATGCTTGATTGAAGACCTCGAGGTAACCTCTTTCCACTCTCTTTTTGTGAATATATCGATGATCCATGTTGCATGCTTGGTTTTCTTTTTGGGTGGCGAACCCCTTGAATGTGAATGTTGGGATTATATTGTTGTTGGAGTCGTGTGGGCTTGGGTCGCCACCGCTTTTTATGTGATAAGTGTTTTGTATATATGTTCTTCTTGGTTTTCTACCTTGCTTGAGACACCCTTCTCATGATGGAGACATTGTGATGTCTTGTGTTGGAGTGGGGGGGTGGTCTTTTCCATGTGTCATGGGTAGATCACCTAGTTTTTGAGTCTTTGTTTTTGTTTTTCGTAGTTTGTGTCTAAAAATTGAAAATTTTGTGTGTGAAAAGAAAATAAAAAGGGGAGAAATGTTGTGAAAAACCCAAAAGTTGGTTTTCTTTTTGAGGATGTTTCCGTTCACAGTTGTGTAGATAGTTGTCTAATTTGCTGATTTAGTCAGCTGGAAGCGGCCGGTATGAATAATGATGGGCCTTAGGAAGGATTTTTGCAATGACTTATCTCTATTAGACCTTAACATGGAATGGGAAAGCGGAATCCTCAAATCTTACACGCTTTGACTGTGTCTTCTTACCTAAGTTAGACGGTTTTAGTTGTTCAATTGCTTAAGCTCTTAATTAATGCATTAAATAATTACTGTCGGGCCTACCGTCATGGGTTGGTTTGGGTGGATCGGCACCCTATGCCCCTTAAGTGCAATGACTCACGTATGGAGAAACCCAGCAGGGAGGGTAACCCTTTGCGAAGGTCGGTGCTTAAATCCCGCAAAACCCGACACAAACGCTCTAAAAGACACAAAACTGATTGAGTGTAAAGAAAAGAGCGTAGGTTTTGAAAAAGAAACAAAAGAGTGAAGCAAGAAAAAGAAAAAAAAAGAGTTGAGCAAAATAATGGTAAGAAAGAGAAAAGTAAAAAAAAAGAAGAAAAAGAAAGAAAAGAGAGGTTGAAAGAAAAACCAAGAGTGAAGTAGGATAGATAATCCCGAGCTTGAGCATGAGAACAACTCTGATTGTCTGGTTTAGGATAGGAAGGACCGACTAGAGCCCACTTGCACATATGCACGAGGTGTTTTGCTCATCAGGAAGTGTTTTGGTTCAAAATCTCAAAGATTGGCAGTTTTCCAACCTTCGTGTCTTAATTTGTTTATACTTGCTTCTTCCAATTGATTGTTGAGGCGGGTTTGGGAACTAGGTGCATGATTGGGGACGGGAATATCTTCTTTGCTTTTGTTTTGTTTCGTTTTTCGGTTTTCATTTCTTTTTCTTTCCCCTTTTTCTTTTCTCGTGGCTTTTGTGGGTATAGTTGCTATAAACCCTCACGAGACCTACCTCGCCCACAGCACGGGGTTTAAAGGGCTTGATGCATATGCTAAATGCATCCGAGATTCCTGCGAAAGTGAGTTAGGGTTTTTAGTTTTTCTTTTTAGTCCTTTTCTTTGTTTTTGGTTTGCTCGGGGCGAGCAAACCCTTGTGTTGGAGTGGTGTTGGCGTTCGCCCAACCGAATTTCTTCTCTTTTATAGGGTATATTTGCTTGTTTTAACCCCTATTTATATATTAGATATAATGATTTGGTGTTTTGTAGGAAAATAAGGAGTTAGAAGAAGTTTGGGCTTAATTGAAGGTTTTTAGGGAATCCCGAGCTATTTCCCGAGTCAAACCAAGTCAACCCGAGTCGAGACCTGAGTCAAACCAAGTCAACCCAAGCCGAGATCCGAGTCAAACCAAGTCAACTCGAGCCGAGAGCCGAGGCAAAACCGAAGCCGGAAATTCCATATCAAGATTGGCGCAAAACAGGGGAACGGTACAAACTCAAAGGTTTGAAATACGTGTGCCTTCACCCTTTGGGTCATAACTCCTTCGTTACAACTCCGATTGGTCTGAAATTTTGGGAGCTTAAAGTACACACCGAGAGCTTTCCATCGATATCTTACGGGCCTAAAACGGAGTTCGTATGAAGAAGTTATGCGCGTTTGAAGTCGACAGGGAAAAGCTGCCCAGAACAGTGGCTCGCCCGAGCCAGGCTTCTGGGGCAACAAAGACAAGCCAGGAGAGCCGGACAGTAGGCTTGCTCGCCCGAGCCACCCCAATGGCTCGCCCGAGCCACCCCAATGGCTCGCCCGAGCCACCCCAATGGCTCGCCCGAGCCACCCCAGTGGACTATCTGCAGAAAAATTGCTGCGCGTGCTGCGATTTGTTTCTAGGGTTTTGGGTTGTATTTTTCCTTCTTCTATAAATACCCACTTGTATTCATCCAAGTTTAATCAATTAGCCTAGGTAGTTTAGGAGTAGAATTAGATTTATTGCTTTCCTTTATTTGCTTTGATCTCTCTTTAATTGTTCTTCAAGTTTTCAATTGTTCTTCATTGTTCTTCAAGCTTTCTTTGATTTCTAGCATTTGTATTCAAACTTTCTCAATCTCTCTCAAGCTCTCTCTTGTCTTCATTGAAGTGTTTTACAAGCTTTCTCTCTCTCTCTCTCTCTCTCTCTCTTTCTCCTTTCAAATGCCATTGTTGACTTGTTTTCCAAGCTTTCTAGTGTTAGCCACAATCAACTCCATTTTTAGTGGGGAGGAGGGTCAAGGAACTCCAATTCTACTTACTAGTGAGAATTTGGGAGATTCTTGGTAATCCAAACCACAATTTCTTGTTTGTTCGGGGGAAATTCAAGTGTAGATTGAAGGTTTATTGAAGATTAGTCATCGAAGGTATAATTTCTCGTTCTCAATTTCATTGTTCATTCATTGTCATCATTCATGTCTTTTAATCGCTTTCATCCTTAAGTGCTTCCTTTATTGCTTTCCTTTAATTGCTTTCTTTATTATTATCTTGTCTAGATTAGTTTATTGCTTTATTTACATAATTTACCGCTTTCTGCATTGAGAAAAACCCCTTACACAAACCGATTTACCTTAATCAAGCCTAACACCCATCCCTGAGATCGACAATCCTTACTTAAAACCACAAAAATTACAACCGAACAATGCCTTTTGGATGTCCATCTTTAATAGACAGCTTGGAGTAGCTCCCCTTCTATTATAAAATCTCACTAGATCCTCAGCAATCAAGATATGGTGGAGAATTGATCTTCCCTCAACAAATGCATCTTGGGAAATATCAACCAATTCAGGAAGAATTTTTGAAATTCTGTTGCAAATAATCTTTGTAATAATCTTAAACAGAACGTTGCAGCATGCTATTGGTCTCAAATCTCCCACACCTCGAGGATAGTGTACTTTAGGGATCATAGTAAGAGTTGTTGAATTGACTTCCCCAAGGAGCTTCCCAGTATGGAAAAAGTCTTGCATAGCAGCTATTACATCCTTCCTTATTTCAGACCAAGCTTTCTTGAAAAAACAAGCACTATAACCATCCGGTCCAGGACTTCTGGTTCTATCCATTGCAAAAATTACAGCTTTGATTTCATCTTCAGTCACTGGCCTCATCAGCTTAAGAATAGCATTATTGTCTAGTCTTCTTCCTTTCATAATGATGTCAAACTTGACTTTGTCTTCACATGAGTGCTTAGAGAAGAAAGACTCAAAATGAGATGCAAGGTAATGTCCAATACTTTCATCATCCTGAAGAGTCTGACCAAGATTGTTCTCCAGAGAAAGCACTCTATTTGGATAGCTACGAGATTTAATCATTGAGTAGAAAAAAGCTGAATTTTTGTCACCCTTCCTCAACCAATCAGCTTTTGTTCTTTGATGAAGCATTTTCATGGCAGAACCAAGAGTGTCCTGGTAGCTAGTCATAGCAGATTCAACTTTCTCTAATAAATTTCGATCATCAAGATGTTGAATGAAGAGGTCTTGAGCTTGTATCATCATTTCATATGCTTGCTGGGTTTTTGCAAAAATATCTCCAAAAGCATGTCTGTGTAATAAGGAGAGAGGTCTCTTTAAATTTTTCAACTTGGAAACCAATCTGAACATTGGAGTCCCATATATATCTTGCCTCCAAATTTCTTCAGCAATGCTCATAAAAGAAGGATCATCACACCACAGATTGCAGAACATGAACTTCTTTTTTGGTTTTTGTATATAAGAAAAGAGTTGAATCATCAATGGGGAGTGATCTGAGATACCATGTGTCATAGCAGTGTAGGAGACAGAATCAAATAAAGAGATGCCTTTAACATTGATTAAGGCATGATCAATACAAGAGAATATCTTCTTGTTAAGCCAAGTATAACGATTACCCAATTTCTTCATCTCTTGGATCTGATAAGCAGACAAAAATTGCCTGAAATCTACAATATCTTCAGCTAGAATTGGAAGACCACCAATTCGATCATCAAATTCCAAGACATGATTAAAATCACCTGCAATTAGCCATGGTTCACAACAAGAGACAACAATATTTGCAAGACCATCCCATAGAGATTTCCTCATATTTGAATCATTATCGCCATAAACGAATCATATACGATTCTGTAGTGAATATATTGCAAATGAACTTCCAAAGCTTGGACTGAAAGACCTCCCTTCCATAAAACCCAAATTCTGCTCCTATTAGAAGTAGAACCATTGTGTATGAGGCTCCAATCAAGGCCAAGGTAATTTTAATGCTAACACATTTCTCAGACACCACCTTAGTCTCCAAGAGACCCACCATATTCAATTTATTTAAATTGAGAAAGTGCTGAACACCCTCCTGCTTCATAGGGCCATTCAACCCTCTCACATTCCAGACTAGGAGTCTATCCATTTCCACCCGGGAAGGTGCAAGGAACACTGCTCACCTCTTCCACAACTGGAAAGAGATTCACTTACCATGATCCAATAACAATATCAGTGTTGATTGGAGTACTAGGTCTAGGGTTCCTTCTTTTAGGCACCTCAGAATGAGATTTTCCTGGATTCGCAGCTGAATTCTGAGAAGGTTTCTGTTTCCAGGTAGCATTAGAATTTTTCCTACAGATGTCCACCTTGTGACCAAACATTTTGCACTCACTACATCTCACTGGCCTCCATTCATAGTCAATATTCTGAACATACATGAAACCATTTTCATCAATCAGGGAAACTGTCTCTGGGAATTGGTGTTCAATATTCATTTTAACCAAAATCCTTGCATATCTCATCATTGACTTCTCTGATGTATAAGTATTCAGCTTGTAAAGAGATGCCTAAAAGACTTCCAATCTTACTAAGCCCCTCCTTACTCCAATATTTCCAATCCAAATCAGGTAATTTGATCCAAATTGGAACTGAGAAATCTTTATCAGGCACAATAGGTTCCCCAAGAGACCATGGTTTCATCAGAAGAGGTTTTTTTTTATCAAAATAGACATGTCTGGACAAAACACGATCCCTATCTTCCATGGATGAAAAGCGAAAGATGAATGTACAATCCTTACTCCAAACCACTCAATCAAGACCCTCCTTGCCCCACATTCTTCTAACAAACATCTCCATAACAGATAATGGTAGTCTTGCACCCAAAACAAATCCAATAATGGAAGATTTCCATAATTTTACCTCTGAACAAATGTCGTCTGTCGAAAATTGATGAGTAAAGATACCATCGACTTCCAGTGGAGTAATAAAGTCTAGCATCAAGGGCTCACTCGAATGAACCTCCAAATGCGATGAACGATCTACCGAATGGAAAGACTGACCATCAGAAGCCGAAAGATCATCAGAGACCTCCGAAGCATGCTATTCACCCATCGTAATCGTCAGAGGAGTCTCCTTCATCAATTCCGACACTGAATCATCAAGAATTGGATCTAACTGATCCACTGGAAACGCAGAATTAGGAATCAAAGACTTAGGTGAATCAAAATCCACCAAATTCTTGGATTTCCGGCCAGAATTAGCAGCTTTCTTCTTCCCCCGCTTTCGCCCCATCGGAACAGCTCCTTAGGGCATTTCGATATATATATATATATATATATATATATATATATATATATATATATATATATATATATATATATATATATATATATATATATATATATATATATATATACTGCTCATACTTCCTTACCTGTGTTGCATAACATATGTTTATAAATTCCATTTTTTTTTTTTTTACAAATGATATGAATTGCCTTACTCTAAGGTTGTTAGAATCGAGATTCTAGTTAGGACCGATGAGCGTAGTTAGGATTGGAATTGTAGAATAGAATCGAGGATCGTACGATTCTAATAAATAAGAAAATATCAAATAAAGTTTTATGATATTTAAAATCATAACATTTTATTCACTAGTAATAAAACCATACGTTAAATTGTATATCAGTCGATAACTTCAATACAAAATTTATATTGTTATAACAAAATTTTACAGATTATATGCGCAAACATTATCAAATTCAGGTAGGATCATGGATCAAATCGCAGGATCTTAGAATCGTATTGTGATTCTAACATATAATATTCAAGCAAAGCCAGGATCGTACGATCCTAACTAGTTTAAGATCCTAATAAGAGTGGATTGATGGAGGATTTTTGGATCGTAAACTCGTAAAATCGTTGATCTGGATCGGGATTTTAATAACTATGTCTTACTCACAACACCTTATTAAAAATTAAAAACTATATACATATGTTTAAATAATGTGATTGATGTGACTTGTTTTTTCTAACACAATACTACCCATCCTTTTTATTCCACTTTTCCCACATGTCTCATCTTTCCCACAATCCAATGCAAGTCTCCTACACTTCAAACGAAAAAGACCTAAAAACCTATTTTAAAATATAGTATTACTACAATTTCAATAGAATATCATAAGTTTCAGGACAATATTCATTTAATTTTAAGTTACTTGCATGCATGCATGCGTGCGCGCGCACACACATATGTATATAGGAAAATTGGATTATAATAATTCAACTTTACAAATTGGATAGCGATAATCCATACTTTCAATTTGTATTCTAGTGGTCCAAAATAAATAAAATTGTATTGTAGTGGTACCAAATCCACCTCCATATTCTTTTTATTTTTTTATGCCTACCCCATATTGTTTTTGTTTTTTTCGTTCCTGCCTCCAGAAGGTAATGAAATGTAGTAACTAAAACATTTTTTAAATTATTTTTTGGAGACTCCGAGTAATTATTATGATTTTTTAAAAGGAATAAAAGTGAAAAAATCATAAAAATCATAGAGAGAGAGAGAGAGAGAGAGAGAGAGAGAGAGGAAAATTAGATTTTAATACAAATTGTATCGTAGTAGGACATCATTGAGAGTATACCCTTAATAGCATAGATTTTGTGTTGTATTTCATTCAAAGCTTAGTATAATACTTTACTATGACTTTTAACTAATTTACGACATTTCTTCCAAACTTTTGCAATTTATTTTCGATTTTATGATCTTTTTCACTTTTGCTCCTTTTAAAAAAATCATAATAATTGCTCGGTGTCTCAAAAAAATAGTTTTAAAATGTTTTAGTAACACTTCATTACCTTTCTGGGGACAAGAACGTAAAAAACAAAAACAATATGGGAGAGGCATAAAAAAATAAAAAAAATGTGATGGTAGATATGGTACCACTACAATACAATTTTTTTTTATTTTTGGACCACTAGAATACAAACCGAAAGCAGAGATTATTGCAGTCCAATTTGTAAAAGTTGGGATTCTTATAATCTAATTTTCCGATATATATATATATATATAGAAAAAGCAAAAACTAAATGCCGCACCAAAAAACACAAACAATCTTGTAATAGCATGTAGGGTGCGAGTGACTTGAACAATCATCTTGTTGAAGTGTGGAACAAATGAGAGATAGACGATGTAAAGTTTACCAATAGCTAGCTCCTCAAATGTATGGGCAGCACAAAATTGTTGACACAAATTTAACCGAGGCTGATAAGATTGATTTCAAACCCAATCTCACAATTAGGGAAGATAATCTTAATGGCATAGTACCTCTCAACTCCTAATTTCCACCCTTGTTATTGAAAGTTTCTCCCCCCCCCCCCCCCCCACAATTAACTGTACGTTTACTTCACCAAATGAACTTCTAATCCAAGGTATTACGTATTCGATTATTTCTTCATCATCAAAATAGAAACCTTAATGAACTTCTGACACAAGGTATTACAAAGTTTTCATTCACATCGACTACCCATGCAGATGCAATTGTACCATCTCTCAGTTGCTAATGCTGACAGAATGTGGAAGAACTTTATAAGGATTTAGTATGCCATTCGGGTCCATCATTTTCTTGATTGAGATCATTTGTTGCACCTGCATCGAATTTCACTTTAAGTTTCAATACTGACAAATCATATGCATAGACATATCACTGAAAATAGGTGGACACACTAAAAATTAAGAGAGCAGGGGACGAGGATGTATATCTTGTTCTTTCAACTCATCATAAGCAGTGGCGGATCCAGGATTTAAAATCAGTGGAGTCAATAATATTTTGCTAAAAAAAATTGATGTTTAACAAGACCTAAAGTAAATTGAAAAATTTTCATTCATAATCAATTAACTAGCAATAATTCAATGAACTAGCAAGTAAATATTCCATATTTTAACAATTGATGATCTCCAAAAGTTAAATAGTATAGAAACATAGTAAGTTATGCATTCAATTAGTTAATTTTATTTCCACAACATTCACATAATTCAATTCATGAGTAGGTACTCTTGATTTGATAATATTGACTCATTTAATGAATCAATAAATACATACCCTAATTTAGCCACAAGAGAATTTTGAAAATACTAGAGTGTCACAAGAATTGCAAATGAATTGAGAATGGACCGTAGAAAAATCACAAATGATACTAAAAACTTAGAACTTAGAGAGTAATTTAAAATAAAAAAAAAATCACAAGAGGTTGAATTGAGAGAGTGGATATAGAAAGAAGGACCATAGGGTAGACGGCAAGACATCGAGTGCATCGCATGGCGGCAGCAAAGGACGAGCCGAGGTAGTTCCCGTCGTGCATTGACGGCGGTGAGTTCTCTGATTTTTAAATTAGTGGGTTTGTGGAGCAATTGTTATATGGTCTACTGTGGTATACCTACATAGATACACTACTTATATCTAATTATTTTTGAATAATAATCAATATTGATTATAAAATTCTTTATAAATTTATTAATATTATTATCAAAATAGTTATCGATATTTTTTAAAGTTTTCAAAATTTCACAAAAATTCACCGCATAAAAAAATTGATGTATTTCAATATTAAGATATTGTACCTACCAATATTAAAAATTGTAAACTCGCACCTTGATCAATGGAAGCAAGCACGGAATCGGTTTTCAAAAAATCCAATAGTTGCGTCTACTATGGCTCGAACTCGCGCCATGATCGATGGAAGCAACTAAGCAAGCACTGATTCGATTTTCAAAAATATCCAATCACTGCATTTACTAAGGCTTGAACTCACGCCCTCACAGTTAAGCTTGCAATGCAGAGACCGTTGAACTAACATTCACTACACGCTTACTATTACGCATAATCTGTATATATACATATACATTTATATATTTTCTTTTCAGAAATCAATTTTTTTTTTCAAAATTCCAGTGGAGTCGCTTGACTCCACTGCTTACAAGCTGGATCCGCCCCTGATCATAAGTACTTATGATCAGTATCTAACTGACACCGATCAACACTGACTCGTGTTTCCAACTTATATTTTTAAAAACTCCAATCACATGAGTAGCACAACAACACTAAATTTTGGTAACTTTTGGTAAATTCATGGGTAGAAAACAATTGAGTAAAAGTTAAATTTTGGTAACTTTTGATAATTTTTGATAACTTTTGGTAAATTCGGATAACTTTTGGCAAATTTACGCCAATATATCCGAATTATTATTATTTTTTTTATGATTGGTAATTTTTGGTAAAATTTGGTAAATTTAGGTAAAAACTGGTAAATTTTGATAAATTGGACTTACCCATGAATTTGACAGGCCAAGCAACAAGTTAATTATCACAAGTTGAAAAGAAACAAACCCATAAAAACATGGTGCAAGTCCACCAGATGGGCTTATTTGTTTTGTTACAATCAGGTTAAGTTGATTTACTTTTAGACAGTACATTATACATTACACAAACATGAACACCTTGGATAAGGAATCATTTAGCACAAAAGTCTTGTTCAAGAACATTAATTAATAAGCTGACAAAAGAAAGATTTTTGCCTGAAGTTACTGTAGACAGTCCTTACCACTTCGGGAGCCTTGCTATAGTAGATCTTGTCTGCTTTCATCAATCCAATACCATGCTCAGCGCTAATACTACCTCGGTGTTTAGAAGTCCACTCATAGACAAACGGTTCAATTTGACCCAAAATCTACAATGCTCAGACATGCATCAGGATGATCTCGTGTGTTATTTTACATGTAAATAACTAATTTTTATCCAACGCAAATTTGCCCATCCTTTCTATTTGTTTTACCGAAGCTTAACTAACATTACCAACCACACCAAGATTTACCTAATTTACCCAACCTCACCTTACATTTGAAACACCACATGATACAAGGAATAGAGCAAGAACTTACAGCATCATCATATTGAGGATTTGTTATATTGAGGTGCAAATTACCATCTCCCAGGTGACCATACCCAACAACATTGGCTGGATGTCCTACAATTAGGGTCAAGCAGAACAAGTCAGATTACGTGGGAGGATCAAAATTCTGAAGAATTAAGTTGACCAAATAGTAACATTAACAATAATCTTCACACAACCACCCCTACTTTGATCCTCTCGGTTCAAAGAAAAAGAAATCAACTTAATCAATAAAAGCCAACAATTAAATAACCCAAATGTAACTTGGCAATCATACTATCCATAGCTACCGGGATTTCTCTATAACCAGAAAATCTGCATTCTAGGAACGAGCAATCCGAAGCCTAGACGCTAAACTAAATTTGTAAAAGCAATGATCTGCATTCTAGACGTGTGATCAAGAAAGCATTCTTGGTGATTATGATACTATCATCTCCTAGAAATGAATGGTTGTTGCATTCAACATCTAAAACAAAATCGACCATATTAGCTCACAACCCACAACCATCCTATCCGTCGTCCCACCCCCCCCCCCCAAAACCACCACCACCAACCAAAAGTCACCCCTTCTCTTTTGTTTTTTTTTTTTTTTTTTGGGGGGGGGGGGGAGTGTCAGGTACTGTGGCTTAACCTACACCAATCTGAAGGCACAATATGCTAAAATGAGCAAGACTCAATAGGGCACATACCAAGTCGTGCTCGCATTTCCTCAACAAGATCATACATTTTCTCCAAAGGTAAAGACAGATCGTACTTGTACACAGCACCTGACTTCATCAATGCTTCTGGTATACCCTGACAAGAATGAAAAAGATATATACCCTCTTTCCAAACTAACCCATTATGAATGCACGATAGATACCAATTCTAAAACAGGTTTAGGCAAAATAGATAGGGATAATAAGCTGCTATTTTTCTGATTCATGCTCGCTAATGTTACAGAAACGTATTGCTAGAGGGGTGAGTTAATCAGAAACAAACAATGAAGAATGAAAACACAATTGCATGGGCTCAAGTTTTTCTGTTTGTCCTCAACAAGCGAATTTTTGCATTTGAAATCAGAACTGAGTGTTGAAGGAAGAATTATCTCCTTAACTAAGATTCCTCATTCATCTTAGAATAGCTTATATATATCCGTCCTGGAAACCACAATAGACATAAAATATGATATTTTGGTGAGAAATTAGAGGAGATGATGAGTTCAAACCTCACGGATACGCCAAAAGGAATGCACTTGATTAATATCTTGTGCAATTACACCGTCAGATATCAGACCACTTTCCATTGAGCCAAACAAGAATTTCTCAAGCTTCTCCCTGGACATACAATCATCATCTGAGTTTAGACCTAATAAACCCAGCAATCATTGTACAATTCTAACAATAGAAAATCACCAATCACTATGGAAGTACAATGACAGAATAAACAATACTGCATGGCTGATGGCTCCACTAATATGTTTGAGATTAAAAATAAAAAAATAATAAAGAAACAGAAAGCCCAAGCAAACCAAGCCCACATCCCTTTCTTTAAGCCCGGAATAAGGGGTGAGTTTGACTTAAATAGAAAGAGTATGCTTGGGTCACAAGGCTTACAAACTTTCATGGTGAATGAGAACAAAATAATTTACATTTGAATAGAAAGACAAATTGAATGTAACTTTGCATATAGTACCCTAATGTCATAAAAGCAAAAACCATCTGGTGCCACAGGAACACAGAATTAGCAACAAATTCATGACCAGTGAGATGACTTTATGGCCAATAGGACAATGTTACAGAAGCCCAATTCATGGCCAATAAATGCTTACCTGTCATAGGACTCATCGCTGCCAGTTGTCTCAATCAAAACATAAAAGTTGTACATTACAGGCAATGGGTTTCTGGCACCTTCTAATTTTTTCAAAGCCTGTTACAGCAACACCAAAGGTACATTGTATCATAACGGAATTTCAGTAAAAGAAAAGGCTCTCTTAAGTCTTTACCATGAAAAAAAGATCGCACCCATGGTAAATAACTCCAGGTTTGAGATGAAAATAACCACCACAGAGGTTTCAGCCCCTCACTCAGTTTCATTGAATTATACACCTCCAAACCAAAAACGGAGATTCACAGGGGAAGACCAACATTTTCTCTATTAGGTCACATTACAGAGCACAATGAATGGAAAAAAGTAAAATAAAAGCCAAGCTTTTATGTAATATGACATGCTAAAATTAACGAATTAGCTGAAATTGAAAAATTGATTTAGACATAATCTGAGTGAAGTTCCTACAGTATTGATTTAGTTGTAAAATATTAGCTTCGAAAACTTTCCCAACTAATGTATATATATAGCAACAAGGCTAGGAAAAATAAACTGAAAATTTGAAATTGAGACAATAAGCAACACATAGGGGAGCATGGCAAAAATAACGATTATGTATAGGAGTATGGTGAGTGGTGATTAAAGAAAAGATCTACGAGGAATTACTCCTGGAAACATTGACAGTACAGGAAATCAAGAAGGGCAAAGGGAACAAAAGACTTAATGATGGTATGTCCATGGCTTATTATAAGTAACATTTAAGCATCATTGTGCAAAAAAAAAAAGAAAAAAAAAAAAAGAAACCAATTTGTGATTTGCCCTTAGGTCACTACAATACTTTGATGTAGAACCAAGGGAATTCAATTCAATAATTATCAAAGTCTGCCTTATCCTAATACACAAGGGATTTATACAGCTAAGAAACCTAACACAATAAGGAAACTAGAATATATCAACTACTACTAAAATACGAACCTAACGTTATCCTAATATCATATGAAACTAAATATCACTAATATATGGCTAAATATCTTTATTTTGCTAATTCTAAAATATTGCTAAAACCTACCTACAAAAATATAATTAGTAAAATACAAAAGATCTCTAAATATATGGAAAGATTGATATCTTAATCCATCCTTTACTCTTATCCCGCATCATACTTTCAGCCAAACTAGCTCCAACCCCCGCCTCTCTTCCTTCTCCCCTACTGCAAGTTTATGTATGCCCAACATCGGCCACCCCTATATGGATCCAGCCACAGCAGGGTCCTGAGAAATATCCATATGTGGATAGTCTTCCCCAACAAAGCAAAGAGGTTGCTTTCCAAAAGACTAACGGAATTTATCTTTTGAGGAATGGATCAAAAAGGTGAAACATTTCAAGCTCTGTTAATAAGCATGTCAAGAATAACTTGTTCATGCCATGTCCCATACTCCCATTTAAGCACCCAACAAGAGCAATGAAAGTACAGGACAGCAGTCATGCATGGCAAGCCATTCCGACATTACGCTATATTGCTATGTTTCTACGTATTGCGAAGATAACTTTAGGATAGTTCTTTGGGGACGAGAATTTTTAGGATATAGTTTTCGCCATCATTGATCGCTGCAATCTTGACATATATTGGTTTAACATGGGTAACTATTTTTAGCCTATTACTCAAACACCCTAAAAATTTGATTCTAGATTCTAGACAGCAGAAAGAGCCATAAAGAGAAATTCTTTCAGCTATGGTACTTGGGACAATAACGGTGTGTCACTGAATTATGTCTACTTCTGTTTTACTTGTAAGGCGGTAGAGAGTTAATGCTTTTTATACACAGGCCCCAACTGATAGAATATCTCTAATTCTCTATAATTAATCTACTAGAGTAATGCTGTGTACATGCAGGATTGACAGCAGGCAACGGATTCCAGAGTGGTGGTTTATTCTGGGTTGGTCATAGTTATGACCTTAAAACTCACATGTGAAGTAATGTATTTGTAAATTATGATTCCTTTAGCAAACAACTTTGTCTACCAAGCTGGTGTAAGGCAGTAAGGCAGGTCATAACATGAAGCACAAGGCAACCTTCCCTTTTCTAAGGTTATTGGAATAAGATGCATGCATGAAGAAAAGTTCATCAAACAGCATTTGCATGAAACATAACCTCAACACCCTTTCTCACAGTCAGCGGCAGATGACAGAGTTAAATCGAGCAAAATTTATTGGCATATGGACTTGCACAACGTGAAATCAATGAAAAAGCAATTTCAGAATTGAGATTAGCATTCTCCAGTGCACGAAAGCCAAGTCAAAACATATGATTCAACCTGAGTTCAAAAAGCCTACCACATCCATTGCATGGTTATCCAAAAACTCAAATGCTGACAAAACCTCTCCGAGATTCCTTTTTGCCTCCAGTAGAAGTTTCTGTGAGCAGAAAAGAGCAGTGTTTAGTTACATTTCATGCATGAGAGACAAAAGCAAATGACAAAGCTCCTTAAGATAATTAAAAAAACAAAACAGAAAGTTAATGAATGAAAGGAAAACTAAGACCATATTCAGTAGAGCATATGGACTGGGCCCATGCCATCAACCTGCTTCAGCAGTTACTTATGAAAGCAAGCAATGTGGAACAATGCTTCAACTTTGCTAAACTTCAGCTTGCAGATTGTGAGGTCTTAATATGTTTTCAGTAAAATGTGCTCAGAAGCACAGTTCATGGGATAGTGGGAACTCCACAGACAGAGAGAGAAGGGGCAAAAAAACAGGTCTTCCAGGCTTGCATATCCAGGATGCATGATGGAACAAGGAAGTACAAATTTTGCGCCCACATCCTCTGATGCCTACCCCCCTAACCCAAGATAGAGTTTAATGCTTTCATAAATAAGAAACTACATTATAGAAGTAATATACTTAGGAGTTCTGATAGTGTTGGGGTACACATGAATAAAACCTCAATCTGTTATTTGTTTATTGTGGGTAAAGAGGGCGTTTGTTGAGACATGCCATGGCTTATGCAACCAAAAAATTGGAAATTAATATTATCATAAAAAGAAGCTGAACAATATGCTTTGAAATTTGCTGCCAAACATGGAATCATGGAAATGTTACTGCTTTTCCAGTACTCATCTTTGAAGCACATGGCTAAATAAATGTAAGCAGCATTGTTGGCTACTGACACAGAAGTTCTTCAAGATGTCAGAGAGTCCCACCTCCCCCTCCCCCCCCCCCCCTCTTTGGTAGGATGCACTGCAGAATTTCATTTGTGGATGGAAATATTAAAAACCAAAATAATACCTACTTCCACACTTTCTGGCTTGCACTTCTATAACCTCCAAGAACCTTACTAAAACTTATCATTAATAGAGCTTCATTAGACCCAACATTCATGATGAGTTCCTTTCAAATACTGGTAAGAAAATAGCGATTTGTTTACCATACTAAAAGTGGCAAAATTTTTGCTCCTAGCACAATTTCCACATGGTTTCAAGTTACGCTGTAGATGCACATGTAGGCACTGAACATATGTTGGATGTCCAGTTCATCATAGGTACACAAGGAGTTCACAGATACAACAGTCAGAAATATAATAGTTAAGGCTTTTCCAACTATGAGGGTAGAAGTCATACATCTATGCCACAACACACCCAGTTAATGAGTATGAACTAGATACCTGACAGCTGATATAATCATTACATGCCAAGAAAGCAACATTAGTTGCAGAAAGCTTTGGTGGGGTAAGAATGGAAACTTTAGTCACAACACCCAGTGAGCCTTCGCTTCCTGCATTCAAAGACATGCAAATTTACTAGCTCTGAAAGTGAATGAAGAATAGGATGTATGTTCTCGTATGGGAACCTACTTTGACAAGCATAAAACACTAAAATGGGAATTTACTACGGACCTATAAACAAATGCTTCAAGTCATACCCAGTGTTATCTTTCCGTAGAGTTCCAAGCATATCCAACACAGTACCACTGGCTAAGACAACTTCAAGCCCTACAAAGAGCTCCAAAGTAAATGCCACATTGAAAAGCAGCAGCAGAATCATGATTTCTAACAATAGGAGACAAAAGGAAAGGTAAAACAAGATATGTACCTTAAATAATATAAACATGCACACATGACATAACATGTACTCTAAATTTCTTCGGTACCATCAAACTGACAGATCACAGTTGTCCCCCAAGCCAAACCAAATGAAAAACTTAGTTTAAAAATTTCTCCACTATAAATCATCTTAGGCCCTCTTCCCTCTTCTCTAACTCACTTGAATAACTCAGTTACTTACACTAAATGACCAGAACCATGTTTTATACCATGGTGATGTAATTTGTGCCTACATGAGGAATCTAAGTTGTTAAAGGTGAGATTTAATCAAGCATTTCAATTCACCAACATGTGAAGTTAGTTTAGACATGTGCATCAAAACCGCTTTTGAATTGTCATCATAACCATACCAGTTTAGATATGTAAATTATTTTACTGTACCTCCATAATGAATTGACCTAGCATCATGCACTGACTTTACATTTTGCTAGTGCACACAGCCTACAGAAATACAAATCATTTATCATTCAAAACCTACTCTTCCTTAACATTTCCTATTTTTATACCTATCTACAGAAAGTACTACACTCATTTTTGGTTCAATGAAAGGATATTAAAACTAGAGCATATCACCTAGAACATTCCCATGCAAAGATCCATAACGGACTAAGCGCAAACCACCAGCATTAGTTGAAACATTTCCACCTATTTGACAGCTTCCTTTTGCACCCAAATCCAGTGGCATCACAAATCTAAATCAAAGAATTCTAAAGTAAGTATGAGAAATATGTAATCAAGATGTCTATGTTTCAAATAAATATATTAAACAATAACCATCATAACAGTGTCTAGAGATTACCATGGAAAGATACTAATTAACACTGAAACTAATTGGACTGGTCAGTTGGGTAAGGTTGCACACATCTAAGACTGCACACCTGCCCCCACAACAAAGCCTTGTAAGAGGCACTTGGGTGCCAACATAGGTTTGTTTGACAAGTTAAAGCACTATAGGAAGCATCTAATAGAATGGTAAAACCATGAAACCAATTTCCCTACCTTTTATCACACAATGCCGTGCCACTCACTCTCAAGTGTCTTAAATTATTAACCCAACTCCAGTGCACTTAACATGTAAATGCATATAAATATTATTACCCACTTGGCACTTACCCTTCATTATCCAAGAAAGATTCCAGGTTTTCCAATATGCATCCTGCTTCACAGACCAGTATGCCACTGACCTGAAAATTGGAGGTCAGTATTTCTATACTTGCGCACAGACCTGTGGACCTGCGATTGTATGCAAAAGTACTAGCTAGATATACTAGAGTTTAGGTAAACATTGCAACATGTATAGTCTTGGGTTCCCACTGCTTAGTCCATCCCAAGACGTCCAGCCTTGGCATCTAAGCAAAAGCGTTAAGAGGTGCCTTTGAATTTTTATTTATTTTTTTAATGAAATGTTTTCATGCACAATTTCACTTGCTTTTTCCCTGATTAACTTTGATCATATGTGGAACACTGAACACTTATACTCCTAAAGCTCATCAGAGGATTTTAGCGCACAGAGATACTAGGGAACAGAATGATCAAGAGAAAATAAAGCAAGGCAAACATCCTACCCCACAAAGTTTCAGGTTCTTAGGTCAAAAAAAAAAAAATTCTGGGATTTTGGCTCAATTTGTTGTTCAGCACTTCAAAAGCCCGAAATTTTCAGTCAGCTCAGTTGCATAAATTTTGATAATTCTTCTTACAGGCCAAAACCAAAACCAATATTGCGAAATCCCGCCCAAGCGAGGTATGGAGGGGTCGGATATAGCAGGTTTACCCCTAAATTTTGCAATTTAGCGAGACTGGTTCTCACTGACCCAAGATTTAGAAATTGTTTGCTACCTACAACTCCATGGAAAAGAAGCAGAGGAGGTTTAATGAGGCCTTTTACTTTAGGCCATTACAATCTAAGTTGAAAAAGAAATTAAAATAAATAAATAAATTTTCAAATATCCAGATTATGGACAAACTGACCCCAGATTATGTAGCAGTAATACTTGTGCAGAAGTGCAAAAACTTTTCTTGATTAATCACAGAATGTGGCATAACATACATTGGCCAGAACTTTTTATTACTCATATCAATGGTAAAGGAGATGATCTCTATTTTACAAGAGGAAGTATGATTAAAATTGGGAGGAAAACCAAGTTGTACATTGAACATGACATTCCCTCTTATGATACTTATACATTAGAAAATCTTGATATTTTTCAATCGTTGGATCTCCTGGAACTAAACTTCTATCATTTATAGCTGCAGGTTGCATCAAAATGTCAAGTCCATTAACCCAATGGAGAAGTTAATTAACATCATGGCAAGATGGATTTCGATAAAACATACCTTGTCAAATGATATGATCTTATTCATTGAAGTCATATTGACAATGACCTGAAAGGTGTTAAAACCCAGAGCGGCAACAAAAGGGTTAGTCAAAACGCAGAACTTGACACCATAGTAGTTAAGACATGAGAAAAGCAATGGTAAACACAGTCAGCGCACTAATTCTAGAAATCAACTGGAGCAACACAATTCATGCTTTAATAATCGACACAAATTGGCACCAATAGAAAGTGAATGTGTCCCAAGTCCCAAGGAAAGTAAGAAAGAGGTAGATATCAGAAAAGAGAAGGAAAAATGATGAGTAGGGGGAAGTGGTGGTTTTCTGGCTTAGGTTCCACCACCTGATGACTAACAAACAACCGCATAAATTAGACTATCTTCCTCAAAACTAGCCACTAGCCATTAGTGGGATACGATGACTACACCTGAGGTGATTAGCACAAATCTCATCGCAGATTTGTTGCACAAATATAGGCAACTCAATATAATACAAAATTCAGTGACAAGAATATAAGATGAACTGAATTTTGATGTGTTAAAAAATAAATACCACACAGCTTACTGAACCCACGCCATGTATTAAGATGCATGAATTTACCTCGTCAAAAACAGGTACACTCCCCCCAACAAGGCCAGTATTACCTCCTTGAGGAACAACTGCAAGACATCTAGAGTTGCAGTATCTCATTATATGAGAAACCTGGAGTAAGAGCACAGTAGAAGATGTGATCAACATAATCCATCTATCACAATATCATTCTTAGCTACCAGTACCACCTCCACAATCAAAAACAATGATACAAGTATACAGCATGGCATAATCTCAGTGACAGATATTTGTATGATTGTATCTCAAACTATAAAACAGAAAATGCTCTAGATTCTAGCAAACAAGTAGCTGTAGCAGCCTCCTAGCTAGAACGTTAAACTTTCTGCACATTTGATTATTTAGACCAGAAACTGATCATTGTGATGGTAAGTACAGTGCACAGACAACCCAAGTAGATTTCTTTGCGGAGTATGCAAAACCTAAGTGCAATGCAAACTTATACCTCACTAGAAAGTATCCAAGTATGTACAGGCCAAAAAATTCAGTGCTTAAAAGCTTTAGCATAGGTGCACACAATTCTTTTTCCATGCTCAATTTAACAACATAGAGAAATCATCATTTGGCAGGAACGCCCGGCAGGGGGGAGTACAACTGCAAAAAGAGGGTTAGGATGTCACCTCCTCAGTGCTTCTCGGTAATAGTAATAGTTTACTTGAGCCTCTGTATTTATGCATCCAATCTGTGTTTGCAGGCTTAAGCCGATCTTCATCCTG
This sequence comes from Portulaca oleracea, assembly GCA_029582165.1. NCBI lineage: Eukaryota > Viridiplantae > Streptophyta > Magnoliopsida > Caryophyllales > Portulacaceae > Portulaca > Portulaca oleracea. The sequence continues at coordinate 34,111,600 of CM055870.1, read as the reverse complement.
TATTACATTGTTCTCACCCAATATACTCTTGAAATAGCTTACATCGTCAGAGTTTAATTCTGAAAATGATGGGCTCCTCTGAATTAAAGAGGATGAGGATCCATAAAATCTGGACTGGAGATCTAAGCTTCTCTGAAATCCAGCATTCGGAAGAAAACTTGCACATTGTCTTAAGAGGGGAAATGGCAGCTCATAGTTCTTCCTTTGCTGCTCAAAATGAGGACTTGATAACTTGAACACAGACCCTGTTCAATATTCAAATAAACAGTAAGCTTCCATCCTGAAACCAGCGGGCGAAAAATGTCACACAATGATCTTTCAGATGAAGAAGTCCAATATCAGAAACAAACTAGTTCATGTAACCAACTGACAACTTCACATTAGAGAGAAGCCCAGTAATGCCTGTTTTCAAAGGAAACAGCACCATCCTTCATGGGGGAAATTGTATGCTCCTATTCAACAGAAATGAGTACGTGAAAGCAACAAACCAGGAATGGGCATCAAATATCCTTTAGTACCTCTTAGATCATTGGTAGCTGAACTAGTGAAACAAAGTCATTTGTTGGAGCACATAAGCTCTTGATTGGGTAGACCAATGAAAGCAGCAAATACCAACTGGTGAGTTATTGAATCTTGCATTAGCGATGTCGAAACAGGCCAAATTGTCATAAGTATTCAAAACTAGGGTACTTCCAAGTCCCAAATGGGTTCTTTTCTTTCTTTTCTTTTCTTTTTTTCTTTCATCTTTTTCGCACAAAGGGACTGGAGAAACACCAATATCAATGGGGATTCAACCAAGACCTCTCATAATAACTGTGGAAGACTTCAACTATTAAGCTAACACACACCCATTTATTAAGCTAACAAATGCTAGTCACTACGCAACCATTCACTTTCAATAATCATACCATGAACACAACAACAGCTCCAGGTATCATATGCTAGTCACTTAGAGTTCGTTCAATTTCAAAATTCACACCCTACAAAAACTCATCAAAATCATCAACCAATTAAAGTAAAAACTGCACAGACCCAATAACTCTTTAGAATCCGATCAGCCAACAAATGGAGAAAATGTTCAATCAGTATTCAATAACACATATTTCTAGCATTTCCACGCAACCATGCTAATTGCAGGTCAACAATTTCCCCAGTTCCTATCTAGTCTAGTATATTCCAACTACTTCTGTGACGAAATTCGTTTAGAGAGAGAGGACCTGAGCTGGCTCGGCGAGCTGAAGAGGGTAAAGAGCTTGAAGCACGCCATAGAAGATGACAAGCTTTACGATTCGCCATTTTTACACTCCTTTGGAGTTCGGAGTTGCGTACCAACTCCGGTAAGAAATCACAACACCAGCTCCGTTGTTGTACACGCTATCTATCATTTTTTAATTTTTTTGGAAATTATATTCGGTAGGATTCAACTTTTGTGTATTTTAAATTGTCAACTATTTTACAAAATATTTTAAGTGGTAGACTTATTTTGAAAAAAATTTCATCTAGTAAATTCCTTTTTGTACTATTAGTTAATTTCTTTTCACAAAAGTCTAATCATCTATCAATCTCACTCAGCTTACCATCTTAATCTCACACTCAACTCATTTAAAACATTTTTAAAGTAGTTGACAACTAGAAATAATATCTAAAATGCTTAAAATAAGTCTACCACTTGGAATCTATATACTTATAATGACAATCTATGTGCGACCCAGCAAATACTGCAACGAGAGCATTTCTAGGAATCTCAACCAATCACAATTAAGAAAAAAATCCAATTTTTAATAGTTTTTGATTTTATTTTCAACCGGATTTTATTATAAACCTAAGCTGCTTGGGACTCTGACACCAATTACAGCTGTTCCATAACTGTTTTAAATTTAATTTAATTTTAGAATTAAAAAAATATTACAAATCTCATACAGCTTTGGACTTTGATAACGTTTCCAACTGTTCCATATCTATATATATTATAATAGAAATCATTGTGGGTCCCAAAATAGCCACGGAGTATCAGAATGGAAATGACCAATTATAATGTATAAAATTATATTTTTTTTTTACTATTTTCAATTTTTTTTAATTTCAATCCAGATTTTATTTCAAAATTAAAAAAAAACCAAAAAGTATCACTAATCCTTGACTGCTTTGGACTCTGAATTAAATTATTTTGGTGTTGCCTATAATAATAATAATAATAATAATAATAATAATAATAATCTATATATTATAATTGAAATCATTGTAGGTCCCATGAAATAGAGCCACGAGAGTGATTGTAGGGAAATTGGTCAATCACAACGTAGAAAATTATATTTTTTTTTTCTATTTTCAATTTTTTTTATTCTCAATCCGGATTTTATTTTAAAATTTAAAAAACCAGAAAGTATCACTAATCCTTGACTGTTTTGGACTCTGAATTAAATTATTTTGGTGTAAATAACAGTAATTATTTTGGTATTGCTTATAATAATAATAATAATAATAATAATACTAATAATAATAATAATCTATATATTATAATAATCTTCCATATATTATAACATAAATCATATGTAGATATGTACCTTTTGAGCAATTTATTATAATATTTTTTCATTTGACAACCTGATTATTGTTTTGTTCATTTTAAATTGTACGTATAGTTATCATTTAATTCTATTTTTAAATTTAAATAACTTTTTTTTTTATACTCCGTGCATCGCACGGGTTGAAGACTAGTAATTTTTAAAATAAGTCTTTCACATGGAATATTTTGTAAAGTGATTGACAACTTGAAATAGGCAAAAATTGAAACTTACCAAATGGAATTTCCCCTTTTTTAAGGCATAATATGTCAACTCGTGTTGGATTTGCGTAAACTTAAGCCATTAATTAAACGGGTTGGAAAACGAAAATGTTTCGGTTATAGATCTAAAAAAGATACGAGAGGAGGTGTAACGCCCCGAAAATTCAATTATAGAAAAATTGAAGTCAAACTAACGTTAACAGACAAAATTTAGCGAAAGACTCAAACTCTTATTGGGCGTCACTGCCGTATCCCCGAAAGAATACAAGGCGAGAAGGAAAACTACGACTGTCTGTCAACGGCAAACCAACTAACAAACTCATACTTAGAAATAAACCTCAAAACTAACTTCAAGTCTTTCAAAAAAGAAGCATAACAAAATTAACGACTCCTAGACATGTCATCCTCACTTCTAATTCCCGTCCCCAGCATATTGATCATCACCTGAAAACAAAATATTTCAAAAATGAGGGGGAAATATCAATAATGTCTACCCCTAACGTTAAAAACAAGTTAAGTTCATTTCAATTCATTTGAGGAAGGGGGGAACAAGTCAAACATTTTAATAAACCGTTTAACCCATACAACTGTTTTCCTCAACCCAACTCATTCATTTTATTATGCGGGCGGGATATCAAACCCCATAAAGTAACATCGCCTACCAAAGGCATCAAACATTCGCCTACCAAAGGCATCAAAGATAATCGCCTACCAAAGGCATAAATATAATAATCGCCTACCAAAGGCATCAAAAACCGCCTACCAAAGGCATCAAAAAACGCCTACCAAAGGCATCAAAGTAACCGCCTACCAAAGGCATTAAAGTAACCGCCTACCAAAGGCATCAAAAATCGCCTACCAAAGGCATCAACAGAACAAACCCGCTTAATGTTTCACTTGAGTTATTAGTATATTATTCAAACTCAGCTCACAACTCTCAAGTCAAGCCCAACCCAGGTTATCAAAACCAGTAACAAAACTATTTATAAAAGACCATCACAATTTCTCAACTCATAAATCAACATTCACAAACAAATATCAAAAACAGATGGCCACATTTACCACATAAAGTCCCCTTTCGGGATGCAATTCTCAAAACAGATTAGAAAACGTTAAAACACATTTAAAGAGCATCCCGGTGGGGATTAGAGCATAGACATTACCTGGTTATCTTCACTTCACAGCAAATACGAACACACTTGAGCTCACTAACGACACGAATTAGCTCGGGCCTAAAATAAGAGTAATTATTCTAATCAAAACGCGCCCTTCAAAGTTAGTATTAACTACCTTCTACCTAACCCTCCCCTAGGAACACTATAGGCGAATGTTACTTTATGGGGTTTGATATCCCACCCGCATAATAAAATGAATGAGTTGGGTTGAGGAAAACAGTTGTATGGGTTAAACGGTTTATTAAAATGTTTGACTTGTTCCCCCCTTCCTCAAATGAATTGAAATGAACTTAACTTGTTTTTAACGTTAGGGGTAGACATTATTGAGATTTCCCCCTCATTTTTGAAATGTTTTGTTTTCAGGTGATGATCAATATGCTGGGGACGGGAATTAGAAGTGAGGACGACATGTCTAGGAGTCGTTAATTTTGTTATGCTTCTTTTTTTTAAAGACTTGAAGTTAGTTTTGAGGTTTATTTCTAAGTATGAGTTTGTTAGTTGGTTTGTCGTTGACAGACAGTCGTAGTTTTCCTTCTCGCCTTGTATTCCTTCGGGGATACGGCAGTGACGCCCAATAAGAGTTTGAGTCTTCCGCTAAATTTTGTCTGTTAACGTTAGTTTGACTTTGACTTTTCTATAATTGAATTTCCGGGCGTTCTGTAATGGTATCGAGCTCAGGTTGCGACCTAGTAGCTCCTCAGAGTCCTTTAGGTTTAGTTGGACCCTAGGAAGCTAAGTCGGAGTGATGAGCGTAGGATGGGAAAAGGGTTTATGCTTTCCTATTACTACATGATTATGTCTTTAATTTCTGTGTTGCTAATATGTTCTAACCCTGTAGGATGGCACAACGCACACACTGTTATCGTCATCCCACCCCGTGTTTTCATCGTTATACTCCCATTCCCCCCAAGGAGAAATTGGGAACTCATATGATAAACTTCTACGACGAGATTGACAAGTACACCAAAGACGTTCCGAACTCATGCCTTCGTGGTAACGATGGGAATCAGGCGAACGCATTTTTGCTCACGCTTCGGGACGACCCTCGGTGGGGCCATACTGTACCATTATTGCTACCACCCCCTCCCCCAGTCGAGGAGTATCCCCACCCGTGTTGTTGGTGTAAGAGGTACCGAGTGGGGCCAGAGCACCGAATTTCGGAAGTCTTCAATGAGATTGTCAGGTTTTGGAAGCGTGATGTGGAAGAAGTTCAAGTGAACCCAGCCCCAGCACTTGTCATGGACATGGATCCCGAGAGTGACCCAGAGGAAGATCCAGAGGAGGATTCTGTGGAGGATTCTGAGCCCGAGGTGACCTCTGGAGTTACAGTTGCACCTGCAGATGAGCCTGAACAGGAGACCGAACCCGAGGATGAGGTTATGGTGGACTGGGAGACAGGAGAAGACCCCGAAGAGAACTCGGGGGATGAGTCTGATGATCCAGATTGGAATCCGATCGCAGCTAGGAAGAACCCTCTGTGTAGGAGGATCATATGAGTGGGACAGTAATAGTAGTATTAGGATTGGTTGCTGTAACTTATTTATGCATGGTTAGTTTGATTTTGATATGTCCCTAAGTGTGGTGTGCTGTTTCTTTGTGTGATAACCCCAATATAGGGGATAGATTTACATACTAGGACGCTGGTGTGCAAATATTATAAATAATAGTCTTGATTTTAGAGGTGATAGTATATATCTTCTTTCTTTTCAAATAATGCGCGATGAAAGAGTATGTGGAATATGATGCTATTACCTGGGCTTATCTGTTGAAATATGTTACAGTTTTGTATCTGCTTAGAACTTTTATGAGATAGCTGGACTGAATAGTCCCTCCTTAGAATTGGTGATTTACGCTGTGAGATTGAACCTTAAGTAGTCTAAATCGACCCTTTGAACCAGGATGTCGGACATGAACGGTTCTCAATCCAACCACGTGTCGAGCGCCCTCAAACCGCGACTGATTTGCGTCAGCGTCTTCCTCACTTGATAGCAGGGCCGAGTACAACAGCACCAGGGAATGACCTTGCTAGCCTATTGATGATTGAGATGCTTAACAAGCACGAGGATCTACTGAAGAGAATGGTGGATCGACAAGGAGGAGAAAGGGAAAATGATCCCTCCGCTCTTCTCCAAAGGTTCAATAGCTTTAACCCGCCCGCTTATACAGGGGTAGCTGACCCCAAAGTCTTTGAAGATTGGGTTAGGGAGATTGAAAAGATCTTTGACACAACCCGTTGTCCCGAGGAGCTACGGGTGGATTTTGCTGCATACCACCTGAAGGAGGAGGCCGATCTATGGTGGGCCAGTGTAAAGGAGATACGAACCGAACCGGGTTTTGATTGGAACCATTTTAAGGTTTTGCTGAAAGATGGGTTCTATCCTATGTCCCTTCAAAAGACGAAGGAAAAGGAATTCATGGAATTACGCCAAGGAGAGCGAAGCGTACTCGCTTACTCTACTAAGTTCACCGAACTGTCTCGGTTTGCACCTGCCCTTGTGTCTAGTGAGCAATTGAGGATGGATCGTTAATAGAAAGAACTGCAAGATTCAGGATCGTATGTCATCACGTGACTTCACTTCCTACCAGAACATGCTTAATGTTGCTCTCACTGTGGAGAGAGTAATGCACGATATGGAACGACAACTTGGCATACAGGGGCATAAGAGGAAAGAGCAACCCCGTTTCAACCCACCTCAACCCTACCAAGAGAAGAGGTTCCGCCCTAATAATTGGCAGGGAAATCAGTGTTCGGGGTGTAGGCCACCGTATGTCCCGATATGCAAGGTCTGTGGATGACCGGGCCATTACCCTCGGGATTGTAAAGCAAGAAATGAGCGAGGAGGATGCTTTAACTGTGGAAGCCTCCAACATCATGTACGACAGTGCCCTCAACAGCCTTTGGGGGGCCATAATGGTGGAAACAATGGAAATGGCGAGAACAATGGAAACAATGGGAACTGGAGAGCCCCGCAGTCAACATATCAAAATCAGGGAGGCTATAATGGAAACCAAAGGCCGCAACAACAAAACCGGGGTGGTCCCGGTGGGAATCAGAACAACCAAGGGAGGCCAGCAAACCCGCCTCGTCAGCAGCAACAACCACCGCGTAACGCAGGAGGACGAGTGTATGTGATGAGGAAGGATGAGGCTGAGAATGAAGTAGACGTTGTGACGGGTACCTTCTCTCTCCACCTCTACAATATCTCTGTTTTATTTGATTCTGGTGCTAGTCATTCTTTTGTTGGGCGAGCTATAGTAGAGAAGGCTAAGATGAAACCCTCGGAGAATAGTAAGCCTATGTCGGTAGCCCTACCCACCGGGGATACCATTAGTTGTGGAGAGTTATATGGTGGATAAAGTGTGGCTTAAGAGGATTGAAATGACTACTCATATCATCAAGGTGCACCTTCTTTTATGGTAGCTCATCCGTTGGGAACTCCTCAGTTAAGCGTGCTTGGTTGGGAGTAGTCAAAGGATGGGTGACCTCCTGGGAAGTTTTCCCAGGCAGCGTGTGAGTGAGGACGAAGCACGCTGGAAAGACTCGTGGTGATTTGTGGGGCTAGTCAACGATCCTTGAAGCGGTTATCGGTGATGTCCGCGGCCCGGGAAGGGGTCGGGGCGTTACAGGGGGAGTCACCCCAACCGACTCAATAGATGATGGCTGAGAAAAATTAATCTAGATTGGAATTCTACCGAAAAATCTTGACAAATATGGGTTGACAGGTGTCTTTAATAAGTTCGGGATCGTGGAAAGTAGCTACATCCCAACAAGCGAGGTAGAGGTGGAAGATATGGATTCATACAGTTCAGAATAAGAAAGGGCGCCGAGAGAGCCATTAGAAACATGCACTAGAAGAGGATCAAGGGAGCAAAGATGATTGTCAAATGGGCATGAGTAACACTAGGGAGAAGGAAGAAGATTAAGCATATTTGGGTACGGAAAATAGAAAAAAAGAGAATCAGAAACATTAAAGTATAGATGTCAAATGAGAAGTATAACTGAACCGTATGGGGATCGGTTGAATTTTGGTTCGTCTTTATCGGATCGTTCCCGAGCCTTCTAAGGGGCTTTGGAACCACCGGCAAAAATAAACGCAAGGTGGTAAAGGCGTTCAAAGGCGTTCAAATGACATGCCTTCACTATTTGGGTCATAACTCCTTCAATACAACTCCGATAGACTTGAAATTTTGGGAGCTTAAAGTACACACCGAGAGCTTTTCATCGATTTCTTACGGGCCTTATACGAAGTCCGGATAAAGAAGTTATGTGCGTTTGAAGTCGGCAGGAAAAACTGCCCCAGATCAAGGTCGCCCCCGCGACCTACCCCGTCACACCCGCGACAGGTGTCGTCGCACCCGCAACGTCCAGGAGGTAAACATAGGGGATTTGGGCAAATCAAGGTCGCCCCCGCGACCTACCCCGTCGCACCCGCGACCCTCCCCTGCCCAGTTGCTGTCTGCGCGTGTCTTTGATGTTAAATGTTATGTTTTACTGTTTTACCCCCTCTCCCCATTAGTATAAATACCCCCCTTTAGCTTGTTTTTTGAAGATAGATTTCGATGATGAATGTTTAAGAGTTAGACTCAAGAAAATTCCTGTCAATTAGAGAGCTCGTAATTGTTGGTTTTCAAACCCTGTTGCAATGAAAGCTAATCCTTTGGGTGAAAGTTGCTTTGTGATTTCTCTTCTTTGTGAGTGGGAGTTTATCCTCTACTCTTTGTGAGATTTCTCGGATGATTCAAGACTCTTTGCTTGTGGGAGATCCTTGTGCAAGTGTTTGAACATCTAAGTTCAATTTGGTGAGATTTCTCTCTTTAGAATTGTCCATATCTTTTAATTTCATGTTTATCTCCATTAATCCAAAAACCCTAAAAATTGGTTCATAGTGTTTATGAGTTCTATGAGTGGATTTCTATCATCCACATGGTTTATTTAGACCCTAGGATTCCGCGCATTCCTCTACAATCACACGTCAAATCGGAGACACGATGGAATGGTTGGATAGAAGCCTCGTGTGCACCAGTGTTGAACCAATCTATCTCTTGGAGATGAAAGGCAAACTGCAATAAATATTACAGATAGAAAACAAGGTCACGTCCAAGGGAGGCACAAAAATTATACTTATGTTGCCAACAAAGCAAGACCTTGAAATAGTACCAATGGAGGAACTCTTACAATTCTTCATTGATCCATATTTCCCGAGGGTCCTTAGAATCAAAGAAAATGACGGGAGAGGGTCCAAGATAGTTTTCCTTTAAGTCAAACTCGATTCGCTTATGAAGCCCCAAATTGACCGTCTAGGAAGCGTAGGGGTGTTTTGGTCATTACACAAAGGTCGGGATGGAACCATAGAGGGTCAAGTCAAGCCTCGAAAACCAACCCCGAGGATGCTAGGAAGAAGTCATGAGGGAACAAGGCCAAGCCAAGAGAATTAAGTTGAAGAATCTCATGTTTTTGGGCAAAATTTGGTAATAAGAAAAGACACATCTTCACTCTTTTGATCATAACTCCTTCAATACAACTCCGATGACCACCAAATTTCGTGAACTTATATTACAAACCAAGAGCTTTCCATCGATATATTATAATCTCAAATCGAAGTTCAAACAAAGAAGTTATGCGCGTTAGAAGTCAGCTGACACCAACAGACGCTACTAGTGTATATGGGGACGTTGGCAGCGCCTCTCTACGCTGCTTGACGCCCACTTTCTGGAGGGGACGCTGGCAGCGCCTCCCCCCTTTTCTTTGCAGCACGCGTTTCTTCCGCCTTTTTTTGTTGTTTCCTTTTCCCCTTTTCCCCTTTCCTTTATATACATGTTCCCCCTCCATTAGAGATAGTTTATGAAGCTTTTAGGAATTAGACTCAAAAATCCTCTCACTTGGAGAGTTTGTAATTGTGGGTTTTCAAACCCTAATTTCTTTGTAATTAAGCTTAATCCTTTGTGGGTGTGCTTAATCAATTTCCTTTTGATTTGTGAGTTTGTTGTGCATCTTTTAAGCTCTCTTTGGTAGAATTTCATGGAAGAACAAGTGCGGATGCTTGTGAAGGTTTTCTTTGCAACCTCTTGTGATTCTTAGGCTATTGGGTGAGTTAATTACTCTTTACATTAGTCATATCTTTCTTTATTGTTCTTGTTCATCTTTATCCCCCAAAATCCTACAAATAGAGTTTGTTCTTAGGTTCTAATTTGGGGTTTTCTTAAACCCTAGAGTATTTGTGATCTTTGGGTATTTAATCTTGCTTCCCTAGTCGTTCCCAGATCATTCATGGAGATAAGAAGATGGTCCAAGTACAAAGTATACGAGGGCAATCAAGCAAGGATAGAAATAGTGTCAATCCCAACTCAAGGCTACACTGAGGAGAACTTGCGAAAATGCAGTTTCCCCTGGGAAGAGAATATTAGAAATGAGATTTGATCATAGAGACATAGACAATTGGGCTCAATCAAGATGGTAATATTGACTAAAGTCATGTAAAGAATCCCGAGAGTAGTCACACTAGCCATTTAAGGTTGTGCCTACAAGGTGTTCGTCCAAGAAGCAGGATCTTCTATTAACATTGTCATGGATAATAGGTAGTCTACACTAAACAGTTATTTCGAGGAGCTCAATGTTGTGGAAAATCGAGAGCATCCATCAAGGCAATCTACAGAAGAACGAAATGATCAAGAAACAAACATTGTCCATGAAACTCCATTAGAAGAGATGCCATGGAGGAGGGGGACAAGAAAAGGCCAGCATATGGAGTCAGTAGAAAAACACAAGTACATGAACGAGGTAGCGAGGAAGGCTCCTTGGGCCCTAACATGGGCCTTAATAGCTACATGGATGGGATAGAAGAATTACCAACCTAAGTTACTAATCTCTGAAGGGGTATGGCCACAGCTTTGGAATTGGTGACTCAACAAACTCCCAAGGAGATTTCGAGGAGGTAATTGACAACTCAAGAATCGAATACACAAATATTATCCTAGTCGTAGAAGCTGCTTCGATCTCGGTGGAAGTGCAAGTAGTTAGTGATGAAAGCTGGGAAAAGGAAGCCTCTTCTGGCTAGTTGAAGTGCAAGTGATCAATGATGAAATCTTGGAAAGAGAATTAGAAAGCAGAAATCAGACACAATAATTACTATGGCTCATGAATTTTCCCTAAGAAGCCGAAGAGACATCTGCAAAAAAAGTAGCAAAGAAATCTGTGACTGTTGGGGATAGATGTGGTATGGCAATCAATAACAATAAAATAGAAGCAAAAAGATATTACAGAAATAAACTCAAGAAATATTGGAAAAAAGAGAGGGATCTAAAAGGAGAAAAGCCAAAGAAGTAATGAACCGTGAGGGTCTCGTGCTAGAATGCCAGAGGATTTGAAACCATCGACAAGAACAAACATGATAGAATGATCACAAATAAGGAGCATGTTAGCGTTCTCGGAATGGTGGAATCAAGGCACCAAGATTTTTTTTATCTACGTGGTGTAAGGAAGTGTTGGAGACGACAAAATGTAGAGCATATGGAAATTCTAGCAGTAGGGAGGTCGGGTAGATTAATAGTTGATGTGTACAAAAGAAGAGTTTAAGTGTGATAGTGGCTTTGAGGGCCGGAGACGGATTTGCATCGAGGGAGAGATGATCTAGGACAGAGTCAAGTGTGTAATCTGTCTCATATATGCACTTGATAGTGTAGAAGGGGAGGAAGGATCTACGGGATCAATTGAGAGACTTAAGGAACCATATACAACATCCATTGATTATGATGAGAGATTTCAATAAAATCTTCACAACAACTGAGAGAACGAGCGGAGAAGGATGCACTTAATGCATGAAGCGAAAAGGTATGCTCAATAATGGGGTAGATATTTGTTCATTCTGTGAAGCTTTTAAGGAAGTTGATAGCCATGTGATGTTGAAATGCAATTTTGTCTAGCAAATTTGAGAGGATCTAATATAATGTTTGCACTTGGACACAAAATAATAAGACTGATTGCTTGAGATTATTTTATGAGAAATGGATGAATGTGAGTTTTGGGAATAAGACACGAAGAAGAGTTTAGGCCATAACATTTTTTTGCTATGGTGTGGTCAACATGGCTACACAAGAACAAGATAACCCTTGAAAGAGTTGTAAAAGATGACGTGGAACTCACAAGAGTCATCAAATGGAGGACAATGTTATGGTGCACAAAAGGCAAGAATCCCATAAATTATACCCCTGAATTACTTGTGACTAATTTTACTCAATACCAGCCATCTTTTCGTGAAAAAGAAGAAGTGGGATGGAGGAAGTTTTTGCAGGCCAAACAATTGGGATGAAATTATTGAAAGAATGGACAATATTACAACAGAGGTAAAAGGAATACAAGAGGAACTTTTGTTATAAGATGTGACAAGATACTCACTTTAACTCCATTCATATGTCACTACCAGTGTAAGTTAGGTTAAAGACTTTTATCCTGTGTCTGTTTATAGGCTCTTCTGATGCATGTCATGGGATTCTTACTCAACATACCCCTTGGTGTTTGGTGATTGTAATACGTCAAGGACAATGTGGGCACATCAATTTTCTAGTGCTCTTTGGCACATGTTATTGCCTTGATAATTGAATAAAATGGCTGATGTATAATCGCCCAGCTATATACATCAAGGTTAGCTAAGAGGACCTTAATCCAGCTAGAAGCTACAAATGTCGCCTTGGGTATCAACAACCACAAGGGTTTATTAGCTCAAGGAAGAAAGCGTGAAGGACCTTGATGGTATTCTAGCTTACATGGAGTTATTCTAATATATATGAGGACATCAACGAGCTTAAATCACTCTTGGAGATAAAAGTCCTTTATTGAGTAATCATCACTCACGACAGTAGAGGACCTTATCAAGTACAGTTCGATATTCTGCTCTATAACTCTAGATCCATACGTCTATTGAGGAAGTCATCCAAAGAGAGATTGGAGTACATTGAAAGAGCTTTCCAATGGTTTTTGAATCTTGGAAAACGGACAAGTATTGAAGGAGTTATAGTATTTTCTTTCTAGAGTTGTATTTTAGAGTTTTTATGATGTAATAAATGTGTAGCATGATGTAAGCCTCAAGGGCCTAGCTTCTTGATTAGTGCACGTCCAAGGGGGCTTAGGATTACTATAAATACCCCCTTAGGCCTCTTGTAATTCATATCTCATTCAATAATATCAAATACAAAGTAAACACATGATGTGTTGTTTTCTCTCTAGCTTTTGTGCTAGTTTTCGTTTCTCTTGAGGGAGAATCGATCCTATCCCTACTTCTAGCCTAGGGTTGGCATCCCTTGGTGGTGAAAGGTAGAATTGAAGAGTTCTTGAAGGTGGTGTGCCTATATCCTTGAATAATCTTCAACGCCATTATCATTCTTTTCGTTCATCTCCATTCGTTCATTCATAAACATTCACCCATTCTCACGTCAATCATCATTCAATCATCAAGAATCGTTCAAACATTCGTCAAATCATCATTCGTTCATCATTTGATCGTTCTTCATTCGTCCATCATCAATCTTGGTAAACGAATTCATCATTCTTTGTTTGGTTTCCATCATATTTCTTTGAGTTTAGTTGATTCTTTAGAACTAAGAGTTAAAGATTGTTATCTTGGTTTTTAAAGATCCTAGATTCTAGTGTAATGTGATCATCCCTTGATCAAATATACATCAATGGCCTATGGCCAAATTACCAAAAATAATAATAATAAACAGGTTAACATGATTTGAATATGTTTATCGCTTTAATTAATCATTGTCGAATTAAATTAGCGACCGTTCATGAACGGTCGCCCGCTATTGTGACCGTTCATGAACGGCCGTTAATTAGCGACCGTTCAAATGAACGGTCGCGCGCCTCCCAAAACGACTAATGAAACGCGACCAGCCTAAACGGTCGCCCGCCCTTTAGAGCGACCGTTCAGGCTGATTTGCGACCGTTGAGAACGGTTTTATTTTTTAGGGTATGTTGTAGTGCATATGAATATCCATGAAATAATAGCATCACTTGGAAACTCATATTAATACATAATTATGTACATATCAACATGATAATATTGCCTTGAACCCTATAATCAATGTTATATTTGATCACCATGCATATCAGTACTTTTCTTGCAAGGATGTCATATTCATAATGTCCTTTTACATCCAAATTACAAACAACTAACCTAGTTTCCCCCAAATAGATTTCCATGATTAAGTGCTTGTTTGGCTTAACTTTTGAAAGTGTTTTTGGAGTTAAAAAGCACAAACTAGGCAAGACGGTGTTTTTTTAGAAGCTAATAATTATTTTACAAAAACAGTTTTGATAAAAAACAGTTCCAAAAGATAGCATTTAAATATTTTCCAAAAACAGTTTTGATAAAATTACTGCTTCTGCTTCCTACAAACTAATCTCTACTCAATCCATATGATTCTTTAATGATTAATTTCCATAATTTCAAATAAATCGTCTGATTCTTATAAAGACAACATTTAAATATTTTAATATTATGTCAGAATCTTTAATATTATTTTAGACATTTTTATTATTTAATTTCTTTATAAATATGGTATTCAGTAAATTTTTGATATATAAATATTAAATTTTAAAAATTGTATAGTTAAGTAAGACATATAAAGTTATAATAATAATTATTATAACTATAACTATAACTATACGATTATAATTATTGCTAAAATTAAAACATGATAATTTGTTTAAAAATTAATAAAAAGAGAAAAATGTAAATAATCATATGATAATTTTATTCCCAAAAATACATGATAATTTTAAAAGTTAGGTTAAACAATTAAATTATGTAAAAGCACTATATTATAAGTTGGGCCAAACACTTTAATTTAGTAAAATCACTTATCTCATAAGCTAGGTCAAATACTTCAATACGTCTCCAAAAATAGTTTTTACAAAAACTGTTTAGAAGAAGCAAAATCACATTTTCAGAAACTATGCCAAACATGCACTAAATCAAGTTCACAGTTACCACTTAATAAGTTACCAAAGTTGGAATAATTTAATTATCCTAGACAAAGATCATAACCTAATGAATGCACAACTGTGGCAACCAGTACTAAACAAATGGTGCCTATACATCGAAGGAAGAAGCCAGTTCTGCATTGTTTGCATCCTTTTTGTCGTGAAAATATATTTTGTTCTGGTTGAATAATGATAGCAAATTCAGTAGCTCCTTGACAGACAGCTTCGAAGGCCTTTTGTCTTCAAATCCGCTTGATCTTAGAATTGTGATTACTTTTTCTTTAAACAGAACCATTCTCATTTCCAAAGAGGAACTAGGACTGACAAAGTTGCCATTCACCCCTACGTCATCCTCTTGATCAGCATATGCTTCACTAACATCAGAGAAATGAGGAACCATCAGTTCTGCTTTGCTCAAGCCCATGCCCATCAAATTTGATATCTTCATAAGCTCATCCAACTTCTTCTTTTGCTTGAATGTCGCGCCTAAAGTCTTGTTCTTCTTACTAAAGCATGTCCTAGTAAACGCACACCATTCATTTAGATCAACAGGGGGAATCTCAGCCTTTGGTTTGATTATAACAACAGAAGAATCAACTTTTGGAACAGGAAGAAAGTCCCTTTTGCTCACATCCATGACATGCTTTACTTCAGCGACTAACTCGACATTCACAGCCAGGCGATTGAACTGTGAATCGCCAGGTTTAGCCAACAGGCGACGTGCAAATTCTTTCTGAAGCAGTAGGGTAGCACTCCTAAATGTGCGTGTTCCAAATACCAATTTAGCAATAAGAGGTGACGAAATTCCATATGGAATATTTGCCACAACAAGATCAAATTTAGGGAACTCAGTCTTGAGTGCATCTTGACGAATTAGCTGCAAAACAAAACCAGAAGAGCCAATCCTGATTAGAACATCCCCAATTCACCAGGGAATGTTTATTGTCAGAAAATATTCTGTCTTACAGTTAATCGATCTTCAAATCCATATTCTGCAACTCGCTTTTGAAGAGCTTCAGCCATCCTCTGATCTAGTTCAACAGCTACAACATTCCGGCATGCTTCCAGAAGCCTGAGAGTGAGGTTTCCAGTGCCGGGGCCGATTTCAAGGACAGTATCACTAGCCTTGATGTTAGATGTCTTGACAATGGAGTCGAGAACTCGCACATTAGTGAGAAGATGTTGACCCTTGCTTTTATGTAGTCTAAAGTTGCATTCAATGTTTTCTCTATTGTTCTTGGGTTTGTCCCCTTTGTCATCATTCTCAAGCTTTGAAGTACGATTATGATAGAGCTTGAAGCCTGTATCTTGAAGCAAGCTATGGCATCGCAGAACCAAGCCTGTGGGAGAAAAGAAGTGAAACTTGGGCTGCAGAACCATCTTTTCCTATCATATTATGTCCCAAACTGGTCAAACAACAGCAGAAACAAATGGTCACAATGGCAACATTATCAGTTGAGACATTAAATAGCAGACATCAAACATAAACAGCATGAAAAATTTCCCTAAAAAACTCAATTCAAACCCAGGGACTACTAAACTCCAACAGTAGTACTAGACTTCAAATTGTGGAAGTACTTTACTACATATCCACATTGCAATGCATTGACAATATTTCGAAATGGGTAAATCGTAAGCTCGTAGAAAAGGGGAAAACACGCAGGCGAAAGATGAAGGGACTGAGTTAGACATTTTATCAAACAGTTGGTGCGCATAAATGAACCCCAAAAAATACTTCAACATTTGATACCTGGCAGTCCCGAGATACGAACTTGTTGCTTCTCACCTAAACATTCTCCAAGTAGAGACAAAATAGATGACAGTCTTTGATTTTCTTGCTTGATGGCGCGGAACTGCCATTACAAGTTACAAGGGGAAGGCAGAGAGGCTCATCAGACAAGGCGTTCTGGGGATGCTTTCGGTCTTCGCTTTTAAGCCCATTGTAAAATAATCAGGTAATCCAGTCCACGTCAACATACTGATCAACAAACCTACTAGTAGAACCTACGTGGGCAATTTTTTTATACTATTTCCACTCCTATGTGTTTGTTAATTTGATTAAATTTTGATCATTAAATATTTATAAATTAAAATAAATTACAATATTAAATTATCGTCATTAAAAAAGACATTACTAAAAATTACAGTCATATTAATTTTATATTGTAACTCACTACATCTGTTAGTAATTAACTGTCAAAACATAGTCAAATTAACAATATTTTTGGGACGGAGGTAATTTATCTAGTAAATTTGCCTAAACATAATTTACATACTTAGTAAAAATTAAATTTGTTTATATAGCATGATATAATATATTAGTATAAAAGTTACATGATTTAAGTCATGTTCTGTTGTGAGGTCGGACAAATTTATCCTACCTATCCTATTAATTGTTACTTTATCCTATCTTTTCTACACTATTGATACTTTCTTACGTACCTTATATTAATATATATTTTTAGACGCTAATATACTAAATTTTTGGGGTATTGGACATATTGCACTGAACTTTGACCTTGCACAATAATGCACCCAAAACAATTTCGACGGTGGCAGACTTGGTGGCGATCTTACATGGCAGACCAAGAAGATGAATAGGTTAAATAATATCTAAATTTATGACATGTCAGCTAATCTACACAAGTAAAGATGATTTTATACAACTGCAACAACAATCTTCCAGCACAAATACGTTTAAACAAATGTGATTTTATGTTTTTTTGGGAAATTGGATTATAATAATACAAACTTTTGGCCATATAAGACTTAATAATACTAATTTTTGATTTGGTGATTAATAATATGAATTTTGACTCACTGTTGCCCCCAATAGTATGCCATCGAGTTAAGTTGAACTTAACTTGGTGGTGGTATGACGATAAGGCACACGCCTAGTTATTTTGACTTTGCCATGTCATCTACGTTGACTTAAAAAATAATACGAACTTTTACCTATGTTGCTCTGATTAATACGAACTTTTTTTTCTCTCTAAAAATCACGGATCCCATTTTTACTTCTTCATCTTCTTCAATCCTCCCCCTCCCCATTCCCAGAAAAACCCAGAAAATTAGAACCCTAATTTCTTCATCCCATCCCTCCTTGAGCCTAATTTCCAACTCTAATTTCAATTACACCCGGTTTTCGATTTCCAAATGTCATTTTCAAACCTCCCATTCGCCAACCAATTTGCAAAATATGAGATTATTATAATCCAATTTTCATATATATATATATATATATTTATATATATATATATATAGAAATTGGATTCTAATAATCCCTACTATCACAAATTGTATGGCAATAATCCCTACTATCATTTTGGATTCTGGTGGTAAAAAAAAATTGTATTGTAGTGGTACCAAATCCATCACCACATTCTTTTTATTTTTTCCATGTCTACCCCATATTGTTTTTGTTTTTTTGGTTCCTACTCCTAGATAGGTAACGAAGTGTAGTTACTAAAATATTTTTTAAATTATTTTTTTGAGATTCCGAGCAATTATTATGATTTTTTTTAAAACGAATAAAATTGAAAAAATCATAAAAAATTGAAAAATATTGAAAAAAATTTGGGAGAAATGCTGTAAATTCATTAAAAATCGTGGTAAAGTGTTATACAAAGTTTTGAATCAAATGCAACATAAAATCTATGATATTTAGCGTATACACTCGATTTTGTCCCACTACAATACAATTTTTTTATTTTTTTTGGACCACCAGAATCCAAAATGATAGTAGGGATTATTGCCATACAATTTGTGATAGTAGGGATTATTAGAATCCAATATCCCTATATATATATATATATATATATATATATATATATATAGTGAAATTGGATTCTAATAATCCCTACTATTCCAAATTGGATGACAATAATCCTTACTTTGAATTTGTATTCTGGTGGTCAAAAATAAAATAAAATTGTGTTGTAGTGGTACCAAATCCATCACCACATTCTTTTTGTTTTTTCCATGCCTACTCCATATTGTTTTTGTTTTTTTGGTTCCTACCCCTAGATAGGTAACGAAGTGTAGTTACTAAAACATTTTTTAAATTATTTTTTTGAAATTCCGAGCAATTATTATGATTTTTTAAAGGAATAAAATTGAAAAAATCATTAAAATTTGAAAAAAAAATTTGAAAAAAATTGGGAGAAATGTTGTAAATTCATTAAAAATCGTGGTAAAGTGTTATACAAAGTTTTGAATCAAATGCAACACAAAATCTATGATATTTAGCGTATACACTCGATTTTGTTCCACTACAATACAATTTTATTTTTTTTTGGACCACCAGAATCCAAAATGAAGTAGGGATTATTGCCATCCGATTTACAATAGTAGGGATTATTAGAATCCAATTTCCCTATATATATATATATATATATATATATATATATATATAAATATATATATATATATATAGGGATATTGGATTCTAATAATCCCTACTATCACAAATTGTATGGCAATAATTCCTACTATCATTTTGGATTCTAGTGGTCCAAAAAAAAAGAAAATTGTATTGTAGTGGAACAAAATCGAGTGTATACGCTAAATATCATAGATTTTGTGTTGCATTTGATTCAAAACTTTGTATAACACTTTACCACGATTTTTAATGAATTTACAGCATTTCTCCCAATTTTTTTCAATTTTTTTCAATTTTTTATGATTTTTTTCAATTTTATTCCTTTTGAAAAATCATAATAATTGCTCGGAATCTCAAAAAAATAATTTAAAAAATGTTTTAGTAACTACACTTCGTTACCTATCTAAGGGTAGGAACCAAAAAAACAAAAACAATATGGGCTAGGCATGGAAAAAACAAAAAGAATGTGGTGATGGATTTGGTACCACTACAATACAATTTTATTTTTTTTTGGACCACTAGAATCCAAAATGATAGTAGGGATTATTGCCATACAATTTGTGATAGTAGAGATTATTAGAATCCAATTTCCCTATATATATATATATATATATATATATATATATATGAAAATTGGATTATAATAATCCCATATTTGGCAAATTGGATGACGACAATCCCTACTTTCAGTTTGTATTCTAGTGGTCCAAAAAAAATAAAATTGGACTGTAGTGGGACATCATCGAGAATATACCTTCAATATCATAGATTTTGTGTTGCATTTGATTCAAACCTTTGTATAAGAATTTACCATGATTTTTAATGAATTTACGACGTTTCTCCCAATTTTGTTTTCAATTTTTTTTACTATTTTTTACGATTTTTTTTCACTTTTATTCATTTTAAAAAATATAATAATTACTCGAAATCTCAAAAAAATAATTTAAAAAATGTTTTAGAAACTACAATTCATTACTTTTATGGGGACAAGAATGAAAAAAATAAAAACAATATGGAGTAGGAATGAAAAAATTAAAAAGAATGTGGAGGAGGATTTGGTACCACTACAATACAATTTTTTTTTGTACCACCAGAATAAAAACTGAAAGTAGGGATTATCGCTATTCAATTTGCAAAATACGGGATTATTATGATCCAATTTTCATATATATATATATAGATGATGTATAAGTTGAAATAAAAAGCAAGCACCCAAGTACCCAACCAAGGTGCTAACAAAAAAAGGTCACAACAACAGTGAAGTGCGCCTTTTCTTTTATACTAGTAGGGCTTGCCAGTGCAAAGCTATATATATATATATATATATATATATATATATATATATATATATATATATATATATATATATATATATATATATATATGTATAATACATATATATATGTATATATATATATGTGTGTATATATATGTATATATATATATATATGGGGATATTGGATTCTAATAATCCCTATTATCATAAATTGTATGGCAATAATCCCTACAATCATTTTGGATTCTGGTGATCCAAAAAAAAAAATAAAATTGTATTGTAGTGGGACAAAATCGAGTGTATACGCTAAATATCATAGATTTTGTATTGCATTTGATTCAAAACTTTGTATAACACTTTACCACGATTTTTAATGAATTTACAGCATTTCTCCCAATTTTTTTCAATGTTTTTCAATTTTTATGATTTTTTTCAATTATATTCCTTTTAAAAAATCATAATAATTGCTCGGAATCTCAAAAAAATAATTTAAAAAATGTTTTAGTAACTACACTTTGTTACCTATCTAGGGGTAGGAACCAAAAAAACAAAAACAATATGGAGTAGGCATGGAAAAAATAAAAAGAATGTGGTGATGGATTTGGTACCACTACAATACAATTTTTTTTTTTGGACTACCAGAATCCAAAATGATAGTAGGGATTATTGCCATACAATTTGTGATAGTAGGGATTATTAGAATCCAATTTCCTTATATAAATAAATAAATATATATATATATATAGGATAATTGGATTCTAATAATCCCTACTTTCACCAATTGGATAATGGTAGATCGTACTTTCACTTTGTATTCTGGTGGACAAAAAAAAAATAAAATTGGATTTGAGTGGGACGCCGGCGAGTTGGGTGGCGGTGACTCGGTGGTTTGCTGACATGGCACATTAAAGTCAACTCGGTCAAACACATGGTCAACGTGCCATGTCAGCAAACCACCGAGTCACCGCCAGTCAACTCGCCGGCGTCCCACTCAAATCTAATTTTATTTTATTTTGGTCCACCAGAATACAAAGTGAAAGTACGGTCCACCATTGTCCAATTGGTGAAAGTAGGGATTATTAGAATCCAATTATCCTATATATATATATATATATATATATATATATATATATATATATATATAAGTTGAAATAAAAAGCAAGCACCCGAGTACCCAACCAAGATGCTAACAAAAAAAGGTCACAACAAAAGTGAAGTGCGCCTTTTCTTTTAGACTAGTAGGACTTCCTAGTGCAAAGCACGGCATTATTTACTATTATCTCCATTCCAAAATTATGGTCTTGTTTTTAAAAGGTAGAATTAAGCTAGGTAAGGTAAAAGAAAGTAAAGAAAATTGGATAAGACAAGTAGTAGAGGTACCTAAATGAATGTCACATCATTTGTTCTTTAATATTTTTAAATAGATTTTGTGAGTTGAATAAAAGATTTTAAATATAAATTATGTAAAAGTAATGCTATGTTCTTTAAATTAGTAAGTTAGGTTTTTACCTACTCTGTCTTACTTTATCTTACTATCTAATATAATATGATTATACTTTTAGTTAAGTTATATTTAGAATTGTTATTCTACTCACAAAATTTATTTAAAAATAATAAACAAAGAGGTTATGTGACATTTATATACATACCTTACTTTACTTTACCTTACCTTACCTTATCTTATTGATTCCTACCTTTTAAAAGAACAGAGTTTAAAAAAGTCTTGTTCTTTTGAATGATAACGTAAGGTAAGATAAAACTAATCCTACCGAGCTAAAGAATATGACCTATATATATTTATTTTGATAAAATTTGATCATTGTTAATTTAATTTAATAAAATATTTGAATTTAGTTAATAATAATATTTGACAAGGTACATTTCTATCGCTAGTGGGTTCATTTTGTGAGTTATTATAATTTTTAGTTAATTAACAGTCAAAATTTACCTAAATGGACAATAATTTTGAGACTAATGGGATATTTCATATATTATTTTCAATTTTTTTTTCTAGCATTTTGTAATTTGCTTTGGCCATTTTATTACCGTACTTCATAGGACACTATTACCACTCCTTCCAGTCTTCCACATTGTTTCTCACTTCTTTGTCTAACCTTACTGCATCCCCAAATATCCTCCTCCATCATCTCTTTCACCTTCCATTTCTCGCACTTAGACAATTGACAACAAGCGAGGAGAGCTTGTTCGGTTCATTGATTCACTTTGCATGTTGATTTCTTTGCCTCTCATGGTGATCTGTTTTCATTTCCAGATTTCTCTCTCTCCTCTATGGGCAGAACTAACTTCATGGACCCAAATTTCTTATTTTTGTTTGATTCAATTTTTAATGAATCTTGGAGTGATTTAGTGTTAATGATTTTCTTTTTCTATTTGGATCTATCTGATTTTGATATGACTCTTAAATTGGAAGTTGGAATCTAGGGGAGGTCGAGGTGAGGCAACAAATGCGAAAGAAAAGAAATTAAGTTGGAATCAATT
Organism: Portulaca oleracea; assembly: GCA_029582165.1. Classification (NCBI taxonomy): domain Eukaryota; kingdom Viridiplantae; phylum Streptophyta; class Magnoliopsida; order Caryophyllales; family Portulacaceae; genus Portulaca; species Portulaca oleracea. The sequence goes on along the minus strand of CM055870.1, from coordinate 34,088,503 downwards.
GGACTCAACCCCAACAAAATCTTACAGCCGTGAAAACAGAAGCAACCTAGTAGACTGCTAACAAGAAAGCAGCTAACGGAGCCCCAACATCCAAGAAACTCTCTCTCTTTTCTTTTAGATTATAGATTATGTGATAGTCAAAACTAATAGAATGTCATAGAATTTGAAAATGTTTACTAATTATTACTCTCTCTCTCTATTATAGCAAGTTTACAAGTAAAATGTCAAACTTGTCACTTGTATTTGGATTAAACTGCCACTCAATTTTGAATTTTCCCAAAAATTCAAAATGTCACTACTCTTAATTGAAATAGTAAAGAAAGCTACCGTCTTTCATTAATTGAAATTAATGTGCAAAAATACTCAAGTTTCAAAAAGATATTCGCTAGAAAATAAATGTCCATAAGTAATACTCCGTCCGTACAATATTATTTATCATTTTGTTAATCAACGGGATCTTCAATGTCACTCTTTTATTGATAATTTCTTATATAATATTATAATGCCCTCAGATTCACAATCATCTGATTAGAACTAAACAACTCTTAATTCAATGATTAACATAACAAACAAAAAGAACCCAAAGACATTACAGTCGTCGGTAACAAGGACTAGGTTTGTCAACCCAAACAAAATAAAATACAAAACATAACACAAAATCCTCTAATAGAACTTAACATTATACATAACCATAGATATACCAAACAAGACTTGTTAGGTTATCATAATACATCAAATAACTCTCAAAGATTTCAAATAACTCTTAAAGATTTCAAATAAGATTCAAAATCTAACCAGACTTCAGCTTAAAGAAGACCTACTACTTTCCAATCTAACCAAACTTCTTACTGATACTTGGTTTACTAATACTGGCAGCACCACCTAAACCAAAACACAAAAATATTTTCGCAAATGAGTCGAAAATCAATACGCATATTCCTATACAATCAAATAAATTTTAGCAATTCATTTTATTTCGCGTATTTCAATTCATTTTGCAAACAGAGAGAAGAGAAATAATTGAAAACATATTGCATGATTATTATTATCTGAATGGTTCCCTTGCGATCATCGGACGTAGCCTTCATCTGCGCATACTCGGACCGATCGGATGTCCGGATAGAGTTAACTGGTTGACACTAGATAGGTTATGAAGTAAATGATGCACTTTGGTGTATATAAAATTGAGTGGGATCATATTTATGTGAGAAAGACATGTACAAAGAACAATTATTCATATTAAGAACATTAAGGTAGGGTACATGCAATATGCGTACCTTCCAGTTGTAAACTGCAGGTAAAGTACCCTGGAGATTTGGGAATACTCGGGCGTGGAGTAACAACAACCTCAAAAACCACACTTAAGATGTAAAAATATCCAAGTAAATTAATTTGGAGCTTGCGAGTAAAAGAGTTCTCTAACTCTAAAGTAGAATCAAAAACTTCAGCGAAAAGGTTTAGAAATTTCAGATTTTTGAAATAATTTGTAAGAATCATAACTTATTCTAAGATGACCGAAATACCTTATAAAATAACATTTCAGAAAGTTGAAATTACAAGCTACAACTTTTTAGTTGGAAGCTAAGGCTAAAAACGAGTGTAAAGACTTGAAAATGGGCAAGAAATATGGTTGGTTTGCAGTAATTAACGTATGCAAGCAGCCTATGGAAAATTTGAAGTGCGATCTAAAACTTTCATGTTGGTCACAAATTCAGAAAAGATTTGGAAGGTACTAGAAAATGACTTTGAAAAGGTCCTAAAAAAATAAGATTATGGTTTGAGCAAGGTTAGGAGTACGTCTTTGATGGATTATAAGTTTTTACACCGACTTTCTACGAACCCATACTTGGACATTCTAGAAAGCTTGAAGGCATTCTATAACTCTTATGTTTATCAATTAAGTCAATAAGGTCTCCTTGGGACTATAAAGAGCCCGAGAATCTACCCATACAAAATTCGTATATCCTTCGAACCCTTAACTTGAAACCTTTATAATTTGAGTTACACACCACTAAATCCCAAAATTCCAAAATCGGGAGAAAGCCTTTATAAGACTTAATAATACTAACTTTTGATTTGGTGATTAATAATATGAATTTTGACTCACTGTTGCCCCCAATAGTATGCCATCGAGTTAAGTTGAACTTAACTTGGTGGTGGTATGACGTGGCGACGGAGGCACACGCCTAGTTATTTTGACTTTGCAATGTCATCTACGTTGACTTAAAAAATAATACGAACTTTTACCTATGTTGCTCTGATTAATACGAACTTTTTTTTCTCTCTAAAAATCACGAATCCCATTTTTACTTTTTCATCTTCTTCAATCCTCCCCCTCCCCATTCCCAGAAAAACCCAGAAAATTAGAACCCTAATTTCTTCATCCCATCCCTCCTTGAGCCTAATTTCCAACTCTAATTTCAATTACACCCGGTTTTCGATTTCCAAATGTCATTTTCAAACCTCCCATTCGCCAACCAATTTGCAAAATATGAGATTATTATAATCCAATTTTCATATATATATATATATATATATATATATATATATATATGGAAATTGGATTCTAATAATCCCTACTATCACAAATTGTATGGCAATAATCCCTACTATCATTTTGGATTCTGGTGGTAAAAAAAAAAATTGTATTGTAGTGGTACCAAATCCATCACCACATTCTTTTTATTTTTTCCATGTCTACCCCATATTATTTTTGTTTTTTTGGTTCCTACTCCTAGATAGGTAACGAAGTGTAGTTACTAAAACATTTTTTAAATTTTTTTTTGAGATTCCGAGCAATTATTATGATTTTTTTAAAAGGAATAAAATTGAAAAAATCATAAAAAATTGAAAAAAATTGAAAAAAATTTGGGAGAAATGCTGTAAATTCATTAAAAATCGTGGTAAAGTGTTATACAAAGTTTTGAATCAAATGCAACATAAAATCTATGATATTTAGCGTATACACTCGATTTTGTCCCACTACAATACAATTTTTTTATTTTTTTTGGACCACCAGAATCCAAAATGATAGTAGGGATTGTCCCCATCCAGCCCCAGCAGGCTTAAACAATGGATGGGTCGGGAACCGAGGAGCTCCACCACTAACCAATCAGAATCGAGGAGGATACCCTGGAAATCAGGGACAACAATACCAGAATCGTGGAGGTCCTAATAGAAACCAGGCCAATCAAGGTAGATCAAACAATCCCTCACCTCGTCAACAAAACCAGGCATCGTATGTGATGCGAAGGAAGAAGGCTGAAAATGAGGCTTATGTTATCACGGGTACTTTTACTCTTTCCTTTCGTGATATTACTATACTTTTTGATTCTGGTGCTAGTCACTCTTTTATTTCCCCTGGGGTGGTAGAAAAGGCTAAGTTGAGACCATCAAAGGATAGCAAACCCATGACCGTAGACTTACCTACCGGGACTTCTGTTAGATGCGGAAATTTATACCAAGGGTGCCATATAATTATAGCTGGGAAGGAGTTCAAAGTCGATTCAGTTTGTCATGATGGAGTTCAATGTCATTTTGGGCATGGATTGGTTATCAAAATTTAAAGCCCAAATAGACTGCCACAAACAAAAAATCACCCTATTGAGACTAGACGGGAGCAAGTTAGTGCACTATAGTGACCGCCATCTCTAGAGAGTAAGGATCATCTTAGCTCTTAAGGCCCAGAAATTGTTAGCGCAAGGATGCGAGGGGTATGCAACGTAGTTGACACTAAAATGAAGGACCCTCGATAGAAAGTCTCCCAATAGTGCAAGACTTTTCCGATGTGTTCCCAGAGGAACTTCCTGGAATGCCTCATCCACGAGAAGTGGATTTTTGCATTGATTTAGAGCCTGGGGCTACCCCTATATCCAAGGCACCTTATAGGATGGCACTTGCGAAGCTGAAGTAGCTCAAAACACAATCGGATGAATTGTTAGAAAAGGGTTACATTCGACCTAGTACCTCGCCATGGGGAGCACTTGTACTTTTTGTAAAGAAAAAAGATGGAAGCATGCAGCTGTGCACCGATTATCGAGAGCTAAACAAGATTACCATCAAGAATCGATATCCCCTACTTCGCATCGACGACCTGTTCGACCAACTCCGCGGTGCTATATTGTTTTCCAAGATAGACCTCAGGTCGGGATATCATCAGTTGCGGATTAGATAAGAGGACATCATCAAGACTGCTTTGCGAACTTGGTACGACCACTATGAGTTTGTAGTGATGCCATTCGGGCTTATGAATGCTCCAACAACTTTCATGGATTTGATGAATCGAGTCTTTGAGCCCTTTTTAGACAAGTTTGCGGTGGTGTACATCGAAGACATCCTGGTGTATTCGAAAACTCGAGAAGGGCATGCAGGTCACCTAAAACTAGTATTGGAGACATTGAGGAACCATGAGTTGTATGCAAAGTTTAAGAAGTGCGAATTCTGGCTAGAGCGTGTTGCGTTCCTAGGGCACGTACTGTTTAAGGATGGAATAGTAGTAGCCCGCAAAAGGTGGAGGCCATAGCCAAGTGGCCAACTCCAAAGAATGCTATAAAAGTGAGGAGCTTCCTAGAATTGGTATGATATTACAAGAAGTTTGTGCAGGATTGTTCGAAAATCACGGGATCGCTGACCAACCTGACAAGGAAATCAGTGAAGTTTATTTCGTCGGAAAAATGTGAGGAAGCCTTTCAAGAGTTAAAGCAACGACTTACCTCACCCTATACTAGCATTGCCTTAGGGAAATGCGGGGTTCGTCATCTACAGTGATGCCTCACATAATGGTTTAGGATGCGTGCTGATGCAGGAAGGAAAGGTAACCGCCTATGCATCAAGACAATTGAAGACTCATAAAAGAAACTACCCTACCCATGATTTGGAGTTAGCTGCAATCGTGTTTGCACTCAAAATATGGAGACATTACCTTTATGAGATACATTGTGAGGTGTTCACCGACCATTAGAGTTTGAAATACCTCTTCACACAGAAGGAGTTAAATCTCCGACAGACCAGATGGCTAGAATTTCTGAAGGACTATGACGTCAACTTTCAGTATCATCCCGGAAAAGCCAACATCGTGGCTGACGCCCTGAGTCGGAGGCCTTATCCTATCATAAACCATCAAAGAACATTACCACATGAGTTATGCGAAGAGTTCCGCAGATTGAAAATTAATGTGGTAACTCTAGGAATAAGAGTTGCGTTGAAAGTCATGGAGATGCAACCTACCCTACTAGAAGAGATAAAGAGCACTCAAGATCAGGATAAGTAACCTAACAAAATAAAAGGGGATGTACTGCAAGGAAAGTACCCTTGATTTGTGGTCCACGAGGATGGGACACTAAGATTTCAAAATCGCTTATGTGTACCAAACATAAAAGAGTTGAAGCAAGGAATTTTGGATGAGAGGAATAAAATACCATATTCGGTGCATTCAGGTGGGACTAAACTCTACAAGGACCTCAAACAGACATTCTGGTGGAGTAACATGCATGAAGCAAGAAGTGGCTGAGTATGTAGCCAAGTGTCTTACCTACTAACGGGTCAAGGCAGAGCACCAACGACCTGCATGGTTGCTACGACCATTAGAAATCCTAGAGTGGAAGTGGATTCGATCTCCATGGACTTTTTAGTGGGATTTCCAAGAACAAGAAGAAGGAACAATGCAATATGGATAATTGTGGATCGGTTGACCAAATCAGCCCATTTCCTTGCTATGATAAACACTTGGACATTGGACCAATAAGCGCATGCCTGCATAAGAGAAATTGTGAGATTACATAGGATCCCTAACTCCATAGTATCAGATCAAGATACCAGATTCCGGTCGGGATTCTGGAAGAAACTGCAAGAAGCTTTTGGCATAAAACTCAACTGTTGGCACAAGACTCCACTTTAGTACTGCATTCCACCTAGCCTCTGATGGTCAAACTGAGAGGACCATTCAAACACTTGAAGATATATTGCGAGCCTGTGCTTTAGACTTCAAGGATTCTTGGGATGAAGAGCTAACCCTAATTGAGTTCTCCTACAACAACGACTTTCATGTCAGTATTGGAATGTCACCTTTTGAAGCCTTGTATGGAAGGCGATGCAAGACTCCTTTGTGCTGGCAAGATATTGATGAAGCTCTGACTATCGGACCTGACTTAATTCAGGCCACGACTCAAAGGTCCGTGCAATCCAAGCCAAGATGAAGGCGACTCAAAGTGGCCAGAAGAGTTACGCCGACAAGAGACGAACACCATTGGAATTCAAAAAGGGAGAATATGTGTTCCTGAGGATTGATAATTAGAATAGTCAAGCTAGCCATTGACCCTCGAGAGAGGGCTTAGGCGAGTCGTTGACCCTCGAGAGATGGCTTTGGCATAATTTAATAGTGCAATCCACCCCTCTTTTGCTCGTATAGAATTGGTAGATTAGGTCGTTCATATTGATTAGTTGTTGAATACTGATTTTGCTGCCTGAACATCTTTTATTGCTTTCATTCATAGTTTGTAGTTATGATCACCATCTCTATCACCTGATTTATCTACTTAACTCGAAACACTTGAGTCAGTTCTGAGTGCCTGAAACACAACTCCATGTGGATACGACAACCGTACTCCCAAAAGTACAACAACAATTCCTTTCAAACCCAAAGTTAGACATTATTTTCTTTATGTGATCGAGTATTCTAATACTCCATGTTACTAATTACGGCCAGAAGACTCATATAATAGTCTCTTTTTGGTTTGTTATAAATACCACAGTATTAAAGTATTTAAGAGTTTGTATTTCCCTTTCCAATTATTCATGTTGCGCTTGATGTTGTTTGAGATTTAGTCTCGTAATCCCTCCCATTATATTTGTAGAATATTGATCTCATACTATCCATTAGTTTTATCTTACTCATTTGATTTCTACATAAATTATGTGCTTTTTTTATTCTCCTATTTCAATTACAAACCTAGTCTTATTTTTCTCAATAAATGTCTTTAGTTAATTTTTCTATTGTAAATATAAAGCACATATATAATTTTATGTCTAATAAACTTATTGAAAACAGTTTAGCACTTACATCCTATATATACTTGGCCGATCAAATTTATTAGTAATTTCCTTAAAAAATGACCTAATAGATATGCATGCTTACCCTTGATATAAAAATAAATAAATAATTAACACACTTATCCAAAAAACTGAATTTAAGAATAATCCCAAAGATTATAAAAAAAAAGCTTTATTTATTACTTTTCGTTCACTAACCATTTATTTAATCTCACAAAACGTGCATGATGATTTTCTAAAAAAACTTACTCGGAGGTGACCAATGTTGTGGAAAATTGATTATATAGTGTTCAACAAATTCGAAGCCACCACACTGAACTAGAAGTCGGAAAAACCGAACTGAGAACCGATGAAACCGATCCACTTTAAGAATTCGGTGCACTGGCAACTCTAGGAAAAATAGATTTCATAATGGGCCAACATTTTTTTAGATGATTAAATGGTACTTTATTTTTTATGTTTATGGAAATAAGGTGGTTCCATTTAACTAGTAAATCAAACCGCTAAATGCGGTGCATCGAGTTATGCAGTTCCGATTTACGATTGAAGAGCAGGCATGTGTTGGACTTTAGGACAAGGCTCTGCAAGACCTTTCGTTTAATATTATTCAACTAGATATAGAAGAAGCTGCGACGAAGCTAATCTCTCGTCTGGAACCCTCGAACTCCCAGCTTGACGGCTTGACTGCATTACCTTCCTTCGTCACCTTCCCTTTATCCCTTAACTGCTGACAGCAATTAGCAAGTAATCCTGGATATTGCTTTGACTCATGCAAAATGAATAGTTGTCCTCTCATTTTCTAAAATGTAGAATATAGAATTCAATAGAGAATGATTCAATATATAATGAATATATGAGGAACAACCAATTGAGATCCTAGACAGTTAAGAGAAGGAACTACGCAGAAAGACAATCCCTTTGGTAAAAGTACGATGGGCAAATAACACCATTGTAACGCCCCGAAAATTCAATTATAGAAAAGTCAAAGTCAAACTAACGTTAACAGACAAAACTTAGCGGAAGACTTCAAATTCAGTTTGGGCGTCATTGCCGTATCCTCGAAGGAACACAAGGCGAGAAAGGAAAAACATAACTGTCTGCTAACGGTAACTACTAACAACTTAAAACCAAACTTTAAGACATCATAACGAAAACAAAATAAAAAGTTTCAAGGACTTCTAGACTCGTCGTCCTCACTTCTAATTCCCGTCCCCAGCATTTAGATCTTCACCTGAAAACAAAACATTTCAAAAATGAGGGGGAAATCTCAATAATGTCTATCCCTAACGTTTAAAATAGTTTAAGTTCATTTCAATTCATTTTAGGGAGAGGGATCAAATCAAACGTTTTACAAACCTTTAATCCCATACTGTTTCCTCAACCCATCCAATCCATATTTTAATTTGCGGGCGGGATACCAAATCCCTTAAAGTAACATCGCCTACCAAAGGCATTAAGAACATCGCCTACCAAAGGCATAAATAACATCGCCTACCAAAGGCATAAATAACATCGCCTACCAAAGGCATCAAGAACATCGCCCACCAAAGGCATAAATAATATCGCCTACCAAAGGCATCAAAATTCTATCCTATATCAGGGAAGGAAGCCCTGATCTCCTGGTCCATAACCCTGCAGGTTGTTACACCTGCACAACAGGTTATCCCCCGAAACCCGCTTAACGTTTCCACTTGAATTATTTATACAATATTCAAACTCAACTCACGACTCTCAAGTCAAACTATCCCAAGTTATCAAAACCATTAACAAAACTTCGAATAAAAGACCATCCAATTTCTCAACTCAAATAAACCAAGATCACAAACGAATCAAAAAGATTATCAAAACAGTTGGTCGTATTTCCACAAAAGTCCCCTTTCGGGATGCAATTCTCAAAAATAGATTATAAAACATCAAAACACATTTAAAGAGCATCCCGGTGGGGATTAGAGCATAGACAATTACCTGAATAACGTCACAGTACAACAATAAGGAGAACACACTTGAGCTCACTATCATCACGCACTAACTCGGGCCTAGAATAAGAATAATTATCTAATCAAAATGCGTTCTAACAAAGTTAGTATTAACTATCAACTAACTAACCCATCCCCTAGGAACACTTAGGTTCCTATCATTTATGATTTACACTTAACACACTCAAGGAATTATATAACAAGTTCACACATAAAATTTATTCAACAATTTTCATAAATAAAAGCAAGCAGAGGACAGATTGTAACGTTCACATAAAACGGGTCACAACTCGACTTCCCGACATCCCATGGGTCTGGTTCTGGACTTTTCGGAAACCTCGGGATGTCTACTAAAACTTCTTTGTTGATGACCAAGCCCATATCAGTCCCGAATGACTCTAAAAACACCCATCTTCCCAATTGGTCCAGATCTGACAGGTTCTGGTAAAAAGATTATAACTCGGGTTATACAAAACGAACGTTCGATCCGTAAAATTCCTATGGTTCCTAACATCCAAGGGAGCCTCCAGTTAAAAGGGCTCGATCAAAAGGTAACTACGCTAGTCATGGTGACTCGATCTTTAGACACTAACGAAACTGTCCCGATAACGGTCATTAATAAATTTGTTATTTCGGTTCTAACCTTTACGAAAAGGTCTTGGGGTTCTAATTTGGACTTAAAACGATCCTTAGGGTCTAAGATATAAGGTCCAACTTATCTTAGGTCCAACAATTAAACTTTTAACATTAACACAATTTAGAAAAACATGGAAACACTTTACTAATTTTAATCAATCCTAAAAACATGCATAAAATATCATACACTAACATGGCATACCTTATGAAAATAACCCACGCACATCAAAGACACTAAACCTTCACTCATGAGAAAATTTGAAGTATTTTAAAATAAATAAAATTGATAAGACTCGTATTAACAATACGACACGTGATAATAACCAAAATAATACGATTATTTCATCAAGAACAAAACATTACCAATCACAACATAATTTAATTTGTAAAACAAATAAGAAGATTCAAACAACACCCTTTTAAAAGACATAAGGTAGTAATAATTATAATTTAAGGTTTTTAAATTCCGAACTCTAGAAATACAATAAACTCAAGGTTCAACTCGAAATCGTGACATGAAATAAGATTTAAGACGCAACTCCTTTCAAATAGTAACACGAACAAGTAAATATTAATCATAATACTTGCAACTAGTAATAACTTATAACTAATCATGCATAAAACAGACATAAACATATGATATTCCGCAAACCTTTCAAATAAAATTTCGCAATCAACTCTAATCAATTCCTAACATAACTAACATGGAATAACACATAATTCACACATTTTAGTTAGCAAATATTTAAAATTTAACTACAACAATAACCCTTGCCATTACCATATAATAACGTGGGTTTATAAGCATATCAATATCATAGAAACAGATTAAGACCCAATACCATCAGCTTGAGAATAATTAAACTCAGAAGATTGTTATTAATGAAACAAAAACTGACGAATAACTTAGGGTAGGGTTAGGGTTTTTACGTAGGGGCTCGGTCAAAACAAGCAGTAGCCGGAGCGGGGGTTGGGCAGCGAAAGGAGCGCGTCGGAGGTGGTCGGAGGTGGTCGTCGGACATCGGCGATCGCACTGGTGGCTAGGCGATCGCACTGGTGGCTAGGCAGCAGTAGCAGCAATCGCAGTTACAACAGTCACGGCAGCGGGGTTCCTCACGTCTGAGTGGCGGGCGGTGGTTTCCGATGATAACGGGGGTCGTGCGGTAGTCGTCTGGTGGTCAACGACGGCTAAGTGGCAGTGGTGGTGGCGCACAACACCCGAACAGAGAGTGAGAGAGGGAGATCGGGACGACAACAAAAGGGAGGGGATTCGATGGTTGCAGCGGTTGCGGCGATGGTGCTCAGGCAGCGGCGTTGGTGGCTTGGCACAACAGTAGTGGCGGCAGTTGGTGCAGCAGTAGCACGTAGAGGAAGAGAGGAGAGGGGGAAATTAGGTTTAGGGTTTTTTTTTTATACTAACACATAATTAAGGCCCAACTAAACACTCTTAACCCAACCCAACTAAAACAATTAAAAACCTGATTTTTCTATAAAAAAAAAAACCTAATAATACTAATAATAGTAATAATAATACTATTACTAATAATAATATAATCACATAGCAAATAATATTCATGTAATTAGTCGCATAATAATATTTATAATATCACAAAGATATTAACTCACGAAAATACTAATCTACCCTTGTTAGCCCCTCAACGGTCCTACGAGCTCAAGCGTTAGCATAAATAATCACATCACGAACAACAGTAAATAACGAAGTCAAACCTACTTTATTAACGACGTCACGGTCAACATCTTTGGATTTTTTCGGGGTTTTACATCATTACCTTCTTAAAAGAAGTTTCGTCCTCAAAACTTAAACTTAGCCCTAACGGTCCGGTAAGGAAACTAACGGTTCCATTCCTCCTAAAACTCGAGGTTTTACATCATTACCTTCTTAAAAGAAGTTTCGTCCTCGAAACTTAAACTTAACACCAACGGCTTGCCAGACGGAACTAACGGCGGCCTTAACCAAAAACTCGGGGTTTTACAACCATAACTGAGGCTACGTGGGAACCCGAGGAAGAAATGAGATCCAAATGCCCTCACCTGTTTAAAGCATGAGGTAGGTGTTTAAGTTCTGAGACAACTTTTTTAAGGAGGGAATGATGTGAAACCCCGTAAAAATTTTTATATATACATATATATTATATATATTATATATTTTTTTTATGCTAAAGAATTTTTATTATGAGTTACGAAAATAATAATAAAATTTTTTTAACACTTGAGCTACGATTTGAAGAGTCTTTTATGCTAAAGGGTCTTTTCATGCATGGATTTGAAGAGTCGTGACATGTATTAATTACTAGCTTGCTTTAATGAAAGAGAGGGGGATGTATAAGTTGAAATCACGTGGGGAAGGCTGGGGGTCAAGCTGAGTCATTCTTGGATTTTTAATCTAAGTTATTCGGTGAGGTTTAAGAAGATGTATTTGGTTTAGGTTGAGTAGTATAAATACCCAACAAATTTCCTCACATAAAGACCCCATTCTCACTCACTCTTCTCACCCTCTCCCTCTCATTCTCTCTTGATAACTCACTACCTCCGAACACCCTACTGTCACCCTCTTCATGCCACTTTCGGCACCGACGACCTCTAGGCTGCCGTCGTACCCCCGCCGGCACTGTCAGCTACCACCGTTGCTTTTTTCCTTCACAAACCTCACACCCATTACATACTATAACCACCAACAATCACCCTACTGCCACCTTACTCCGGTCACAATCGACGCTGGAGATACCAGGCCGTCGTCGCATCCCCACCGGAGACCGTTAGTCGCCGCAGCCCCAGTCGTCCCTCCTCTGTTTTACCGAACCTGACATACCACAACCCGCCACCACCAACCGTCCTTCTACCACCCCACTCCGACCACCTACGACGCCAGAAACACCCACCACCACCCAGTTCATTCGTCACGTTCGGGTTATGTCACAAGCGTTCTAGTAAGCTCGAGTGAAAGTTGAAGTGAACATCTACAGGTAATGTGTATGCTCTAATACCCCACCGGGGAATGTTCTTTATATGTTCTTTTTGTTGTACTTTTAAACCTGCCTTATTAAACTTGCATCCCACAAGGGGTTTCCTTGTAAAATTATTTCTATTTTGTTTTTGAGGTTTCTTCTTATAAACTTTAAGCGTGTTTCGGGTAAAACCCAAGGACCAGGAACTGGAATCCTGCAGGGTAAGATGTGCACATAGTCTATGGTAGACAAGGGATCTGATGTCCCATTCTGTTTCTGACTCTTCTTAAGGATCTGGTATCTCATTATGTCAATTTTGCTATTCTAAGGGATCTGGTGTCCCGCCCGCTTGGTAAACATAATTACTTCCAAAAAATTACTCAGAGGTACCCTAACTTTTGAAGAAACAATTTTTTGGTACCTTAACTTTTCAAAACTAATTTTCGGGTACCCTTACTTTTAGGATTAGAAATTACTAGGTGAATTTCCAGAGAAACTCCATTTGATTCAAATCATTTTCGTCCACAAAAACAAAGGGCATTTTCGTCCACAAAAAAACTTAATCAATTTCCCGCCTAAAACTCATCGGTGAATTCAAATCATTGGCCGGAAATTCACCTAATTATTTCTAATTCTAAAAGTTAGGGTACCCCAAAATTAGTTTTTAAAAGTTGGGATACCAGAAAAACATTTCACCAAAAGTTAGGGTACCCCTTAGTAATTTTTTGTAATTACTTCTCTAAATCAAATTTCTGGTTTTTCGTGGTGTTATTCTTTTTACTCTATGTTTATGGGGTTGGAAGTGTTTGTTTTTGCGAAACTGTTTGACTTCTCCCCGTCCCTTTAAATGATTGAAATGAATTTCAAATGTGTTTTACTATTAAGAGTAAACATTATTGAGTTTCGTCTCACATTTATAAAATGTTTTGTTTTCAGGTGTTGAGTACGATGACGGGAATGGGAATATAGTGTGAGGATACGATCGTAGAAGTTACTTTTAAATGATGAAATTTAGTATCAAAACCTATTAAGTTGGAACCTTTTTTTTAAAATTGTTACTTTGGTTGAAGTTTTGATAATTACTTGGACACTTATTAAAAATCTTCGTTAGTATTGTTGGTAAGTTTTTGGCTTAGTAACTTTTATGTTTTGGCCTTGTGTCTCCCTGGAGATACGGCAGTAACGTCCAATAAATTTGTTACTTTCGCTGTTAAGATAAAGTCAACCTTTGACTTATATTGTTATTTTTTCTGGGGCGTTACATTTATAAATTGGAAAGATAGTTTTTCAATTGAACGTTCTTTTTTCAGTTTTTAGTTTTCTCTATAGGGCTTGAAGGGAGGTTTTCTCTCAAAACCTCTCTAGGTTTAGATTTCCTCTAGATTAATTAGATTAGGTTATCTTTTATTCAAGAATTCATCAACTTCGTTCTTCGCATCAAATTCAAGACTAAGTTTCTCTTTCTCTTTCTATTTATGTTTATTTATATTCTTGTTTGTTTTGTTTTGTTCCTTTTTACTTGCAATCCTATGTTAATTTGTTGTTAGTTTTGTGTTGTTTGGGTTGTGAATGATGTATTTGATGATGAATTAATCTTGTTTAGGCCTAATCTATCCTTAATCATGATTGTAGTTAGAGGTTTTCTCATGCACACCACGTGTTCGATGAAATGCTCGAGAGAGTGTTCATCTATGTATTTCTTTAGGCAATTTATGTATGCCGAGAGGTGGGATTAGTTTGCTAGTGTGGTAGGGAAAATGGTTAGGGTTTTAACATGAGAATGTTGAATTCTGACTAGATTTAAGGTTGTCAATTCTATAGTTTAATTAGGCTTACTCTATGAGAATAGATAATTAAAATAGTCAAGCTAGCCTTTGACCCTCAAGAGAGGGCTTAGGCGAGTCACTGACCCTCGAGAGATGGCTTTGACGTAATTTAATAGTGCAATCCGCCCCTCTTTTGCTCGTATAGAATTGGTAGATTAGGTCGTTCATATTGATTAGTTGTTGAATATTGATTTTGCTGCCTAAACATCTTTTATTGCTTTCATTCATAGTTTGTAGTTATCATCACCATCTCTATCACCTGGTTTATCTACTTAAATCGAAACACTTGAGTCAGTTCTGAGTGCTTGAAACACAACTCCCTGTGGATACGACAACCGTACTCCCAAATGTACGACAACAATTCCTTTCAAACCCAAAGTTAGACATTATTTTCTTTATGTGATCGAGTATTCTAATACACCATGTTACTAATTACGGCCAGAAGACTCATATAATAGTCTCGTTTTGGTTTGTTATAAATACCACAGTATTAAAGTATTTAAGAGTTTATATTTCCCTTTCCAATTATTCATGTTGCGCTTGATGTTGTTTGAGATTTAGTCTCGCAATCCCTCCCATTATATTTGTAGAATATTGTTCCCAGACTATCCATTAGTTTTATCTTACTTATTTGATTTCTACATAAATTATGTGCTTTTTTTATTCTCCTATTTCAATTACAAACCTAGTCTTATTTTTCTCAATAAATGTCTTTAGTTAATTTTTCTATTGTAAATATAAAGCACATATGTAATATTATGTCTAATAAACTTAGGGTGTGTTTGGTGTAAAGGAAAACGATTTCTAGGAAAATGATTTTTCTTGGAAAATGACTTTCTTAGAAAATGAATTTTCAGTTGATATTTTCAAGTGTTTGGCAAAAAAAAATGATTTTCTGGAAAATGATTTTCACATGTTTGGCATACAGAAAAATGATTTTCACTTGTTAGAGCAAAATCAGTGCAAAACCACATAAAATGCTACAAATGATGAATTTTGACGATAAAGTTTCATCGAGTTGAGCAAATACAGATCAAAAGTTCAAATTAGAGCAAATACAAATCAAAATTTTGACAAACAATCCCAGATCTGCTTTTACAAATGATGGCATATAAATTTGTTCCCCGTAACTATGGGCAAAATCAATAGTCCAAGAAACATAGCTTGTGGTGCTAATCACATGCTTTTGCAAAATTCACAGTCATGTAGCCTAACAAGAACAACATGAATTGACCATAGCTCAGTTAGTTTAAATTGAACATGAAATTGAAGGCAATACGAATGAACAGGAAAACAAGAGATAGAGAGTGAGAATATGCATTAAACAGATAGTGATGTGGACATTGGACAATAACATGATCAACTGCGCAAACACTCACAAGCTTCGATTTCTCCTGCTTTTCCCCCATTTTCAGAAATAAATTCAGCACAAAACTTAAATTTGAAACAAAACAACTCAGAAATTCGGAGTATTAATCTCAAAAATTGATTCGGAAGTTGGAGAGAAAGAAGAAGACATGGTCGAATTCAAGAGACTTGAATCAATGGAGTGGAGGAATCAATCCCTTGCAATGTTGTGCCTCCGAACATTTAGCTTCCGGAAGAAGCTCCACAGATTCAACAATGGCAGTGCGAAATTGGATGGAAGAACGACTGAGATTGGCAGCAAGAGGGAAATGGTTATGGAGAGGAAGAGGACCATGGAGAAAGATGGGAGAAGCTTAATCTGCCATGGAAAAAAAGCTACAGAGAAAGATGGGAGAGAAAGAGTGAGAAAGAGAAGGATGAGAGAGCTAGAGAAGGATGAGAATGGTTGCGCAGAAACTAAACCCTAACGCGTTGGACTGGAAAATGGTTATGGACTGGGAAAATGGTATTGGACTGGGAAAGTAGAGATAGAAAATGGACAGGGAAAATGATTTTTTTTGGGTATGAGTTAAGAAAACAATTTACAAATGGGTGGGGGAAAATTATTTTCTTGGAAAATGATTTTCTCCATTTTCTAGTCACCAAACACCAGAAAATGGGAAAATCATTTTCCAGAAAATGATTTTCAGGCCAACCAAACACACCCTTAATGAAAACAGTTTAGTACTTACATCCTATACTTGGCCAATAAAATTTATTAGTAATTACCTTAAAAAATGATCTAATAGATATGTATGCTTACCCTTGATATAAAAATAAATATAATTAACACACTTATCCAAAAAACTGAACTTAAGAATAATCGCAAAAATTATAAAAAAAAAAGCTTTATTTATTCCTTTTCGTTCACTAACCATTTGTTTAATCTCACAAAACGTGCATGATGATTTTCTAAAAAAACTTACTGGGAGGTGACCAATGTTTTGGAAAATTGATTATATAGTTTTCAACAAATTCGAAGCCACCACACTGAACTAGAAGTCGAAAAAACCGAACTGAGAACCGACGGAACTGGTCCACTTTAAGAATTCGGTGCACTGGCAACTCTAGAAAAAATAGATTTCATCATGGGTCAACATTTTTTTTAGATGACTAAATGGTGACT
The DNA here is from genome assembly GCA_029582165.1 of Portulaca oleracea. Lineage (NCBI taxonomy): Eukaryota > Viridiplantae > Streptophyta > Magnoliopsida > Caryophyllales > Portulacaceae > Portulaca > Portulaca oleracea. Next base: position 34,071,519 of record CM055870.1, on the reverse strand, counting down.
TTGTTTTTTATGTTGATGGAAAGAAGGTGGTTCCAATTAACTAGTAAATCAAACCGCTAAATGCGGTGCATCGAGTTATGCAGCTTCGATTTACGATCGAAGAGCAGGCATGTGTTGCACTTTAGGAGAAGGCTCTGCGAGACCTTTCATTTAATATTATTCAACTAGATATAGAAGAAGTTGCGACGAAGCTAATCTCTCGTTTGGAACCCTCGAACTTCCAGCTTGACGACTTGACTGCATTACCTTCCTTCGTCACCTTCCCTTTGTCCCTTAACTGCTGACAGCAATTAGCAAGTAATCCCAGATTTTGCTTTGTCTCATGCAAAACGAATAGTTGTCCTCTCATTTTCTAAAATGTAGAATATAGAATTCAATATATTCAATATATAATGAATATATTAACTTAATACTTAAATTAATACTTAAATATACTTAAATATAATTTAAATTAATAATAAGTTATGATTAAATTATATATATATTATTAAGATATATTATATTAAGATATTATGAAATTCGAATAGAATACAAAATGAAAACAAATAAAAAAATAAAAAAGAATAAAAAAATGGAAAAAGAATAATTTAGAAAAGCGCTAGGTGCATCACTTTGAAAAATCGAAGTCGTCTCGAACCAGACTGTGAGCACCCCTAGTATGAGGACAACATTTTCTACTCGTAGACTCCACATATTTGTAAATAAATGGTTGGCGGGTGATAATCCAACCATTTCTGATCGAATTCCGACGAAAAGTGTGAAGTGACTTAATTGCCCTTGGGATGGGCCCGCCCAAACTCTTCAATGATTTGTAAGAATTAACTCTCATATCTCCCTCTTCTTCATTTAAACAAGTGGAAGATCGTTCTCCCAAAATTTGCAAATCTCGAGTGGATCAAAAGCGATGGTTTTTCTATTGTTTTGCATTTTCTTGAGCAAGGTTGAAGACAAGAAATATTCGAATCCTTTTAAGGTGGTCAAATGGAGAGATGGAAGATAGAGGAGCAAAGTGTTGAATGATGGTAATCCATGATCGTATTGATTCTTTTGTTAACATTTGTTAAGAATTTGTTTATGATCGTGGTAATTTGATGGCTATTGTCAATTGATGAATGAGTTATTGTTTGTGTTGGGGGGATCCAAGGTGGGAGTCAACTTCAACCAAGACCCATGGTACACAAGCTAAGTGAGGTTTCATCTTAAAACCAAACGGTAATTAGAGGAATGACCTTCTTTACTTATATATCATGTCCTTTTCCTTTGCTTTTTCGATGTGGGACATTTTACTCATAAGTGAATCCTAACAATTTGTATTTCGGTGTTTGAAATACCCTACATGTGAATGTGTTGATTTCTGTTGAGGGTTGATGGGGAATCCTTTGGTGTTTGTATTTTATGACAAAAGAGTCTCATTGTTCTTCAAAAGCATGACTCTGTACATTCAAGAGATGACTTGAATGAGTATAATCATAAGGAGTTGTTCTGTGACATTCGGGCTAAATTTGAGACTGAGAAGATAAAGTTTCAAAAATTCACCGGGCTAAATTGGTATTTTTACCTTGGAAGGAGATCAACCAACTGACAGTGATCATTAACAGAAACTGAAATAATATATGGAGTGTGTGTTTGGTTTAGCTTTTTTTCAACTTCTAAACATGAAAAGTTAAAATTATGCCAAACACTAAAAATATGTAAAATAATTTCCAAATCTTAAAGAGTCAGAAATAGCTCTCCACGGGGTAGAAGCAAAAGTTACAATTTTGAGATTTTGGATTCTAACTTCTAGGAAGTTAGGAAAGAATTAAATAGTTTCATTGTATTGCCATAATTAATCCAGATCTTTTCTTTATAAGACGTATATAATTTCATAATTATTTTTTAAGACAATTGATGTTTATTTAATAATTTTAATTTTTGCTAGACGTCAAGAAAATAATTAAATGTATACGTTCAAATTAAATTTATTGTCAAAACAAATACTTCGTATAAAATTTATATAAATATTTAATTGTAAAGTAGTTAAGACTTCTCTTAAAGTACTCCACGGAACCCTAGAGAGAATCTAGCGGTGCCGGCGTAAGGGTTTTTGTTGTCTCCCATTCTCCGGTGAGACCTGATAAGGTGTAGCGGTAACTAGCGGTGTTGTTAATGTGGCTAGTTGGGGAATGTAGTTGTGCCTCTTGTGGGAGGAGCGTTGGTGAAGAAACGAATAATTAGGGTTTTGAGTGGTTACGTGTTGGAGAAGCATCTTTGTTTTACTATGGCGGAAGGGCATGAATTAGACTGGGGTAAACTCAGATTGACTGAAGCAGAGGAGGAAGTGGTGGTGGTTGATGAAGAAGTGTCAAAGGAGAAGATAGAAAAGATTGAACTCAGTTTGGTTGGGCACTTACTTACCCAACACTCGTTTAACCCAAAAATATTAAGGGTTGTCATGAAGAATATATGGAAGCCGGCAAAGGGTGTTGTGATGAGGGAACTTGACACAAACCTTTTACTCATCCAATTCTTCTCGGCAAAGGACATAGAGCATGTGTTGAATGAAGGGCCTTGGTCTTTCGATGGCAAGCTTTTGCTAGTACGCGAATGGACGGGGAAGGAACAGTTTGCAGAAATTGAATTCCGATACGCGCGCTTCTGGGTAAAGGTATATGATGTGCCTGCTGTTTGCCAGACCTCTTCGTTCGCGAAGATATTGGGGGATAAAGTGGGAGTCTTTGTAGGGTGTGAGGAGGAGATGTTGTTGGGTGTGGATAAATCATTATGCTTCCGGGTGGATGTTGACATAACTCAACTGCTGAGGAGAGGGCTGATGGTGAAGGTAGAGGGGAAGGCAATATGGATCACGTTTAAATATCTTAAGCTCCCCGATTTTTGCCATGGATGTGGGAAGGTAGACCATATACTCAAAGAATGTGAGACTGTTGACCCGGAAACACTGAAGGACGAACTGCAATACGGTAATTGGATGAGGGCGTCACCAATGAAGAATAAGCGGAGGAATGCTGAACAAGAATTACAGGAGGAGCAGCGATTGTTCCTAACATTCAAAGGTAAATCTACCCACAGTAGGGCTAGACAACGTTTGGCTTTCTCGGAGCCTAACGCTGCTGAAAACAAGGCGAGCAAGACATATCAGGATGGGGAAAGCACTAGTATGATGTTGGATGGTGATGGGGCAGTTGAAGTGGGACACAAGACGTTCAAAAGAAAGCTTCTTGACATACAATTTGGAGGCATGGACGGCAAAGTACAGTTAGGTGTTGGAATGGCAAGTAGCGTCGCAAATAATGGAGAGGCGGAGGTTGCAAGGAAACCCCGCCTACATCAATGAGTCTCTTGTGTCTCAACTGTCAAGGGTTGGGGGATCCCTCGGCAGTGAAGAACCTCCAGTCACTTATTCGGAGGAAAAACCCCGATATGGTCTTTCTATCAGAGACAAAAAGGTTGAATGTAGTGATGGAGAGGTTGAAAAGGAAGCTGGGGGATTTTAACGGGGTCTTTGTAAGTAGTGTGGGAAGAGCAGGTGGCCTGGCGTTACTCTGGAGGAAGCATATTGCGATGAGTCTCTCTTCGTATTCCCAACACCACATTGACGTGATGATAGATGGTTGGGAAGCAGACCAACAATGGCGGTTTACAGGCTTGTATGGGTGGGCGGAGGGGATGCTCAAAGCAAGAACTTGTGAGCTGATAAAATATTTGAAATTCTTTTGGAGCGGACCATGGGTAGTGGGTGGGGATATAAATGAAGTTTTCTATAATTATGAGAAGAGAGGAGGGGTGGTAAAGAACCAACAAGTGCTAGACTTGTTCCGGAGCACCTTTGAAGAATGTGGGTTGTATGATATTGTGTATGAAGGATATGATTTCACCTGGGAGAATAAGAGGGGATGGGGGGAGGTGGTGGAAGAGCGGCTGGATCGATTCATGGCATTTGTAGACTGGACACTCACCTTCCCGACTGCGGAAGTGGTCCATTTGGACGAAAATTTGTCAGACCACCTACCTATCCTTTTGACGTTAACTAAGAGACCACGACATGACGGAAAGTGGAAGAAACCATTCAGGTTTGAAAATTTGTGGGTGCATGAGGATAAATGCAGGCCAATTGTGGAGCAGGCGTGGCAAGTGGCCGGGTTTGAGGATCCGTGGGAAAACTTCAACTATAAAATACAAGCAGTGGTGAAAGGGCTGACGGAGTGGAATAGAGCGGAGGTAGGTAATGTGATGCACCAGATCAAGAAGTTGGAGAAGCTATGTAAAGAGGAGAAAAATATTCATCAGAGGAGAAAGCTTTATGAGGAAGTTCGGTCACTGCGGATCAAAGAGGAGATGATGTGGGAGCAGAGGGCAAAGGCAGACTTCTTGAAATTTAGAGAGGCAAACACTAGATGGTTCCATTCGAGGGCATCGATGCGAAGAAAAACAAACCATATTGACAGGCTTCAGCGTGAAGACGAATCATGGACCGAAAATAATGAGCAAGTGGAGGCCGAAATAGTACAATTTTATGAAAAGTTTTTACCTCGGAGGGGTCAGAAAGATGGGAACAGGTTCTAGCATCGGTGGAGACCAAGGTTACAGCTGATATGAATGCATCTCTATGTGCACCATATGGAGATGAAGAAATACGTGCAGCCCTTTTCGCAATGCACCCGAATAAAGCACTGGGTCCCGACGGTTTGAACCCACTTTTTTTCCAAAAATTTTGGGATGTTGTGGGGAGGGACGTGTGCATGGTAGTTCGGGGTATTCTCGATGGAAACCCCATGCCGCCAAACTTGAACCACACGAACGTAGCTTTAATACCGAAGGTTGCAAAGCCAACAAACATCAAGGAGTTTTGTCCCATCAGTTTATGTAACGTCATATATAAGATCGCGACAAAAGTGGTGACAACGAGACTCAAACCTGTACTGAACCAGGTAATTTCCGTGGCCCAAAGTGCGTTCACCCCAGGTCGCATGATAACGATAATATTCTGATCTCATATAAAATTTCCCATTCCATGCATAATAATCACAATGCGAGGGGATCGATGGCAATCAAGTTAGATATGATGAAGGCCTATGATCAGGTAGAATTGTTTTTTTTTTTAGAAGAATGCTCTTGAAACTAGGGTTTGAAAGCTCTTGGGTGGAGATGGTGCTGAACTGTGTGGAGTCGGCTACTTTCTCATTCATGGTGAACGGGGTGGCTAAGGGGTATGTAAAACCTAGTACGGATCTCAAACAAGGAGATCCCATCTCGCCTTATCTTTTCTTGTTCGTAGTTGAAGGGCTAGTTGGCCTCTTGCATAAGGCGGAAAGGGAAGGAAAAATACAAGGTTACCGCATTTGCCCCGAAGCCCCTAGTGTCTCGCATTTGTTATTTGCCGACGACTCGGTCTTTTTTTGTAGAGCGACCAGGGGGGAGACCCAAACTTTTCATGATATTCTTGCTTTGTATGAGGGAGCGTCCGGGCAAAAGGTCAACCTGAGCAAATCGAATGTTGTTTTCTCGAGGGGAGTGGCTGAAAACCAGAGGAGGGAAGTTTGTACGGTCCTTGACATTAAGGAAGTGCTCTCACAAGACAAATATTTAGGTCTTCCTGCGTATGTTGGACGAGCAAAGAAGAAGGCGTTTGTCTCTATTAAAGATAGAGTGGGAAAGCGTCTAGCTGGATGGATGGATAGAGTGGGAAAGCGTCTAGCTGGATGGATGGATAATTTACTGTCTTGGGCGGGGAGGGAGGTGCTGATAAAAGCTGTGGCGCAGGAAATCCCGACCTATGCGATGAGTGTCTTTAAATTACCCAAAGACTTGCTGAGATCCATTCAGGCTATAATAACAAATTTTTGGTTGGGGCATGATGAGAAGAAGAGGAAAATCCACTGGGTCAGTAAAGAGGTGTTAACGACTTAACGGAGTCAAAAATGAACAGTGGTATGGGATTCCGGGACCTAGAGGTCTTTAACGAAGCCTTACTAGCCAAGCAGGTATGGAGGTTGGCTCACAACCAAGACACACTACTATTCAAGTTGCTGAAGGCAAGATATTTCCGACACGGAGACATACTTACTGCTACATTGGGGTCAAAACCGAGTCTCACGTGGAGGAGTCTGTGGGGGGCCAGAAGGGTGGTGCTTCAAGGCTCCAGGTGGATTGTGGGTGATGGTGAGTCAATTAAGGTTTGGAAGGACAGGTGGAATCCTAGACCGATTACTTTTAAGCCGATACCGAAAACATCAGCAACTGATGCAAATCTGAAGGTATCGGAACTCATGGACAAGGAAGAAGGTAGATGGAAGTAGGGGTGAGCAAAAATTCCGGGAATCTCGGTCCCGTCCCGCTCTCGGTCAAATCCCAGTCCCAAAATCTCGTTCCCGGTGGGAGCAGGACCGGGAGTGTGACTAAAAATGAAGTCCCGGTCAATAACGGGACCGGGAGTGGGACTTGATCTCATTTCCGATCCGATCCGATTCCCGATTTATATATATATATATATATATATATATATATATATATATATATATATATATATATATATATATATATATATATATATATATATATATATAATTTATTTATTTATTTGGCAGAAAATTGATTCCATTCAAGAGCCAAAACCGGCCCAAAAACCACACAAAACAGACCACCAAAACAGACCCAACTATTTCAGTAACTCATCTATACAATTTTAGTATCTTTTACTACCCTTTGCCAGGCATAAAAGCCTATGCATCAAAATTGATTGAATCTTCTTCACTGCTCCTTCCACTTAACTTTTTAGGATATCTTCTATAATTCCTCCACTTCCATACAACTGCTATGTGTCACGGGGTGACTTCAATTTGTATAACACCCATGCGGCGCTAGCAAACTTTAACCCGATTTTATATTGGAAGTTTGCTAGTAAGCCTTTCACAAGCTTAACTTAGACTATAAGAGACTAAGAAAGCTTTGAAGAATAAGAAGAGAGATAAGAGTGTGTTTGGGAGAATGCTCTTGAGTATTACTTCCAATTGGTGGATGGTTACAAATGAGACCCCAAAGGGGTATTTATACACTTCCACCTCCTCAATGGACGGTGGAAATTGATTTGATCTAACGGTCCATATTGTGCCTCTAGAACCTTCTATACAAGTATCCAATAATCTATACATGTGTAGAGTACTCTAGAATATTCTAGGACATTCATGAGTAGTCTAGAGAACACTAGGGAATTCTAGAATAGTCTAGAGAATTCTAGAGACCTCAAGAAAGATAAGGAATATTCCGGATATTTCTAGAATATTCCGGGACATTCCGGATGATTCCGGAAAATTCCGTGACATATGACAGTTGTTATTACAACAGCAGCAACTAGCTTCACAGAGCTTTTATTCTTCATGATGAATGATCGATATTTAATTTAATTTGTGTTTGTTTTTTTATATTTATTTTATATATTACTATTTCGAACTTAGCATGTTTTTTTTCCTGGAAAGAAAACGTTTTATTTATTGCATAATCTTAATCCGGAAAAAAGTGGTTATGTAAACAAACCGGCACTCACATTAGTGAAATTAGAGAAAATTTGTATAATTTTTGTTTATTTTTAATGGAAATAAATCAAATAATGGGTGGAAAAAAAAAGGAAACTGGGACTAAAAAATTACCGGTTGATTTTCCGGTCCCGGTGGGACCGGGAGCGGGAGCGGGAGCAAAGTTTTTCTCCTGATCACAACCGGGACCGAGATCGGGACCTCCGAAAATTACCGGGATCCCGGTCCCGCTCACCCCTAGGTGGAAGGAAGAATTAGTTCGTGAGTTATGTATATCGTGGGATGCAGAGGTTATCCTACGAATCCCTCTTTGTAGGCTTTGGCCGGATGACATGCTCGCTTGGCACTACACTCCTAGTGGGATCTATACTGTGAAATCGGGCTATTATATGGCGAAGCTTCTGAACAATCTTGACAACCCGTCGACGTCACATGACAAGACTAAGGAGATCTGGATGAGATTGTGGAAGCTAGAAATCCCACCTAGAATTAAAGTGTTTGGTTGCAGGGCGTTGGTGGGGGCTCTAGCAAGCCAAGAAGGATTGGCTCGAAGAATACCAAGTTGGTCAGCTGCTTGTGCAATTTGTGGGGCTGCTGTGGAATCTGAATTACACATTTTGTCTCAATGCCCCTTTGCTACTGATATATGGACAAACAGTTAGTTTGATGAACAACTTTGGGTTCATTGAGTTAGTTCTATGATGGATTGGTTCCATTGGGTAGCGGCGCAACTAGACCAAGAAGAGTTGGGAGAGTTTGTTGCGATAATGTGGAGCATTTGGAACCTGAGAAACAGGTTCATCTTTGAAGCCATCGAACGTCCGTCCCCGGATGCAGCTAGCAGGGCGATTGCAATGGTAGAAGCTTATAGAGGAGCTACAACTCACAGTCAACATCCGGCGGCACAGCAGCTAGTCAGTTTGTGGCATCCTCCAGACCCGGGCTTTGTGAAAGTAAATTTTGATGGCGGAAAGGTAGGAGACGACAGATATGCGTGGGGCTTTGTGGTTTGAGATAACATGGGAACGGTTGAAATGGTGGGAGTGGAGCAGGGTGGGGCTTTCGCAGGAGCACAAATAGAAGAGCTCAGAGCTTGTGTAATGGCAGTAGAGGAGGCAAGGAAGCTGGGCTACACAAGGTTAGAAGGAGATTGTCTTGGGATAATCAAGCAGCTGCAAAGTAGGAGACTAGAAAACAATAGTAGTTCCTTTTTACTGAATCAAATTTTGACAATTTGTAATGACTTTCAATTTGTTAGTTTTTCTCATGTTAGGAGAGAGGGGAATAATGTAGCTCATGAAATAACTCATAGCCACCCGCCGGTGTCGGGTAGAAAGGTCTGGGTGGGTATGTCGCCAGATTTTGTCAACGATCCGGCTTCGAAAGACGTGTGCTTTTTTGAACAAGTCATTAATATAGTGTTTTGTTGTTGGCGATCAAAAAATTAATAATTAATTGTAAAGTGAACAATATTTTATTATGTACTATTAATAATTTTGAAGACATATATACTAATAATAAGAAATCAAAAACAATTTTAATAAAAAATGAATCAGATTATTAACAATAATCATTATAAAAGAGGTACTCCCTCGGTTTGTATTTAACTGTCACTTGAGTATTTGTGTTAAAAACTTTGACAAATAATATCTTAATTTGAATGATTATCTATCAAATAAAATTAATATCATTAGATTCGTAATAAAAATATTACTTAAAACATTATAATATCATTTTTTTATAAAAATGTTTTGTGAGAAATTATTGATTAAAAGTGGATTTCAAAAAGCGTGAATAACAGATAAAAAAGAACAAATGGAATAATTTATCAATGTAATATTTAAAGCAGAAGTTTTTATGAAAAGATTAAGCAAACACTTGAAACTGTTTTTTATTATTAAAGGAATTTTGGACACTAATATACTGAGCTTTTGGGTTATTGGACAATGATACACTGAACTTTGACCTTGGACAATAATACATTGTACTTTAGGGTGTTGGACAATAAGGCACCTGAAGAGATTTTGACGGTGGTTGACTTGGTGGCGATCCTATGTGGCAGGTCGACCACGTAGGATCGCCACCGAGTTAGTCACCACCGGAATTGTTTCGGGTACATTATTGTTCAACACCCCCCAAATTTCAGTGTATTATCGTCAAAAGTCAAAGTTCAGTGTATTATTGTCCAATACCCCAAAAGTTCAGTATATTAACACCCAAAACCCATTATTAAAGGAGCTTTCGAAAATAGAGCCACCAAACACCTAATAATTTCTATAGAACGAGTTTCCTAAAAACTGTTTTCAAAAATAACTTTTTTAAAAGCTAGAGCTTGGCCAAACATGCTCAGAGTCTTGGTGCATATTGAAATAGCCATTGATGACTTTCAGCGATCTTCAAGCATAACTCGTTAAGCCTAGCTTCTTTAACCTTAAGGTTTGCGTCTCTCTCTCTCTCTTTCTGAGTTTCAATTGGGAAGTGAATGAGAAGCAAATGAGAAAGTCAACTAGTTGTTTGAAAATAAGGAGATTTTGGAGGGTAACAGTAAGAGTACTCTAAAAAATCCTACTTAATACCTCTACCAACTGTCATATAAAAAATTGTCGGATTGTCACCCGCCAACCATTTATTTATTAAAAATATGGGGAGTCTACTAATAGAAAAAAATAATAATATTGTTCTCAAATTGTTAGTTTTCCAAAATATTGGTTACCTCTCCAACAATTTTTTTTGTGATTTTCTATCCCTAATTAAAACACATCAAGAACAAAGAATTATTTCTGTTTCACGAAATAATTAAGGAAAATTCAGCATGATTCATCACATGAAGAGGTAATCATGAAAGCAAACATTGCATTAGAAACTACAAGGATGAGATGGAATGTGAAAAAGAAAGCCGCTACACAAAAATATATGCCCTCCATTTTTCTCCGATTAGTTTTTATTAATTATTATTTCAAGACAACAATGGCCAAATTTAGGCCTTATTTTTTGGATAGGTTACACTAACCAATTCAATCCAATCCAAACCTTACACAATTCCAAAAAAAATCCAAACATGATTTTAATCCATTCAAAGAACATGGATAAAATAGCTCTTTGCCATGATATTCTTGTCCCCATTCTTTTCATTAAGAAATTACGAAGCTGGGCCCACCATTGATACTTACAATTGAAGCAATGAAATCAAGCATGTACTCGCATGCATAAACGCGATATGGTTAAGTGGTAACCTACAATTTGTCATGCACTTATGTTGGTAGATAATTTGGTTGGTTTATGGTGGTTAAACAAATCAACAACCTACTAATTATGCTCCCTGAACACTAAAACACATTGATTGAAGTTGTACTGTGCAATGAGATGACTCTTTTTTCTAATTAACAGAAGTACAAGGTTTATTACATTAGAATTTGGAACATTGCTTAGCTTTACTTTCAGGGGCCTATTAGGTGAGAACAAAAATGAATGAAGTTACCTATAGTTTCCAATTACTTTTGTATTTGCTAAAAATGTTTCAAAATTGGATTGAACTTTCTTAAAGTTTCAATCTCCCAAAGTGAAAAGAACTAGAAATCTCTCAAATACAGTGGAATATGAATAAGGATTTTTGGACGATGTTAATATACTGAATTTTTGGACGACTAGGCGCCACACATGGATCGCGGTGCTAATAATAATGTCATCCTCAGCGAATTATTCCTGCTCATTTCCATAGAAGTTATTGTCCCCTTCAGTTAAAATCTCACTTATAATTATACATGTTCAACAGTCGAGCCGGGCCGGGTCGCGGACCGGGTACGTCGGGCCGAAATTTTCTGACCCGTCGGCCCGAGCCCGACCCGGCCCGTCCTTCGGGTCAAGTACTCTCGGCCCGAGCCCTGACCCTATGGGCCACAGGTCGGGTCAACGGGCTGACAACTATATAATATGAATTTTTTAATATAAAAAAACCTAAAAATTTACGCATTTAATTTAAGTATTTGGTCGAGTCGTCGGGTCGGGTCACAAAAAATAGAACCTAATATAGGATTTTTTTTTAAAAAGTTAACGTGTTTAGCCGGGTCGTCGGGCCGGGTCGGGTCACAAAAAATAAAACCTAGACTAAGATTTTTTAAAAAAGGGTTAATGTATTTAGTCGGATCATCGGGTCGGGTCGGGTCACATACCCTTGGCCCGAGCCCGGTTTGACCATGCTTCTGGGCCCCGACTTTTTCGGGCCGGGCCAGATCACCGTCTAAAATTTGTGGCCTTAACCCGCACTTTTTCGGGCCGGGCCGGACGGGTCCCCGGCCCATTGAACAGGTCTACTTATAATTAATGTCAGCATATCATTTGATTTTATGTATTGATTTTATATTAACATCTCAAAGAATATCCATTAGACAAAGTTAGTCAATCATCCGTGTAAGTTAGTCTTTAAATTAAATATCATAATTGATGTCAACGGTGTTTTCACATATAACATTCTCTCATTTCGTTTTGTATAAATTATGTGTATGTTTAATTAATTAGGTATATATAAAAATTAATTATTGCAAATAAAATATTAACTATTTGTTAAAGTAAATATTCTACAAAATAAAAGAAATCGACTTGACTTAAGTTAACTTTTCTAGAGAGAGAAGCTCTTGCCTCTCTCTTATTCAGCTTCTCTGCTCTAAGTTCTCTCCTTTGCTTCTGTTGCCCGTTTCTTTCTAAAAGAGTAGTACAAAGATCAGGTGAAGAGCCTTAGCATTCAAGGGTTTGATCGAGGTAAAGTCGAGTGTGGGCTTCTTGGTTTGATTAGCAGTAGTTTGAAAGTCTGAAACCTAGAAGCAATGTAAGTCTACAATCTAGAATCAAGTTCAGAGTCTCAAAGTTGAGTTGAGCATTCTGGAGTCTGGATTTGTAGTTAGTGAGTCTGGAGGCCAGAGCTAGGTGGGGGTGCTTTGGGTGGTGAAGAAGGTTAAGGAAAAAGAGTGTTCGTGTGGGTGGTGGGTGCTGGTCCTGTAGTTGATGACTGGCTGGCTGTTGGTTACGAGTTTGGTGAGCCCAGGTTGGCTGACTGAAGAGGTGTTCAGTATAGCTGGTGCAGTTATTACGCGTGAGGTATCCAAGAAGAGAAGTTTCAAGAAGTAGTGGAGTTTGGAGTTGGGTGTTTTCTTGGGCTGGGCCTGGGTCTCAGTGGTTAGCTGGTGCAGTTATTACGCGTGAGGTATCCGAGAAGAGAAGTCTCGAGAAGTGGTAGAGTCTGGCGTTGGGTGTTTTCCTGGGCTGGGCCTGGGTTTCAGTGGTTTTGGGGTTGAACGCGTTACTTGGGCCGAGCCTGGAGTTCGGGTAAGTAGGGAGTCCACTAAGAGGCTGTTGTGGGCCGGTTTTAACAGAAAAAGTTTTACTCTTGGGCTGTCGTTGCATGAGGTGAATATAACAAAGGGGTGCTGAGTAAGGGTGACGTATAGTATCATTAAGAGGAGAGGAAGTGCAGGAGACTTAGGTCTTGGTAGGTGAAAGTGTAGGGCGGCTAGTGGAGTTATTGAGGATTTTGCAAGTGAGATTTTCTGCAGGCGTGTGAGAGGGGTTTCTTCCCCTTCTGCAAGTGATGTGATAGTATGGAGTAAATGCAAGTGGGTGGGGGAGATGGGGAACTCGACTGGGTCTTTACAAAAGAATTCAAAGACAATTGTGCCCTTGTATGTACCACCCTTTAGAAGACGAGAGCAAGGGGCACATCAACGACTTGACCAAAGGGATTTTTTCTATAAAAGGAAGGGGAGTGCGAAGGGCTTTCGTCAGAGTCAGTTTAATTCTAGATGGGAGTTGGAGTAAGAGAGGGTTTGTGCACTTCCATCAAAAACGAAAGTACTGTTATCGCAAAAACCAGATGGAGGGAGACCTACGTAGGAGGAATACTGTAAGTTTTGGAGGTGGGCCAAGAATGGGGGCTCGTGTGGATCTAAGTCTGCCTCCTTTGGGTGTGGAAATTAGGCTGGACAACACCTTTGTGGGGTTTGTGACTGATGGGAAGAAGTGGGATGAAGGAGTACTGCAGCGGTTGGTGGATGCTAACTGGGTGCTCAGGAACTCGATGTTGTCGGAAAGTGGGGACAAGAAGTTACGCTCGTTCATGCACCCGAGAACCGCCGACATGCCGACTGACTCGAGAACGATGAACTTTGACGGTTCACTTATGGCGCTCCAGAAGATCACAGCGGACAAGCGCCCCCAAGAGGCTTCTTTCCGATCTATTTGCTTATGGGTGCAGATTGAAGGGCTACCTTTTCGACAGAAGTGGGATAGTACTGCGATAAAACTAGCCAGAATCATCGGAAACGTACTGGACGTTGATATTCATGGAGTTGCTGACTTTTCGCTAAACAACGTCCGTGTGCTGGTGCGGGTGGAGCTATCCAAGCCGCTGGTTCCTAGAGCCTACGCGCGGGATGATTATGGTAATGTGTTCTGGGTTTTCTTTCTCTATGAAAACGTGTTCATTTTTTGTAAAAAGTGTGGAAGGATAGGGCATCATGGGTTCGAATGCTCGCTGCCGACGGTGGTTGCGAGGGAAGAGGTGAGGACCAGAATCCTTGAGGCTGGTGAGATGGGCCATGCTATCATCCCGGGAGAGGGTGCCTCCTACTCGGGGAAGATCAGAGCTTTCCCTACGAAGAGAGGCTACCTGACTACCAGGCTGCACTTAGGTCAACGCCAGCACCCTCCGACGACTGAACCAGAACTCCACTACCCGGAGTTCTTTGAAGTTGAAGAATTTGTGGGGGAAGGGTTTGGCCCGGTTATCGATATTTCGTCTGAGGAACGAGGGGAACCCAGCAATAGAATGAGACGTGGTGGGCCGGATGGGGGCAATGGAAGGGGAGGAACTGATAGGGCTAGGTGGGTCTGAAGGAAAGAGGAGGAGGGACCTTTAACTGATAGAAGAGAGGGTGGAACTGAATCCAGTGAGGGGACGGAGACGGATGTACTAATGGAAGTAGACGCAACAAATGTTGGAGGAGAGGAAGTTGAGGGTCAGCGTCGGAGAGAGGAGGAGCAACCTGACACACCAATGGAGGAAGAGGGTCAGAATGACGAGGGGGAGGAAAATGAAAACGAGGATGAGGAGAATGAAGGCGATTTGGATGATCAGCATGATGAGGGGGATGAGAGGTCCAGTGACGATAGTGATGATGGGGGAGATGATGCTGGGCAGGGAGGTGGGGTAGCTGGAGGAGAGGGGGGGCAAGATAACTCTAGGGAGGAAGGAGGGTAGGAGCAGAGGCAAGGGGGCCAGGAGGGTGGGTCAGAAGGTAACAGGGCGGCTGGAAGTCCTGGGGAGAGAAGAAATCAGACTGAAGTGTTCCAGAACGTATGCATGAAAAGCTCTAACCCCAGCATGCAGATGCATACGTACTGAAAGCACGCTGAGGGATTTACTTGCTGGAAGTGGGGGCCCAATGGAATTCTCCCCCAATGTCATGCCAAGGGGACCATTTTCACCAAGTGGACCTCTGGAAGACCAAGGTCAAATTCTCTGCGAGGCTATCCGACGTTTGAATTCAGTGGGGCCTTCCTTAGGTATCCCCTTCGAGGGTAGTTCTGTCCTTTCATTTAACAATTTGGATAGTAATTTTTCACACTTTTATTCCTCTGATTTTTCAAATGGGGAGGGGTCATTGTCGCATGGGGAAGTTGGGGAGACCTCTAGATCGGCTTTGTCGGCTTCTTCGGGGGGTGGTGACTCGCTGCACTTATTAGGGTCCATTTATGTGAATCCCCACCTGCCTCTTAGTCGGATGGGGGGAGGGGAACCGTATATATATGAGCAAGGAGAGTCAAGCACGGTTTCTGGGGTATTAGAAGGGGAGGGTAACCTTTGGGAGCCTTTTCTGGGATATTCCCAGAGCCTCTTTTATGTGTCGGACTCTGAAATTAACCGACCCCTTGAATATATGCCGAATTACCCATCGTCGGAGGACACACTGAGTATGGGCGGGGGTGATGGGAATCTCCCCACCGAGGAATGTTTCTCATGGCCTCCCGTGTATGAGAGGGAGGGTGATAAGGAGAGGCCAGTATTTGAAGGGACAGAGGAGACCTTTGTGGGGTTAAAAACGATTGTACATTTTCAAAAATCTGCATCTTCTAAAACCAGTTCGCTTGATTCCACTGTGGGCAGGATGGACATTCTTTCTAAAAAGCGTCAAAGACAAACAAGGAGTGAGGAGCTGGATGGAGAAGATCAAGGGGATGAGGCCACTTCGAGCTTTACTGAAGAGCTCTGTCGAGCTAGACTCAAGCGGTAGAGGAAGGAGCAGATGGTGAATATCCTACAAAAGGAGTTTGAAGCTTTTTTGAAGGTCGAGGAGAAGAGGAGAGGTGATCTTTGGTTTGAATTTCTTGCTGACAGGGTGGCGGAGGCAGCCCAGCAAATGCCTCCTCCGACGCCATGATAGTTGCTGCATGGAATTGCAGAGGTTTAGGGTAGGCGGGCCTCTCTGCAATTCCTTATGTCCGCTAGATTTCTTCCTTTCTGATGTTAGATGGTATTTGCTTGTTTGAGTCTAAGTTGTCAGTTGCCCATGCCGGTGTGGCTGTTAAAAAAATGGGCTTCCCCTGTGTTTTTGGGGTGGATTCTGTTGGCAGATCAGAGGGGATCATTTTGGGGTGGAAGCAGGAGTCTTTGTTATCTGTTGTTTGTGGGGATTTGAACTATGTAATCGTCAAAACTAGTGGAATGAATGTTGCTTGTTGGTATCTTGTTTTTTTGTATGGATGCCCCTACTATCAGGGGAGACAGGGGGTATGGGACCGATTGGCTAATGAGCTCAGTGGGTAGCAAGGGCCCTATGTTGTGATTGGTGATTTCAATCAGGTTGAAGATGAATCCCAAAAATCAGGGGGTTCATCCATAATCAGGGGGGAACATCAGTTCTGGTAATGGAAGTCCAACATGGATTTACATGATGTTCCCTTCACAGGTTTTCCCTTCACTTGGACTAACAAGAGGGCTGAGGAGGGAGGTATATGGGAAAGGCTGGATAGGGCGTATCCATCGTCTGAATGGCTTAATGCGTTTCCTCAATCCTTTGTGCATAATTTTCCAATTATTTTCTCTGATCATTCTCTATTAGCCCTACACATTAAAGGGTTCAGTAAGCCGATAAGGAAGATTTTCAGGCTGGACCCATGGATTACAAGAATGGAACGGTTCATACAGGAAGTGGGTAGTATAATCTAAAATGTCAACGTTCAAGGAAGCCCCTCCTTTAAATGCATAACCTGGTTGAAAATGATAAGACAACTGGGGAAGAATTTGGTGCTTGAGTTGAAAAGGGAACGACTACAACCTACTAATGCCGCTATGGAGGAGCTTCAGGGTCTTCAGGAGGCACTCGTATCCTTGGACATGACAAATTCAGCTTTTCGGAGGGCAATGCAACAAAAAAAAGATGTGGAGATTATGATTCAGGCAGCCCATGAGTTTTGGGTTAAAAGGAGTAAAATCCTTTGGGCTGGGCTGGGGGACCAAACGACTGCTTTCTTTTTTAGGAGGTATAAGCGAAGGCAAGCGTTTAACCGGATCCATTGTCTGCCGCTAAGTAGTGGGCTGGAGTCCTTTGAAGAGGATGACTTTATAGAAGAGTTCCACCAGGAGTTCTCTGGGCTTTTCGACCTAAGCCTCTTCTGGCCCAATCCAGAATGAGACTTATCGATCAAGTTGTGGAGGCACTTCCACATTCTCTTGTAGAGGCGGATCGTCAATATTTGTTACAACCCTTTACTAGAGTGGATGTAGAGAAGGTTATATGGGCTCTAAAACCGAGTAAAAGTCCGGGACCGGACGGGATTCCGCCGGAGTTCTTCCAGAATTGTTGGGGTATAATTGGTGATAAGGTAGTGGAAACGGTGTTAGATGCTGTCAACAATGGGAATTTTGTGAGGGAGCTGAACCATACCAATCTGTTCCTTTTGAAGAAGAAGCCGGATGCACAAAGGGTTAGTGATTTTCGACCCATAAGCTTGTGTAATGTCCTCTATCGAATTATTGCTAAATGTTTGATGAGTAGACTGCGCAAGGTCATGGGATCGCTTGTTTCAGAAACTCAAGCGGTGTTTGTTCCGGGTAGACTCAAAGAAGATAACATTATGGTGGTTAACGAAATTCTCCACTTTATGTCAATCAAGAGGACAGGGAAGCAGTATGCGGGCCTTAAGGTTGAGATGAGTAAGGCCTATGACATAATCCAATGGGACTTCCTGGAAGCAGTGCTGCGGAAATTGGGTTTTCCGGAAAGGAGGATACAGATCCTAAAGAGGTGCGTATCCACTGTCAGGTACTCTATCTAGATCAATGGTGTTCAGTCCAAACAGATTCAACCAACAACAGGCCTGAGACAAGGTGACCCCTTGTCTCCATACCTGTTTCTTTTATGTATGGAGGCTTTATCCGCCCTAATTGAGAAAGAGGCAAGGAATGGAGGTGTTCAGGGAATCAAGGTGGCTAGGAATGCGCCATCGATCACACACTTGTTTTTCGCGGATGATGCCCTGTTTTTCTCTGAATTGGAAGCTGTATCTTGCTTAGCCTTGAAAAACACAATCGACAAGTTTAGCTTTGCTTCGGGACAGATTATAAATGTGCAGAAGTCTTCAATGTGTTTTTCCAAGGGGGCTACCCAAGAGGATAAGTGATGTATGCAAGGTCCTAAGATCAGAGTATTGACCTCACAGTACACCACATTAACACATATCACACACAATCTGGCCTCACAATATAGAATCAAACACCAAAATACCCAAAACAGACCTCACGACAAGAAATCAATTACAACCTCCTCCAAAACAGAGTATAAACACCAATGAACAAATGGATGAATGGATGATGATGAAATGATGATCGGATGGACAAACTTACAATCAAACAGTAACCGAAGATAGTCTTGAGGCTCAAGCTGATACAGGCACACCACAGCTAGAACTCCAAGGGCAATGGACTGGATGACCTCAATGGATACAGGCACACCACCACTGAGATTACCAAGCTCTACACCCACCACAAGGCTTGCCAAATCCTTGCTCGTAGTAGAATTAACCGAGATGAGAGTTTAACGTCACTCACAAACAAGAGGCTCAATCAAGGCACTCAAAATGCTATTAATTTCACCGATAGATGATCCTCAAAAGGCTGATTACAATGTATATAAAGCTAGGTTGAAATTTGGATGATTAAGGGTTTCCCCTTGCTCAAGAAACTCACTAATTAAGCATTAAACTACTTAACTAACTTAGCAAGCTAATTGAGCCTCATTACAAACTGGATAACTTCAAAATAAAAGGAAATAAAATGAAATAACTCTAACAAACGCGTTTTCTTTATTACGAACGGTTATATCACCTCACAAGCTAGAAATTGCCTCAACAGCTTGAAGGTGAGTTTTCATGGAGGACCTCAATGCAGGATCACCTCACAGAACTGGAATATCCTCAACAGTTCCAGAAGTGATGTCTTCATAGAGGACCTCAGAACTGGCAAACATCTTTACTGAGCTGGAAAGTCCTCAACAGCTCTAGAGTGAAGTCTTCAAAGACTGGTGAGGACCTCAATCCAAAGATATGGAATTGAGAAATAGCCTCACTGGTTGGCTGCTGCTGTTGGTGATGATCTTTCTTTGATGTTGGACGACCTCATGACTTGTTGGACCATCATAAAGCACTCTTGGATGTCAGTGTTTGATGTGGTTGATGATGGCCTCAATGCTGATGTTGGTGAGGTCGTTGCTGCTCCTGATGCTGGTTCTGATGGAGGACCTCCATCATCCTCCCCAGGTTGAGGAAAGTTTGTCCTCAAACTTGGAAGGTCTTCATGCTCTGGAAAGTAAGGCCTCAAATCTGCAACGTTGAATGTAGCACTGCCTCCATAATCTTCAGAAAGGTCTAACTTGTAAGCATTATCTCCAATCCTCTCTAGCACTTCAAAAGGTCCATCTGCTCTTGGGGTCAACTTTCCCTTCCTCTTGCTTGGAAATCTATCCTTCCTTAGATGAATCCACACTAGATCTCCTGGATTGAAAACCATCTTCCTCCTATGTTTGTTTGCTGATGTAGAAACTTGCTCAGAATACTTGATGATCTTCTCCCTGACTTGTTGATGAAGCTTCTTGATGTCCTCTGCATGTTTACCTGCTTCATAACTAAACCTCAAAGAATTTGTTAGTGGAGATAAATCCAATGAAGTTATAGGATTTCTACCATAGACAACCTGGAATGGTGAAAGGCCAGTTGCCTTGGATGGTGCTCTATTGAAAGCAAATTCAGCATGAGACAAGAGGGCGTCCCATCCTGTTTTGTTTGTGGATATCAGTGACCTCAATAGTGTTCCAAGTGTCCTGTTTTTGACCTCTGTTTGCCCATCAGTTTGGGGGTGACAAGTTGTGCTATACTTCAATTGGGTGCCCAACTTCTTCCAAAGAGTAACCCAAAAATGACTTAGGAACTTGACATCCCTATCTGACACCATACTGCTGGGAACACCATGGAGTCTCACAACCTCCTGGAAATATAATTCAGCCACCCTCACAGCATCATAGGTGGTATGGCAAGCAATGAAGTGAGCCATTTTACTGAATCTATCCACAACTACCATGATTGAGTCTTTTCCTCCTTGAGTTCTTGGTAGACCAACAATGAAGTCTAGGCTGATGTCCTCCCAATTTGTTTGGGCCCAGCAAAGGTGTGTATAGCCCTTGAGGTAAGCTATGACTCTTTGCAATCTGACATGTAGCACACCTCCTGACCCAATGCTCAACATCCTTCCTCATTTTAGGCCAACAATAATGTTCCTTCAGCATAAGAAGGGTCTTCTCAATGCCAAAATGTCCTGCCAAGCAACCTCCATGAACTTCAGAGATCAACAACTCTCTAAAACTGCTCCTTGGAATACATAACCTTGCTCCTTTGAAGAGAAATCCCTGGTCTATGTGGTATAGACTTTGAGGATGTCCTTGACATTTCTAGTACAACTCTCCAAAATCTTCATCATTCTCATATAAAACTTTCAACTGTTCAAAACCAAGCACTCTTGCATCCAAAACTTGCAACAACAAATACCTCCTGGACAATGCATCAGCTCCTTTGTTAAGCTTCCCAGATTTATGATGGATCACAAAATGAAATTGCTGCATGAACTCCACCCAAGTAGCATGCCTAGTGTTGAGTTTATGCTGCCCTTGAATAAATTTGAGGGCCTCATGATCACTGTGCAGAATAAATTCAGCTCCAATCAGATAATGCCTCCAATGTTGCAAAGCTCTGATGATAGCATAAAACTCCTTATCATATGTACTGTATTTCCTCTTGGCCTCATTGAGTTTCTCACTGAAATAAGCTACTGGTTTTCCCTCTTGAGTCAACACGGCTCCAATGCCCACGCCTGAGGCATCACATTCCACTTCAAAGACTTTGGCAAAACAAGGTAATGCCAAAACTGGGGCTGAGGTTAGCTGTCTTTTGACCTCCTCAAAGCTTTACTGTCTTCTTTGGTGCCCAAGTAAAGCTCTTCCCCTTCACTAACTCGGTCATGGGAGCTAAAATGGTGCTGAAGTTCCTCACAAACCTCCTGTAGAATGATGCCAAACCATGGAAACTCCTTATCTGCTGGATTGATGTAGGAATAGGCCACTCTCTAATGGCTTTGACCTTCTCCTCATCTACTTGAATTCCTTCTGATGTCACGATATAACCAAGGAATATAACATGGCTGGTGAAGAATTGACACTTCTTGAGGTTCCCATACAGCTGCTCTCTACTCAGAATCTCCATAACACTCCTCAAGTGGTTCACATGATCCTCCTCAGACTGGCTATAAATGAGTATATCATCAAAATACACAACAACACATTTCCCAATCAAGGGCTTCAAAACCTGGTTCATAAGCCTTATAAATGTTGAAGGTGCATTTGTCAAACCAAAAGGCATGACCAACCACTCATACAGACCTCCCTTAGTCTTAAAGGCTGTCTTCCACTCATCTCCCTCATAAATTCTGATCTGGTAATATCCACTCCTCAAATCAATCTTTGAAAACATAGTTGAGCCATGGAGCTCATCAAGCATATCCTCAAGTCTTGGAATAGGATATCTATACTTAATTGTGATTTTATTGATGGCTCTACAATCAATGCACATCCTCTGACTTCCATCTTTCTTTGGGACCAATAATGCCGCACCGCAAGGACTCAAGCTCTCTCTAATCATTCCTTTCTCCAACAACTCATCAACTTGCCTCTGGATCTCATTGGTTTCAGGGGTCATTCTATAAATTTGGTTTGTTTGGTAAAATAGATCTGGGATGAGGTCAATTTTATGTTGGATGTCTCTTTTGAGGGTAAACACTGGTGGCATTTCTTTTGGAAAAACATGTTAGTACTTGGTTTAGGATGAGTTGGAATAAAGGATGGCTATTTTGTGAAATTTGGCTCATTTTGTGAGGCTGGTTCTTCATCAAGATCAAGCAAAAGTAACTCCTTCATTCCACGTAACTCATGATATTCATTTGGTAAGATCACATCAAGGATGGTTCAACAATCAGTTCTTGGTTCTTTTTGTGGTCGATGGTTTAAGTGGGGTGAGGACAATTTTTTTGTGGTTTAGGTTAAGGGAATAAGTATTGGCTTTTCCATCATGGTTAACAGATCTATCAAACAACCAAGGTCTTCCCAACAATAAATGACATGCATCCATAGGTATAACATCACACCACACTTCATCTTTATAAACAGAACCAATTGAAAAATTCACAAGGCATCTAGATGAGATTTTGATACCTCTACTTTGATTCAACCACTGGATGGTGTAAGGTGCTGGATGAGGACAGGTTTGCAAATTCAGCTTTTGCACCATAGTCTGTGAGGCTGCATTTGTACAGCTGCCTCCATCAATAATCAAGGAACAGATCTTCCCTTGCACTGTACATCTTGTGTGAAAAATGTTCTCCCTCTGCTCAGCTTCCTCATCAATTGTTGTACTGCTAAGGATCCTCCTGATCACCAACATTTCACCTTCATCAGGTCTGGCCTCAACTTCCTCTTCATCATATACAGGATCTCCTTCAGGTTCACCATACTGTTCCTCCTCAACAACTGACTCAGGTTCAACAAGTCTTTGCTTGATATTCTGCTAAGGTCACTGCTCTTCTGTTTGGACATTCTGAGGCTAGATGTCCAAGTCCTTGACATCTAAAGCACCTCCTCTCAGGGAATGATCGATTGGTAGGGATTGGGGTTCTTTGTGGGGGATTTTGGGATTGTGTTTGAGGTGGTTTAGGGGCTGGATATCTGGTTTGTGGTTGTGGGGATGGATAGGTTCTTTGAGGTGGGTTATAGGATTTGGTTTGAGGATAGGTTTTGGTTGGGTACTTGCTTCCATACTCCTTCCTTTGGGCCTTCTTCTGCTGTTCCACCTTATGAGCCAAAGAACTCAGCTCATCAAGTGAATTATACACCTGCAGCTCGACCACATTTCTGATGCTTTCATTCAACCCTCCAAGGTACCTCACATAGGTCTGAATTTCATTCTCCTTCATATTGCACTTCCACAGCAGATGTTCAAACTCCTTGGTATACTCCTCAACAGATTTACTACCCTGGACAAAGTGTTGAAGCTTGAAATAATTTTCCTTCATGTAACTTTCAGGTAGAAATTTCTCCTTAAGCTTCTGCCTCATTTCAACCCATGTACTGACTTTAGGCTCATTGATTTCTTCTCTCCTTCTTTGCAAGTTGTTCCACCATGTAGATGCATATTTCCTCAGTTTCAATGCAACCAACTTCACCTTGTTTTCATCAGACAACTCCCTCAATTCAAAAACCCTCTCCACTGTTTGCAACCAATCCAAAAATACATCAGGATCCAACTCACCTCCATATTCTGGAATATCTATTTTGAAATCCAACTTCTCTACTCTTCTTTCTCCCCTCCTTTCTTCCCTCTCACTCCTACTCCTGGATTCACTAACACTACTTCTAGGTGACCTCCTGTTATACCGCCTTCTTCTGTGATATCTAGGTCTTCCTCCTCCCCTTCCAGTTTCACTAAAAGGGTTATCCTCTTCTTCTTCTTCAGACTCCACATCAGTCTCTCTATTGATCTCTCTCCTGTGCAACCTCATATAATATTGCAACTGTTCACCCATAATTTTCATTCTCCCTTCCATTTCCTCCTTCTCCCTCAAGGCTTGTTCTGCTACTTCCTGAGGTGTTTTACTACAGCCCGACATTATAAAATGCACAAATAACACAAACAGACCTTCCTCCAAGATGTTACTCAGCTCTGATACCAATTATGATGTATGCAAGGTCCTAAGATCAGAGTATTGACCTCACAGTACACCACATTAACACATATCACACACAATCTGGCCTCACAATATAGAATCAAACACCAAAACACCCAAAACAGACCTCACGACAAGAAATCAATTACAACCTCCTCCAAAAGCAGTATATACACCAATGAACAAATGGATGAATGGTGGGTGATGAGATGATGATAGGATGGACATACTTAAAATCAAACAGTAACCGAAGATAGTCTTGAGGCTCAGTGATACTGAGCACACCACGGCTAGAACTCCAAGGCAATGGATGGATGACCTCAATGGATACAGCACACCACCACCGAGATTACCAAGCTCTACCCACCACAAGGATTGCAAATCCTTGCTCTGAGTAGAATTAACCAGAGATGAGAGTTTAACGTCACTCACAAACAAGAGGCTCAATCAAGGCACTCAAAATGCTATTAATTTCACTGATAGATGATCCTCAAAAGCTGCCGATTACAATGTATATAAAGCTAGGGTTGAGCTGGATGATTAAGGGTTTCCCCTTGCTCAAGAAACTCACTAATTAAGCATTAAACTACTTAACTAACTTAGCAAGCTAATTGAGCCTCATTACAAACTGGATAACTTCAAAATAAAAGGAAATAAAATGAAATAACTCTAACAAACACGTTTTCTTTATTACGAACGGTTATATCACCTCACAAGCTAGAAATTGCCTCAACAGCTTGAAGGTGAGTTTTCATGGAGGACCTCAATGCAGGATCACCTCACAGAACTGGAATATCCTCAACAGTTCCAGAAGTGACGTCTTTATAGAGGACCTCAGAACTGGCAAACATCTTCACGAAATGGAAAGTCCTCAACATCTCTAGAGTGAATTCTTCAAAGACTGGTGAGGACCTCAATCCAAATATATGGAATTGAGAAATAGCCTAACTTGTTGGCTGCTTATGTTGGTGCTGTTTCTGCTGTTGTTGGACGACCTCATGACTTGTTGGACCATCATAAAGCACTCTTGGATGTCAGTGTTTGATGTGGTTGATGATGGCCTCAATGCTGATGTTGGTGAGGTCGTTGCTGCTCCTGATGCTGGTTCTGATGGAGGACCTCCATCAATAAGGAAGGTATGAAGGTAATTTTTGGGTACCCTGAAGGGGGCTTCTTCCAAATTTATCTAGGGGTACCGACAAAAATTAGGCGAAAAAGAATTGATCATTTTGGCTTATGTGGATGACGTGCGAAAGAGGTCGGATTCTTGGAAATTCCACATGTTGTCGATGGCAGGGAAATTGGTGCTAATCAATGCCGTCTTGGTTGCTCTCCATCAACATATCCTGAGTGTATACCTAATTCCGAAAGGGGTTGCTGATCATATCAACTCTATTATAGTGAAATTCCTTTGGGGCAAAGCAGATGGCAGCAAGTCTATTCACTGGAAGGATAAACAGACTGTTTTCAATCCAAAAGGGGCAGGGGGCTGGGTGTGAGACAGGTGGGAGCGTTTAACAAAGCGCTCTTGTTAAAACAAGCCTGGCGAACCTATCAAAATCAGGAGTTGCTGATTGCAAGGGTTTGGAAAGCAAAGTATGGATCCTCTTCTCCAGTAGCTCAACCTGAGGGGACTAAAGTTCCAACGACGGCATCTATGACCTGGAAGGGCTTGAGCAGGGTGGTCAACGATGTTAAACATAGGTTCCACTGGAGTATAGGGGATGGGAAAGAGGTTAAAGTTTTAGATGACCGATGGGTCCCTTGGGGGGGCGAATCCAATGCCGGGAAGGCTGTGATCCAACTAGCTTGACGGACCTCAAGGTGGAGGACCAAGGACGAGGGGAATCGAGGTGGAATTTCTTACACCAAATGCTCACTAAGGAGTCCATCGAAAGGATAGCTACGGTTTTTCCTCCTCAAAAAGGGTTGCAGGACACTCTTATTTGGTCGAGTAAGTCTCACTCTGTGTATACAGTTAAGGATGGGTATTATTCCTTCTTAATGCAGGAAACTGGAGAGGTACTACCTCCGGAGGAGGAAACCAAATTTTAGAAGATGTTGTGGCACTGTGAGGTGCCTCCAAAGATGAAAACGTTTGCATGGCGAAGTGCGGTTAATGCACTGCCGACTGGGGTCAATAGATGCAAGCTGAAATTGGTGGGAAAAGGGGAGTGCTGGTGTGGGAATTATCTGGAGGATTTAGGGCATCTGTTTAGAGATTGTGTAATTTCTAGGCAGCTTTGGAAGGGGTCTATACTTGGGCTGCGCTCTGAAATTAACCAACATGTATATTAGGGTTGTTCATCGGTTCGAAACCGGGCCGAACCGGTCCGAACCGAAAAAACCGAAATCCGAATAAGCCTAAAAATGAAACCGAAAGTCGAGCCGAATTGTTTTCGGTTTAAACCGAAAACCGAATTTAAAACCCCAAATCAAACCGAGCAAAACCGAAAAAACCGAATAAGCAGTAGGGTTGTATTTTGCGTTTTTCGACATGTCAATGTAATTGTAAATAAACCCTAGCCACAAAACAACAGTTAACAAGCAAAACTTAATTCTAGGTACAGATGGTACAGATTAAAATCAATAATTATAACCCTAATTATCATGTTGCTCTATCATCCCAACATTCAACTGTAAAGCAAAGCAATCTGCTACACTACATACAGACAAATACTTGAAAGGGCAAACAGGGTGAAATTGGATCACATTAACACCGGAAGGAAATCAAATCACATTCATCGCGAAGGTAATCGGGCAAGAACTGTGCTCAGTCAATCTGTGCAACGAATTTAACAAACGCTTAGGAGAAAATTACTTCCATCTTCTTGAATCTTACTAATAACTGCTGCACATTTACTCATTCATTCATGACTGGCTACTAAACTACTGCTAAACTACTGCTGAATAAATCCTAGACCTGCTGCACATTTTACTAATAACATAGTCTTGAGATTTACGATTTAGGATTACTGAACAAAGTGCAGAGATGGAGTGAGATGCTGAGACTGTCAGACTGACCCTGAGAGAGTGAGAGAGCGGTGGCCGGTGGTCCTGCGGTGGTGCGGTGCGCCGGTGCTGGGCAAGAGCCTGAGAGAGTAAGAGAGCGAGACGAGAGATTGAGAGGAAGAGTGGCGAGTGCAGTCTGTGCATAGATGCCGAGAGAGGACGATCTTTGGAGAGGCCAGGGACGACCGGGCCTTGGAAGGCGGGATTCGCGATCAGCGGTCGGGAGGCGAGAGGAGGGGGACGAGGGTGCAGGGAGGATTAGGGTTTGGTGTCTCGTGTGAGCGTGTGACTGACTATGAAACTTTCAAAATCAAAAAACCCAAAGGCCCAAACCCTAGTTTAAGAATTAAGACGGCCGAATAATATTACTCGGCTTTTTTCGGTTTAAAACAGAAAAAATCGAAAACCGACTAAAGGAAAATTGGCAGACCGAAATCCGAGCCGAAATTTATCCGGTTCGGTTCGAACCGGTTCGGTAATCGGTTTATTCGGTTCTGAACCGGATAATGCACAGCCCTAATGTATAGTGGAGGGATTGGCTGAAGGGGTGGCTCTCCTACTTCTCTAGGTGGAAAGATGACAAGAAAAGTATGGTGGGAGATTTCTTTAGTGTAATGTGGGCAATCTGGAAGGCTAGGAATGAGGTGTGCCTTAATCAGAAAGTGGTGTCGCCCAGAGGGCTTGAAGAGACTCTCAGGAGGGTGGAGCAGGAGGTAAGGTGGTGGAGGGAGCAGAAAAAGCAGCAAATGCCCAAACGAAGGATTACTAAAATTGAGGAAAAGGAACAATGCGTAGAGTGGGGGGAGGTTGAAGGGTTGGGGACGGAGGGTGTGTGCATGGTTGATGGTGCTTTTAGAAAACGTTCAGGGCTATGTGCAGCAGCGTGGGTCTTTACGACACAGAACAATGGGATGGCCGTAGGGCACAGAAGAGGCAGAGCGACCTCGGCACTCTTCTGCGAGCTTTCGGCTATTTATCTGGCACTTCAAGAAGGAAGGCAAAGGGGTATGAATCGCATTGTGGTGTGGACGGCCTCGAGTGTAGCGGTCGACTGCCTGTCTCATGAGGATAAAGCTCCAGTTGAATGTCGAGCTCTGGCTTGGAGTTGCAGGAGCGCATTTAAGCAGTTCGAGAGTGGCAAAATTGTTAAGGTTCCTCGACAGATGGTGCACCCAGCTCACCAGGCGGCCAAATCGGCCATTAGTAGCGGAGGCTACATCCCTTAGGTGTTCGTGGGTCTTTTTCTTTTATTTTCCTGTATTTTGTTTTTCTTGTTTTAGTTTTATGTGTTCTGTCGTGTCTGGCAAAATAAAAAATAAAAAAAAATAAAAAATAAAAAATAAAAAATTCTAAGTTTAGTACATATATTGTTTGAGTGACATATGGAGTGTCACATTAATCAGATGACATGTAGGACATAAGAAAAGAACAGTTAATGATATATAAATGGTAGCTACATAGGATGCCGTATATAATGAAATATTTGGCCCTGTTTGCCAACCAGCTGGTAGCTGGTAGCTGTTAGCTGGTAGTTTGTAGCTGTTAGCTGATAGCGTTTTGGATTAGCTGTTAAGAATATATTTTGATGCCCCATATAATATTTACTTAAAACAAAAATTGTACAAATTAAAAGAGAATTTAGTCAATAAATAATCATAATGAATTGAGTAAACAATTATATATCATGGTAGAAAATAATTAATGTCTACATAAGTAGCATAAACCGATTTAATTATAACTATGAACAAATGTTGTTAAAATTCCTTATGTGAAAACGAAAAATTTTATTTTGTTATTGATAAAAAAAACCAACCTTATATTTTCAATTTATATTATTTTACTATAGCTGTAAAAGCATCAATGTTAAAATAAATATATGAGTATTTAATTCCCTTAATAAAATTAGTTATATTAATTTACTTGAATATAAATTTATATTTTTGAATTCACTATTTGTTCATATTTAAAAATGATGAGAAAAAGGGTATGGTTTGAACATGTGAACCGTGAAGCATGACCATGTAAAACTATTTCACTGCTAGAATTTATATCATTTAGCGTAAGGAAAAAGCGAATAGATTGAGTCTGAACTGACGTCATTTATCAATTAGCGTGAGATTTCAAATGACGCCAATACCTTTAACGCTTTTTTGAGAAAAGCGTAGGATATTGGCGTCAGTTTAATTCTCATGCCAAAAGTTAGCGTGAGATTTATACTAACGCCAATATTTGACACTTTTTTCACGGATCCCAGGGCACAAATTATGAGCAATGTGGCGTCAGTTTGGCGTACTAATTGACGCCAATTGGCGTCAATTTGCAGGCTTAATTGACGCCACATTCCTGTACAATTACAAAAAAAAAGAAATATTATTGCTCCAATTTAATTAAACCACACAATATATTTTGTAGGTGGTTTAATTAAAATGGAGCAAATTTTTTTTATTTATAAGAAAGTTGTTAAAAATTTTTGTGGAGGCATAAATATTGAAAAAAATATATTTAATGTTTTTATATATAATAATTCCAAATGGTATGCATCAACTATTGGGTATTCCAAGTTGTGAACACCTTTTTAACATATTCCAAATGGTAAGCTTCATAGCCAAAAAAATTCCATTCTGTAGAGACCATTTAAACTGACGTTAAGGTATAAAAAAAAGGAATTATGTTTTGATTTGAGGATTGCCCAGAAGACTCTACGCTTGCCCTCACAACCATCTCCTCCCCTGAAACACCAAGCCCAGCTTGACTGCCATCGTTTGCTATCTCCGACCGAGACTCCCATCTCCTCCTCTGAAGTCTCCTGCTTGCCGCGGTTGCTCACCGGCGGTCGCATCCTCCGTCTGAGTCTCCCGCCTGCAAGCGTCGATTAGATACAGCTACTGATATGTGTAGGTCAAACTTTTAGGGTCTGAGTTTTTAGGGTTTTATTGTTGAAAATTGGTCTATAAATTGGGTAAATATTTCAGCAATTTTTTTTATGCATACTAGCTGTCTGGGCTTTACCTATTATCCGAAATTGAGTAGACAAAGCTACAAGAGTTTCCATCTTCAATTTCTGGTGCTGTATTTTGGGCTCCTGGCAAAATTTTCATCTTTCAACCGTAATTTTTGGATCATGATTCTGTGATTTTTTCAATGACTTGTTATTATCTTATTGTTTTGAATTGTTTTCTGATTTGTTGCTTTTGATCTGTGCGCTTGTTATTATCAGTTGAATATGTAAATTTCTCATCTTGTTTGATTTTGGTTGAAAGTATTAATCCCAATTTTTGTAAGGGTTAAGGAAAGGAAACATAATCACGATCTATCAAATAATGAGGATTAGTCAAAGTCATAAATTTACACAGCCATGAATGATTGAAGTATTAATCCCCAATTTCTCATCTTGTTCTGAGCAATTCTCAATTCAGAACATAATTCTCTCTTGTTCCTTTATTTTTTTTATACTTAACGGCAGTTTCAAATCATGCCTACAGGATGGAAATTTTTGACTATTAAGCCTACCATTTGGAATATATTAAAAAGGTATTGACAATTTGGAATACTCAATAGTTGGTGCCTAATATTTGGAATTTCCGTTAAATATATCTACCATGTACAATTTCACATATATATGTATGTATAGTATACAATTAGTGATATTAATCACTAAAATAAAAAATTAAAAAATTAAAAAACAAATTAATTAAACATATTTTGTTCAAACATTAAACAATCAAAAAAAATATATAATACAACTTTAATAATGTTTATTTTTCTAATTAATAGGATCCAAAAAAACATATGGGTTAAAAACTTAAAATTTCATGTTAAATATTCACACTTCAATCTTCATCCTTCAATCTTGAATCTTCAATTTTCATTTTTCAATCTTCAATCTTCAATTTTGAATCTTCAAACATCATCATCTTCATCAAAAATTGAAGTTTAAATTGTATTGGATGGATTCGGGGAGTAGACGTTGGGAGAAAATTGAGGGGAGAAAGTGATGAATGAAGAGAGAAAAAATTTCGGAGGGAAAGAAATCAGATTGTTGAGTTTATATAGGTAATGAAAGATGGCGTGAGTTTTGGGAAAAAACTAACGCCATTTAGTAAAATTTCAATTAGCGTCAGTTTGTGGGCCCTAATTGACGTCAATTGGCGTAAGATATGACATCTGACGCCCAAAGGCGTCAGTTAGGGCCCATAAATTGACGTTAATAGATGTGAATTAAGCCCCCCCTAACTGACGCCAAATTATGGTATATCAGTACAAAATAAAAAATGTCCCGAGTATATGGTTAAGTGTGGCTTAAAGGGATTGAAATAACTACTTATATCATCAAGGTACACCTTCTTTTATGGTAGCTCATCCGTTGGGAACTTCCGATTGGCGTCTTGGTGGAGTAGTTTCGGGATGGGTGACCTCTGGAAGTTTTCTCGAGCGTGTGGCGAGGCAAGCCTTGAAAAGACTCATGGTGATTTGTGGCGATCGGTGATCATGAGCGATTATCGATAATGTCCGCGGCCCGGAATTGGGTCGGGGCGTTACAAAAAATGTACTTAATAAACTGAAATATATATATATATATATATATATATATGTATATATATATATATATATATATATATATATATGTAAAACCCCGAAAATCCAAAGATGTTGACTGTGACGTCGTTAGTAAATTAGGTTTGACTTCGTTGCTTATTATTATTCGTTTGTGTTTTATTTTGCTAACACTTGAGCTCGTAGGATCGTGAGAGACTAACAAGGGTATATCGGTAATTTCATGGGTTTAGTATTATTAGTTTTACTCTTTTTATTATTAGTATTACTATTAATATTATTATTAATATTATTGAGTTATGTGATTAATTACGTGAATATTATTTGCTATGTGATTATATTATTATTAGTATTATTATTATTACTATTATTATTATTATTAGCTTATTCTTAGAAAAATCAGTTTGTTTTAATTGTTTTAATGTTGGGTTGGGCTGAGAGTTAGGATTAGACTAACTGGGCCTAAATTGTTGGATGATATAAAAACCTCTTTTTCTCTCCCTCAAACCCTAATCCCTTCAAACCCTAACCCTAGCCATCTCTCTCCCTCCCTGCTCTCCCTCTCAGATCCCCACATGGCCATTGTTCGTGAGTCGCCGTGAGCACCACACCAGCCAAGACCACCGGCCGTCACCCATCTCTCTCTCCCCCTTTCCTTTCTTTTTCTCTTTCTCACTTCCTTCGCTCGACCGCACCACCCTTGCTGGACACCGCTACCGCCGCTCCGGTCACCACCAGACGTGGTCCTCGCCACCTCGCCGCCCAGACGTGGTCGCGACAGCCGGAGTTGCTGCCCAATGCTCAGACCGACGAGGAAGACACGTTCGAAAACTCCACCAAACTCCACCAACTGCGCCTGCACCGAACTCCACCGTCGTCGACGAGTTCCGACCTCCGCCCCTCCTCTGGCGCCGCCGCTGTGACCCGTCACTGCCCGACTCGCCGGAAAAACCGCCGCCCTGAACCCTAAACGTAAACCCTAATTTTTTTTACAAATTCTTTTCTTTCCTTATTTCTGATTTTATTATTATTATTATTGTATTATTATTATTATCATTGTATTATTATTGTTATTTTTCTTGATTGGTTAATCTTGTAATTTGGGTAATTAGGGTGTAAATTTTGCTAAGTTATTATTTGTAATTAATTGTTCTTGTATTGTTTTTATTTACATGTAATTTGTCTAATTCTTTATATGTAATCTTGTATGTTTTAATTTGGCGTATTAGGGTTGTAATAGTTGTAGTAAAATTATTATTGTTCAATTGTTTGTTGTACTTTGTTTTCTTGTGAATCATGTTAGGGTTTTAGATAACATTATTATTGTATGCATGAATTCTTAAAGTTTAATTACTTGGATTAATTCTTGAATCGTTAGTTAAGTTTTCACATGTTCTTTATTTCAATCATGCTTAAGGTTAATCTTATTAATAAGTTAGGTTGAGATTCTTGTTTATTAATTTTTGGTTCTTGATTGAATCTTGTTTAAAGGAAATTAGTTTTGTTTAGAATTCTTGATTGGTAGTTTAAATATTTATATGTTCTTTAATTTTATTCACATGTTCTTTAAGACCTTTCTTGATTAAGAAATTCGTAGTTACATTTATCCTTTATAATTCATATAGGTCAAGCATGTTTAGGATTATTAAAGTTATGCTTTTATGCATGATTAGGGTGTTGGTTATCAAAGTTCTATGCTTGTTTTATTAAGCAAGTAATTACATGTTTCTTTGGGTTGTGATATGTTATAGTATGGTTAATGTTGTGTGTAGTTAAGTTAGATTGATTAAAGTTGGTTCTAGTGAGTTTTAAATTTAGAATATGAAGTTGGACCATGGGTTGAGTTAGGTTAAAGACTTTTAACCTTAGGCACTATTTTAGGCCCAAATTAGAACCCCGGGACCGAATGGTGAAGGTTAGAACTGAATTTATAAATTAAATAAGAACCGGGATCGGGACAGTTTCGTTAGTGTCTAAAGATCGGGTCACCACGGCTAGTGTAGTTGTCTTTTGATCGAACCCTTTGGACTGAAGCTTCCCTTAGATGTTAGCTTTAATAGGAATTTTACGAACCGGACTTTAGAATTTTATAATTCAAGTTATATCCCGATTACCAGACTTAGGTCAGATCTAGACAGTTTGGGAAGATGACGGTTTTTGAGGACCTTAAAGTTTGTGTTGGGTTTCGAGTTCAACTTAAGCGTTTTAGTAGACATCCCGAGGTTTCCGAAAAGTCCAAAACCAGACCCATAGGCTGTCGGGAAGTCAAGTTACGACCCTTTTTATGTGGATGCTGTAATCAGTATTGTTAATGTTTGTTATTAATAAAAGTGTTGTTGTGTGAAAGTGATGCTTTGAGCTTGTTATGTGATTACTTGGAATGTATTAAATTAAATGTTTTAAAGTGTAAATTCATGATTGATAGGAACCATAGGTTCCTAGGGGAGGGTTAGTTAGAAGGTAGTTAATACTAACTTCGAAGAGCGAGTTTTGATTAGAATAATTATTCTATTTTAGTTCCGAGCTAATTCGCGTCGTTAGTGAGCTCAAGTGTGTTCGTTTTTGCTGTGAAGTGAAGCTAACCAGGTAATTTCTATGCTCTAATCCCCACTGGGATGCTCTTTAAATGTGTTTTAATGTTTTCTAATCTGTTTTGATAATTGCATCCCGAAAGGGGACTTTTGTGGAAATATGACCATCTATTTTGGATAACTGTTTGTATTTGTGATTGTTGATTTATAAGTTGAGAAATTGTGATGGTATTTTATAAGTAGTTTTGATACTAGTTTTGATAACCTGGGTTGGGTTTGACTTGAGAGTTGTGAGCCGAGTTTGAATAATATACTAATAACTCAAGTGAAACGTTAAGCGGGTTTGTTCTCTGATACCATTCTGTAACGCCCCAGAAATTCAATTATCGAAAAGTCAAAGTCAAACTAACGTTAACAGAAAAAATTTAGCGGAAGACATAAACTCTTATTGGGCGTCACTGCCGTATCCCCGAAGGAATACAAGGCAAGAAGGAAAAAAAAACAACGACTGTCTGTCAACGGCAACCAACTAACAAACTCATACTTAGAAATAAACCTCAAACTAACTTCAAGTTTTTCAAAAAGAAGCATAACAAAAGTAACGACTCCTATACATGTCGTCCTCACTTCTAATTCCCGTCCCCAGCATATTGATCATCACCTGAAAACAAAACATTTCAAAAATGAGGGGGAAATCTCAATAATGTCTACCCCTAACGTTAAAAACAGGTTAAGTTCATTTCAATTCATTTGAGGAAGGGGAAACAAGTCAAACCATTTAATAAACTGTTTAACCCGTACAACTGTTTTCCTCAACCTAACCCATTCATTTTATTATGCGGG
Source organism: Portulaca oleracea (assembly GCA_029582165.1). Classification (NCBI taxonomy): domain Eukaryota; kingdom Viridiplantae; phylum Streptophyta; class Magnoliopsida; order Caryophyllales; family Portulacaceae; genus Portulaca; species Portulaca oleracea. The sequence continues at coordinate 34,036,741 of CM055870.1, read as the reverse complement.
CGGGATATCAAATCCCATATAGTAACATCGCCTACCAAAGGCATCAAAACAATCGCCTACCAAAGGCATCAAAGTAACCTCCTACCAAAGGCATAAATATAATAATCGCCTACCAAAGGCATCAATAATCGCCTACCAAACACATCAAAAATCGCCTACCAAAGGCATCAAAGTAACCGCCTACCAAAGGCATCAGAGAACAAACCCGCTTAACGTTTCACTTGAGTTATTAGTATATTATTCAAACGCGGCTAACAACTCTCAAGTCAAACCCAACCCAGGTTATCAAAACTACTATCAAAACTAGTTATAAAAGACCATCACAATTTCTCAACATATAAATCAACAATCACAAATAAAAACAGTTATCCAAAATAGATGGTCACATTTCAACAAAAGTCCCCTTTCGGGATGCAATTCTCAAAACAGATTAGAAAACATTAAAACACATTTAAAGAGCATCCCAGTGGGATTAGAGCATAGACATTACCTGGTTAGCTTCACTTCACAGCAAAAACGAACACACTTGAGCTCACTAACGACGCGAATTAGCTCGGGCCTAAAATAGAATAATTATTCTAATCAAAACTCGCTCTTCGAAGTTAGTATTAACTACCTTCTAACTAACCCTCCCCTAGGAACCCTATAGGTTCCTATCAATCATGAATTTACACTTTAAAACATTTAATACATTCCAAGTAATCACATAACCAGCTCAAAGCATCACTTTCACACAACAACACTTTTATTAATAACAAACATTAACAAAACAGATTACAACATCCACATAAAAAGGGTCGTAACTTGACTTCCCGACATCCTATGGGTCTGGTTTTAGACTTTTCGGAAACCTCGGGATGTCTACTAAATCTGTTAAGTTGAACTCGAAACCCAACACACACTTTAAAATCCTCAAAAACCATCATCTTCCCAAACTGTCCAGATCTGACCTAGGTCTGGTAATCGGGGTGTAAATCGAATTATAAAATTCCAAAGTCCGGTCCGTAAAATTCCTATTAAAGCTAACATCTAAGGGAAGCTCCAGTCCAAAGGGTTCGATCAAAAGACAACTACACTAGCCGTGGTGACCCGATCTTTAGACACTAACGAAACTGTCCCGATCCCGGTTCTTATTTAATTTATAAATTCGGTTCTAACCTTCACCATTCGGTCCCGGGGTTCTAATTTGGGCCTAAAATAGTGCCTAAGGTTAAAAGTCTTTAAACTAACTCAACCCATGGTCCAACTTCATAATTCTAAATTTAAAACTCACTAGAACCAACTTTAATCAATCTAACTTAACTACACAAAACATTAACCATGCTACAACATATCACAACCCAAAGAAACATGTAATTACTTGCTTAATAAAACAAGCATAGAACTTTGATAACCAACACCCTAATCATGCATAAAAACATAACTTTAATAATCCTAAACATGCTTGACCTATATGAATTATAAAGGATAAATGTAACTACGAATTTCTTAATCAAGAATCAAGAAAGGTCTTAAAGAACATGTGAATAAAATTAAAGAACATATAAATATTTAAACTACCAATCAAGAATTCTAAACAAAACTAATTTCCTTTAAACAAGATTCAATCAAGAACCAAGAATAAATAAACAAGAATCTCAACCTAACTTATTAATAAGATTAACCTTAAGCATGATTGAAATAAAGAACATGTGAAAACTTAACTAACGATTCAAGAATTAATCCAAGTAATTAAACTTTAAGAATTCATGCATATAATAATAATGTTATCTAAAACCCTAACATGATTCACAAGAAAACAAAGTACCACAAACAATTGAACAATAATAATTTTACTACAACTATTACAACCCTAATACACCAAATTAAAACATACAAGATTACATATAAAGAATTACACAAATTACATGTAAATAAAAACAATACAAGAACAATTAATTACAAATAATAACTTAGCAAAATTTACACCCTAATTACCCAAATTACAAGATTAACCAATCAAGAAAAATAACAATAATAATACAATGATAATAATAATAATACAATAATAATAATAATAAAAAAATCAGAAATAAGGAAAGAAAAGAATTTGTAAAAAAAATTAGGGTTTACGTTTAGGGTTCGGGCGATTTTCCATGGCGAGTCGCCAGGCGGGGCGGAGGTCGGAACTCGTCGACGACGGTGGAGATCGGTGCAGGCGCAGTTGGTGGAGTTTGGTGGAGTTTTCGAACGTGTCTTCCTCGTCGGTCTGAGCCTTGGGCAGGAACTCCGGCTGTCGCGACCACGTCTGGGCGGCGAGGTGGCGAGGACCACGTCTGGTGGTGACCGGAGCGGTGGTAGCGGTGTCCAGCAAGGGTGGCGCGGTCGAGCGAAGGAAGTGAGAAAGAGAAAAAGAAAGGAAAGGGGGAGAGAGAGAGATGGGTGACGGCCGGTGGTTGCTGGGCGGTGGTCCTCGCCGGCGACTCACAGCGAATGGCGGCTGCGGTGGGGACTGGGCAGAGAGGGAGAGCAGGGAGGGAGAGAGATGGCTAGGGTTAGGGTTTGAAGGGATTAGGGTTTGAGGGAGAGAAAAAGAGGTTTTTATATCATCTAACAATTTAGGCCCAATTAGTCTAATCCTAACTCTTAGCCCAACCCAACACTAAAACAATTAAAACAAACTGATTTTTCTAAGAATAAGCTAATAATAATAATAATAATAGTAATAATAATAATACTAATAATAATATAATCACATAGCAAATAATATTTATGTAATTAATCACATAGCTCAATAATATTAATAGTAATACTAATAATAAAAAAAGTAAAACTAATAATACTAAACCCATGAAATTACCGATATACCCTTGTTCGTCTCTCACGATCCTACAGCTCAAGTGTTAGCAAAATAAAACACAAACGAATAATAATAAGCAACGAAGCCAAACCTAATTTACTAACGACGTCATGGTCAACATCTTTGGATTATTCGGGGTTTTACATTTTTTTTTTAAAAAAAATGTGCATTGATAAGATAATTAGTTAGTACATTAATTGCTAAATTTTGTTACAATGATATGAAACACATAATTTTGTTAGGAATGCCTCCACCGGCCCATATGGGGAAGGGGGAAACCATGCAATCAGGCATGCACGTCTGTTGCTGCTCCCAAAAATCGATCTCACGACCTGTGGTATATCACAAACCAGCAAGTACCACTTGAGCTAAGTATCAGATAGGCCCAGATAATATCATCATATTCAAGATACTCTTTCATCGCGCACCATTTAAAAAGGGAAGAAGAAGGATGGTAGCATGAGTTTATGCATCGATTACCGGGAGTTGAACAAGATTACCATCAAAAATCGGTACCCTCTGCCTCGCATTGATGATCTCTTTGACCAAATGCGGGGTGCAACAATGTTTTCGAAGATAGACCTGAGATCAGGATATCACCAGCTAAGAATCCAAGAGGAGGACATCTCTAAAACCGCCTTCCGAACTCGATATGGTCATTATGAGTTCGTAGTAATGCCGTTCGGGCTCACAAATGCCCCAGCTGCTTTCATGGACTTAATGAACCGAGTGTTCAAGCCGTTTCTGGACAAGTTTGTGGTGGTGTTCATCGATGATATATTGGTGTACTCAGGAACACGGGAGGAGCATGCGAACCACCTGAAAGAAGTACTGACGACTTTGTGTAGTAACGAACTTTATCCGAAGTTTAAGAAATGTGAATTTTGGTTGGAGCGAGTAGCGTTCTTAGGACACGTGGTGTCTAAGGAAGGAGTAGCAGTAGACCCTCAAAAGGTGGAGGCTATCACCAAGTGGCGGCCAGAAGAATGCCACTGAGGTTAGGAGTTTTCTGGGTTTGGCGGGCTATTATAGGAAATTTGTTCAAGATTTCTCGAAAATCGCCACCCCTTTGACCAATTTGACTCGGAAGTCAATCAAGTTCGCGTGGTCGGAAAAATGTGAGCAAGCATTTCAGGAGCTGAAGAAGAGGCTTACCTCGGCCCCTATTCTCGCTCTACCTCAAGGGAACGAAGGTTTCATTATCTACAGTGACGCATCACATGGTGGATTGGGTTGTGTACTCATGCAGAATGGGAAAGTGATCGCGTATGCATCCAGACAACTGAAGACACATGAGAAGAACTACCCCACTCCTGACTTGGAGTTGGCAGCAGTGGTTTTTGCACTTAAGATTTGGAGACACTACCTTTATGGAGTACACTGCGAGGTATTCACCGACCATCAAAGTTTGAAATACCTTTTCACACAGAAGGAGCTAAACCTTAGGCAGACTCGATGGTTAGAATTTCTGAAGGACTATGATGCGAACATCCAATATCATCCCGGAAAAGCAAATGTAGTGGCTGATGCCCTGAGTAGGAGACCCTATCCTGCTGTAAATCACTTGATGATGATGCCGCACGAGCTGTGCGAGGAGTTTAGGAGGCTGGAAATTAACGTGGTGACACCTGGAAGGAAAGCTGTATTGAATGCCATGGAGTTGCAACCTACTCTCATGGAAGAGATCAAGAGGACTCAAGAGCTGGATTTGCAGCTTGTCAAGATACGGGAGGAGGTTTTGCAAGGGAAGGCCCCTGGTTTCGTGATTCACGAGGATGGTACGTTACGGTTCCATAACCGCGTGTGTGTACCTAACATGGAGGAGTTAAAGAGGAAGATTTTAGAAGAAGGGCACAATACACCATATTCTGTGCACCCAGGGGGAAATAAGCTTTACAAGGATCTGAAACAGATGTTTTGGTGGAGTAATATGAAACAAGAAGTGGCGGACTTTGTGGCGAAATCCTCACTTGCCAACGGGCCAAGGCAGAACATCAACGACTTGCCGGACTTCTGCAGCCACTACACGTTCCCGAATGGAAGTGGGACTCAATATCAATGGACTTCGTAGTGGGTCTGCCAAGGTCCAGGAGGAAACACAATACAATATGGGTAATTGTGGATCGATTAACCAAGTCAGCTCATTTTCTAGCCATCGCCAACAACTGGTCCCTGGACCAGCTAGCTCAAGCCTATGTAAGAGAGATAGTAAGACTACAAGGAGTCCCCAGTTCTATAATCTCGGACAGAGATACCAGATTCCAGTCTGGATTTTGGAAGAAGTTGCAAGAGGCGTTTGGTACCAAACTCAAGTTTAGCACCGCTTTCCACCCAGCTACTGATGGGCAGACTGAGAGGACTATCCAAACCCTTGAAGATATGTTGCGAGCATGCGCATTAGATTTCAAGGACTCGTGGGATGACGAGTTGATTCTCATTGAGTTCTCCTACAACAACAGTTATCATGCTAGTATTGGGATGTCACCATTCGAAGCTTTATATGGGAGGAGATGTAGGACTCCCCTCTGTTGGCAGGACATCGATGAAGCTCTAACGATAGGACCGGACCTAATACAGGCCACTACTCAGAAGGTTTGAACCATTCAAGATAAAATGAAGGCGGCACAAAGTCGACAAAAGAGCTATGCTGACAGGAGGAGGAGACCTTTGGAGTTCGAAGTAGGAGAATATGTGTTTTTACGGGTTTCACCCACGAAAGGAGTTATGAGATTCGTCGATCGGGAAGTTGACACCAAGGTTTATCGGGCCATATCCAATCTTAGAACGCATCGGAGAAGTAGCCTACAAGTTGCAACTGCCAGGAGAACTTCCAAGAGTGCACAATGTCTTCCATGTATCACAACTCAGGAAATATGTTCCAGACCCAACTCATGTGATTGATCCTGAGCCACTTCAGCTACAAGATCTAAGCTATGAAGAGCAGCCGCTGGAAATTTTGGATCGTAGGGAAAAACAACTTCGAAGGAAAGTGGTCCCGTTGGTGAATGTGCGATGGGCAAATCATGCCACAACGGAAACAACTTGGGAAACAGAAGAAGAGATGAGAACGAAATACCCTCACCTGTTTCACTCTTAAAGGTACGTCAAGTTTCAAGGACGAAACTTCTTTTAAGGAGGTAATGATGTAAAACCTTGAGTTTTAGGGAGAGCGGAACCGTTAGGATTGTTACCGAATCGTTAGGCTTAAGTTTAAGTTTCGAGTACGAAACTTCTTTTAAGGAGGTAATGATGTAAAACCCCGAAAAATCCAAAGATGTTGACCGTGACGTCGTTAGTAAATTAGGTTTGACTTTGTTGCATATTATTATTCGTTTGTGTTTTATTTTGCTAACACTTGAGCTCGTAGGATCGTGAGAGACTAACAAGGGTATATCGGTAATTTCATGGGTTTAGTATTATTAGTTTTACTCTTTTTATTATTAGTATTACTATTAATATTATTGAGTTATGTGATTAATTACGTGAATATTATTTGCTATGTGATTATATTATTATTAGTATTATTATTATTATTACTATTATTATTATTATTAGCTTATTCTTAGAAAAATCAGTTTGTTTTAATTGTTTTAGTGTTGGGTTGGGCTAAGAGTTAGGATTAGACTAATTGGGCCTAAATTGTTGGATGATATAAAAACCTCTTTTTCTCTCCCTCAAACCCTAATCCCTTCAAACCCTAACCCTAGCCATCTCTCTCCCTCCCTGCTCTCCCTCTCTGCCCAGTCCCCACCGCAGCCGCCGTTCGCTGTGAGTCGCCGGCGAGCACCACCGACCGTCACCCATCTCTCTCTCTCCCCCTTTCCTTTCTTTTTCTCTTTCTCACTTCCTTCGCTCGACCGCGACACCCTTGCTGGACACCGCTACCGCCGCTCCGGTCACCACCAGACGTGGTCCTCGCCACTTCGCCGCCCAGACGTGGTCGCGACAACCGGAGTTGCTGCCCAACGCTCAGACCGACGAGGAAGACATGCTCGAAAACTCCACCAAACTCCACTAACTGCGCCTGCACCGATCTCCACCGTCGTCGACGAGTTCCGACCTCCGCCCCTCCCCTGGCGCCGCCGCTGTGACCCGTGACTGCCCGACTCGCCAGAAAAACCGCCGCCCTGAACCCTAAACATAAACCCTAATTTTTTGTACAAATTCTTTTCTTTCCTTATTTCTGATTTTTTTTATTATTATTGGATTATTATTGTTATCATTGTATTATTATTGTTATTTTTCTTGATTGGTTAATCTTGTAATTTGGGTAATTAGGGTGTAAATTTTGCTAAGTTATTATTTGTAATTAATTGTTCTTGTATTGTTTTTATTTACATGTAATTTGTCTAATTCTTTATATGTAATCTTGTATGTTTTAATTTGGTGTATTAGGGTTGTAATAGTTGTAGTAAAATTATTATTGTTCAATTGTTTGTTGTACTTTGTTTTCTTGTGAATCATGTTAGGGTTTTAGATAACATTATTATTGTATGCATGAATTCTTAAAGTTTAATTACTTGGATTAATTCTTGAATCGTTAGTTAAGTTTTCACATGTTCTTTATTTCAATCATGCTTAAGGTTAATCTTATTAATAAGTTAGGTTGAGATTCTTGTTTATTAATTTTTGGTTCTTGATTGAATCCTGTTTAAAGGAAATTAGTTTTGTTTAGAATTCTTGATTGGTAGTTTAAATATTTATATGTTCTTTAATTTTATTCACATGTTCTTTAAGACCTTTCTTGATTCTTGATTAAGAAATTCGTAGTTACATTTATCCTTTATAATTCATATAGGTCAAGCATGTTTAGGATTATTAAAGTTATGTTTTTATGCATGATTAGGGTGTTGGTTATCAAAGTTCTATGCTTGTTTTATTAAGCAAGTAATTACATGTTTCTTTGGGTTGTGATATGTTGTAGCATGGTTAATGTTGTGTGTAGTTAAGTTAGATTGATTAAAGTTGGTTCTAGTGAGTTTTAAATTTAGAATTATGAAGTTGGACCATGGGTTGAGTTAGGTTAAAGACTTTTAACCTTAGGCACTATTTTAGGCCCAAATTAGAACCCCGGGACCGAATGGTGAAGGTTAGAACCGAATTTATAAATTAAATAAGAACCGGGATCGGGACAGTTTCGTTAGTGTCTAAAGATCGGGTCACCACGGCTAGTGTAGTTGTCTTTTGATCGAACCCTTTGGACTGGAGCTTCCCTTAGATGTTAGCTTTAATAGGAATTTTACGGACCGGACTTTGGAATTTTATAATTCGAGTTACACCCCGATTACCAGACCTAGGTCAGATCTGGACAGTTTGGGAAGATGACGGTTTTTGAGGATTTTAAAGTGTGTGTTGGGTTTCGAGTTCACTTAAAAGTTTTAGTAGACATCCCGAGGTTTCCGAAAAGTCCAAAACCAGACCCATAGGATATCGAGAAGTCAAGTTACGACCCTTTTTATGTGGATGCTTTAATCTGTTTTGTTAATGTTTGTTATCAATAAAAGTGTTGTTGTGTGAAAGTGATGCTTTGAGCTGGTTATGTGATTACTTGGAATGTATTAAATGTTTTATAGTGTAAATTCATGATTGATAGGAACCTATAGGGTTCCTAGGGGAGGGTTAGTTAGAAGGTAGTTAATAATAACTTCGAAGAGCGAGTTTTGATTAGAATAATTATTCTATTTTAGGCCCGAGCTAATTCGCGTCGTTAGTGAGCTCAAGTGTGTTCGTTTTTGCTGTGAAGTGAAGCTAACCAAGTAATGTCTATGCTCTAATCCCCACTGGGATGCTCTTTAAATGTGTTTTAATGTTTTCTAATCTGTTTTGAGCATTGCATCCCGAAAGGGGACTTTTGTGGAAATGTGACAATCTATTTTGGATAACTATTTGTATTTGTGATTGTTGATTTATAAGTTGAGAAATTGTGATGGTCTTTTATAAGTAGTTTTGATACTAGTTTTGATAACCTGGGTTGGGTTTGACTTGAGAGTTGTGAGCCGAGTTTGAATAATATACTAATAACTCAAGTGAAACGTTAAGCGGGTTTGTTCTCTAATGCCTTTGGTAGGCGATTTTTGATGCCTTTGGTAGGCGATTATTGATGCCTTTGGTAGGCGATTATTATATTTATGCATTTGGTAGGCGGTTACTTTGATGCCTTTGGTAGGCGATGTTACTATATGGGATTTGATATCCCGCCCGCATAATAAAATGTATGGGTTGGGTTGAGGAAAACAGTTGTATGGATTAAACGGTTTATTAAAAGGTTTCACTTGTTTCCCCTTCCTCAAATGAATTGAAATGAACTTAACCTGTTTTTAACGTTAGGGGTAGACATTATTGAGATTTCCCCCTCATTTTTGAAATGTTTTGTGTTCAGGTGATGATCAATATGCTGGGGACGGGAATTAAAAGTGAGGACGACATGTCTAGGAGTCGTTACTTTTGTTATGCTTCTTTTTGAAAGACTTGAAGTTAGTTTAGGGGTAGACAGTCATTGTTTTTTTCCTTCTTGCCTTGTATTCCTTCGGGGATACGGCAGTGACGCCCAATAAGAGTTTAAGTCTTCCGCTAAATTTTGTCTGTTAACGTTAGTTTGACTTTGACTTTTCGATAATTGAATTTCTCAAGTTACAATATATATATATATATATATATATATATATATATATATATATATATATATATATATATATATATATATATATATATATATATATACTAGTGGTATTATGCGCGCGTTGCGCGCAATTAACATTAATGCGGCAATTTGTGACTTTGGCACTCCATGTTTAAATTTCAAAGAAAAATTAACATATTCCTTTGCATAAAGTTTTCGATTACTTGAATGCCATAAATACGATTGGCAATATATGTAAGAACCATTGAATTGAGAAAGGCAACTTGGCCCCATACGTATAATATTGACAAAATGTTCGAATTGGGGTTAAATTCGATTTTTTTTATATATAAAAACTTGCCAGCCACATACATAAGATTTTGACTCCAAAGGAAAGTAAACTACTTTTAATGTATATGAATGAGTGAGACTAAAATTTGAAGCAGACCTAGCACAGAAACCACACAGAAATATGTTAGACTATGTTAGTGTAAAGCAGTGTCGCTCAAAGAGTTGAGTTGACAATGTTCCACAAGAAGAACAAAGCAAGGATTTGAAAAAAAAAGGTTAAAAAAATGGAATCCTACTCATTTGGAGTTTTAAGATACCTCTTTTGCTTCATATATTCACATTTTTTTGCCTTTGGAAACACAGTGTGGTAAATGAATGTGAATAAATCTTCAAATCATAAACAAATTCGAGTGAAATAGAAGAAGCCTTAGATTCTCCAATTTACCTTGACATGCTTCAAGCACATGTCCAAGGTTTGAGTTCCATAACTGCAAAACAAACATCATTTACAATATAACTCCCTCTTAACAAGGCCAGTCTGAATTGCTTCTGCAAGTGCCTCTCCAATCTCTGCTTCATCCTAGTAATCGGGTGTTAACTGTAAAAACCACCGAAAACAAGCACAAACAATTAACTGGTTCAAGAATTGAACACATACCTAATTAAAGCACCAAAATGTAGCAAAATAAAGGAAACCCACCTCAAGTTGTCAAAACTCAGTCTCAACGTACTTATAGTAACATACATAAAAATGACAAAACCAAGCAAATCCACCTCAAATTATGTACATGTAAAAAAAAACCATGGCAAAACTACTGCAATCAAGTAAACTCGCCTTGAATTATGGCATGCAAGTGACATAGACTCGAATGTTTGACAGTATTACGAAAGCAGGCAATATAAATCAAGTATCTTTTTCGAGGAAACCAACCTACTAATTAAGTTCATGACATTAAACCAGCCTAATTATTGTAAGCTTGAAGTACCTTAAACTTCACCTCGATAGGTCGATAGAGACATGAGATAGCAATTGAGAGATTTGCTATATTTCCTCTAAAGAATATAGAGTACTTCTATTCACACACAAGTGATATAAAAAAAAGGAGTAGTCAGTTTAACTCTTCATAACACATTCTGGTCCTCTAGCTAATAGCCAGCAGAACCAGCTAGGTTTTTTTGTTGCGCATATGAAGAATGCTAATGATATCTAACAATAGGCTCTATTCCAAGTTTCAAATAAAAGCTCTTAGATATGTGTATTTACCTGTCACTTAATCTCTCTAATGAGGTTTAATCAAGCAATCACTGGTAATTTTCTATCTTGCAATGACGTGCATTTTCGGCAACCTCTTTTGTAACTTTGGCTAGCTGTTTGCAAATAAACTGCAAATTCAGCAGAAAAGAATGGGATGCAGATGATATAGTAGAGCTCAAGAAATCAAAATGATAAAAAGGTTGTTTAATATAATACTACCCCAAATTAGTAAAATTAGTAATTAATAGGCTATTGGGATTACAAAATGACAAATAATTAGAAACGAGAAAAGTTAGTTAAAGTAACAGATAAAAAAACGGAGGGAGTATTAATAAGAAACTAAATCTGCCCTCCACCACTCAGAGTTAACCTCATCACCCATTGTGAAACACTCTACCATTGTTTATGAGATGTAGCAAACATAACAATCACAACTATACAGTAACTTCCTAAAGCAAAATTTATTCTCTAAATTTGTTATTTTAGGCTCCCTTACTCTAATGTTTTATCAATATCAAAAAAATGCACACAAGCCTTCATAACAACTCTACAAATTGTCTTCCAAAGAAGCACATGAGTCTATTGAAGTTAGATCTAAATATAACCTATCATTTTGTAGAATGAGGGCCATGAGGCCATTCTCAAAGTAAGGATCATTTAACCATGTCATAAAGAACTCGATCCCAACTAATCTCATTTTAACTTTCAAAACATGGATGAATCCATACAGCCTTGACTTTCTCTTCTCATCGTTAAGCACCACGAAAAATGCATGGTGGATGATATTAAGTGTTATAGCTTGTTCAAGTACAGTAGACTAAAAATCATTAAGATAAGTACCATCATTTGGCTCCTTTCCACATCTACAACTTCAAGGGTTATTCTAAGCATAATCTAAGGTCATGTTGGTGTAGATCCTTTTTTTTTTTTAATCCATACAAGTAAATAGGGGATCTGTTGTTCATAGAATGGGTTAAGCTATGAAGCTTACTTATATACAATCATGGCTTCCACCACTTTACAGCTATTGATCTTAACTTCTATATTAGTTTGCATTGTCCTACAACTTCCTGCACTATCTTTGATTCACACAAGCAATTTAACTTTAACACACATCTCACAAGTCTTAATGCTATGAACTTTAATAAATTTCTTTAAAATCTGCTTTGGAATAATATAATAAATTAATCCCAATTTAGAACAAAAGCCTTAAAAACTCAGTCAAAATTACAAAACAGTACCACAATTAGGAGGAAAACTCTGATTTTGAGTCAGTATTTTTTACCCTCAACCACAATAAACATCAGCAAAAGCACTCAAATCAATAACGAAACTTTAAACGTACATCAATCAAGCAAACAAGGCAAAGTATACAATCAGTTAAAAACTTGTTGATGCAGCATACCTTTCTTTTGCATGGAAACATGAGATCCCTTTCTTTTGCATGGGAAACATGAGATTAATTAGAGAAATATATATTTCAACACGAGACACTGTAAAGGCATCCTAACTACAATTATAGTAGGAATTCGTTGCGAATGAACCCTGTCTGACATAAGGACTATACTCTTAAACAAGGATGTCGTAATGGCATGAAAACCCATCTTTATTCCTCTTGAATTATTCATATGAATCACCCTCTCAAAGACTAAAAAATATGATGTATGATGTGATAAAGGTGTATATTATACTAAAATGGTTGAAAGACATGCATATTAGAAATTTGCATTGCAGTTTGAATGACACACATGAGCAAATCAACTGGTGATGTAATTTAGCAGTAAATAGTTTCACTCTCATTGATGATCAAAGAAGCAACCATAAATTCAGGAAGGTAAACTTATGAAGACAAAACCCACTTTAATCAAAAGCAATTAATAGAAAAAATTCACAGAGGCAAAAATCAAAGGTGCTTTCTTTTGAAGTGTTGAGATTAAATTTAAGGGGATGATTGAAATATTTTATTGTGTTGACTGTGCTGTTAATAGCAAATTTAGAAAGAGAACTTGTTAGAAATTAGCACAAAGTACAACCATGAGCAAAAAGGCATTAACTTGCATATATAGAATAAACCCACGACCAAGATAATTACCATTTAATAAACCCAATAACAATGAGTAAACAATGTCAAAATGTCAATTAATCACAAAGCTAACCATATTTATTCAAAAATAACCCAACCAAACCCATGATCCATAACAGATTGTATACCTACACCCTTGACAACCTCTCCTCAATCTCAAGAGCACAATTACAAGAAAACCTTCTTTTAACATAAACCCATAAGCTAATTGAATTTTTCATACATTAATTCCATACTTTTTTTATTTTGTGGCATGGATACTATATATGTTTCAGTGCTTAGAAGTAACCAATTTTGTCAAATAAAACCTCCAAAGCAAAATAAGCCTCACTCAAGAACAACATGGTTTTTGCCATTACCTCAATTTCTCTCTTTTGTCTAAATCATCTTTTGCTTCCTGAGCTTGTAGTTTGGCTCTTCTATAGGAGCATCCTCCTAACTCTTGACTTGTTCTCCTTTTATTGAGTTGCCCTGCACCCCTGCCTCACTGGATTCATACCAAATGAAACATGCAAAATGTTATCAGCATGGATTTGAGAAACAACATCACGTTAGAAATTTGAGAATAAAACTTCAATCTAAGACCCTAATTTGTCGATGACTATTCATTAAAAATATGGATCCCATCCAAGCACAAAAGAAATAAGGATTACAAATTACCTTTGCATGTGAATATTCAGGAGAGATGGCGGCATATAAGACCGAAATCGAATACTAAGCACTGTCAAAACAAAGAAACACAATTAGGTGAAACTGGGAAGCAAATTTAACTTGAGGGAGAAGTGAGAAAGAATTAGATAAAAAGGATTGATATTTAGGATCAAATGAAATTTTCAAAGCCAAAGGGGAGGTGTAATTGAGTGAGAAATCTGAGAATAAATGTTGAATGATGAACAAGACAAAGCAATGGATGACTAGTGACCCTTGAGTCCCTAAGCCCAATACCTGTAAAATAACATTACCTACCCCATAATTCATTTGGACCAAAATACCCTAAATCAATGTGGATTGGAACAGTATTCTGAATCACTGTTCATTTCTACAATAAAAAAATTTAGAAGAGGATTTTGGCTTTTTAAGTATAGTGATATATATATATATGTGTGTGTGTGTGTGTGTGTGTGTGTGATTAATTATTATTAGGGATATTGGATGACAGTATACTGACCTTTGGGGTATTGGATTATAATATACCGACCTTTACTATTGGACAACAATATCTCTGACCTTTATATTTATGTGAGATTATCATACCAACAGTAATCAAGGGGTTGGTGACTAGTTAATTGGTCTCGATTTTGACATGATAGGTCAGTTCCCAATAAACCCATTAACCCCTCTTTTTTCTCACTAACCCACGTTAAAAAAAAATTGGCCCTAACACAGTGACTAATGGGGTGGTGAACCGGTTTTCATACTGACATGAAACACAACCAACCAATGTCTTGTAATGTGGGTTAATGAGAAAAACTGAGTTAATGAAGTTATTGGCTTGGGAGAGTTTTTTTCCCTTCGCCAACCATGTTAGCGCGCAAGGAGATTAGTTCACCACCCCCTTAGTTGCTGTTGGTATAATTGTTAGGATTTAGGTTATCTATTTCCTAAACAAATACAGATTAATTGGCGGAATATTATAACAGTTATAAACAACTAATCAAAACAACTGCAGAGGCTTTAGTAATTATACCTGATCGCTAATTCCAGCTGAAGAAGAGGTTGACCTTCCAGATTCCAATGCTGAAACCCTCTACTGAAAAAGTCCACGCAGCACTCCGGGAACTCGATTGCTAGATCGACCCGATCGAGACGAATCTCAATCTAAGATGTATGTGAGATTGTTTCAGGAAACTGATAGTGTTTCCTGAAACTAGAACTGCAAACTAAAAGAGAGAGGAACTCAGGAAATCACCCTGGTATCTCTCTAAGAGTCGAAGGTAGTTGGTGTGGAATAATCTCTCCCAGAGACCCCTTTATATAGTGTTTAGAAAACCTAGGGAAAGGGTTCAAAACCCTAAAGGGCCGATTAAAGACAACGGCGCGTTTCTGGGCCCAACACGGTCCGTGTTGGACTCCAGAAGGTCCAATTATTCGGCCCATAGACACCACGGACCGTGGTGTCTCAATACGGACCGTGTTGGGACAACACGACCCGTGTTGAACCCAATTCGGTCCGTGTTGGGCTGATTTCTCATATAAATCAATTTCCAATTTTTCTAAACGTGATACAATATCATTTAGGTTACATACATTGTTCTAGGGCACTGACTTGTGTGACCCAATAGGACCAAATAATATAGTTGTAATTAAACATATTTAATTACTAATTATAGAGGTCTCTAGCAAGACATATAATTACTATATTACTTTGGTTTAATCTCCGTGTATATCGAACATTGTCGGGACATTCCCAACAATCTCCCACTTGTCCCACAAGTGTTCGATTCCTTGAATTCCCTTGTCACTTACTGTCTCATCTTCGGATAAGGTAAGTTAATGTCATCCTTATGTAAGGTCCGAAACTGTCCTCGATCTCCGAGTTAAGACTTTGAAAAATAGATGATCAACTGTTGATTCAACTGAGCTCGGCCAAACATTTTTAGTCCAATCTCACCGAGTGGCCAAAAGACAACTGTCCCTAATAGGGAGGACAATGCCATCTTGTTCAGACACACATTCTCACATGATCCAACTGTAACCCAGACACCGCCTTTATAGCCTACTGTTACGAAAGGCGTTTGACGCGCTCTAAAGTCACAGCAGACCATGTAGTTTGTGTACTGAACTCAAGATTCATGAATTTTTGAGTGGTGAGAGCTCCTATGACAATTCCCAACTTAAAGAGCTCCCACTGGGGGTCAGTTCGGTAGTTGTTCTCAACAATACCCATGTGATTGATTTATGACGTCAATACGTCAATATGATCATGAAACTCGATCATCATTTCAATCCTACATGCTAATTGTGTTAATATCATCACTGTCCCTATGTGATAATACAATCAGGAAACAGGTCAACGATCGGCCAAGATTAGCGTCATCAAGTTCACTAATGGGGTTTCAGAAATTAGACCTCATCCAATTTCCCATTTTGAATTTGCTAATCCTTTTGGACATTCACATAATTCTAAACCAAAATTATGTAAAGTTTTGAATTTATTATTAATAAATGATGAATAAATAACCATTACAAACCATGAGCCATCTTATGTTCAAAATGTAACTTAATAACATCATTCAAGATGTCTAATTCCTATTGCATGAGTAAGACTCTCATACTTCGCTTGCGACAGGGGTTTATTAAGCGGATCGGCGACGTTCTCATCCGTATGAACCTTGCACACATTAATATCACCTTCCTTGATGAACTTTCGAATGATGTGATACTTTCTGGACACATGCTTAGCTTTGTTGTGTGCTCTAGGTTCCTTTGCCTGAGCAATGGCCCCACTGTCACAAAGATAGGTCCACGCCTTCCGCAATACTAGGCACATCTTCAAGCTCCTTGATGAACTTCTTCACCCACATTGCCTCCTTCGCAGCTTCAGATGCTGCGATGTATTCTGCCTCAGTTGTAGAATCAGCGACAGTGTTTTGCTTGGAACTTTTCCAGCTCACTGCCTCACCATTTAAACAAAAGACGTATCCAGATTGGCTACTGTAGTCATCCTTATCAATCATGAAACTGGCATCAGTGTAACCTTTTACACTCAGCTGTCTCTCACCTCCATAGATTAAGGACAACTCCTTGGTTCTATTCAGATACTTAAGTATGTTCTTCACAGCAGTCCAGTGTTTCTCACTAGGGTTGGCTTGAAACCTGCTGCACATACTTAAAGCAAAAGCTATATCTGGCCTTGTACATCTCATAGCATACATTATAGACCCTACAGCCGAAGCATAAGGTATATTTTTCATCTTTTCCTGGTCTTCAGATGTCTGAGGACAATCTGTTTTACCAAGTGATATGCCATGAACCATGGGAATGAATCCCTTCTTGGAGTTCTGCATGTTGAACCGATTCAACACCTTATTAATATAAGTTTTTTGATTTAATGCAATCAAACGCCTTGATCTATCTCTATAGATCTTTACTCCAAGAATGTACTGGGCCTCACCGAGATCCTTCATTTGGAAATTTTTCCTAAGCCATGTCTTGCAAGACTCCAGCATAGGAACGTCATTTCCAATGAGGAGTATATCATCCACATACAGAACTAGAAAGACTATTTTGCTCCCACTGAGTTTTCTAAAAACACAAGGCTCTTCTTGGTTTTTCAAGAAACCAAACTCTTTGATTACTTGATTAAACCTTTGATTCCAACTCCTTGAAGCTTGGTTGAGGCCATAAATGGCCCTTTGCAGCTTACAAACCTTCCCAAAACCTTTGGGATCTTCAAAATCTTCAGGTTGTGTCATATACACTTTCTCTTCCAGAATCCCATTCAAGAATGCAGTCTTGATGTCCATTTGCCATATTTCATAGTCATACCATGCAGCTATGGCAAGGAGTATCCTGATAGATTCAAAAGCTGCTACTGGGGAAAAAGTCTCTTCATAGTCAATACCATGAATTTGAGTGAAACCTTTTGCCACCAGCCGTGCTTTGTAAACACTAGGTTTACCATCCATGTCGGTTTTCACTTTGAAGACCCATTTGTTTCTGATGGCTCTAGCGCCTTCAGGCAAGTCAACCAAGGTCCAAACCTTGTTTTCGTACATGGAGTCTAGCTCGGATTTCATGGCTTCGAGCCATTTCTTGGAATCTGGGCTCGCTAAAGCTTGTTTGTAGGTCTCGGGCTCATCATATTCTACAAGGAATATGTTGATTTCCGATGTCATGAGATAACCGTATCTCTCAGGAGGGTGAATGTCCCTACTGGACCTACGAAGGGGTATGTCCACATTCCCTACTTCTTCATCGACCTGTCCCCCGACTACCTGTTCATCATTCCTTTCTTGTTGAGGATCAACCGAGATTGGAATGCAGGCAGTGTTGACGGGGTATGAGATAAGATTCGAAGTGGTTTGTGGCTCTTGAACTTCACCTAGTTCAATTTCTCTCCCACTCTTTCTCTTAGAGACAAACTCGTTCTCTAAGAAGAAAGCATTCCGAGACACAAACACTTTGTTCTCAGAACGGTTGTAGAAGTAATACCCTTTGGTTTCCTTAGGATAGCCCACAAAGAAAACCTTTTCAAATCTGGGTGCAAGCTTGCTGTCAGGTAAAACCTTAACATAGGCTTCACATCCCCAAATCTTTAGAAAAGACAAACTAGGAACTCTTCCTCTCCATATCTCATATGGTGTCTTTTCAGTAGCTTTAGTCAGAGTCCTATTTAGAATGAGCGATGCGGTTTCAAGAGCATGCCCCCAAAAGCTAAGTGGTAAATCTGACTCTGCCATCATTGATCGCACCATATCTAATAGGGTGTGATTTCTCCTTTCAGATACACCATTGTGTTTTGGGGTTCTTGGAGGAGACAGCTGTGAGACAATCCCACAAGTTCTTAGATGGTTAATGAATTCTTGGCTCAAATATTCTCCACCTCGATCTGATCGAAGATTTTTTATTGTTTTGCCAAGTTGATTCTGTACTTCATTTTGGAATTCTTTGAACTTTTCAAAAGATTCAGATTTATGACGCATTAGGTAGATATACCCATATCTACTAAAGTCATCAGTAAAAGTAATGAAATAGTAGAATCCTCCTCTAGCATTAGTGCTCATTGGTCCGCATACATCAGTATGTATGAGCCCTAATAAGTCATTGGCCCGTTCACCAGTTCCAGTAAAGGGTGACTTAGTCATTTTTCCCATCAGACATGCCTCACAAACTTCAAACTTTTCAAAGTTTAGGTTTTCCAGAATTCCTGTACTTTGCAGTTTCTGGATGCGATTCTGATTAATATGACCTAGCCTACAATGCCAAAGGTATGTTTCATTTGAGTCTTTTGTTTTAGCCTTTTTGGATTCGATGTGACAAATTTGTTTATCTAAATCTAATATGTAGAGGCCATTCATGCGAATACCCGCACCATAAAAGATTCCATTCTTTGTAAATGAAAAACGACCATTCGTAATATTAAAAGAATAACCTTCAATCTCAAGTACAGCTACTGAAATTAAATTCTGACTAATAGCGGGAACAAAATAACAATTATTTAGTTCTAATATAAGTCCTGAAGGTAAAGATAAACTATAAGTTCCTACGAAGACAGCCGCAACTCTTTGCCCGTTTCCTGTGCGTAGGTTTACTTCATTCTTGCTGACTCGTCTACTTCTGCTTAGGCCCTGTACATTTCTACAAATGTGACCTTCACAACCGGTATCTAATACCCATAAAGTAGAAACAGTAAGATTTATATCGATCACATCTATACCTGCTTTGACGACCTTTCCGGTCTTCAGATCATCTAAGTAGGTGGGGCAGTTTCTTTTCCAGTGTCCTTTGCCTTTCTGAGAAAAGCACTCTTCATCTGGCTTAGGTCTTGCTTTAGGTTTGGCTGGGACAACAGTTTTGTTCTTGCCTTTCTTACTTGCAGGTCCCTTCTTGCTCTTGTTAGCCTTCTTGAATTTTCCTTTCCCCTTGCTGACCACTAGGACATTCGAGTTAACCTTATGGGCTATCTTAATGTCCCTCTCTGCCGTAACCAACATCGCATGAAGATCCATTAGAGACTTCTTATGCCCTTGCATGTTGTAATTCAGCTTGAAGGTGCTGAATCCTTCATGCAGTGAGCTAAGAAGAATGTCAGTAGCTAACTCTAGAGTGTAGGGGAACCCTAGTCGCTCCATGGACTCAAAAAGACCAATCATCTTCAATACATGGGGCCCAACGGGCTTGCCAATCTCAAGACGGGTGCGAACAATTTGCTCATTGATCTGACATCTCTCAATTCGAGCGTGTTCTTGAAACATGCTTTTCAGTTGAGTGATTGTTTCATGTGCCCTTTTGTTTTCAAACTGTCTTTGAAGCTCAGGAGTCATAGTGGACATCATCATCAGAATGACGCTGCCACTTGTCTTTTTCAACTTGAGTCGCATTTTCTTTGGGCTTGTTCTTCAAGGCTCTTTCTAGAACATATTCTTTCTGCTCTGCCCTAAGGACAATCCTCAGGTTTCGGTGCCAATCAAGGAAATTGGCCCCGGTGAGTTTCTCTTTTTCCAAAAGAGAACGGAGGTTGACTGTGTTATTGGTGGGTATGTTAGACATCTTTGATTCTGACAAGACATAAAGGTTCAATTTTTTAGTTATTAATCATCAAAGAAATTAAACTAATTTTAACTTCAAATCAAAACACTTTATCAACTCTCACTTAGTGTTTTAATTTAACCAAGACCCACAAGACCCATGGGCTCAAGTGGACTTTGGCCCAACAAAACTCAATCCCATGTTATCTTTGGTGGACCATCTTATGATTGATCATTCAAAATGACTCTTGGCAAGAAATTTGTATCGAATACAATATTTCTCTTCCTCTGCTCTTGGCCCAAAACTATTTTGATAGCCAATTTGAATTGACCTAGCTCACACCCTACTTATTAATGATGGACAAATAATTCGCTTTGACTTTCTTTATTTATCCATCTAAGTGGTGTTTCGATAGGTTGAGCAATAATTCAATTTTGAGAGTAGGTTTTATTATCCTAAGCATGCAATTCTAGGTGAACTCTTTCGAAAAACATAAAAGGCATAATAAAACATGCAATAACAAATTTAAAGCATAAATAAAACCCCTAGTATGGCCACCTAGACTTAATCAACTAATTTAACTAAGCCTTGATAGTCTTCAAGAAAACCTTCTTGGGTCTTGCAACTTCATTGGATGGGCTCCCACTCGAATCACCACCTCTATTGCTGTTGGGCTCCCACTCAATTTAATGTCTCTAATTACAACCAATTTACAATTTTGGACCTCACAATTGAGTCCTTACATGAATTAAAAGAATAAACTTAACTGAAATTTAAATTTAAAATTTAATTCAAAGACGGTACGCAGACCGTATTTCACCCAACCCGGTACGCAGACCGGTAAAACTGACTATCTATGGCCATACTAGAAGCACATGCAAACATGTATTATTGCAATAAATATATCAAATATAACACATGCTTAAATAACAAATTATAAAGGTATATATATAATTGCAATATAACACATAAGGAAATAAATACTAAATAAAATTTCTCAAAAAGGTTTGCATGATTAAAAAAAAATAAAATCCAAATTTTATCTTAGTTACCTAAACAGATTTAGGATTTATACCTATACATACAAAATACTTGACTTTCCTAAGATCAAGGAGTCTAAAAGATACTATATCTTTCAAAGCTATTGTAAGTTTCCTAAACTTTACAAAATAATAGATTTTATGCCCATTATCTGATTTAGTAGTAATAGGATTTAATAATTAATTTCTAAAATTAATTACAAACCCTAAAAATACACGAATGCACCAAAACTGCTGGCAACACGATCCGTGTTGGATCAACACGGTCCGTGTTGCTTCCCAGTTTCGGTTAATTTCGTGAATGAAAAACTTAAATAAAACTATCGTAACTCATCGAATTTAAAGATTTCATATCACAACGTTATCTAATAACCCAATATGAATATTTTCCAGAATTTTAACAATTTTCAAAAGATTGTAAAATTTTAGGGAATTAAACAATTTTAATTCTCCATTTAAGAAGAAAATAAATGACAATAGTTCGATAAGTTTAAAAATCAAATTTTATAATTTTTCCATACAGTAGGTTCATCTAATATGCTACTGTAAAAATTTCATATTTTTATCAAATTTTGAAAATTAGAATAAAATTCAGAAAAGTAAACGATTATACTTTTCTGTTAATCTGGAAATTAAAGGAAAATTAGTAAACGATTTCGAAAATTCATGAAAAGTTTATCCATAACAGTATGGTTACCCAGTAACCTACTATAAAATTTTCAGAAAATTTGCAAATTTCTATAAATATACAAAATTCAGAGAATTAAACGAATTTTAATTCACTTCAAATTTGAAAACTCAATTAAAAATCCATTGTAATTGGGAAAAATCTAAAAAAAGTACGGAAAGTCCAGAACACTTCCAGACACCTCCAGTAAAAATTTCAGAAATTTTCGAGTTTGTTTGATATTTTATTTCTATTTTTTTTCATATTTACCGTAAATAAACTAAATCAGAAAATTAATTCTACAAAACCCTATTTTGCGAATTTAGACCTATTTCATGTATTGCCTACTGTTTAACAATATTAAACATGATTGTTTCTAAAACATTCAAAATTAAATCGAGTTCATGTTATATTTAACAATTAAACAAACATAAAATCGATTAATAAAAGGCAATAAGAAACAAATAATAACAAAGCATGAAATTTTACAATAAAATTCCAGATTTACTATCATGAACATTAAAGATTAAAACTTTCATAAAGATTCAAAATTTTAGGCATAAAATCTACTCTAGCATATTCATAATATAATTCAACTATTGACAAAATTAATTATGAATACAAGTACAATACTTTAGCATGCAATTGGTGGCTCTGATACCACTGTTAGGATTTAGGTTATCTATTTCCTAAATGAATCTGATTAATTGGCGGAATATTATAACAGTTATAAACAATTAATCAAAACAACTGCAGAGGCTTTAGTAATTATACCTGATCGCTAATTCCTGCTGAAGAAGAGGTTAACCTTCCAGATTCCAATGCTGAAACCCTCTACTGAAAAATTCCACGCAGCACTCCGGGAACCCGATTGCTAGATCGACCCGATCGAGACGAATCTCAATCTAAGATGTATGTGAGATTGTTTCAGGAAACTAATAGTGTTTCCTGAAACTAAAACTGCAAACTAAAAGAGAGAGGAACTCAGGAAATCACCCTGGTATCTCTCTAAGAGTCGAAGGTAGTTGGTGTGGAATAATCTCTCCCAGAGACCCCTTTATATAGTGTTTAGAAAACCTAGGGAAATGGTTCAAAACCCTAAAGGGCCGATTAAAGACAACGGCGCGTTTCTGGGCCCAACACGGTCCGTGTTGGACTCCAGAAGGTCCAATTATTCGGCCCATAGACACCACGGACCGTGGTGTCTCAACACGGACCGTGTTGGGACAACACGACCCGTGTTGAACCAAATTCGGTCCGTGTTGGGCTGATTTCTCATAGAAATCAATTTCCAACTTTTCTAAACGTGATACAATATCATTTAGGTTACATATATTGTTCCAGGGCACTGACTTGTGTGACCCAGTAGGACCAAATAATATAGTTGTAATTAAACATATTTAATTACTAATTATAGAGGTCTCTAGCAAGACATATAATTACTATATTACTTTGGTTTAATCTCCGTGTATATCAAACATTGTCGGGACATTTCCATCAATAATAATGTCACCCAGGTATAAAAGTCAGGGATATTGTTGTCCAATAGTAAATGTTGGTATATTAAAATCCAACACCCCCAAAGATTGGTATATTATCATCCAAAAACACTTATTATTATTATTATTATTATTATTATTATTGTTACTATTATTATTATTATTATTATTATTAATTATGTACTGTTATAGTATGTTTAATAATATCTTTATTATTCTGATAAAAAAATTTTTTTATTATTAATTATTAATGTTATTGTAACTATATTTCTACATTAATATAATTAATAGTTATTGTTGTTAATTGTAAATAAATCGACAAAATAATGGACCCCGACCCAATTAATTGCATGATAAAAATATATAATATTGTTGTTAATTATTTTGCATAATAGGCAAACTATTTATAGAAGTAACATGCAATATATTTACCCATTTACTATTCGTCGCCCCCTTTTTACTAATGCCGCTCACTATTTCACAATAATTTCCAATTGTCGCGCGCAAATATACATAACCCTAATCAACAATAAATACTGCAATTAATACTTTGTTCACCGGAAAATAGATCAGAATGTCTCCCATAAATAATTACAACAAAGATAATGTCACCCAATAATTATTTATCAAAATATAGGGTCCTTACAATAATTACATCAAAATATGAGGATTTTTTAGTCAATTTTTGTTATTTCATATTGTACACATTTTAGAAAATCATTATCTAACCAAATTAAAGTATACGACAAGTAATCTATCACAAAACTGTTGGTAAAAAGTCTGTTGATTAAATCATATAATATATATTTTCTTACCATGGCAATAAAACTAATAAAATAATTAGTCAGTTAAAAGAATATTTACAGAAATTATATAGTAATCTAACTTTATATAATAAAATAATTTGTAGGTTAAGAATATTTACCTATATAATAATCAACAAAATTATTAAGAAAATTTGAATAGAATTTTCACACATGTCGACGTACAAAATTATTAAGAATATTTGCAGAAATCATATAGTAATCTAATTTTGAAGATGCCTAT
The DNA here is from genome assembly GCA_029582165.1 of Portulaca oleracea. Taxonomy (NCBI): domain Eukaryota; kingdom Viridiplantae; phylum Streptophyta; class Magnoliopsida; order Caryophyllales; family Portulacaceae; genus Portulaca; species Portulaca oleracea. The sequence goes on along the minus strand of CM055870.1, from coordinate 34,012,210 downwards.
CACTCCAATGCACTACCTTCTTCCCGTTCGGTCCTACTAAAGTCACCTTTGGCTTGTAGCAATCTATATGAGCTCTATATTTTGCTAACCAGTCCATCCCCAAAATAACATCAAACTCCATTAGATCAAACATATAGAGGTCTACATTAAATTCCTGACCCCCTATCACTATAGGACATCCCCCATATAGTTCTCCACATCTAATGATATCCCCGGTGGATAGGCTACCGACATAGGCTTACTATTCTCCGAGGGTTTCATCTTAGCCTTCTCTACTATAGCTCGACCAATAAAAGAATGACTAGTGCCAGAATCAAATAAAACAGAGACATTGTAGAGATGGAGAAAGAAGGTACGCGTCACGACATCCGCTTCATTCTCAGCCTCATCCTCCCTCATCACATACACCCGTCCTCCTGCGTTACACGGCGGTTGTTGTTACTAACGAGGCGGGTTCGCTGGCCTCCCTTGGTTGTTCTGATTTCCACCGGGACCACCCCGGTTCGGTTGTTGCGACCTTTGGTTCCCGTTGTAGCCTCCTCAGTTTTGATAAGTTGACTGTGGGGCCCTCCAGTTCCCATTGTTTCCATTATTGCCATTGTTTCCATTATTATAGCCCCGTGAGTTCTGTAGAGGGCATTGCTTGATGTGGTGTTCGAGACTTCCACATTTAAAGCATCCTCCCTTTGCAGCCCCCGCTCTACAATCTCAAGGATAATGGTCGGGTCGACCACAATTCCTACAGATAGGCACATGCGATGACCCACGCGCTGAAGACCGGTTTCCCTACCAATTTGTTGGGGCGAAACCTCTTTTCCTAGTAAGCTGGGGGTGGGTTGAGTCGGGGCGGCTCCTTCCTCTTGAGCCCCTGTATGCCAAGTTGTCGTTCCATGTCATGCATTACCCTTTCTACAGTGAGGGGAACATTCAACATGTTCTGGTAAGACATGAACTCACGTGATGACATCCGATCCAGAATTTTGCAGTTCAATCCATCCCAGAAACGATCCATCCTTAGTTGTTCGTTGGATACCAAAGTAGATGCAAACCGAGATAGCTCGGTGAACTTAGTGGATTAAACGAGCACGCTAAGCTCTCCTTGTTGTAAGTCTATGAATTCCTTTTCTTTCACCTTTTGAAGGGACATGGGATAAAATCGATCTTTCATCACCTTCTTAAAAAGGCTCCAATTGAAGCCCGGTTCGGTCCGCATCTCTTTCACACTGGCCCACCATAGATCTTCACCTGAAAACAGAACATTACAAAAAATGAGGGGGAAAACTCAATAATGTCTACCCCTAACTATTAAAAACAATTCAAATTCATTTCAATTTATTTAAGGGAGAGGGAACAAGTCAAACCCTTTCACAAACCTTTAACCCTTATAACTGTTTTCCTCAACCCAACCAATTCATTTTATTATTATGTGAGCGAGATACCAAATCCCTCATAGTAACATTCACTTACTAGAGACATCAATACATATCATCTATCCTATATCAGGGATGAAACACTAACCTCCTGACACATAACCCTACAGGATACCAAATTCTAGTCTCTGGGTTATCGGCCGCAAAAACATTAGCCTACGAAAGGCCGGCAACAAAACAATCGCCTACCAAAGGCATAAAAAATCATCTATCCTATGTCAGGGATGAAACCATGATCTCGTAACACATAACTTTACAGTATACCAAATCCTGGTCTCCGGGTTATCGCCCGCAAAAACATTAGCCTACCAAAGGCATCAAAACAATAAACCCGCTTAATGTTTCACTTTGAATTTTTAGTGTCTTATGCAAATTTCAGCTCACAGCTCTCAAGTCGACCAAACACAAGTTATTAAAACCAGTAACGAAACTACTTATAGAAGACTATCACCATTTTCTCAACTCATAAATCAACAATCACAAAAATATCAAAAATATATGGCCACATTTTCCACATAAAATCCCTTTCGGGATGCACATTTTCCACATAATATCGCGTTATGTTTCTGCTTGGTCTTGGTAGACCCACTACGAAGTCCATTGATATCGAGTCCCACTTCCACTCAGGAACGTCAGCGGCTGCAGAAGTTCGGTAGGTCGTTGATGTTCTGCCTTGACCCGTTGGCATGTGATGCATTTCGCCACAAAGTCCGCTACTTCTTGTTTCATATTACTCCACCATAACATCTGCTTCAGATCCTTCTAAAGCTTGTTTTCCCCTGGGTGCACAGAATATGGTGTGTTGTGCCCCTCTTCAAAAATCATCCTCTTCAGCTCCTCTATGTTAGGTACACAAATGCGGTTATGAAATCTCAACATACCATCCTCATAAATCACGAAACCAGGGGCCTTTCCTTGCAAAACTCCTTCTCGTATCTTAACAAGCTGCAAATCTAGTTCTTGAGTCCTCTTGATCTCTTCCATGAGATTAGGTTGCAACTCCATGGCATTCAATACAACTTTCCTTCCCGGTGTTACCACATTAAGCTCCAATCTCCTAAACTCCTCGCACAGCTCGCGCGGTATCATCATCAAGTGGTTTACAGTAGGATAGGGTCTCCTACTTAGGGCATCAGCCACTACATTTGCTTTCCCGGGATGGTATTGAAAGTTTACATCGTAGCCTTTCAGATACTCCAACCATCGAGTATGTCGTAGGTTTAGCTCCTTCTATGTGAATAGGTACTTCAAGCTTTGATGGTCGGTGAATACCTCACAGTGTACCCTATAAAGGTAGCGTCTCCAAATCTTAAGTGCAAATACTACCGCTGCCAACTCCAGGTCATGAGTGGGGTAGTTCTTTTCATGTGTCTTCAGTTATCTAGATTCACACGCAATCACCTTCCCATTCTGCATGAGCACAACCCAATCCACCATGTGATGTGTCACTGTAGATGATAAATCCCTCGTTCCCTTGAGGTTAAGCGAGAATAGGGGCTAAGGTAAGCCTCTTCTTCAACTCCTGAAATTCTTGCTCACATTTTTCCAACCACGCGAACTTTATTGACTTCCGAGTCTGATTGGTCAACGGGGTAGCGATTTTCGAGAAATCCTGAACAAATTTCCTATAATAGCCTGCCAAACCCAGAAAACTCCTAACCTCAGTGGCATTCTTCGATGTTGGCCACTTAGTGATAGCCTCCACCTTTTGAGGGTCCACTGCCACTCCTTCCTTAGACACCACGTGTCCTAAAAATGCTACTCGCTCCAACTAAAATTCACACTTCTTAAACTTCGCATAGAGTTCGTTGCTCCGTAAGGTCGTCAGCACTTCTTTTAGATGGTTCGCATGCTCCTCCCGTGCTCCCGAGTATTCCAGTATATCATCGATGAACACCACCAAAAACTTGTCCAGAAATGGCTTGAACACTCTGTTCATTAAGTCCATCAAAGCGGCTGGGGCATTCGTGAGTCCAAACGGCATTACTACAAACTCGTAATGTCCATACCGAGTTCGGAAAGCGGTTATAGAGATGTCCTTCTCTCGGATTCTTAGCTGGTGATAACCTGATCTCAGGTCTATCTTTGAGAACATTGTTGCACCCCGCAACTGGTCAAAGAGATCATCAATACGAGGTAAAGGGTATCGATTATTGATGGTAATCTTGTTTAACTCTCGGTAATCGATGCATAACCTCATACTACCATCTTTCTTCTTCACGAATAGTACGGCTGCTCCCCATGGTGACGTGCTAGATCGTATGTACCCCTTTTCTAGCAACTCATTCAGCTAAGTCTTCAACTCCTTAAGTTCTACGGGCGCCATTCGATATGTGGCTTTTGAAACAGGTGTGACCCCGGGCTCCAAGTCGACGCAGAAATCCACCTCCCTAAGTAAGGGCATTCCCAGAATCTCCTTCGGATTCTGGACTATCGGGGTGCTCTTAATCGTAGGCTCCTTCCTCCGCCTTGGTGTCAATCACATTGCATAAAAACCCCTCACAACATTGGCCCAACAACTTCTGAGCCTTGAGGGCAAAGATGATCCGTACACTTTGAAGATTCCTATCACTCCAATGCACTACCTTCTTCCAGTTCGGTCCAACTAAAGTCACCGTTTGCTTGTAGCAATCTATTTGAGCTCTATATTTTACAAACCAGTCCATTCCTAAAATAACATCAAACTCCATTAGATCAAACATATAGAGGTCTATATCAAATTCCTGACCTGCTATCACTATAGGACATCCCCCATATAGTTCTCCATATCTAATGGTATCCCCGGTAGATAGGGCTACTTACATAGGCTTACTATTCTCTGAGGGTTTCATCTTAGCCTTCTCTACTATAGCTCGGCCAACAAAAGAATGGCAGGCGCCAAAATCAAATAAAACAGAGACATTGTAGAGATGGAGAGAGAAGGTACCCGTTACGACGTCCGCTTCATTCTCAGCCTCATCCTCCCTCATCACATACACCCGTCCTCCTGCGTTACGCAACGGTAGTTGCTGCTAACGTGGCAGGTTTGCTGGCCTCCCTTGGTTGTTCTGATTTCCACCGGGACCACCCCGGTTCTATTGTTGTGGCCTTTGGTTCTAGTTGTAGCCTCCTCGGTTCTGAAAAGTTGACTGTGGGGCCCTCCAGTTCCCATTGTTTCCATTGTTGCCATTGTTTCCATTATTATAGCCCCCTGAATTCTGTAGAGGGCACTGCCTGATGTGGTGTTGGAGACTTCAACACTTAAACCATCCTCCTTTTGCAGCCCCCGCTCTACAATCTCGAGGATAATGACCGGGTTGACCATAAATCCTACAGATAGACACATGCGATGACCCACGCCCTAAAGACCGGTTGCCCTGCCAATTGTTGGGGCGAAACCTCTTTTCCTAGTATGGTGGGGGTGGGTTGAAACGGGGCAACTCCTTCCTCTGGAGCCCCTGTATGCCAAGTTGTCGTTCCATGTCGAGCATTACCCTTTCTATAGTGAGGGCAACATTCAACATGTCCTGGTAAGACGTGAACTCACGTGATGACATCCGATCCTGAATTTTGCAGTTCAATCCATCCCAGAAACGATCCATCCTTAGTTGTTCGCTGGATACCCAAACAGATGCAAACTGAGATAGCTCGGAGAACTTAGTGGAATAAGCGAGCACGCTAAGCTCTCCTTGGCGTAAGTCCATGAATTCCTTTTCTTTCGTCTTTTAAAGGGACATGGGATAAAATTGATCTTTCAGCACCTTCCTAAAAAGGCTCCAATTGAAGCCCGGTTCGGTCCGCATCTCTTTCACACTGGCCCACCATACATTAGCCTCCTCCTTCAGGTGGTATGCAGCAAAATCCACCCTCAGCTCCTCGGGACAGCGGGTCGTATCGAAGATTTTCTCTATTTCTTTGACCCAATCTTCAAAGACCTTGGGGTCAGCTACCCCTGTGTAATTGGGCGGGTTAAAGCTATTGAACCTGTGGAAGAGAGAGGAGGGATCATCTTCCCTTCCTTCTCCTTGTCGATCCATCACCTTCCTCAGCAGGTCATCGTGCTTGTTTAGCAACTCGATCATTAACATACCAGCGAGGTCGTTCCTTGGTGGGTGTTGTACTTGACCCTGATATCAAGTGAGCGTAGCGTTTGCGAAGTTCAGTTGTGGTTTGAGGGCGTTGTTCAGCCGCAGCTTGCGCGCGCTCCCGGTTAACGTTACTGGGGTGGGAACCATTTGCATCCGACATCCTGATTAGAAAGGTCGATTCGGACTACTAAGGTTATAACTCACAACGTCAATTACTAATTCCAGGAATAAACTAGCTCAACTACGCTAGATCATAAAAGTAAATCGACAAGTACAGAATTCTAAACATAATTCAACAATTCATGAAATAGCATCATATTCCACATACTCTTCCGTCACACATCATTCCAAAAAGAACATATATATCTATATATATATATATATATATATATATATATATATATATATATATATATATATATATATATATATATATGCATGCTAACAACTCGAATTCAAAAATTTATTATTTATATTACTTGCACTCCAGCGTAATAGTAGATATAACTATCCCTTATTTGGGCTTAACACACAAAGAAACAGCACACCACACTTAAGAATATACCCCACTCATATGATCCTCCTACACAGAGGGTTCTTCCTAGCTGCGATCGGAGTCCAATCTGGATCATCATACTCATCCCCCGAGTTCTACTTGGGGTCTTCTCTAGTCTCCCAGTCCACCATAACCACATCTTCGGGTTCGGTCCCCTACTCGAGCTCATCGGCAGGTGCACCTGCAACTCTAGAGGTTACCTCGGGCTCAAAATCCTCCACAGGATCCTCCTCTAGATCTTCCTCTAGGTCACTCTCAAGATCCAGGTCGATGATAGGTATTGGAGCTGGGTTCACTTGAACTCCATCTACTTCACGCCAATCGGCAATCTTAGCAAAGACGTTCGGGATTCGGTGATCTAAGCCCACTCGGTACCTCCTACACCAACAACACGGGTGGGGATACTCCTCGATTGGTAGTGGGGGTAGTAGAAATAGTGGTACAACATGGCCCCACCAAGGGTCTTCCTGAAATGTGAGCAGAAATGCATTCGCCTGGTTCTCCTGGTTATCATGAAGGCAGGAGTTCGGGACACCCTCGGTGTGCTTGTCTATCTCGTCATAGAAATTTAGCATATGGGTTCCCAAGCTCTCCTGGGGAGGAATAGGAACATAACAGTGGAGACACGGGGTAGGATGATGGTAACAGTGAGTGCATTGAGCCATCCTACAGGGTTGGAACATATTAGCAGCACTGACAATAATTAATAAATCACATAACAATAGGTAATCATGAAACCCTTTTTCCTATCCTACACTCATCACTCCGACTTTAGCTTCCTAGGGTCCAACTAAAACCTAAAGGACACTTAGGAGCTACAAGGTCGCAACCCAGAGCTCTGATACCATTCTGTAATGCCCTAGAAATTTAATTATGGAAAAGTCAAAGTCAAACTAACGTTAACAGGAACATTTAGCGGAAGACTCAAACTCTTATTGCGCGTCACTATCGTATCCCCGAAGGAATACAAGGCGAGAAGGAAAACTACAATTGTCTGACAACAGTAAACCAACTAACAAACTCATACTTAGAAATAAAACTCAAAACTAATTAACGTCGGGGCTTTCAGAAACGCAACATAATTAACAACTTCTAAACACGCCGTGCTCACTCCTAATTCTCGTCCCCAGCATATAGATCTTCACCTGAAAACAAAACATTACAAAAATGAGGGGAAAAACTCAATAATGTCTACCCCTAACCGTTAAAAACAATTCAAATTCATTTCAATTTATTTAAGGGAGAGGGAACAAGTGAAACCATTTCACAAACCTTTAACCCTTATAACTGTTTTCCTCAACCAAACCAATTCATTTAATTATTATGCGGGCGGGATACCAAATCCCTTATAGTAACATTCCGCTACTCGAGACATCAATACATATAATCTATCCTATATCAAGGATGAAACCCTGATCCCCTGACACATAACCCTATAGGATACCAAATCCTGGTCTCCGGGTTATCGGCCGCAAAAACATTAGTCTACCAAAGGCCGCATCAAAACAATCGCCTACCAAAGGCATCAAAAATCATCTATCCTATATCAGGGATGAAACCCTAATCTCCTAACACATAACTACAAGATACCAAATCCTGGTCTCCGGGTTATCGCCCGCAAAAACATTAGCCTACCAAAGGCATCAAAATAATAAACCCGCTTAATGTTTCACTTTGAATTATTAGTGTCTTATGCAAATTTCAGCTCACAGCTCTCAAGTCGACCCAACCCAGGTTATTAAAACCAATAACGAAACTACTCATAAAAGACTATCACCATTTTCTCAATTCATAAATCAACAATCACAAAAATATCAAAAACAGATGACCACATTTTCCACATAAAGTTCCTTTCGGGATACAAACTCCAAAACAGATTATAAATCAACAAAAACACATTTAAAGTGCATCCCAGTGGGGATTAGGGCATAGACATTACCTGATTAGCTTCACTTCACAGCAAAAACGATCACACTTGCGCTGGTGGTTTCCGGCGACCGGATGGCAGCCGGTCGAGAGGTGGCGACGTCCGGCGGCGAGGCTGTGGTGCGGCGGTGTCTGGGATGCGATAGGGCTTCGAACAACATACACCAACGACAATCGACTGCCTCCTTTGATTGTGGGCGTGCGACGATGACTCCGGCGGTGAGGGCGGTGGGGCGACGGTTGCAGGGTGGCCCGGCGTCAGTTGGTTGACCGGTGGAGGGCAGTCGACTGGAGGAGAGAAAGAGATATCGAGGGAAAGAGAGAGAGAGAGAGAGATTGAGCGACGGACGGTGGTGTTGTGGTGGTCTCCGGTGATGCAGGCAATAGTATTATTAACATGATATTTGGATCATTGAAATGATGATTCGTATCTGTTCCAAAATTATGGTTTCAACAGAATTGTCGAATAATAGAATTTGTTATCTATATCCGACTCTAAAGTTTCGGTTAACAATCTTTCGGATCGAATAACTGTATATTCACGGAATATAACTATATATTCCATGTATGAAAATTGTGAGATTGATAGATAATATTTGTCATGGATAATTTAGTAATTATTCTTTATCTATGTCCTATTAAATTTGTTGGTGATCACCCAAAATAGAGATTTAATAAACGAACTAAGGCTTTTGTGGTATTAAAAATATATGCATGAGGCGCATGACTTATCCAGTCACACAATTAGGCTTAATGGATAGTTTGTCACAAGCATAAATAAAGAAGAGATTATATATGGACATAATCTACATGTTTCGCTTTTGAATAACACCAACAGAACATACTCCATGTAATCTCTCTATCCTTATCCATAAACAAAAAGAAAAGAAAAAATTGAAATCGCTCTAATAATTGCTATTTGATATATTGATGGCATATAAACATAGAGATATACCAATTTTTTTCGCATGGGAAGCAAGGAGTGGATTCAAAACATAAATTAATGATATTCCTATCAATAACTTGTATATATAAATACTTTATCATATACTAATTTATAATCTACTAATTTATTATAATATTTTGGCGAAACAATATTTTGTACTAATTGGAGTGGAAACGAAATGCCCACACATATATCCTTTTCGTTTTTACTTTGTTTCAAAGTCATACTGGATCATCAATTACACCCAATAATACTCCATTTTTGAGACCTTAACATTGATGGGCCAAAAATCAAGAGGATACATGTACATAATGCTGGGGGCGAACATAAAGTTTTTTTTTGAAAATTGGAATCTAATAAACCAACCTTTGAGGGTCCTTTGAAATAACGAACCAACCTTGCAAGCTAATTTACAACGAACCCACCTTAACATGTTAATTTTTCTAACGAACCTCCGGCGAGTCCCACAGGCCGGAAAGCTAACGTGGCGGTGTTTTAGCTGGAATTTTTTTTTCTGAGTTAGATTAAATAAATCAACTTTTTCTTTTTTTAAAAAAAATCCACCTCAATCCCCCTTTTTCTTTCTCTCTCTCTCTCCTCTCTCTCTCTCTCTCATCTCTCTGTCTCTCTATCATCCCAGCCCCCCCATCCCCCCGACCCATCCCCCCAACCCTCACCCTCTCACCACCGCCACCCTCACCACCGCCGCCGCCACCACCACCACCACCACCACCACCATCATCATCATCACCACCATCCTCCATCATCATCATCATCATCACCACCACCACCACCATCACCTTCATCATCACCGCCATCCTCCATCTGCTGCTGCCGCCAGCCACTAATCGGTCACCGCCGGCAACCACTCCTCTACCAGCAGTCAACCACCCTCCTCCCCCCCTCTCTCTCTCTCTCTCTATGTTCTCTATCTAGATGCGCTGCTTGCACCGCCACCTTGACCATCGCCACAACCGCGGGCTACGATCGGCGCGCCACTAGATGGTGATGATGGTAATGGTGATGGTGATGATGATGATGATGATGATGGTGGTGGAGGTGGAGGTGGTGACGAGGATGATGATGATGATGATGATGGCGACAACGATGTTGGAGGTGGTGGTGGTGCTGGCGGCGGTGGAGGTGGAGGTGGAGGTGGAGGTGGAGGTGGTGGTGGTGGTGGCGGTGGCGGCGGCGGTGAGGGTGGTTGAAAGAGAGACTGAGAGAGTGGGGGTTGGGGGGGATGGGTCGGGGGGATAGGTTGGGGTGGGGGGGTTGGGGTGATAGAGAGAGAGAGAGAGAGAGGAGAGAGAGAGAAAGAAAAAGGGAGATTGAGGTGGATTTTTTTTAAAAAAAGAAAAAGTTGATTTATTTAATCTAACTCAGCAAAAAAAATTCCTTTTTTTTATGCTAAAACACCGTCACGTCAACTTTCCGGCCTGTGGGACTCGCCGGAGGTTCGTTAGAAAAATTAACATGTTAAGGTGGGTTCGTTGTAAATTAGCTTGCAAGGTTGGTTCGTTATTTCAAAGGACCCTCAAAGGTTGGTTTATTAGATTCCAATTTCCCTTTTTTTTTGGCTCTATGCGAATCAGTCTCTTCATAAATTTTAGTTTACGGAGTAAGGTTACCTTATTTGGATCTCCAAGAATCTGTACTCTTAGGAGTTTGTTGTTGTTGTCGTTGTTGTTGACAACATACGCGCACGCGCACCCACACACACACTAGTTTTTAGACACTTGCGTTGCATGTGACCCAACTGAATTACATATTTTATGAATATTATTTGATTTATTAACATTGTGTTTAAAAAGAGTTTTTTTTTTTTTGGTAGCGAAGACAGAGTACAGAATTTAAACCTCGCTAAGGAAGGTCTAGTCTCTTAGCCTAAAGTGTCAGAGCACGTGCTTCCCTAACGTTTGATAATTTTGACTTACGGGTACATAACAAACCCGCAGAAGAAATTAAATCAACTAAACACCTATTAATACTGCTAGGATTATGCTCGAAATCTGGATGTGACTTGAGTTGGGAGACATGTAAATCATATGCAAAGCGACGCCTTTTTGCTTCAGGCTAGGTTCCACAATCAGGAGGCCACAGAATTATACACTTGTTGCGACTCGCATTGCCTCCTTTGTTGACTTGGATTGAAAACTGACAGTCCTTACCTCTTGTGCCTCGCTTTCCAATGGGCTGCCTAGCCTTGTGGTGTTTTTGGATAATAGCTTTCGGTATTCTTATCCACCTGTTGGTTGCATGAATTCTCCCAAGAGTTGGTGTATGCTGACCACGGAGATCACTATGTTGTGATTGTTTGGGAGTATCTACAGAAAAAACCCTTGATGTATGCAAGGTCCTAAGATCAGAGTATTGACCTCACAGTACACCACATTAACACACAAACACACAATTCTGGCCTCACAACAGAGATTCAAGCACAAACACACCAAAACAGAACCTCACGACAAGAAATCAATTACAACCTCCTCAAAACAGAGCACACACACCAATGAACGATTGGATGAAATAGATGATGATAATATGATGATCGGATGGACAAACTTACAATCAAATAGTAACTGAAGATAGTCTTGAGGCTCGAGCTGATACAGGCCCACCACAGCTAGAGCTTCAAGGGCAATGGACTAGATGACCTCAATGGATACAGGCACACCACCATCGAGATTATCAAGCTCTACACCCACCACAAGGATTGCCAAATCCTTGATGTTGTAGTAGAATTAACCAGAGATGAGAGTTTAACGTCACTCACAAACAAGAGGCTCAATTAAGGCACTTAAAATGCTATTGATTTCACTGATAGATAATGACCTCAAGCTGCCGATTACAAAGTATATAAAGCTAGGGTTGAGCTAGATGATTAAGGGTTTCCCCTTGCTCAAGAAACTCCCTAATTACGCATTAAGCTACTTAACTAACTTAGTAAGCTAATTAAGGCTCATTACAAACTGGATTACATCAAAATAAAAGGAAATAAAAGACAACAAACGCGTCCCATTATTACAAAACGGTTAAATCACCTCACAAGCTGGAAATGACCTCAACAGCTTGGAAATGAAGTCTTCATGGAGGACCTCAATGTAGGATCACCTCACAGAACTGGAATATCCTCAACAATTCCAGAAGTGATGTCTTTATAGAGGACCTCAGAACTGGCAAACATCTTCACTGAGCTGGAAAGTCCTCAACAGCTCTAAAGTGAAGTCTTCAAATATGGGTGAGGACCTCAATCAAAAGATATGGAAATAAGAAATAACCTTACTGGCTGGCTGTTGTTGCTGATGCTGATGTTGTTGTTGTTGGACGACCTCATGACTTGTTGGACCATCATAAAACACTCTTGGATGTCAGTGTTTGATGTAGTTGATGATGACCTTGGAGTTGGTGTTGGTGAGGTCGTTGCTGCTGCTGGTTTTGGACTCTGATGTTCAGATGGAGGACCTCCATCAACCTCCCCAGGTTGAGGAATGTTTGTCCTCAAACTTGGAAGGTCTTCATGCTCTGGAAAGTAAGGCCTCAAATCTGCAACGTTGAATGTAGCACTGCCTCCATAGTCTTCAGAAAGGTCTAACTTGTAAGCATTATCTCTAATCCTCTCAAGAACTTCAAAAGGACCATCTTCTCTTGGTGTTAACTTTCCCTTCCTCTTGCTTGGAAATATATCCTTCCTTAGATGAATCCACACTAAATCACCTGGCTTGAAAATCATCTTCCTCCTATGCTTGTTTGCTGATGTAGAAACTTGCTCAGAATACTTAATGATCTTCTCCCTGACTTGTTGATGAAGCTTCTTGATCTCCTCTGCATGTTTACCTGCTTCATAACTAAACCTCACAGAATTTGTTAATAGGGATAAATCCAAGGGAGTTATAGGATTTCTACCATAGACAAACTGGAATGGTGAAAGGCCAGTTGCCTTGGATGGTGCTCTATTGAAAGCAAATTCAGCATGAGACAAGAGGGTGTCCCATCCTGTTTTGTTTGCGGATATCAGTGACCTCAATAGTGTTCCAAGTGTCCTGTTTGTGACCTCTGTTTGCCCATCAGTTTGGGCGTGACAAGCTGTGCTATACTTCAACTGGGTGCCCAACTTTATTCAAAGAGTAACCCAAAAATGGCTTAGGAACTTGACATCCCTATCAGACACCATACTCCTGGGAACACCATGGAGTCTCACTACCTCCTGGAAATATAATTCAGCTATCCTCACAGCATCAAAAGTTGTATGGCATGCAATAAAATGAGCCATTTTACTGAATCTTTCCACAACTATCATGATTGAATCTTTCCCTCTTTGAGTTCTTGGTAGACCAACAATGAAGTCTAGGCTGATGTCCTCCCAAGGACTTTTTGAAATTGGCAAAGGGGTGTATAGCCCTTGAGATAAGCTATGACTCTTTGCAATATGACATGTAGCACACCTCCTAACCCAATGCTCAACATCCTTCCTCATTTTAGGCCAACAATAATGTTCCTTCAGCACAAGAACGGTCTTCTCAATAAATGACCTGCTAAGCAACCTCCATGAACTTCAGAAATTAACTCTCTAAAACTGCTCCTTGGAATACACAACCTTGCTCCGTTGAAGAGAAATCTGTGGTCCATGTGGTATAGACTTTGAGGATGTCCCTTGCATTTCTGATACAACTCTCCAAAATCTTCATCATTCTCATATAAAATTCTCAACTGTTCAAAACCAAGCACTCTTGCATCCAAAACTTGCAACAATAAGTACCTCTGAGATAATGCATCAGTGTTTAGACCCGATTTTGTGTCTAAATACCGCCTAAATCCTTAGGCTTATAACTCGTTTCATGGTTTAATTTCATAGCTTTTAATGTGTTTTTGGTTATTTTATAGATTTTGGAGTTTTCACCAAAAACGTAGCAAAACAGGCCATTTTACAGCATTCTTGGCGATTTCCCAAGCCGAGCCGGGCCGGAAACCGAGACGGAGTCGACCCGGGACCACACTCCCGACCTTTGGTGCTAATTAGTGAAGTAACGCATGCTACGACCTTCGGATCGAGTGTTACATGCTTCGGAAAGAAGGAAGAACAAAGGGAAGGGAAGCCAAAGCGTAGCCCCCGCCACGATTTGGCGTAGCACCCGCTACGCCCAGAGTGCAATGGAGGCCGAGTGTGATCGTGGCCACGGTCATGGCACCATAGCCACGGTGGGCATGTGCTGGGAGTTAGGTTGTCCGAGGAAGACCGTACCCACGGTCGGAGCGTCGTAGCCACGACGCCTCGAAGCTCAGAATCGCCCGAAGGTTTTCGCTGGTCGCGCCCGCGACAGGGGATGGTCGCGTCTGCGACCCCCTTGCTGGGCTGCGACTCTTCGGCCTTTTTCGCTGGACAAAACTAGACCGTGACCACGATCCCTTGACCGTGGCCACGGTCTCCCTATGTCCTGCGCGTGTTTTCGGCTTAAAGTGCTGCGTTTTGGCCAACAGTTTTGCCTTGTATATATACTCCTTGTTGACGAGTTTCTTAGGGGCATCTAGGGTTAGACTTAGACATTATTTCAGCTTGTAATTAGTGGATTTTAGAGGGAGATTAGTGAGAGATTAATCTAGGGTTTTGGAGATTTGTGTTTATTATTGAAGATTTGGGGATTCAATCAATTGAAAGATTGTTGGATCATCTTTTTATTGCTTTCCTTTTTTCATCCACAGCATTTTGATAAGTATTCTCTTCCCTTAACTCTTTTATTAATTACTTTACTAATTACTTTGCTCGTTCTTAATTTTTTTACTTGCTATTTCATTGTTCTTGCTTGTTTATGGTTGTTTGATGTTAGAAATCATGTTTAGATTTGGTTTGGATGTTGTTAGCTTAGTTGGTATCATGATTAGTGGCTAGAAACCCTATGGGTTAGGGGGTAATTAAGGGTGTGAATGGGTGATTAGGTTTGGGTTAGCAATATTAGTGAGTAATTAGTTGGGAAATTGATTTCCCACTCCTATCCTTCCCTCAAGTGGGATGTATTTGGGTGCGAAAGCATCCCGAATACATCCAACACTTGTGTTGGAAGGTAGGAATTGGGATAGTTAGTATTCTAGTTCGCGAAAGCGAATAGAAACTAACTAGGAAATTTCGTTTCATTAACCCCCCGGGTCTGTCGATGGACTTTGGGGAAGTTAATCCGGACTATCCTTGAAAGAGGAAGCCCGGTGGGTATTTTCTAACGGAATTACCACTTGATTCTCCCTTCTTGTTACTCCCTTGTTGCAAAACCCATTTTCTTATCCACGTTTGCATCCCGAAAAGCCTCCGAAGCCCATTTTCCATTCCTTGACCGACCTTAGATTTCTTTGTTGCGTTGTGACCTTTTCAAACCGATATCCTTACCTTAGCAATCTCGACCCGACCATTGACTTAGTTCCTATGACCAAGGCCGCCAGCTCCCTGAGAGAGAACGACAAAACCGAGGTCTTACAAACCACGTTACACAAAATGGCGCCGTTGCCGGGTGCCAGCGCCCCTAGTTTTAGTTGCTTCGTTTTTAATTATTTGAGTTTGCGTTCATGCTAGAGATCAGTTTGTGCCAATCCAAAAGAATTTGATGCTTCTTCATTTCTTGTAGGAGTCTTCGCGTTCAAATGGGTGAAGCTCGATCTGGTTCACCCCGTACTCTTCTATCATATGTCGTTCCATCATTGGGTACGGGAGGCAATCCTATCACGTTACCACCATTACCACCTGATGTTGTGTTCGAGTTTAAAACGCACTTACTTGAAGTCTTCGAAAGAAACCCGTTTCATGGGGACGATGTTGCTGGAAGTCCCATTGCTCATATTGATAAATTCGAAGACCGGATTAGCTTTATTCACATTCCAAAGATATCATCAGAATTTTTGAAGTTGAAATTCTTTCCTCTCACTCTTGGGGGGGAAGCAAAGATATGGCTACAAACATGTCCACCTGGTTTTTATTCTTCATGGGAGGCACTCAAAGGAGATTTTCTTCATCGTTTCTTTCTGACGGAGGAGACACACCGACTTCGAGCAGAAATTTTAAGTTTCAAGCAAGGCCCGGGAGAGAGTCTTTTCGACGCTTGGGGGAGATTTAAGAGTCTTCAACGACAATGCCCTCATCATAATTCACCGGATTGGATGTTGCATCAACATTTCTATCATGGGCTCCGTGGTCCTCTTAGAGAATCTATTGATAATGCGTGCGGAGGGATGTTCCTGAAGAAGACTGCGGAGGAAGCCAATATTTTTCTTCATGAGCTGTCTCAGAATATGCCTAGTTGGGGAAGTGGCCAAAATTCAGGAAATGGGGATGATTCTTTGGAACACAACCCCACTATCAAGCTTCTAATGGCTACCGTCCTTGATTTACAAAAGAAGATGGTGAATGATGGAGTTTCCAACCAGTTGAACTTAGCCCGAGGTATGCAAGCCATTGCATCCATTTCCGCCCCACATCTCGAGCATCGATGTGTGGAGTATCGTCAAGTGGAACATGTGAATGTCGTTTACTCCAACCAACTTTATTCTCATTCCTATGAGGATTATGGTCCTGGTTATACTACATTTGCCAATCCTACATTTGATCCTGTTTCTCAAGTTTATGACCATCATGCGTACTTTCAAGAAGAGTTTTCGCCTCAACCCACCTCACAACCTCAATTTTCTCAACCATCCCAAGATTCTATGATTGAAAAGTTGTTGCAAAAAATTGTTGCTAATCAAGAAAGTGAGGGTGGTCGCCTTAGAGACCTTGAAACCCAAATGACCCAAGTTGCTCAACAAGTATATTATTCTCAACCCATTCAACCTCAACTCATCCAAGGGGAGCAAGTTGAAGCCATTACCCTAAGGAGTGGAAGAAAAATTGAAGAACCTATGGTAGTGGAGGAGAATGTGGAGGAGGAGAGACCTTTGGAAGAGAATGAGGGAGTTGTGGTGGATAACAATGAAGAGGAGAACTTAGAATTTGAGCAGGTTGGGATTGAAGAAAAGGAGGATGATGTTGTGATTAATGAAGCCGAGGATGAGGAAAAAGAGGTGTTGGAAGAGATGGTAGAGATTGAGAAAAGACGAGAGAAAGGAAAGGAAGTCTTGAGAGAGGATATTCATGTAAATCCATTGGAGAAACCCGTTTCATATAGACCTCCAGTTCCAATTCCCGGAAGATTAGTTCAACAAAAGAATGATGATAAATTCTCCAAGTTTATTTTGATGATGAAGAAGCTCCAGGTTAATATTCCGTTTCTAATTGCCATGTCGGAGGTCCCTTCATTCAAGAAACATCTCAAGGACCTTTTCACAAACAAGAGAAGAATCAAGGAGTCGTCGATCGTTCATCTTACGGTTAGTTGCAACGCCATTATGGGAAGCAAGTGTCCCGAGAAACTAGCCGATCCCGGTAGTTTCTCTATTCCATGCTTAATTGGTGATATGAAGATTGATAATGCATTATGTGACTTGGGGGCAACTGTGAGTGTCATGCCACACTCTATATGTAAGAAGTTGAACCTTGATGACTTGACCCCCACAACTATTAATTTGCAACTTGCGGACCAGAGTATTAGGAGGCCCTTGGGAATATTAGAAGACATCCCGGTTCAAGTGGGAAGTTTCCTTATCCCTTGTGACTTCGTTATTTTGGAGATGGATGAAGATTGGAGAAATCCTATTATTCTTGGTCGACCCTTCTTGGCTACCGCAGGAGCTATTATAGATGTGAAAAGAGGTCGTTTGTCTCTTCATGTGGGTAGAGATCATATTGATTTTGACATTGACCCTTCAAGAATGAATCCCGCAAAGAATCTCATTTTAAGGCCAATGCGATGGTAGGCATCTTGGATGAACCCCAAAAGGAGTCATATTTTCTCGAAGTTGAGCCCGATGATTGGGGAGAAATCAAATATCTAAGGGTTTCGCATCCAAATCTAAGTGAATTTGAGGACATTCACTATGATCATCCTCTGAAGATCATTCTATGGAGGAAGGATATTTCTTTGAGTGAAACCTATGTTGAATGCAATAAAGTCAACGAGTTGATCTTCAAAGGTCCTAGGCCCGGTAAACCACCAAACACCAAATTGAAGTTACTTTCTACTTCTATATCCTCGTGGCCTACTAAGTTTTTGAGGAAGCGAGATTCGTTTCTACGCAAGGGTAGGAGGTGTTGGAAGAGAAGAAGGAAACGTTGGTGGAGAAAGCCAAAGGAAATGCTACCCGGATATCCTAGGCAGATGATTAGGCTACCGGAAGAGTGTCCCATGACATTCATGAACCTCTTTGGGAATCATGGGAAAAAGAGGAAGAGAAACTGGTGGAAAAGGTTGATGATGTTTTTGGTTTGTGTCCCGAGGATTCCAGGAATCAAGTAAGAATTTAGGTCAAGCTAGGGACCTTAAACAAGCGCTCTATGGGAGGAACCCCATGATTTTTTTTTAGTTCTTATTTCAATTTTTTAGTTTTTTTGCATTTTTTCTAATTTTATTCCCCTTTCTTTTCTTTAATTTTTCTTTTTAGCTTTCTTTAGGTTTTTCTATTTTTTTTTCTAGTCTTTTTAGTTTTTCTTTATTTCTTTCTCTTGTAATCGAGGTATTAGTTCTAGGTTTAAAAAGAAAAAGGTTTGAAAAAAAAGAGAGGAAAAATGATGTGAAAAAAAAATAGAAAAAGAGTTGGAGTTGAAAAATAAGAAAATTGAAATTGGGAGTGAAGGAAGAATGTGTGAGTGAGTGAAGTTTTGAAAATATTTGAGTGTTAAAGGAGGGTTTGAGAGTTGGAAAGTTATGGATTAAATGTGAGGGAGTATGAAAAAATAATGAGTATGATGATAATTTTTGGGAGTTCGAATTTTTTGTGCATTGACAGGATGAGGTAGCAGCGACAGCAATAGCAGCACGCTCCAGGGAGAGACCGCAGTTGCGGTAGAAGGACCGTGCCTACGGTCACGCGCTGCAACGCCCAACATGCCCAGCCGCTCCATATGTCACGCCCGCGAAAGATGCAGGTCACGCCCGCGACCTGGCATTGTCAGGGATTATTTTTCGGCTCTTAAGCCCGACAATTTTCCCACTTTTCTCAATTCTTTTCTTTCTCACTCGACTATCACCCTCTCCACAGCCCTAGCGACTGCGAACACCCGTCTCTCACACCCATTCCTTCCTTTTCAACTCTCAATTCATCCCTCTCCTTCTTCCCATTTTCGATCTAAACCCTAATTTCTTCTTCTCTGCTGCGTGTATCTACTGCTGGGGATTCAATTTCTGCCCAGAGTTCGTCCAACTGTGCTGCATTGTTCGACTACTTGGTATACACAGCTGAGTGAGGTATTCCTTTGGTAAATTGTACGAAATCCTCTCCCTTTCTCTTGCATTTGGTTCATTTGGCATGCTTTGCTGCGTTAGGATCGGATTTTGTCAATTTTTATACTCAAATTCTACCTCACTGTGTTGCTGAATCCGAATGCTGGTTCTTGATTGATGTTTTGTGTAATGGGCTGCTGTTTTTCATCTGTTGAAAGCACACACTCTTGTTACACCATGAGTTCTTGTCAATACACACCCTCAAAGTAAATTGGTTTAGTGTGCTATTTTGGTATTCCTGGTGTACATGTTGTGCTACTGCTTTATGTTGATGTGATTAGTTGTTGTTTTTCATCTGTTGAACACACATACACGGAGTTTGTCGATTTTCACGCACGCTTGCACTATCAGTAGGCTGTTTTTGTGCTTCCTATGTTCTGTTTGTGTGTGCTGAGTTCGAGTGTTTTATTCTTACATTAGTGTGTTGTGTGATTAGCTGTTGTTTTTCATGAGCAAGATCCGATCCACCTGGCTGAATTTGTGTCCAAATGCCCCTATTGCTTCTTCATTGGTTCAGCCAGTTACGAGAGTTGTTTCACCCTCAATTCCCGCCTCAAACTAGTGAGATTCGGGGTTGAGGTTAGCTAACGTCAATGTACATGTTGTGAATAGTTTGTCTTTTCTTTAGTTTTTATTCTCTAGTGTCTTGTTTATTATTTCTGTTTATGTTCTTTTTCTTTTATGCATGCGACATTCACACTTATTATGCTTTTCTCGTCTATTCCTAACCCAAGTGTGATGTTTTCCCTGGATCACGGACTGGTTCGTTAATAAATTGAAGATCTCGAGGTAACCTTTTTCCGCATTCTTTGTTGTGTATATATATTGATCTATGCTGCATGCTTGATTTTTCTTTTGGGTGGTGAACCCCTTTGAGTGTTTGTGTTGGGATATATTGCTGTTGGAGCCGTGTGGGCTCGGGTCGCCACCATTTTTACTTGCTAGTTGTTTTTTTGTTTGTTTGTTTTTGTAAGTTCTCTACCCTTTTCATGTGACACCTTCCCACAATGAGGACATTGTGGGGTTTTAAGTGTGGGGGGAGATATTCTGTTTAAAGGGTAGATTACCTAGTAGTTTTGTTCTTTGTTTTCTTAGTTTTTGCTTAAAATTTGAAAATTTTCGTGTGAAAAAGGAGAAAAAAGGGAGTGAAAACATTTTTAGTTTTTCTTTTCGTTTTGTTTTTGTTTTGCTTTGTTTCCTGGATCTCGTTTTCGAAGTTGAGAAGCCGTTCCTAAACTTCTTTTAAAAGTAACCGGTTGGACTATTTTCGACCCTAACTCGGGTTCTAGTCGAGACTTACCCTTAATAGACTCCCTTCATTAAGTGTCTAGAGAGACCCCCGTTCCTTTCTCGTTTTGTTTGGAACCGGGAGATTCTAGGAGCTTGTGTCCGGGTTTGTTTTGTTCTCGTTTAGCAAAAGCAAAAAAGTGCAAAAAGAAAAGAAAAGAAAGAAAAGCCTTCATAAGATACAATAACCTGAATAAGTGGAGCGTGTGGCTGAAGACATTAACCACCTACACTTAGCCAACCTACACGGGCCCGGTATTCGTGGTACGGCATGGATACCCCTTAACCCTCCTCCCATATCGCTTTGCGACGGAGAGGCGAATGGAAAAGACCGTGTTGAGAGGGTATACCCCTTATATAGGCCGTCCAATTCCCCAAAGTAAGGCTAATACCGACTTTTAAAAACAAAAAGAAAAAAAAAAGGGAAAAAGAAAAGCAAATTTCGTTGGTAATTCCAACTCAAAAAGAAAGAAAAGAAAAAGTTTTTGCTTCTAAAAAGAGTGGGGCCTCCCCTTGCATCACCTACGGCCCTCACCAAGCCAAGGGCAACCAAATGCGAGGGAGGGCAATGCTTCTCTTGGTTGTTTCGTTGTTTTCAAATTCGGACGCGAGTTTTTAGAGTCTTTTGGTTCCCGTTAAAACCCTTTTGTGCTTTGGCATGTGGGGTTTCGCTCGATACATGGTGTAGGGAGTTCAAAAATCTTCAAGATCGACCTTTATCTGAGTTTGGTGTTTGTGAGATGCTCCTAACGGTTACTTTGAGAGGTTTAATCGCGTTTTCTTAGTTTGGATTGCGAGATCTTGTGAATCAAAGCCTTTGTTTTTCTTTCCTGGTGTTTTCTTCGGTTTTGTTTTCATTTTCCCTCTCTCCTTTTTCTTTGGCTTTTGTGGGTACAACCGCTACAAACCCTCACGAGTCCATCTCGTCCACCCGGGCTGCCGGGGGGTTCAAAGGGCTTGGTGCATACGCTAAATGCACCCGTTTCCTCCCACAACAGAGGAGTTGGTGTTTAGTTTTCTTATTTGTTTTGTTTTGTTTTGCTCGGGACGAGCAAAAGTTTAAGTGTGGGGGGGTGTTTAGACCCGATTTTGTGTCTAAATACCGCCTAAATCGTTAGGCTTTTAACTCGTTTCGTGGTTTAATTTCATAGCTTTTAATGTATTTTTGGTTATTTTGTAGATTTTGGAGTTTTCACCAAAAACGTAGCAAAACAGGCCTTTTTACAACATTCTTGGCGATTTCCCGAGCCGAGCCGGACCGGAAACCGAGACGGAGTCGACCCGGGACCACACTCCCGACCTTTGATGCTAATTAGTGAAGTAACACATGCTACGACCTTCGGATCGAGCGTTACATGCTTCGGAAAGAAGGAAGAACAAAGGGAAGGGAAGCCGAAGCGTAGCCCCCGCCACGATTTGGCGTAGCACCCGCTACGCCCAGAGTGCAATGGAGGCCGAGTGTGACTGTGGCCACGGTCATGGCACCGTAGCCACGGTGGGCATGTGCTGGGAGTTAGGTTGTCCGAGGAAGACCGTACCCACGGTCGGAGCGATGTAGCCACGACGCCTCGAAGCTCAGAATCGCCCGAAGGTTTTCGCTGGTCGCGCCCGCGACGGGGGATGGTCGCGCCCCCGACCCCCCTGCTGGGCTGCGACTCTTCGGCCTTCTTCACTGGACAGAACTAGACCGTGACCACGGTCCCTTGACCGTGGCCACGGTCTCCCTATGTCCTGCGCGTGTTTTCGGCTTGAAGTGCTGCGTTTTAGCCAACAGTTTTGCCTTGTATATATACTCCTTGTTGACGATTTTCTTAGGGGCATCTAGGGTTAGACTTGGACATTATTTCAGCTTGTAATTAGTGGATTTTAGAGGGAGATTAGTGAGAGATTAATCTAGGGTTTTGGAGATTTGTATTTATTATTGAAGATTTGGGGATTCAATCAATTGAAAGATTGTTGGATCATCTTTTTATTACTTTCCTTTGTTCATCTACAGCATATTGATAAGTATTCTCTTCCCTTAACTCTTTTATTAATTACTTTGCTAATTACTTTGCTTGTTCTTAATTTCTTTACTTGCTATTTCATTGTTCTTGCTTGTTTATGGTTGTTTGATGTTAGAAATCATGTTTAGGATTGGTTTGGATGTTGTTAGCTTAGTTGGTATCATGATTAGTGGCTAGAAACCCTATGGGTTAGGGGGTAATTAAGGGTGTGAATGGGTGATTAGGTTTGGGTTAGCAATATTAGTGAGTAATTAGTTGGGAAATTGATTTCCCACTCCTATCCATCCCTCAAGTGGGATGTATTTGGGTGCGAACGCATCCCGAATACATCCAACACTTGTGTTGGAAGATAGGAATTGGGATAGTTAGTATTCTAGTTCGTGAAAGCGAATAGAAACTAACTAGGATATTTCGTTTCATTAACCCCTCGGGCCTGTCGATGGACTTTGGAGAAGTTAATCCGGACTATCCTTGAAAGAGGAAGCCCGGTTGGTATTTTCTAACGGAATTACCACTTGATTCTCCCTTCTTGTTACTCCCTTGTTGCAAAACCCATTTTCTTATCCCCGTTTGCATCCCGAAAAGCCTCTGAAGCCCATTTTCCATTCCTTGACCGACCTTAGATTTCTTTGTTGCGTTGTGACCTTTTCAAACCGATATCCTTACCTTAGCAATCTCGACCCGACCATTGACCTAGTTCCTATGACCAAGGCCGCCAGCTCCCTGAGAGAGAACGACAAAACCGAGGTCTTACAAACCACGTTACAATCAGCTCCTTTGTTAAGCTTCCCAGATTTATGATGGATCGCAAAAATGAATTGCTGCATGAACTCCACCCAAGTAGCATGCCTAGTGTTTAGTTTATGCTGCCCCTGGATGAATTTAAGGGCCTCATGATCACTGTGCAGAATAAATTCAGCTCCAATCAGATAATGCCTCCAATGTTGCAAAGATCTAATGATAGCATAAAACTCCTTATCATATGTACTGTATTTCCTCTTGGCCTCATTGAGTTTCTCACTGAAATAAGCTACTGGTTTTCCCTCTTGAGTCAACACTGCTCCAATGCCCACACCTGAGGTATCACACTCCACTTCAAAGACTTTGGCAAAACAAGGTAAAGCCAACACTGGCGCTGAGGTTAACTGCCTTTTAATCTCCTCAAAAGATTTCTGTGCAGCTGGTGTCCAAGTAAAGCTCTTCCCCTTCACTAACTCTGTCATAGGAGCTAGAATAGTGCTGAAGTTTCTCACAAATCTCCTGTAGAAAGATGCCAAATCATGAAAACCCCTTATCTGCTGGATTGATGTAGGAACAGGCCACTCTCTGATGGCTTTAACCTTCTCCTCATCTACTTGAATTCCTTCTGATGTCACAATATAACCAAGGAATATAGCATGGCTGGTGAAGAATTGCCACTTCTTGAGGTTCCCATAAAACTGCTCTCTACTCAGGATCTCCATAACACTCCTCAAGTGATTCACATGATCCTCCTCATACTGGCTATAAATGAGTATATCATCAAAATACACAACAACACACTTTCCAATCAAAGGTTTCAGAACTTGATTCATGAGTCTCATAAATGTTGAAGGTACATTTGTCAAACCAAAAGGCATGACCAACCACTCATACAGACCTCCCTTAGTCTTAAAGGTTGTCTTCCACTCATCCCCCTCATAAATTCTGATCTGGTAATATCCGCTCCTCAAATCAATCTTTGAAAACACAGTTGAGCCATGGAGCTCATCAAGCATATCCTCAAGTCTTGGAATAGGATATCTATACTTAATTGTGATTTTATTGATGGCTCTACAATCAATACACATCCTCTAACTTCCATCTTTCTTAGGGACCAATAATGCTGGCACAGCACAAGGGCTCAAGCTCTCTCTAGTCATTCCTTTCTCCAACAACTCATCAACTTGCCTCTGGATCTCATTGGTTTCAGCAGGGCTCATTCTATAGGCTGGTTTGTTTGGTAAAGTAGATCCTGGGATGAGGTCAATTTTATGTTGGATGTCTCTTTTTGGGGGTAAACCTGGTGGCATTTCTTCTAGAAAAACATGTAGGTATTGGCTTACGATGGGTTGGAATAAAGGATGGCTATTTTGTGGGGCTGGTTCTTCATCAAGATTAAGCAAAAGAAACTCCTTCTGTTCACTGAACTCATGATATTCAGCTGGCAAAATCACATCAAGGGTTGGTTCAACAATGAGGTTATTGGTTCTTTTTGTGAGCTGGGATGGTTTAAGTGGGGTGAGGACAATTTTCTTGTCGTTTAGGTTAAGGGAATAAGTATTGGCTCTTCCATCATGATTAACAGTTCTATCAAACAACCAAGGTCTTCCCAACAATAAATGACATGCATCCATAGGTATAACATCACACCACACTTCATCTTTATAAGCATGACTAATTGAAAAATTCACAAGGCATCTAGATGAGATTTTGATACCTCTACTTTGATTCAACCACTGGATGGTGTAAGGTACTGGATGAGGACAGGTTTGCAAGTTCAACTTTTGCACCATAGTTTGTGATGTTGCATTGGTACAGCTGCCTCCATCAATAATCAAGGAGCAGATCTTCCCTTGCATTGTACATCTTGTCTGAAAAATGTTTTCCCTCTACTTAACTTCCTCATCAATGACAGAACTACTAAGGATCCTCCTGATCATCAACATTTCACCTTTATCAGGTCTGGCCTCAACTTCCTCTTCATCATACACTGGATCTCCTTCAGATTCATCATACTGTTCCTCCTCAACAACTGACTCAGGTTCAACAAACAGTGTTGCTTGATATTCTGCTAAGGTCACTGCTCTTCTGTTTGGACATTCTGAGGCTAGATGTCCAAGTCCTTGACATCTAAAGCACCTCCTCTCAGGGAATGGTCGATTGGTAGGGACTGGGGTTCTTTGTGGGGGATTTTGGGATTGTGTTTGAGGTGGTTTAGGGGCTGGATATCTGGTTTGTGGTTGTGGGGATGGATAGGTTCTTTGAGGTGGATTGTAGGATTTGGTATAATGGTCTGATTTGGTTTGAGGATAGGTTTTGGATGGATACTTACTTCCATACTCCTTCCTTTGGGCCTTCTTCTGTTGTTCCACCTTGTAAGACAAAGAATTCAGCTCATCAAGTGAATGATACACCTGAAGCTCAACAACATTTCTGATGATTTCATTCAACCCTGCAAGATACCTCACATATGTCTGCACCTCATTTTCCTTCATGTTACACTTCCACAATAGATGCTCAAACTCCTTGGTATACTCCTCAACAGATTTGCTACCTTGGACCAAGTGTTGAAGCTTGAAATAGTTCTCCTTCATGTAACTTTCAGGTAGGAATTTCTCCTTGAGTTTCTGCCTCATTTCAACCCATGTACTGACTTTAGGTTCATTAATTTCCTCCCTTCTTCTTTGTAAGTTGTTCCACCATGTAGATACATACTTCCTCAGTTTCAATGCAACCAACTTCACCTTGTTCTCCTCAGATAACTCCCTCAAATCAAATACCCTCTCCACTGTTTGCAACCAATCTAGAAATATATCAGGATCCAACTCACCTCCAAATTCTGGAATATCTATCTTGAAATCCAACTTCTCAGCTCTTCTATTTTCCCTCCTTTCTTCCCTTTCACTCCTACTCCTGGAATCACTTACACTACTCCTAGGTGACCTCCTGTTATACCTCCTTCTTCTATGATATCTAGGTCTTCCTCCTCCCCTCCCAGTTTCACTAAAAGGGTTCTCCTCTTCTTCTTCTTCAGACTATACATTAGTCTCTCTATTGATATCTCTCGTGTGCAACCTCACACATAATTTTCAATTTTCCTTCCATTTCCTCCTTCTCCCTCCAGGCTTGTTCTGCGACCTCCTGAGGTGTTTTACTACAGCCCGACATTATGAAATGCATAAATAACACAAACAGACCTTCCTCCAAGATGTTACTCAGCTCTAATACCAATTATGATCTATGCAAGGTCCTAAGATCAGACTATTGACCTCACAGTACGCCACATTAACACACAAACACACAATTCTGGCCTCACAACAGAGATTCAAGCACAAACACACCAAAATAGAACCTCACGACAAGAAATTAATTACAACCTCCTCAAAACAGAGCACACATACTAATGAACGATTGGATGAAATGGATGATGAATATATGATGATCGGATGGACAAACTTACAATCAAACAGTAACCGAAGATAGTCTTGAGGCTCAAGCTGATACAGGCCCACCATAGCTAGAACTTCAAGGGCAATGGACTAGATGACCTCAATGGATACAGGCTCACCACCATCGAGATTATCAAGCTCTACACCCACCACAAGGATTGCCAAATCCTTGCTACTGTAGTAGAATTAACCAGAGATGAGAGTTTAACATCACTAACAAACAAGAGGCTCAATTAAGGCACTCAAAATGCTATTGATTTCACTGATAGATAATGACCTCAAGCTGCCGATTACAAAGTATATAAAGCTAGGGTTGAGCTGGATGATTAAGGGTTTCCCCTTGCTCAAGAAACTCCCTAATTACACATTAAGCTACTTAACTAACTTAGTAAGCTAATTAAGGCTCATTACAAACTGGATTACATCAAAATAAAAGGAAATAAAAGACAACAAACGCGTCCCATTATTACAAAACGGTTAAATCACCTCACAAGCTGGAAATGACCTCAACAGCTTGGAAATGAAGTCTTCATGGAGGACCTCAATGTAGGATCACCTCACAAAACTGGAATATCCTCAACAGTTCCAGAAGTGATGTCTTCATAGAGGACCTCAGAACTGGCAAACATCTTCACTGAGCTGGAAAGCTCTCAAAAGCTCTAAAGTGAAGTCTTCAAACATGGGTGAGGACCTCAATCCAAAGATATGGAATTGAGAAATAACCTCACTGACTGGCTGCTGTTGCTGATGCTGATGTTGTTGTTGTTGGACGACCTCATGACTTGTTGGACCATCATAAAACACTCTTAGATGTTTGATGTAGTTGATGATGACCTTGGAGTTGGTGTTGGTGAGGTCGTTGCTGCTGCTGGTTCTGGACTCTGATCTTCAGATGGAGGACCTCCATCAACCTTCCTTTCCTTGCTTACCTTCTGACGGATTCACCCTAGAATCCACATGGACATGTTGTTCTCCAAGTTTGTCATTACTACCTGGTGGCACCCTCTGAATGGTCTGGACCTTCACTTTCATGTAACTCACACTGATATGATCAAAAACCTCAATAAATTTTCCTTTGAGCAATTCTGGATATTCTTCCTTGTTCAAGGACAATACTTGGCCATCATGCCTTTTAGAGAACGTGATTGTAGTTTTGACTTTTGTCGTATGATCTTCAGAGTTGAAGATGGTCGCTGGAGATTCCATGGGACTAAAAGCCCTATCCTCCACGCTTGTCAAATTTGTTTGATTCGAAGCTGGATAGCAGCTTCCTAGTTCAAGGGGTTTCCCTTCCTCCCAACCTTTCTCCTTGATTTCCCCATCAACTTCCATAGGAGCAAAAACCTCTTTATTAACAGAGTCTTTGACGGAATTCTTATTGCATCCCACACGCACGTCTTTATCACTCCCAACACTACTTTCATAAAAACAAAGCACTCCTCCTTGTCTTCCATCTCATGTCTTCCCTCCACACTAGAGCTTTTGACTCCCTCTATGTTTGCTTTGAGTGACTTACAACATAGCTCTTCCTTTGGTTTTTTAAGCTCCCTATACACTTCTTTGTTTTCGGGCTCTTTTTCCACTCCCGTTCCAGATCTTTAGCAGCTTCTTCAAGATGATCCAATTTCACTAAGGTTGTAACTCTTCGAAATAAGGTCTTGACATTCAAAGGGTCGAACTCTAACACATTTTGACAGAAGGTGAGAGTTTGCTTATAGTTTCGTAACTTCAAACTACAAGCTGCAAGACTCAAGCCAAGAGAGGTACCCACTTCCACCATCAGGGTAACATCATCCTCACATAAAGGTTCTCCTGCTCCAAGGAACTGAAACGCAGTGTCATAAGCCAAAGTGGCCTCCTGGTATTCTTTTTTCTTGAAAAGCTTATTCCCTTCTTTAATTTCTTTCGCTTTGAAAATGGCATGTCGAGGGTGTGGCATCGTAGCCACGATTTGGAGGATTTCCTCATCAATTTCCTCCGCCATAACTGGAATAATTGGGGCCTTAACACACCAAAATCCAGTACTGAAAAAGACCGACAAGAAATTACAACAACCCGACGAGTATCAAGCCACGACACCACCCCCAATAATCAAACTCCAAGCCTCTCCAATATTACTAGCACAAAGATTGCAACCTATCAACTACTCCGACCGCCACTTAAGACACTCCACTACAGGAAACTAAAACCAATCACTAAACCATCAAGATTGGTAATCAACAGAATCACTAAACCCAAATTAAAAACCTCCCAAACCTAAGCAATTAGAAGTGAAAAACCTGAGACCGAGACTAACTAAACATAAGCAAGAAATATGTCATAAAAGGATAACAAACCAGGTCACAGCTCTTGAGTTCAGCTCCGCGGCACCTTTCGGTCCCGCCACACACCACATGACATAACACGGTGCAAAAACAACCCAAAAACAACCCAAAGTAAAACAGGAAACGAAGGATATTACTAAATAGATCGGAGAGCGACGGTGTCGGTGATAGCATTTGATTGGCCGTCACTGGCACCGACCACAAAATTAAGTAGCAGAGGAGGCTATGGCGGTGGCCTATTTTAGAGAGAGAAACCGCGTTTTTGTTCAGGTGTATTCAGAAGCTTTTAAATTTTGATATTGATAAAAAAAAGAGATTATCCATTTATTATTTTAAAAAAGTTGCTTCATTGAATAATTTGTCTTTATAAGGAGAAGATGGAGATCATTATAACATATAACCTTGAATACAATGTTGATTTAAAAAAAAAAGAATAAAATGATGATTTTTTTTTCTTATATATAAAAAAAACATAGCTTATTTTTTTAAGTTTTAGGACAAATAATTAATTAACTAGTTTGATATTCTATATTTTCTTTACTTTAACCATTGAAAACTATATATTTTTCTTTTTTGTGTTAAGAAATCAATTTAGTGGATACTAATCTTATTTTAATAAATTATTTAATATGAAATATAAATGGTTGTTATAACCATCTTACACATTTAAGAAAAAAATGCCCCCGCTTATTACTAATCTTATATATACTCAATAAAAATATAAATTATTATATAAACTATTTTGTGTTTAGTGAATACTAATTTTGCTATTATAAGTTTGTATATATTATCTATTTTATAAATAGTTAATTTTATTTATTTATTGCTAGTAGTAACTCATGTTCAATCAATAGGTATTAAGCAATTTTTATAAGAAAAAAAATAATCAATGGTCCATTAATGCATACACATTATGTAAAATCCTGAAAGTTTGAATGAGTTCACTGTGACGTCGTTAATTATTTAAGTTGACTCAGATAATTTTGAGAAATCGTTTGCGACTATTCTTACTCGTAGGACCGTTGAGAGACTAACAAAGGTATTTACATAATTTTTTACATGCAATGCATAGGAAGTGCATGGGATTAGGGGTAAGTTAGTAATTTTATATGCTAATATTTGATGAATTATTTGTTATTAGATAATTAATTATGTGGGTATTATTATCTAGAGAAATAAATTTTAACTATCGTTCCCTATTTACTATTTTTGGTTTCAGCAGAAATTTATTATGTGGGTAGCTACCTAAGTGAGTTTCCCAACTCACTTAATTGGAAGTCCCATTGCAAGAATATACTTTCAAACCAAGGACCTTATGATACAAGAAACTAAAGGATGTGAAATTACAATGCGTCTCTCTTGTGAAGTAGAATAAGGTGTTTCCCTCATTTTTCTTCTCTATCGTCGTCCTCTTCATATACATAAAAGGTGAGGTGAGTGTTGGACTTTGTAAGGCTTTGGAAGGACCCTTAAATTGGCAAGATGTCATTGAAGATCTTCACATAATTTATTTCTTGCTAGAAACAAGGTGTCACGTAATAGTTATTGGAATTACAACAATCAAGCCTTCCTTATATCGTTTGATACATTCCAAGAGAGATATACCAATAATTATGATGGAGACCATCATGGAGAACAACCAGCTTCACTAGCAACATCAGCAAAGGAGGCATCTCCAAGAGCTTCACCAGCAATTGCAGCAGCAGCACAAGGAGCAGTACTTGTTGTTTCACACAACTTAGCAGCTAGGAAAGCCTATCCAACAGAAACAGCAGGCTTCCTAATCCCAGCCAAGACAACAAGTCACCCAGCAGGATTCTCAGCAGTTCCAACTTCCAGCAAGAGGTTCTCAGCATCTACAGCAGCCACCACACCACCAACAGCATCCATCCAGGCTTGCTACACCATTGTAAGGCAGGTTCTGGCATCTATAGCCACTCAACCCATCAGCATTGGTCACCCAGACCAATTACAGTTCCCAGCAACAACAGTCCAAGCAGCTGACTTTCTCAATGTTGTATCTCTTGATTGAGGAAGTTTGACTAATGTTTTCAGAGTTTTATGTTCATTTCCATGTCCTTGTCAAGTCCAAGTCAATTCCCAGCATAATCAAGCATGGCATAGTAAGATTCAGAAGACAGAAAAGGGCAATCCTAGCAGGGTTGTTTTTATAAGTTTTTCCAGAACCCCAGTTCTGGGGCTATGTGTTTTGTTTTTTGTCCATAGGGGTTGTTTTGGTCTTTCCAGCATGTTATTAACCTATTGAGATTATTTTCAGGTTAATAGTTGCGCGGGAATTACCACAGTACATCAAGTTTTACCCCCTTTGTTTGGAAAGCTTCTCATTGGTTCAAATTGCCACCCTTTTGGCATTTGGTCCAATCAGAGCTTAGCTCAGTATTTTCCTTTTATTTTCTTACATTTTGTACTCGAGATCATTAGGATGTAATCAGTTGTATTTGTTTCAAGCTTTGTAGCTTAGGATAATCCAGGGAGATTAGGCAGAATGCTTATGCTTAAGCAACTGCTAATCAAGCTGATAGTTTTCTTTATATTCTGAAGTTTCCTATCAATGAAGGCATCTCAGTGTTCATTCAATAGTATTCTCGAGTGTCTTAGTACCTCTGAAAGTTTGTGAGTGTCCTATAACTCTCAACCTTGGTTCAATCGGCCTCACATCGAAATTGGCAAAATCCAGCAAGTGCAAGCTGAGCTTAATCATCCATTCTTTGGTGTATCTGTAGAGGCATGTGTGTGAGAGTCAATTGCCCTTGATTGCAGTTGTGGTGTGTCTGTATCAACTGTAAGCAAGCTTATCCTTTTAATCTGTTATTGGGTTGTCTTTTATTCCAGCTTGTTGCTTTCTAATCAGTTCTTGCAAGTTCAAGCATTCAGCAGTGTGTATGTGAGACTGTATGATGTATAATAGCTCAATACTCTGATCTTAGTGAGTTAGCATACCTCATCTTGGTATAAGAGCATTGTGTTCTTTCTTGGAGTGTGTTTGCTTGTTTTAGTAAAATGGCCGGAACTAGTAAAACACGACAAGAAGTCTTAGAACAAACTCTGAAAAAGAAGGAAGAAATAGAGCAGAAAATGAAGTTTTTGAGTGAGCAGTTGAATTATTATACGAGATTGCATAGACATCATTTGAATAAGGAGACTGATGATGAGATGGAGGAAGGAGAAGGTGAGAATCCTTTCAGTAGGACAGGGAGAGGAGGTCAAGGTCCTAGATCTACACCCAAGAGAAGGAGAAGGATAATAAGATCACCTAGAGTCAGTGAGCCTGAGGGAAATAGTGAAAGTGAAAGAGAGATAAGAAGGGAAGATAGGAGGGTTGAGAAACTTGATTTCAAGATTGATATACCTGAATATGCAGGAGAACTAGATCTTGATGTTTTCCTAGATTGGTTACAGACAATAGAAAGAGTCTTTGACTTGAAAGAGGTTTCAGAAGAAAACAAGGTGAAGTTAGTAGCCTTAAAATTGAAAAAATATGCTTCTACTTGGTGGACTAATCTGCAGAGAAGGAGAATGGAGATTGGGGAAGCCAGAGTGAGCACCTGGATTGAGATGAGGCAGAAGTTGAAGGAGAAGTTCCTTCCAGATAACTATATGAAGGAGAACTACAACAAATTACAGCATTTTGTGCAGGGAAGCAAGTCAGTGGAGGAATACACTAAGGAGTTTGAGCATTTACTTTGGAAGTGCAATATGCAAGAAAATGAGGTGCAAACCTACATTAGGTACCTTGCAAGCCTAAATGAAGGAATCAAGAATGTTCTAGAGTTGCAGGTCTATGATTCCCTTGATGAGCTAAGTTCTTTGGCTCACAAAGTGGAGCAGCAGAAGAAGTCTAGAGCAAAGGACTACAGCAGCAGCAGATATCCTGCCAAACCCTATGCACCAGCCAAACCAAACCCCTACAAACCTCACAATCCCCCACAAAGAGCCTATCCACCCCTACCCCCACCTTAAACCAGAAATCCAGTCCCAAGACCCCCACAAAATCAGCCTCAAAACTCCCCACAAAGAACCCCAGCCCCTATCAGCAGACCTTATTCAGAAAGAAGACGCTTCAGGTGTCAAGGACTAGGGCATATTGCCTCAGAATGTCCAATAAGAGAATGGTTACTCTTGCTGAGTACTAGGCAGCTTTATTTGTTGATCTTGAACATGTGCAGGAAGAAGAACAGGAGTATGAAGAGCATGAGCATGATCCTATCTATGATGATGAGGTGATAGAAGAAGGTCCAAATGAGGGAGAAATGCTTGTGATCAGAAGAGTTTTGAGCAGTTCAGCAGTAGAGGAGGCAGAAGAGCAGAGGGAGAACATCTTTCACACAAGGTGCACTATTGGAGGGAAGGTATGCTCAGTGATAGTAGACAGTGGGAGTTGTACCAATGCAGCTTCTAGCACCATGGTGAAGAAGCTAAGCCTGGCAACCCAACCCCACCCCACCCAGCTCCATACACCATCCAGTGGCTCAGTTCAGGCAAAGGTATCAAAGTTTCTACTAGGTGCCTTGTTGCTTTTTCAATTGGTCAGTCATACAAAGATGAGGTCTGGTGTGATGTCTTACCTATGGATGCATGTCATTTGCTTTTGGGTTGACCTTGGTTGTATGATAGATCAGTAAACCACTGTAGAAGAGCTAACACCTACACCCTGACCCTAAACCACAGAAAAATTGTCCTAACCCCCATGAAACCCTCACAGTTAACCAAAAAAGCCAAAACCCTGTGTCTTGAACCTAGTCTTGATGTGTTACTCTTATCTAATCATCATGAGTTTAGCACACAGAAAGACTTGATCCTTTTAGACCTTGAAGAACCCTCAGCACCACAAAATAACCACCCTTTTTTCCTACCTTTACTCCAGCAGTTTCAGCATGTATTTCCTGATGAAATGCCACCTGGTTTACCACCTAAAAGAGATATCCAGCACAAAATTGACTTAGTGCCTGGATCAGTGTTACCTAATAAGCCAGCTTATAGGATGACACCAGCAGATACCAATGAGATATAGAGACAGGTGGATGAATTATCGGAGAAGGGAATGATTTGGGAGAGTTTAAGTCCATGTGCAGTCCCAGCCTTGTTAGTGCCTAAGAAAGATGGAAGCCAAAGAATGTGTATTGATTGTAGGGTTATTAACAAGATCACTATCAAGTATAGGTACCCTATACCTAGACTTGAAGACATGTTGGATGAGTTACATGGTTCAGCAGTCTTTTCTAAGATTGACCTGAGGAGTGGATATTACCAGATAAGGATCTATGCGGGAGATGAGTGGAAAACAGCATTTAAGACCAAGGGAGGTTTGTTTGAATGGTTGGTCATGCCTTTTGGCCTGACTAATGCCCCATCCACATTCATGAGACTCATGAACCAGGTCCTTAAACCACTCATAGGCAAGAGTGTTGTGGTATACTTTGATGATATTCTTGTCTATAGCAGGTCTGAGCAAGAGCATGTCAAGTATTTGCAGGAGGTTCTAACTATTCTGAGCAGGGAGGAGTTATTTGGGAATCTCAAGAAGTGTCACTTCTTTACCTCCCAAGTGAACTTCTTGGGGAACATTGTTACAGCAGCAGGTATTCAGGTTGATAGTGAGAAGATTCAAGCAATTAGGGAGTGGCCTGTGCCCACTTCTATTCATCAAGTCAGGAGTTTTCATGGCCTGGCTTCATTTTACAGAAGATTTGTCAAGAAATTCAGCACCATTTTGGCACCTATGACTGAAGTGGTGAAAGGGAAGTCCTTTGTTTGGACAGTAGCAGCCCAGAAAGCCTTTGAAGAAGTCAAGGAGAGGCTCACTTCAGCACCAGTCCTAGCACTACCCAGCTTCAGCAAAATTTTTGAAGTAGAATGTGATGCTTCAGGAGTTGGCATAGGAGCAGTATTGACCCAGGAGGGCAAGCCAGTTGCCTATTTTAGTGAGAAGTTAAATGATGCCAAGAAGAAATACAGCACCTTTGACAAAGAGTTCTATGCCATCATCAGAGCTCTTCAGCACTGGAGGCACTACCTTATTGGAGCAGAATTCATACTTCACAGTGATCATGAGGCCTTGAAGTTTATTCAAGAGGCGACAAGCTTGACACGGGCATCTTTGCTTGGGTCGAGTATATGCAGCAGTTTCACTTCATGATTCACCACAAATCAGGAGTGCTAAACAAAGGAGCAGATGCACTGAGTAGAAGGTACATGTTGCTTCATATGCTTGATTCTAGAATTATTGGTTTTAAGCATTTGAAAGCTTTGTATCAGGAGGATGGAGACTTTAAGCAGGTGTACCAGAAGTGTCAGCAGCAATCCCAGGGTCTGTACCATATAGACCTGGGGTATTTGTTCAAAGGAAGCAAGTTGTGTGTCCTTAAGAGCAGTTTTAGAGAACTATTGATCACAGAAGTCCATTGAGGGAGTTTAGCAGGGCATTTTGGAGTTGAGAAAACATTGATGATGTTGAGAGAGCATTACAAATGGCCGAAGATGAGAAAGGATGTGGAGCATTTGCTCAAGAGGTGCAATATCTGTCAATTGGCAAAGTCTCATAGCCTACCTCAAGGCTTGTATACACCATTGCCAGTTCCCAGCAGCCCTTGGGAAGATGTCAGCCTTGATTTCATTGTAAGTTTGCCAAGAACTCAGAGAGGGAAGGATTCAATCATGGTCGTGGTTGATAGATTCTCAAAGATGGCACATTTTATCCCATGCCACACCACCTTTGATGCCACAAAAGTAGCTGAGTTATTCTTCCAAGAGATTGTCAGATTACATGGAGTCCCAAACACAATGGTGTCTGACAGGGAAACCAAGTTTTTGAGCCATTTTAAGGTTACTTTATGGAAGAAACTGGGCACCCAACTCAAGTACAGCACCGCTTGCCACCCACAGACTGATGGCCAGACAAAGGTTACTAATAGAACACTTGGAGTCCTATTGAGAGCACTAATCCACAAAAATAAAGCAGGATGGGATTCCCTATTACCCCATGCTGAATTTGGTTACAACAAAGCACCATCCAAGGCCACAGGCTACTCTCCATTCCAAGTAGTCTATGGTAACAAATCCAATTTCCCCTTTGGATTTAGTTCCACTAACTACTTCTATCAAATTTAGTTTTGAAGCAGGTAAAATAGCATATTAAATCAAGGAGCTTCATCAGCAAGTGAAGGAGAAAATTGCCAAGTATACTGAACAGGTGTCTACTTCAGCAAACAAAAATAGGAAGAAGGTGGCCTTCCAGCCAGGAGATCTAGTTTGGATCCACCTCAGGAAGGACAGGTTCCCCAGCAAGAGAAAAGGCAAGCTACTACCTAGAGCAGATGGGCCCTTTGAAGTGCTAGAGAAAATTGGAGATAATGCCTACAGACTGGATCTATCTGAAGAGTATGGAGGCTCAGCAACATTCAATTTAGCAGATCTTCGACCATACTATCCAGCAGATGAAGACCTTCCAAGTTTGAAGGCAAACTTTCCTCAACCTGGGGAGGATGATGGAGACCATCATGGAGAACAACCAGCTTCACCAGCAACATCAACAAAGGAGGCATCTCCAAGAGCTTCACCAGCAATTGCAGCAGCAGCACAAGGAGGAGTACTTGTTGTTTCACACAACTCAGCAACTATGAAAGCCTATCCAGCAGAAACAGCAGGCTTCCTAATCCCAAGAAGACAAAGAAGTCACCCACAGGATTCTCGATTCCAACTTCCAGCAAGAGGTTCTCAGCATCTACAGCAGCCACCACACCACCAACAGCATCCATCCAGGCTTGCTACACCATTGTAAGGCAGGTTCTGGCATCTATAGCCACTCAACCCATCAGCATTGGTCACCCAGACCAATTACAGTTCCCAGCAACAACAGTCCAAGCAGCTGACTTTCTCAATGTTGTATCTCTTGATTGAGGAAGTTTCAGCTAATGTTTTCCAGGAGTTTTATGTTCCTTGCCATGTCCTTGTCAAGTCCAAGTCAATTCCCAGCATAATCAAGCATGGCATAGTAAGATTCAGAAGACAGAAAAGGGCAATCCTAGCAGGGTTGTTTTTATAAGTTTTTCCAGAACCCCAGTTCTGGGGCTATGTGTTTTGTTTTTTGTCCATAGGGGTTGTTTTGGTCTTTCCAGCATGTTATTAACCTATTGAGATTATTTTCAGGTTAATAGTTGCGCGGGAATTACCACATTACATCAAGTTTTACCCCCTTTGTTTGGAAAGCTTCTCATTGGTTCAAATTGCCACCCTTTTGGCATTTGGTCCAATCAGAGCTTAGCTCAGTATTTTCCTTTTATTTTCTTACATTTTGTACTCGAGATCATTAGGATGTAATCAGCTGTATTTGTTTCAAGCTTTGTAGCTTAGGATAATCCAGGGAGATTAGGCAGAATGCTTATGCTTAAGCAGTTGCTAATCAAGCTGATAGTTTTCTTTATATTCTGAAGTTTCCTATCAATGAAGGCATCTCAGTGTTCATTCAATAGTATTCTCGAGTGTCTTAGTACCTCTGAAAGTTTGTGAGTGTCCTATAACTCTCAACCTTGGTTCAATCAGTTCCTGTCACTGGAAATTGGCAAAATCCAGCAAGTGCAAGCTGAGCTTGATCATCCATGCTTTGGTGTATCTGTAGAGGCATGTGTGTGAGAGTCCATTGCCCTTGATTGCAGTTGTGGTGTGTCTGTATCAACTGTAAGCAAGCCTATCCTTTTAATCTGTTATTGGGTTGTCTTCTATTCCAGCTTGTTGCTTTCTACCAGTTGTTGCAAGTTCAAGCATTCAGCTATGTGTATGTGTGACTGTATGATGTATAATAGCTCAATACTCTGACCTTAGTGAGTTAGCATACATCAAATTAGTAAATATATTATTGGATTTAGATATTGACTTAGATATCATGGAAAGAGGTAACAAATCTGTCAGAGCAATCAGGAAAGTATCACTTTAAGATATCCAGATTATATGCCAATAATATTCGAATTTGACTTTCATTCAAAACTGTTCCAATCGCCAAGGTCCGTGAGCCTGGGCATGCCAAGGTCTTAGAGTCTGAGACTGTTGAAGTCCATGTGCCTAGTCTGCCAAGGTCATCGAGAGACGAGAAGTTCTAACAATTTTTCATATGATTTTCATGTAATCTAATTCATAATGTGTAAATGTTATGTTAAAATATGTTCTAGCCTTATTAAGTGTTTTTTTTTTGTGTGTTTCTATTATTAATGTTTGCTAAAATGTGGCTTATATTGTATATTTCAGGTCTATCATGTGTAGGATTTTATTTGTATTATTGTATGCATGAATTAGGGTTAGGTTGACATGTAAATTTGATTTCATTGTTTATAATTGTTGTATTATGCATATTGTTGATTGATATGGTTGTATACTATGCTTAAACATATTTAATCTTTTATTGAGAATTGTATGTATATATGCATAAAATAATAAAATGAATTAGAGTTAGTTTTAATTGTCCAATTTTAGTTGATTGATTATGTTTGAGTCATAATGCATGTTGATTTGATTAATTAAGTATATTCTTTGTTTTAATCTCATTTAATTCATTTTCATAAGTAAATTATATTGTTTAATTATAGTTTTATTTTATGAATTATTCGAGGAAATATTCGTTTTATACATAAAATTATGTTGTAGTTACTTAAAGGAGTGCTTAAAACCCTTTTTACTATTTTTTATAAGTTTCATAACGTATATATTTATCAAAGGTTCAAACAATATGTATTTATGTTATTGTCATGTGTTTATCACGTGTTTATATTATTATTATGTTTTTATCGAGTCTTCTTTATGTAAAATTATGTTGTAATTAATTACCTAAAGAGCGTTCCAAAATTTCTATTATTGTTTTCATAAGTTTTATAGTGTATTATGTTTAGTAAAGTTTTAACCTTTATGTAATTATATTATTATTATGTTATCATTTCATACTTATGTGATTATTTCGTTATTAGCGAGTTTTCTTTACTTTAAAAGTTTTATTTTTGGTTATAATTGATGTTAATTAGGCCTTGCTGTTTTGTTATGTTTTTATGAAGTTTAGATGTTCAAAGTTTAGTTTTATTTTGATTATTAGGCTGAGACTTGAGTTTTAGGCTTATGTGTTCAATTGAGAATTAATATGTTTGTTTGAGAAATTTGTGTTAATTAGTTTGTAGGGGTTGGTCTTGTCGGATTAATAGGGTTAAAGGGTGTCTTTTGACCTTGATTAGATGTTTAGATGTCAAAGTGGGAGTATTGGGTTGAGTTGATTAGAGTTAAGGTTGGAAATGCAAACTAATAATTAATCGGTTTCGGGACAGTTTTGATAGGTCATGTTTGAACACCCAACATTAATTTTATAGTCGGGTGTTAACCTGACCATTCGGTATGAGAGTTCCTTAGGAAGTTAGCTTTCATAGGACTTTTATGGATTGGGCTTTCGAAGTGTATAATTCGAGTTATAACCCAATTACCAGACCTAGGTCAGAACTAGATCGGTTTTAATTGAAGTAACTGCGAGTGAAAATCATCAATGACCATTGAAATAAATTAAATATTAGGACAAAATTTTCTATCTATAATTTTATATTCAACTTAGAATCAGAAGGAAAATGAAATGTTTAAACTATAAACTAACCATAACATTCAAGATAAGTGCCTTAAATCCCTCTTAAATCTATGTCACTTCCTTCTTACTCCTGTCTTCGAAATGGATTCATGTGTTTCAGTTGATAGCTTTGTGTTGATGAGCAAGGTACATTGTAGATCGACAAGGAAGGGGAGAGATTGATTGAAGAAAGGAGAATTTTTAGTTCCTTATTAATTGTTACCCATTGTTGCTTTCAAGTTTGGCTCTCCTATTACTGTTGCAAGTAATTTTTTCAATTTTTTGTTTTCTAAATTTTATCATTCTGTTTTTCTAAAAGAAAAACATTACTCTTTGAGTTTCAGGTGTATATTATTCAAGCACGTCAATTAATTGGGATAAAGATTTTGGTAAACAAGTACTGATAAATGTTTAAGTTATCATTTATATGTTAATTACAACATTATTTTTCAAATAAACATAATAAATAATGTAATTTTTCCAGAATTTTTGTGCAACTATATGATACATTTTTGCGGTATAAAATTTTAATTGATTAAAAGATAAGGTTTTATGCTAAATTATAAGGTAGCATCCGTTTATTAAAGTAGGTAGATCCAATATACATAAAGTATATATTTTAAATATTTTTAATAAATTTTTCTATTTATATTTGTATACCTATTAGTGGTTTTATATTATTAGTTGATTGATAAATTAATAGAATAGGAAGATGATATATGAGCTCAAAATAAAACATATTAAAAAGTAGCTTAGAGCACGGGCCATGCACTGGTTCTATTTGAAAGAGGATGAAAAAATAAGCGTTTGTACTCCCTTTTTATTGATAATATGTCTATCAACATGGGGAGTTTGAGACTGAAGAGTTTATTTAGCAAGTTTGGAGGTGTCGTTGATGCATATATCCCAGCTAAAGTTGGAAAGAATGGTAGAAAATTTGGCTTTGCGAGATATGCGAATAGGGATGAGGGGTGTAAAGTCATTAATGAAATGAACCTTAGAATTGTCGATCGTATGAAGCTTTTTGTCTCATGGGCCAAATTCTTTAAAAAACAAGCTATTAGTAGGGTTGTCCATCGGTCTCGGACTGGACCGAAGATCGAATTAGTGACTAAGCTGGACCGAGGACTGGACTGAAAAAAGTTCAATTTTAGGTAAAAAAATATAGGTAAAATTTTATAAATGATATTATACTTATGCAATTTAGGTCATACTTTTTTAGAAATTCAG
Source organism: Portulaca oleracea (assembly GCA_029582165.1). Classification (NCBI taxonomy): domain Eukaryota; kingdom Viridiplantae; phylum Streptophyta; class Magnoliopsida; order Caryophyllales; family Portulacaceae; genus Portulaca; species Portulaca oleracea. The sequence goes on along the minus strand of CM055870.1, from coordinate 33,971,287 downwards.
TACATGGTAATATATATTTTACATATATGATATATAGCACTTTATAACAAGATATTAATATTTTTCTACTACAATATTCCCGTAAAATTTCATTAAAAAAACTCAACATTATGTAATAATAATAAAAGTTTCATTCAATTTCACCATTCTAAACCAATTGAATACGTTAAAAGTAAAGCATACACATGCATAGATAACAGTATTATATTCTATGAAGCAATATAAATGGACTAGCTAGAGAGAAAACTACTTATTAGCTATGAATATTAAACTTCATGCCCTAGTAATTCAAATTTATTTCTTTTATTTAAATTTATAGTAAAAACAATAACCACACCATACAACTATATACATAAACATAATTATTATAGAAATACTAATTTTTATCTCTAGAATAATTCCAAATATAATTTTACAAATAATTTTTCTACTTTAAATTCTAGAATTATTATATCAAATATGGAAACATAATTGTGATTTAATACATAGGTTGTTTACTGTAAAATATAAACATAATTCAACTCAAACAAATTTCGTTTACTGTAAAAAGTTCGGTCCTCGGTCCAGTCCGGACTGGACTATACATAAAGAAACCTTATAATTTTAGTAACTTCAGTCCTTCAATTTAGTCCATGGACTGGACCGAGGATCGAACATCAAAATTTCCTGGACCGAGGACTGGACCAGACTTCCATCGGTCCATTCGGGCCACTCCTCGGTCCAGTCCCTTTTTCGGTCCAGGCTGGACTATGAACAACCCTAGCTATTAGATCTTCTGCTAATGGAAAATTTAGTCAGAAGTGGATCCCTAAGAAAAATATAGGTGGTGCTTTTATTTCGAATGGTTTGCGCACCTCTTCCCCTTGTGTGGGTAACAATGGGTTGAGGAATTTTGGGAAAGAAGACACGGTTGTGCCCGACTCTCTTGAGGCTCCTGATTGTGATGGGTCTGCGGGATGCTTCTAACAAAACCATTACGGACCCTATTAATATTGGTTTGGTGAACAAAAAGCATGCAAGTAGGTTATCTTACAAAGATGCTCTCCTGAGTGGTTCCAAAATCAATCGGTTGACCTCTAGGGATCCGGAGGCCGACTCTGAAAGTGATCGCATTCATAGCAACCTGTTTGATTCTCTTAATGGTGTGGCTGAGCAGGACATAATTGTAGATCTTGAAGAATCTATCCTTGAAGCTTCGAAAGGTAAAGGCAGGAGTAAGAGAAAATTGAACATGTTGATGAAATCTAAATAGCAGCTTGTCAGAGATGCAACTTGTAGAGCTGCTCATGGACAAAAGGGTGGTCAGAAAGTTAAGATGAATAGGTGTGCGAATGTTTCCGAAAATGACAGACTTGATGACATTGAAGCTGAGATTGCCCGAAGGAAGGTAAATTCATTAAGGTAAATTCAGAAAGTTAAGATGAATAGGTGAGCGGATTTTTCGATTATTAGGCAACGCGATTAGTGTGCGAGTCCTTGAGCACCCAAGAAGCTAAATTTATTGATTTTGCTTCTTTCTGCATTGTTTTGGTTTTGTTTGGCTTGGTGGATGCTAAAGCCCTTGCAGTGTTTTTATTTAGCAGTTTGGTTGTAACCTTTTTTTCTTTTGATAGTGATTGTTTGCAGGTTTGTACGTCGAATGTTGTATGTTTTGAACTCTCAACCTTACGGCTACTAATAATTGGAAAAAAAGAGGATGAAAAGATAATGTCATCATTTTTCTTGCCTCTATATTATTAATACATCTATTGAATGCACACCTACCTATTTATGTGTAATAGCAATGTTCGTACAAGGCACGTGATAAAAAATAATTAGTTCTATAATGTATGTTTGCTGTAATAATGTAGAATAAGTTTATTACATTGAGCATATATTGCCTTGAATTTTAATAAATATGAAAATTCACAAATAATGTTGTAGGAGGCAAAAATTTACCGACCAAATAAAAAAATGACACTTGGAAAATAAAATAATAGGTATTTGGCAAATTATTACCTGTCACGTGTCAAATTAATTACGGCGGTCCATTTAATTGGATTTTAAATGGAAATATATCCCTCGGTGGGACCTCTCTGCTTCTCATCTCATTCTCCAAGAAATCAAGTTGAACTTTCGACTCAAGCGACGCGATGACACCCAAGAAAGTTGTCTCTCGACTCTCAACAAGGAGGATGACTCAAGCTTCATCTTAGGGGTCAACACCTGTATGTGTCACATCAATCGGAGTAATGAATTGAATGATTGCAACTGTCGTCGCTGCTATTTCTACAGCACTAGAAAAACCAACGGTGGATGCACCAACTCAATTACTTAATAATCCAACTATCGGCTCCATCACGTTGGGAGCAACTCAAAGGGCTCCTCACTCTTGGAAGCCAACTACGATTACCTTCGTCTCAAAGCAGACTACACCTCACGGACTCTTCCAATTTGAGGGCTTTGAAGACTACGGCTACTCCAGTGAAGATTCTTCCGCAATCTCTGAAGAAGAATCTATCTTCTCACAAGCAGAGATTGAATCTACTCATACCTTCGCCATGGCGGTGATGACAATTAGATCTGTTAACATGGAAGAAAAGATTGTCAAGTTAGAGGCTACGTTGAGAAGGTTTGCTAAGGAAAGCGAAGAGAAAGACAAAAGAATCGACGAGTAAAGTTAAAAAAATTTGAAGACTTTTGTGGTAAAAAATTCAAAACTTCCAAGTCATCCACATAAAGACTCACAAGTCAAAATTTCCAGACTTCCAAGTCATCCACAAAAAAAAAAAAAAAACTCACAGATCAAAATTCAACACTTCCAAATCATCCAAATCAAGACTCACAAGTCGAAAATTCAAGACTTCCAAGTCATCCACATCAAGACTCACAGGTCAAAATTCAAGACTTCCAAGTCATCCAAATCAAGACTCACAAGTCAAAAATTCAAGACTTCCAAGTCATCCACATCTAGACTCACAGGTCAAAATTCAAGACTTCCAAGTCATCCAAATCAAGACTCACGAGTCAAAATTCAAGACTTCTAAGTCATCCATCAAGACTCACAAGTCAAAAAATCAAGACTTCCAAGTCATCCACCATAAAAAAGACTCATAAATTAAAATTCAAGACTTTCATGTCATCCACAAAATTAAAAATTCCCAAGTCAAAATCTAAGACTTCCAAGTCATTAACACCAAAGATTTGCAAGTTCAAATCCCAAACTTTCAAGAAAAAGACTCTCAAGTCACCAAAATTAAAGACTCCCAAGTCAAAATCCAAGACTTCCAAGTTATCATCACGAAAGACTCGTAAAAGTCTAAACCCAAGGCTTTCAAATCAAACTCTCAAGTCATCACCAAAGTTAAAGACTCCCAAGTCAAAATTCAACACAATTTTCTAGTCTAAAATAAATAAAGACAGGAAATTCGGCAACAAAGTATAATTTGTATTAATATTTGAATGTATGCAGGTACAATCTTTGTATTAAATACAATAAAATAGTCCTCTGATTCGATCTCCTGAAATTTAGGTGAGCCGAGGGCGTCGGCACTTGAACTTGATCTCGAATGTAGGTCTAGTTGAAGAACTTTATAGCAGTTCTTGAGATGAAGGTCTTGAGCGTTGATCTCCTTCGTGCTTGGTAGCTGGAGGCTGCTCGATGATTGACCGTTTGCAGGTTGATTGTTGGTTGCAGTTCTTCAAGTTCTTGGATGCGAGGGCTTGAGTGCTTGGTCTCAATCGATGAACCAGACGAAGAAGATGACTAAAGTCTTTGATGTGAAGAACAAAAGTTGTTGAACTAGCATGCGTTGGTCCTTGGCGCTTGATAGTTGGAGGTCGCTTGTAGTTCGATCTTCTAAAGGCTTTGCATGGGTTGCTGAAGAGATATGTTGCAGTTCTTGATCTTGACGCGGTAACATCGTGACACGTGTTAGAGATGATGCAGAAAATCATAATTATTTCTTTATTTAAAATTAAATGAATAATTAATTAACTTGGACTCAAGCTCAAAGCCCAACTTAAACCCTAGGGGCTAGACCTCCAGAGCTAATAAATAGGGGTCCTCCCCCTTCATTTTTAACTCCCCTCGCGGCATTCGACATTCTGCACTCCAGAGGCTTCAAAATATCAAAACTGTCAACAGCCTCCAGCTACTAAGCGCCAAGGACCGAAATCTGCAAAAGCTCATGATCAAGTCTCTAAGCCTCTAAGGCTCACAAGTCATCCAAATTTAAATCAACAAAATGAAAGACTCACAAGTTGTCAAAATTCAAATCAACAAAATGAAAGACTCAAAAGTCAAGAAAAAAGACCAATACTTCCAAGTCAACGATCTTCAAGATTCGCAAGTCAGCAAAAGTTCAAGACTCTCAAATCAACAAATTTCCAGACTCTCAAGTCACTAAATTCACCGATTTCCAAGTTAACAAAAATTAAAGACATCAAAGTCAGCAAAAGTTCGAGACTTTCAAATCAACAAAGTTCAAGACTCTTATTAAGTCACCAAGTCACTTGATTTCCAAGTTAACGACAAGACAAAGACATCCAAGTCAGTCAAACTCCCATATCAACAAGTTTTTGACTCCCAAATCGACAAAATGAAAGACTCACGAGTCAACCAAATTCAAATTAACAAAATGAAAGGCTCAAAAGTCCAGATCACGACTTACAAGTCAATCAAATTTGAGATTCCCGTGCCAACGATGCATATGACACTTACGTTTGCAAATCCAAAAACTTTCAAGTCAACAAACTTCAGACTCTTAAGTCATCAAACCAACCGACTTCCAAGTCAAATAAATTGATGACTTCCAAGTCAACCAAATTCAAGACTACCAAGTCATCAAAATCAAATTTTAAGGTGAAGAAAAGTAATTACTCCTAGGTCACCAAAGAAAAGACTCCCAAATCACCCGCGATAAAAGATTCCTGACTACACGACTCCCAATTCAAAATGAATGACTCATGCGCTAGCAAAATTCAATGACTCACAAGTCAACAAGATGCAGGACTCCCAAGTCAAGAAAGTTAAAGACTCATAGGTCAACAGGATCAAACACTCCCAAGTCAAGATAGATAAAGACTCATAAATTAATAAGAGAGACTCTTAAGTCAGTAATTCCATAGCTCACTCGTGCAAGACTCCAAAGTCGACAAGGTTAACGACTTCTAGGTCATCACAACAAAGACTCTCAAGTCAAAAGTGCAAAAAAAAATTGGATCGACTTCCAAGTCATCAAAATTGTGGGCTTTCAAGCCGTACTGTAGCTTGCCAAGATCTTCATCTTGGTGGTTTGCTCCAAGTCAACACCATCAATGGAATACTCAGGTTGGTTGACAACTTCATTCAAGCATGCAATGTGGGGGCATCCAAGTCGTGTTGGTTGAATTCTGCTCCAAGATGACGTCCTTGTCCTTTAAATCAGCGTCGCACTCTGTTTGGCCCAGCTAAAATTTAGGCACAATAATAGTATGCCCGCTAAATACAAATTATATTCGAGACTCAGCCGCTTCAAACACTCAAAATTCGTGTTCGCGACCGACTCTTAAGGGGGCGTCTATAGTAGGCAAAAATTTGCCGACCAAATAAAAAATGACACTTGGAAAATAAAATAATATGTATTTGGAAAATTATTACCTGTCACGTGTCAAATTAATTACGACGGTCAATTTAATTGGATTTTAAATGGAAATACATCCTGGCCAATAACATCGTGACACGTGTCAGAGATGATGTAGAAAATCATAATTATTTCTTTATTTAAACTTAAATGAATAATTAATTAACTTAGGCTCAAGCCCAAAGCCCAACTTAAACCCTAAGGGCTAGGCCTCCAAAGCCTATAAATAGGGGTCTGTAACACCACGAGGTTATAATCATTAGATTAAGACTTAAATGTATTTAACCCAATGATTAGCGCAGCGGATTAATTAACCTAACAGAGTTACCGCCGTTCACTAATAGCAAAACTGTAATACCCCCAGGTTATAATCATTAGATCAAGACTTAAATGTATTTAACCCAATGATTAGCGCAGCGGATTAATTAACCTAAGAGAGTTACCGCCGTTCACTAACGTGGATGAGGCTAATAAAACAAACTCAAGGAAATAAACAAGAACCACATTACACTTACAGCTCGAATTTAGATGGATTCCACAAACACCTACATGAACCAAAACACTTATGGTTCAACAAAAGCACTATTCAACCCTCAATACTACAACTCCCAAAGAGTTTCCAAATATAATACACAAGAAAACCATGAACTCGGACTCCAAAAGTACCATTCATCATAACTTGTTTACATACAACTCCAACATTAACTTTGTTCCCCATTTATATAACACAAAGGAGTTACTACCTCCACGAAGATCACCTTTTATGCTTCAGAAGATGGCTTAGAAGATTTTTCCCTGGAAGACTTTCTTTGCGAAGGACCACCTACAACAAAACATTAAAAAAAACTTTACAAATGAGATAAACTCAATACGCATCCCCTATACAGTCAAAAACTTAGTAAATTGTTTTAGTTCGCGCATTTCAATTCATTTTGCAAACATTAAAAACAGTAATAAACTAATAAATAAGAATAATGATCAACAATAAACATGCTTGCCATATTATTATCTTTAATGGTCCCCTGCTTTGCGATCATCGGTCTAAGCCTCCGTATGCGCATACCCGGACCGATCGAGAGATCCGGATGGATTGACACTAGGTCAAGTATTTACTATGGGAGTGCTCTATGGCACAAATAACAATGGGTCGGGGCCATAAATTACGTGATAAAACAAGTAAACCTTAACCAATCTCAATATCATTACAGTTCCTTATTAAACTCAAATAAAAAGAGTTTTGAGAAGGGTACAGGCAATATGCGTACCTTGAACTGCACCGCTTGAAGGAGCACTAGCACTTGAACGGACTTGAACAGGTAGCGACAACGACCCCTTGGAGTTAACTTGAGATAAGAATAAAGAGATGATTTAGGTTGAGTTCCTAGAAGGGGAGATTTCTTTGAATAAAACACTAAAGCAAGTACTCAATGAATTTGGAAGAATTCGGGAATTTTCATGACACTTGAAAGGTATAACTTTCTCCTATATGTCTTGAAAACCTCGCAAGAGGACTCTTCGGATAGTTCAAATTAAATCCTACAACTCTTACAACTTCTAATTCGGAGTTCAACCCATAAACACATGCTAGAGGGAGGAATTTATTGCTAGAGCAAAGCTGTTTTGTTAATTAAATATAGACAAGAAAGATATTTTGGAAAGCTATAACTCAAGCTCTAATTATAGGTTGGATGCAAATAAATACTCTATGGAAAGCTTGCACCATAAACTACAACTTTTATGTTAATCAAAACCTCATATAAGTCCTAGAAGAGGTCCTAAAAGTGTATAGAATAAGCTATGGTCACCATTGTTTCTGGGCAGAATTTAATTGCATAGCTAAAAAGAATGAGTCATAACTTCCTCTTCCGGTATCCAATGAATGCACAAGACCCCAATTCGGAAAGCTCGCAGAACATACAACAACTTTTTTTTAATCACCAATTGATTTCAAGATGGGAAATGGTCGGATTTTGGCCAAGAATACAGAGCATTCAAAATAAAATTCTGGGTAATTCCATATTACTGTCTCGTAGTCGAGGGCTCATAACTCTCACTCCCGACATCGTATAGCTACGCAATTTACCTTTCCGGAAAGCTCAATGAATACTCTAAATCTTTCATGTTGAACACTCAACCCAAAAATGTCTCTAAACAGGTGAAAAACATGAGTTTCCAGACCATCTCCAGAACTCGTATTAAAATGCGATGCTTCACGGTTTTGGCCATAACTTTTGATATACTCAACGAAATTTCGTGATCCAAAAACCGGGGTTTATCTAACATCATAGGCTACCTGTTCATGTCATGAAATAGGCTAAATTCATACTCTTCATTCCCAGAAATTTCCAGAATGCCATCAGATTCTACGAGACCTTTCCCCAATTCGTTTGCATGTATTATAGCTTAATAATGTTTTCCTAATCTCTTTGCAAAACATACTTTTCAATCATAAATGTCAATTCCCAGAATTAAGCACAATAAAAACTCCTCATTTTAGCCCTTAATTATACATGCAAGGCAATTTCTTACTACCCAAATCCCATTCTAAGAACATACATTCACTAATTTCACAATTTAACACAATCTTAACTAAAACCCTAATTTTTCTTCACTCCATAGTGCTCTTAAACTCTCTTTACTCCTATCTAATTAACATGCAAACATTCTTGAATCTCAGAATTGCCAAAGAAACCAACATGCATCATCAAATTCCAAGAATTAAACATAATTCCATCGTCTCTTACTTGATTCACATTCATCTCAACCATCTTCATTCACTAATCAATCATAAATAAAACCCTAAAACATACTATTCCTACTTCATAATATATCAAGACACTAATTAGGACAATGAAATTCATACCCAAATACAATTACTCCCTTGAACTTGATTTGAGAGAAGAGGTTTAAGAGATTACCTTCAATTGGGGAAGAAAAAGAACAACAGAGAGTAAAGGAGGGAGAGACGGCCGACTCTTGCTGACCACCGCCTGCGACGGTCGACGGTGACTGGCGCCGGTGGTCGGCTCCGGCAAGGAGGAAGAGGCGGCAAGGCAACCAGAGAGGGAAACACCAAGCAGAACGTGAGTGAGTGAAGAGAGAGAGGTTTGAGAAATAGAATTGGAGAGAATTAATTTGAGTCAGGTATTTGAAAATAAGATGGGGGAGCAATATTATTAACTCATAAGGCTGGCCCAACTATTTAATTTATTGGGCTGATTTGTAAGAAAGGAAAAATAAACTGACCCAAATATTTACTAATCCCTCTTTTAAAACCTGGTACCAATAATTCGGGTTCCCGAATAAAATTCTACAAGATCAAACTATGAGAAAATTTACTAATAGAAATTCTATAGATACTTTATTCTTCAGTAGTAATAATTTCCGAAGGATAGATTATCAGATAAAATATCTGAGCACTATGGTTTACTAGGAAGGGTCGGTAATACTATTTGAGAGTTCACCACTACAAATTTCGATGATCGAAAGTCGATGGTCGTTACCCTATTCAAACCCTGCAAAACACACAGTTAGGTGAATTGAAATGCGCGACTTTGATTAATTAATTAATTACTTAACTTAGTTAAACACAATATTAGAATCTAATTAACACAGGGTTATTACTGGGTCCTCCCCCTTCATTTTTAACTCCCCTGACAGCATTCGACATTCTACACTCTAGAGGCTTCAGAAGATCAAAACTGTCAGCAGCCTCCAGCTACCAAGCGCCAAGGATCGAAGTTTGCAAAAGTTCAAGATCGAGTCTCTAAGCCTCTACCGCGTCAAGATCAAGAACTGCAACATAGCTCTTTAGCAACACCTGCAAAGCCTTTAGAAGATCGAACTACAAGCGACCTCCAACTATCAAGCGCCAAGGACCAACGTCTGCTAGTTCAACAACTTTTGTTCTTCACATCAAAGACTGCAGTCATCTTCTTCGTCTGGTTCATCGATCGAGACCAAGCATTTAAGCCCTACCATCCAAGAACTTGAAGAACTGCAACCAACAATCAACCTGCAAACGGTCAACCTTCGAACAGCCTCCAGCTACCAAGCACTAAGGAGATCAACACTCAAGACCTTTAGCTCAAGAACTGCTATAGAGTTCTTCAGTAAGACCTACATTCGATATCAAGATCAAGCGTCCTCGCCCTCGGCTCACCCAAATTTCAGGAGATCAAATCAGAAGACTAATTTATTGTATTTAATACAGGGATTGTACCCGCATGCATTCAAATATTAATACAAATTATATTTTGTTACCGAATTTCCTGTCTTTATTTATTTTAGACTAGAAATTAGTGTTTACAAATGTTATATAATTTATATGTAGCATTATATTCATTTTTCAAATACAATAAATAATAATTTAGTTGTCACACTAACATATAATGTTTTAAAAATTGTCATATGTTAAGACTCTTAGCATTTTTAGTGTAAAAAAATAATAAAAAACTACATCAAAAGATATTTGCATAAAACTAATTTCATTTGTCCTCTCAAAAGAAGCTTATACTATCAAATAGCATCTCAAACGTATTTCCTGGAGCATGAAATGCATTTGACCGTATTCAATTGAACCCAAAATACACTCAACTCGTGTTTTCAATACCAAATTTATCCGAACATGAAATATACTCAATTCGTATTACCCTAACTAGATATACAATTGACATGTATTAAACCCGCCTTATGAATTAGTATGTCTAGTAGAGTAACCTTCATTTGATGATAAGCTCCTTAGTTTTTGTATTTGATGGCAAGATAGTAAATTCGTGTGTCAATACAAACTACAGGGCATGTTGCTAGTTATTTTTCGGTAAAATAATGTGTGAACAATATTAAAGGACAAAAGGGTAAATTTATGTATAAACACAAACTAGCAGGCAAGCTACTGGTTAATTATTATATTTAACGGCAATAGAGTAAATTTGTGTGTGAACACAAGTTAGCAGACAAACTTTTCATCAATTATTATATCCGAAGATGAAAGGATAAATTTATATGTGAACATAAGTTAGCAAACAAGCATCAAAAGATTCAAAACATAACAAAAATTGTCTTTCTTATATTAATTAAGGAAAGGAAATGAAAGGTTGCAACTTGCAAAACTTGATCCAGACAAATTATGATTTTATATTCCTAAGATCACTTTCAAATATTTTACGAGTTGAATGAACTAACCATCGCCCCCTTTTTTAAAATGAAGGTGGGAAAAAAAAACACAGCATCCTGTTAGTTTATACACACAAGCCGAATACATCAAAAGTCAAAACCTTAACAATCCCTTTGTATTTTTCTTAGATGTTAAAATTTTGCTTTTTTGGTTGAGTCGCCGCTATTTACCCATTAGCAAGTACTATCTCCGTTTTGTTTTATCTGTCGCCTAGAGAATTGTGGCAGAAACTTTGACCGTCAATATCTTAATTTATATCATGATTCATCATACAAAATTGATATCATTAGATTCATAACAAAAAATACTATTAAAAAAATAATATTATATTTTTCTATAAAAGTTTTATATTAGAAATTATTGATTAAAAATTGACACTGAAAACCGTAAATGACAGATAAAAAAGAACAGAGAGAGTAACAACTAACAACTAACTAAGGATGGCACTGGCTTCGGAATCCGATCCAAATCCGACCTGACCCATTTAGATAGGTATGAGTCCAAAAAAAATTGGATTTATCATGTCAGAGTCGGGTCTAGGTCCTCCAAAAAATTGATGGGTCCGGGTCTGGGTCCGGGGTCTAGGCACAGATCCATGGACCCGACAAATCAGGGGCGGATCTACAGCAAAAGTAATGGTGTCAATTGACACCATTGAATTTTAAAAAAAGGGTTTTTGGACGCTAATATACTGAACTTTTGGGGTATTGGACAATAATGCACTGAACTTTGACCTTGGACAATAATACACTGTACTTTGGGGGGTGTTGAACAATAATGCACTCAGTATGATTTTGGCAATGCTAACTTGGTAGCAATCCTATGTAGCGGGTGGAGGAGATGAATTGGACCAAATATATTTGTCTTCCCGGTCTGACACGTAAGATTGTCACCAAGTTCGCCACCGTCGAAATTGTCTTGAGTGCATTATTTTTCAACACTCCCCAAAGTTCACTGCATTATTGTCCAATGTCAAAGTTCAGTTCATTATTTCCAATACCCCAAAAGTTCAGTATATTAGCGTCCAAAATTCCTTAAAAAAAATAAATATGTTTTAAGAAAAAAGAGAAATATATTACATAATATTTAGTTTGACACTGCTTTGAATAGCTGAAACATATCTGGCACAATGGCATCGCGCACTACTACGCTAGTACCCTGTATCAAACTTGGTTAAGCCATATTTCCAGAGGTCACAGGATCAAATCTTCATCGGGTTAAGGTTTTTGTTATTTGTAAATCTCTTAGAGGCGGTTATAAACAATACAAATTAGACTCATGTGAATAAGCCAATGTGATTAAATTATAGTTTGGTAATTGCTTGTGGTATGAATGAGTGAATTATTTAAACTATCGCTTATAAATATATAATTGAATTATGTATTATTTATGTAAAATTGTGGAGGTTCAGTGATTGAGTGATTCTTTTGCAAAAAACTGTTTGATTAAATTCACTAGTTCATTAAATTTATGAGGTGTGCTTTGTGAAATTGTGGAATGTGGATGTTTATGATAGATTGAGGATGATATCTCTAAAAAAATATCCAATGAAGCTATTTTGAATTGTTTTAAGAAGATGTCTGATCCTCAATCGGAAGTGTAAGTATGTATAAATTATGTAATATTGTTATTATGGTTAATCTTAATTTTTTGACATTTATTTTATAGTTTTTTTTTTGTGTTGTTTAATTTTTTTAAAGCAAATTATTTCTGACACCACTGACTCTAATTTTTGAATCCGCCACTAATTATCATCATGCGTATGGTATATGTGCAGACAAGTTGGGATGAAGGTTATTAATTTCTCATCATCGATGGATGGAGATTATTGCTCGCACTTTTCTAGGGGCGGATCCATGTATTGAAGTGTGGTGTCAATTGACACCATTGAATTTTTTTTTAAAAAAAAATTTGTTTAGGACAAAAAAGAAAAATATTCTGATTATGTATTAGTTGATACCATACAAAATCAAAAGAATTGTGTAGCTTGCTGGTGTTGTCCATTTTGTGTGTGATAGGAATTGATACGGCTATTAGGTTTTGTATTCAATACCTGCTGGCGACGTATAAATTACATAACATAATTTTCGCCTTTTTTTTTCCTCGCCCAGTACCAGACAACCGATGGCGACCAACATTTTTAGTGTTTATTTTGATGTTTGTGTTCAATTTTTTAAAAAAGAAAATTATCCTAACACCACTAATTTTAAATTCTGGATCCGTCGCTGGGGGACAAATTAATTATCTATATATATATATATTAAATGAAAACCCTAGTATTTTTGTATTCTTAGAGTTCAATAGTGCGATAATTATGAACTTTGTATTCCTTTTTTTCATTTTAAGTTGTATAGTTGTATTATTAGAGTTGATGTGTTGATGACTTTTATAATGCTTTTATGATGAACTTCGCTCATAATCTCGTACATTAAACTAGATGTTTTTATTGTGTTGAAAAGATGTGTATTCAAATAGAATAGTTATTATTATACAATTGTACACGTATAAAATTAACCCGAAAAATTGATAAATCTAGTAAAAAAAATACATAAGAATGTTGAACCTATGAATCACCCGTTATAGACCTGTGGATTTGGCAGGTTTAGGAAAAAATTGACGGGTCCGATTCCGGGTTCAGACCTGACCCAAACTTGACTCGACCCAAACCCGATCCATTGTCATCCCTATTCTAAACAAAGCTTTAACATGATGAAACACAAACTATGGTTAGCCAATTAAAGAGGATGTTAAGATTATGACCTAAAAAGCCCAAAATTAAGAAGTGGAGAATGATTAATAACATAAAATAATTGTACTTGTCAAAATTTGTATAAAAGTTTATTCCGTTAATCCCGGCATGATCACAAGGTGAGACTCAAAAGTAAGTGAATAAAGTGGGTGAGAGAAGCTAAACAAATGTTGAAAAGTGGAGACGCAAAAGCGAAAAAGTATCAAGTGAGAATGTGATTGTGCTGCGGAAGAGACAGACTAACCAAACATTTAGGCGTTGAAGGCATCCAATGGACTTCTATTTTGAACCAGCAATTTTTATTTCTTTTTTTTTAGCATATGAATTCATTCTATTCAAAGAACTTGTTCTTTGGTTAGGTTGGATATAATTTTCCTAATTTATCCAAATTTATCAAAATCTGTTCAAATCTAACATAATTCCTGCAAAGACATCCACTCTAGAAACACAATTCTCCAAAAAAGCATTATAATTTATCCTAAATTATCCCAACTTATTCTAACTTATACATCCAAATCTAAAAATAACATAACCAAAAAATAGTGTAAAAATCAAAATGGGTTTGGGTAATAATTTTTTTTCCTGAATTTCTAATCCATGCGTAACATTTTTTATTATTTATATCATCCAAGCTTAGTTTGAATCGGAATTTAGGATCATTTATTTGTCCAACATGAAAATATAGATATTTGACACTAAAATCTATCCAAATCTAGATATGGACCCATTCTTTATTAAGCTCGAGATTTCTTCACTAGTCTACTTTATTTAAACTAACATAAAGTAACACTGGATTGGCTATCAAACTTTGGTCTATCATTATCTCCACAATTGTCTTTATAAATTAGCTTATTTCTCCATCCACATTTTGAATTGTATTTTTGTAGACCTATCATTTCTGGCATGCAAGCAAGTTACGGATCAGATATACACAGTTCAGGTAAATACAGGTTATGCATTTTGAATTCGTGTAAATAAAGACCATGTATTCGATTTCGAGTCAACCTAACAGACTAAGACTGTAATTATTTTTCTTTTTTAAAAAAAATGTCTCATAATACTATTTTTTGTACAATACACATAACAAAATATGATTATCTTCTAGTAACGTTATATTATTGTAAATGTTTCAACTTAAGTTAGAAAAATTACAAAAGAATGCGTTGAGCTTATAGTTTAATAGTCATGAATTCCAATAAGAAAAATCACAAATTCTAAGAGCATTGAATTTAAAAGATAAATTTCCAGGTCGAATGGGTTGGTCGAGTTCACCCTGCTAATTTGCGGGATTTTTGGGTTTTGTTGATTTTAGGTTCGAGTCGAGAAAGTCGTGTTCAAACTCGAAATTTTCAGGCAAATTCGGGCGATTGTGTCGAATCAAAAAATTGAAAAGTGTATAGGCTCTGAATGTAGCAATCAGCAAGCTCATGTAAAGAGAGTTTGGTAGAAACCTCAAGGAAATTTTTCCCAGGGAAAATTCTACATGTGAAATTTTCCATGGGAAAAATTTCCCTTAGCTAGGAATCTTGGAAATGGTGGGCGCCCCATAAAGTTTTCCAAAAGTTAACCTACATCCAAACATAGAGAAAATAAGTCAACCCAAAAAAATTGACCATTTTCCCAAGATTTTTGACCAACCAAACGCACCCTAACATAAGGTCGGTAAACAAAGCAAAAAGAAAGGCAAAAGAGAGCAAGCAATACATGTGGAACTGACATTCTTATTCCGGGGCTTCATCTTCCCCCTAATCTGTACTACTTTGCTATGCCAAAACTGATTAACCGTTTTTTTCGATTAATAAACCTAATTAACCTTCATTGCGAGTAAGTGAGTTCTTTTCTCATGTGCCACTCGCAAGTAGGGTGCCATTTTTTTTTTCTTTGGTTTCTCTCATCTACAAATTTCTTTGATGAAATTGTTCATAAGTGCAGGAAAACTTTGAAGAAAAATAAGTAGAAGAAAGAAATACCGGAAAAAAATAATTATTCTCTTTGATTTCTTTTTATTGCAATGATATTAAAGAGACCTTATTTATACATCGGCAATGAGCATTGGTATGCTAAAAAGGAAGACTCCTAATAAAACATATTCAAGGACTCAGAATCCTATCGCAATTACAAAAGAATTCTTGATGGTCCTCATTTTCTCCCTGGTATAGATTGTATAATGTAGACTACTGTACTGATATATTTGGTCTGTTGGGGCAATAAATAGAAATTGGAACTAAGTTTGTAGATGTTATCCATTGAATGATTATTGACCTTGTTGGATGAGGAATTCTTTGGGGGAATTGAATAGTTTTGAATGGCAATAATTGGAGTATACCGAGATGGAATCCGCCAAATCCAAATCATGAGTGACTCACCCTCCCAAGATCCTGAAGGCGTGGACAGATATTTTCCATTCAAAATGGGGGGGAAGCACTTCAAAGAAGATCCCAGACCAAGAGATGTTGCTTGTGGTCCTCAACCGGACCATTCTCGAGCCTCATAAGGCTCCCGAGATTCTTTTGGCACAAATAAGGCAACAAAGTGAAATTTGACTTCCTTTTGAGCTCTACACGGTCAAACTCTGACCACAAGAGTATTTTGGGTGTTACTAACCAAGGAAGAACGACCCGGGTTCGACTTAGAGGTGTTTTGGATCCTAGTGGTCATCAAGGAGCGGGATGAAATTCGCTCGTGGTACGGCAAGGAAGAAAATGTGACAACGGGGAGTCACGGTCGTGACTTAGGCTTGGTGGCCAAAGGTCATGCCTGCGACCAGGATGGTCACGCCTGCGACACTCTTCCCCCAAGGCCTTGAAGCTGAAGGACGAAGGTCGCACCCGTGACTTGGAGGTCATGCCCGTGACCAGGCTTGGAGGCCATAGTCATGCCTATGACGAACATAGTCACGCCTGTGACATTTCCCCTTGAAACCTTGGAGCTAAGGGCAGGTGTCATGCCCATGACGTACTACGTCACAGCCATAACCAAGAGAAATCTTGTTCGAGAATCTCCCAGTGTCACGGACGCGACCATCTAGGTTGCGCTTGCGACCAACACTCGGTTACGACCGCGACCTAGAGGTCACACCCGCTGATAAGTGTTATTTGAATATATGTAAACTTGAATGATTTGATGAGAATTTGGGTAATTTTCGATGTATTTATATTATTTTATACCTAAATTTTCCATTTTATGCTTGGTTGGAGTTTAGTAGATTTTTGTAGAAGTAAGAAAAATCGAGCTAAAGCCAAGAATAAGTATCCAAGTGAGCCGAAAATTTGAAGGGAAGTGAAGTTAAATCCTCCTTAAAGCCCAACATCAAGGCCCAATGTTGAAAAGGGTCGCTAAAGACCCAACAAGGGTGTACATTTGATCATAACAGACCATTCTGGGGACCATTCTGGGGGTGTACATTTGATCAGAACATATCGTTCTGGGGTCTAGAGGGCTAAGATAGTTCAACACGAACCGCGTTGACCTGGTACGGGTTGTGTTGAACCCTGACTCTTGAATTTGGTCGTTTCACGCCCTTAATTGCTATATGATGATGGTTTCCATTATTTGAAGAGGATCCTATCCAGTAATTATCCAGCATTCGTCACCATTCACCATCTACATTCATATTCTTTATTCATCCATTATCATCCATCATCATTGGTTGGAGTTTGGTAGATTTTTGTAGGAAATTGAGAAAAATTGAATAAAAATCGAGCTAAAGTCGAGCATAAGTATCCAAGTGGGCCGAAAAATTGAAGAGAAATGAAGTTGAGTCATTGCCAAAGCCCTACATTGAGGCTCAATGTGGAAAGGGGCCGCTACAGACCCAACACGAGTGCAGATTTGACCAGAACGAACCGCTCTAGGGTCCAGAGTGCCAAGATACGCGTTGCATGATCACCATAGACCATGTCGACCTGACACGGGTCATGTTGAACCCCGACACTTGAATTTTAGGCATTTCTCGTCCTTAACTGCTATATAATGATGACTTCAGTTATTTCAAGAGGATCTTAAATATCCAACAATTATCCATCATTCATCATCATCCATCATCTACATTCATCTTCTTCATTCATCCACTATCATTTGTCATCATTGATAGTGAAAAGTTTGAGAGATTATTGAAAATTGAAGGCCAATTCCAAGGATTCCATTGAAGTGTAGGAGCAAAAGTCTTCTACGGTTCATTCTCAAGCAAGAATGGATCTCCAACTCGATTTATTTCTCATTCTTTTAGATTCATTATGCTTTAGTTTAGAATTTTATATGCTTTGTAGTGTAATCATGAATTGTGAGTAGTCTTCTTTAGTTTGGGGGATGAACCCTTTAGTTGCTTTATGAATTGATTTTTGTTGGATTGAACAAGTATTGTATTTATTCTTTGATTTTTTTTGTCATTGTTTTTGACTGGCCATAAAAAAAAAAATGGAATTAGATTGTTGAATGAAGTATCGAAAGGAGAAAATTGATAATCGAAACCCTTTGTATTAAACTAGTTATAAAATGAACTATACATAGATGACTTTATAACTAGGGTCATTTAATAATTCGATGTTTAACTTAGTTAAAATCGAAACAACCACGAAAGTAGGTGATTGGTTTTACTAAGCAATTCTTTTCCTTGCCAAAAGCTCACTACAAAAGAATTTATGCGATTATAGACCCTAAAATGTATCAAATTAGTGAAGTACAAGTTCTATCCACTTGATTAATTCGTAGAGTGACTTATGTTTATCTCCTGAACGCTTTTCTTTATTAATTATATCTCTTGAATTTTGAGTGCTTTGTTAGTTAGAGGTAGTGATTGTTTGACCGAACCAAAAACCCTACTGGCTTAGCGATTAGGTACAAGCCTAGTTTGGTGTTTAGTTAAGTGAAGTCCATGTGGGAACGACCTTGATATATACTCCAATCACACCCATGCACTTGCGGTGTATCACCCGCGACCCCCTTGACGATAGGGGTGAGCAAAAATTTCAGGAATCCCGGTCCCGGTCAAATCCCAGTCCCAAAATCTCGTTCCCGGTGGAAGCGGGACTGGGAGTGGGACTAAAAATAAAGTCCCAGTCATCAACGGGACCGGGAGTGGGACTTAACCTCATTTCCCGGTCCCGGTCCCGATTCCCGGTTTATATATATATATATATATATATATATATATATATATAAACAAATTAAGTGACTTCATGATGAATGATACACTGATTTAATTTAATTTGTGTTCGTTCTTTATATTTATTTTATTTATTACTATTTCAAACTTAACATATTTTTTTCCGGAAAGAAAACATTTTATATATTGTATAATTTTAATCCGGGAAAAAGTGACTATGTAAACAAACCGGCACCCATATATGTGAAATTAAAGAAAATTTGTATAATTTTTGTTTGTTTTTATGGAAATAAATCAAATAATGGGTGGAAAAAAAAATTAGGAAACCGGGACTAAAAAATTCCCGGTTGATTTCCCCCACCGGGACCGGGAGCAAATCTTTGCTCCCGGTCACAACCGGGAGCGGGAGCAAAGTTTTGCTCCCGGTCACAACCGGGACCGGGACCTCCAAAAATTACCGGGATCCCAGTCCCGCTTACCCCTACTTGACGACACATTTTGGTTCTGAATCCCGAATCGAGTCACGCCCGTGATGTGGAATGTCGCGCCCGCGACCTTGTGTGTCGCACTCATGCCTTGGATGTCACGTCCGTGACTGTTCTGGGGAAGTCGGGATTCAGGTCCAATTTTCCCTCTTTTGTTTCTCTCCCTTTTGTGTATTTCCCCTTTTGCCCCTTCCCTTATATTATGTAAAGCCTCTCATTAGGGTTCTTTTGTAATTGTACACCTCAACCCTCAAGTTCCCTTCCACCTTAATGCCACCATAAATACATGGCATTTAGAAGGAAGAAGATATTAAATGTTTATTGAAAAATTTAACATAAGCTAACTATAAGAAAACCCCCAAACTCCACACAATTGCCCAAACATATACCGTCCCCACACCCATCTCCTTGAAATGGATGGCCCCAATGATCCGTATCAAGGAGAAAGAAGCCAACAAACCAGATTCTGGAAGGGTGAGTCCTTTGAAATGGTTAAAATCTAAGGATTGGTGTTTCAAGCCGGTTCCATGGAGGCATCACTTGAGGCCATTACCTCCCAGTGGCCCAAATCAATGCCCATCTATAAGTAGGGATCGTTCAAGAAGGGGAGACACACTCCCAAGTCCTCACTGATCCCCTCCCTTTGAGTTGGGTAGTGATAAAAAAGGGTCTACTCGAACCGGGTCTAGAAGGTAGGGCGAGAGACCCCTCGAGGGATGATTTTTCTGATGTCAAGGTTGAGCTCCCGGAGTTCAATGGCTCCCTCGACCTCGATGACTATTTGGAGTGGGTCTAACTCGTGAAACGAATTTTCAACGCTAAGGGATATATTAATGAGAAGGCCTTCAAGGTTGCTAGCCTCAAACTCACCAAAGTCGCATTGCTTTGGTTTGAGAGCGTAAAGGCTTAATGAGCCCGAGACGGAAAGAAGAGAATCGATTCATGGGCTAAGCTCAAGAAGTTGATGGGTAAGGGATTCTTCCCGACCACCTACAAGCAAGACATTTTGAGGAAGCTCTTTAACCTCGAGAAAGGCAAGAGGAGTGTGAGCGAGTACATCTAGGAGTTCAAGTAGAGCTTCTAATTAAGAGTAGTTTACAAGAGTCGTAAGAACAAACCTTTATGAGGTTTTTGAATGGCCTTGCCTCTTCTATAGCTAAAAAAGTTGAAATCCAACCTTTCCACTCATTGTATGACTTGTGCAAGTTTGCCCTCAAGGTCGAGAGGACGAATGAAGGGGTCTTCACTAAGGCCCATGGCTGAAGCCCTCTTCCTCCTGTCTAATCATCACACCGGATCACTCCTTGCCTGGTTGCACCAATGGACGCTACCCCTTACCTAGGGTTGATAAGGGCAAGGATGTCACCCTCCCTTGTCCACAAAATCTTCTGAAGTGGCTTGAAGGTAAGAAGTGTTACCGGTGGCTCGATTATGGCAACTTCCAGGAGGATTGCACAACAAAATGGACCTTGACCTTGAAAGAGTTTAGGAGGATCGAAGAAGACCTTAAGTTGGAACTTGAGGAGTCTTGTTTGAGGAAGTTTCCCCACCTCACGAGGCTCCTCTTGACAAGAGTCAACGCGAGATGTTCTTCCACTCCCGGTGCACCATTGGTGCTCAAGTGTAGAACCAATCTTAGTTTGTGTCAGCTGCTTCATAGCATCATTCAAAATTTCTGTGATTGGTTTGGTCAACTCGTTAATTTCCACAAATCAATTATGATTTCTCTAAAAATGCAACTGCCCGTGATAAACAGTTGGTTGTTGGAGTGTTTGGAATCTCCCAGTTCATTGGGTTTGGAAAATATTTAGGTTGTCCTGCTTTTTCAGGACGACCTTCTAAAATGACTTTCTCATAATTAATGTCAATAACCGCGACTAAACTTCAGCCTTGGAAGACAATATTAGTTTCTAAAGCAGGCCGCACTGACCTCATCCGATCTCATTTAGAGGTTGTGCCTTCTCATACTCTCCAATGTTTTCAACTGTCAAAGGAAACTACTCTTTAAATTGATACGATTTGTCGAAATTTCTTTTGGAAGGATATTTCCACTAATAAAGGTATGAAATATGATTTCTCGAGATAAAGTTTATATGTGAAAAATGTTGGGTGGCCTAGGTATCCGTAAGACGGAGGCTATTAATATAGCCTTTTTGTGTAAACTTCTATGCAAGATCATTTCTGGTAAGGGCGTCTGGGTGGAAGTGTAGAATAAATACGTGCAAATACTTATTTTGTGACTCATTGTTCAGTGCTAAGTCCAAGCAAAATGACGCTTGGGCTTGGAAGTCTATCCTTAAAGCCCAACCTTACTTTTCTAAGGGTCTCCATTGGAAGCATAGTTATTAAAATCCCGATCTTGATCTACGATCCTACGATTTTATGATCCAAAATCCTCGATGCGATTCTACTATTTACATTCCAATCTATAATCCTAATGAGTTAATTCTGATCCTAACTACTTCATCGATCCGAGTTAGGATCCTGATTCTAACAAACTTGGTTGAAAGGTGGGGAATGGAGACTTCTGAAAGACAATTGGTGTCATTCTCAAAATCTCCTTGAAGTTAATTAGATTTTGGATGAATCTCTTGTTGATCTTGATCTTTTAGTATCTTATGTAATTCTTCTTAACAGAACCTGGAATATGCCTCTCATCCAATCTCTAATTAATAATGATTATGTACAATTAATTCAGAATACTCATATCCATACTTATTAAAATCTCGATTCTGATCTACAATCCTTCGATTTTATGAATCAAAATCCTTGATGCGATTCTACAATCTACATCATGATCCACGATCCTACTTGGGTTAATTCCGATCCTAACTGCCCCATGAATCCGAGTTAGGATCTCGATTCTAACAACCTTACTCCTATCCCGTTTAATAATTTAGATGATTGCCTTTGTTGAGGTCTCTCGAGTAATGGTGAATTCTCTACCAAATCTGCTACTTGGTTTGCTCATAATATTTCTATTAATTCTCACCATTGAGAGTTTAACCAGATTTGGAAGTTAGATATCCAACCTAAACTGAAACTTTTTCTTTAGCAGTTCTTATGGGAATGCTTTGCCACTTCGCTCAAGCTTAACTTATAGGGGAGTCTATGTACCTTGCTTATCTTGTCGAGCTGTTCTTTAAATAATGAAGAACTTGATCATATTTTTCTTCACTATTCCCAAGCCAAGGAAATTAGGGGTTCAGCTAGGGATCATGGTTGGATTGCTCCTACTGCCACTCCTGTTTGTTTGTAATCTTTCCATCAATTTGTTTTTTTCCAGAATTAGAGATTCTTCTAATTCCTCATTCTTTGATAGAATTGTTGCTCTCATTTGGAGTATGTGAAAATCTCGTAACTCGGTGGTTTTCCGTCATGAGTCTACCCCTCCCTTCATCTCCTTAATTCGTGCTAAACGTGCTACAACGAAGTGGAGGATGTAGACTCAGTTGGGGAACTCCTTCTCTAGTTATCCTTCCTCTTCTATCTAAGACAAGTCTCCTGGCTCGGTGTGAGTTTTGTGGTCTAAACCCCCCCCGGGCTCCTACAAGCTCAATTTTGATGGGTCTAAATCTCTGGGGGAGCAATGTTGGGTTCCTCATTCGTTATTGATGTAAATCAGCCCACGCAAAGTCCCCCAAACCCAATCAAGGAAGCCCAATTGAAACGCCAAGTTAAAGATGGGATCCTTCATGAAAAGACTCAATTCTACACAGGCCAAACAAAGAAGATTCTGTTCTTTTACATAGAGGTAAGATGGGCTAAGAAGGAAGGATACAAAGTAGAAATACAAAGGCCCATTCACATGGTGTGTTTCTTATTCCAAGAGGATGTTCAAACATCCTAGATGGGCCAAGTCACACGTCAACCCCAAGGGTATCACACATCCAAATTCAAGGAAAACAAGTCCAATTAATGATCTTGATTTTTGGATGTAATTTAATTAGTTATAGCTTAATTATTTTTGGTGTGTTTCTTTTAATTAGCTAGATTAGGCGTGTGTTTATCTTTCCTAGATAGGAATTGGCTAATTTTGTAACTAATCCAATTTGGATTAGGAAAGCCAAAACCAATTAGGATAAGGTTTGTTACTACCAACTCCCCCTAGGATAAGGATTCCTAATCCAAGTGAGAGTAGGAGTAGATAGACGAGTTCTCCTTGGCTTGCACGCCAAGAGAGAGTCTCCTAGGCTTAGTATAGCTTGGCTTCCACGCCAAGTAGGAGTACAAGTCGCTTAAGGACTCCCCTAGTATAAATAGCATAGGCTTGTAATCAATTCGATACATCAGTTGAGAAATATGAATCAAGCATTAAGCTTACCCCCTGAGTGTTTGGATTAACCCTCACCCCTTTTCTTCTATTGTATCTTGGTCTGGCACCCAAGTGGTTAGGAAGAGCTTGACCCTAGGTTGCGGTCTAGGTCAAGTTAGCTCTAGGCTGTCTATCTTGTGGATTCAAGTTAGAAACCTAGTTCTATCCGTTCTTACCTTTCTATCAATATAGTTAAGGTAATTACATTGTGAGCTTTCTGTCAATACAGTTAAGTCACATTCAACTCTCTATCCTACCCCCTCATCCCAACGCCACCTCCACCTCCTCAAAACCCCAACAAATTGTCACCCTTTCCCTCTCTTAAACGCTATCCCTCTCTTCCCTCTCTCTCCATAACAACCTTCTTTCTCCTCCAACAACCTAACAACCTCACACTCTCTCTCACATCAAACGCCAACCTTTCACTCTCTTCCCCTTCTTACCTCACGCTATCCTCCCTCTCTCTCCCCCATCCTAACGTCAATCCCCTCCTAGCCTCCATCTAAGATTCCTCTCATTCATCCCCTTCCCGTTCAAGATTCAATCTTTCTTGAATCTTGAAACCACAAAAGCCCTCACGGCAAAACATCCTCCACAAAGAACCCTAATTCACGAGAACCTTCCCCTTCTCTCTCCCTAATCTCGTGAACCATCCCCCCCTTCTGTTGTTTGGTTACACGTGTTTCGTGTATTATTGGAATCAAGAACCTTTCTTGATCCGGTAATACATCTAAAGTGGTATCAGAGCTCTAGGTTGAGGTGAGTGTAAACCAAACACGTAACCTTCTAATCCAAAAGCTTAACCTGCTATTCCAATAGCTTAACCTGCTATTCCAATAGCTTACCCTGCAATCCAAACACATAACCTTTAAACCTTCAGTACCAACCTGCAACCCTAAACTCCACAAACAGCCCAAACACATTACCCTTCCCTACCCAACGTCAACCCTGGACGTTCCAACCCCTACCATGGCACACGAATTGCTCTTCATGAGGAGGATCCTCAGCAGTTCGATTGTCCTAGAAGACCAACAACAACGAGAGGCTATCTTTCAGTCTCGCTGCACCATCAAAGGGAAAGTCTGTTCTCTAATCGTTGATGGAGGAAGCTGCACCAACGTGGCTTCAATAACTATGGTGGACAAACTTCAGCTGGAAACTAGTCCACATCCCAAGCCCTACACCATCCAATGGCTAAATCAGGGTGAAGGATTGCAAGTTACTCAACGATGCTTGGTAAGCTTTTCCATTGGCAAGAACTATCAAGATACTATTTGGTGTGATGTATTGTCTATGGATGCTTGTCATATTATGTTGGGAAGACCATGGTTATTTGACAGGAGTGTGATGCATGATGGAAGAGCCAACACCTACACCTTCAGGTTCAACCACAAAAAAATCACCCTAGCTCCACTTAAAATAGCCAATCCGTCCCCACCCAAAGAGAGTGATCCAAATCCCATCACTTCTATGACCACTGAACGCCCTGAGTTTAGTGAGCATAAGGAGATCACTCCCTCAGACCCAAACACAGATCATAGCCACAAAGGGCCCACCAAAGAATCCCCTCTCGCCACTCTTCACGAGAGCTCATACAAGAGAACATCAGCAATGTCCACTCCACGTAAAGTCCAACAACACGTGAACCCTAGTGATGTTCCAAAGGTTCAAAGGCAAGATGAAGATCTTCTAGAAAAGGGTATGATCGGGAAGACACCCATTCCATGTGCCACTCCTACCCTTTTGGTTCCAAAAAAAGAGGGAAACCAACGTCTGTGCACCAACAAGGTTCTACCAAGTACAGGTTTCCTAAAAGTAAAGATCTAGTGGGTGAGCTACTTGGTACCCACGACATTCCAAAGGTCAATCCAAGAAGTGGGTCCTGCCAGGCTCAAATTCAAGAAGGGGACACTGCTGAAACCAAAGGATGCCTCTATGAATGGTTAGTCCTACCTTGTGGTCTAACTAACACTCTCTTTACTGTTATGAGATTGTTGAATCAAGTTTTGAAGCCCTTATTAGCAAGTGTATCGTTATCTACTTCGGAGATATACTGTGAATAGAAAAAGTGAGAAAGGTCACATCTTTCACCTCCAATCTGTTTTGGAGACCTTGACTCACGTGAAGCTACATGGTAATCCGTCCAAGAGCTTCTTCTTCATCAACAACATAGTCTCTCTTGGCTATGTACCTTCGACTGAAGTGACCAAGATTGATGAAGAAAAGGTCAACGCTAGCAAGGAGTGGTCTACTCCAACTAGTATTCTTGATGATCGAATTTTCCACGGCTTGACTTCTTTCTATAAGAGGTTTGTGAAGAATTTCAGCACTATTCTACTAAAGTCTAAGGAGTTCTCGTGGACTCCAACAGCCCGGCAAGTGTTCGACATCAACAAGGAGAAACTCTGCACCACACCTGCCCTAGCCATACCAAGCTTTGATAAGAAGTTTAAGGCTAAGTGTGATGCTCCTAGAGTTGGTATTGGAATTGTTCTATCTCAAGCGGACCATCCCTCAGCTGATTCACATAGCCTTGGGCTCACCTATGGAGACCCAAGATTCATGGAGAATGATGGAGGGCCAAACCCAATGAAGAGGGTCCAACTCAGATCTAATGAGGACACCTTTGTCCACGTGAAGGGTCACACTCGCCATCCCTCATCTATTGTGGAGGCCCTAATTCACGTAAAGCAGACTGCTGAAGATCTGCCTAGCCTTGGTCTCACCTTTGGGGACCCAAGGTTCATGGAGGATAACGGAGGTCAATCTATCGAAGGAGTCACAGTTCACGTGAAGACACTGATTCACGTGGAGATTATTGAAGCAACCATGGTTCACGTGAAGGTCCTGATTCACGTGAAGATCACTATTGGGTCAATCGAAGTCTTCAGACTTGAACCTCCAAGATTGAGGACAAACTTCTTTCAACAAGGGGGGAATGAAGTAAATCAGCTCACGCTAAGTCCCCCAAACCCAATCAAGGAAGCTCAATTGAAACGCCAAGTTAAAGATGGGATCCTTCATGAAAAGAATCAATTCTACACAGGCCCAACAAAGAAGATTCAGTTCTTTTACATAGAGGTAAGATGGGCTAAGAAGGAAGGATACAAAGTAGAAATACAAAGGCCCATTCACATGGTGTGTTTCTTATTCCAAGAGGATGTTCAAACATCCTAGATGGGCCAAGTCACACGTCAACCCCAAGGGTATCACACGTCCAAAGTCAAGGAAAACAAGTCCAATTTTATGATCTTGATTTTTGGATGTAATTTAATTAGTTATAGCTTAATTATTTTTAGTGTGTTTCTTTTAATTAGCTAGATTAGGCGTGTGTTTATCTTTCCTAGATAGGAATTGGCTAATTTTATAACTAATCCAATTTGGATTAGGAAAGCCAAAACCAATTAGGATAAGGTTTGTTACAACCAACTCCCCCTAGGATAAGGATTCCTAATCCAAGGGAGAGTAGGAGTAGATAGACAAGTTCTCCTTGGCTTGCACACCAAGAGAGAGTCTCCTAGGCTTAGTATAGCTTGGCTTCCATGCCAAGTAGGAGTACAAGTCCCTTAAGGACTCCCCTAGTATAAATAGCCTAGGCTTGTAATCAATTCGATACATCAGTTGAGAAATATGAATCAAGCTTTAAGCTTACCCCCTGAGTGTTTGGATTAACCCTCACCCCTTTTCTTCTATTGTATCTTGGTATGGCACCCAAGTGGTTAGGAAGAGCTTGACCCTAGGTTGCGGTTTAGGTCAAGTTAGCCCTAGGTTGTCTATCTTGTGGATTCAAGTTAGAAACCTAGTTCTATCCGTTCTTACCTTTCTATCAATATAGTTAAGGTAATTACATTGTGAGCTTTCTGTCAATACAGTTAAGTCACATTCAACTCTCTATCCTACCCCCTCATCCCAACGCCACCTCCCCCTCCTCAAAACCCCAACAAAACGTCACCCTTCCCCTCTCTCAAACGCCATCCCTCTCTTCCCTCTCTCTCCATAACAACCTTCTCTCTCCTCCAACAACCTAACAACCTCACACTCTCTCTCACATCAAACGCCAACCTTTCACTCTCTTCCCCTTCTTACCTCACGCCATCCTCCCTCTCTCTCCCCCATCCTAACGCCAATCCCCTCCTAGCCTCCATCCAAGATTCCTCTCATTCATCCCCTTCTCGTTCAAGATTCAATCTTTCTTGAATCTTGAAACCACAAAAGCCCTCACGGCAAAACATCATCCACAAAGAACCCTAATTCACGAGAACCTTCCCCTCCTCTCTTCCTAATCTCGTGAACCATCCCCCCCTTGTTGTTTGGTTACACGTGTTTCGTGTATTATTGGAATCAAGAACCTTTCTTGATCCGGTAATACATCAGTTATGTTGAAGGTTAGCTAGTTGTGACCTCGTCTTTTCCGATTGCTAGCTCCTCTATCCTTAAGCCACAACTCTCAGAAATGATCTTCTCTACGTTATCCAGTTAGGACTTTCTTCCCTACTTGTGGAAGGAGACAATTCTATCATTATTAAAGCTATCCAAGGCAACTATCAAATTCCCTGGGAAGTGGCTTCGCTGGCTCGAGACATTATATTACTTTTACCCAAATGTAATGTAATTTCATTATCTCATATCATTAGGGAAATTAATAAAGCTGCTGATTAGCAGGGGCAGTGGCATCCCCCCATGCTTCAAAATATTTCATACAATCGCATAAATCAAACCGGTAAATCATTGGATTTTTTTAAAATTACAGTTTAGTTTAACCAAACCGGTTTAGATTTCGGTTTTGCATTTTTGTGAAATAGTTAATCGGTCTTGATTAATTTAGTTGCAAAATTTGAAATTTTAAAGCAAAATGTTAATTTTTCTTGCTTACTTGGTACTTTAAATTTATAGGAACCGGCAGTTAACCGCGGTTAACTATAAACGAACCCAAAAAGCAGTTTACCATGTTATGCAGTTAATCGGCGGTTTCGGTTTCTAGTTTCCAAAAGCAGCTAACCACAAACCGATTAACCACATAAAGTGGTTTAGATTTAGGTTTATAAAATCCAGAAACCGCATAATCGAAATTATAGTTAACCGGTTTTAGACACCCCTGTTGAGTAACACCTCCTCCTTTCTTTCTGTAACTCCCAACATCTGCCGCCAATCACCTCTTGCCTGAGTGGCAAGGGGTCCACCTTCTACCCCAGGTGTCCAGGGTTCGAATCCTGGGGACGGCATCTCTCTCTTACCATTTCGGCGGAGAGTGTTGTGGGTTGGAGTGGGGCCCATCTTTGGGTCATTGGAATCCCTCGTCCTGGTCCATTACAAAGGCATGTTGGTGTTATACCCCTGAGATAGGAAATCCATCTAAGCCCGATGGGTTGGACTATTACCTATGTTAAAAAAAAAAGGGTATTGCTTTACGCCGCCCCCCCAAAAGACGTTTTTGCCCTTAATATATTTCAACCACCTTCTCTCTAACTCACATCCTCTCACTCTCCTCTCACTCTCCTCTCAAATTCTCTCTCTAAAATTTTGATTTGTTTTTGAAATTTAACCTAAAATGTCAATAGAAGGTGGTAATTCAAGTGAAGAACAAGAGGTTAGTTTGTAAATTTAAATTCTAAAAAAAAATTAAGACGAAAAATTTTTTCCAGAAAAAATGAGGCTGCCGCGCCCAGATCGGCCCGTGCGCTGCCGTCTGAAATGTGCGCACAGCCATGCTGTCACCAAGACGATCCATGCAGCGGCAGAGCCGCTCACGCCGGATATCTCATGCAAACCATTTTTCCGGAAAAATTTTGGTTTTAATTTTTTTTTTTAAATTTTATAAAATGTTAATATTATTGTTTATGTAAAAAATATTATTTATTTATTTATATTAATATTATTAAGGTAATAAATGTCGTTAATTATAATTGTTATGTAAATTTTGTTAAAACATATTATTATAAATAAGTTGTTTAGAAGTGTTGTTATTATTATTATATTATGCTAATTATTATTGTTAATATTGTTATTTAAATAAAATTTTTATTAATATAATTAATGTTATTAATTATAATTATTATATTAATTATGTTTAAATTATGTTAATTAATATTATTAATACAAGTTGTTTATAAGTGTTGTTGATATTATTAACAATATTAGTAAATGTTGTTAAAATTATTATTTATTTATTTAAAATAATATCATTATGGTAAATAATGTTGTTAATTGTTATTATTATGTTAATTATGTTACAATTTTTTAATTTTTTATAATATTATTATTATGATAATTAATATTAGAATTGTATGTTATTTATTAATGTTGAAGCTACTAACATTATTATTACGAATTAGTATCCCAGTTATTATTAGTATATTAATAATAATTGTTTTTATTGTTTGAAGGTTTTTTTGGAGGACTTTAGCGGGAACGGCGTTGATTACTCCTCCCATTTTGTAACGCAAAATGTGTTCGAGAGTATTGAAGCATTGCAAGAATGGGCCAATGGAGTAGCTGCGGCAATCGGTTTTAGGTTTGTACGGGCTTCGTACAAGAGAAAAGATGCCGATAGTCCGTTAAGGTGTTATTTGAAGTATTGGAGGTACGGAAAGTATCGTGGCAAATTGAACGATCTAGATGATGCGGCTCGTCGGAGTACGTCAACGAAGGCGTGCCAATGTAAATTCGCCATTGTTGCATGGACTCGCAACGAAACGGAATGGCGAGTTAGAGTGTGCGACGGTGACCAGGGGAAGCACAATCATGCCTTCATCGTGTACGAGGAAGGGCATCGTCACGGACATTCATTAACCTCTGAAATGAAAGAACATGTCCGGGATATGACCAACACGGGGTGCACACCGGCGACGATACAAACGTCGTTGAAGATTAGGTTCCCGCCTACGATAAGCGTGAAGCAAGTATACAACGAGCGGCAAAGATGCGACCGAGGTGGATGGTAGGGCGGCTGGGACAATGCTTGCGCATGGCGAAACTCGGCGGTGCGTCTCTTTTGTCGATTATGATGGCGATGGCGAGCCGTCGGGTTTTTTATGTCATCCTTACTCGTTGAAGTTGCTACGTACGTACCCAAATGTCATTCTCATTGACACAACGTACAAGACTAACAAGGCAAAGTGGCCTTTATGCGAGCTCGTAGGCATGACACCGACAAACTGCAACTTCCAGATTGCTTACTCGTTCATGCGGGACGAGAAGATGGAATCTTATGAGTGGCTATTGCGGAGAGTGTATGAATTGTTGGGTACCGATGTAATTCCATCCGTGTTTATGACGGACAAGCAGGATGCTTTGTTGGGGGCTGTTGCCAGGGTTTACCCAAATGTGCATCAACTTTTGTGCGTGTGGCATATTGCGAATGATGTGGAGAACAAAGTGAATGTCCTTACTGGGGGCAAGAAGCTCGGACTCGGGCTTCATTTCAAACATCATTTCTGGAACGGCATTGTACATGCAAAGACTGTTGGAGATTTCAAGGTCAAGTGGAAAGAGGTTGTTAACGCGTGGATCGGGCAAAACAAACCGATAGTTGATTATCTTACGGGGACGTGGCTGAGTCATAAAGAAAAATTTGTTTGTGCTTGGACCGATAATGTACCTCATATGGGGAACACAGCCACTTCAAGAGTTGAGAGCCAGCATTCATCACTAAAGTATTATATCGGCAGTTCCAGAGGCACCTTTGATCATGTGTTTGCGAAGATTCACTTTCACTTGGAGAATCAACATACGGAGATCAAGAGGGAGCTTGAACTATCGAGGAGCACGCACAGGCAATTAGGTCGATCTCATTTCTTTAAGAATTTGCTCGGAAGAGTATCTCATCACGCATTGGACCTTATGTCGTATGAGCTCAATAAGATGCTGGCGATGAGGTATGAAAATGAATGCTACTTATGCGATCACCTGGTGTCGAGAACCCACCTCCTCCCGTGCGCGTGTTCTATGATGGAAGTTTACGCATCTGGAGAGCCAATTCGTGCACGGATAAATATGTTTTGGAGACAACTGACAGTGATTGGCGATGGTGAAACTGCATGCTCAAATGATGTTCCACCAGGTACAGACTTAGAACAATTTGAGGAACTGGCTAACCAGGTTCGGGAGAGTGACCCAGCAGTTGTACGACACGTAAACAGTGTCCTCAATGGAAAGTTGAATCCCGACAGTGAGTATATTCCTGATCCGCAGACAAGCCCCCCACGGCCCGGCAGACCGAAGACTTCAAAATCAACGCGACGCAATCCCAGTGCGTTTGAGTACGGACGATCATCGGGACGGGGTAGCAAGACAGCGACGAATTCGTCAAGGAAAAAGGGAACCAGTTCTTCATCAGTTGGGATGGGGTCAACAGGTTTGCGTATATTTATAGCACTTGTTTGGTTTTAATAATGACTATATATTGTTGTTTATAACTTAAGATAATATGATTCGCAGGTATCAACCGGATGCGTCAAGATCCGTTCCCGTTCGAGGACGCTTTGCCACATTTCATTCTGCCATACGTCATTGGATGGACGGATGTGGAAGCTGATGGCAACTGTGGGTTCAGATGCGTGGCCGAGGCAGGTTACGGGGATGAGGAAAAGTGGTCAATCGCTAGGTTCTCAATGAGCACTGAGTTGCGGGCGAGTGAAAATGCATATGTTACTGCATTTTCTAACAGCAAGGAGATGTTCCTTGAGACATACGCAAGGATTCACGGCCACTTGGCTGGGCCAGCCCCGTACGAACATTGGATGTCGGCTCCAAATGACTTATTTCCAGCTGCGACAGCGATGAATATGATGTGGATCTTCTTGTCAACACCTCCCGTCCACGATCGCGAGACAATTTGAACTATGCATATCAATATTACCCATAAGAGGAGGGCCTAGACTTACGGCACCTGCGAAAGTTCAGGGAATTGTGCGATACAATAACCACTTCATGCTTATCCATTTACGGGATGACTGCCCTCTACCGCCGATTCATATTGGATGGCGAACAGCTAGAGACATAACTGTTCAAGGTTGGGATGAGCCTTTCCAGGCTCGTATTGATAGATGGCAGGCTATTAGGGCCGCTCAACGCCAATGATTGTTGTAGTTGTACCGTTGTATTTATATGAATTGCTAATTATATTTATATTGAAAATGATGCATTTAATTGAAACGTTATCGGCAAACATAACATAAATTGTCGCTTAGTTTAGGGTACAATAAAAACACAAATTAAAAAACTCAACGCAGAATTAGTTAATTAGTTCAACACAAATTAACACTTAGTTTAGGGTACAATAAAAACAATGAAATTAAACAACACAATCTACTCCTCCTCATCATCGTCTTCCGCCTGGGGGACTTCAATATGCATCTGATGGCACCAACGCCCGTGCAAATCGACCATCTCATCGTACCACGCACGATTAATTGTCGTTGTCTGATCGTCCGCTTGGAACTGATGCCTCCCTCGTTGAACTAACGATGCCCATGTATAGGCCCACTTTTATTAAAAAAAATACAAAATAATGCGGTCAGACCAATAAAAAATAAAACAAAAAATAAAACACAAAATATTTAATTATGATGAGGGTTTAAGTGTACCTGTTCGTGTGTCGGAAGGTCCTCGACTGTCGATTGGCTTGCGGAGGCATTGTTATTCAAAAACCTGTGTGAATGTGCCGCATACCAGTCGTTGTAAGCGACATCCGATTCCCACGGCACTTGTTTCGTGCGGGGCACATCACGCACTGACATTTTGTTGTATATGGGAAACCCCGCCCAGTCAGCGCTGACGTTAGCATCCACGAATTCCAATTTGTAGGGGCCCTTCGCCGGTCGTTCAGCGCTCTTTGGGACTGATAATCTCCGTGGGATATGTTGTAGGTGCCCTAACTGCCGGACGACGCGATCGGGCATGTACAGCTCAGTGATGTCGTATGCACGAATGCCTCCATTGTACAACGTCCTGCTACATGACTTGTACGGGGCAGGACCGTACGGGGCCCAACTCACACGATCTGGCGTCAACGCATCCAAGGAGGCCCTCAACTGTCGTAGGCGCTGTCCCGAACTTGGCTGGCGGATGGGGGACCACCTGCTCGCCCGAGGCCCATTAACCGGCTACTCCGCGTGTGGCCTAAAATCAGGAAAGTACTCGTAGATCCAGGCCTGCAGCAGGGTCAAACACCCAGCCATCTTGGCTGTCCCGGCCCTGCTCGCCATCCCTAACTGGCGGTAAAGGAACGCCAAGGTCACCGTCCTCCAAGCAATGCGATCAACGATAACATCAGTGCTAGGCCACGGATGCGGCCTAATTCTATCCCTCGATTTGTCCACGAGGATGGTGTTTCCCAGCATGCTCAACAACCACGCCCGTATCCTATGGGGAATGGGAAAACTGGTCGATAAACTAATTGACCTCAAATGGGAGTCAGCTATGCCACCCTTATCAGAAATGCTATCAGCCTTCAGCTCCGCCATTCCTTTTTCAAAAATCACGGGCACGTACTGGTTAACGACTTCCCGAGGAAGTCCTTCAGGCATCAAGCCATCAACTGCAAGACCCAATATATGTTGCACATCATGCAACATGATCGTCATTTCACCAAAGGGAAGGTGAAATGTGTTTGTGTCGGGTTGCCACCTCTCAACGAATGCCAAGATCAACGTCGAGTTGATGTGGTCGTACATCAACTCCGTCAAATTGGTTATTTGGATTCTTCCCAGTGCAGCCTGGCATTCAGGTTCCAACTTGTCGTGTACTGACCACAACTCCCTCAACGCATTCTTCTTCGTCAAGCAATCAAGGACAACACGAGGCGAACGCTCGCGACCCTCCCATATTACCCGAGCAATGTGACCTCCAAAGCTCGGTATTAATGAGGGAATTGCAGGTCCCCCGAGAACGTTACCACCAATCTTCCAGGAATTGTCGCCGCTTCCTCTTCGATATACGCTCATCGACCTAGCGTCACCGTGAGCGAAGCCCGCTCTGCCCACCCCGCCGAATTGGGGCAAACTTCCATTGAATCCTCATCGGCATGAAACACGATGGCACGTAACTGCCCAATGAGTCGTAAAATTGGCGATGGAGGTCGGGATCATCTGCATCTCGGGCTCCCCTGTCTCATCGTCCCCCGACTCCGAGGTTGTAGAGCCGCTAGACTCATCCATGGCCTGGTTGAGATGGTCAACGAAATCTCGCGTTGCCTGACTCCCCGTGTCCTCGGGCTGGCCCCCCGCTGCGTCACCTGCATCTGTACCACGACCAGCACGGCGAGTTGACGCAGTCACATTGCGTCTGTGGGGGTCCCCAGACTCACCCCCCCTCCAACCACTCACAAGTCGATTCGCCCGGTCCAGAAACCCTCGGCCCTTGCCCTTCCCTACCATTTTAGATCACCTGCAAAATGAAGACATACATAACATAATAATCATTTAAGCCGCAAAAATATTCGAAAATGGGTTAACGTGTGTTGGTTAACTAAGTCGTGTCACGAGGCAAGAGGATCATGTTATTGTCCAAGGAGAGTGTGTTGTTTAACTGTTAATCTATGGTTGAAAAAGACTTTCGTCAGCCGTACCGACTTCTCGTTTAATTGTTTGGTTCCCAAAAAATAACGCACTGTCAGCAGTGAAATTGCGCGAGGTCTACAGTGCTCTAAGAGTTAGAAGCGTATCAGATTCGGTACAATGCAATGTTTCTATTGTGTAGCCTGGTGGGCAACAAGATAAGGCGGATCTGAAAAAGAATCTAGTAGTGAAGGGTCTGGTACAAATCGTGTTGCACTTTCTTGCATGTAAGATTCACAGGTCCATCTATGCAGTGAATTTGCATCATCGTTCAATGCTTTGATGGACCTATGAATCTTACATGCAAGAAAGTGCAACACGATTTGTACCAGACCCTTCACTACTAGCTTCTCTTTCAGATCCGCCTTATCTTGTTGCCCCACCAGGCTGCACAATAGAAACATTGCATTGTACCGAATCTGAGACGCTTCTAACTCCCAGAGCATCAGACTCGCCAATTTCATCGACGATGGGCTACTTGGGAACCAAACAAATAAACAAGAGTTGATGCGGGGCATTGATTAACCTTCTCAACCATACATTATCAGGTTACAACACACACTCTCCTTGGACACTAACATGACCCAAAACTCAACCTCTTTCTTTGACGTATACAACTAACATACTATAACTATACATTAACATAATTATTATCCTAACCTACCATCACAAAATAACCTATCCACTTACGTATCAACTGGTTATTGAGTACCTAAGTTATTAAATGGATGTGACATAACTATTATGTCATCATTTGGAGTTATGAGTACATAAATTGACAATTAAGTTGAATTATGAATAAATTACACATACCAACTATATACGCCAACTTACTCACAAATAACAACCAAAATCATCCAAACTCAACATCCTTCTAACACAACTACATATAAACTATTCGGAATATACACTAACCCGTAAACTTAGCCCTACATCACAATTACGATTTTTTTCTAAGACAATTAATCACTAACATTAACACATGCTTAATCACTAAATAATATTAACGCATCAAATATTAACAACGAATCAATATCACTGTTATTAATCACTACTAATTGTCATATTAACACATGCTTAACATTAATATTAATATTAACAATATTAATTTTCATAACACAATATTAATAATAATAATACAATTAATCACTAATAATTATCAAATTAACACATAATTAACTATAATATTCATAATAACAATATTAATAATTATCATATTTAATAATAACAATATTAACTTTAATAAATATAATATTTAATTTTTATTTATTATTTAACAATAATCTAATAACAATTATTAACAATAATAATATTAATAACAATTATTATCAATAATAATATTAATAAAAATAACAATAACAATATTAATAAACATAACAATAACAATATTAATAAATATAACAATAATAACAATTAAAAAAATGAAAAAAAAAATAAAAAAAAATTAGGTTGGTATTTGCGAACGCATACGGCAAGCCGTCGTGTGGCACGGATCGGCATGGCGCGGCCTTGCGGGATCTAAGCGCGACCGCGCTTGCCGTATGCGTCATACACCATTCCTGATGGCTTTTTTTATTTTTTTTTCGTTTTTTCAGCCGAAATTTAAATTTACAAAATATAAAACCTCAAATTCAAATTACAAATTCGAAACATACCTCAAATTCGTCGATTAAATCCCGGTATGAGGTAGTTTGTGGTGGTTGATGGTTGAGAGCGTTTTTTAGAGAGATAAACTAGAGAGATAGTGGAGAGTGAAGTTATGAGGTTCAAGGGCGTGGGTTGGAAATATTATGCGAAAGGTGGGCGACAACAGTAAAAAGGGGGGCGATGAAAAGCAAGCGGTTCAACATCCGCCATAAATAAAAAAAATTAAAGAAAAAATATATGCCCCTAGTCAGTAGGCCAAGCAAGCAAAGCAGTAGGGGCTCACACATGACCACGCTCTTTTTTTTTCTTTTTTTTTTTTAATTGTCAAGGGAGACGACACACGGTAATGTGAGAAACTGAGAATGTTAAGACACTTGACATAGTGAAATCCGCAAAGGTGTCTTGCAGTCATTAAAGCGTTAATCTCGGCTTATATAATTCCATAAAAAATAAAGACACTCTCACTCTGACTCCCAGTCTGAGTGTATCTGGTGTGTATATGAGTGAGTATGTGTGAATAAAGTCTCCCTCCTCACACTCCCAGCCAAACCAAACCGCAACAATCAATACATTTATACATTCCCCTCCTTCTCCTTCTTCTCAACCACCTCTTCTTCCTCCATTTTCTCTCTCTCTAAAACTCACACTTTTTCAGAGAGGGGAAATGGGGAGCTCAAACATGAATGTCATCCTGTTTTCCCTGTTAATGCTGCTGCTAATCAACATTCAATTTGTACAATGTGGTGTTACATATGATAGAAAAGCACTTCTCATTAATGGCCAAAGGAGAATTCTCATTTCTGGCTCTATTCACTACCCCAGAAGCACCCCTCAGGTACATTTTCCTTCTTTTTTTCTTCTTCTTCATTTTTTTCTCTTTTTCCCTGAGAAAAGGGGGGGGGGGGTTATTTTAGATTATGCATTGTCAATTTGGATTTTCTTTTTCACTCTCTTTTTTCTTTACATAGTTGAGGATATGCATTGTGAATTTGAGTTAGGTTTTTTTTTTTTTTTTTGGTTCATAGAGGATGTGAACAATTTTGGGGTATATATCTCTTGAGAGAGAGACAGTGTGGGTGTGTGTGTGTGCTTTTTTTTTTTTTAAAATATAGGGGTGGGGGTTAGTTTCAAGTTTTGCATTTTCAATTTGAGCTGGATTTTGGAATATTGAGCTTGAATAATTTGTGGGAATGTGCCTGAAGTTTTTTTTCCCCATTTTCTTCTTTTGGGATGTATTTCAGTGTGTGCATTGTCAATTTGAATTATTTCTTTGTTAATTGAGGATGAATATTTTTTGGGTATGTACCCTTTTATTTGGTGGTGGGGGGATTTCATTGTGTGCATTGTGAATTTTAGTTCATAGATATGTGCTCTGTGGTTTTGTTTTTTTTTTTGTTAGGGGTGGGGGGGTTTCAGCTTATGCATTGTGAGTATGGGTTTGGTTCTTTGGCTAATCGAGGATGCATAATTTGTGGATATATTCACAGATGTGGGAAGATCTGATAATGAAGGCAAAAGAAGGAGGGCTTGATGTTATTGACACCTATGTCTTTTGGAATGTCCATGAACCTTCTCCTGGCAATGTATCATTATTACTCCTATCCCTCTTTTCTTTATATATATATATATATATATATATATATATATATATATATTATATTCATTTTGGTCTGTTTTTCTTTTGTTTACCATGATTTTGTAATTAAATATTGTATTTTTGCATTTATGTTACTATACATTGTGGAATTTTCAGTACAATTTTGAAGGCAGATATGACCTTGTGAGATTCTTGAAGATAATTCAGAAAGCTGGGCTTTATGCTCATCTCAGAATTGGACCATATGTTTGTGCAGAATGGAATTTTGGGTAACTTTTCCTTCCCTTATATAATACACACTCACATGTCTGAGTTGGTTAATTAATTACTATTAGATAGTCCCGGGTATAACCTATACAATTTTTTTTTTTTTTTGGATCTACATAAATGAAAATAGGAGAGTTTTGAGGAAAAAAGTTTGGTGTACCTGGGTAAACCCAGGACTACCTAATACTTTACCCTTGTGTACTGTGTTTGCTAGTGCATGAATATTTCACTTGGTATAATGTACAAGTGTGCGATACAGATACACATCCAATTGTCAACCCTGGTTATGATGGAGGAATTTTCTAGTTTACAGAGTGATTTGAATTTGAAGCGGTAGTCATACTATTATGCATAGTTATGCATCATGCGCCTGATATAGAGCGTGGACATACATGATGACACTTGTTTTCTCTTTTGGCTTTCTGGTTGGCTTGACTGTATTCAGTATCCTAGAAGCTATGCTACTCAGACTTGTCAATGTTAGAATACCCAAGGACTCGGTTGCCTGATATATTCTGAAATCGTTATCTTCTAATTCACCATTTTATGTTTTATGTAGTGGGTTTCCTGTATGGCTCAAGTATGTTCCAGGCATCAGTTTCAGAACCGACAATGAGCCTTTCAAGGTCTCTCAACTTGTTCAGTATTGTCTTTTTATTTCAGTGAGTTGATTGTCTGGTTGACCAATAATTGTATGTGAAAAGCAGAATCATTGATGGAAAATGTGCATTTCACTTTGCAGATAGCAATGCAAGGATTCACAGAGAAGGTTGTGAACTTGATGAAGAGTCACAACCTATTCGAGTCTCAGGGTGGGCCGATAATTCTGTCACAAGTAATGTTCTTGAGTTTGCATACCACATTTTTGATTTCTTGCTTTGGTGTTGTAGTAGTCGGGCAACATTGTTTGATAAGGGAATTAAGCTGTTGTTGGGTTCTAACTTTGTTCCCTTTTGAACAGATAGAGAATGAATATGGAAGACAAAGGCAACTTTTTGGACAAGCTGGAAACAACTACATGACCTGGGCTGCAGATATGGCACTCCGCACTCAGACTGGTGTTCCCTGGGTTATGTGCAAAGACACTGCCGCCCCAGATCCTCTGGTAATGACTGCAATTTCAGTTTGAGCATAAATCCTATGTGGAGCTTTGCAGACTTATCTTTTCGATTAAGCTTTTGTGAACTGGTTGTTTGGGCAGATCAACACTTGTAATGGCTTCTACTGTCATGAATTTACCCCCAATAGGCCCTACAAACCCAAGCTCTGGACGGAAGCTTGGAGTGGCTGGTATGCTTCTTTATTTGTCTCATTCTTGACACCCAAACTATTCTGCTTAACTGAATATGACTGTCATTGTCTTGATTTGTAAACTCTGAGCAGGTTCACTGAGTTTGGCGGCCCTAGTCACCAAAGACCAGTGCAAGACTTAGCCTTTGCGGTTGCTCGGTTCATACAAACAGGAGGATCCTTTGTGAATTACTACATGGTACAACCCCTTAACCCAAATTTGTTAATTATCGATTGAAGGGTCTCGGAACTCACACCTCTCATGTCTATTATGGGAAACAGTACCATGGAGGTACCAATTTCGGCCGAACAGCTGGGGGTCCATTCATCACTACCAGCTATGACTACGATGCTCCTCTCGATGAATATGGTAAGAATTGGACCACTTGTCTTATCAATGATGATTGTGTTGATAATCTGGATAGTTGATTTTTTTTTTTTAAACTTAGATTGTAATGGACTTAAGTGAAATGCCTCATGGAGTAGTAGGTATCAAACAATTTCTGAGTCTTGGGTTAATTGGAACCAATCTCTCTAAATTGCAAAATTTAAGGGTAAGACTACTATGTCCGACCCCTCCATACCCCACCTGCCTGATTCGGTTCCTCTTAATGATGATCTGCAATCTTAATCTTGATAATTTGTGGAAGTGCCTAATAATCGATCGCCGTGCCTTGAGATAAATAGAAATGGAGTCACACAAGTACTTTCTTTGATAGGTTTGATAAGGCAACCAAAGTATGGACACCTAAAAGAACTTCACAAGGCAATTAAGCTATGCGAACCGGCTTTGGTTTCTTCTGATCCTGTTATCACTTCCTTGGGGCCCCTTCAACAGGTTATACCTTACATCTATTCATTTGGCAATCATACTTAACACCTGTTTTCCCTTGCTTGCTAATATGAAATATCCTTCAATTTCAGGCTCATGTGTTTTACTTGGAGAAGGGGGGGTGTGCGGCCTTCCTTTCAAACTATGATACAGAGTCGGCTGCAAAAATTCTGTTCAATAACATGCACTATAGCTTGCCTCCGTGGTCTATCAGCATTCTTCCCGACTGCAGGAACGTAGCTTTCAACACTGCAAAAGTATGTTCACCTGTACTCTGTTAGAGCCACAGTGGAGTTATTTTCTTTGCTTCTCTTGACATCTAGACTACTGACTTCCTGTGAGATGGTAACAGGTGGGAGTCCAGACATCACACATGGAGATGCAGCCAACGGGTACAGTAATATTTCCATGGCAGAGTTACACAGAAGATGTGTCTGCTCTCGATGACAGTTCCGACATGACTGCTGTTGGTCTCTTGGAGCAGATTAATATTACTAGGGATAGCACTGACTATCTTTGGTATAAAACTAGGTTGGAATCATGTTTCTTGCTCGTCCTCCATTTGTTGGCTAAGTATGTACTCTTGTTACCAACTTAGTAATGAAGACTTGTTGTTGCTGTGACAGTGTTGACGTTAATCCATCTGAATCTTTCCTACGTGGAGGGGAACTTCCTACTCTCATAGTGCAATCCACCGGGCATGCTGTCCATGTCTTTGTCAATGGACAGCTTAAAGGCATGATATTCTCATAGTTGACTACTAACTTCTTTCGCAAAATGCTCTACTAACTCGCCATTTTTTTGATTCCTCATCTGATGCAAGCTTTGACAATTTCTTGCAGGGTCTGCTTTTGGGGCAAGGAAGGATAGGAAATTCACCTTCAGTGAAAAAGTGAATTTGCAACCGGGAACAAATGAAATTGCACTACTCAGTATCGCAGTGGGTTTACCAGTATGTATTCTCTCTGTTTTCTTCTTCTTTCCATTTTTTCTCCTCCGTAATGAAACAGTTTGTTCCTTCTCTCTCTTGTTTCACTCAGACGTTTTTTTTATTTGATTGATTGAGAATGTTGGAGGCCATTTCGAGTCATGGAATACAGGGATCCTGGGCCCGGTTGTGTTAAATGGTCTTGACCAAGGGAGGCAAGACTTATCTTGGGAGAAATGGACATATCAGGTAATTAAACCCCAAAAACAGCATATATATTTTAGCAATTCTCAGAGAGATTCTTTTAATAAAGCACCAGCCTGAGGATTTAACCTTGTTTGTCATGCTCCTAAGCTACAAAGTCAAGTTAGAATTTGAAGTGTCTTTGTTATGCTTATTCATTCCAAATACCAGTAAAACAAGTGAGGCCAACTGATATATCTGTCTAAATGCTATATATGTAAACGATGCAGGTTGGCCTGAAGGGGGAGTCCATGAATCTTGCCTCGCCCAATGGTATATCCATGGTTGAATGGATGGACAGTAATTTGGTTGTGCAAAACCAGCAGCCATTGATGTGGCATAAGGTATGAAAGAAATGCTCCATTTCCTTGCCATTACAAAGTGAACCCACAATATCTCAGACTTTTGAGTCAGGGTTCGCTTGTGAGAGAGATGTAATCATGGGAACTTAGACATGAATTTATGAGGTTGTATTGTGATACTACTACATGCTTGAAATCAGTAGTAATTCTTCAGGCGGGAAATATTGCAGGCTTACTTTGATGCACCCGAAGGGAACGAGCCCTTGGCACTGGACATGAAAAGCATGGGAAAGGGTCAAGTGTGGATCAACGGGGAAAGTATAGGCAGATATTGGACGACATTTGCTAATGGTGACTGCAATGGCTGCAACTATGCAGGGACTTTCCGCCCTCCCAAGTGTCAACTTGGCTGTGACAAGCCATCCCAGAGATGGTAATTCCACTACTATTAGCTTGACTGTCCAGCTGAATTAAATAATGAGTTTGCTGTGTTCATGCATGCTCTATAAACTTTGCGATTTGTGCAGGTATCATGTTCCCCGATCATGGTTGAAACCCACCAATAATTTGCTTGTTATTTTTGAGGAAATTGGCGGGGATCCATCCAAAATAGCCCTCGTGAAGAGATCAGTGAGCACAGTTTGTGCACAGATCTCCGAGTACCACCCAAACATCAAGGCCTGGCAGATTGAAAGCTTAGGAAAAACTGAGGAATTCCACACACCCAAAGTTCACTTGCACTGTGCTCCAAACCAGTCCATTTCCTCCATCAAATTCGCAAGCTTTGGAACTCCTCTTGGAACTTGCGGGAGCTTCGAGCAAGGATCTTGTCATGCTCCTACCTCATATGATGTTCTACAAAAGGTAACTTTGGCTTTTGACTTTCATATTTCTTTTCCTTTTGGGCTGCAAAGGTAATTTCAGTTCATGGGAGAAGGCTGCCTACATTTGAATACCTCATACCATGTTCAAACGTGTTTATCCTGGTTGTTTGTTGTTGTGATTTGTAAAGATTAGAATGTGTGAAATACTTGGTTTGATTTTGTAACAGAGGTGCATAGGGAAGCAGAGGTGTGTGGTGGCTATAACAAACAGCAACTTCGGGCATGATCCTTGTCCAAATGTGCTCAAGCGATTATCAGTTGAAGCAGTCTGCAGTCCCTCAACTTCTACCACAGCTAGCGAGACAAACTCACACAACTAATCACAAATCTCAATATGTAGAAGGATAGCAATTTCGACAACCATCCCTTGAAACAAAGGAGAAAGGAGGTAACCCGACATCAAGTGTAAGTTTATAAGGTAGGTCACTAGAGGCCGTTGTATCATCATTTTAACCGTGTGTTCAATTCAGCATTCTGTCAAGTCACATTGTTGTAGTTTAGCGAGCTTGTAGAGTGGACAAACATAATTGTGGACCCATAAAAAATTTGCGGTTGTATTCTAGTCCCCGGCATTTAAACAGGGTGCTAGAAAGGGTCTTTGCTTTTCTTTTCTTTTTCTTTT
Source organism: Portulaca oleracea (assembly GCA_029582165.1). Classification (NCBI taxonomy): domain Eukaryota; kingdom Viridiplantae; phylum Streptophyta; class Magnoliopsida; order Caryophyllales; family Portulacaceae; genus Portulaca; species Portulaca oleracea. Next base: position 33,927,688 of record CM055870.1, on the reverse strand, counting down.
TCAAGTTACAGAGTTTGTCAAACCCCCGATCGACTAGTTCTTCAGTGGGGATAAATCCATTCATTGTGTTTAGTTGCAAGTTAGGGAGGAACGCGAAGCGCATTGTCCTCATCAGCTTTAAGTTTAAATGACAAGCAGTCTACACATGGTGTTGTAGACGGAACTCACTTGTTTGTGGGAATTAGAGCAGCTTTGAATGTTCTATTTGCAGTTTTGCCCATCTCCTCCTCAGTATCATCTCTTTTCTACTCCCTCAGTTCTATATTAATTGTCATCTTTGGAAATCATACAGTCAAATTTCAAAAATTTTGACCATAATTATCTCAATATATACAATCAATTGTTGTATAAAATTACCATCATTAGACTTATAACAAGAAATATTATGCAAGTATGAGGTGATATACCAAACGGACTATTAGTTCCCCATGTTGTGTGCGGTGGCATTTAATGTGGTCCTCCAGCCAGCTTGGGCAAAGGGGAATGGAGACATGAATCGAGGCAAAGACTACATCTAGATCATTCACCGTCTAGCCATCTAATTTGTGTTTTAACCGAAGTAACAGGTCTGAACGATGTTTTAACCGGAGTAACAGGTCTGAACGATGTAGGACAGGGAATCCACCTGTCTTGCCAGATTTTCAGCAAGCTTGGTCTCTTCCTGTGGATGGTCTCAAAAAATTCAAGATTTTTGTCCAACCTAATGTTTCGTAACAATTCAGATACAAGTTAAAAATTACAAATTAATTGCGCATGATTATTCAAAAACTCATAACTCAAAACATTTAACTCCAAAAATCATGAAATTTTATCACAAAGTTTCTAATTAATATGGTTAACCTAGAGTAAAGATTTGACAATTTTCACCAAGCCATTTTAACACAAAAATTCAAACAATGGATGATATGTTTAAATCCGAAAATTAAACAAACTTACACAATTGCAATTAGTAATACGTACCATAAATTATAATTGTGAGAATGAAAGGTAGAGCTTGGTGTTGATAACGTGTTATAAAAGTGCAAACTAATAATAATTTGAAAGAGGCATAGAGGAAAGTAGGTAAAAGAATTGAGAGGAGAGAAAGGGGTTTATCTTTACATTGCTCACAATGAGATATGAATAATACGAAGTTGTTTGCCCATCAAGGCATAGGGTTTCTTGCTTCCCAGACATAACGTTTCTCGCACATTAAGAAACTATGAGATAATATAAAGGAGAGCCTTAACGCAATAGTTGAGTTGTTGCAGTGTGATCGTGAGATCACTGGTTCGAGTCTTGGAAGCAGCCCCTTGTAGAAATACAAGGTATAATTTACCTACAATACATATTTGTGAACCGGGTTGCCCTTTATATTTGACAAGAATATGGATATTCATTCCTGAGCAAAGAAAATCATGACCTGAAACATGTTGTCAACAAGCCTCCACAATGACTCAATTTTTTTACGAAATTGACATGCAAGTTCAAAATTACTATTGAAAAGAATATGGGGTATTTTAAGAAAGATTCAAAAAGAAAGAAAGACTCGAACGGAAACTTTCCTTAGGAGAATAGCGAAGAGTGATATATTATCAAGGTTTTGTATGTGAGGCTACTAGCTTTTCACTTTGTCGTTATGTTGTTACATTGTGTTAAACTGGTTCAGTGAGTGGTTCTAGATATCATTATAAGTACTAAAAAGTTTTTTTTATTTTAAATAATTGAGAAAAAAAAAAGGCAAAAATTAGATCTTCTCCCATGTGAATGGTTGTGACCCATCTGATGGCTACTTGAAAAAATCAAGTAGTCTATTGAGCATGTTAGATATGAATAGAGCTTGATGTAAAACACCTAGAAGGATGTTGCAGGTAGTGTTATTCTTCCTATCGGCTATCGCTACTTCTAAATTTCTCATCAATAATCAACCAACGCTAAGTTACAAGCCCTCCACCTAACAGTCTTGGCCTCCTCTAAGTCTCTGGGAATTAACCGATTGTCATCAGAAAATATTCATCTGACATCCTCATCTTTGTCAATACGATGTTGAAGATGGAACACCTATAAATCAGTGCACCAGACTGATACATCTTCAATTTTGTGCCTTTTTTTTATTATTATTCAAAGTCTTAAAAAGCTGGAAGTTCATACTACAGAGGATACAATGATCTGCAAGAATAACTAAGCAACCACTAAAAACAAAAAAAATGACAACTTCTTAATGTGGTACAACCAAAGATCAATGAATTTGCTCTAAAAGTAATAAAGTATCAGAATGACCAAACCAAACAAGACTATAGGCTGCTCTAAAATGTATCAACCATTTCTTCTTTTCCTTTTGCACACTTCCTCAAATATTCCACAACTGCTACTTGCTACCAAGTATTGGCATACCAATATCACTGGTAATTATCACAACCCTGCATACTATTTCTATCTCGATATCATCAAACTTTCAGCTCACGAGTTGTCCTTGCAAGTCACCCTTCTCCCACAGCTAGACTTGTGTTGTTGATCATTGATTTCCTTGGTCTCCAGTTTTGTGCTTTAGGCGTCGTTTTTTAAACAGTGTTAAAAGCCAAAAAGAGAGCCTTGTTGTAATGATTGCTTGTTTTTACTGCTTTCCAGACCCCCAAAAAAGGAAAACCTAACCCACAAACAGATAAGAGGGTCGAAGATGCACACATCCCTTATGGTCAGCAGAAAATAGTGTTGACTCTTCTCAATTATCCACAATGATTACAGACGTTACACTTTCACAACTCGATTAAACTTGTAACCCAATATGAACCAAGAATGAACCAACCAACCAGAAGGAACAAAAACATTGCCCAAAACTTGAGAAAAGTCGAGCCTCCAAGAGCAACACACAAGGAAAATACAATGATGAATGGGAGAAAAGTTTTCAGTATGGCTGCTCGATTCACCCATTGAGCCTTAAAGAGCATGAGGATTGCAACACTAACCACATTCCAATGATGACCTCTGAAATCCAAGCGATTCAGATTGTTTGCCACAAAGGAGTGGCAGTTGCAAGTCAAAAGACTGTACGAACGGTGTTGGTATTCCTGGGTGCTTAGCCGAATTGCATCATCCCATCTTGAAATCTCCACTTCATATCCACTCGAGTTTTGTGGTTCTCGGTCTCTCATGCAAATTGCCCGGCATAACTGCGACAATCGTGAAAGCATTAGCGACATGTGATACACCACGTTAACATAACAAGTGTGGCTATCCACTTTGTCAAGGTCCAAGGGGATTCAGATGTATGAAGTCTTAACCAAAACTGATACTCCAAAATCCCGCCTAGGTGGAGTATAAAAGGGTTTGATGTAGCAGTCCTACCCCAAAATTTTACAATTTAGAGAGACTCGTTCCAATTGAACCAAGATTTAGAAATCGTTTACCACCTACTACTCCATGGAAAAGAAGCAGAGGAGGTTTAGTGAGACATTTTACTTTAGCCCATTACAATCTAAGTTGGAAAAACATAACTTTTAGATGTATGCAATCTTACCTCAACAAAAATCATTGTTCGCAAACCACAATAACAGACCAATGAAAAATGTGGAAAATCACCCCCCCCCCCCCCCCGGGCTCCCCCTTACAAACTTATATATGCAATTATCATATCATGTATTTATGTGACATATCTCAACCCATATTTACAAGATGACAGAAAACTGGATGAAGACAGAGAGCTTGGTAGAAACAAACCTTTTCATCTATTTGCAGGTATCGAGTAACAGAACCAAAGGCAAAATTGTCAACAGATACAAAATTGGGGCCAGCAAAGTCTAAAATTACACCATCTTCTCTGCATATGCCAACATGACCAATGAAAGGGATCAGCCATGAAAGAAGAGGAAGTGGTGTATACACAATGCAGCATGGAAATCGCTCTCTTTGAGGATCAATTTGCTTGGCTTCTCGATAGTTTTTTCCTATCATTATCTGCTCTTCAACATCCACGTCTGTTCCCATGGATTTCAAGCTGTAGCAAGCACCATAGTATTTTTAACAAAATTTGTAAACCAATCAATGTAATCAGAGTAATTGGTGACATTATTCCGTTTGTTTCAGAAACACTTCAGCCAAACCAATCCAACCATATATCAGTCTGTGAAACTATGACCTCACCGATGAAATATGGTGAGACTTCATGTAACCAAGAAGCCCTGAATAATGCTCAAATAAAGAAAACCAATCTTCAGAAGACTACCAAGCATTTGATTCAAATAATCTTTCTCCCTCTCTCTTTCTCCAAGGAAAATGGCACGTTAGATATGTCGGTTAAAAGGTTAGATGCATAGTAAGTATCATGGTCGTTAGGATCGAGAGTCTAGTTAGGATCGATGGGGACTTCCGAGGATCAAATCGTAGGATCGGATAGAGGACCGTAAGAGTCTACGTACAAAGCTATTTTACCATCTGTGAATTCATTTCCACCCTTAAAAAAAAGTCTAAATCAACATAATTCAAGGAGATTCATCGATAAAGGGCCACTCATTGAGCGTTATAAGCTCTTACCCCTTTACTTCGGGTACCTCTTGATTATTACAAGCTACTTAGTTCACCAAGCTACATAAATTAAAGTTTCAAATTGAACATCCCAAACATAAACGAAAATATGTTTAAGGGTTACATTCTACTTTGTTCACCAAGATACAATAAATTGGTTAAAAACTAGCCATCACAAAAATATAATTCCAAAATACACATGTGAGAACCTAAGATCCTACTTACGAAATGGAGATTAGTTAAACTTGAGTGATAAGTTTAGGACACATTAAAAGCTCACATGAATTGGTTTTAATACTTGTAGGATGCTTTAGGGCTTTCTAGTGACTTTGGATTGTTCTTGCACCAAATATTTTTACTAGCTATTCAATGATGGCTAAAAGAGTCAATTTCAGCAAAAAGACAAATCAAGGTACCACCAGAAACATGTCATCCTGGAGACATGTCAATCTTGTGTAGCAGCAACTAGAGATTAAAATATGCATAGAATCGAGCCTAGCCTAGTTCAAACATGTCACTATTGTGGAGCTCCAATTTTGACCTAAATTCATCATAAGAGATTAAAGAAGTACAATTTTTAGGATGGTGTCAAGTCTCCACCATCATCAGTCCAGTATCCATCACTAAATGGCCATCATAATTGACAAAAAAAGCTAGAATGAGGAGGTGGTGTGTGAGTAACGAAATCAGGCATAGCCCTTGACAAATAACAAGTTGCATATTAGTTAGTACAATAACAATCTGATTAGCAATTAAAAAAGCAAGAATCTGCAAATTGAACATTGAATTGAAAAACATACTTAGAATTAAGAAGAATGAGGAGGTGGAGCAGTTGGGTTAGAATTTTGATGGTGTGTGGTGTGTGAGGAATGAACTGACCAGGGAAGAGGTGGGTCGTGGTGTGGCTGCTGACAACGAAAGGCTAGAAGAGGGTGGTGTCAGCCCTCAGGTGTGGTGGAGCAACGGAAACCTGGGTCGTCGTGTGGGAGATTGGGGATGGGAATTATGAGATTCGATTGCACATATCAAAACCTAACTTCACTTTGTGGTAGATTATTAGCATGTGAAGAAGCAGATTGACGAAGCAGAAGATGATGATCGATAAATGTTAAGATCCAAAATATGAAGATGATTAATTGGAGATTTTGGAATTCTTATTATTTAATTAATTTAATTATAAAAGATTTAATTTAAGTATGAATAGGAAAATATATAACATAACGAATTTAATATATATATATATATATATATATATAGGGAAATTGGATTCTAATAATCCCTATTTTACTAATTGGATGGTAATAATCCCTACTTTTAATTTATATTATGGTGGTCCAAAAAAAAAATTGTATTGTAGTGGTACTAAATCCATCACCACATTTTTTTCTATTTTTTTCATGCCTACCCCATATTATTTTTGGTTTTTTCGTTCCTGCCCCCAGATAGGTAATGAAGTGTAGTTGCTAAAACATTTTTTTAAATTATTTTTTTGAGATTCCGAGCAATTATTATGATTTTTTTAAAAGTAATAAAATTGAAAAAATCATAAAAAAATAGAAACAAAATTGAAAAAAATTGGGAGAAATGTTGTAAATTCATTAAAAATTGTAGTAAAGTGTTATACAAAGTTTTGAATCAAATGCAACACAAGATCTATGATATTTAGGGTATACTCTCGATTATGTCTCACTACAATACAATTTATTTATTTTTTTGGACCACCAGAATACAAATTGAAAGTAGGGATTATTGTCATCCAATTTGCAAAAGTATGGATTATTAGAATCCAATATATATATATATAGGGAACGGATCCAGTGAGAAGTAAATTAAGGTGAGAAGGTAGGAAGGAAAGATCATGACCGTCCATATTAATCCAACGCCCAAGATTCATTCTTCACACATGTTGCATAAAACTAGAAACCACTTTTGAATATAAAACAAAACAGCTAGTGGTTTTAATAAAAAAATAAAGCTAAAATGAATAAAATCCGAAAATCAATAGAAAAAAAACAAATCTGATTGTTAGCTAAAATTAAGGAAACAATTAATGTGATTAATAAATCTGATTTATTGTATCCAAAAATAACAGTCAACATATTCTCAAGATTTTCTATTGCTTAATACAATCACGTTCAACACAATACACTCAGATTCATCAAACATCAACACATTAACGTTGAGAGAAATCAATGGCTTCTAATAGGTATGTTCGTTTTTCATTACTTTTTTATTTTTATATTGATTCATCATTCGATAGTAAGCATTCTGTTCGTCGATTATTTATGGAGTGGATTTTAGAGAATTTGTTAACAAAGAACATTGACATTGATGATTCATGTTATTGTGGCGGATGTGCATAGTCGCACATATTATGTCTGTTTATTCTGTATAATTACAATTTAGTGAATACTGTAAACCAAGCAAACACATCTACAATTAGTTGTGTACTGTATGAAGTATGTCCACATTAATTGTAGTGTGATCACATTAAAATATTTTTTATAGAATGCTTGCCTAGTTGGACTATGTAGTACATGATTGTTCTTTGTTCATTTGCACACGTAGAAGACACATATTGATCATTGACCAAAAATTTGATCAAATAAATCACATGTGTGATAAATGTGGACTATGTGAGGTTCTGTGGTCGTTTACACACTATGATCACACATATTGGTCATTTAACCATACTGTAGTCACATTAATCAGATACGTATCAGCTGTAGAAAACAAACAGCAGTATGGAACCGTACATCTATTTATGAACACAATTACCCAATTTGTGACCACATTAAGTAAATCAATGATCTCAATTACGTATATAGTTCCACGACAACCGCTACGTGTGAGTTCATTTATATTTGAAACATGTATATGTGTTACATGTGTAACACTTATTGTTCAATGTATTACATTAGATGATTTATAGTGTAATTTAACTAATGTTTAAACGTGTAAGATGCAGTGCAACAGGTTGTAGCAAGAACAGTTATGTGGTGCCACCACCGGTATCAGATGTGTGATTGTGATTCAAGGGTCTGTGGTCATGTGATGATTTGGCCACATTGATACAAATGTGATCGATGTGATGATCTGACCCCAAATATAAACGTGTTTGACCATATTGATAAAAATTGTGATAGTCTGAACCACAAATTATGTTTACTGACCATCAATTGTGCACACAAAAGTATTAGTGTGCACTAAATTTGTGTATTTGTGCTTTACAGGCATCCCGTTGCGGACGCCAACTTGTGCACACATGTGGTTGCTGGGATCCTGACGTCACTGAGCGAAAGTGGCGACATAGACACGTCCACAGTATACTAAACTGTGATCAACAACCAAAGAAATATATTGTTGAGCGAAAGTGGTGTATAATTTTGTTAGAAGCAGTTTAGTTGGTGTGTGGGGAGGGGGGAAGTTTGTTTTGTTGTTAATATTTGTTGGTCGTGATATGCGCGTTACAATCTGACACACGTTATTGTTATATGATCAAACAATATTTTTTTGGTCACATGTTATGTTGGTATATGATTTTGCAAGGGTCGCATGTTAGTGTTATGTGATCAGACGATAGTATTGTTATTCAATGGGATCAGACATGAAGCATTGTCGTGTTTTAATGCCTACACATCCTGTACTGATGAACTTGTCCACACTACAAAAGGTTGTGATTATAATTTGTACTACTTGATAATAAATTGTCTATGATCACAAGTCATTATAATGTGCCCATTCATACTACGACTTTGACCATAAGATATAAGCATGCACACTGCAACTTTGACCAACACATAATTAGACTTGAGACACACATGCATGACATGTCCACACTACACAAGGTCGTGATTATAATTAGTACTAATTGATAATAAATTATGTACGTATGATCACAAGTCATTATATTGTGGTCATTCAATGTTACTATAACATATTGTATCAATACAAGCACAATAGAAGATTGGTGTGATGTGTATGATCACATGCCAGTGTATGTGAACATTAGTACTGTCACATATTTATATAGTTTTTTTATATTTCATCCTTTTGTTTTTATTGAGCATATAGATGACATATCCACAATGTATTAGACTGTGATCAACCATAATATATTAAACAAAACACACACAACCATTTTTTCATGGTGTGAACACAAATTAATTTGTACAAACTGACAAATTATTCGATTGTTCACTGCAAACCCATTACAAAATTCAAACCTCAATAAATGATATGTCCACATTATACTAAACTGTGATCAACAACCAAACAAATATATATATGTGCATCCGTTCCTTATAAATATGCAGATCAAACTTTAGTGGACTGTGACCAAAATAAAACTCTTACCCAACCCAACACAAATTTTGATTTTGTGGAATGTCATCACACTTTAACTGACTGTGATCACAATGTAATGAAAATACACACGCGCACACTGATGTTCATTCTCTCAATGGAAAGCCATGGTACATGCTGAAATTCACATTGGACATGATCTCAATCTTATTGAATGTGATTAAGGTCAGACCCCCCAACCCAAACCAGTTGCATATGTAATCAATCGTCGAACACTTTGATGGAAATACGATGTGCAAAGAGACATAACTCCAACATGCAGTTACCATCTATGCAGTGACCGCATGTCCTCAATCACGGCCTTTTGTTAAAATGTGCGTAGTATACGCAATGACCACGTGTAATCGATTAGAGAATTATATTAATAATTGTTACTTAACTCGTGCACTATATTTAATCAGAATATGCAAGAATAATCCAACAAACAAGTAAAAAATGGGGGCTTATGCTAATTGTTGTTACTTAACATGTGCATTTATCTACCAACAAAATGCAAGTATAATCCAACGAAATGCATAAATAGAGCGATCGTTTTCCAATATTATTAAAATGTCGGGTTCAATACAATAACAAACATGAATCCATAGACATTAATTCATAGTCGAACAAGTTGTGATTGTCAAACCACAGTAAAGACAAACTGAATGAACACATAATCCAAAATATCTATCTGCAGCATACTTCAAACCTCACTGGAAGCGCTCAAGGCAAGTCCTACTCTCATGGTTGGCTATTTGGTCACCAAAAATGACATCTCCTGACTGACGCCTTTTGCTGCACCGCAACCTTGATGCCGCTCTTTTTTCGCTTTACACGCCCTTTTGGGTTTGACGCAGGAGGTGGTTTTATAGATGCCTCATTGAGGATCGGGACTCCAAAGCAAATTTCAACATTGTCCGCTACCCTCCTGCCACCACATCCATCTAGACCGACGCTTACCTTGGACAGCACATCGTCAAGTAGCCCATTCATCAGACTCAGCCGCTATGGCATACTTCTCGTAAAACACTTTGACATCACCCAACGTGTTGAACCACTTCCCCATGGTTGGTACGATTGTTTTGTCGTCACACCTGGGCCATTAGATCGTCATGCTCGTCTCGTCGTTGTCCGGTACCGGTGGTGGCACCACGTAGTTGTGCTGGCTACACCAGTGGCGGATCCAGGATTTAAAATCAGTGGAGTCAATAATATTTTGCTAAAAAAAAATTGATGTTTAACAAAACCTAAAGTAAATTGAAAAATTTTCATTCATAATCAATTAACTAGCAATAATTCAATGAACTAGCAAGTAAATATTCCATATTTTAACAATTGATGATCTCCAAAAGTCAAATAGTATAGAAACATAGTAAGTTATGCATTCAATTAGTTAATTTTATTTCCACAACATTCACATAATTCAATTCATGAGTAGGTACTCTTGATTTGATAATATTGACTCATTTAATGAATCAATAAATACATACCCTAATTTAGTCACAAGAGAATTTTGAAAATACTAGAGTGTCACAAGAATTGCAAATGAATTGAGTATGGACCGTAGAAAAATCACAAATGATACTAAAAACTTAGAACTTAGAGAGTAATTTAAAATATAAAAAAAATCACAAGAGGTTGAATTGAGAGAGTGGATATAGAAAGAAGGACCATAGGACAGAGACTGGCAGCACATCGAGTGCAGACTGCGGTGGGCAGCAGCAAAGGACGAGCAGAGGTAGTTCCCGTCGTGCATCGACGGCAGTGAGTTCTCTGATTTTTAAATTAGTGGGTTTGTGGAGCAATTGTTATATGGTCTACTGTGGTATACCTACATAGATACACTACTTATATCTAATTATTTTTGAATAATAATCAATATTGATTATAAAATTCTTTATAAATTTATTAATATTATTATCAAAATAGTTAATCGATATTTTTTAAAGTTTTCAAAATTTCACAAAAATTCACCGCATAAAAAAATTGATGTATTTCAATATTAAGATATTGTACCTACCAATATTAAAAATTGTAAACTCGCACCTTGATCAATGCACTGATTCGATTTTCAAAAATATCCAATCACTGCGTTTACTAAGGCTTGAACTCACGCCCTCACAGTTAAGCTTGCAATGCAGAGACCGTTGAACTAACATTCACTACACGCTTACTATTACGCATAATCTGTATATATACATATACATTTATATATTTTCTTTTCAGAAATCAATTTTTTTTTTCAAAATTCCAGTGGAGTCGCTTGACTCCACTGCTTACAAGCTGGATCCGCCCCTGGGCTACACCCCATTGTGCTGTATTTTGCAAAGATAAACAATAATCACAGTACCCTATAACACGTCGTATGTATCACAGTAAATATGAATCATTGCAAATGTACATGTTTCATGTAGGAATACACCTACTCATAACGGTTGTGGTCCACCAATGGACATGATTGTGTTCATACGTTTACTGACTGTGGTCATACACAATCTGACTGTGGTCGTGTATATTTGTGTGGTCATATACATGTTGCCTGTGTACATGATGATTTGTGGTCAACCGATGTACACACCAATAAAGTGTGTGTTCAACGTGTACCAACTATGCATAATGTGGTCGGACACATACTGATTGTAATCATACACATACTTATAAGGTGTGAGGTTAACGTGTACAAAGTATACATGATGTGGCCTAACATATACTGACTGTGGTCACACACATACTGACTATGGTCATACATCGTATGGTCCACACTTATAATGTGTGTGTTGCCAATGAACTTAAACTAACCACGAATTTATCAATATACACAATGTAATCGACTATGTAATTTTGTCACTTTAACATGAATCATAATTCTCAATATCCACTTTTGCATGATATGCAACAATATAATTAGATTTAACTGGACAACCATTCTCCACTTATATACTGACTGTGGTCACACACATACTAATTGTGGTCATACACCGTATGGTCCACACTTATAACGTGTGTGATCAATGAACTAAACTAACCACGAATTTGTCAATATACATATAAAATATACACAATGTGATCGACTATGTAATTTTGTCACTTTAACATGAATCATAATTCTCAATATCCACTTTTGCATGATATATATACCAAAATTAAATTTAACTGGACAACCATTCTCCACTTCCCCTTCATAAATTATCGACATGCCTAATGCACATGGATTGTTCAACATTCTTCGAAAATACATTTCATTAATCCACCTCAATACGTACGTGAAGATGATGAATGAATTGTAAGCGTGTTGACTGCGATTGAATTCAGCAATAACAAATCTTGAAAATATGTTATCTGCTATTTTTGGCTATAAAAAATCAGATTTATCAATCACCTTAATTGTTTCCTTTTTCTTAGCTAACAAACAGATTTTATTTTATTTTATTTGTTGTTTTTCGGATTTTGTTGCTTTTTTCCTTTATTTTTTCAGAAAACCACTAGCTGTTTTCTTAAAAATACATGGGTGGTTTCCGGTTTTTTGGTACATGTGTGCATAATTAATCTGGTGCATTGGATAGACTTAGACGGTTGCGATCTTTCATTCCTACCTTCCTACCTAAAATCTCTTCCTACTGGATCCGTTTCATATATATATATATATATATATATATATATATATATATATATATATATATATATATATATATATATATATATATTCCATAAATACAAAAATTAAATAATATAAAATTTGTTTATCCATTGCCCTCAAGGCGACGTTTAGCAAAACCGTATTAATAATTGCAAGATTATACTTTTATAATAGTATTATACTTTTAGCAAAACCGTATTAACCATTGCAATATTACTCAATTTTCTAAAAAAGTCACCCAATATTACCAAAACGTAAAAAGGTCACTGCCATCAATTAAAACATAAAAAAAAAATGTCACTACCTTTCATTTACTTAAATTTTTATATATGAAAATATTCAAGTTTCAAATGGAGATTCGTTGGAAAATAAAAATTTATTTATAAATTATGTAATTGTAAATTATTTTTTTACGATTGAGATTTTATATAGTAATATTAATTTTTTATGTTCTCTATTAAATTCTATTTTATTTTATTTCTTATTTTATACTTAAAATATTATAATAATATTCTCCCTATTACTTATTCTCTGTCAACTCCCCCCCTTACACACATATACACACACACACACACACACACATATATATATATATATATATATATATATATATATATATATATATAGTATATTAACTAGTTGTACAAGTAATTATTATTATAAGTACAACATATGAATCATAACCTTATCAAAGTATTTGTATATAAATGAACTAATAGCACGAAGAACATAGAACATTTTATCACTTGTGAAGATGATTAAGTGTAATAAAAGTTTTCACATAAATCTATTTATGTTATAGTTTTTCAAATATATTATTTTAGAAATTCAATGTTAAAGTGATATGGTGCATATTGTAATAAGGCAAAAGTGATAGAGAAAAAAGAGAATATTCTTAAATATTTTAAGTATAAAATAAGAAACAAAATAAAATTTAACAGAGAAAATAGAAAAAAATCAACATTATTATATAAAATCCTAATTGTAAATTTGGATATTTTTATAAACAAAATTTTTAGTTTCCAGTGAATTCTCATTTGAAACTTGGATATTTTTATATATTAATTTAAATAAATAAAAAGTAGTGACATTTTTTTATTTAAATTGACGGTAGCGTAATTTTTTTAACTTTTTCGGAAAATTGAGTGGGATTTTTTACTTTTTAAGAAATTGAGTGACATTTTATTAACATGTTCACAACCTGCTATAACAGGTTTCAGTGACAATTTTGGCTGATATGAAAAGTTAAGTCACTTAAGTGACATGAATGATCATTTTTTAAAATCAATACCAACGTTTCTAAGAGTCAAATCAATTATTCAATGATTTTTTTATAAAAAAATTATCATACGTATTGTCTTTCATTGACTTAAGTGGCTTGGCTGAGCCCATTTTAGGGAAAATGTGCGGATCACTAGGATCATACGATCCTACAAGTTTGTACCATCTGGGACGGATCCTGGTCTCAGTATAACAATTGGGCGATCCTGATGCGATCTAGATAATTTCAGTAAACTTGGATCGGAGGATTGTGCGATCCATCGAGTTGGATCATGATTTTAACGCATATTAGTAAAATACGGTGCGGGAATTAAACACATAAAGTACGACGCGTGTTTTGTTCGGAAAAATGTATGAAAGTACGGTCAATTGTTCATCGATATAAATGTTGACCTTTTACTAAACGTGGTACATTAAAATCCGTGTTTTATGCGGTATTTTTTTTATTCGGGAACATTGATAAACTCTTGTAATTATACTGATTTTATATCAACGATCCTTACATTTCGCTTTTAAAATGAATAGTTCATGTATTAAACGGGTATTAATCGTTACAATTCTGCAAGGTCAAAAAAGCCCATCATTATTTGCAAAAAATTGTTGGAGGGTGCCACACATCTTTTTTAACTGACTCGTGGGTCACAACTTTTTTTTAATGCATTCCCGGGGGTCATTAAACTTACTTAAGTGACTGGGGGGGTGACATTCCGGCATGTTTTGGCCGGAATCATGAAAAAGTCTTATTTGCCCTTTAGAAAATGAGTGAAGTGTCCGTTTTGTCCTTAATTTCACCGCTCAAAACTTGGATAGGGTTTAGTGAGGGTTTCGTGATTGAGTTCTCTGGTCAAAATTCAAATTTAAACTAAAACTGAAATTTTATGGTTGAATTTGAATTTAAGGAACACGAAATTAAACATACCCAACTAACAAACAACCTAATCGAAGACATCAATCAAAACGAAATGCACAGTTGAAAGAAGAATTCGCCGCAGTGAGAGCTTTACCCTCCAAATTCCTCATCTCCTCCAGTCAACAACCAAATTGGTGAAGCCTTGACCAAAAACATTTCCTAGCACAATGTAAACTAAAAATTGAACATATTCTGAGTTCTAGCTACAAATCAAACATACCTAACCAACAAACAACCTAATCAAATACATCAATCAAAACCAAATGCACAGGAGAAACACGAATTCACCGATCGGAAACTGCAGCGAGAGCACCACGAGCAGCATCGAGCTTCGACAAAGCATCGCGGCAAAGCGGATCAACAAACGCCTGATCGACGTCGTTTTGTGATCAAGAATCGAGAAATCCGACGAGGCGGAGAGAGAGAGTTCGTGCGGAGCGAAAATTGCGATCCTGGAGAGCTAAATCGGCGGCGTCAAGAAGAGATTGCAGGCATTTGATGTTGTGATCGACTTCCTTCCTCCAATTTAGGGTTCCTTCTGGGTTTGAATTTGAATTTGTGCTTCAATTCAACAATCTGGGTTGAGTTTCAAGTTTTTTCTGGGTTGTAATTCATGCTTCAGCTTTTGTTGGGGTTCAATTGGAGATGAATGAACTATAGAGGAAGAGGGGCGGGGAAGAGAGGAAGAGAGAGAGGGAGGAAGGGTAGATAAAGTTAAATTAGATAGAAAAATAAGGGCATTTTCGTCTTTTTCATCATAACTCGTCGGATTTCAGCCAAAACATGTCGGAATGTCACCCCCCAGTCATTTAAGTAAGTTTAATGACCCCCGGGAATGCATTAAAAAGAAGTTGTGACCCGCAAGTCAGTTAAAAAAGATGTGTGGCACCCCTCAGTAATTTTTTGCATTATTTGGCAGCCTCAATAGAAAAGTAATACGTCTTTTTAAACGCTTAATTTATCTGTACGTGCTTTCTATGTTTATTAAACATATTGTAACTAACAGAGATTTTAACAACGTTGGTAAGCATCCCACAAAAGGCCTTCATACATCCACGTGCAAGCTACGACCACAACAACCTTCAATTCACCTAGTGTTGGGCATCATTTAACTCTCCAATGACGGAGAAACCAGCAAAACTATATTGCCACAGAGCCTAAGACATTAGAGATGTAAGGGTTTGTGATATGGAATCTCTTTTGTTCAATAGAATTCCCTAAGCCATCAATGGAGATAATATGATGCATTTCTATATTACAAGCAGTATTTCAAGACCATAACTCTATTTGATTACCTCCTTTTCTATTATCTACCACTGTAAAAACGTAAGTCCCGCGGTCAATAAAATTTACATGAATAAATCAATTAATTCATCCAACTTGCTCATGTCAATTAGACATGAAGCACAGAGGATCTATTTTGATGCACATGACACTATTTTCATCAAACACCAACTTTTGGTATAGTGTAACATAGCATTAGTGCATTGCCTTAATGAGCAAAAAATTACTCGGAGGTACCCTAACTTTTGGTGAAATGTTTTTCAGGTACCCCAACTTTTCAAAACTCATTTTAGGGTACCCCTTAGTTTTTGGGTTAGTCATTATTTGGTGCTTTTCCAGTCATCAATTTAGTTAAGTGGCCAAAATACCCTTGTTCCTCCATTTTTGAAGAAATACCCTTGAAGAAGAAAAATAAGGGTATTTTGGTCACTTAATAAAATTGATGGCCGGAAAAACACCAGATAATTACTAACCCAAAAACTAGGGTACCTCAAAATGAGTTTTGAAAAGTTGGGGTACCGAAAAATAGTTTCCCCAAATATTGGGGTACCTCCGAGTAATTTTCTATATAAAGAGACAACTTGCCCAATCAAGGTGGCATGATGAAGTCTAAAAAGGTCTATTTTTCCTTTGTTAGCCAGAACAACCCATGCTGGATTGCAATCATACATGTAGTCATACACATTTACCAACGTTCCACAAAAGGCCCAACGGCTGGGACACTGGCATTGGTTAAACCAAAACAAAGGTGCCATAAGACTAACTAGGTGATGGACATCTCACCCCTAAGGCTCAACGACTGGTTCTTATAATAAATTGAAAGAACCTTGCCAACATAAAGAGCAAGACCTAAGAAAATGAATTATATGAAATAAAGCACATTTCCTGGGTGCAGCTAGACATAAGATGAGAAACACCATCCCATTTCACTGACCAAATTCATTCTGAAGTTAGACACTAACAATCCAAACAAAGCCCTAACTACACATATCCACCATGTGAAATTGAGGCATTGTTGTGGAAGTTGTCAAGAGGACCCTAGCATCCTATAGATGAAATAAAACTAACTCATATAAGATTGTTGCTAATTGAATAAACCAAACACCACTTATATAGCTGGAGGACAAAAATCATAAGTAGGAAGTGGGAAAGTATCATCCACGGAGACGCTTGTAAAGATGAAGACAAGGAAAGGGGACTAATTAAGCTCTCAAACCTTACTACAAAAGTGAATGCCATGTTCACCTAGAGGTTGAGAGGAATGTATCTTTAGACTCAATCCCATCTTTACCATTGTATTCTGCAAGCCTTTGTAGTTTGCACCTCATTTATACCCTACAATTCAAAAGGGGAAAAGGGAACACTCCTTAAGTGGTCCGAAAGGTGGCAGGAAGCCTAGTAAGGACACCAAATGCTTAATTAGATTAGTGGAACAACAATGCTTGGTAGCCTACAACCCTAATAAGTATGCACATCCAAGGCTTATGACCACCCTTCCATGCTCCATTCGAATACCAAATAGGATTCATTGTCTCTCCATTTAAAAAGTTTCATGCCTTTACAGAATGATGGTGCTTCTCTCTCTGAAGGGTTCCCGAATCTCAACTACATAATGTCAACTTCTTTAATTCTCATCATTATACTCCTTATTACTTATGTATGATTACTATTCTCCAGTAGGAATTCAATCCAATACACCACTTCGCCAACTGATCTCAAAATCACATCAAACACACTAGGAATTAGGATTTCTAAGAAACCTGTATGGGCAAGTCCAAATCCCAATCTCAATCAAAAGTCCTTCCCATCAATCTGACAACCATGTTAGGTTTGTTGGATATAAATTATTATGTTCGTCCCAATTATTTAAATTTTCATTTTCTATAGGTGACTCTAGATTTAAGCACACAAACAAACATATACAAGAAACAGAGAAACATCAGGATACTTTACCAACATCTACCCGTTAAGGTTTAATGTTCAAAGGTGAAGGTCGGAAACAGTCAATGTTAATATCCCTGTTTTGAGTTTGACATTAGGTGTTCAGTATCATATATGCATAAAATTTCAAACAATAACTGATTTGAAAATGTATACAATAATTGTTCTCTTACATCTTCAAAATGTTTGAACTCAAACATTATTACCATAAATAAGAAACACCCATATATGAAATCTCAAAAAACAAACCCTAAATTAGTTCTATTTTAAAAATATTAAATACTACGAATGTAAAACACTAACAATAGGGAAAGCGAGAAACTAAAAATTGAGATTGGGGAAAAAAAAGATAGATAATTACAGATACCTAGATGAAGGACGACGAAGTTAAATGTTCAGATTGGCGTTGTTGCATTAATGTCTGAAATATGGAAGATGAGGAAGAAAATCGGGGGAGTTCTTGCCCCAGAATACCATAAGTTTTCAATTTTACTCCCAATTTACCATCAAATAGTTTTTTCATCCCTGTGTACCACTAAATTTTATAAAACAAAGTCCAAAATACCATATCGCACATAAAATTGTTTTTAAATATTTTCTTTATTTTTTCACATTTTATTCCAAATGCCAAGTGCTTGGATTAATTTGCCCCCATACTTGTTCAAAATGGTAAAAATATCACTCAAAAATTTTGGTTAACTTATTGTCATTTAACTTGATAATTTAGTTAAATCTACCACTTCCCCCAAGTACTGCCCGTAACACCCCTCCTCCTTTCTCTCTCCTCTCAAAACTCCATTTGCCCCATTGAAGGAGTCCCCATTAAGCTTGATTTATTGGATTAAGTTGTCCTTATACTAGCCAAAAATGTCAAAGTACCCCTAAAAATTTCCGCGTTCAAAAAAACCACTAAACCTGCTAATTTTGTCAAAATTACCCCTCGGATGACTGGTAACCGGTTATCACCAATAAAATTATATTTCTATTCCCCCCCCCCCCCCATCTTATTCTTTCCCTAATATATTCTCCATCATCTTCTTTCCCATCATCTTTTTCATCAACTTCATCATCTCCTGAACTCAACCACCACTCATCACCATCGTCAAACATCACTCATCACTACCACTGTCAACCACCACTCACCACCGCCAACCATCACCGCCTCTCTCTCTCTTTTCACTACCATAACTTAAGCAGCCAGCAGGGCCTTCGCAATGGCAAGTGACGAGGGTAGGGGAGCCCGACGACAAGCCTGGTGGCAGTCAATGTTTTCCAGCGAGTCTAGACGACGATCGAGGACCACGACGCCGTGGGCGACTAGGTTTCAGGCCCTGTTCTGATGTAAATTAGGGGTGAAAGGAAAGGGTCTTCTAGGTGTCTTTGGGCGGTTGATACGACGCTTTCTAGCGAGTTAAGTGGTGTGTGGAGATTTGTGGAAGAGAAAGAGGGAGTGGGGTGGTGGTTGGTAGTGGTGGTGGTGAGTGGATGGAGATGTGTGAG
Source organism: Portulaca oleracea (assembly GCA_029582165.1). Classification (NCBI taxonomy): domain Eukaryota; kingdom Viridiplantae; phylum Streptophyta; class Magnoliopsida; order Caryophyllales; family Portulacaceae; genus Portulaca; species Portulaca oleracea. The sequence goes on along the minus strand of CM055870.1, from coordinate 33,908,291 downwards.
TTAGATAGAAAGGAAGATGATGAAATGGGGATAAGAGGGGTATGGGAAGGAAGAAAGAGGAATGACAGTGGTGGTGGTGGTGGTGGCTGTAACGACCCGTATTTTTCTAAACTAGATTTATTATGTTAAGTAAAATTTTAATCTCAATTACGATTCATTATTTGTCTTAGTTTGTTAAACTTCCTTACTTTTCAATTAATTATATTAAACTCTAATATGAGTAATTTCAATAGTTAAATTTTAGCTCTTATTAATTTCTAAATTATATAGATTATTATATTTTACACATTTTTCATGTTCTACTTATTAATTTACAAAATAATAATAGCATTTATTATTTCACACATTTTTCAGATTTTGTAAATTAATAATAATAAATGTGTTGCTTTACTTGGTTTTTGAGAAAGCTAAAGCACCTCCACCACCACCCTTCTCTCCCTCTCATATCCATCTTCTTCTTCTTCAAGCTTTCTTCATCCAACTCTTTCTAGCTTTTGTGTTTCCTAAACTTTCTAATTTTTACATTATTATCAAAAGCATTGTCAATGATTATGACCAAGTTATTTTTGATTAAGCCTCCTCTAATTTAAACCCTCCGTAATTATTGAGCATATTATCATTAGCCAAAATAAAAATAATTAGATCTCATTTATACTACCCTCTTATGGTTAAATTTTGCAAAAATTACTTTTTAATCTATTTTACTAGTTACAAAATTTTAATTTTCTTCCAATAATCTCTTTAAATTTCCTAGTTTTCTTACCAATAAAAGCAACCATAATATTTCCTTTTACCCAACAAAAATCATAAAAATTAGATTCCTTTTTCTCAATTATTCAACTTTGGTTCCCCTTTTTGCCACACCTTCCTAGTTTTCCTCTAACTTCCTCTTCAAGCTCTTGCTTTTTCATTAATGGCCTTGTAGGAGGCAAAAATTTGTCGACCAATTAAAAAAAACGACATGTGGAAAAGAAATTAAATTTATTCGGCCAATTATTATCTGCCACATATTAAATTAATTACGATGGTCCATTTAATTTGATTTTAAATGGAAATACATTCTGGCCAATAACATCGTGACACGTGTCAGAGATGATGCAAAAAATCCTAATTATTTCTTTATTTAAAATTATAGGAATAATTAATTAATCTGGGCCCAAGCCCAAAATCCAACTTAAACCCTAGAGGCTAGGCCTCCAGAGCTTATAAATAGGGGTCTTCCCCCTTCATTTTTAACTCCCCTGGAGATTCAGCAGTCAGCACTTCAGAGGCTCTAGGAGAACAAACTGCCAACAGTCTCCGACTACCAAGCGCCAAGGATCGAAGTCTGCAAAAGCTGAAGATCGAGTCTTCAAGCCTCTACTACGTCAAGATCAAGAACTGCTTCAGAGTTCTTCAGCAACACACTGCAGTCTACCCCGGCGGCATTCGACATTCTGCACTCCATAGACTTCAGAAGATCAAACTGCCAGCAGTCTCCAACTACCAAGCGCCAAGGATCAAAGTCTGCAAAAGTTCAAGATTGAATCTTCAAGCCTCTACCGAGTCAAGATCAAGAACTGCTTCAGAGTTCTTCAGCAAGACCTGCAAAGCCTTCAGAAGATCGAACTACAGACGCTCTCCAGCTACAAGCGACAAGGATTAACGTCGGCTAGTTCAACAACTTCTGTTCTTCGCATCAAAAACTGCAGTCGTCTTCCTCGTCTAGCTCATGGATCGAGACCAAGCACTAAGCCCTCGCATCCAAGAACTGAGAGAACTACGACCAACAGTCAACCTTCAGACGGTTAAACTTCGAGCAGACTCCAACTAGCAAGCACTAAGGGGATCAACGCTCAAAACCTTCAGCTCAAGAACTACTGCAAGAATTCTTCAGCTAAACCTACGTTCGAGATCGAGATCAAGCGCTCGCGCCCTCGGCTCACCCAAATTTCAGGAGATCGAATCAGAGGACTACTTCATTGTATTTAATATAGAGATTGTACCCGCATACATTCAAATATTAATACAAATTAATTTTTTTCTCATATTTCTTGTCTTTATTTATTTCAGGCTCGAAATTTGTGTTTACAGGCCTCCTTTATCAACACCTTTACCTAGCAGTAGCAGCCTTTCACCAACCATCAACTATCTTTATACTTCTATAAATCAAATTGTTCAATTAAACTTCCAAACACCATTTCCATAGCCACACCAATCTCTCTCTACAAAATACCCAAACCCATTCTCTATTTTTCCTCCTTGTCGGCTTCCCCTTACCATCACCACCAATGCCACCCACCACCACCAGCTCGACCCCCAGCAACAACCCCAAGCCACCGTCGCCATCAACCCAACTCGCCGGAAAAACACCAACAGAACCACCCAAAAAGCCGCCCAAAATCCCGACCCATAACCACCCATCTCCCTCCTCTGTTTTGTTTGGTCAAGACTGAACCCTCCCGGACCGACGGACCACCTCCACCTTGCGCCACCAAGACCTCCACCGTGACCTCGACGTTGGACTACCTAGTCGCCGGCGTCGCTGCCCTGCCCATTGGGACTCCTTTGTTCCCCTGTTTGTGTTTGTGCGTGAATTAAGGGGGAGGAGGACTAATACCCCTCTTTTGAATTTTTAGCCCAAGGAAAATCCCTCTCTTGTTGGGCCAAGTAAATAATCAGCCCAATCTCTCTATTTTGGTAATCTCCTACCTTATTATTCTTATTCCTAATTAGTTTATTTATTCTCACTATTAATTATCATATTTTTATTACCCAAAAATTTATTTATTTACTGATTACGATTTTTATTATATTGATAAATGTATTTTATAAAGTGGGGGTATTTCCTAATTTCAATTCAATTCATCAAGGATCGGGAAGGAAGGTACATGCAATGACTATTCTTTTATATCATCGCAATATATAGTTTCATGCTCAAACTTTTTCATGCAAAGTCAAGAATTCAATAATCAATAATCAGTATTTCAATATCAATTTTCTTGGCTAAATTATGTGGACCCTTATCAACACTCCCGGTACAGGAGCCTGAGTTAAATAATCGGCTCAGATATGCGCATAGTTAAGGACAAGATCCTATGGTTATTTCAAAAGCATCAATATTATATCATATAGATTGGCCTAAGAACCAATTGGGGGATTCCACTCAGATAATAAATGAGCAAATCATGTTTTAATTACTTCCCTCTCTACCTCTTGCAAAATGAATTTAAATGATCGAACTAAAATGCATTTTACGTGATAGTGTTGCATTGTACTGAGGTCAAAACTCATGTTTTATGTTTTGGTTTAGATGGTAGGTACCTTGGGGAATTTCGTGACGAGAGTGAGCTAACACTAGTGTTAAAGCTAGCTGTTCATGGCTTTGTTAGGATTATCTTAAAGATTACTATTTTATATACAATATCACTATTTTCTGGTGTATTATTGATCCACCTAGAAATGGCTCACCTTAACTTTTCTTTAATAATAATAATAATAATAATAATTATTATTATTATTATTATTATTATTATTATTATTATTATTTTCTTTTTGTTGTTTTATCAAATAGCGTAGTCAAAGCCTTTGCTTTCTCGATAAACGAGGAAGTGGCAGTAACGTCCTCGGCTCAATAAGCTTCTGCTAATATGAGATTAACTATATTAAAATTTGATAAGTGACACTCTAAAAGTCGGGGCGTTACAGTGGCAGACAAGAGGAGTCCTGAGAGCAAGAACAGGGGTGGCAGTGGTGTTGGTGATGGTGGTGGTGGTGATTTATTTACCCCCTCATCAATTAATTTATCTCCACATATCTTATTAACCCTTCTTTTTAATTAATCAAGTTCTAACTATGGATGGAAAGATCATTGGCCTTTATTTAACTGATTAAACTGCCTACAACAGGTTAAAGTGGCAATTTTACAAAATTAACAAGTTTGGTGCATTTTTATTAACGCAAAAAAATTCAAAGGTACTTTTGACATTTTCGAAAAATATAGGGGCAATTTAATCCAAGAACTTCATTAAGCTTTGAAGTTATTTCCCTTCTTTTTCCAAGATTTCTTCTCACGACATCTTGAACCCGATAGCCACCACCATCACAGGCGACCACCTTCATCAATAGTTGAAGCTCCACCCGCTTCACCACCGTGTTCGTCCTCTCCTTCGACGAAGATCCCACCGCCAGTAGCAATAGTGCCCTCTCCTTCGCCTCTGTAAACACAAATTTCGAGCCTGAAATAAATAAAGACAGGAAATTGAGAAACAAATTAATTTTTATTGATTTGGATAAATGTGGATACAATCTCTATATCAAATACAATAATGATGATCCTCTGATTCGATCTCCTATGACTTGAGTGAGCCGAGGGCGCGGACGCTTGATCTCTATCTCAAACGCAGGTCTAGCTGAAGAACTCAGTTGTAGTTCTTTACCTTGACGTGCAGAAAGCTTGGTGCTGTTGATCTTGAACTTTTGTCGACCTTGATCCTTGGCGCTTGGGAGCTAGAGGCCGCTTGCAGTTCGAGCTTCTGAAGTCTCTGGAGTGCAGAATGCTGAATGCCGCCGGTGTAGACTGCAATGTCTTGAAAATGAGGGAGAAGACACCTATTTATAGGCTCTGGAGGCTTAGGGTTGCCTAGGGTTTGAGTCGGCTTTGGGCTTGGGCCCAAATTAATTAATTATTTCTTTATTTAAAATAAAGAAATAATTATGATTTTCTGCATCATAATTGACACGTGTCGCGACGCTATTGGCCATGATATATTTCCATTTAAAAATTAATTAAATGGACCGCCATAATTAATTTTACACATGGCGGATAATAATTGGCCAAATAAATTTATTTTATTTTCCACGTGTCATTTTCTGATTTGCCGACAAATTTTTACCTCCTACAGATGCCCCCTTCGAGAGTCAGCCGCGGACACGAGTTTGGGGTGTTTGAAGCGGTTGGGTCTCGAACATAATTTGCAAGACTCGGTAGGCAAACTGATATGTTCAAAATATTATATGGGCCGCATGGAATGACAGTCTGACAGTTGAGCCATGGGGGAAATAGAAAAAAAGAATGTTGCATGGATATTAATGGGTATTTTTTTTTACCACTAATCTCCCAATTTCTCTTTTTCCTTATTTATTTTTATGAATGGCTGCAAAAGAAACGAATTTTGGTTTGACATGCCAATCAACCATGAGTTGATTACATATATATATATATATATATATATATAATTTCATTACTAGATAAAGACCAATTGTTGTGGGAGTTTAACGGCCAGTATAATTCTTCTTTCTCCTCTATTTAATTTGGATAAAATTTTCCAGAATTTAATTAAATAAATTTCTGAATATCCTTGTAGAGTTAAATTGGCATAGGAATTGGATTGCAGCTAGAGTTGGAATTGGAGTAGAAGACCTATTGATTGTGAATCAGAGTTGTGGTTGGAGTGGAAACTTACACACAATTTACTATAAATTGATTCTTGATCTCTGCTCAGAATCCTCCAACTTCTTCCTCTCAACTGCGAAACACGGTATCATCTGTTCTTCTTACTACTCTTCTTCTTCTACATTGTCTTTTTTTTTTTAACGCCATACCCATGAACATAACTTGACCCCTTTTCTTTCTTTGTGCGTTTCTCCTCTTTTGCTGGCTTTGTATCTTTGGAGTCTTTCACCTCCTCTTTTGGTTCGTCAGAAGGATCTGTTGTGGCCTTTAAATTGTGTTATGTTGATGCTCTTCTTCCCACATCCATCTGTTTTCTTTAAATTTTTCTCCCCAACAGTTTCATACATACATATAATATATATATGATATATATAATCAAGAAGCTTGTACTTTTTGTACCCTTTATCTGATTCTTCACGTGCTGCCAGATTTATCATTAATAAAGAGCACACAACTCAATGGTTATTTCTTGTCTCATTCCCTTTTTTTTTCTAGGTCAAAAAAAAACTGGTATGTTGATCTTTGGATGGGGGAAATTTGATGATCATGATTATGATCAATCACGATGATGATTTTTTTTTTGTTTATCATACTCTTGATGTAGGTCTGATGATCAAGATCACCGAAGGCAAAAAAAAAATTTCGATCATGATTTTAACAGATTTTTTTTTCGATCATGATTTTAACTGATTTTTTTTTTCGATGATCATGATTTTGATCTTGATGATAATCTTCACTCTGATTAGAAGTAGATCATGCTCCTATGATGAATTGTTGATCTTGATCATCATCAACATCTTTCTCCTACTCTTTCAAAACCCCCTTCTCTTTTCTTTTTTTTTTTTCAACTGAACTTGACTGCCATGAATCACTTCCATCATAATTTCTATTTTTGTAGAAATCGAATGCTCTTGATCATGGCTACTGGACATCTTGATTCCATATTTTCCTTTTCTCCAAAGATCGTTTCTTTTGATAATCACCGAGCATTTTTTTTCGATCAAAGTGAAATAGTCTCGATCCATGATGAATTTTGAGCGTTGATGATAAGGGAGATTTTGGTAGTTGTTCCTCATGGCGTCTTCGTCCATGAAGGTAGAAAATTGTATTTAAGAATAGAGGGGGGAGATGGAGAAAAGGGGACGAACGATGGGTTCTACATTTTTATTTTGAGCAATGAGAACATGACTATTCAATAACAGGGAGGCCAAAATCGGTTTACAAGAAGACAAAGAAATGATGTATTTGGCTTCCCCATGACGTGGTTCCTTTCTCAATAATACATCTGACAAAATTCACGTGATCTGAGCAAATTGTGTACTCTTCTATTTTCTCTTTAATTTTCTTTTTTTTTCCTTGTGGTCCCCACATGATGGGTGTATAAGGCTATAACAACATTTGCCCCTTCTGCATACAATCACGTGATTTTTCTTTTTTCACATTTGATTTTATATATATATATATATATATATATATATATATATATATATACTTTTTTTTTTTGACTTTTCATGGTATAAATATTTTCTAACACTTGCCTTTTTCCTTTGGCCATCCTTTTTTTTTTTGGAGGGAGCTGAGATTAATTGGCATCGCCTGCTTAAAGTTGTATTTCCTCGCCAGTGTCTTGCCTACTCCTCAGCGTATTGACGTAGGGTAGTCCTAGACTACTCTCTTGAGCTATGCAGGTCAATCGTCGTCTTCTCCGCTTTTTGTGCTACTCCTCAGCTTGCTGACGTAGGGTAGTCCTAGACTACTCTCTTGAGCGTGCAGTCGTCGCCTTCTCGCTTTTGTGCTACTCCTCGTCTTGACATAGGTAGTCCTAGACTACTCTCTTCGAGCTGCGGGTCGCATCGCATCGCTTCTCCACTTTTGTGTTACTCCTCGTCTTGGCCGACGAGTAGTCCTAGACTACTCTCTTGAGCTATGCAGGTCGACAGCGTTGTCACTCCGCCCTGCCTTGAGTACTCCCCTTGTGATATTCAGGCTTTTCACGTCACCGCTAGAGATCATGGTGCACTTTGTTGATTCGTCTTCGAAATCGCCATCTGTCACCATTTTGGACAAGAAAGGCGACGCCATCGAGGACGGAATAACACTCCGAGTTGATGTGCCGACGCCGCTACCCTCCAAGAAATCCTTGCTCAACGATAAGCTCACAGATTCTCATTGGAGCGTCACTTCTACCCGTGATGTACTGACCTCAGACGGCACCATCACACACAACTATAAAGCTTTGAAGCTCATTTCTCCTCTGTTCAGAGCTTCAGTTCCAGTACAAAAACCATCGCCTTTGCTTCACTATCGCATTGCAGACGGGTCAATAACATGGGGGACGTTCTCGCCTAACGACAACTTTTATATTCCATGTTACTGGGAGTGGCTTGAGGACGTTCTTGGTCGTAATAAGGACAAGCTCATAGACTGGAGGATTTACAACGGATTATATGCGTCTTTGTTTTCCTACGACCTCAGCCTCAATGTTTTCAAGACTTTCTGTGAACTATGGTGCCCTACTACTAACACCTTCTGCACAGAGGATGGAGAAATGTCGATTTCCTTGTGGGACATGTGGAAAATAGCTGGGCTTCCGGCCAGTGGGTCTTACTATGAAGAAGTTGTTCCTTCCGCCCAAGCGTTGTTGTCTGCCGGCCAAGAGGATAGCGACATACCAAAGTCCTGCATTTATCTTTTTTCTGCTTTCCGCAACCAATGTCAAGATGTCAATGGCATTATTCAACTTCCTGCTAGTGAGTGGGTGCGTTTCTGGTATCGTGGCTCGAAGAGGTATGCAAGCCCTCCCCCACGAGATAATAGAAGACGGAAAGGAATTCCACCAGAGACTTACTGTCCTCCTGGATCCATCGCCAAACGTCCAGCACGAACCAAGAAGGAAAGGGGTCCTTTTGTTCTTCTCGGCGTTCCCGAGTCACTGATTGAAGAAGTTTACCTAGCTGCCCTCATATCTTGCTGGTTATGTTGCTTTGCACTACCAACTAACAAGCTTAACCTCATTCGCCCTGGTGTGTTCAAGGCTGCCAGCCAAATTGCGCATGGGCAATGTGTGAATTTGGCCATCCCAACTTTGGCTAGTGTCTACCAAGGTTTGTACCAGATCTCCTATGCTAAGAATTTGAGTAAGCTTGAGGTTATTTTCCCTGTGCAGTACGTTTATGGCTGGTTGGGTACCTATTTCGAGACTCATTTTGATCATCCTAAGTTTAAAGACAACCATTCTCCTAGAATGGTTAAATTTTCAGGAGAAAGAATGGACAAGACATTTGATCGGCAGAGGTCACGTGAATTACTGAGGCGTCCTGAGGTGTCACATATATATTGTATTGCTGAGTTGATGGACACCTGTCGAGAACTGACTGACACTCCTGTATTGTCCACTGGTTGGAAGACTTACATGGTCTGCATGCGTAGCGGTTTTCTGACGCTACGCCAGGGGAGGACTATTGTAATAGAGTCGTACTTCCCTTGTAAATTCGGGCGTCAGTTTGGTTTTTATCAGGATGTGCTTAGTGATCCCAGCAAGACTGTTCGTGGTGGTACTTTAGAAGACGTGGCATGCTATTGGTACAATCTGACAAAGCATGGGCTGAGATCCACGGTGACTATTCCTAGCATACCATGCCCAAAATCCATGATGGTTACAGTAGAGTACGCCAACTGGAGGAAATCTTATCGCCCTGATCTCTTTTCTTCGGAGACTAAGAAGCTCATTCATACCGATACAACGCCACCTAAGGTTCGTAGGGCGAAGGTTAATGACGATGCCTCTGTTCTGGTTGTTACTGATGGGAAAGCAAAAGCACATAAGCCTGTCATGCCCCCTACTGTTCAAGTTGTTCCTCCTGTTGATGATCTTAGGGAGGAAGGAGATGGTAGCTCTTCTATTGGTCCGGACTTGTCTCCTCAAAAGAGTTCTCATGATTCACCTGGGAGGGAGAAAATTGAGGCTTTGAAAGGCTTAGATATCGCGCCAAGGTCCAGGGGTAAATCAAACAGCGCGACTAGCTTGTCTAAGTCCAAAAACAGAGCAAAGGCAAGTCTGTAACTCATCAACCTACCCCCTTTCTTACTTTGTTTCTTTTACTGATGGCGGATACGTGGATGAACTGATATTTTTTTTTTTGTCTGTGCAGGAGTTGACTCCAACGAACAAGGAGTTGTTTGAAGAAATGTTCGGTGATGATGGCAGCGAGAACACCCTGACGGCACCGCTCGCAAGGAGTCGTGAGCCAACTGCATCAATTGACATAATGCCCCCTCCGGTCCACGACGTCAATCGGGCTCATTCTCCTACTCCGTCTGCTTCTGCCTACTTTCCTGGCAAGATCTCCCATGGCTTGGCTGGTGAGGTGCGACGACGGTTTCTTCAACAGTTAAAGAAGTATATTCCACGGACGGAAGATGACATTAATAACCTGAGATCGGAGGCTGAGAAGTTCTATGGAACTTTGTCGTCTCTTGACACAGATCCCTCGGAGCTAAAGGAGCTTGTCGAAACCTACTTGCAAGGAGCTGAACGGTGCCTTAAGTTAGAAGCTCAAGTGGAGAGGCGAATCCCTACAGCAGAGACTTTAGCCAAACGGGAAGCTTTATCTTCTGAACTCCAAGCAGCCCAAGCCTCTGTTGCCGAGATTGACAAGCACTTTGATGAAGAAACTTCGGCTATATTTCGTGCTCATAAGCGTAGAAAGACACTTGAGGCTGAACTTGAGGTAGTGAAAGCGGATGAGCAAAAGTTGCATAGCAAGCTAGCTGAGACTGATGCTTCACTTAAGAGGGCTAAGGACAAGGTGTCTGTTCTTGAGCGGGAACTTGGTGCTTTGGAGACGCCACGAGTTACTGAAAAAGAGAAGGCTGAAGTTGTGATAGCGAGGAGACGTGTCCAAGAGCTCTTGAAGAGATTAGACGCTTGAGATTTGTTTAGCGTTTTTTTTTAACTTCGAATTTTGTCAAATCTTTTTGTTTTCTTTGGTTTTTTCCAGCGAACTGTTACCTCATTCTTTTTTATTTTATCGTATGTTATCGTTAGTGTGTTATATTGCAATAAAGTAGCTCCAATTTCTAGTTTATGCAATAACATGTGTGATAACACTGTAAACGAAACAGACTTCGTTTAACTTTCTTTTACGGCTGTACCAGGCATATGCCTAAGTTGCCTACGTACCTAAAGGGAATGCAAAATCCCAAAAGGATCAAGCCATACGTAGTTCATGAAAAGAAAGAATTTTTATTTATTTATTTAGCCGTTCACAGTTTATACTCTTGCGGGTCAGGAGTATTACATTTTTTTTGTTTTCGTTTTGCCGTACACAGTTTATACTCTTGCGGGCCAGGAGTATTACATTAATGAAATTAAAGGAACTTAAAAATAAAACAGAAATTGACTCTCTTTTTTTTTTTGTGAACAGTTTAGGCTCTTGTTCGGGAGCTTACAATTTGTTGAACTTCAAGGATAGTAGCGCTTCAGGAACTTCCCGTTGATTTGTCCAATATGCACTCCTTCTGCGTCGGCTATCTTGTAGGCACCGTTTGTGTAGACTTCACGCACCACATGAGGGCCATCCCACTTGGAAGTGAACTTGCTTACAGACTTGCGCGAGACAATGATAGGCCTTCTCACAGCTAGTACTTGATCTCCAACACTGAACGAGTGTGGCCGAACCTTTTTGTTGAAAGCTCGCGACAGTCGAGCGTGATAACACTCCAGCTTCTGTTGTGCTTGAAGTCTCTTCTCATCAAGGGCCTCTAGCTCATCTAGGCGAAGCTTGTGATTTTCCTCCTCGGCCAAACCTTCTTGTATCGCAACACGAAGTGACAGAACTTGGATCTCCAAGGGGAGCACAGCTTCTACCCCATATACAAGAGCAAAGGGTGTTGATTGTGTCGGAGTCTTGTACGTCGTTCGGTATGCCCGTAGAGCTTCCCCTAACTTCTCATGCCAATCCCGCTTGGATTTTGAGACAATCTTCTTGAGTAAGTTGCACAACGTCTTGTTGAAAGCCTCTGCCAAGCCATTTGCAGGAGCATTATACATGGACGACTTGTGTTGAGCGAACTTGAACTTTTCACAAAAACTCGTCATCAAACTGTTGACGAATGGCTTACCATTATCAGCGAAGATGTACCTAGGCACGCCATACCGGTAGATGATGTGTGTTCTTATGAAGTCAACTACATTTTCCTTCTTGACTTCTCTAAGAGGAATCGCCTCTGCCCATTTGGAGAAGTAGTCTGTGGCGGCCACGATGTAAGACTGACTAGCCGATGACTTAGGCGTAATTGGTCCAACAACATCAAGACCCCATGCCTCAAACGGCCATGATGCTACCGTAGGATGAAGTGGTTCAGGAGGTTGGTGTATGAAGTTAGCGTGAAACTGGCAAGCGTCACACCTCCTGGCATAATCCATGCAATCTTGTACCATCGTGGGCCAATAATATCCCATCCTCTTGACACGGTCCTGAAGCTTAGGGCCTGATTGATGCGCGCCACATGTCCCAGAGTGAGCTTCTTCCATCACCTGCTTTGCCTCGCCCAAGCCTAGACATCTTAACCAGAGTCACGAAAGGATCGCGATAGAGGTACCATTATAGTAGAAGAGCAGAGGCTCTCGTTGGACTTCTGTCTTATGCCTAGCATCACTAGGTAGCCTTCCATGCTTTAAGTAGTCCATGATGGGTTGGCGCCAATCCTCCACCTCGGTTTCAAGAGCACAGATTGCATTGACCTCTTCTTCTAAATCACAGTGCAGCGATGCTACGACCCATCGGTGCATCTGGGATCGTTATGTTCTCTTACGCTTTGCTAAGGTGGCGCGGACTAGCGAGTGCATCGCCATCTTGTTGAAACTCCTTGGCACATGCTCTACCTTGACTATGTCAATTTCTCCAACAATTGCAACGCCCGACGTGGTACGACACCAAGTCTTCCTTCTTAACTTCATACTCTTCAAGAAGTTGCTTAATGACCAACTGTGAGTCACCATAGACGTTGAGCTCTTTTATCCCCATTTCAGTAGCCATTTGAAGTCCCAGGACCAATGCTTGGTATTCCGCCATATTGTTCGAACATAACTGAGTGAGAACAAACGAGTATGTTAGAACGTGTCTTTCGGGGATACAAAGACAACTCTGCTCGGCGCCATCATGCCTCGCCGCTCCGTCAAAATACATATCCCATGATGGAAAGATGTCTATGAAGAACACGTCTTCCCCTGGCAAGTCATCACTTATCTCCCAATTATCCGAATCGGTGCTCGGCTAAGAAGTCGCTAATGCACATCCTTTGTTGCTTTTTGTGGGCGTAAACAATATCATCTTGTTTGAGATCATGGCCCACTTTGCTAGACGACCACTCAACACCGGTCTAGACAATATATACTTGATAGGATCTGCCTTAAAAATGACATGTACAGTGTGAGACTGCATGTAGTGCCTTAGTTTTTGAACAGCGAAAACCAAGGCTAAGCATATCTTTTGTATGGGAGAGTAATTCAGCTCAGCTCCGACCAGAGTTCGACTTAGGTAATACAACGCTCTTTCTTTTCCATCTTCAGTGTGTTGAGCGAACAACGCCCCCAATGACCTCTCCTGCGCCGTAACATAAAGTATGAGGGGCTTGCCAGGGATCGGTGCTCCTAAGACCGGAGGGTTTGACAAGTATTTCTTGATGGAATCAAAAGCTTTTTGACACGAGTCATCCCACTCGAAAGGAGCACCCTTCTTCATAAGGTGGCTGAAAGGATGGCAACGACCAGCAAGATTTGATATGAACCTCCGAATATAGGCTAGTCGACCTTGAAGACTGCGAAGCTCCTTGAGATTCTTTGGTTCCGGCATTTCCTGGATTGCTTTAATCTTTGTTTAGTCAACCTCGATTCCTCTATGGCGAACGACGAAGCCTAGGAACTTTCCAGAGGTAACACCAAATGCACAGTTTAGAGGATTCATCTTAAGTTGACACCTCCTCAGCCGTTCAAAAATTTGATGGAGATCCTGAAGGTGATCCGCCCTCTTCCTTGACTTAACCACCAAGTCATCGACATAACATTCCACCGTCTTATGAAGCATGTCGCCAAATATTTTCTACATCGCTCTTTGGTACGTTGCTCCGGCATTTTTCAAGCCGAATGGCATTACTTTGTAACAAAATATGCCCTTTGGTGTCCGAAATGCAGTCGCATCTTGATCTTCCGGTGCCATCTGGATTTGATTATACCCAGCGGTGCAATCCGTGAATGACAAGGCCTCATGACCTGTGGTAGAGTTAATCATAAGCTCCGTGATGGGTAAGGGGAAGTCATCTTTTGGACAGGCTTCGTTAAGATCGCAAAGTCCACACAGACGCGAAGTTGTCCGTTCTTCTTCCTTACTGGGACAATGTTTGCAATCCACGTCGGGTACTTCACCTCCCGAATGAATCCTGCTTCGATGAGCTTGTCGACCTCCTTTTCAATTTCTGGAACCAATTCCGGACGGAACCTCCGTTGAGGCTGCTTCTTGGGTGAGACGCTCTTCCTTATAGCTAAGCGGTGAACAGCCACTTTTGGGTCTAATCCCGACATCTCCTTGTAATTCCAAGCGAACACGTCTTTATACTCTGAAAGGAGTCTGAAGTACTCCCCTTCTTCTTACGGTGTAGCGGAGCTTACATAAATGGGGCGAGGATTATCTACCATCCCAAGATCTAGCTCCTTCAATTCATCCACCGTTGCTTGCCCCCCATCCTCAAGAGTCTTAGGAGTTTCAGCAAGCTCTATTTCATCCTCGGGACCTTGGTGTTCTGTGATGGTAATATGATTGGCTGACACAACTTCCTCTTGGTTGGACTCCTTTTCAGATTTGGTATTTACCTGATGACCTGTCAGAACCACGGTACGCCTCTTGACTCTGAGGGAACCATCTGTCTTTATATCTAAGGTAGAGAGACGCTTCATGCGAGAAGGGACAGAGCTTTGAACGTCTGACTCCTATGCGTCCGAAAACGGAAGTGTCTCCTTGACAAAGTTGTGGTTCCACCAATTCCTCACTTGCTTTTATCCTAGCAAGCACTGAAGGCTTCGGCTGGGAATGACCCTTGATTCTGCTGAAAACAGATCTCCTTCTGCTAGGTATGTCTCTTATACGAGTGAAGACAAAAGGGCGTTCACCAGAAGTAGTCGGCCGTAGCCTATCGAACACAGAAGACCTTGGCTTAGGATGCGTGTTTTCCTCCTCACTAACATCAGCCTCTTCAGCTGCAATGTACTGGACCTCGGACCTCCTCTCTTTTCTTCGTGCTGAGATTCTAACTGGTTGTATTGGCTTGTAACCGAGATCAACCTTAGAGACTTTTACCGAACCCCCTTGCTCTTGGATCTTCTTCTGCGTGTCGTTAAAGCCATAAGGCTTGGCCTCAACTACCTCCCCTAAGGGTGCCGGATTTTGAAAGTCATAACCAACCTTTTCCATAAGCTTATACGCCTTCGGATTGAACCCTTCGTTAGTCCTTGGAGTCGGTATATCATCACCATCTTTAGACGACACCACAAACCCGGAAAGAGGTGGTTTCTTGGCCCTGTTTTGTTGTGGGTGGAGGATAGGGATAACCGTATTTGCTTTGAGTGCACTTAGACCCTCCTCACTGACTTTCTTGCTAGACGCATTCTTCGAGCTTCCAATTGTATATTCGGCAAAAGGAGATTCCCCATCCTTTCGGCGAGACTTAGGTATGTACCTTAGAACTGGTAGCACCGCGCCAGATGATGGAGCAACTTGCTTATTGGTCGGTTCAAAGAGTGCCACTGACATTTCCTCTTTATGCGGTACTTCCCGTCTATCGTCTGTTATAACCTCAACATCTTTCTTCAAAACCCTTTTGCCTGTGGAGGTAATTGATGAGGGCATTACCTCCTTAAACGTCACAGTCTCTTCAAAGAATCTTGCATCGGCAAAGTGGGATTCGGCTCTATTAAAAGGCTTAACATCACCAACTATCTTTCTTTCCCCACCTCTATAATACTTCAAACATTGATGTAGATGGAGGCTACGATGCCATGCTCATGTAGCCACGGTCTCCCTAACAGCAACTTATAAGAAGTCTTGGAGTCAATAACATGGAAAATTGCAGCTGTAGACAAGTCACCCATCGCCAATTCAATCCGAATCATCCCGAGTGCTCGTTGACCTTCGAGGTTGAACCCTTGTATCATTGTACGACTCTTGGAGAGCTCTTCAATTGTGATCCCCAATTCTGACATCGTCGACTTTGGCATGATATTCACTGCAGATCCTCCATCAACCAAAATGCGTTTGACCTTCTGTCCACGGATGTAGCCGGATACAAATAGAGGGCGATTATGAAGCTTGGAGCCTAGAAGTAAGTCATCGTCAGTGAAGGTGATAGATGTGTTGCAAGAAACACACTGCGTGAAAGTGCTAGACGATTCTCCCACGTCTTGGACCTTGTCGGCGTAAAGCTCAGGATGTTGCAATGCAGTGGCAACATGACGACGCATTTCTTCAGGAAGATGAAAGATTTTCTCCCATGCCATTTGTGCTGGTACGGCCTCCACAACCCTTAGAGTTTTATCAGTAGCTTCCTGAAGACGGTCTTGGTTTTTCACTTCGTTGTCCTCATCTTCGAGTTCGGAACAGGAGACCATGCTCACCACGACTTTGTCAGCCTTTCCTAGGAAGTCCCATGGGAAATATTCTCCTAAGGTGAGAGGACGACGTGAATCTTGCTCAAACGACCTAGAGGGTTGAACTAACTGCTTCCTAGAGCTGCCAACCTTTTCCCCTTGCCTAGCTGGTTGAGAGCTACTCTTCCTTTCCTGCTGTTTTCTTTTGCGAGACGATGACACTTGAACCTTGTCGTTCTTCCTGGATTTCCTCTGCGTGACCAGAGTCCATCCTCCATCCTCCTCCTGACCTTCTGGCGTTTCAGTATGTTTCCTTTGAGAGGTCCGAGCTAAAATAGGGATAAAAACTGGTTCTTGGCACCCGAACTGGATCATCATAAGATCTTCTCTGTCATATGGAGCCAGTGCGAAATCTGATTAGTCTCGGCGTTGTTCTCAAGTCCAATATTATCCTCCTTCTTGACTAACTTCATGATGCGTTCTTTCGTTATGTATTTCTCGAGAGGGTATTGACTACCTGTGGTAGCGATAGTACCTCGGTCGTTTGTTCTTCCGCTTCTTACGCCTCTTTGGTTGCGGGAGCTCGATAACACCCTTCTCCGGCCAAGTCATCAAGCATTCCGACAAGTCCGAATCGAGGAGCGGATATTTCTTCTCTTGTAGCTCCTTCAACGTAGGGCGTTTCTTAGCATCATTCCTCGAGAATGTGGTTTTTACGCTTTCTTGTTTGGCTCGCTTGGTTGCGGTTGAAGCAGACATGGACTCCTCTTGAAGTCTTCAGCCGCATTCTTCTTGTACTCGTTAGTACCCTTTCTTGCTTCGGACGAAGATGAAGATTTTCCCCGTCGATTCTCTATGGTAATCTCCATGTCGTGTGCTTTGGTTGCCAATTCCTGGAAGGTCCTTGGCTTGACCATTTTGAGGACGTAGAGCAGGTCCCAGTGCATACCTTGAGTGCACATGTTGACAGCCGAAGCCTCAGAGAGGCGATCCTTGCACTCAAGACTAAGAGCCCTCCAACGATGGATGTATTCAAGGACTAGGTCCCCCTCCCATTGTTTGGTATTCGTCAGCTCCGTCATGCTAATAATACGTTGAGTGCTGTAGAACCGGTTTAGAAACTCTCGCTCCATTTCTTCCCAGCTGTTGATAGACTCGGGTTCCAAATCCGTGTACCAGTCGAATGTTATCCCCTTCAGTGATCGAACGAACTGCTTCACCAGTCGGTCTCCTTCCGTCCCTGCATTGCTGCAGGTCTCGATGAAATGCGCAACGTGTTGCTTGGGGTTACCCTTTCCATCAATCTGGTTGAACTTCGGAGGTTGATAGCCGAGTGGCATCCGAAGCGCATCGATCCTCTTTGTGTAGGGCTTTGTGTACAAGTGACTCTTGTTCGACACCTCTCCTAGTTGAGCCCTTACTGCATTAGCGATCATACTCTTGATCTCTTCCGCAGTCATTGATCCTGAAGAGGAGATCTTCTTTATTTCACCGTCGCCATCACCATCACCCTTAGAAGATTCTTTGTCAGATCCCTCCTGGTCAGTTTCTTCATCAGACTCTTCATGAGAGCGCTTCTCTATTATCCTCATCAGTTTCGCGATCTGCTTTCTTTGCTTGTCGATCTTTTTGTCTTTTTCTTCGCTCTCCCTAGCAAGTCTTCTCAGTGTAGACTCCAACTTTGCAATCTTTTCTTCCACGTTGGAAGCGTCCGTTGTCATCACTGGCATGATGACAGTTTGAGTAGACTCAATTTCAGCCTCCGAGAAGATAGATTCCTCTTCAGTCATTGGGGAAGAATCTTCGCTGGAATAGTCTTGGCCTTCAAAGTCCTCAGACTCGAAGATCGGGTTGTAGCGAGTTTGGAGTTCGTCCATTCCACGTGCGGTAGTCATAGCTGAGCCGAAGGTATTTGTAGTGCTTGGCCTCCGAGAACGAGGAGTCATTTGAGGCACTCCCTGAAGGTTTGAATCAACACCCAGACTCTTCCGTGACGGGGTTGGTGCCTTGGTAGTTGGTTCTTCCAGCAGAGCAGAAATTGCAGCAGCAGCGGCGGCAGCCTTCGCCATCCTTCGAGTCATTACTCCGCTTGATGTAGTACTCATAGTTGTCGACCCTTGGGATGAAGCTTGAACGCTCCACTTTGTTGAGGGTTGAGAGACAACTTTCTTGGGTGCCATCGCGTCGCTTGAGTTGAAGATGAATTTGAACTTCTTGGAGAAAGAGATGAGAGGCGGAGATGTCCCACCGGGCGTGCCAAATTTGCAAACACAAATTTCGAGCCTGAAATAAATAAAGACAGGAAATTGAGAAACAAATTATTTTTTATTGATTTGGATAAATGTGGATACAATCTCTATATCAAATACAATAATGATGATCCTCTGATTCGATCTCCTATGACTTGGGTGAGCCGAGGGCGTGGACGCTTGATCTCGATCTCAAACGCAGGTCTAGCTGAAGAACTCAGTTGTAGTTCTTTACCTTGACGTGCAGAAAGCTTGAAGCTGTTGATCTTGAACTTTTGTCGACCTTGATCCTTGGCGCTTGGGAGCTAGAGGCCGCTTGCAGTTCGAGCTTCTGAAGTCTCTGGAGTGCAGAATGCTGAATGCCGCCGGTGTAGACTGCAGTGTCTTGAAAATGAGGGAGGAGACACCTATTTATAGGCTCTGGAGGCTTAGGGTTGCCTAGGGTTTGAGTCGGCTTTGGGCTTGGGCTCAAATTAATTAATTATCCCTTTATTTAAAATAAAGAAATAATTATGATTTTCTGCATCATAATTGACACGTGTCGCGACGCTATTGGCCATGATATATTTCCATTTAAAAACTAATTAAATGGACCGCCATAATTAATTTTACACGTGGCGGATATTAATTGGCCAAATAAATTTATTTTATTTTCCACGTGTCATTTTCTGATTTGCCGACAAATTTTTACCTCCTACAGCCTCCAACGCCAATGTGTCTTGGGGTTAGCTTCACCGCCGGCACCTTCGCCGCATCCGCAAGTACATCATCTTTGTTCACCACCACCACCACCTCTTCGCCGCTCGAACACCACAACCGTAACTTATGCTAACCAGACACCACCACCAGCCACCTATGACCATCAATTGAGCTATCATCAACCATAATTAACCACCCAATCATGCCATCACCCATCAAACACTCATCTCTCTGATCTCGATTCTAACCAAAATCAAACCGAAAATTGATACCCACAACTATAATCAACCAATCTGATTTATAAACTTACCTGAGGTGGCCGAAAAATCGCTTGAAGCCACCCTGATCTGGGATGAGTCGACGGGTCATCAATTACTAATCGTACTAGCCAAACTCAGTGGTCGCTACACCATTTGATGTTTTTCGATTAAGTGACTGCGTAGGTTTGCATGTGTTAATATCCTTCCATTTTATTTATTGCTTGATTGTTGCTTTAATTAATCTCTTGAGTGGAATATGAAGTCATAGAAAGACTTTCTATGATTCGGAATTAGCCACTTTTGAGGAATTGTATTCTAACTGGTTTATTATATGTCGCTTAATCTCAGTAATTCTTTTTGGTTTTTACCATTTATTACCGATTTTAGGCTTAATTAAAAATTCGTGCTATTAGATATGGGATAATTTGGTGTCTTTATTTAAGCTACCTGGTTGATTAATCTTTAAACTTGGGTGGAATTGTGCATTGCGCTGCTTTTTATTGCTTTGTGCTTTAGACTAGAGTTATCGAGGGACACTATGAGTCTATGACCTATCTCATGATGAAGATTGAATAGGGGGGGGGGGAATTTCTTTTGTAAAATGTTGGATTTTATTTTGGAGTTGAACGACAGATGGTTGGATGAGGATAAAGAAGATGAGGATGCGAGATGAAAAATGAAGATGAGAAATGAGGAGGAGAGAGAATTTAACATAAAAAATTAAATTAAAAATAAATTTTACCTTGATAACAGGTATCTGTCATCATAATGACATTGTTGTCAGTTTTACTAAGTTCAGTGGCACCGAATTCACCGAAAAATTTTCGATGACATTTTAGACATTTTGCCCAACTATAAGGGCAATTTGACCCGAGCAACAAAACAACCATTCACTCGTGTTTCCTAAATCCTTCCCTCTTTCCCTCCACCATCTTTCCTATTAAGCTATTCGCTCGTGTTTCCATCTCCAAATTTAATTTGTTTTGTTTCTAAAATGATTCCTCTTTTACTCTTTTTATTTAGGAAAATTAGATTCTAATAACCCCTGTTTTAGTAATTTGAATGGTAATAATCCCTTTTTTTGTATGTCGGTGTGCCCAAAAAAATAGAATTGTATTTCTTTGATACTAAATCTACTTTCATGTTTTTCACATTGAGGTTTTTTAAATTTTCTGATTTTTCTATTTTTTTTTCATTCTTGCCCCTAGAAAGATTAAAAGTGTAGTTACTAAAAGATTTTTTTTAAAGAATCCTAACAATTATTATGATTTATTTTAAGGAATAATTAAGGAAAAATAAAAAATAGAAAAAAGATTGAAAGCATTTAGGACAAACTTTGTAAATTCACCAGAAATCGCAGGAAAGTCCCTAGTAGCTGGGGAAACAAAGTCCCTGGCAACAGCGCTAAAAATTTGATACGCTGCAAGTACACGGTATACAATGTAGTATATCAAGGTTGTTCCCACGAGGACTTGTTCAACTTTCACACTGCACTATTCCACCAGAAAGGATGTCAGGTTGGTCAAATATTGGGTTTTTACTTAGCAACTATCACTAGTCTAATCAAAGTTGTAAATTTTTTAGGTTTTATCATATTTATAGGGGCGTTTAGGGGAATTACTATAGCTATTCAATCAATTAGGAACTAATTTCAACACTTAGCAATTTGCACTAATTTAGGGTGAATAATCATACTAAGACCTATCGTAACAAACTTTCGATCCGAGGTGAGTTGCATTAATCAAATTAAACACCTATTTTCATGCCTATTCAATTCAATCAAGATAATAACAGATTATAGAACGACTCAAAGCATAAAAACACATTATTTCTAACCTAGTTTGACACCTATTTAACATTTGTCAATCCAATTCAAAATAACAATCTTCCGACTTTGTATTAAGAATCTAATTAAACCAAGTAAAAGATGATCAATCAATTACTATGACATACAAACCACAAAGATTAAAAGAATTCTAGCAAATTTCTGAAATTAAATACCGAATTTTTGTTGAATAACATTGAGTTCGTCCCATAAACTAAGAAATTAACTGCTCATAGTTGATAAAAACTACTACTAAAATAGCATGAATCAAACTGGAAAACATAAATGAATCTAAAATAAGAGATAACTACGATTCAACAATTGAATGCAATCCCGGCTTGTGAAAGTTTCCTTCTCCCAAGCTTGAATCTTCAATCCCCTTCAATGGCGGCTCTCTTTGACGGTGTAGAAAAATTGGATCGTATTGGGATCAGGTCCAATTCTATAAACCAATGGTGAATGATTCCCCTAGGATGGATGACCCTCTTTCCTCAGCTATGAAAGCTTGGGACATAGTCCATTTTAAGGTGGACACGAGCCGAAGAAGGACGGTCACGGTTATTCGATGGATGGGATCCAATGGATGGGTCGAGATTCCCTTTAGGTAGGTGTCCTTTCTATCTCGGCATGACTAATGGAGAAAGGGGTCCGGGATGGTGGTGTTAGAGGTGAAGTTGCTAACGGATGGTCAACAATCACGTCACAGCTGTGACTTCCATGGTCACGACCGTGACTCTCCTTGAAAGGGATGGCAGGCTAAAGGTCAGGGTGTCGCGGGTGCGACCTCCCTCGTCACGACCGGGACCCCTTTTTCTCCTCGCTTCATTTTTTGGCCAGACGATCGCCACGAGCGTGACACATCTGTCACGACCGTGAGACATTTTGGAATCGAAGACCGTCGCGCCCATGACCGCCTTGTCACGACCGCGACCAAATTGCCACTAAATCGAGTCACCCGCGACAGGCGCGGATGGCGCCCACATAGGCGCAGATAGTGCCTTCTATGTTCTTCGTTGATGCTCCTCCTGTCTTAGGCGCATATCGTGGCAGGCGAGGCGCAGTTAGCGCCTGAGACTAACGTCCAATTTTGGGTTGGGCCTCCTCTTTGGCTTGCTATTTTCCTCATTGATCTTTTACTCATCTTTTTTCTCTTTGTTTTTCCTTGATTTGTCACATAATCTGCAAAATTCTATCAATCTCCAAACCAAGTGAAGTAATCACGAATTCCGGTATAAAATAGCAATTAAGTTTAATCACAAATCACCCAAAATGTACATGTTAAGTACCTAATTGACCTTATAAAATATACACTTATCATCGTACGACAATCTTTCTATGACCTCAACTAATTTGCCAAGTCCCATTCTAGGCGTAGTAACTCGACCCATGATTGTGTTGTGATTATTGACAGGTTTGGGATGACACCGATTGCCTCTTGACTGTTAGTTGCCTTTGACCCGTTCTTTTTTTTTATTCGATTTTTGATGAACTGCTTTTGAGGTCCGTGGCAAGGCTCGTTGGATGTCATCTTGTTGCATGAGCTTTCGTCGCTTTGACCTCTTGCATTTAAAGAAAAATGTATGTAACAATTTAGTGAATAAATGTATTAAAACAATGCATTATGAATTTTACTTTAACAAAAAAGAAATGTTTATATCATGGTGAACAAGTGTTTGCATTACTATGGACACATCTTCAAATCCCGGTGAACAATCATTTATATCATAGTGAACAATGACGACTACTTTTAATTTCATGCAAAGTAAAGATTAAGAATGAAATAATTTAGGTTTAAGTAACATTTTTCATAATGAAGCAATATTCTTAACACAATCAACAAGTATTTATATGACAGTGAACATATGTTCAATTTCCAGTGAATCACTATTCATATGACAATTGATGCATGATAGTGAACAAGTGTTCATGAAGCATGATATTGAACAATGATGATTAATTTTGATTTCGTAGAAAGTAAAGGATAAGAATGGACAAGCTTAGCTCAATGCAACTTTTTTCAACATCAAGGTTAATATGTGGGATTACGTTTGAGTGGATGCATCAGTACACTACTAATGATGTTTGCAGTCTTCAACAATTTAATTTTCTTCCTCCATAGCGTTACGTATTTCTGGATCTCTGAAAATCACATAAAAAGAATAATTTATAATTATTTCAGTAAGGGTTAACATGTTCATTCATCATGTACAAATTGTTCACTTGTGATATAAACTTTATCTTATAGGCGTTCCAACAGTATTATCATCCCGATGTGTATCTTGATGAATATTTTCAATTCCCACATCTGTCGTATGAGCAATTGCCACTTCATTGCCGTTAAAATTGACACAAATTCCCACATGCGAGGATGACACGATGTTACTCCGCCCGTTCCGAATTATTCGTCTTTCTATTGACTGCCACGGTTTCTAATATCACTCTTTGATTGATATTTTTTTATATAACATTTTCTTAACAATTGTAATGTTATACTTTGAGGACAATATTTTTCGTTACGAATATGATGACAGTAATTTTATTTAACAAATCATTTATATATTGAGAAACTTATGGTCAAAATTTTTTTAAATGATAATTTTTTAACAATTGCGATATGATAATATTTTTGGTTATCAATATGATGGTAGTAATTTTATTTAATAAATCATTCATTAAAATTTTTAAAATTTGAGTGCAAAGAAAACAAACATGGAAGAGGGTAGGGATTACAATTTGATTGTCAAGTCAGCAAAATCGTTAACCGCAGACAGCGCAAGGGATCGAAGATAGTTTTGATCCTTGATGAAATCGAAAATTTAAGATCAAACCTAGTTAAGCCCTTCCTTTCAGTCTCGAATTCGTCAAACCATCCCTGGTTAGTGCTTAATCAAGTTAATTAAAATAGGCCTTAGATAAACAGAACCTACTTGTTTCAATTGAATGCAGAAAACCCCAGCTGCTTCATTTTTCAAATTCTATAGCTTCTAGAATGGCGCCTGGAGCTTCGAAAGTGCCTGTCGATGTTGTTGAGATTGACAGCAGCGACGATGAAGATAGCGAATTACCTTTGCCGATGAGAACAGACTTGAACAATGGAAATGTTCCTCAATTGAAGGTACCTAAAGCTGAATTGGCTGTTATTCCCACGGATTCTCCGTTCAGTAGTAGTAGTAGTAAGCAGAAGCTTGATTGTCGAAGTTTCTGGCAAGCTGGAAACTATGAAATTGGGCCTTCTTCTTTCGCTCCTGTTCGGGGTAGGGCTTTCTCTTTTCTATCATCCTCATTCAATATGGTTTTTATTGCCGGGAGTGCTTGACTGGATTGTGATTTGCTAATGTCGTTGCCTATTGTAATGGATTTTGCAGGGGAACTGGAGCATGCGCGTGTACATCCCAAGTTTCTTCATTCTAATGCTACTTCTCACAAATGGGCTTTCGGTGGTAGGTTCAATTCTATTTGTAATTAGCTTTTGCATTTGTTTGATTGAGATTTTAGAGGTGTTCGGATCATGTAGTCTGAAATATACTCCCCACATTATGGCTTGCTGTAGTGTTGCTACATAGGTGTGGGTTCTAGCTATCTACATGCTTTAGGTTATTCGGTTATCCCTTCTTAGGTGTCTATTATCTGAAATTGGCTATGTTCAATGGTCATTGTCGAGAAGAAGAAAATGCTATCAGGCAGTCTTTTGGGCATCTGATTCTCCCTTGACACTGCTAATTGGAAGGCATACAGGCATAGTGCAACAGGATGGACAACTTGACTCGGGATGCTCCTCAATTGAGTATATGGGGATGATATCCATGCAAACATTAGTGCTCAGACTAAGCCTTTAATTTCTTCATTCTTGTGCGAGTAATGTTTTACACTGTGAGATGGGCCATCATCGCGACATACAGTGTAGTCTGTTAATTTAATGTACTCGTTTTGCCCATCTTTTTTTTTTTTTTTGGGGAGGGGATGGAATGGTTTTAAATTGCAGCAGCGAATTTGATGGACTTAGCAGCTTAGTTAGCTCCAGTTTGAAAGGAATGTGGGTACTATTCAATCTGATAGAGTTTTAGAGTTGGAATGCCCTATTCGCCCCCTTCTGGACTTGGCAAAATGTTCTTGGTCAAGAAAGACATCTTGTGGCTCATTTGAGTGGGTGAATTACTTTGTGGTATGCCATGAAATTTTTCATGTGATAAGAGGATACTAGTAAGTTTATAGGAATGCCTGTTGGTGATGAGGGTGAGAGAAGGAAGCTATGCAGCTCTTTTGTCAGGAGCTTTTGCTTGCCCATTCCATTATAATAAACACCAATGAAGTCCAATAGTCCATTAGAGGAGTTCCAAGGGCTGTCACAGTCATACTCGTGCACCTTTTTAGCGAGCTAGTCACCTATGGTTTCATTCTCTGCAGAGTTTCTGCTGATGCATTGAAGTATTTGGCAGACACCTCACTGGACTTTGCCAAATACTTAAACTTGATTTTATTTATTTATTTATTGTTTTGCAGCTATTGCTGAGCTCTTGGATAATGCTGTAGATGAGGTGAGTGCACTTTTATTTGTTCCCTGACCTCATAGCTCTTTATTGTTCTACATTGCTGGTTGTTTTATTGCATGTGAGGGACAATTTCTTTTACAGATGCTATATTCTTATAAAACATGGTTAATTTTGGATTGTGCTGTGAATGTGATACTTATGCTCTGGTTCTGTATTGACTATTGGCCTTCTAATGGAACAATTATTTGTGTTCATTGTATTCAATTATGGCGGTGAAAATTTCTGTTGTAGATTTTATGGTTGATATGAAATGAATAAGCTGGGCTTTTATTCGTGAGGATTAGAATAATATGGACTAGATCATTTGCCTCAATTTCGGACACTACAACTGCAAGAAAAATGTGAGTAAAATCTGTTGTAACTTTCATGGTAGACTTTGTGATAAGGAAACCTACTTGTGAGGGTTGTAATATCTATGTTCCCTGCTTAATCTAAGTTCTATTAGAACTTTATGGTTAGGATTATCAGCCTAGCTTAAAAATGGGCATTGTGTTGTATGCGGTTACTTCCGTCCTGATGTATGTTCAGAGTGGGTCAATCTTGGAGGAAGCCTTGCATGTGAACAGAGAAAGGCCAGAATCTTTGGATCCAGTATTCCAGATGATGTGACAATCAGAAAAACCAATAGTTCCCTGATAGGGGGCCCAAATATTACTTCTTAGTCATCAGTGGAAGTTTGGAAGCACTCAAGCTGTGTTATAATATTGGTTATTCTTGGGTATGACCCTTTTCTTTTACTGTCTTCAAATATGTGCTAATAGGAGGTGATGCTTCCATTGATCTTTCTTTTAATCTTCTACTTTTACATCCAGATTGTCAGTAGTTTCTTTAGTTGGCTTAGGAAGTAAGGTGTTTTCATTTCTATCATGATATCTAGTTCTCAATTTTTGAACCAATAAAAAGGCATTTATGAAGAAATGTACCTCCTCCCAACTTGTCAAATTTTGAAAAATTTAAAATAAAGAGAACATTATTGACTACTCAACTGGAAATGGAAAGGCCTTTTTTGTCCAATAAAGAAATTAGACAAGTTTTATGGGACATTCAAAAAAGAAAATTATATAGCATTGTTATGGGATTGAGGGAGCAATAACTTTGTTGGTTGCTTTAGTGTTCCATAATTGATTAATTATAGCTGGTATACTTACTCTTGTCTGTTCTTGCCTATGTTGTAGATACCCAATGGTGCAACATTTGTGAAGGTTGATAAAATTCTGAATGTGAAAGATAACTCTCCAGCGTTGCTTTTTCAAGGTAGCTTATCCAGTTATTTATTCACTATAAGCTAATCTTTGATACCCCTTGCAATGCACGGAATGTTTTTCAATAATTTCACATAATTTGTTTTTCAGAGTAATTTTTAAAGATTATCAATTCAATCCTGTTAAAAATTATCAATTCTTATGATAGTTAGGAACTAATAAAAAATGTGTATAATAATTCAGTCCATATTATTAGCAAATATCCATACTTTATAATTATTAGCTCAGGAAAAATATTAAACTTTGTTTCATAATTCACATCATCATAAGTTAAGAAACATATTTAAGTATTTATTTACTAAATTAAATACTTGTTAAATTTTTGAAATTCTTTTTCTTAATTTATAAAGTTAGTATAATACTCCATCCATTCCAAATTAATTGATACTTTTAACTAATTTTTTTTTGTTCCAAAATAATTATCACTTTCCGCTTCCTGGTATCTAATTTATTTATTTTATTTTTGATAATTTATTTATGATAGTTAAGAACTAATGAAAAATGTGTATAGTAATTCAGTCCATATTATTAGCAAATATCCATACTTTATAATTATTAGCTCAGGAAAAATATTAAACTTTGTTTCATAATTCACATCATCATAAGTTAAGAAACATATTTAAGTATTTATTTACTAAATTAAATACTTGTTAAATTTTTGAAATTCTTTTTCTTAATTTATAAAGTTAGTATAATACTCCATCCATTCCAAATTAATTGATACTTTAACTAATTTTTTTTTTGTTCCAAAATAATTGTCACTTTCCGCTTCCTGGTATCTAATTTATTTATTTTATTTTTGATAATTAATTGTATTTACCATTTTACTTTTTCTTTCAATAAAAACTCTTCAGTTTCCTCCTAATCCCATGTCTCAAATTTGCTTCCAATCTCCACAGACCACAGTACACTACTCATGCCTCCCCCTCCGTTCTCTCAAAAAATAAAAAAAAGACAATATCTCCATCTCGACTGGGGCCTTTAGTGTTGAGATTTACCCTTTATTATTAGAGGGCCAAATGTTTCAGAGGATGGCGTCCTACATTCCTAACTGCAACTGTTAGAGATAGAAAGAGATGGGAGTATCGTGTGGGGTTTGTCAATTTCGTTTGAGGGCCAAATGTATCGGTTTTCAGCAGCTTATTCCGGTCAATCTCCGGGTGTTTTCCGGCTACAATTGGCGAGATTTACCCTTTATTGTTGGTATCTCCTCCATTTCCTTCATGGTACTCTTTCTCTCCTTCCCTTCAATTAGGTACTTAAATTAGGGTTAAGCTTGATTTGAATGATAAAAAGCAACTTATTGTTGGCCTACATTGCATTGGATTCTTAGGTTGCTTAATTGGATAATTATAGTACTCGTGAGGCAAAATTATGATGGTTGTAATTGACAAATTTTCTGAAATTCGAAGAGTTGGGAGTATCAGTGGTGAAGACTGAAGAGGGAGAGGTGAGGAAGGCACTGTTGGAAATGGGCTTCAGGAACATAACTCATTTATTTAGAGAGAGAAAAAGTAACATGTTGTTAATGCTATGGTAGTAGTTTCCTGTTGAGCCTTGGCACATGCGCACTGTGGCTATGAGCCAATTAAATTGGAAGAGAGGGAGTATAAATTAGTGATGCAATAGGCCAACCTTGAAATCAATGGTAAATAATTTTATTTTATTTTTCTTTGTAACAAGGATGTTGTTTGTTTGAAAAAAGAATGTTACAGTGAATGACAATTCCATTTCTCGTTATCTTTGTTTTTGTTTTTGCTGTTTTAGCCTCTTTTTATAATTTTTTTAATCTATACTTCATCTTCTTGACTTCTTGTTCATTTGTTGGTAGTTTACTTATAATTTGATTTTCTTATAGTTTGAAATATATGCAGTAGTGTTTATGAAAAATTTACTTTTTAGAATAGTTATTAAAGATACTGCAAAACAATAGTATACACTTTCCATGGAACTTTTACTTTGATATCTAATATTATATTTTATTTCCTATGTTGTGCTTACAATAATAGTAAAATGGATGGAAGGAAAACTAAGAAATGTTCTAATTGTGTATTAAATGTTGGTAACTCATGTATGACTTTGATTTTTTTTTCTTTGGTTAAGATTATATTTATGAGTTTATTAAATTGTGTAGGTTTGGAATTGCTTTGGAAATCACCAAACCTCCTAAATGATTTCTTTTAGGTTTGGATTTTCCTTAGGAGCTTTTATATTAATATATATACATATATATAGATATCCTAGAATTTTGTACCATTCCGCAATTAGATAAATTTTGCGAGTTCATGTTATGTCACTGGAGGGCTGTTCTAGTTATGCAGTATTATGATAAGCTCTGCAAATTATGTTCAGATGATGGGGGAGGTATGGATCCAGAGGGACTAAGGAAATGCATGAGCTTGGGCTATTCATCGAAGACATCAAATACAACCATTGGACAGTGTGAGTTTTTGAGCTCCTGTTGCCTTTTTCTTTCTTTTTCTTTCCCCTTCATTCGAAGTGTTATGATTCTTTCTTTTTCTTTTTCTTTCCCTTTCTATTGAAGTGAGTACATTTCTACTCTCTGAGTAGAAAGAAGTGAGTTTGTCAAATGAACTTGCTAGCTGCCATCTTTTAAATTTGACTTATTGGTGAGCATTTAACAGGCCCTTTTCAATTTTTCCCCCTTTGTTGTAGTTGTTTTTTCCCCCTCTGCTTGGGGGGGGGGGGGGGGGCTTTTCTATTTGATTGTATCGAAAGGCCCACTGAATTGGGATTTCCCTATTGGGCCGGGTCATTTCGGGGCAAGAGGGGGGGGGGGGGGGAGGGGGTTTGGCAGGGCTGGTGGTGGCAGTAGGTAGAGAGTGAGTTGTGAATTCCTCTGTTGTGTTCTCTATTACTGGCCTCTCACCATGAAAATTCTGTCTTTCCTGTTTCTATCCATCTATATTGTATTGGGTAAGGAATTAATTGGCTCAGAGGAGGATAGGATCTATAAATACAAAGAGCAAGCTGCTAGAAAGTGATAAACACTCTGATTAAATGTGTATAGATAGAACGGAACCACAGAATCTACAGAGGTAGGTTGTTTGGTGAAGATATCTGCCAAGAATACCAGTTTTGTATTTAATTAGAAGGCAGATACAATGCAATTTAGAGCTAAAGAAACAGCAGCTTTTGAGTATATGTAGGTGAGAAAGTGTTGAGAATGGGCAAGGAATCAGTTTTGAAAGAATTGAGCCGTATGAAATACAAGTTGGTTGCTTCACCCCCCCCCCCCCAAAAAAAAAGCCACACACACGCACACACCCACCAAACCATTAATCAAGAAGTAAATAAATAAAAGGCAAGCTTTTGTTTCATTTACTAGTGCTTCCAGAGCAATCATGACAAATAAAATAACTAGTGCAAAGGCTCCTACACAAAACAAGGGCTAGGCAGAAGAAGCACGCATATTTACATCTTCTGACAACCTAAAGACACATCAGCCCTACACACAAAAGGCCATAAAATCCCCCCCCCCCCCAAAAAAAAAAACTAAAGAAAAGAAATGTAGTAAATAAAAATTGAGGGAGTTTGGACATTTGCAAAGGAGGACGTTGCACAGGAGAGGAATGTTATCAAGGCCAAATACGGGCTTGATGATATGGGATGGTACAGTAAGAAAAGTTCCTGGGTCTGTGGGCTAGGATTTCAGAAAACTATCTCAGCTCGCCTAGAGCACTTCAAAATATAGTACATTTTAAGGTGAAGAGAGGGCCCAGTGTGTTGTTTAGGCAAGATATTTTGTGTGGCGATTTACCTCTTAAGAAGAATGATAGAGAACGGGCTCTGATACCAAGTTGATAGAGAGAACTGGAAATCACCTAGTAAATACAAAAAAAAAAAAACGCTAATAAGTGATAAGGCATTGGAGTCATTTAGGGTTTCATTTTGTTGTCTGAGTTCACTCTTCTCTGCAGTTTTCCTTGAGTCTCTGATCCTCAAAAGCTCACACTCTCCCTCTCCCTGTCCCTCTCCTTCTCACACTAATCGCATCTAGTAGCAGTAGCACACATCAAGGCATCAACTCTCTTTGATTTTGGTCTTCCATATGCTGGTGGTGGCCAGGGTGTACGCTTATTGTTGCGCAAGTTTGGTATATCTCAAATCGAGAGACTTGGAAGGTTGCTAGATAAATAGTGCAAAATTTTTTCCATCGGTATTTGTTTATAGGGTCGAATATACGGTTTGTCCAAATCAATTTGATGGTCAACAGTCAACAGTCAACACCATAATCTGGTTAATTGCCAAACATACAACTGTTGATTACAGTTTACCATTTATGGTTGACTAAAAAGCATGTCGCATGTCCGGCAATTTTAAAACAACTTTTAAGTACTTGTTAATTGCATTTGATTTTCTTGAATTATTAATCGTATTTGGATGTCCTATTCCTGTGAGGTGTTGTCTCATAATATCAACTGTAATTAGTAGGTATCAACTATCAACATCCTACTGGAAGGTTTTATAAAAAAATAATACTCCAGGCTTCAGGGTCGGGTGACCCTCTGAACTGACCTGTGACCCGTTGGGTCAGGGTCGGAGATCCCTGACCCGAAGTTGGGTAGGGTCGATGGTTCTATGATTCCCGACCCAACCTGCATCCATGTACATTAAAAAAGGGTGCCTGAGCCCACTCAGCCCAGTGAGGCAGGAGGCACGAACATATTAAAAAAAATTGAAGCGCAAAAAACCGTATAGGTCCTTGGTGACTGAAGCTCGGGCATGCACACAAAGCACACTTCTGTTTCAAAATCACATCCAAGTTATAATTTCACATAATAAGTTCGATAATGACATTCAAATAATGGATTAAACACAATTATCAAGGAAGAGCAGCAGAGAATAATCCATTAAAAAATTATACCCACAATATAATCATGTAATTCATTACTAGTTAACAAATCAAAACAAAACAAACAAATAAATAAAAACAAATAAAAAGCTCTGCCCACTGCCAGTAGCAGATGAAGAAATCAAAACAGATAAATTAACTAAATAATAAGATTTATAAGATAGACAGAAAGAGAGGCTGAGATATAGAGCATCTGCAAAACCAAAAACAAAGGGGAAATTCGAGTGGACATAGTAGGAAAAAACCAATAAAAACCATGGAAAAAACAAACCCAGAAAACCCACAAGTAGAAAGGGATAAAAAAAACAGATGTTCACTTCGAACCCTGAACAGAGGAAGAAGAAAGGAGAGAGGAAGAGGAAGAACCAGAAGCAGGGGCAGCAGACAGGTCAGCAAAAAAGGAAAAAAAAACATAGGGAGAATAAATACTACTTGGGTTTGTCGAAGCAGATCAACCGCAGCAACAGAGAGGAAGAAGAAGAGAATAGCAGCCACTTGAGAGAGGACAAAATTGATAGCATGCAAGCCGCATAGGAGAAACTGAGAGAGAGAAGTGCACGTGAGAATTAGGGTTTCCAGATGAGTTTTGTTTCTTTAAATTATCTATTTTTAATTATTTGCTAGGACTAAGAAGCATGGATCAGACACAAGACACGAATACGGCATGGTGTGGATAAGCGGACACGGTTTTTGAAAAAATAAGCACACGAAATGCACTCTGACACAGATACTAATTTTATATAGTACTTTATTATATGATACCAAATTATATTTTGAAAATGTTTGATAATAGATATATATACTGATAGTTTGAATTGTAAAACTATAAATAAAATATAAAGAGTCTTGTATACTAATGGAAGGACAAAGGTATTTGTAAGAGGAAGAATAAGATGGTAGATTAGCAAGCAAGATCACTGATGTGTTTAAGAAAAGGACATCATAGTTGAGGACGTTGTTGGAGGTAGCTAGTTGGAAAATGAGATGCCCATCAATGATTCAGAAGTGTGTCCGAAGGCTGGGACTTGCATGTCCACCATCAGTCCTCCCCTTGTCGAATGTTTATTTTGAAGTTCTTTTTTAGAAGACACGTTTCTTCCCATGTCTGACATGTGTCTGAGGGGTGTCTGAGAGGGTCGGTGTTAGATGCGTGTCCGACATGGATACCCGAGGCTGAATGGAGTGTCTGTGCTTCATAGATCATGGACTTAAGATGCCTGAAGCCCAGAAAGCGCAGGTCTTGAGCTTCACCAAAAGGTGATTTTTCCAAAGCTTCACGAATGCGCTGCTCGTCAACCAAAAAAACAGCAACAGGCTGCGGTTCTGTACTTCGTGCACTTTTTTAAACTAAGGGGGCGTATGAGACACGATGTGGCAAGGTTCATCCAAAAAGCCCACAATAGCCGTGCCTTTCATGTGTCTTTTTGCACCTTTAGGATCCCAGTTAAAAATAATATAAAAAATGTTATTATCCTGTGTTTCCTTCTAATTTAACCATCCCCTACCCCAAAACGTCTCCAGAAATACACAAAACTTCCACTCTTCTCTTGTGCATTCATGTGGAAATGATTTTCAATGCTAGTAAAAAAAAAAAGTGTTCCTCTTGTCATAACGGGCGCACACCTTATGCTTGGGTCCCATGCCTAGGTTCCAGGACTCCTCTGTGCCTTTTTGCACCTTTGTCTTTTTGTAATCTAAGTTGCTGTAGCTGTTTCACCTCAGCATTAGAAAACTGCTCTTTATTAAACACCCTAAAAGTTTTCAATGTCTTCTGTTTAGTGATCACCTGAGACATCTTAGTCCCTCTCACAATCTGGTTCCATGAAGTTTGGACTGCCTTCAACAAATCCTTGTGAGTGGACTGTATTGCAATATCCAATTGGTCTTGGCATCTCTTAGTTCAACTTTAGAGAACCTTCATCATTACAATCTATATTTTCTGAGAGTTTTGTATAGTTGGTAACTTGGTATCAAATTCTTGATCATGGTACAATTTTTGGATTTTGTTGACAGGATTTTTGTAGAGGTGCCTCTTTTTGTACATGGGTTACATCCCCTTGGCATCTTTTGAAACACCATTTGATTACTCATAAAACAATGGTCTTGGTTCACTACCAAAAGTGATTAGAGATATGATAGTAGTGAGAACTCTTATGTATTTTGATTAATTAATTTCACTTATGATAGAAGTGAGAACTTTTATGATGAGATCACTTATGCATTTTGTTGACAGGATTTCTGTAGAGGTACAATGCCAGTAAACATGTTCAGTGAACTATGTATTTTGATTAGTTAATTGCACTAGAAGTTTTGGCTCCAATTTTCAAATATACTGGATTGATATGATAGAAGTGAGAACTCTTATGAAAGTTCAGAAATAGATATTCCTTTGAATGTGCATTCTTCTGATTTGTTTTTGTTTTTGTTTTTGTTTGATTAGCTCATATTTTATGACATTTCCAGAGAGTTAAATAATTTCTGTTTTAGTTCGGCCATAGAATTTATCATATGAATATTTGCTATTGTCGTTAATATGTGCCTGTGGAACCTACCACAGTCGTTGTGTCCCCTCAGCTGCTCGCTCCCTCTCTTCTTTGTGTGTTTAAATTTACCCCTTCGACTCCCCCTTTGATGTTTCATACTTCTACCTGCTGATATGGAAATATGGATTGTTTACAGATGGCAATGGGTTTAAGACAAGCACCATGCGGCTTGGTGCTGACGTGATTGTTTTTACACGTTCATCTCGTTCAGGGTAAGTTTCTCTCTATTCAAGCGTGGGTCCTGTTTCTATTTTCATATGAATGAAATTTTTCTGTGAATGCCATTTTTGAGTATGGTGGTTTATCAGCTCTTTCATTTCATTTTAGATTTTAGATTTGAACTCATAATATGACAAAAGTAAGCACATGAGCAGACAGGTTGTTGCTCCTTTTCATTAAAGGCACAACTTATCTCAGTGTTGCATGCTTATTTTAACTTTATGATAAAAAAAAATTGATACTCATCCTCTTCCCACCTCCCTGATTGGATTTGGGACTTATAGACTCCAATATTTCCCATATTTTCTTTTTCCCTTTTCTTGAATGACTGTAAACAGATGCCCCCCCCCCACACACACACAACAAATAAAGGGAAAATTATGTTTGTCATAGCTTGCAAATATTGTTTTTCAGATTTATTTGTCACCCATATTGTTGCCAGAAATGCCTAAATGTAGGCTGAAGGTGGACTAAGTGTGTGTGCGTACATATGTCGGTTGTGAGCTAGGGGAAGAATCCTATTAAATGCTTATGCCCCCGTGCTGTTTGAGACATCCCATCCTTTTCTCGTCTCTAAATGATTTTATTTTAAAATTTGCGCACATTATATGCTGCAGTTTGTTTCTTGTAGTTCAGAAGGGGTTCTTTTCAGGCTAGCACTTTGAGTTTGGGGAGATCTAAGACTTTTGCCCTTTCATGTTTGCTATTTTATTCGTTGAAAATTTACTTTAATCAAGTACCTCACTTGTAATATTCTTTTGTCATTAGTTAAAAGCCACAGTTAGGTGTTGTTTGCATAAAGCACCTCAAGAAAGCTGTCGTTTCGTTCTTGATGAATATTGTCATGGTTTAAGTTCCAAAAAACGACCTAAGGGCCCTACATTTCGCTGTAATTATTTTAAAGGCCTTGTGCTTTCAAACATAATTTTGGGGTGACATTATCTTTGCTGAAGTTCTTTTATTTTTATTTTTATCTTGGCTTCCCTAGTTGTTTTCCAATTGGTTTTCAAAATATTGTTTTCCATGCTTTTGAAAAGGTTGTCTCGTGAGTTCGCCGGAATTAGCCTCTTCATGCGATTCCCTGTATGGGGGAAGACTGCCTACATTTGGACTCTCTCAGACCTCGCGTTTAGTGGGCCAATACTGGGGATTGTTGTTGTTGTTGTAGTATTATCTCTGCTGTAATTATTTATAGGTGATAATCCGACAATACCGGCTGGAGCATGCGGGATGAGTGAATTATAGGATTACAAAAGTGATTTGGGCTGAGTATGTTTGACCAGATTTAATGAAACAGTAGCCTTAGTCTTTAATTAACACATAAGGAGCATTGACTTCCAGTAAAAAAAAAAAAAAATACTAAACAAAAATATTTTGTCTTCCTGCCGGACTTATTGCCAGATTGCCACCCACCCATAAATAATTACAACAAAGATAATGTCGTCTTACAATTATTTTTGAAAATACAGGGCCCTTAAAATAATTATGGCAAAATGCAAGACCCTTTAAGTTGTTTTTTGTTTAAGTTCTTCCACTAAACTAGTATTTCTTTTTTTTGCATACAAGAAGGCAAATAAGAATTAAAATGACCTACGGGATCCAGTAATTGAAGATCCAGTCTGAAAGTTTTAAGATGCTGAGAATACTAGTCACAATAATGAATTTAATCATGGACACAGCCTAGTCACACGGACTTAGCATTTTGGCCAGCCGTACATGTGTTGGCATGATCCGACTCAGATCTGGACTTTGATGTGTATTGGACTTGTCTACATTACTTGGACATCATGGTGCCCAATCGATACAGAAGCTAGGAAGAGATTATGACAAGGTGGAGAAGTTGGTGCAAAGTTTGGTAGATGTAACCGGTGGAGATATTGGAGCTTGTCACTAAGGTTGCAAATTGACAAGGCCAATTTAGATGTGATGCAATTTTTGATTGAAAAATATGTGGCTTCCTTAAATGATGTGGTGCTAATATAATTTGCTGCATTTTAATGGAAAAAGACAATCCATATGCAATTTTATGGGCCTCCTTTGATTCAAAAATATGAAAAATTTTGAGTCCTTGTTCTTGTGACCATGTTTTGGATGATGCTCGGGTGTCCTAAATTCTTACTGTTTACAAGTCGGATACTTGGATCAGTGCCTGTATCAAAACCCATGTCCAAAGTCCAAGCGACATTGATCAGAACACTCTGGAGTCTGCACAAAATATTCTCAAATCTCTGGTGGATTAACACGCATTATCCAAGATTGTATGTTTATTTACGATTAGTCTCTGGAGCTTCTGTTCTGCTGATTTACTTCTGCCATTCTTTTTGTTACAGTCGAACTACACAAAGTGTTGGACTATTGTCCTATACTTTTTTGCGGCTGACAGGGAAAGATGATGTGATTGTACCAATGGTAACTTCTGGTCTGAAAGCTCTAGCATTTCTAAATGGTTATTGTCAGTTTCTCCTCTGCACTTAGGTTCCCACTTTTCCTCAAATTTGTTTTTCCTCTCCAGGTTGATTTTGATATTTCCAACAATTGGGCCGAGCCAATTATCTATGGTGCACAGGACGATTGGATGACTAACTTAAAAACCATCATTGATTGGTCACCCTTTTCTTCCAAGGAGGAACTTATGATGCAGGTTTGTTTGAATGTGAAAAAAAAATATTGCTCAGAAATTTGGTTGTTGTTTTCAGGGTGAGGTATGCTTTCTGCAGTGCTCCTTTCTTCTTCAAATATTATTTTTAAAAAATTACTTTTCTAATCGTTTGCAGTTCGAGGATATTGGATCTCATGGAACTAAAGTAATTGTATATAACCTTTGGTTGAATGACGAAGGCATCTATGAGCTAAGTTTTGATGATGATGATGAGGTTTGTTTCTTAGATGTACTTTTGATATGATTTATTGCTTTAAGTTCAACCAATCTACTTATGTGGAAAGAAAGAAAAAAACGGAGATGAGAACTGTACCAAATTGTGGTATAAGAACTGATTGTTTAAACTGAATGCTTCTAATTTTTTTTCAGGGGCATGATGTACATTCTTCAGTACTGTGAACCAGAATGAGAAACTTATCCCCCCCCCCTTTTTTCTAAGCTGATGCTGTGAGTAAATTACATTTACCCTACCCAACATTTGTGGTAATAATTTTTGCACACCCGACATTTGTGAAATAATTTTCACCTTACCTGGCATTAAGTGAAAGTGATTTTTAGTGGCAAA
The DNA here is from genome assembly GCA_029582165.1 of Portulaca oleracea. Classification (NCBI taxonomy): domain Eukaryota; kingdom Viridiplantae; phylum Streptophyta; class Magnoliopsida; order Caryophyllales; family Portulacaceae; genus Portulaca; species Portulaca oleracea. Next base: position 33,870,511 of record CM055870.1, on the reverse strand, counting down.
ATCCGGTTACTTCTCATCAGAAATGAGAAAAATACAATAATGCCCCTATATGACTGTGAATGTACCATGCTGCCCATAATCTTGAGAAGGAAATGACTTAAATGACCCTTTCATTGTTTTGTGTGGAAAAAGGTGTGTCGAAACTCCAAATAGAAAACACCAACAGTCGATTCCTCTCACACTCCTCTTCTTCCACACTCCCTTGTTAATGCCATGTGAATTAATATTAAGGGTAAAAACGTCAATTCATATTTAATTGAAAGTCATATGAATTAATATCAAGGGTAAAAAAGTCAATTCATATTTATCTTTTTAATGTTACGCGGGAAAATCCAACAAAAATCAATTATAAAATATCTTAGGAGGTTTAAATTTATGAACACTTAATGTTAGGTAAGGTGAAAATTTTTCACAAATGTCTGGTGTGCAAAAATTATTACCACAAATGTCAGGTAGGGTAAATGTAATTTACTCCTGATACTGTTATGTTGATCATACTTGAATCTTTGATGAATTGTTTTGGTACAGATCCGACTTTGCAACTTGGCTCATAAAAGTGTCATTAAATTACTGTCTATCTGTTTCTTTCATCATGGAGAAGCTAGTAGTAAAAATCCAGTACTGTCATTCAAGACAAGGCTTCAATATGCTACAACTCTGAATTTGTGTGATTGCATGTAGTCTATCTATTTGCAGCTCCACCACTGTTCTGTGGTTTGTAGTTCTAATTTTTCATTTTGTTTTACACTATATTTGGTTGAGCTTTTCTTGCTCTCCATTTTATTTTTTGTATAGGACATCAAGTTAAGGAATGAAGCCAATCGAGCAAGTGGAACAAGAGTACACAAGAAAACTATTGAGTTGGAATCTCACATCTCATATCGCCTCCGCTATTCATTGCGGGTGAATTGGCTTACCTTATGCCTGTTTCTTTTCTTCTTTCTCTTTCTGTTTGGTCTCCTGGTGGGGCTTGTGGACTTATTTGTTCTCTTGTTGGTTGACACAAGTGATACTTAAATCCGCGTGCAGGCATATGCCTCAATTTTGTACCTACGAAAATTCAAGAACTTCAGGATCTTGTTGAGGGGAAAACCTGTGGAGCAATTCAACATTGAAGATGAACTTCTGCATCAAGAAGTTGTGACTTACAAGCCACAGCTTTCTGCCACATCAAAAGAGGTTACTAAACATTGCCAACTTTGCGAATTGAGATTCCATAAAATGCTTCACCATAGTGACTGGCACAGGGGCATGGTTGTTGTTAAGAGGCCCCAAAACGAAAAAATTGGGGGGGGGGGGGGGAATCCTCTGCCTGACATTTCAATTCATCTTCACTGAAGTTTAAAAAGCTAGGGGATGATCAACTTTATTGTCCTTTCCAGCCCCATCAACATCACAATGAGTCATTCCTCAGTTTACAATGCTACTGAATATTAACATGATCGGCATATGAACAGCCATCTCCATCTGGTTTTGCCTATATTGTGCGATCCCAGACTCCTATATACACAATTCAAGTAGCATGCATTTGATCATTGTAGGCACTGATCGTACACCTTCGGGATCGAGATGGCTACATCACTATTTGATTAGTCGAAAGGGTTTGCTTAATCTTAAAAATTACGTAAGGGACAAGGGGCAGTTTAGCCAATATTAGGATTCATTCAATTTGCAAATCATACTATCAAATCAGTGCAAATAATTCGAAATAATAAATTATGCAAAGTCGAAGTAATGAATTAACCATGATAATCATGTTAGAAATGGGCAGAACCGAAATTTTGAAACTAAAACTCGTAATCGGTCGATTACATTAAGCCCCAGACCTGTAACCGGTCGACTGCCTTGAGCGAAATCCAGATCTTCTTAGCGTAACCGGCCGGTTACGCTAGGAAGGTCTCAGATTTCTTCCGGCTGGAGCATAATTCAAAATTAATTCCCTTTTCTACTTTAAATCATTTATTAAAAAAAATTATTAGGTACGAATTTAAGAATATGATTAAGCAAGTTAAGCAAAATAGCAAATTAAAGATCGCCAGTCAGTTTTAAAGGAAAACTAAGAAACTAAATAAATAACTCCGGCCTGCGAATCTGCTTAGGTTCAGGGGTAAGGTTACGGATATGAGGCACACGATTCCTTTGACCCGCTCATTCAGCAAACACAATCTCTACTAAAATTGAATTAATTAAAGAATGGAAGGAAGAAGTAGAATAAATTTATTTCATCAATTTAATTATTTAATACATGCAGAATAAAAAGGGAAATACAGAATATAAATGAATGATTTACATTTTACACATGTAATTCATCAGAATAAGGCCTACATGATTGAATTGAAATGAAAGCATAAAATAAGCTTAAAAGTACTAACCTCAAGGCAGTAATAATGGAGATAACACACAGGAAGAAAAAAAAGGGAGAAAAGAGAGAAGAATTTCCTCAGTGTTAATACTCCTGGGAAATTTTGGGGTGAGGAATAATGGAGACTAGAGGGCCCTGTTTATAGTGGTGATGGGTGAAAAAAATAATAATATTTGAGGAAAGAGGTGGGCGCTCGGAAACCCTAATACTGTAATCGATCGGTTAAAAACATAACCGGCTGCTTACAAACCCAGGGATGAAACACAAAAAGGGCAACCGACCGGTTAGTGGCCAGGGGCTAAAGTGGAAAGTGGGTAATTGATCGGTTAGGGGCCAGGGGTAAAGTGCAAAGCGGGTAACCGGCTGGTTAGGGCCCAAGGGCTATAGTGCAAAGCGGGTAACCGACCGGTTATGGGCTGAAAAGATGAAATTTAAGGGCGTAACCAGCCGGTTGAAATGATGAAATATAAAGGTGTAACTGCCGATTACGGCAGCTGGTCGGGACAACTCAACTTAAAATGGCCATATCTCCCTCATCCAAACTCCGGTTTGACCTGAATCAAAAGGTGTTGAAAAGCTTATGGAATGTACTTTAATCCTGTAAGAATAAATAAGCCAAAGGAGATTTATGGAAAAAATGGTGTTTGAAAGAGTGAGACTATGTATATGGAAAGGGTGATTGTTGACTTAGAAATGAATGATTCTTTTGTGGGAGGCTTAGAAATGGATGAAATAGTGAAGGCTCTTGGGTTTTTTGTGGAGATGGAAGGCATGTGTGTTATCCCATAATTAACTGACTCAAGTTCTAATCTAAACTGAAATTCAATATAATGTTACAATATATTATATAAAACCGGGATAAAATCCAGTGTCTTCAATCATGCAAAATATTTTTTAGAGTATTTGGAGAGAGAGAAACCAAAGGGTTTTTGAGGGATTGGAAACTCCTCTTCAACTGTTGAAGGACAACTTCATCAAATCGCTCTTCTGTCGGGTTAATGGGAAGATTGATCGTCTTTGGATGTGATAGATTTTGTGGATAGTATTTATTTTGGTTGTACATAACTTTGTAGATGCTTGCTGAGCATAAGTTGTTTTGACATTATGATTAATATATATTTATATTTCCTATTAAAAAAATGCTAGTACTCCGATGTCATATTTTATATTTTCTCATATTCTTTTGTTTGCGTTTCCTGTATGATTTGGAGCTGACATGTTGTGTTCTTTTGCTTAGGTATTAGTGAAAGCTACCCTTGGAATTATCAAAGGAGCTCCGGATCTTCGAGTCTCTGGGTTTAATGTGTACCACAAAAATCGCCTGATTAGGGTATGTTCTGGGACAATAACTCTTAGCTTTTACTAGCGGTGGTTCATTAATTTCGATTTCTAATTTTGGTAATCTGTATCTTGCACAACATTTTTCTTAAAATTCATGTCAATATAATTTAGAATTTGCATTAAATTGGTTAAGCTCTTAGTGATAAGCAACGACTAGAATTATAAGAAGATAATTTGCATTGCCAACATCATTTTATCCATTTGTAGGACGCGCATTGACCAAAAAATCGAGATGCTTTTCGGAAGTTTCAGCTTCTACATATGGATTTGAAATGTGGATGATCCACGCTGAGGCAACCACATTGTAATGGTTTTGGATTTTGGTAAACCGCATTTTCGCCCACGACAATTTCGGAAGTTAGCAATTTTTTGTCACGTCACTTTTGAAACTACAATTGCAACTGAACTGCAATTGAAACCATGACTTCACATGAAGCTCTTGCCATGATATCTTAAGATATTTACATGATGTTGAGTACCCAATTTGGAAGTAGTGATTTAGTTATTCTATGGTTCAAGAATCACTGGTACTCTTGATCCCTATCAGAAGCTTAACTTGAATAGCATCTCATGATCTTTTGTGGAAAGTGGATGTTAAGATTGCACTAAAAACATTGATAAATGATATCTGAAATTTATAAATTCCCTCTATTTTTTAAGAAGCTCCAGTGATGAGGAAGAGGAAAATGTTTTGAATATGCTTTACTTCTCTTTAATAATAAGCTTCTTCTTGAAGGCAATGATGACATTCTTTGACCTTCAATCATTAGTAGCCAGATTACTATGAATAGTTTCTGCAAAGAGATGTTTAATGAGTAGCCTCGCAGAGATTTTCCTCATTAAAGCTATTTGTGAATCTAAAGCTCGCTCCAATGCTTGTTTCTTGCTTAGGTAGCCATCAAAGGGAAGATGCCACTGAAGACATGCTTAAAAAAGAGAAACTTTGCATTAGCTAGTAGGTGTTCTATATGTTTTAGATTGGAAGAGTCCATTTACCACCTATTTATTCGTTACTGTGGGGTTTCTGCTCTGTGGCAATTTTTGTTTGCTTTGTTGGGTAGGGTTAAAAGAGACGTACTAGTACCTTGGAGAAGGAGATTGAAGAAACGTTGGATTCTAAGTCTCTTGACTTTATGCCTTGGGCTATTTTGAGGTGCAATTGGGAGGAAAGGAATTACCACATTTTTTAGGACAAGGGTAGATTGCTAGATGAATTTAAACTTTATTGTTTGAGAACCTTGTATAGTTGGTGTCAAAATCAAGATTTTGATAATGTTACAAAGGTTACCATTTTAGACTTTGTGGATAAAATTATTGTAAAGAGCCTATTTCTGGCTTGTATTTAACCTCCTTTTGTGAATGGATGACATCCCATTGTTGTCCTTTCATACATCTTTTGATTACTTGTCAAAAATTGGCCTCTACGTTTCCATCAGAGTAGTAGGGTGACTGTTCTTTCATCAAAGGTCCCCCAATGTAAATAGTCTCTCTATACCTTAAAGTTTATACTACTATATTGGTCCGACCGCCCCTCGGGGGATTTTTATGTGGTGGAGGGGAGAGCCTTTGAAGGTAGAACTTTGGTTATGAATTTGGATTAGCAAACTAAGTTTGTAATCCCATGTAATACTCCTACAATTAACTCACTTTTTGTTTAGTCCAACCTATTGGGTTTATTAAGTTAGTTAATCTCCTTGGCGGCAGAACTGTTATCATAGGTGGCAGGTTCAGGAGAACCTTGTGATGCAATTTGAGATCCAATTATTGTTGTCGTTGAAATAAACCTTTAGGGTGAAGATCTAAGTACCTTTTGGAAAGCCACGAATTAAAACTCGCCATAAGTGTCCTTTCTTCAGTGGATGTCAAGTTAGATGCACTTCGAAGAAACTTCCTTTTGGGCTTTGTTGGGAGTGATTTCAATTTCAAGTATTAGCTTGTCACATGGAATATTGTCGAGCAACCTGCGCTTCAAGGTGATTTAGGTGTAAGGGGCTTGTGTCTTTTTGATGTGGCTCTTCATAGCAAGTGGCTTTGGGGATTTGTAAGCAAAAAAGCAAATCTTTAGAGGAAGGTGGCTACCACTAAATATGTTGAGGACAAATGGTTTTGGCTGGTTTCCTTGCTACTCAGAATGGTTCTTACGGGTGTAGTTTTTGCAGGTGCCTCTCAAAATGATGGGACGAATTCTTTTCCTTTCGTTCCCTTGGGCTTGGCATCGGCTCTTCGATCCTTTTTTTTTTTTTTTTGGCATAGTCAATTGTGCCATAAAGCCTCTTTGAGGGAGTTTTTTCCCACTCTTTTTGTTCCAATAGTGGATAGAGATGCCTTTGCAGCAAATCATGGGGTGCGAATATCTCTAGCAAATATGTATCACCTGTTATTCTCCAGATGGGTTTGTAGAGAATGACAAACTTGTTGGCCCTTTCGGCAAGCTTGATGACGCCACATGGGGGACTCTTCTCAGTAATTGGTTAAATGTTATCTGGTTGTCAAGGGCACTTGACAGTGAAATCACATTGTTTGAAGCTCCTACCTTTGAAGTATCCTTCAGTATTGACTCTTTTCAAAGGAGGCTTTCCTTGCAAGCTCACTTGGAAGAGCCTAGCCCTTACCAAGTGCCCCCGTTTATGTGCAAAGATCTGGAAGTAGCAGGTCCCCTATTGCTGATTTTGTGAGGGCACCTTGGGTGCTCACTTTTAGTTTCTTAGGTATTTCACCATTTTCTTGCAATTCTGCTGAGAACCACCTGTTGGCCTGTTGAGGGATTCAATGGTCGGAAAGTGAAAGGAGGAAAGCGATGGATATTCGCTTAGCCTTGGTCTCACCTTTGGGGACCCTAGGTTCATGGAGGGTACATGACGTCCAAGCAAGCTAAAGGGGAGCAAAGTCACGTGAAAGAAGCTCATGGAAGTACACAAGTCACGTGAAAGAGAAGTCCATAAGAAGTTTTAGTAATATTTATGTTAAGTTTGTTATAGTAGCATTTGTATTTTCTTTGTTAGTAGTTATTTTCTTTATTAGTAGCTAAGTTTGTTATAAGGCATAATGCCAAGTGTTAATTACTAGAGTAGGAGTCTAGAAGAGTCTAGAAGGAGAAGTCCTAGTCTTGGACGTTTATTTGTAACTAATCCAATTAGGGTTGGGAAAGCTAAATCCTAGAAGGATTCGTCCAATTGTAACTAATCCAATTAGGATTAGGGAAGCCAAATCCTAGAAGAATTCATCCTAGGCTGCTTAGGTGTCAAGTTAGTAGTCCTAGTAGGATTAGGACTTAGTCTAGTATATAAGGAGGTTTGTAACGTCCAAAGAGGACACACAACTTTTGATTATGAATACCAAACGAGTTTTTACTCATCCTGAGAGTTTTCCTCTTTCCTTTTCTACTATTGTATCTTGAATTGGCTATTCAAGTGGTGAGGTAGAGCTTGTTCCAATACTTATAAGGTGTTTCTGTAACTAAGTAGAAGAACAAGAAGCCCTAGGGATGAGACTTGTGGTGTTTCTGTATCAAGTTCAATTCCCTTGAACTATCCAAGTTATCTATCAGTTATACATCAGAAAGCCTTGGTTTTTCCTCTTGTTTGTTGGAACATCAGGAGAGAGAAATTGAAGGAGTCTTTGATGGTCAAAAACTTTTCTTTCAGTACTTAAAAGATTAATATCCTTAGACTCTTTATTTTTCGGCTATGGGAAACTTTTGTTCTTCATCTATTGATGTCGTTGACATTGTGGGTAGCTTGTATTTTGGTTGTAAACTTCCTTTGACAGATGCTGTTAGAGCATACACGTTTTACTGTTTTTAAAAAGAAATCATGTATATATAATATTTTTCTTATGTTAAAAACACCCAAACTTTTTTGATTAACCACTATTGTATTAGTTCATGGGGGAATGTTGCTTACATCGGGATCCCCCTGACCACACTCAAATGTGTTTCCTTAGGAGTTTGTTGTGGTTCTCTAAATTTGGTGCAAAACTGATTTATATTTTTCTTTCTTTCTTTCTTTCTTTCTTATTTATTTATTTTTTTTATAAAAAACATATATTTATCTTGAGGTTTTGCTTTTGTTACTTTTGTAAGTGATAATGAGAATACTACAATCTGATGTGGGCCACCGTCTTGTTTCTTTCTATTCTTGAATGAATTGTGTGCTCAATATTTTGTACTCTGTCCTCTACTGATCTACTATGAAGTAGTTCTATGTCACTCTCTAAGGCATCCTTGTTCTTTCACGTGATCTCATCTGAAATTCGGTGGTGTCTCAAAGGATCTGATAGAAGCATAGATCTTCATCTGTACTTTGTGGAGTTTGGCCCCCACAAGTGGAGCTGCTGTTGACCTTTTTTATTTGTGTATATCCTTCATGTATTGTTGCATTATTAGTGTGATGAATGTGTAGAGAACTGGAGGATAGTTGAAAGGAGACACCACTCAGATATGATAAAACTCGTGTTCTGAGATATTGAGAACCTACTTTGTTCTTTGTTAGCTATATTTAAGGTTGGTCCTTTTTTGATAGGATGGAATTGACTTCGGTGGTTGTTGCTTGCTTAAATGCTTTACCCGGAGAGTTTAATTTTCCTTTTACAGAATATTTGCCTTTAGTGCTTGGCTGCTGATCTGTTTGCTTTCACTGAATCTTGTGCATGTGTATGGTATCCAACAATGTCGGCGCATACATTACTCTCAACATCTATTTATGTCTGTTATTGCAGCCTTTTTGGAAAGTGACCCGTGATGGCAATTCTGTCGGGAACGGTGTTGTTGGTAATGACACTCACCTTGTTGACTTAATTCTCCTTTTCCTTGTTTGAGAAACTGTTCTTCCTATTGTTGCTTACTCTTGATGCACATATGTTAGGTGTCCTTGAGGCAAATTTCATAGAGCCAGCGCATGACAAGCAGGATTTTGAGAGATCCACTCTCTTTATTCGGCTTGAGGGAAGAATGAAACAAATGGTCTTGGAGTACTGGTTTGTGTTTAAAAACATTCTGTTATAGTTCTAAATGGTTTGGGTACAAAAGCTTGTCGAATAGATATTTTGGCTGTATTAAGAGGGTTGAGTTTTCAATTTCAAATTCACTATTTTTCTTTAGGTAAGAAAATGGAACACACATTCTAAAACCAGCACTGTACAGCCTGTCAAGACTTTTTGCAAGTGTCGTTAATACTCATGAAAACACACCTCTGAAAGGGCTGCCCCATGAGCACACAAAATTCACTGTTTGCAATGTCCTTTGATACTTGTAATATGCGTCTGAATCTCATGCATGATACAGGAGAACCCACTGTCACTATATGGGATATCAGCCTCCTGGTGTGCATCATGATCGAACACATGCGAAACCTCCACCAAAGATACAGAAATTATCACATGGAAATCAGCGAGTTGCTGGACTTCCGGCTGGCGGAGCTCAGAAAAATGTATATTCAATTCAATCATCTATTGGGCTTGCTCCTGCATCAAGACACAATTTGGGCAATGTAGCTTCCCAAAATGCTAGGGAACATTTTGATGACAATCCATCAGCTGCGCAATCGATGATTGATCCTTTGGTTGTAAGTAGCTATCTGTCTTGTGTGATAATGTCAACACGTGGATTAGCGGTTGTAATTTGTAGGTTGCAATATATGTCTTCAGAAATGCTGTCCTTGGAAAAATTTGTCATCTAATTATGATCTATGTTACCTGGACTACACGGGTGTCCAACACGGACATGGATCCAAGGGTCTGACATGGCATTCCTAAAAATTACGGACACGGGGATGCGGTATCCAAGGGTCCGACACGGCACGGGAAACGCGACCACCAAGTTTCATAACATATTTAATTGTATTAGAAGTGAAATATTACGTACTATTTTTTAAAGGCATCCAAAATTGAACCCATGGATACTTTAATTTAAATTGATTTGGCACATACAGAGAATATATTCAACCCCTTTTTAAAAAGTCCAAAAAAAATTACTGTCACTTCAATTTTAAAATAATCAAAATAAAAAAGTCGAAATGATCCCAAGAAAACCCCTAGGCCAAACTTCAATGTATGTGTTGTGGGCCTGTGGCTATTCACACCTCCCTACCCCCCCTGTTTTTGGAGTAGCAAAACGTAGTACCAAATGAAAACATACGCAACATCTGCTCCCCCTCTCTCCTCTCTCCTATCTCTAACCGGTGACCGGAAACAGGTGACTTCTAACCGGAGAAAACCTACCTGTGGGGTCGCGTCGTGCATTCGACCAAAAGCCCCCAACTACCACCCCGAATATGCACCAATTGGTTGTCCAATTGTTCAATCTAGGATTTGTCGCTGACTAAGGTTCGTTCTTGGCCGTGTCCTGCAATTCCGCCCGCCAAGGGTCTCGTGTCAGGATCCGCGTTGCGTTGTGTCGACCCTGGTACGGCCGCCCTAATAGCCGAGTCTTGGTAATGTGGATTATGATTGGTTTCCCTTCAAGAAAAAAGAAGGATATCCAAAATAGGACAAGTAGATACAGACTCCACAATTGCTTATATCTAGAGTAATGACTCAAGGATTGAGTTCTTGATTCTGATTGTTTAACTAGAGTGGATTCAATGGCCAGATGTACTCATGCTCGTTAATCATCTTCTATTTTGTTTATTTTCAAAGTACAAAAGGAAATTTTATAGTAGCTTGATGTTAATCAGCTTAATCTTTTTATCCAAACTCTTAATGTTATCCGATGACCTGATTCACAGCTTTGCTTTGGTGGGAAGAATCTTATACCCTGTAACAGCAACACCCATTTCGTGAGCCTTGGAGCCCCAAATCTCATGCCCAAACTTATGTAAACCATCACAAAGCAGGAGACCAGAATTTCAGAAATCAACATCAATAATAATTGAGAGATGGAATTTGTTCTCCCTGTTTGCAACATGCCTTACCTTGGTGCCTGTCCAACTAATGCTTTCTTCCATATGCAGAAAATAGGCGATCAACATCCAATGAACCATCCTCATCTTTAGTGCTATCAATCTCAGTGCTAGTTCCATTTCTGTCTAGGTACTCAAAACCTGAAAGTTAATTGAGATTGTATGTTGGATTCCTGATAAAGATACATATTAATATATTTAGGAATAATAATTAGATATTTTATGTCTTAGTTTCCTATTCTTGTTAGGAATATTATAGTTTCCTAGTTTGATTAGGAATACAATTCTAGTTTCCTATGTCTATTAGGTTTAGTATTAGGCAGGTTGTTTACCTATAAATAAGGGCTTTGCTAGCCTTTATGAGACACACTACATTGATATTGAATATTGAATATAAGAATTCTTCCTGATTATGCCTTTGGGAGAATCTTTCACGAATCCATGGGATCTTTGAATTCTTCTCTTGAATTCAACACGGGGATGTTGAATTCTTATCTTTAGCTTTTATTTCCCGTTCTCTATCAATTCCTATCGTAGTATCTTGTAAATGGCCTTGTCTCTATTTTCGTCAAACAGAACTCTGACAAAAATTACACTGAGGTTCCCTAACTTTTTGTTAATTAGTTTTTCTATCCACGGTTTTCAGAAACAATTTTAGGGTATCGTAACTTATTTGGCTAAAGATTTCAAGGTACCACACCAACAATTTCTGGCGAGAAATGTCACCGGAAAATGAAAAATGCAAGGGGATGTCCATTTTGCTCCTGAAGTGTATCTTCTTCCTTCTTCCTTCTCCCATTTATTTTGTACCCACCATCCCTTCTCTCTATACTTCACATGGATTAATGTTGTATTGTTTGGAAATACCCTCTTGTCCTCATCAAGTCTACTTTCTCCTCAAACCCATTTCACCCATAAACCGATCGAAACCCCAAAAGCACAAGTTTATCATATAATTTTTGGTTTTGCTCCCTTGTTCTTGAGACTTTGTCTTAAATTGTCTCAACTCCATTTCCGAATCCCATAATTTCTTCCTTAATATTCAATTCCATTGAGCAATGATCTTACTCAGAAAAATATGAGGAACTAAAATGAAGAACATGATCTAAAAAAGTAGAAGATTTAGACCAATGAAACATCAAAATCTGCAAGTACCCAAAATGATCCACAAATGCATCTATGAAATTCCAAAAAATAATTGAACAAAAATAAAATTTCAATTGCCAAATTTCCTGTTTCAATTGCTTTCTTAATACATGTAATTACACAGTACCGAAAGTGAAGAAAAGGAGGGATTGAAACTGGGGTTTTGGTTCGTCACAATCGGGCACAACTCGAGGTGGTAGTCGAAAGGAAGGGATTTTAGGGTTTGGTTTGAGTGAAGTCGAATTTAAGGGAGCTAAATTTGGAAAATGAGGATTGAAGCAATCAAAATGGGCATTGGATAGGTTGTAAAAATAGGCATTGGATAAGTAGTAAAAACAACTCTTGCTCGCAGACTTGGGTTTGATTTGGGTTTGAATGAGGAGTTTATGGTGAGATTGCTTGAAACCCTAGTTGTTCCTGGGGATAATTTGGTTAGGTTTTTCCAAATGGGTACTGGATAAGAAGGAATTTGTTGTGATTGTCTATGTTTTGGGTTCAATTGTTAGTGTTATTACAAGAAATCTAAATAGAAAGATGTCTATGGTGGGTCGTCCGTGTAGTATCCAGGGAAGGAAGAAGATAGAAAGGAAGAAGATATACACTGGGGCAAAATGGACATTCACTTAAAATTTTCATTTTCGGTGATGTTTCTTGCCAGTGATTGTTGTTGTGGTACCTGGAAATCTTTAAGCAAATAAGTTAAGGTACCTCTAAATTATTTTTGAAAACAATGGGTTGAAAAATTAGCTACCACAAAGTTAGGGTACCTTAATGTAACGTTTTGGAACTCTAAATACGTAGGAAGTTTGTGAATTTGTTAACTTGTTTCTCTAGCAAACATGAGATATGTGGTCCACATCATGGACAAGAGGATTTTTTGTTGAATGGAAAGGCTTCCAAAATGTTGGCCCGTTGTTGAAATCTTGAGTACTCCTTGTGTCTTGCAAAACTATCTCACTTTTGCCGGGGAAGTTCATTGAATTATAAATATGTGTAATTATATTTGCTAACCAAAACCAAAATCAATACTCCGAAATCTTGCACAAGAGAGATATGGTGGGGATGTAGCAGTCTTACCCCAAAATTTTGCCGTTTAGAGAGACTGGTTCTAGTTGATCCACCATTTAGAAATCGTTTGCTGCCCTACTACTCCAAGGAAAAGAAGCAGAGGAGGTTTAATGAGGCATTTTACTTTGTTCCATAACAATCTAAGTTGAAAAAAGAACTTTTTCAACTACCCAAATTATGGACATGATGTAACTATAGTTACTAACCCGTAGAAAAATCACTTGAACTTTGAAACTTTTTAAATTCATACTCTAACCAAAATTGATAGCTCCTTTCTGGAATAGAGAATCTTTAAGGGAACATCATTTTAAATTGTATTGATTTTACAAAAGAGAGAAGAATTTTAGTTCAATGGACAATCAATATTAAAGTAGCACTTGCACTTGATGCGAAATGTGATATCGGTTGATACTTTTGGCTTCTTTTTATAGAACTGGTGATCTTGTTAGAAAATCTGGTTGACTATATATGGGAACTGCATTTTCTGTCTGTCTCTCTATCTCTCTCTCTCTCTGTCTCTCTTTCTCTGTTTATTATTATTATTATTATTATTATTATTATTATTATTATTATTATTATTATTTAAATTTTCTTATTGGTTTTGGCTACTGGACCTTTTGTGTTTTGGATCAGTGTTAGAAGATTCTCTATCATTGCTTTGTCATTTCTGCAATGTTCAGGTGGATGATTCTGGAGCTTTGTTGTCAGTTGAGGAGATCTGTGAAGAGAACATACAGTTATTTACAAGGTAGATTTTCTGTAGTACGTACTTTGTGAAGTTTACATACAGGCTGAGCTACCTGAAGATTTCATAAGTAGTCACATGATGAAACTGTTGCAGCATACCATGCTGTTATACCGAACATGAACCAAATCAAACAATAATAATATATTTGGAATAGGATTGATTCAACTGAACTTAAATGACTTTGATTCTATTGGATCAGATTTAACTCTGAAATTCAACTAATCTGAACTGTGTGCATTGAAGTTTTGATATGTTATTTCATATCAAATTTTCCCTCTTAACTCCATGCAAGGAGCAACCACGCCCTTCGTGTTGTGGGTTCTCACCCTCCAAGTCCTAGCCTTATTATGGTCGCAAAAAAAGACAAGAAAATTATGTATCTTTTTTGAAAGGGGGATGGGGGGTTTGGAGTCATGATATTATTTTGTAGATTATATTTGTTTAAGGTTTGTTAATGTACAAGCTAGTGCATTTAATGAACAAATTAACGCATATATTTGTTTTTTTTTACCTACATAAGTCTCTCCTATAGTTTCCTAAGTGAGAGGTTATGTCCTAGGTGACTAGGGTTTGTCGATAGGGTTTCATCGCGGTTTGTGTCCGGCACCGCCTGGGTTTATCGGCAACAATTGTCAAAGGGCCTCTTTAGTCGGGGTGTGAGCGATGGCGAGTACAAAACAGGGAGGGAGTTTGCAGGGGGGAGAGATGAGCAGGAGTTCGCATGGGATGGATAGCAGAGGGGGTTCGCATGGGATGGATAGAGAGGGGGTTCTCAGGTGAGAGAAAAAAAGTCGGTAATGTGGGCTGACGAAGTTTCTGATGAGGAGGAATCGCAAATTTCTTTGTGCTTGAACAGGAAACTGTGGATGACTAGAAAGTTCAATGCCTTTGCGTTCATGAACACACTCGAAAAAATCTGGAACCTAGGGCATGGGGTGGAGATTGAGGAACTTGCCGATAATTTTTTCCTTTTCCAATTCTTCCACTGGAAGGATAAAGCAAAGATCCTCAAAGGAGAGCCCTGCACGTTTGATAAGGCTGTAGTGTGCCTCAAGGAAATTAATGGAGATACGTTGCCATCAAGGGAGGTCGAATCACTAACACACACACCATTCTGGGTTAGGGTTTATGACCCGCCTTTCAAAGGTCGAAATGAGCACAACCTTAATGCAATAGTAGATGACTTCGGAGTGTTGATGGAAATTGATAGGTCTAAAGTCGGGGGATGGGAGTGCTCCCTCCGGTTCCGGGTCATGATGGACCTACGAGAGGCGTTCCTTCATGAAATCCCGATCGAGACAAAGGAGGGGGAGAAGCTGAGTCTCCAAATCAAGTATGAACGCCTACCAATCATTTGCTACTACTGCGGGAAGCTGGGTCATAGCGAGTGTGACTGTAGGGATAAAGAAGTGTAGGGTGAAGTGACGTATGAATATGAAGATTGGATGAAAGCTTCACCGTGGAACTCACGCAAGGGTTTGAGCACGGTAGAACAATGAGCCAAGACAGGGACGACGAGGAAATTGTCTTTCCAGACAAAGAAGGACCAAGAGGAGGGGCCGCCTAATGTGGATGAGGTGTTAGAGAGGCTTGAAAAAAATAATAGTTCATGAAAGAGAAAAAAGAAGCGAGGAAGAACAATAAGAGTGAGAGGAGAGGGGGGAGGGGTTGAAGAGCAAGGGTTAAGAAAAGAGGGGGGAGGAGGAGGATCAAATGGAGGGGACGAAGCCTAAATCATAATGGTAATGGGGGGACAAAAGGGTGGCGGTGAGGGAGGTAAATGGAAGAGGAAGGACAGAGAGTAGCGGGGTGAGAAGGAGGAAGATGAGATGAATGTAGGAGTGGGAAGAAAGAGAGAAGCCATCACAATGGTAGACATGGAGATCGATAGCTGGAAAAAGGCGAGAAGAGACACAATGGTAGACATGGAGATTGATAGCAGGGACGACAGTGGTTACCAGTGAAGTAGCGGAGGTCGTCAATCGGCCCCGCGAACAGACATGAAAATATTGGTGTGGAACTGCCGTGGGATCGGGAGACCACGGGCAGTTGGAGACTTGAAACGCCTCGCAATCTATAAACATCCCGATCTGGTCTTCCTTAGCGAGACCAAACTGAAGGAGTGGGAGTGCTCGACTTTATGTAGGCGAGTGGGTATGGAAAAGAGCATTTATGTGAATTGTGATGGGATGGGAGAGCGAGGAAAGGAGGCCTGGCTCTGCTGCGGAACAACATTGTACAACTAACCCTGGCCTCGAGATCCACTAACCATATTGACATGTTTTGTGTAGGAGAAGGAAATGTAAAGAAATGGCTGTTCATGGGTATATATGGGTACCGGAATGAGAAGGATAAGAAGAAGACTTGGGGATTGCTCAAAGCACTGCGGGGGGACGAGGACTTTCCTTGGCTTTGCGGGGGAGATTTCAGTAATATCTTGAGCAATGACGAGAAGCAGGGAGGTATCCATAAGTCGGACATAATGCTAGAGGGCTTTAGGGACACCCTGAGCTACTGTGGGCTGCAGGACTTGGGGTGGGAGGGCCATCCTTTCACCTGGAACAATGGAAGAGAAGGTGCGGACAACATCCAAGAGAAGCTTGATCGCTTCGTGGCTAATAATGCATGGCGACATATCTTTGCTTGGAATCATGTTGTTCATCTTCACAAAAGGCGGTCGGATCATGTACCTATGACTCTCTCAAGCTCCCTTCATATTGAGAGTGCATGGACAGTAAGCACAAAGGAAAGACCTTGCCGGTTTTAGAAGGGATGGGTAAAAGAGGAAGACAGTGAGAGGGTGACAAAGGAAGCATGGGAGAAAGGGTGGGCAGATGCGTGACGTTTTGGCCAGACTAGCCAAATGTTGTCGCGAGGCAAAACAAATCCCTGGATATGAACATAAAGCAGATGTGAGAAGAAGGCCAACAGTTGAAGAAGGAAATAAGAAAGGCTCAAGGTAGGCAGCCAATGAGGGAGAACCTCGAGGATAAAGAAGAAGCCTATTGGGCCCAACAAAGTAGACAAAGTTGGCTCCGAGAGGGGGATAGGAACACTAGTTTCTTCCACGAAAAAGCATCCCAACGAAGGAAGTGGAACAAAATAACTTGCATAAGAGATGAGGGGGGTGCGTGGAGAAGCGAAGAAAGGGAGGTGGAGAATGTCTTTGTGAGGTATTTTGAGCACATTTTCCCAACCCAGGATGCGGTGGACACAGACCCGGTGGTCAACCTAGTCGAAACCTAAGTCACAAAGGCAATGAACCAGCAGCTAAGGGCACCCTACACTGGAGAGGAGGTCTATCTTGTTTTGCGCTAGATGCACCCTACAAAGGTGCCTAGGCCTGACAGTATGCCTGCGCTCTTTTTTCAAAATTTTTGGCATATTGTTGGTAATGATATTGTGTCTGATGTGCTGGGTGTTTTAAATGAGGGCCACTCCCTGGAGACTGTTAACCAGACCTTTATCACTCTAATCCCAAAAGTGAAAACTCCCATGGCCATAAAGGACTTTAGACTTATCAGCCTGTGCAATGTGGTTTACAAACTCATCTCAAAAACCATCACAAACAGACTTAAAGGCATCCTACCCCATATCATTCATGAAACTCAAAGCGCCTTTGTTCCGGGAAGGATGATAACGAATAATATCCTTGTGGCCTTTGAACACTTCCATTACCTCAAAAATAGGCCAAAAAAAGTAAGAAAGGGACATATGGCGTTGAAACTTGATATGAGCAAGTCGTATGATAGGGTTGAATGGTGTTTCATTGAGAAAATGCTTATTGCTTTGGGGTTTGATGATAACTTTGTTGATCTCATTATGCGTTGTATTTCCGTAGTGAGCAACAGGATTTTGATAAATGGGAAAGCATCGAATGGAATAACCCCCCACGGGGGTCTCTGCTAGGGTAACCCATTATCTCTGTATCTCTTTCTAATTTGTGTAGAAGGATTATCCGCCCTCATCAGGAAACGAGAAGCGGCAAAGCACATTCATGGCACTAGAGTGGCGAGAGGGGCACCCATGGTGTCCCACCTATTCTTTGCAGATGACTGCCTCCTTTTTGTTCGAGCAACAGAGGACGAGGCCCAACATGTTCTCGAAATCCTGAAACTCTATGAGCTAGCTTCAGAACAAATGATCAATGTGGATAAATTAGAGGTTTCCTATAGCTGAAATGTGAGCGAATAAATGAAATCTACACTCTAGGAGAGATTAGGCTTCAAGGCAGTGGAAAACCATGATAGATATTTGGGAATGCCCACCTTCATTGGAAGGTCCAAAAAAGCGGTTTTTCAATATGTCCAAGATCGGGTATGGAAATAACTCTAAGGGTGGAAGGAGCAACATCTATTGAAGGTGGGGAAGGAGGTGCTAATCAAGTCAGTGGCACAAGCAATCCCCACATACGCAATGCAGTGTTTCGATTTACCAGCTGCAGTCTGCAATGCTATCGAAGGTAATTGCAGGGAGTTTTGGTGGGGATGGGAGGGGTACAAGACAGGCATCTGCTGGCTGGGATGGGACAAGATGTGTACCCCGAAATATAGCGGAGGAATGGGTTTTAGAACATTAAAAGGTTTCAACAAAGCGCTTTTAGCGAAACAAGACGCCTAGGAACCTTCGTCACTGGCAGCATGAGTATTAAGGGCGCGGTATTACCCTAATGGAGATTTTTGGCGAGCAACTTTGGGACATCAACCAAGCTATACCTGGCGTATAGTATCCTTGGTGCGAGAGACCTCCTTGCACGAGGAACATAGTGGTGTATTGGTGATGGGCGCAGGACGAGAATTCGGGGGGACAGATGGGTGCCCAGCATTCCCAATGGAATTATCCAGACGATGTTGGTGACGCTCGAGGGGGAGGCGATGGTCTCTGAACTTATTGACCAAGAGGGCAGATGGAATGAGGACCTGTTGAGTGCATGTTTTGATAACTGTACAAAGCAGGCCATCTTAATGATCCCATTGACGGAACGCCCCGAGAGAGACAAACTCATTTGGTCGGCAACTTACAATGGTGAGTTTACAGTTGAGTAGGCTTACAGGATGGCGATGGGCGTGGATAGAGATGGAGGAAGCGGCAGCTCATGTTCGAGGGCCAACAAAGGACAGGCGAAGAAGATTTGGAGAATTGAATTGATACCAAAATCGAAGCACTGTGTGTGGCGAGTGTGGAGGGACATACTTCCAACAAAAGCAAACCTATTGACTAGGAAAATGGATTCGGATCCAGTTTGTTCAATGTGCGGGGATGGATACGAAACAAACAACCACCTTTTCCTCGACTGTGAATGGGCTCAATTGATCTGGAAATGCTCTTTTTTTTGCATGGAGACAAAGAGCAGACATGTGATGGATGTGGGGAAGTGGATTGAACATCAGCTAATGGAAATGGATACCCAAGCGGGGGGGGGGGGTCTTTTCGTCACTATGGTGTGGATTTAGAGGGCGAGAAACCTAAAGGTTTTTGAAGGTGTTATGAGCGACCCGTGGGATGTGGCAGTGAAGGCATTGGAACACCATCACAAGTATCTGGAGGCACAAGAGGCGGAGCCTACACAAGCAAATGTGGGGGAGGAGGTGAATCGATGGCGAAAACCCGAGGCCGGCTGGTGCAAAATAAATGTCGATGCATCAGTCCAGATTTATGGTAAACATGAACCTTGCTAATATCTTTGTTGTCATCTAGTAGATGGTGGTCAAGTCCTCTTAACACTAGTGAAGTACTTGTAAGCAGAATTCTCGAGAAGAAGTTGAAAGCAATCAACACTGTTTTTTCCTTCTCTTTTCTGTTGTGGTCTTTGGTCGGCTGGCCTGACAGCTGAAGTATACCGTCTTTGCCTTTTTCTGTTACTCTTTCTCCTACCTCCGGTTTTTGGGTTGTCAGGGAGACCTGGGATTTATAGCTATAACAGGACAAGCAGCCAAGGGTTTGCTCATAAGCTCCGTAATCTATGCAGCTGATATTAAATTCCATACAGGAACATGGGATGTGGATATCATTTTACTATTGTAAATTTGTAATTCATTCAGTGCTTTTGTTCTTGTATAATAATCAAACCGAGACAAGGTCTCAGAAAGAGATGGATCAGAGGTTTAAGTGTTAAAGTTTACTAAAAGCAGCAACTCTAATAAATTTTCCATACAGGTGTGAAGAGCATGCAAATAAAGAGCATGAACTAAGGCAGACGGTATGTTTCTCATCTTGCCTTCCAGTTTCATGTTATGATTGATCATGTTAATCGCTATGTTACTCCTTACTCTTCATTTTCCCTACGGTACCCTTGTTGGACCCTTGACACCCAAACAAGGGTACGACACTTGATATTTCAAGTTACAATGATAATCTGCAATTTTTTTTTGAAATAGCCCAAGTCGAATACCCGTATCTGTCGTGTGTTAGCAACATAGATTACTTGAGAGATGCCCTTCTGACTTTTGAGCTACTGATTGTTGTAGATAAGCAAAGTGGAGAAGGAGCTGGACGAAACAAGGAAAAAGTGTGCTCAACTTGCTGCGTACCTGGAAAACAGAAAGAATCAACAAAGCCTAATGCAGAAGGCAGGGCAAAATGGCTTGATTAGAAACATTCAACCTAGTCTAGGTTAAGTTAGTGACAGTAAATGCCAAATACGATGATTGATAACTTGAATTGGTTTTAACCTTGTCTGGAACGGTTAAAGAAGATAAGACGAGGTAAGATGATAGAGTTGGTGGTGACGAACACCATCAATGGCGGCATCAAAGCTCTCGCTTCTTTGCACACTGTTGGGAGTCAAGAGAAATGGGTGTTCAAGCGGCGTTTAAGGTTCATTGTGTTTGTCCTACAAGGAACTAAGATATCAACCTCACTTTGTTTAGAATTTAGTGTTCTCAGCGTTTCTGTATAATTATTTATTTTCCTTTATAGTTAGTATCTATCGTCCCATACTATCAAATGACGTATTAATGGTAAGAGGATTATTGGACTTTAGGAGTTTACAGAGAAGGAAGCTTGATAATGAAATAGCATAATTGTGTACTTGCTTACTACGCTGGTGTACTTTGAAAAGGATTATATATATATATATATATATATATATATATATATATGTGATAATTGGATTCTAATAATCCTTAATTTCACTAATCAAAGTGGGGCAATCGTGTGATCGAGGGAATATTAAAAACTAAAAAATAGAGTATGAATCAATAATTTGTTTGTTCTATACTCCCTCCTTTCCATATTATTTGTCACTTTAGACATGATTTACAAAATCAAATAAAACCTCCACTCTAAATTAATTTACCTTATTGAAAATGTGAAAATGTTGAATAAAGTGGTGAATAAAAAAGGAAAAAGGTGAATAAAAGGGAAAAATGGAAGAAAAAATGTAATTAATAAGGTTAATTTGATAAATTAGTAATTAATGTGTTATTGGAATTATAAAGTTATAAATATTATGGGGAAAAAAGTTGGTTAAAGTGACAGATAATATGGGAATGAGGCAGTATTTATTTATTGACTTTTTGTTCCATTACTTTGGTTTTTCACGCGAGTAAAAATCCCAAAGTGTCTAGTGATATGCTAGCTACTAAGCCTAAGTAGTTATTGGAGTAAAATAGCTAAAACAAAGTAATGACAAGTAACTACTGATAGAATATTATTCCATCCGTTTTTATTTAAGTGTCAACTAAGTAATTGTGTCAATAATTTTGACTGTTAATATCTTAATTTGTATAATGATTCATCAAACAAAATTGAGATCATTAGATTAGTAATAAAAAATACTATTGAAAAAGTATAATATCACATTTTTTATGAAAATATTATTTATGAAATTTTTGATTAAAAATGAACCTCAGAAAATGTGAATGACAGATAAAAAAATGGAGGGGGTAATTAAGAATCTTTTCGGCATCGTTTTCCAATTCTCTGGTCCCTTGATTATGTTTTCAATGTTATATATATATATATATATATATATATATATATATATATATATATATATATATTTGGCAGAAAATTTTCTCTATTAAGCCAGCTCAGAACCCGAGCAAACCAACACAACAAAAACCTATTGTAGTAACAGGTCTATACAGTGAGAGAGCTTATTGCTCTTTTTAGAAACGAAAAGAAATCAATGAACAATGACAAAATTGATCTTCTTGATAGCTTCTTCAACAGACACAGTTCTACTATTACTAGGGAACCTCTTATAATTCCTCATCTCCCATATGACAGCAATGCAAGACACACAAATCGCAACAACAATAGTTTTAACATGCTTCTTCCGTTTCATATTCCTCCAATTAGAAACCCGGTGATGAATAGTAGAGAAATCCTTCTTCAACTTGAACTTCTCACAGAAGTGCTGCATGATCTGTTTACTAAAATCACACACAACAAACAGATGATCAACTGTTTCATCACCACTCTGACACAAAGACCATTGGACACTAACACTACAGCCATGAGCAGACAGCCTGGTAGCAACTGGGAGCTTCATGTGCAAAGCAATCCAAGCAATAAAGGAATGTCTAGGAGTAGAAATCTTGTTCCAAATAACATGATAATAAGGCCAACTTTCCAAATCAGTGAAGAACCATTGATAACAATCAGAGACAGAGTAATGAGTACCTTCGTCGCCTCTCAACTCGTTGTTGGACTCATCACCAAATTTTATCTTCTCTTTAACTTTGCAGATCTGTTTCCAACACCAAGAACTAGTGATAGGAGGAGTACATAGCCACCAGCCATGGTTTTTCATATACCTCTCATGAATCCATCTAACCCACAAACAATCTTTCTTCTTTGCAATGCACCAAACTAATTTCCCAATTCTTGCAATATTCCACAATTTAGGGTTTTTCAAACCCAAACCACCAAGTTTCTTTGGTTTGCAAATAGTGTTCCAGTCCACCAGAGGAACCCTACTAGCAGTAACATCAGCTGACCAAATAAAACTCTCGCAAACCTTTACACTCTGTTCAATAACATTCTGAGGGATAAGAAAAATATTCGCCCAATAATCCACAATACTCAACAAGACAGAGTTCACCAATTGGACCCTAGCAGCATAAGAGAGATGTCTTGAGGCCCAAACTTTTATATTTGCTGTGATTTTCTCTACTAAAATCATACAATCAAACTTCCCCAACCTGCCAGTAGTAATAGGCACACCCAGGTATTTCAGAGGGAAACAACCCTGATTGAACCCCATGATATCAGTTAACTGTTGAATTTCAATATCAGAGCAGCCAGCAAAAACAATTTGGGACTTCGCAGGATTTGCACTCAAACCAGTAGAAGTAGCAAAGTGAGTTAAAATATTTGAAATATGAGTCAAAGACCTCTGATCAGCATGACAAAAGATAATCAAGTCATCCGCAAACATAAGGTGGTTCACCTTCAAATTTTTGCAGCCAGGGTGATAGACAAAGTCCTGGGCATTCTTCAAATTGTTCAATTGTCTAGACAAATACTCCATAATAAGAACAAAAATAAGAGGGGATAAAGGATCACCTTGCCTCAGACCTCTCCCACCTTTGAAGTAACCATGCTGTTGGCCATTCAAACTGATCGTATAAGAAGGGGAAGTGATACACATCATGACCCACTGAATAAATTGAGTAGGAAAATGGAAAGCCCTGAGGATTTCTTCAATACTTTCCCAGAAAATCGAATCATAAGCTTTCCTCAAGTCAATCTTTAGTATACATCTAGGAGAAAGATTTTTCTGTGAATAACCTTTAGCCACCTCTTGACAGATAAGAACGTTATGAACAATTTCCCTACCCGGAACAAAAGCCCCTTGACAATCATTGACTAAGAAAGGGAACACCTCTCTAAGCCTTTTACAAAGTAATTTCGAAAGGCACTTATAAGAGATGTTGCAACACGAAATTGGCTTGAAGTCAGCTGGGCTTACTGGGTTTAATTTCTTAGGAATAAGGGAGATGACAGTATCACTGATACTTCTAAGAATATACCCCTTATCAAGACAATAAAAGATAGCTTCACAAAAATAATCACCCACAATCTCCCAGTTGTACTGATAGAAAGAGCTGCTGAAACCATCCGAACCAGGAGCCTTAATCACTGGGATAGAGAAAACTATATCTCTGACCTCTTTCTTATGAAACTGCTTCAACAACTCCAGCTGTTGGCCAATAGAAAGAATGTTCCCCTGCTGGGCAATATTAATATCAATAGACTGTCGATCATAAATCTGAGTCCCCAACAGCTTCTCAAAATAGTTCACAACCACAGCAGCCACACTATCAAAGCCTAAAATCAGGTCCCCATTGGAATTTTCCAAAGAATAAACAAAGGACATCTGTCTTTTCTTCCTCATTTTGCTAAAGAAGACCCTTGAAGGACAATCACCATAGCTAAGCTAATTAATCTTAGCTTGCTGTTGAATCAAATGCTGAGCAGATTTTAAGAGTTTAACATAATCAATTCTTTTCTGCTTCTCCTGATCAATGAGCAATTGATTGCCTCTGTCACCAGAAATAGCTACCTGAATCTGCTCCAACTCAGCTTTACATTTATCAACTTGAGAATGAATATCAAAGAATTGATCCTTATGAAGAGTACTCAAAGGCTTCTTCAGAGACATAAGGAATTTATGGAACCAGAACATCTTGTTCTCCCTTTTAAAAAGACCAGAAGCAGCTTGAATAATACTCTTGTAATTCTCAGAAAAATGCCACATACTGCAATACTTAAACGAGTGAACGAACTTTGGGCTTTCAGAAAAAGAGATCAGGATAGGGGAATGATCAGATAAACCAAAAGGGAGATAAGAAACGTGGATAGAACCTGACTGCACAAGCCATTCTTCATTGGAGAAAGCCCGATCAATTCTAGACCAAACATGTGAGTTTGTCCAAGTATAATAATCCCCCTGAAAACCAAGCTCTTGAATATTAGTGTTCAACAAGCAATTATAAAAATCAACAGCTTTAAAAAACTCAATCTGAGTCCCTCTAATCCTGTCCTCAGGATACAAAACCGCATTGAAATCACCCATAATCAGCCAACCACCTTGAATAATACTATCCAATTGCTCAAGCTTCTCCCAGATAGCTTTCCTCTCAACCAACTTGTTAGAACCATACACAAAAGTCATATGAAAAGACAGCCCATCCACCAATCTAGTAGCCTGGATATGGATCCATTGAGAATGCACATCAATAACCTGCACTTGATAAACATTAGTCTTCCAAGCAACCAAAATTATGCACTTCCCATTCACCTGAGCATTGTGAATAAGAGACCAACCAGGAACGATTTTAAAACCAACATATGCCATTTTCTCATTTATTTCAAATAAACCAACTAGGCTTACTTGATGATAATGCATGAAAGCTCGAATATCCTTCTGCTCATTAGGGTGACTGCACCCCCTCACATTCCAACTCATAATTCTAACCATTAGCACCAGCCTGAACCCCACCTGCCTTGTGAAAAGCCTTGAGGACTTCACCTGCTTTAGTAGTCTGAAGTCTTCTAGGTTGAACATTTTGAGGCAGACTTTTAGAGGGGACTGAAGGAGTGACCAAAGGTTGTTGTGGAATAAAAGGTGGAGAAGGAGATGAATTCACCACAGCCTGTGACGTAGTAGGAATGCCTTCCTCAGCAACTACATTTGATACTAGATTACTAGTCACCTTCTTCTTACAATCAACAACCGAGTGACCAAAATGTTTACAATCATAGATTACCTTTTGGGATATAACCACTCCATTATCAGCAAACTTAACCAAATCAGGGAAGATACCATCGGCATTCATCTCCACCATCAGACGAGCAGCTGGCAAATCCGATTTCTCTCTAGTTCGACTACACGTCTTGATTGGTATCCCCAACAAACTACCAATTTTGCTAAAACCAGTTGAATTCCAGAATTTTAAGTTCAATTTTGGAAAAATAACCCACACAAGAAGAGAAACAATAGAATCCAGCTTAATAGAAAACCCTTCATTCCATTCATGAACCACCATTGGCTTGTTATCAAAATAATAAATCCCCTTGTCCAACACTAACTTCACATGAGTAGCCGAGAAAAATTGCACCGCCTAAACCCCTCGATTCGCTTTAACCACCTTTAAAACCCCAAAATCTTTCCAAATCTCTCTAATGAATCGATTCATATAAGCCCATTGCAAAGTAGCCGAGAAAAATTGCACCGCCTAAACCACTCCTTGCTAGCTTTGACTTTTTCTTCATCAACCTTGATGGTTTCTTTCGAGAATACGTAGCCAAGAGAGACTATGTTGTTGATGGAGAAGTAACACTTGAACAGATTACCATGCAGCTTCACGTGAGCCAAGGACTCCAAAACAGATTGGAGGTGAAAGAGGTGACCTTTCTCACTTTTGTTATTTACAAGTATGTCATCAAAGTAGATAACAACACACTTGCTAATGAGGGGCTTCAAAACCTGATTCATTAGTCTCATAATAATAAAGAGAGCATTAGTTAGACCACGAGGTGTGACTAACCATTCATATAGACCTCTTTTGGTTTTGGACAAAGAATGTCGCTCCGAATTCGAATCTGATTGTACCCACTTCTTAGATTAACCTTAGAGATGACTTGGGTACCAAATAGCTCGTTCACTTGATCTTCACTTCTAGGAAACCTGTATTTGGTAGTAACCTTGTTGGTGCACAGACTTTGGCATCCTTCCTTTGGGACCAAAAGGGTAGGGATGGCGCATGGACTGAGACTTTCCCTAATGATACCCTTTGCTTGAAGATCTTCATCTTGTCCTTGAACCTCTTGGATGTCACTAGGGTTCATGTGATATGTTGGCTCATTGTGCACGGCAGACCTAGGAACATGATCGGTTTTGTGATGGATCTCACGCTGAGGCGGCAATTCAGATGGCTTCTCTTTTGGGAAAACATGAGGACGTTGTTCCAAAAGAGGGGTGACGAGAGGGTAGCCTTTTGTGGGTTTTTTGTGGCTAGGGTTCTCGTTGGTAGGCTCTTTGTGGCTAGGGTTGGTGTTTGGATCTAAGGGAGTGATCTCCTTATGTTCACTAAACTCAGGGCGTTTAGTGGTCATAGTAGTGATGGGGTTTGGATCATCTTCCTTAGGTGAGGACGATGGGGTTATTTGGAGTGGAGTTAGGGTTATTCTCTTGTTGTTCATCACAAGAGTGTAGGTATTAGCTCTTCCGTTGTGTATCACACTCCTGTCAAATAACCATGGTCTTCCAAGTAGAATATGACAAGCATCCATAGGCAAAACATCACACCATAAAGATTCTTTAAAGGATTTGCCAATGGAAAAGCTTACCAAACATCTTTGAGTTACTTGTAGGTCTTCACCCTGATTGAGCCACTGGATGGTGTAGGGCTTTGGATGGGAACTCGTTTCCAGCTGAAGTTTGTCCACCATAGTAGTTGATGCCACATTGGTGCTGCTTCCACCATCAATGATTAACGAACAAACTTTTCCCTTGATTGTGCAACGAGATTGAAAGATGGCCTCTCGTTGTTGTTGATCTTCAGAAACAATTGAGTTACTAAGAACTCTCCTCATAAGGAACATCTCATGAGCCATGGTGATGGATGGAACGTCTAGTTGACGTTGGGTAGGGAAGGGAATGTGTTTGGGCTGTTTGTGGAGTTAAGGGTTGCAGGTTGGTATTGAAGGTTTGAAGGTTATGCGTTTGGATTGCAGGGTAAGCTATTGGAATAGCAGGTTAAGCTATTGGAATAGCAGGTTTGGGGTTTGGATTTGAAGGTTATGTGTTTGGTTTGCACTCAAAACAACCTAGAGCTCTGATACCAAAATTATGATGTATAATGGGATCAAGAGAGCGGTTGATCAATTACACATCATAGGGGTGACGTGCAAACAATCTAAGAGTGGGACACCACACGAGAATTTAGGGTTAAGGTGGGGGTGGTTCACGTGTGAAAGGTGGGAAAAGTGAAAGGGAATTTTGCCGTGAGGGCTTTTGTGGTTTCAAGATTCAAGAAAGATTGAATCTTGAAAAGGGAAGGGATGATTCTTGGGATGGGAAAGGGCTAGAGTTGACGTGAAGAGGGGAGAGAAAAGAGGAGGGTTGACGTGAGGTGAAGGAGGGAGGATGAGGTTTGTGAGGTTGTTGGAGGAGAGAGAAAGTTGTTAGGAAGTTGTTATGGAGAGAGAGGGAGTTGGTTGAGCTATTTTGTGAGGGAAGGGGTGGGTGGACGAATTGGTGGTGATGAAGGGGATGAGGATGGCGTTGGAAAGGATGGAGGGTGAGGGTAGATATTATCTTTCTAAGAGATAGAAAGATAAAGGAATAGAACTAGATTTCCTACTTGAATCCACAAGAAGGACAATCTAGGGTTTCTTGATCTAGACCGCAACCTAGGATCAAGTTCTTCCTAAACCATTTGGTTACCACACCAAGATAAAATAGAAGAGGGGTTGAGGGTTAATCCAAACACTCAGGGGGTAAGCTCAAAGCTTGGTTCATATTTCTAAACTGGAATGTTTGAAACGATTACAAGCCTAGGCTATTTATACTAGGAGAGTCCTAACTCTCCTAGGAATCCTACTTGGCGTGCAAGCCAAGGATTACTAATCCTAGATGACTAACTATTCCAATCTCCTCTTGGATTAGGATTCCTTATCCTAAGGGGAGATGGTTACAACTACCTTATCCTAATTAGAATTGGCTTTCCTAATCCGAGATGGATTAGTTACAAAATAAGCCATCCTAATCTAGAATAGTTATACTTGACGCCTACTCTACTCCTACCACACGCCTAACACACTTCTAGAACATTCTAGAACAAATTAGAATGTTCTAGATTTATCTAACTCCTAATTAAAATTAAACCACACCAAAAATAATAAAAGCTATAAAATAATAAGTACATCCAAAAGATTAAAATTAAGAATTGATATCATCTTGGACGTGAACTTGGGCCTTGTTCTTGGGCTGGGTGGCGTGATCTTGCATGATCTAGGATGTTTGGACATCCTCTTGGAACAAGGAGCATGTGATATGGATCGGCCTTTGGGCCTCTACCTTGAGCTCTTCTCCTTTGGCCCGTTCTATCTCCTTATAGTTGAATTGGGCTTCCTTTGTTATTAGACGTGTCATGGACGGATTCCCATCATCCTCCATGAATCTTGGGTCTCCAAAGGCAAGCCCATGGTTATATGAGCCTCCATTTCCTTCCATGAACCTATGGTCCCCAAAGGTGAGACCTAGGTTAAGCGGTTCTCCTTCACGGGCCTCTTCTGATGTTTTTGACGTGGGCCAAAATACATCATTCCCCCTTTGTTGGAAGAAGTTTGTCCTCAAACTTGGAGGTTCAAATTCAAAGACTTTCGTTGACCCAACTGTAGTAATCACATGGGTCAGGACCTCCACGTGAACCATGATTGCTCCAGTAACTCTCACGTGAACCAGTGCCTTCACGTGAACTGTGATCTTCTCTATTGATGGTTTTGGCTGCCCTCCGTTATTCTCCATTTATCTAGGGTCACCGAACTTCTCACAGTAATGAGTTAAAGGACGACCTTGAGATAGAACAAATAGAACAGCTCCAATACTAACTCCAGAAGCATCACACTAAGCCTTAGACTTCTTATCAAAGTTGTGTAGGGTTAGGACAGGTGTGGTGCAGAGTTTTCTTTTGCTGGTGTCGAACACTTGTTGGATTGTTGGAGCCCATGAAAACTCCTTAGACTTTAGTAGCTCGGCCATAGGTGATAGAATAGTGCTGAAATTGTTCACAAACCTCTTATAGAAAGAAGTCAAGCCGTGGAAGATTCGATCACCAAGAATATTAGTTGGAGTAGACCACTCCTTGCTAGCTTTGACTTTTTCTTCATCAACCTTGATGGTTTCTTTCGAGAATACGTAGCCAAGAGAGACTATGTTGTTGATGGAGAAGTAACACTTGAACAGATTACCATGCAGCTTCACGTGAGCCAAGGACTCCAAAACAGATTGGAGGTGAAAGAGGTGACCTTTCTCACTTTTGTTATTTACAAGTATGTCATCAAAGTAGATAACAACACACTTGCTAATGAGGGGCTTCAAAACCTGATTCATTAGTCTCATAATAATAAAGAGAGCATTAGTTAGACCACGAGGTGTGACTAACCATTCATATAGACCTCTTTTGGTTTTGACAGCAATGTCGCCTTCTGGAATTCGAATCTGATTGTACCCACTTCTTAGATTAACCTTGGAGATGACTTGGGTACCAAATAGCTCGTTCACTTGATCTTCACTTCTAGGAAACCTGTATTTGGTAGTAACCTTGTTGGTGCACAGACTTTGGCTTCCTTCCTTTGGGACCAAAAAGGTAGGGATGGCGCATGGACTGAGACTTTCCCTAATGATACCCTTTGCTTGAAGATATTCATCTTGCCCTTGAACCTCTTGGATGTCACTAGGGTTCATGTGATATGTTGGCTCGTTGTGCACGGCAGACCTAGGAACATGATCGATTTTGTGATGGATCTCACGCTGAGGCGGCAATTCAGATGGCTTCTCTTTTGGGAAAACATGAGTACGTTGTTCCAAAAGAGGGGTGACGAGAGGGTAGCCTTTTGTGGGTTTTTTGTGGCTAGGGTTCTCGTTGGTAGGCTCTTTGTGGCTAGGGTTGGTGTTTGGATCTAAGGGAGTGATCTCCTTATGTTCACTAAACTCAGGGAGTTTAGTGGTCATAGTAGTGATGGGGTTTCATCTTCCTTAGGTGAGGACGATGGGGTTATTTGGAGTGGAGTTAGGGTTATTCTCTTGTTGTTCATCACAAGAGTGTAGGTATTAGCTCTTCCGTTGTGTATCACACTCCTGTCAAATAACCATGGTCTTCCAAGTAGAATATGACAAGCATCCATAGGCAAAACATCACACCATAAAGATTCTTTAAAGGATTTGCCAATGGAAAAGCTTACCAAACATCTTTGAGTTACTTGTAGGTCTTCACCCTGATTGAGCCACTGGATGGTGTAGGGCTTTGGATGGGAACTCGTTTCCAGCTGAAGTTTGTCCACCATAGTAGTTGATGCCACATTGGTGCTGCTTCCACCATCAATGATTAACGAACAAACTTTTCCCTTGATTGTGCAACGAGATTGAAAGATGGCCTCTCGTTGTTGTTGATCTTCAGAAACAATTGAGTTACTAAGAACTCTCCTCATAAGGAACATCTCATGAGCCATGGTGATGGATGGAACGTCTAGTTGACGTTGGGTAGGGAAGGGAATGTGTTTGGGCTATTTGTGGAGTTAAGGGTTGCAGGTTGGTATTGAAGGTTAGAAGGTTATGCGTTTGGATTGCAGGGTAAGCTATTGGAATAGCAGGTTAAGCTATTGGAATAGCAGGTTTGGGGTTTGGATTTGAAGGTTATGTGTTTGGTTTGCACTCAAAACAACCTAGAGCTCTGATGCCAAAATTATGATGTATAATGGGATCAAGAGAGCGGTTGATCAATTACACATCATAGGGGTGACGTGCAAACAATCTAAGAGTGGGACACCACACGAGAATTTAGGGTTAAGGTGGGGGTGGTTCACGTGTGAAAGGTGGGAAAAGTGAAAGGGAATTTTCAGTGAGGGCTTTGTGGTTTCAAGATTCAAGAAAGATTGAATCTTGAAAAGGGAAGGGATGATTCTTGGGATGGGAAAGGGCTAGAGTTGACGTGAAGAGGGGAGAGAAAAGAGGAGGGTTGACGTGAGGTGAAGGAGGGAGGATGAGGTTTGTGAGGTTGTTGGAGGAGAGAGAAAGTTGTTAGGAAGTTGTTATGGAGAGAGAGGGAGTTGGTTGAGCTATTTTGTGAGGGAAGGGGTGGGTGGACGAATTGGTGGTGATGAAGGGGATGAGGATGGCGTTGGAAAGGATGGAGGGTGAGGGTAGATATTATCTTTCTAAGAGATAGAAAGATAAAGGGATAAAACTAGATTTCCTACTTGAATCCACAAGAAGGACAATCTAGGGTTTCTTGATCTAGACCGCAACCTAGGATCAAGTTCTTCCTAAACCACTTGGTTACCACACCAAGATACAATAGAAGAGGGGTTGAGGGTTAATCCAAACACTCAGGGGGTAAGCTCAAAGTTTGGTTCATATTTCTAAACTGGAATGTTTGAAACGATTACAAGCCTAGGCTATTTATACTAGGAGAGTCCTAACTCTCCTAGGAATCCTACTTGGCGTGCAAGCCAAGGATTACTAATCCTAGACGATTAACTATTCCAATCTCCTCTTGGATTAGGATTCCTTATCCTAAGGGGAGATGGTTACAACTACCTTATCCTAATTAGAATTGGCTTTCCTAATCCGAGATGGATTAGTTACAAAATAAGCCATCCTAATCTAGAATAGTTATACTTGACGCCTACTCTACTCCTACCACACGCCTAACACACTTCTAGAACATTCTAGAATAATTTAGAATGTTCTAGATTTATCTAACTCCTAATTAAAATTAAAACACACCAAAAATAATAAAAGCTATAAAATAATAAGTACATCCAAAAGAATAAAATTAAGAATTGATATCATCTTGGACGTGAACTTGGGCCTTGTTCTTGGGCTGGGTGGCGTGATCTTGCATGATCTAGGATGTTTGGACATCCTCTTGGAACAAGGAGCATGTGATATGGATCGGCCTTTGGGACTCTACCTTGAGCTCTTCTCCTTTGGCCCGTTCTATCTCCTTATAGTTGAATTGGGCTTCCTTTGTTATTAGACGTGTCATGGACGGATTCCCATCATCCTCCATGAATCTTGGGTCTCCAAAGGCAAGCCCATGGTTATATGAGCCTCAATTTACTTCCATGAACCTATGGTCCCCAAAGGTGAGACCTAGGTTAAGCGGTTCTCCTTCACGGGCCTCTTCTGATGTTTTTGGCGTGGGCCAAAGTACATCATTCCCCCTTTGTTGGAAGAAGTTTGTCCTCAAACTTGGAGGTTCAAATTCAAAGACTTTCGTTGACCCAACTGTAATAATCACATGGGTCAGGACCTCCACGTGAACCATGATTGCTCCAGTAACTCTCACGTGAACTAGTACCTTCACGTGAACTGTGATCTTCTCTATTGATGGTTTTGGCTGCCCTCCGTTATTCTCCATTTATCTAGGGTCACCAAACTTCTCACAGTAATGAGTTAAAGGACGACCTTGAGAT
Organism: Portulaca oleracea; assembly: GCA_029582165.1. Classification (NCBI taxonomy): domain Eukaryota; kingdom Viridiplantae; phylum Streptophyta; class Magnoliopsida; order Caryophyllales; family Portulacaceae; genus Portulaca; species Portulaca oleracea. The sequence continues at coordinate 33,837,795 of CM055870.1, read as the reverse complement.
AGAACAAATAGAACAGCTCCAATACTAACTCCAGAAACATCACACTCATCCTTAGACCTCTTATCAAAGTTGTGTAGGGTTAGGACAGGTGTGGCGCAGAGTTTTCTTTTGCTGGTGTCGAACACTTGTTGGATTGTTGGAGCCCATGAAAACTCCTTAGACTTTAGTAGCTCGGCCATAGGTGATAGAATAGTGCTGAAATTCTTCACAAACCTCTTATAGAAAGAAGTCAAACCGTGGAAGATTCGATCACCAAGAATATTAGTTGGAGTAGACCACTCCTTGCTAGCTTTGACTTTTTCTTCATCAACCTTGATCGTTTCTTTCGAGAATACGTAGCCAAGAAAGACTATGTTTTTGATGGAGAAGTAACACTTGAACAGATTACCATGCAGCTTCACGTGAGCCAAGGACTCCAAAACAGATTGGAGGTGAAAGAGGTGACCTTTCTCACTTTTGTTATTTACAAGTATGTCATCAAAGTAGATAACAACACACTTGCTAATGAGGGGCTTCAAAACCTGATTCATTAGTCTCATAATAATAAAGAGAGCATTAGTTAGACCACGAGGTGTGACTAACCATTCATATAGACCTCTTTTGGTTTTGACAGCAATGTCGCCTTCTGGAATTCGAATCTGATTATACCCACTTCTTAGATTAACCTTGGAGATGACTTGGGTACCAAATAGCTCGTTCACTTGATCTTCACTTCTAGGAAACCTGTATTTGGTAGTAACCTTGTTGTGCACGGACTTTGGCTTCCTTCCTTTGGGACCAAAAGGTAGGGATGGCGCGTGGTGAGACTTTCCTAATGATACCCTTTGCTTGAAGATCTTCATCTTGCCCTTGAACCTCTTGGATGTCACTAGGGTTCATGTGATATGTTGGCTCGTTGTGCCTGCGGACCTAGGAACATGATCGGTTTTGTGATGGATCTCACGCTGAGGCGGCAATTCAGATGGCTTCTCTTTTGGGAAAACATGATGACGTTGTTCCAAAAGAGGGGTGACGAGAGGGTATCCTTTTGTGGGTTTTTTGTGGCTAGGGTTCTCGTTGGTAGGCTCTTTGTGGCTAGGGTTGGTGTTTGGATCTAAGGGAGTGATCTCCTTATGTTCACTAAACTCAGGGCGTTTAGTGGTCATAGTAGTGATGGGGTTTGGATCATCTTCCTTAGGTGAGGACGATGGGGTTATTTGGAGTGGAGTTAGGGTTATTCTCTTGTTGTTCATCACAAGAGTGTAGGTATTAGCTCTTCCGTTGTGTATCACACTCCTGTCAAATAACCATGGTCTTCCAAGTAGAATATGACAAGCATCCATAGGCAAAACATCACACCATAAAGATTCTTTAAAGGATTTGCCAATGGAAAAGCTTACCAAACATCTTTGAGTTACTTGTAGGTCTTCACCCTGATTGAGCCACTGGATGGTGTAGGGCTTTGGATGGGAACTCGTTTCCAGCTGAAGTTTGTCCACCATAGTAGTTGATGCCACATTGGTGCTGCTTCCACCATCAATGATTAACGAACAAACTTTTCCCTTGATTGTGCAACGAGATTGAAAGATGGCCTCTTGTTGTTGTTGATCTTCAGAAACAATTGAGTTACTAAGAACTCTCCTCATGAGCCATGGTGATGGATGGAACGTCTAGTTGACGTTGGGTAGGGAAGGGAATGTGTTTGGGCTGTTTGTGGAGTTAAGGGTTGCAGGTTGGTATTGAAGGTTTGAAGGTTATGCGTTTGGATTGCAGGGTAAGCTATTGGAATAGCAGGTTAAGCTATTGGAATAGCAGGTTTGGGGTTTGGATTTGAAGGTTATATGTTTGGTTTGCACTCAAAACAACCTAGAGCTCTGATGCCAAAATTATGATGTATAATGGGATCAAGAGAGCGGTTGATCAATTACACATCATAGGGGTGACGTGCAAACAATCTAAGAGTGGGACACCACACGAGAATTTAGGGTTAAAGTGGGGGTGGTTCACGTGTGAAAGGTGGGAAAAGTGAAAGGGAATTTTGCCGTGAGGGCTTTTGTGGTTTCAAGATTCAAGAAAGATTGAATCTTGAAAAGGGAAGGGATGATTCTTGGGATGGGAAAGGGCTAGAGTTGACGTGAAGAGGGGAGAGAAAAGAGGAGGGTTGACGTGAGGTGAAGGAGGGAGGATGAGGTTTGTGAGGTTGTTGGAGGAGAGAAAGTTGTTAGGAAGTTGTTATGGAGAGAGAGGGAGTTGGTTGAGCTATTTTGTGAGGGAAGGGGTGGGTGGACGAATTGGTGGTGATGAAGGGGATGAGGATGGCGTTGGAAAGGATGGAGGGTGAGGGTAGATATTATCTTTCTAAGAGATAGAAAGATAAAGGGATAGAACTAGATTTCCTACTTGAATCCACAAGAAGGACAATCTAGGGTTTCTTGATCTAGACCGCAACCTAGGATCAAGTTCTTCCTAAACCACTTGGTTACCACACCAAGATACAATAGAAGAGGGGTTGAGGGTTAATCCAAACACTCAGGGGGTAAGCTCAAAGCTTGGTTCATATTTCTAAACTGGAATGTTTGAAACGATTACAAGCCTAGGCTATTTATACTAGGAGAGTCCTAACTCTCCTAGGAATCCTACTTGGCGTGCAAGCCAAGGATTACTAATCCTAGACGATTAACTATTCCAATCTCCTCTTGGATTAGGATTCCTTATCCTAAGGGGAGATGGTTACAACTACCTTATGCTAATTAGAATTGGCTTTCCTAATCCGAGATGGATTAGTTACAAAATAAGCCATCCTAATCTAGAATAGTTATACTTGACGCCTACTCTACTCCTACCACACGCCTAACACACTTCTAGAACAATTTAGAATGTTCTAGATTTATCTAACTCCTAATTAAAATTAAAACACACCAAAAATAATAAAAGCTATAAAATAATAAGTACATCCAAAAGATTAAAATTAAGAATTGATATCATCTTGGACGTGAACTTGGGCCTTGTTCTTGGGCTGGGTGGCGTGATCTTGCATGATCTAGTATGTTTGGACATCCTCTTGGAACAAGGAGCATGTGATATGGATCGGCCTTTGGGACTCTACCTTGAGCTCTTCTCCTTTGGCCCGTTCTATCTCCTTATAGTTGAATTGGGCTTCCTTTGTTATTAGACGTGTCATGGACGGATTCCCATCATCCTCCATGAATCTTGGGTCTCCAAAGGCAAGCCCATGGTTATATGAGCCTCCATTTCCTTCCATGAACCTATGGTCCCCAAAGGTGAGACCTAGGTTAAGCGGTTCTCCTTCACGGGCCTCTTCTGATGTTTTTGGTGTGGGCCAAAGTACATCATTCCCCCTTTGTTGGAAGAAGTTTGTCCTCAAACTTGGAGGTTCAAATTCAAAGACTTTCGTTGACCCAACTGTAATAATCACATGGGTCAGGACCTCCACGTGAACCATGATTGCTCCAGTAACTCTCACGTGAACCAGTGCCTTCACGTGAACTGTGATCTTCTCTATTGATGGTTTTGGCTGCCCTCCGTTATTCTCCATTTATCTAGGGTCACCAAACTTCTCACAGTAATGAGTTAAAGGACGACCTTGAGATAGAACAAATAGAACAGCTCCAATACTAACTCCAGAAACATCACACTCATCCTAAGACTTCTTATCAAAGTTGTGTAGGGTTAGGACAGGTGTGGTGCAGAGTTTTCTTTTGCTGGTGTCGAACACTTGTTGGATTGTTGGAGCCCATGAAAACTCCTTAGACTTTAGTAGCTCGGCCATAGGTGATAGAATAGTGCTGAAATTCTTCACAAACCTCTTATAGAAAGAAATCAAGCCGTGGAAGATTCGATCACCAAGAATATTAGTTGGAGTAGACCACTCCTTGCTAGCTTTGACTTTTTCTTCATCAACCTTGATGGTTTCTTTCGAGAATACGTAGCCAAGAGAGACTATGTTGTTGATGGAGAAGTAACACTTGAACAAATTACCATGCAGCTTCACGTGAGCCAAGGACTCCAAAACAGATTGGAGGTGAAAGAGGTGACCTTTCTCACTTTTGTTATTTACAAGTATGTCATCAAAGTAGATAACAACACACTTGCTAATGAGGGGCTTCAAAACCTGATTCATTAGTCTCATAATAATAAAGAGAGCATTAGTTAGACCACGAGGTGTGACTAACCATTCATATAGACCTCTTTTGGTTTTGACAGCAATGTCGCCTTCTGGAATTCGAATCTGATTGTACCCACTTCTTAGATTAACCTTGGAGATGACTTGGGTACCAAATAGCTCGTTCACTTGATCTTCACTTCTAGGAAACCTGTATTTGGTAGTAACCTTGTTGGTGCACAGACTTTGGCTTCCTTCCTTTGGGACCAAAAGGGTAGGGATGGCGCATGGACTGAGACTTTCCCTAATGATACCCTTTGCTTGAAGATCTTCATCTTGCCCTTGAACCTCTTGGATGTCACTAGGGTTCATGTGATATGTTGGCTCGTTGTGCACGGCAGACCTAGGAACATGATCGGTTTTGTGATGGATCTCACGCTGAGGCGGCAATTCAGATGGCTTCTCTTTTGGGAAAACATGAGGACGTTGTTCCAAAAGAGGGGTGACGAGAGGGTAGCCTTTTGTGGGTTTTTTGTGGCTAGGGTTCTCGTTGGTAGGCTCTTTGTGGCTAGGGTTGGTGTTTGGATCTAAGGGAGTGATCTCCTTATGTTCACTAAACTCAGGGCGTTTAGTGGTCATAGTATTGATGGGGTTTGGATCATCTTCCTTAGGTGAGGACGATGGGGTTATTTGGAGTGGAGTTAGGGTTATTCTCTTGTTGTTCATCACAAGAGTGTAGGGCTTTGGATGGGAACTCGTTTCCAGCTGAAGTTTGTCCACCATAGTAGTTGATGCCACATTGGTGCTGCTTCCACCATCAATGATTAACGAACAAACTTTTCCCTTGATTGTGCAACGAGATTGAAAGATGGCCTCTCGTTGTTGTTGATCTTCAGAAACAATTGAGTTACTAAGAACTCTCCTCATGAGCCATGGTGATGGATGGAACGTCTAGTTGACGTTGGGTAGGGAAGGGAATGTGTTTGGGCTGTTTGTGGAGTTAAGGGTTGCAGGTTGGTATTGAAGGTTTGAAGGTTATGCGTTTGGATTGCAGGGTAAGCTATTGGAATAGCAGGTTAAGCTATTGGAATAGCAGGTTTGGGGTTTGGATTTGAAGGTTATATGTTTGGTTTGCACTCAAAACAACCTAGAGCTCTGATGCCAAAATTATGATGTATAATGGGATCAAGAGAGCGGTTGATCAATTACACATCATAGGGGTGACGTGCAAACAATCTAAGAGTGGGACACCACACGAGAATTTAGGGTTAAGGTGGGGGTGGTTCACGTGTGAAAGGTTGGAAAAGTGAAAGGGAATTTTGCCGTGAGGGCTTTTGTGGTTTCAAGATTCAAGAAAGATTGAATCTTGAAAAGGGAAGGGATGATTCTTGGGATGGGAAAGGGCTAGAGTTGACGTGAAGAGGGGAGAGAAAAGAGGAGGGTTGACGTGAGGTGAAGGAGGGAGGATGAGGTTTGTGAGGTTGTTGGAGGAGAGAAAGTTGTTAGGAAGTTGTTATGAGAGAGAGGAGTTGGTTGAACTATTTTTGTGAGGAAGGGTGGGTGGACGAATTGGTGGTGATGAAGGGGATGAGGATGGCGTTGGAAAGGATGGAGGGTGAGGGTAGATATTATCTTTCTAAGAGATAGAAAGATAAAGGGATTGAACTAGATTTCCTACTTGAATCCACAAGAAGGACAATCTAGGGTTTCTTGATCTAGACCGCAACCTAGGATCAAGTTCTTCCTAAACCACTTGGTTACCACACCAAGATACAATAGAAGAGGGGTTGAGGGTTAATCCAAACACTCAGGGGGTAAGCTCAAAGCTTGGTTCATATTTCTAAACTGGAATGTTTGAAACGATTACAAGCCTAGGCTATTTATACTAGGAGAGTCCTAACTCTCCTAGGAATCCTACTTGGCGTGCAAGCCAAGGATTACTAATCCTAGATGATTAACTATTCCAATCTCCTCTTGGATTAGGATTCCTTATCCTAAGGGGAGATGGTTACAACTACCTTATCCTAATTAGAATTGGCTTTCCTAATCCGAGATGGATTAATTACAAAATAAGCCATCCTAATCTAGAATAGTTATACTTGACGCCTACTCTACTCCTACCACACGCCTAACACACTTCTAGAACATTCTAGAACAATTTAGAATGTTCTAGATTTATCTAACTCCTAATTAAAATTAAAACACACCAAAAATAATAAAAGCTATAAAATAATAAGTACATCCAAAAGATTAAAATTAAGAATTGATATCATCTTGGACGTGAACTTGGGCCTTGTTCTTGGGCTGGGTGGCGTGATCTTGCATGATCTAGGATGTTTGGACATCCTCTTGGAACAAGGAGCATGTGATATGGATCGGCCTTTGGGACTCTACCTTGAGCTCTTCTCCTTTGGCCCGTTCTATCTCCTTATAGTTGAATTGGGCTTCCTTTGTTATTAGACGTGTCATGGACGGATTCCCATCATCCTCCATGAATCTTGGGTCTCCAAAGGCAAGCCCATGGTTATATGAGCCTCCATTTACTTCCATGAACCTATGGTCCCCAAAGGTGAGACCTAGGTTAAGCGGTTCTCCTTCACGGGCTTCTTCTGATTTTTTTGGCGTGGGCCAAAGTACATCATTCCCCCTTTGTTGGAAGAAGTTTGTCCTCAAACTTGGAGGTTCAAATTCAAAGACTTTCGTTGACCCAACTGTAATAATCACATGGGTCAGGACCTCCACGTCAACCATGATTGCTCCAGTAACTCTCACGTGAACCAGTACCTTCATGTGAACTGTGATCTTCTCTATTGATGGTTTTGGCTGCCCTCCGTTATTCTCCATTTATCTAGGGTCACCAAACTTCTCACAGTAATGAGTTAAAGGACGACCTTGAGATAGAACAAATAGAACAGCTCCAATACTAACTCCAGAAACATCACACTCATCCTTAGACTTCTTATCAAAGTTGTGTAGGGTTAGGACAGGTGTGGTGCAGAGTTTTCTTTTGCTGGTGTCGAACACTTGTTGGATTGTTGGAGCCCATGAAAACTCCTTAGACTTTAGTAGCTCGGCCATAGGTGATAGAATAGTGATGAAATTCTTCACAAACCTCTTATAGAAAGAAGTCAAACCGTGGAAGATTCGATCACCAAGAATATTAGTTGGAGTAGACCACTCCTTGCTAGCTTTGACTTTTTCTTCATCAACCTTGATCGTTTCTTTCGAGAATACGTAGCCAAGAAAGACTATGTTGTTGATGGAAGTAACACTGAACAGTTACCATGCGACTTCACGCGTGAGCCAAGGACTCCAAAACAGATTGGAGGTGAAAGAGGTGACCTTTCTCACTTTTGTTATTTACAAGTATGTCATCAAAGTAGATAACAACACACTTGCTAATGAGGGGCTTCAAAACCTGATTCATTAGTCTCATAATAATAAAGAGAGCATTAGTTAGACCACGAGGTGTGACTAACCATTCATATAGACCTCTTTTGGTTTTGACAGCAATGTCGCCTTCTGGAATTCGAATCTGATTGTACCCACTTCTTAGATTAACCTCGAGATGACTTGGGTACCAAATAGCTCGTTCTTGATCTTCACTTCTAGGAAACCTGTATTTGGTAGTAACCTTGTTGGTGCACAGACTTTGGCTTCCTTCCTTTGGGACCAAAAGGGTAGGGATGGCACATGGACTGAGACTTTCCCTAATGATACCCTTTGCTTGAAGATCTTCATCTTGCCCTTGAACCTCTTGGATGTCACTAGGGTTCATGTGATATGTTGGCTCGTTGTGCACGGCAGACCTAGGAACATGATCGGTTTTGTGATGGATCTCACGCTGAGGCGGCAATTCAGATGGCTTCTCTTTTGGGAAAACATGAGGACGTTGTTCCAAAAGAGGGGTGACGAGAGGGTAGCCTTTTGTGGGTTTTTTGTGGCTAGGGTTCTCGTTGGTAGGCTCTTTGTGGCTAGGGTTGGTGTTTGGATCTAAGGGAGTGATCTCCTTATGTTCACTAAACTCAGGGCGTTTAGTGGTCATAGTAGTGATGGGGTTTGGATCATCTTCCTTAGGTGAGGACGATGGGGTTATTTGGAGTGGAGTTAGGGTTATTCTCTTGTTGTTCATCACAAGAGTGTAGGTATTAGCTCTTCCGTTGTGTATCACACTCCTGTCAAATAACCATGGTCTTCCAAGTAGAATATGACAAGCATCCATAGGCAAAACATCACACCATAAAGATTCTTTAAAGGATTTGCCAATGGAAAAGCTTACCAAACATCTTTGAGTTACTTGTAGGTCTTCACCTTGATTGAGCCCGGATGGTGTAGGGCTTTGGATGGGAACTCGTTTCCGGTGAAGTTTATCCACCATAGTAGTTGATGCCACATTGCGTCGCTTCCACCATCAATGATTAACGAACAAACTTTTCCCTTGATTGTGCAACGAGATTGAAAGATGGCCTCTTGTTGTTGTTGATCTTCAGAAATAATTGAGTTACTAAGAACTCTCCTCATGAGCCATGGTGATGGATGGAACGTCTAGTTGACGTTGGGTAGGGAAGGGAATGTGTTTGGGCTGTTTGTGGAGTTAAGGGTTGCAGGTTGGTATTGAAGGTTTGAAGGTTATGCGTTTGGATTGCAGGGTAAGCTATTGGAATAGCAGGTTAAGCTATTGGAATAGCAGGTTTGGGGTTTGGATTTGAAGGTTATATGTTTGGTTTGCACTCAAAACAACCTAGAGCTCTGATGCCAAAATTATGATGTATAATGGGATCAAGAGAGCGGTTGATCAATTACACATCATAGGGGTGACGTGCAAACAATCTAAGAGTGGGACACCACACGAGAATTTAGGGTTAAAGTGGGGGTGGTTCACGTGTGAAAGGTGGGAAAAGTGAAAGGGAATTTTGCCGTGAGGGCTTTTGTGGTTTCAAGATTCAAGAAAGATTGAATCTTGAAAAGGGAAGGGATGATTCTTGGGATGGGAAAGGGCTAGAGTTGACGTGAAGAGGGGAGAGAAAAGAGGAGGGTTGACGTGAGGTGAAGGAGGGAGGATGAGGTTTGTGAGGTTGTTGGAGGAGAGAGAAAGTTGTTAGGAAGTTGTTATGGAGAGAGGGAGTTGGTTGAGCTATTTTGTGAGGGAAGGGGTGGGTGGACGAATTGGTGGTGATGAAGGGGATGAGGATGGCGTTGGAAAGGATGGAGGGTGAGGGTAGATATTATCTTTCTAAGAGATAGAAAGATAAAGGGATAGAACTAGATTTCCTACTTGAATCCACAAGAAGGACAATATAGGGTTTCTTGATCTAGACCGCAACCTAGGATCAAGTTCTTCCTAAACCACTTGGTTACCACACCAAGATACAATAGAAGAGGGGTTGAGGGTTAATCCAAACACTCAGGGGGTAAGCTCAAAGCTTGGTTCATATTTCTAAACTGGAATGTTTGAAACGATTACAAGCCTAGGCTATTTATACTAGGAGAGTCCTAACTCTCCTAGGAATCCTACTTGGCGTGCAAGCCAAGGATTACTAATCCTAGACGATTAACTATTCCAATCTCCTCTTGGATTAGGATTCCTTATCCTAAGGGGAGATGGTTACAACTACCTTATGCTAATTAGAATTGGCTTTCCTAATCCGAGATGGATTAGTTACAAAATAAGCCATCCTAATCTAGAATAGTTATACTTGACGCCTACTCTACTCCTACCACACGCCTAACACACTTCTAGAACAATTTAGAATGTTCTAGATTTATCTAACTCCTAATTAAAATTAAAACACACCAAAAATAATAAAAGCTATAAAATAATAAGTACATCCAAAAGATTAAAATTAAGAATTGATATCATCTTGGACGTGAACTTGGGCCTTGTTCTTGGGCTGGGTGGCGTGATCTTGCATGATCTAGTATGTTTGGACATCCTCTTGGAACAAGGAGCATGTGATATGGATCGGCCTTTGGGACTCTACCTTGAGCTCTTCTCCTTTGGCCCGTTCTATCTCCTTATAGTTGAATTGGGCTTCCTTTGTTATTAGACGTGTCATGGACGGATTCCAATCATCCTCCATGAATCTTGGGTCTCCATAGGCAAGCCCATGGTTATATGAGCCTCCATTTCCTTCCATGAACCTATGGTCCCCAAAGGTGAGACCTAGGTTAAGCGGTTCTCCTTCACGGGCCTCTTCTGATGTTTTTTGACGTGGGCCAAAATACATCATTCCCCCTTTGTTGGAAGAAGTTTGTCCTCAAACTTGGAGGTTCAAATTCAAAGACTTTCGTTGACCCAACTGTAATAATCACATGGGTCAGGACCTTCACGTGAACCATGATTGCTCCAGTAACTCTCACGTGAACCAGTGCCTTCACGTGAACTGTGATCTTCTCTATTGATGGTTTTGGCTGCCCTCCATTATTCTCCATTTATCTAGGATCACCGAACTTCTCACAGTAATGAGTTAAAGGACGACCTTGAGATAGAACAAATAGAACAGCTCCAATACTAACTCCAGAAGCATCACACTCAGCCTTAGACTTCTTATCAAAGTTGTGTAGGGTTAGGACAGGTGTGGTGCAGAGTTTTCTGTTGCTGGTGTCGAACACTTGTTGGATTGTTGGAGCCCATGAAAACTCCTTAGACTTTAGTAGCTCGACCATAGGTGATAGAATAGTGCTGAAATTCTTCACAAACCTCTTATAGAAAGAAGTCAAGCCGTCGAAGATTCGATCACCAAGAATATTAGTTGGAGTAGACCACTCCTTGCTAGCTTTGACTTTTTCTTCATCAACCTTGATCGTTTCTTTCGAGAATACGTAGCCAAGAGAGACTATGTTGTTGATGGAGAAGTAACACTTGAACAGATTACCATGCAGCTTCACGTGAGCCAAGGACTCCAAAACAGATTGGAGGTGAAAGAGGTGACCTTTCTCACTTTTGTTATTTACAAGTATGTCATCAAAGTAGATAACAACACACTTGCTAATGAGGGGCTTCAAAACCTGATTCATTAGTCTCATAATAATAAAGAGAGCATTAGTTAGACCACGAGGTGTGACTAACCATTCATATAGACCTCTTTTGGTTATGACAGCAGTGTCGCCTTCTGGAATTCGAATCTGATTGTACCCACTTCTTAGATTAAACTTGGAGATGACTTGGGTACCAAATAGCTCGTTCACTTGATCTTCACTTCTAGGAAACCTGTATTTGGTAGTAACCTTGTTGGTGCACAGACTTTGGCTTCCTTCCTTTTGGACCAAAAGGGTAGGGATGGCGCATGGACTGAGACTTTCCCTAATGATACCCTTTGCTTGAAGATCTTCATCTTGCCCTTGAACCTCTTGGATGTCACTAGGGTTCATGTGATATGTTGGCTCGTTGTGCACGGCAGACCTAGGAACATGATCGGTTTTGTGATGAATCTCACACTGAGGCGGCAATTCAGATGGCTTCTCTTTTGGGAAAACATGAGGACGTTGTTCCAAATGAGGGGTGACGAGAGGGTAGCCTTTTGTGGGTTTTTTGTGGCTAGGGTTCTCGTTGGTAGGCTCTTTGTGGCTAGGGTTGGTGTTTGGATCTAAGGGAGTGATCTCCTTATGTTCACTAAACTCAGGGCGTTTAGTGGTCATAGTAGTGATGGGGTTTGGATCATCTTCCTTAGGTGAGGACGATGGGGTTATTTGGAGTGGAGTTAGGGTTATTCTCTTGTTGTTCATCACAAGAGTGTAGGTATTAGCTCTTCCGTTGTGTATCACACTCCTGTCAAATAACCATGGTCTTCCAAGTAGAATATGACAAGCATCCATAGGCAAAACATCACACCATAAAGATTCTTTAAAGGATTTGCCAATGGAAAAGCTTACCAAACATCTTTGAGTTACTTGTAGGTCTTCACCCTGATTGAGCCACTGGATGGTGTAGGGCTTTGGATGGGAACTCGTTTCACCAAGTTTGTCCACCATAGTAGTTGATGCCACATTGGTGCCGCTCCACCATCAATGATTAACGAACAAACTTTTCCCTTGATCAGCAACGAGATTGAAAGATGGCCTCTTGTTGTTGATCTTCGAAACAATTGAGTTACTAAGAACTCTCCTCATGAGCCATGGTGATGGATGGAACGCCTAGTTGACGTTGGGTAGGGAAGGGAAATGTGTTTGGGCGTTTGTGGAGTTAAGGGTTGCAGTTGGTATTGAAGGTTTGAAGGTTATGCGTTTGGATTGCAGGTAAGCTATTGGAATAGCGAGTTAAGCTTATTGGAATAGCAGTTTGGGGTTTGGATTGAAGGTTATATGTTTGGTTTGCACTCAAAACAACCTAGAGCTCGATGCCAAAATTATGATGTATAATGGGATCAAGAGAGCGGTTGATCAATTACACATCATAGGTGACGTGCAAACAATCTAAGAGTGGGACACCACACGAATTTAGGGTTAAAGTGGGGTGGTTCACGTGTGAAAGGTGGGAAAAGTGAAAGGGAATTTTGCCGTGAGGGTTTGGGTTTCAAGATTCAAGAAAGATTGAATCTTGAAAGGGAAGGGATGATTCTGGGATGGAAAGGGCTAGAGTTGACGTGAAGAGGAGAGAAAAGAGGAGGGTTGACGTGAGGTGAAGGAGGAGGATGAGGTTTGTGAGGTTGGAGGAGAGAGAAAGTTGTTAGGAAGTTGTTATGGAGAGAGAGGAGTTGGTTGAGCTATTTTGTGAGGAAGGTGGGTGGACGAATTGGTGGTGATGAAGGGGATGAGGATGGCGTTGGAAAGGATGGAGGGTGAGGGTAGATATTATCTTTCTAAGAGATAGAAAGATAAAGGGATAGAACTAGATTTCCTACTTGAATCCACAAGAAGGACAATATAGGGTTTCTTGATCTAGACCGCAACCTAGGATCAAGTTCTTCCTAAACCACTTGGTTACCACACCAATATACAGAAGAGGGTTGAGGGTTAATCCAAACACTCAGGGGGTAAGCTCAAAGCTTGGTTCATATTTCTAAACTGGAATGTTTGAAACGATTACAAGCCTAGGCTATTTATACTAGGAGAGTCCTAACTCTCCTAGGAATCCTACTTGGCGTGCAAGCCAAGGATTACTAATCCTAGACGATTAACTATTCCAATCTCCTCTTGGATTAGGATTCCTTATCCTAAGGGGAGATGGTTACAACTACCTTATCCTAATTAGAATTGGCTTTCTTAATCCGAGATGGATTAGTTACAAAATAAGCCATCCTAATCTAGAATAGTTATACTTGACGCCTACTCTACTCCTACAACACGCCTAACACACTTCTAGAACATTCTAGAACAATTTAGAATGTTCTAGATTTATCTAACTCCTAATTAAAATTAAAACACACCAAAAATAATAAAAGCTATAAAATAATAAGTACATCCAAAAGATTAAAATTAAGAATTGATATCATCTTGGACGTGAACTTGGGCCTTGTTCTTGGGCTGGGTGGCGTGATCTTGCATGATCTAGGATGTTTGGACATCCTCTTGGAACAAGGAGCATGTGATATGGATCGGCCTTTGGGACTCTACCTTGAGCTCTTCTCCTTTGGCCCGTTCTATCTCCTTATAGTTGAATTGGGCTTCCTTTGTTATTAGACGTGTCATGGACGGATTCCAATCATCCTCCATGAATCTTGGGTCTCCATAGGCAAGCCCATGGTTATATGAGCCTCCATTTCCTTCCATGAACCTATGGTCCCCAAAGGTGAGACCTAGGTTAAGCGGTTCTCCTTCACGGGCCTCTTCTGATGTTTTTTGACGTGGGCCAAAATACATCATTCCCCCTTTGTTGGAAGAAGTTTGTCCTCAAACTTGGAGGTTCAAATTCAAAGACTTTCGTTGACCCAACTGTAATAATCACATGGGTCAGGACCTTCACGTGAACCATGATTGCTCCAGTAACTCTCACGTGAACCAGTGCCTTCACGTGAACTGTGATCTTCTCTATTGATGGTTTTGGCTGCCCTCCATTATTCTCCATTTATCTAGGATCACCGAACTTCTCACAGTAATGAGTTAAAGGACGACCTTGAGATAGAACAAATAGAACAGCTCCAATACTAACTCCAGAAGCATCACACTCAGCCTTAGACTTCTTATCAAAGTTGTGTAGGGTTAGGACAGGTGTGGTGCAGAGTTTTCTGTTGCTGGTGTCGAACACTTGTTGGATTGTTGGAGCCCATGAAAACTCCTTAGACTTTAGTAGCTCGACCATAGGTGATAGAATAGTGCTGAAATTCTTCACAAACCTCTTATAGAAAGAAGTCAAGCCGTCGAAGATTCGATCACCAAGAATATTAGTTGGAGTAGACCACTCTTGCTAGCTTTGACTTTTCTTCATCAACCTTGATCGTTTCTTTCGAGAATACGAGCCAAGAGAGACTATGTTGTTGATGGAGAAGTAACATGAACAGTTACCATGCGGCTTCACGTGAGCGAGCCAAGGACTCCAAAACAGATTGGAGGTGAAAGAGGTGACCTTTCTCACTTTTGTTATTTACAAGTATGTCATCAAAGTAGATAACAACACACTTGCTAATGAGGGGCTTCAAAACCTGATTCATTAGTCTCATAATAATAAAGAGAGCATTAGTTAGACCACGAGGTGTGACTAACCATTCATATAGACCTCTTTTGGTTATGACAGCAGTGTCGCCTTCTGGAATTCGAATCTGATTGTACCCACTTCTTAGATTAAACTTGGAGATGACTTGGGTACCAAATAGCTCGTTCACTTGATCTTCACTTCTAGGAAACCTGTATTTGGTAGTAACCTTGTTGGTGCACAGACTTTGGCTTCCTTCCTTTTGGACCAAAAGGGTAGGGATGGCGCATGGACTGAGACTTTCCCTAATGATACCCTTTGCTTGAAGATCTTCATCTTGCCCTTGAACCTCTTGGATGTCACTAGGTTCATGATATGTTGGCTCGTTGTGCACGCGCAGACTAGGAACATGATCGGTTTTGTGATGAATCTCACACCGAGGCGCAATTCGATGGCTTCTCTTGGGAAAACATGAGGACGCTGTTCCAATGAGGTGACGAGGGTAGCCTTTTGTGGGTTTTTTGTGGCTAGGGTTCTCGTTGGTAGGCTCTTTGTGGCTAGGGTTGGTGTTTGGATCTAAGGGAGTGATCTCCTTATGTTCACTAAACTCAGGGCGTTTAGTGGTCATAGTAGTGATGGGGTTTGGATCATCTTCCTTAGGTGAGGACGATGGGGTTATTTGGAGTGGAGTTAGGGTTATTCTCTTGTTGTTCATCACAAGAGTGTAGGTATTAGCTCTTCCGTTGTGTATCACACTCCTGTCAAATAACCATGGTCTTCCAAGTAGAATATGACAAGCATCCATAGGCAAAACATCACACCATAAAGATTCTTTAAAGGATTTGCCAATGGAAAAGCTTACCAAACATCTTTGAGTTACTTGTAGGTCTTCACCCTGATTGAGCCACTGGATGGTGTAGGGCTTTGGATGGGAACTCGTTTCCAGCTGAAGTTTGTCCACCATAGTAGTTGATGCCACATTGGTGCTGCTTCCACCATCAATGATTAACGAACAAACTTTTCCCTTGATTGTGCAACGAGATTGAAAGATGGCCTCTTGTTGTTGTTGATCTTCAGAAACAATTGAGTTACTAAGAACTCTCCTCATGAGCCATGGTGATGGATGGAACGTCTAGTTGACGTTGGGTAGGGAAGGGAATGTGTTTGAAGGCCGTTGTGGAGTTAAGGGTTGCAGGTTGGTATTGAAGGTTTGAAGGTTATGCGTTTGGATTGCAGGGTAAGCTATTGGAATAGCAGGTTAAGCTATTGGAATAGCAGGTTTGGGGTTTGGATTTGAAGGTTATATGTTTGGTTTGCACTCAAAACAACCTAGAGCTCTGATGCCAAAATTATGATGTATAATGGGATCAAGAGAGCGGTTGATCAATTACACATCATAGGGTGACGTGCAAACAATCTAAGAGGGACACCACACGAGAATTTAGGGTTAAAGTGGGGTGGTTCACGTGTGAAAGGTGGGAAAAGTGAAAGGGAATTTTGCACGTGAGGGTTTTAGGTTTCAAGATTCAAGAAAGATTGAATCTTGAAAAGGGAAGGATGATTCTTGGGATGGGAAAGGGCTAGAGTTGACGTGAAGAGGAGAGAAAGAGGAGGGTTGGCGTGAGGTGAAGGAGGGAGGATGAGGTTTGTGAGGTTGTTGGAGGAGAGAGAAAGTTGTTAGGAAGTTGTTATGGAGAGAGAGGGAGTTGGTTGAGCTATTTTGTGAGGGAAGGGGTGGGTGGACGAATTGGTGGTGATGAAGGGGATGAGGATGGCGTTGGAAAGGATGGAGGGTGAGGGTAGATATTATCTTTCTAAGAGATAGAAAGATAAAGGGATAGAACTAGATTTCCTACTTGAATCCACAAGAAGGACAATCTAGGGTTTCTTGATCTAGACCGCAACCTAGGATCAAGTTCTTCCTAAACCACTTGGTTACCACACCAAGATACAATAGAAGAGGGGTTGAGGGTTAATCCAAACACTCAGGGGGTAAGCTCAAAGCTTGGTTCATATTTCTAAACTGGAATGTTTGAAACGATTACAAGCCTATGCTATTTATACTAGGAGAGTCCTAACTCTCCTAGGAATCCTACTTGGCGTGCAAGCCAAGGATTACTAATCCTAGACGATTAACTATTCCAATCTCCTCTTGGATTAGGATTCCTTATCCTAACGGGAGATGGTTACAACTACCTTATCCTAATTAGAATTGGCTTTCTTAATCCGAGATGGATTAGTTACAAAATAAGCCATCCTAATCTAGAATAGTTATACTTGACGCCTACTCTACTCCTACCACACGCCTAACACACTTCTAGAACATTCTAGAACAATTTAGAATGTTCTAGATTTATCTAACTCCTAATTAAAATTAAAACACACCAAAAATAATAAAAGCTATAAAATAATAAGTACATCCAAAAGATTAAAATTAAGAATTGATATCATCTTGGACGTGAACTTGGGCCTTGTTCTTGGGCTGGGTGGCGTGATCTTGCATGATCTAGGATGTTTGGACATCCTCTTGGAACAAGGAGCATGTGATATGGATCGGCCATTGGGCCTCTACCTTGAGCTCTTCTCCTTTGGCCCGTTCTATCTCCTTATAGTTTAATTGGGCTTCCTTTGTTATTAGACGTGTCATGGACGGATTCCCATCATCCTCCATGAATCTTGGGTCTCCAAAGGCAAGCCCATGGTTATATGAGCCTCCATTTCCTTCCATGAACCTATGGTCCCCAAAGGTGAGACCTAGGTTAAGCGGTTCTCCTTCACGGGCCTCTTCTGATGTTTTTGACGTGGGCCAAAATACATCATTCCCCCTTTGTTGGAAGAAGTTTGTCCTCAAACTTGGAGGTTCAAATTCAAAGACTTTCGTTGACCCAACTGTAATAATCACATGGGTCAGGACCTCCACGTGAACCATGATTGCTCCAGTAACTCTCACGTGAACCAATGCCTTCACGTGAACTGTGATCTTCTCTATTGATGGTTTTGGCTGCCCTCCGTTATTCTCCATTTATCTAGGGTCACCGAACTTCTCACAGTAATGAATTAAAGGACGACCTTGAGATAGAACAAATAGAACAGCTCCAATACTAACTCAAGAAGCATCACACTCAGCCTTAGACTTCTGATCAAAGTTGTGTAGGGTTAGGACAGGTGTGGTGCAGAGTTTTCTTTTGCTGGTGTCGAACACTTGTTGGATTGTTGGAGCCCATGAAAACTCCTTAGACTTTAGTAGCTCGGCCATAGGTGATAGAATAGTGCTGAAATTCTTCACAAACCTCTTATAGAAAGAAGTCAAACCGTGGAAGATTCGATCACCAAGAATATTAGTTGGAGTAGACCACTCCTTGCTAGCTTTGACTTTTTCTTCATCAACCTTGATCGTTTCTTTCGAGAATACGTAGCCAAGAGAGACTATGTTGTTGATGGAGAAGTAACACTTGAACAGATTACCATGCAGCTTCACGTGAGCCAAGGACGCCAAAACAGATTGGTGGTGAAAGAGGTGACCTTTCTCACTTTTGTTATTTACAAGTATGTCATCAAAGTAGATAACAACACACTTGCTAATGAGGGGCTTCAAAACCTGATTCATTAGTCTCATAATAATAAAGAGAGCATTTTTAGACCACGAGGTGTGACTAACCATTCATATAGACCTCTTTTGGTTTTGTGACAAAGAATGTCGCTATCCGAATTCGAATCGATTGTACCCACTTCTTAGATTAACCTCAAGATGACTTGGGTACCAAATAGCTCGCTCACTTGATCTTCACTTCTAGGAAACTCAGATTTGGTAGTAACCTTGTTGGTGCAGACTTTCGCTTCCTTCCTTTGGGGACAAAAAGGGTAGGGATGGCGCATGGATGAGACTTTCCTAATGATACCTTTGCTTGAAGATCTTCATCTTGCCCTTGAACCTCTTGGATGTCACTAGGTTCATGTGATATGTTGGCTCGTTGTGCACGCACCTAGGAACATGATCGGTTTTGTGATGGATCTCACGGCGAGGCAATTCAGATGGCTTCTCTTTGGGAAAACATATGACGTTGTTCCAAAGAGGGTGACGAGGGTAGCCTTTTGTGGGTTTTTGTGGCTAGGGTTCTCGTTGGTAGGCTCTTTGTGGCTAGGGTTGGTGTTTGGATCTAAGGGAGTGATCTCTTATGTTCACTAAACTCATGCGTTTAGTGGTCATAGTAGTGATGGGTTTGGATCATCTTCCTTAGGTGAGGACGATGGGTTATTTGGAGTGGAGTTAGGGTTATTCTCTTGTTGTTCATCACAAGAGTGTAGGTATTAGCTCTTCCGTGTGTATCACATTGTCAAATAACCATGGTCTTCCAAGTAGAATATGACAAGCATCCATAGGCAAAACATCACACCATAAAGATTCTTTAAAGGATTTGCCAATGGAAAAGCTTACCAAACATCTTTGAGTTACTTGTAGGTCTTCACCTTGATTGAGCCACTGGATGGTGTAGGGCTTTGGATGGGAACTCGTTTCCAGCTGAAGTTTGTCCACCATAGTAGTTGATGCCACATTGGTGCTGCTTCCACCATCAATGATTAACGAACAAACTTTTCCCTTGATTGTGCAACGAGATTGAAAGATGGCCTCTCGTTGTTGTTGATCTTCAGAAACAATTGAGTTACTAAGAACTCTCCTCATGAGCCATGGTGATGGATGGAACGTCTAGTTGACGTTGGGTAGGAAGGAATGTGTTTGGGCTGTTTGTGGAGTTAAGGGTTGCAGGTTGGTATTGAAGGTTTGAAGGTTATGCGTTTGGATTGCAGGGTAAGCTATTGGAATAGCAGGTTAAGCTATTGGAATAGCAGGTTTGGGGTTTGGATTTGAAGGTTATATGTTTGGTTTGCACTCAAAACAACCTAGAGCTCTGATGCCAAAATTATGATGTATAATGGGATCAAGAGAGCGGTTGATCAATTACACATCATAGGGGTGACGTGCAAACAATCTAAGAGTGGGACACCACACGAGAATTTAGGGTTAAGGTGGGGGTGGTTCACATGTGAAAGGTAGGAAAAGTGAAAGGGAATTTTGCCGTGAGGGCTTTTGTGGTTTCAAGATTCAAGAAAGATTGAATCTTGAAAAGGGAAGGGATGATTCTTGGGATGGGAAAGGGCTAGAGTTGACGTGAAGAGGGGAGACAAAAGAGGAGGGTTGACGTGAGGTGAAGGAGGGAGGATGAGGTTTGTGAGGTTGTTGGAGGAGAGAGAAAGTTGTTAGGAAGTTGTTATGGAGAGAGAGGGAGTTGGTTGTGCTATTTTGTGAGGGAATGGGTGGGTGGACGAATTGGTGGTGATGAAGGGGATGAGGATGGCGTTGGAAAGGATGGAGGGTGAGGGTAGATATTATCTTTCTAAGAGATAGAAAGATAAAGGGATAGAACTAGATTTCCTACTTGAATCCACAAGAAGGACAATCTAGGGTTTCTGATTTTCCAAAGGCAAATCCAATCCTAACATAAAGGATTTGAGAGGTTCTTATTTTCCAAACCAGCTATGAATAAATGTTATAGAAAATATTTTGTTTCCACCAATATATGAACCTTGGTTGAAAGTGTAAAAGTTGAAAGTAACTACCACTTAGCTAACACTACTTTAATGATATAATTGTTAACTTAAAAAATAACAAACTCATACCTATAGGTTACAAATATTAATACACGATTAAAATAAGGTAAATTGGATTATAATAATCTCAACTTTTACAAACTGGATAGAAATAATCCTTACTATCGATTTGTATTCTAGTGGTCCAAAAGAAAATAAAATTGTATTGTAGTGCGCCGTCGCCGAGTTAGAGGGTGGTGACTCGGTGGTTTGCCGACGTATATTGGCGAGAGTGTATTTGACCAAGAAATTATTATTTTTAGTTGTATTTTAGTGCTCTCATTTAAATTGTTATTGTATTCTAGTAGTCCCATTGACGTACTTTTTGTATTCTGGTGGTCCCATTTCATAGATGATTATGTTCTGGTGGTCCGAATTTTTGGTGAAACACACTCTCGCCAGTACACGTCAGTAACCACCGAGTCACCACCTTCTAATTTGGTGGCGTCTCACTACAATGCAATTTTATTTTCTTTTGGACCACCAGAATACAAATCGATAGTAGGGATTGTTGCTGTCCAATTTGTAAAAGTTGGGATTATTATAATCCATTTTTCCTTTAAAATAATATATATTAGCTTTTCATAAAAAATATTTATGAGTTAATCTTTCTTCCACCAAATTTACTATTATAATGTATCAATGTCAATATAAAAAAATAAATTTAAATAAATTTTAGGAGATATTAAAGTGTTAAACTTCCATAAAAAAGATATATTATTGCTCTATGTTTCTTTTAATAACTGTAAAAAGAAAATAAAATTGTAATTTTATTATATATTATTGTTCTATGTTTTCTTTAATAACTGTAGAAAGAAATAAATTTGTAATTAACATTACGATAAAAATGTAAATTATAATTACATAATTGGTATTGGCATCATATTAAATTAAAATGGGCCAAAAATACGAATAATCGAAATTTGCCTCAATGTATAAGCTAAAAGGTTGAGGAGTTGAGATTATTATGGTCATTTACAACAAGTAAAATATTATTTCTTATTAGAAAGAAATAGTGAATAAATTACGAATATGATCACCACCAAAAAAATAAATTGTAAGTTTGTAAAAAAAGATATACCCTAACATTCTCGATTTACACTCCTAAGTTAATTATACAAAAATAATACTAAGAAAAAAATAAAAATATAATTAGTACACAATTGAAATAATATACATAAGTTTTTTTTATAAAAAAAAGTATTCATTAGTCAGTTTTTCTTCCACCAAATTTATTATTATAATATTATTAATTTCAATATCAAAAATAGATTAAAGTAAAATTAATGAGATTTAAAGTGTAAAATTCCTATTAAAAAAACCTATATTATTTTTCTATGTTTTCTTTAACGATTGAAAATGGATAAAACATTATTAACATTACGATAAAAAATGTAAATTAGTCTCTCTTTGTTAAAAAAAATAAATTAGTGCAGCTTTGTCTTAATTGATGTTGTGATTGTTGATATATACTTAAATTTTAGAATTAATAATTATTATGAAGTTTATAATTATTAGTTATTTACTACTATTAAATAGTAATGATTTATAATTTCTCTAACTTTTTATTTTAATTATTTTATAAAAAAATTTATATTGATTTAATGAAAATAAGTTTTCAACAACAATATGTTTATTATATATACATATTATCTTAATAATTTAATAGCGATGTTTAACATTAAATTTTTATTTGCATGTTATTGAGAAAGATTTAAAGAGAATTATAGAGTTGTTACTTGCTTGCATTTGTTCAAATGAACTAATAAAAAAATTACTATTATTCTTTATTGTATGTAATTAAGATAATATCGAAAATAAATATAGATTTTAGTATCATTCAATGCTACGTTAACTAAATTAATTTTGAAAATGAGTAGTACAAAGCAAATATGAAAATAATGACAGTACGATTTTTGTATAAAATTTTTCTTAATTTCTGATTATTATTTAAATTGGTAATTGTTAAAAATTACTCCAAAAAATAAATTACACATAAATACTAAAAAATTACTCGTGCAAGATATACAATGCTAGTTTAACAGTTCAACTTTTACTATTGCACAGGTCATTTGATTAATACTACCCAAACAAAGATTTAGACAAGCTAGAATGACTTGGTTTTCAATCTTGCTCTTTGTGGCTTCAAAGCGTTCGTTAAAATTCATCGTAATTGCAATCATTAATAAAGAGATTCATTCTTGACTTGAATAGTTTTACTAGGGTTCAAATTACGCCTCGCCTTAATAGCATGAGATGAACTGTTAAGACATTCTAAATAGGACGTGTACCATCAAAATTAGACTCATTTCCCAAATTCTCTATCGGATTAGATATTGTCTTGCTCGTATATGAAGCACCATCGTTGTCCTTGTTGGAGGAAAGGGAGTAATGATATATAAAAACAATGAAACTCGCTTGGATAACGTTAAGAGTCGTGGCCTATAACTCACTTTCCTTAAGAACTAATTACTATACCGTAAATGTTCAAAAGGATAAAGCTTAGCACTTGTAACACTGAAGAATAATAGTTTCTCTCTTGAATCACTCAAGTATAGCTGCAGTTTAGACAAGAATGAGGATGTGGTTAGGTTAGAATGGTGTGTCTCAAATAGCCTGGAATGTCTCCTATTTATAGGAGACTTCCACCCTCTTAGGATACCCTAGTCAAAGGATAATCAAAAGACTTAATGGAGAATCATATCCTTAATATGACCTTGACCAAGTCAAGTCATATAGCTGTTGGAAAATCATTATAATCGTGCTTAATTACAATATCAAACACTAATTACACGAAATCATATAGTCGTTAGCATTTAAAACACTTCTGGGTGCAACACGACCCGTGTTGATCCCAAGGAATGTTTCCTTTGCTCTCTGGAGACCAACACGACTCGTGTTGGTCCCATACTCACCCGTGTTGATCATATTCTTGACGTTTCACTTGTATATGATCCTTATACTTGTTTTATATAATTCTTTAGGCTATATAATTATCTTATACTCTTGAAATATTTCCAACAGTCCTTAGGGAGATTTTGATAAGAAATGTCTTCCTAATGAGCATGAGGGTTCATAAGAGTACAATAAAATAAATCCTTTACATTGTACTCCACAATTCTAGAATTAGGAACTCAACTTTTGGATAACATACCAACATAAGGAGAGGCACTTCAGCGTTTTGCTTGCAAATTTTATGGAAGCAACCTCCAATTTCAATATGATGCGTGCCTGATCCCACAAACTCTTCGGTTCAGTCCCGCAGAATTCGGAATTGAAAAAGAGGCCTTCATCAAGTCAACATCGCAAGACATCCGAACCTTGACCACGCTCGTCTCCCGGTTTGGGTTAGCTGTTCTCGGGCTCCCATGGAGGTAGTGAGTACTCGGGGTCTTCCCGATGCCCCTCAGGGTCTCTAATGGGATCATCACACCCTCAGCTAGGCAAATAAGGAGTGGGTATAACATGGGAACTAGAGAAGGACCATGAGGGAAGGAGTTTATGTCGCACGACCATGGCCAACACCTGCATGAGCGTGTGGATCATGAGACACAAAGGAGTTTTAGCTTTCGAGCCTAGCATGAGCGTGTTAGTGGTTTACATGATCGTCCAGCCCCCTCCCGAGAGTATGGCGCAATCATGCTGCTCCATGGCATGATCGTGCAACCCCAAGCAGCAACAACAAATTTCTTACGTGGATGAGAATTGCATGGGAATAAGGGTATATTGGTAATTTCATGTGTTATTGGATGAATTATGTGATTATTAGTGATAGTATTGTTATTATTATTATTATTATTGTTATTTGTATTAAGATTAGAGTTTCATCAGTAATATTATTGTTGTTATTATTGTTGTTGTTGTTGTTGTTGTTGTTGTTGTTGTTGTTGTTATTATTATTATTATTATTATTATTATTATTATATGGGAAATTGGATTCTAAATTTCTAATAATATGAACTTTTAGCCATAGTAGACTAAATAATATGAACTTTAGATTTGGTTCTAAATAATATGATCTTTTACACCGTAGTAGATTAAATAGTCAGCTTTGACTTGTCAAACACAAACCCCCTCTCTCTGCCCTCAAAAATCCTTCTTCTTCTTCTTCTTCTTCTTCTTCTTCTTCTTCTTCTTCTTCTTCTTCTTCTTCTTCTTCTTCTTCTTCTTCTTCCCCCATTGTCCGTCAATGGCTTCCTCGAGCTCCACCATTGGAGACCACCTCAAATGGCGTAAACCCAGAAACCCTAACCCTAACCCTAACCCTAACCAGCTACCATCATTGATTGAGAGGGAGAGGGAGAGGGAGAGAGAGGAGAGTCATGAGGAATTTGGTAGATATAGGGGAGTAGATTTGGGTGATTTTGGAAGGGGTGATTTTTTACCTTCTTCTTCATAACTTGCTGCTGCTTCTTCTTTTTGACCCTCTTCTTCATGTTCTTTTTGTTTTCCTTTTTATCCCTAATTATGCCCGACACAAAGACCTCACCATCAAACTTCTCCTTCTTTTTGACCTTATTCTTCCATCACCATCAAACTTCTCCTTCTTCATCTTCTTCTTACCATCAAAACCTTTCCTCCGCTTTTTTCTACTAAATCATGGAGTGTTGTGCCCTTCATCCAAGATTCTCCGTTTTAATTCCTCCATATTTGGTACACATAAACGATTGTGAAACCTTAACGTTCCATCTTCATGTATCACGAATCCTGGTACTTTTCCTTGTGTCACATCTTCTCTTATCTTTACCAACTGTAGATCCAACTCTTAAGAGTTCTTAATCTCCTTCAGAAGAGTCGGTTAGATGTCCTTAGTGTTCAACACAACACCTTTCCCTGGAATCATTACATTGAGTTGCAATCTTCTGAATTCCTAACATAGCTACTGTGGCAAGGTTACCAAATGATTCACTGTGGGATAATGTCTTCGACTCAGAGCATCGGCTACTACATTAGTGTAGACACCGAATTTTGGCACATAAAT
Organism: Portulaca oleracea; assembly: GCA_029582165.1. Classification (NCBI taxonomy): domain Eukaryota; kingdom Viridiplantae; phylum Streptophyta; class Magnoliopsida; order Caryophyllales; family Portulacaceae; genus Portulaca; species Portulaca oleracea. Next base: position 33,812,499 of record CM055870.1, on the reverse strand, counting down.
ATATAGCATATCTATATAAACGAAGCAGAAATAAAGAAGAAGTCGGTCGATAAGCTAGTTCAAACACCGAGTTTTAGCATAGATTGTATATACTTTTATGTGTAATTTTTATTATTTCCGTTTTTATGTATTTTAGTTAGAAAATAAGGAAATAAAGAAAATAAGGGAAGTGAAAGCAGAAGCCAGAACACTTGCATGCATACACTCTACATGCTCAAGTTACATGAAATTGCATGCACAACTTTTACGTAAAAATGATTAAATCCAAGCCATGCATGCCATGCATGAGCTACGTAAAAGTAACATGCAAGGAGCTACAAGAGGTCCTAAGTTCAAACCTCCATGCAAGAATTATTATCCAAGGATTTCCAAGCCAAGGCACTTGCTCGCATGCGCCCTACATGCATACATTCAGATGAAAACACATGCAACATTACATGCGGATGATCTCGCCTATTGCATGCACGATCTTTACGTAAGCAACAAGCTTCATTTAGCCATGCATACCATGCATAAATTATGTAAAGGACACATGCAAGGAAGCTCCAAAGAAGTCTTAAGTTCAAATCCTCATAAAAGCACTTATTTTAGCTCAATCAAGCCTCACCCTTTAAGTGTGAATGATAAGTGTATTATATATATATATGTGATCTTGGGTTATTTAGAGTTAATTTGAGTGATTATTGATATGAATGTGTTATTTTTATACTCGAATTCTCTATTTTATGCTTAGTTGGATTTTGGTATAGTTTTGTAGGAAATTGATGTTAAAGTGAAGAAATCAAGCTCAAAACCAAGTCAAAGGAGTCCAAGTAGATCACAAATCAAGAGAGAGATCCACCCCAAGGCCCAAACTCAGGCCCAACATATCAAAGAGCTGCATCAGGCATCAACACGGGTGCCATTAGGAGCAAAACGACCCGTTTCAGCCTCCAGAAGGTCTAGAAAATGGTTCCAGTGACCAACACGGTCCGTGTCCAGGCAACACGGGTCGTGTTGAAGGCAGCACGGTCCGTGTTGACCTGGGATCACCCGTGTTGGTCCTGTTTTATGCGGAAATTGCGTTTCGGCTTCATTTTAATGCTATATAATTGCTATCCGGCTGTATTGACTGGATCCATTATCATCCTCATCATCATATTCATCCATCCTTTCATCCATATTTCCATCCACATTCATCCATTGTGAAGATAGAGAGATTGATTGAGTTTTGGAAGATCGGTTCTCAAGAATTGGAGAGAAGTGGAGGAGCAAAAGTCCCCGCGGATCAACATTCAAGAAAGGATTGAAATCCAACTCGGTTTATTCCTCTTTCTTTAGATTTCCATGCATTTTAGTATATAATTTCATATGTTTAGTGAATCAAACATGAGTAGTGAGTAGTTTTCATAAGTTTAGGGGATAAACACTTATTAGTTTCTCTTATGGATTGAGTTTTGTTGGATTGAACAAGTTGTTATCTAGTTTGAATGCATTTTATTTAACCTTTGTTTATGTATGTCATTGTTTTTGACTGGCCATCAAGAATATGGAATTAGATTGTTGAGTGAAGTACCGAACGGAGAAATTCGATAATCGGAACCCTTAGGATTAAACTAGTTATGAAGTGAACTAGACATAGAAGACTTTATAATTAGGGGTCATTCGATAATTTGATCTTTAACTTAGTTAAAATTGAAATAACCACGATAGTAGGTGATTGATTTTGCTAAGTAATCCGTTTCATTGCCAAAAGCTCGCTGAGGAATAATTTATGCGATTATCGACCCTAAAATGTACCAAATTAGTGACATACATGTTCAATCCACTTGTTTGATTCATAGAGTGACTTAGGTTTTATCCCCTGAACGTCTTTCTCATATTGATTTCATCTTGTGAATTGTGTGAATAGTTGATTGTTTGCCTTTAGTAGTGAATAGAAATAGAATTAGATTGTTTCAAACAAAAACCCGATCGACTTAGCAATCAACTAGGAGGCTAGTTCAGTGCGTTGAAAGTAAAAGTCCCTGTGGGAACGACCTTGATTCATGATACAATTTCACCCTTGCACTTGCGGCCTATTAAGTTTTTGGCGCCGTTGCCGGGGACTTTGTCCCTAGCCAGCCACTGAACGAATACCCTAAGGTTGCCTAAGTCATTTATTTTCTGTTTTGATTTTCCTTGGTGTTTTTGTTTTTGTCTTGCCAGGTTTACTCTACGTGCATGCGAAAAGCTCCACTCTTTGAGTTTGATCCAGAAATCGAAAGAACCTTTCGCTCCAAGCGGAAGAAGCAAAAGTTAGAGCACGCCCGGAGAAAGCAAGAAGAGAACTCCAAGCGAAAAACGCCATGTCTGGTGGCGGTGGCGGCGACGAGCCTAGAGTCACACTTGGATCTTATGTGATGCCCAATGTCACAAATCAACCTTCCGCCATAAATCCTCCAAATGTGGTCGCTACTGATTTCGAGCTGAGGAGTTCACTCATCAATTTGGTGAAGGCCAACCCATTCCATGGCCTTCCCTGGCCTTCCCAATGAAGATACCAACTGGCACCTTCGCCTCTTCAACCAAGCATGTGAGACTTTTAAGGCAAATGGTGCAACGCCCGATGCAATCAAGCTGCGATTGTTCCCCTTCTCACTTGAAGGGAAGGCGTGACACTGGTTGGACTCTCTTCCATCAAGCTCCGCCGTCACCACTTTTGACCAACTTGCTAGCGTATTCTTGACGAAGTACTTTCCTCCTAGCAAGTTGACGAGCCTCCGGAATCAAATTTCAACATTTGTCCAAGAGCCGGATGAGTCCCTCTATGAAGCATGGGAGAGGTTCAAGGACCTTCTACGTCAATGCCCCCACCATGGTTTCGAACCATGGGTCCCGATACAAGCTTTTACAATGGGGTGGATGACAATTTGAGGGCCAACATCTTGGCAGCGGCGGGAGGCAACATCATGTCCAAAACAGTGGCGGAACTTCAAACTTTGATTGAGGAAATGGCGATCAATAGCTACCAGTGGTCAAAGCCCCGGTCCAAGAGGATGGGAGGTAAGTATGATGTTGATGCTATTTTTATGTTGAATGCTAAATTGGATGCCATGACTAAGAAGATGGATATGCTGAATGTAAATGCTCCCCCTCCACAACCATGTGCGTCGTGTCAATCATATGAGCATGAGACCTTGAATTGTCCTAGTGGGTTGGCTAGCACTGAATCGACCGAAGTGGTTAACTATGTTGGTAACCCTTCCAATAGGCCAAACTTTGACCCTTTTTCCAATACTTACAACCCCTGTCTTAGGTTCCACCCGAACTTTTCTCACCGGAACAATAACCAAATAGGTCCACCCCAAGGGCAAAGATAAACCCAAGCACCTCCACCACAAGCTCCCCAAAAGCCTAACCTAGAGGCCATGATACAAGCTTTAATGTTGTCTCAACAACAACACCAACAACGGCAAATCGAGCATCAACAAAGACAAGATGAGGTGATTAAGGCCTTAGCTACGAAAGTTGACCTTATGAGCACCCACAATCGAATGCTTGAGAACCAAATTGCTATTCAAGCTAGTACCTCCACTCCTCCTCCGGGATCACTTCCCGGACAGCCCATTCCCAACCCTAATGCCCAATGCAATGCCATTATTTTGAGGGGTGGGACACAATATGAGAGACCTAGCATGCCAAATGATAAGCATGGGGGGGGTTGAGGTTGAGAAAAAGGTTAAGAATCCTAGTGAGAAAGTTGATGGGAGTAAGAGAGAGAAAGACCTTGAGAGTGAGCCTTCAAAAGAGAACACCGAAACCTGACCTTCATCTCCCTCTAGAGTTTACAAACCACCGTTACCTTTTCCTCAACGATATGCTAAGGCTAAATTAGATGCAAAATTCAGCAAGTTCTTTAATATGTTAAAGCAATTGAATGTGAATGTGCCGTTTTTGGATGCTTTATCTCAAATGCCTTTGTATGCAAAGTTTTTGAAAGAAATCCTCTCTAAAAAGAGGAAAATTGATGAAATTGAGGAAGTTGCATTGACTGAAGAGTGTAGTTCCGTGGTTCTTAACAAGCTTACTCCTAAGTTTAAGGACCCAGGAAGCTTTAATATCCCATGTGGCCTAGGTAGTTTAACCGTTGACCGAGCTGTGTGTGATGTGGGTTCTAGTGTAAGCTTAATGCCCTATTCTTTGTATGAACGCTTGAACCTAGGAGAGTTGAGACCAACTACCATGTCATTGCAAATGGCGGATCGTTCCATCAAGTGCCCTAAGGGTATTTTGGAGGACTTTCCCCTTAAGGTGGGTGATTGCTATGTGCCGATTGATTTTGTCATCCTTGATATGCCCGAGGATTCCCGTACCCAAATCATTTTGGGGAGACCTTTTCTTGCTACCGTAGGGTGTGTCATTAATGTACAATGTTGGAAGATGAAGTTTAGGATAGGGGAACATGAACTAGAATTTGACTTATTCCGTGATGTTTTGCCATGGGAAGTTTCCCCTAGTTTTGGTGTTGATGTGCTACGTGAAACGGATAAGCTTGTTGATGGTTTGGTTTGTGAGAGACATGATGATTGTGTGCGTGATGTTGAAGGTGAAGACCTTGAGAATTCTCATGTCAATTTTGTTGAACATCCTTGTGGTTTATTTATTGCTAAAGGTCATGAACTTGGCGATGCAAGGGTGGGAATAAAAACTTTGCCCCCACCTAACATCATCAAGAACGTGCCTTGTACTTTTGACAAGGGTGCTTTCGATGAGTTTTTCAGGTTTGATGATGGGGATCCCTCCATTTATGAAGGAGGTGATGAGTTTGACCCAAGCTGTAGGGTCAATTTGAAGATGATTGAAGGTACTTTACAAGATGGAACTCCTAAAGCCTTTGGCTATGGAGTTATGGATTATTCACCGGTTTAAGAGGTACCTTGTCTAGCTTAGGACGTTAAACAAACGCTTCTTGGGAGGCAACTCAAGTTTTTTCGGTATTGTTTTCATTTTTAGGATTTTCTAGAATTTTTCCTTATTTTTCTTCTTTTTATTTTGATTTTTCTAGGATTTTTAGAATTTTTTTTCTCCTTCTTATTTTCCTTTTCTAGGATTTTCTAGGTTTTTGTTTTATTTTCCTTTAATATTTGAGGTATTAGTTTTAGAAAAAAAAGGGGAAAACAAGATGAAAAAAAATCTAAAATTTTTTTGAAAAGAAAAGAAAAAAAAAGTGAGAGAAAAAAAAGGTTTGAATAAAAATTAAAGAAAAAAAACAAAATAAGAGAGGTGAGAAACAGAGAGAAATAAAAGAGATTGAGAGTGCGCGAACCAAGAGAGAAAAAAAAAGGGAAAAAGATGTTGCCAGGCGGATTCGAACCTAGGCGAAGAACGTGAAAGACATGATCAACACGGGTCGTGCTGCCCCTAGCACGATCCGTGTTGCCTTCCAGAGCGCAAATATTTTTGAACACGGGTCAACACGGACCATGTTCATTCAACACGATCCGTGTTGAGCCCTAACGCCAAGTAACACGGGTTTTTCACCCGTTTTCTCGCCCCTTTCTTTTCTTTTTCATAACACGTTCGATTTCTTCCCTATTTCACACGTGTAACCCTAATTCTACTCCCTCCATCACTAACTCTTCTTTTTCTCCTTACTCCCTCAAGAACCTCTCAATCTCCATAGCCTTCCATCTCCCTCTTTCACTCTTTTGCCTCTATTTCCTTCATTTATTTACCAAATCACTCCATTTTTCTTCCATTCTTCATCTTTTTCCTTCCTCTTTCCGATCCCACCAATTTCATCATCATTCCTTTCACTCCATTTTTCATTTCCATTACCAAACACCTCCATTTTCACCCACATTCAAGCTCTTTTCTCCTCTTCAAGTGTACAAGGTTTGATTTTTCTAATTTCTTTGTTTTATTTAGTTTATTTTCGTTTTTTTATTTTCGTCTTTAGTTTTACTTTTTGTGTAGAATATTTGAATCTTCATTGTTGTTTACCATTGTTGTGCTTCAAGCTTTTTGAAGTGTGGATTTTCATGTGTATATTTTGATTTTCTGTTTTAGTAATTTGTTAGTTTGATTTTTCTTTGTTGAATTTTTTTTGTTTTTGTTCTTAGTTTGTTTTAATTTTCTTGTTTGAGCTTGGCTTAATTTGTGCATATTATGGTCTTAACTTAGTTTAGGTTTAGCTTCACTTAGTTTACCTTTGTTTAGTTTCTAATTTTGGTTTTTTAGAGTTGTTGAATGTTGTATATATTAAGTGTGTAGTAGTATAATCTGCCTCGTTTACCTTTGTTTAGGAGATATAAAAGAATGACTAGCACCAGAATCGAATAACGCATAAACATGGTAGGAATGGAGAAGAAAAGTACCCGTGACGACATCTGCCTCGTTTTTTGCTGCCTCCTTCTTCATGAAATATATTCTTCCTCCAATGTTTCGTGGTGCCTGTTGTTGCAGACGAGGTGGTGGCGGCGGAAGTACCCTGATTAAATCATCCTGGGTTCGGACAAGGTCTCCCGTGATTCCCAGGATACTCGATCCTGTGCTGGTTGTTGGATGGCAAGGCCCCACGATTTGTACCTCTTGTGTTGCTTGATCCTCCTTCAACTGAATGAGGGCAGTTCTTTACAATGTGGTGTGGACTACCACACAGATAACAGACTGCCTTAGTAGGGTTCCTGCATTCGCGAGCAAAATGCCTAGGCCTTCCACATGCCCTGCACGTGACACTGTGTTGCTGAGGACGTCTTTGATGCCCTTGTCAAGTGTTGGGGCGAAACCTTTTGAAAGGAGGTGGTGGCTGAGGGTTGAAGCGAGGGGGTTCCCTCCTCTTGTCATTCTGCTTGACCAACTGTGATGTCCGATTATTCAACTCATGTTCCATATTCGCAAATACTTCGAGCATGTCCTGGTAGAAATTGAAGGTACACACTGACATATTCTCTTGAATGTTATAATTCAACCCATCCTCAAATCGGTTCATTTTCAATTTATCGTCCGCGATGTAAATAGGTGCAAACCTCGATAATTCCATGAATTTGGAGGCATATTGTAGCGCAGTGTCTCCTCCTTTTTTCTAATTCTAAGAATTCCTTCTCCTTAGCCTTTTGAAGAGCCATAGGCGATTCTTTTCAGCATATCCTTGAATCGATCCCAACCGAATCCAGGTTCATTTTGTCGTTCTTTCATACTCATCCACCATAAATCTGCTTCACCCTTGAAGTGATATGTTGCAAAATTTACCTTTCGATCCTCAGGACACTGGATTGCATCGAAGATTTTCTTCATATCCCTTATCCATTCCTCAAATATTTTGGGGTCAGCTACCCCCGTATAGGACGGAGGGTTCAAGTTGTTGAATTCCTGGAAAAGGGAGGATCGACCTTCTTTTCTTTGGCCTGTCATCCATTGAAATTGCTCGGACTGTCGAGCCATCAGCTCATCATCATGAGTTGCGTCAAGTCAGGCCCCGAGGTTGGAGTATCCACTTCTTAAGTTGAGGAAGTCGCCCCATGTACAGAATGTGTTGCGACTTCATATAACAGGGTATACCCCATGGAGGGAACTGGCGGGGTAGGAGCATCCTGATGCCTCTTTCCATTCTCTTGGGCCATTCTTTTGCAGGGATTCTAATCTATCAACACAAACATGACTTATCAATTAGCCACACATATTTTCAATAGATCACATTACCCTGATATATATCACACATTCTACCATAATTGCATAAGATACAATATCCACCCAAAGAAAAGGCATTTGAAAGTAAAATTCACCAAGTTTCCATCTCCTTATCACATAAACAAAACGATTTTCATTCAACAATCTATTATCACATGTTATTCCAGCTTGCATTTCAACCTTTATCAAGAGTTCAACTCTTTTCCCATATCATATCATATCCAATACATAAGCATTTCCATAATAAAACATTCCCCCATAGCACTATTCCATCATAAATGTAATATAATTCACATAAAGGGGAAAAAAACTCAACATAACTTTTAATAAAATACAAAGAGAACACAACTTCCATACTTTCTTACAAAACATAAAATGAAAAACCTACAAACTATATACGATAACTTCTCATTGCAGATTTAGGCGCATGATAGCATCATAATTACTATCATACGAGAAAGAAAACATAATACAAAAATATTCCAAAGTTATATAAAAACCAGGGAGGGAGAATATCGTCAAAAATCACTGCATAAAACTAGGCCCTACCCTGCCTCTTATTCCCAAACACGGATCCAAGGCCCCAACTTGGGTCATCCGACTCATCCCCCGAGTCAGAATCCCCATCAAGGTCATCTTCAGGATCCTCCTCTGAGTCCTCCTCTGGACCCTCCTCGTGCGCCTCCTCCGACTCTTATCACTGGGTCCTCCTCCGGCTTCGACTCGTCCTTAGAGTCCTCGTCGTCACTCGGGGCCGGAGGTGGAGCCTCGCTTACATCCACAACTATGACGTCAGCCAGAGTGTCCTCCATCGTAGTCTGGACCAAAGTCGGGATAGAGGGTGCTGTTGGTGCTCACCTGCACCACTGGCAGTCATGTCCCTAAGGCACCTCTTGGTCAGCTGCAGGGAGTGGGGGTAGCATCTGGGTGGCTCGATACCCTCAGACCCTGTCGCTCGTCAAAGTCAATAGCAGTTAGTTGACCAGACGACCTTTATGCGCTAGACACGTGGGTTAGACTGTCACGTCCAGGTGTAGCTCAATGTCAGGCAGTATGCGCTCTATGTAATCTAGAAGTGCCTTCTCGGGATCCATCCAAAACATCAAATGAACATATCGTCTTTTATGTTGAAGTTGTGTTGTAATACAGGGTCCATTCCTATCAAAACAAACTCTGTTCGGTGAACAAAACAAGAATGAAATTGAATAGGAATGAGTTCTAGTTCCTGTTTTTCTATTTGGAGAGCAGTTTCTGAAATGGAATCGCAATCCCTGGGGATTTGCTATCCCTCCCAAATAGGGGGATTAGAAACCTCCCAAATGTGAGGGGTATATGCTATCTCTTTTCTTTCACGACAACAACAAAACCAATAATAATAATAATAATAATAATAATAATAATAATAATAATTATTATTATTATTATTATTATTATTGTTATTATTACTACTAATAATAAAGTTATAATTATAAATGAAAATATTAATAATTATAATTATAATTATAATTATTAATAATTAATAATAATTATAATACTTATTATTAATAATTAATAATTATTATTATAATAATTATAATAATTATAATAATTAATAATAGTAATTATAATAATAATTTTTATAAATAATAATTATAGTAATAATAATTATTATAAATGTAAATATTAATAACTATTGCTAATAGTTAATTATTAAATATTATTAATAATAATTTATAATAATTAGCAATTTAGTAATATGAAAATTAGTAATTAATAGTTAATAATTAATAATAAATATATATTAATAACTAATAACTAATTATTATAATTAGTTAATAATAATTGATAATTATTAATAAATAGTAAATAATTATAATTATTAATAATTAATAAATAATTACAATTATTAATGATACTATAATAAAATTACTAATTGATAAAAATGTCAACAACTAAACATTAATTAATAATTATTATAGTTAATTATTTTCCATTGATATTAATTATTAATTAATAAAAAATAATAATTTACAATTTATAGTAATAATATTATTAATTAATACGTAATAATAACTAATTAATAATTGATAATGATTAATTATTAATTACTAAAATTTTATTATTGTCATAATAATAATAATTATAATAATAATAATTATAATAATAATAATAATGATAATAATAATAATAATAATAATAATAATAATAACAAATACTATAACTATATAGTTGATTCCATTTCACTGCTCACCAAACACTTTCATTTCAGGGTTCTAATTCTATACCCAACCCCTTACGATTCTAATTCCATACCCAAGTCATTCCACTTTTCTCTCCAAACAAGCCCTAGTGAGTTAAGGAAAACACAAGTAAAAACAAAATCAAAATAATAACCCATCCCAGTTACACTCACTCTCCGACGTAGCTATCTAAGGTCTAATTAAACCTAAAAGACAACTTAGGAGCTACTAGGTCGTAACCTAAAGCTCTGATACCATTCTGTAACGCCCTAGAAAATTTATTTATTTCTAGCGGTCAAAGCTAACGTTGACCAGTGAAGCAACAACGGAAAAGAAAACATAAAAGAAGGCGGGCGTCACTGTCGTACCTCCTAAGAGATACAAGGCAAGATACAAGGGCAACTAAACAAACTTTAGCTTCAATTTAAAACTTAAACAACTTTTTGGTTCAAAACTTAGAGGAACTACTGAAAGATTTCAAGTCTACACATTACAACCAAACTTCTATTTAAAGCAATAAACCATAACAATTTCTCTCCCTTGCTAATTCATATCCCCTTCGTAGACAGCATCACCTGAAAACAAAACATTTCAAAAACGCGAAGGGGGAAACCTCAGTAAAGGCTACCCCTAACAGTTAAAACAATTACACAATTCATTTCAACACATTTTAGGGGAAGGGGAAACAGTTCAAACAGTTTAAAAAATACTTTCACCATAATACCTTACCATTTCCATATTTATTGCGGGCGGGGCTTCCGTATTGCCCCTCGGAGTCGATAGACTCGCCAAAAACATACATAGTTTTTTTCATCAATCTTCCCACACCATTTCCATTCTCATCACTCAAATAATCACAACTCATATCCGGATGGCCATCGCACTACATAACTCAACCTACCAGGCGTAACCTGGTCTCTTGGCAGCCTCCCTCACAGGTAAACAACCTGGTCTGAAGACTGCTCAAACCCGCGTTTTACTCATATCCTTTAATTAATCAGGTTTACATTTCCATTCATAACCATTTCCAAAACCAAACATTTCAAGAACCTTAGCACGTTTTCAAAATACCAAATAAAACCAACTCAACACACAAAAGCGAAGGATCAAAGGATTTTCCACAATAAATAAGGAATAACAAACTTCTCAAAACACAAACAGTCTCTAAGCAGCATTTTAAAGGCCCCTTTAAAGGATGCAAGCTTAATAGTAAAAACTGATAAAACGTTTAAAGACATCCAAAGGAAAACATAGGGCATAATCATTACCTGAGTAAGCGATATACTTCACGTTGAGACTCACGAGAGCTTCTAATCGGAAACCTCGCTCGGTCCTAGATTTAGAAACAGTCTAAAGTCAATATTTCTATCACTAATAACTAATCACTTCCTACCCTAACTTAACCTTCCCCAAGAGTTAGTAATTCAAGGAGAGCATCAAAAATAACGATATCACAACCTATTTTAATGAAATCACAAACAAGCTAGTTCATTAAAATGAACGTAATACACTACAATCATAACGTATCATTTCAAACATAATGTAACATAAAATCATAACTAAACTAGTTCATAACTTTTTCTATACTACAAGGTCATAACATGACATTTTTGGGAATATCGAAATACATCCTAACTTAACCATAAGTAGCCATATATGGTCTTTATTTCATAAAAAGTACTCACATAAAATCATCTCATCATTAATTTGAATAATAACTAAACTTTAGGGACAAATATGACCCTAAACATGTAAACTTACATGGTACTATTCACAAAAATTACAAACATGTCATTATAACACTTAAAAGGCATGCTAGGTCTTATAAACATACATTCCTACTCAAAACTACATTTAGGGTTTTCTAGCATGTTTCTAAGGATCCACAACCATCACAGACTAGTCCTTAAACACCTAAACCCTACCATGATAATTAAACCAACTCACATATTTAAAGGCATGAAAACTATTTTAATGAAATATTTAGAGACATAAACAAGACTTACTCATTCTAAACTAATAACATGAGAATTTTTGCGATGCTAATAATAACATGAAATATCTAAAAGCATAAGCACACCCATTAGTTCAAACTTACTCAAAATCAACCAAACTTCTATTCTAACGGAACTAAGATGAAATCTTGCTCCTAAACATGCTTCTAACATTCCAAAACAATCCATATTTCACGTAAACTAAATATTTCATAATCTTTTCAACACGTTTAACATGAAAAACCTAATAGTTTCTAACATGCTCAAACTCAACCAAGATTGAATCTTTATGACGTAAAACCTTCATATGAGTTTCATAACACAATAAAGAACATGAATCACAAACAAAACACATTAAACACAAGGCTTTTTCGTGGGTTTTTAAATCAAACCAACTTAGTTCATACACATTTCCAACTTATCTAAAACATAACCTCATACTACTAACATGCTTTTGAGCTTACTCAAGTATTCAACAACAAAGTGCTACTGATCCGAAACATCCTAGAATACCTCAACATTATCACTTAAGCATGGATACATCATTACATAATCAATACAAATAAAGAACAAGATAAAACAATATAAAAGAGAGAAAGTTAGGGGTTATAATAGACAAGGGATAAACACCACAGGGTGGTGGCCCTAGGCAGTGCTTGCGGTGGTCGACAGGCGGCAACAACAACTGGGGACGGTCGGAAAAAGGGGCGGAAACGGCGGCGGACAGCAGTGACAGTATCAGCAGCTTAAAGATCAGCAAAGGAAGGTCGGGGCTTTGTCTCGCCGGAGTTGGGTGTCAGATTGTTTCGTCAGAGTTGAGGGGGAGGTCGCCGGAGTCGGGAAGGTCTGACGAGGGTGCATCGGTCGTCGAAAGTGGCGCGGCGTCAAGCTAGGTGGCGAAGTGGTTCTCGGCAATCAAAACGAGGGGGGGGTTTTGGGTGGTGTTGGGGTGGTTTTGGGCGGCGACGACTGCAGTGAGTGCGGTGGTCGGAAACAGTGGAAGTGGTGGCTGCCGGTAAAATGAGGGTGGTTGGAGGTGGTTCGATGGTGGATGTTGATGGCGTTTGGTGGTGGTACGAGGTGAGGATGTTGGTGTGTGTTGGTTAGGTGTGAAGCAGCAGAAAGAAAGGGAGGGGAGGAGAGAGGAGAGAGAAAGGAGGGAGGCACGTGATTGGGGAGGAAGAATGAGAGAAAAGGTGGTGGTGGAATGTCGTGGGTGTGCAACAGCAGCAACAATTATGGGAATAAAAACAAGAGGGAGGGAGGAGAGAGAGAGGATACGTTGAAGGGAGAGAGAGGAGAAAGAAATTTTATTCCAACAACTTTGCGGCTAGACAACAAATCTAGGGTATTTTATGATATTTAAGGGGTCCCTATCAGCATAAAAAGAACATTCTAGGTCAGAGAAATTCTCCAAAATTCTTCCTACGTGTTAGTAACTCATACCCAAGAATTTATTTCCTAAAATAACACCATTTCCCAAATAATTTCTATAAACTCATCTGAATAAAATTTACCCGAAGTCCGACAATTCCCTAACTGATATTTTTAAGCCTCTAAAAATTTCAAATAACATACTCGCGGTCCTATTAGCTCCATGTGAAAGCAGATAAATATTTAACAGAAAGAAAACACACGTTAGGTAATTTAACGGCACACAATAGCATTTTTCGGGGTTTTACAGATAGCAATATTGTCGTCTTTTGTACAAAAATATATTTATATTATATAATTAAATAGGTTAATTATTATTTTTACTTATTTTTTATAGTATGAAATGAAAAAATTTTAAGAATAATTTGTGTACATATATAGTACAATATATAATATATCATACACTATATTATACATACAAATTTTAAAATAAGAATTATGAGTTGTTTGTATTTAAATTTTAATATTAGTTTTTGAAAGTTACTAATATATGTAAATTTTCAAGTACCCATGACTTTAAATTTGATCCCACTAAATTTAATTTCTGAATTCGTCCATAAATATATATATGAGAGACTGTTTGGCTCTACCTTAAGTTTGAACATAAGTAACGAGTCATTAAGGTTTGCCTCGAGATTTCATTTGATCTGGGCAGCTTTGTAGAAAATCATAACAACATACAGTAAAGATGAGTTGATGATCACCAATTAAGTATACACCATAACAGGCGTATAAGTAGCTAGGTGACACACAACATGTATGTGTGCACTAGAGATAACACTCCTTGCATGATATTGATAGGAAGACATGTGTGATTAACTCTATAAATAGATGTATAATTCCTCTAAGCCGTCCAACTCAGTCCACCATCTCAATACCATGGAAAAGCTTCGATGCTTCATCCTCCTCCTTTGCATTTCCTCTGCAAGTTATATTTGTAACTCCGACAATGACAATATGTATAACCAATTCATCTAAGCCCTCCAATTTATATGCTTAAATTTGGATGAAATTTTCTCTCTTCAAATTCATCTCAGGGATCACTCACACTCAGCCGTTAGATGGTATGACAGTACGACGAGTATTCTCTGGTAAAACACCTACCATTCAGTGTGATACACAGCGCCCAAAATTGCTGCAAGAGCTTCGGTTCTGTTTGGATCGTCAAGCTGAAAGTTGCTATGACTGCCAACAAGTCACTGATAATTGTGCTCCCCAATTCACATGGCCCGAAGTTGGAAATCCGCCCCAAGTCAGAAATCTGCGCCGAGTCTGCTGTTGACATAACCCTAAGTATCTGATAATTAGGATGTTAATTATAGCTACCACCCTATCTTTAGCTTTCAATTTACTTTTGTAATGATAAATTTTCCTGGTTGTTATTATATAGTCATGTGTGTTACCATCATTTTTCATTCACTAGACAATCAATCTGCTCTTAGATTTGCTTCTCGATACATGTATGTCAAAAAGAAAATTCCTCTGATTGACGAATACAAATTTAATTACTAAACATAAAATTCGTGGCATAACCATTTTTCCATTCCAACTAATATATCATTCAATTTTGATGAAATTTAGTACTTGGTATATATAAAATGCAATTTGCACACACTAACCATTTATCAATTTATTGTTTAAAATTGGTGTAATAATATGACGGGGGTGAATTAGAATAGAATATGTTATAACTTAAATATAATGACCATTAATTATCAATGATAACAATTTACTTGATATACCTACCCTCAAAGATATATGAGTGTAAGACCCAAATTTTCAATTATAGATTAACTTTCGTAGTTAGGAGTTTCAAGTGTCTAATATTGTTGATTAGGGGATTTTATTCCTCCTTATGTGATTATGTGATATTTTTTATAGGAGGAATCACTATAAATATTATTAGCTTAATATAGTTAGTTATACTATTGACTATTTTTTTATTATAAATATTATTGTTATTAGATAGTAATTGGATGTGAAATTAGAAGGAAAAGACTAAAATAGGGTGTGTTTAGTGAAATAATAAATGGAAAACAAAAACAAGAGAGAGAAAAGATTTGGAAAATGGAGGTTTTATTTATTTTGAAATCAATTTAGTGGGGAGGGGGGTGTGACTTTTGCCCAGCAAAGGAAAAAGAAGAAAAAAGAGGGGAGTCTTGTGCAAGTTGCAACGTACTCCATCCTCATCCCCTTCAACTTCTACCTCCTTCCTCTCCTTCATCTTTATATATATATATGTGTGTGTGTGTATATATATATATATATATATATATATATATATATATATATATATATATATATATATATATGTATATATATATATATATATATATATATATATATATCTACCTTTGAGGACAGACCTAAAAAGGGGAGTGATTGGGCTGAAGGAAAACTATCAGTAAAGCTCTAAATCTCAAACCCCATAAAATTTGGAAATCCAAAATCGAAGGAAAATGCACGTGTAACCTGAATTTCAAAATCAGGTTATAAGCAGTAAAGATTTGAAGTGGAGAGTTGTGAGTAATAGTAGGGGTAGGAGCGACGGAAGTACAAGTAGCAGTACTATCGGAGTCGGGTTCTACGCCGTAACCCATGTGGGTAATTTTGATCCCTATCTATTGATATTTTTTTTACTTGGGTAATCAATCCCTGCCACTACTGTGATAGAATACTGAATTAGAACAAACAATCTTGTTGTTATAACCGATTCGGGGTCTCTACAGTCGAAACCACTGGTGATTGAACAGGAAGTCGGAAACCTTGTGATGGGAGGTTAAATCGAAAATATTAAACTGAATATTTGGAGAATTGATGGGTGTGGAGATTATCCCTTTTGAGAGATGATGACTCATAGAAAGTGATGTATTACCGGATCAAGAAAGGTTATTGATTCCAATAATACACTTCACACGTGTAACCAAACAACAAGGTGGGGTGATTCACGAGATTAAGGGAGGAAGAAAAAGGGAGGCTCTCGTGATTTAGGGTTCTTTTGTGGAGGTTGATTTTTCCGTGAGGGCTTTTGTGGTTTCAAGATTCAAGAAGGGTTGAATCTTGAATGGGAAGAGAAAGATGAAGGATTCTTGGATGTGAATTGGAGGGAGATGACGTGAAGAGGGAAGAGAGGGGGAGGGAGTTGACGTTAGACTTGATGGAAGGGAGAGGGTAAAGGTTGTTGTATGAGAGAGATAGAGTTTGTTGAGAAGGTTATTATGGAGAGAGAAAAGAGAGAGGGGAGGTGGCGTTTGAGGGAGATGGGTGACGAGTTGTGGGGGTTTTGAGGAGGTGGAGGCGGCGTTGGGAAGAGGGGGTAGGATATAGGGTTGAATTTGACTTAACTATATTGACAGAAAACTCACAGGGTAATTACCTTAACTATATTGATAGAAAGGTAAGAACGGATAGAACTAGGTTTCTAACTTGAATCCACAAGATAGACAACCTAGGGCTAACTTGACCTAGACCGCAACCTAGGGTCAAGCTCTTCCTAACCACTTGGGTGCCAGACCAAGATACAATAGAAGAAGGGGTGAGGGTTTATCCAAACACTCGAGGGGGTAAGCTTAAAGCTTTATTCAGATTTCTCAACTGGGTTGTTGAATTGATTACAGGCCAAGGCTATTTATACTAGGAGAGTCCTTAAGGGACTAGTATTCCTACTTGGCGTGAAAGCCACGCTATTCTAAGCTAGGAGACTCCTGATTGGCGTGCAAGCCAAGGAGAACTCTTCTACTAGACGCCTACATATTCCTACTCTCCCTTGGATTAGGAATCCTTATCCTAGGGGAGTTTGTTATAACTAACCTTATCCTAGTTGGTTTTGGCTTTCCTAATCCAAGATAGATTAGTTACAAAATAGCCAATCTCTATCTAGGAAAGATAAACTACACGCCTAATCTAGCCTATTAAAAGAAACACACCAAGAACTAATTAAACTTTAACTAATTAAATTACATCCAAAAATCAAGATCATATAACTAACATGTGCTCGCTCCTCTTGGGCTTGGCGTGACTTGGCCCATCTTTTAGGATGTTTGGACATCCTCCTGAAATAAACTACACACCATATGAATGGGCCTTTGTAGTTCAACCTTGTACCTTCCTGCTTTGGCCCACTTGATGTAGTCGAACCAAATATGCCTTGTTGGTCCTGTACGGGTTGAAGTCCTTTGATGAAGGTCCCTATATGTATAATGGACCTTCAATTGGGCCTTCTTGATTGGGCCTAGGAGAATAAGTGTGGGCTGATTTCCATCATTCCCCTTAGTTGGAAGAAGTTTGTCCTCAAACTTGGAGGTTCAAGTTCGAACACTTCAAGTAGCTCAATTAGAATCTTCACGTGGATCAGGACCTCCACATGAACCATAGTTGTGCCATTGACCTTTACGTGAATCATGAGCTTCACGTGTACCTCTATGTTGTAAAAGATTCGATCTTTTACCTTTGTGCTACGTAGGAGCGTGTCATGGACACACTTGTCGACGAAGAACTTCAGAACCTGATTCATAAGCCTCATAATAACATAAAGACCATACAGGGAGGCTTCTTGGGATTCCAGCAGTAATAATCCCTAATTGAATCTGAACCAAGTTGCTTTCCTTCTTCTTTGTAATCACTAGGGCATTTGAATGCACAACTTTCTTCTCAATTGTACCCTTAGCGTGACAAGCAGATAAATTTCGAACCCTTTGAGTCGTACTAGGGTTCACGTGATCTTCCACAGACTGTATCTTACGTTGATTGGGTTCAGACGATGCCTGCGCCAATGAACTCACGTGATGGTCGAATAAGGTGAGCTCCTTTTCAGATTTTTTGTGGCTAGGGTCGTCTGGGGTGACCTCCTTGCGTCTGCTGAACTCAGGGCGTTCAGTAATCATGAAAGATACAAGCTTTGGATCATTCCCAGTTGTTGGTGATGTCTTTAGAGGAGCTAATGTAACCTTCTTGTTTTTCACCATCAGTGTATAGGTATCAGCTCTTCCGTCATGAGTGACACTCTTGTCAAATAACCATGGTCTTCCAAGAAGAATATGACAGGCTTCCATAGGTAGTACATCACACCAAATAGAATCTTGATAAGTTTTCCCAATAGAAAAGCTTACCAAACAGCGTTGAGTCACCTTTAAGCCTTTACCCGAGCTGATCCATTGGACTGTGTATGGCGTGGGGTGTGGGCTTATAGGTAGCTGTAGCTTGTTCACCATAGTAGTGGAAACTGCATTAGTACAACTTCCTCCATCGACGATCAATGAACAAACTTTCCCTTACACAGTACAGCGGGAATGGAAGATAGCTTCCCGTTGTTGCTGATCTTCAGGGACTGGAGAACTATTCAGTATTCTCCTTACAACTAGCATCTCTCCTTGATCTGGTTCTTCCACGACCTCTTCTTCAGATTCGTTGGGAAAGGCGTGGGTTTCTTCTTCAACATCCGTGGGTTCGGGTTCAAACAGAGCATTCTGAAATTCTAGCAATGTGATTGCTCTCTTGTTTGGACACTCCGAAGCAATATGACCGAGCCCTTGACATCTAAAGCACCTCTTTTTATCCGTGGGTGGAGCCGGAACGGATTTAGGGGCGGTTTGAGGGGTAGGATTGGGCGTTTTTGTGGCGGACGGATAGGAATGGGTTTGGCTTTTTTGTGGGGTGTATGCTTGAGGCGTGTAGGGAGTTCGTTGGGAACTAGGGTTCCTGTTTGGCGTCTCCTTGCCTCTTCTTTTCTTTTGCTGTTCCACTTTGTTAGCCAAAGTACTCAATTCATCAAGAGTTTCATAAGGTTGAAGTTCCACCACATACCTTATGTTTTCGTTTAAGCCAGCAAGATACCTCACAAGAGTTTGAGGTTCATCTTCTTTCAGATTACACCTCCAGAGTAGGTGTTCGAACTCCTTAGTATACTCTTCAACAGGTTTAGATCCCTGGGATAGTTGTTGTAGACGAAAGTAATTGTCTTTGAAGTAGCTTGCAGGAAGAAACTTTGAATGAAGTTTCTTTCTCATCTTCTCCCAAGAACGGATCTTTTCTTTCCCAACATGCTGTCTCTTTTTCTGTAGATTAGTCAACCAAATACTAGCATGCTTTCGAAGTTTTAAAGCAATATACTTGACCTTCTTATCATCAGTGACATCTTTCAAATCAAAGACTCGTTCGACAGTTTGAATCCAATCAAGAAAGATTTCAGGATCAAGATTACCGTCGAATTCAGGGATGTCAACTTCGAAGTCGAGTCTTTCTTCCCTTGGAGGGGGTCTAGGGCGACGTGACCTCCTGCTTGAGCCAGTAGAGTGCTCAGTTTCGCTGGGACTGCTGGGGACGGCTTCTTCTTCTTCTTGCCCCCGTAGTGTCCTGAATTGCAGATTCATGTATCGCTTCAGCTGATAAAAAAGATAAGTGATTCTTGCTTCAAGTTCTGCCTTTTCTTGCTTCCATTGCTCAGTAGGATTCCCGTCTTCTTGACTGTTGCTTCCAGATGCCATGGTAGGGGTTTGGAACGTCCATTTGACGTTGGGTAGGGATGGGAATGTGCTTGGGCTGTTTGTGGAGTTTAGGGTTGCAGGTTGGTACTGAAGGTTTGAAGGTTATATGTTTGGATTGCAGGTTAACTCTGTGGATTAGCAGGTTAGGCTTTTGGATTAGAAGGTTATGTGTTTGGTTTACACTCAACCTTAACCTAGAGCTGTAATACCACTTTTGATGTATTACTGGATCAAGAAAGGTTCTTGATTCCAATAATACACGAAACACGTGTAACCTAACAACAAGGTGGGGTGATTCACGAGATTAAGGGAGGAAGAAAAAGGGAGGCTCTCGTGATTTAGGGTTCTTTTGTGGAGGTTGATTTTGCTGTGAGGGCTTTTGTGGTTTCAAGATTCAAGAAGGGTTGAATCTTGAATGGGAAGAGAGGGATGAAGGATTCTTGGATGTGAATTGGAGGGATATGACGTGAAGAGGGAAGAGAGGGGGAGGGAGTTGACGTTAGGCTTAATGGAAGGGAGAGGGTAAAGGTTGTTGGATGAGAGAGATAGAGTTTGTTGAGAAGGTTGTTATGGAGAGAGAAAAGAGAGAGGGGAGGTAGCGTTTGAGGAAGATGGGTGACGAGTTGTGGGGGTTTTGAGGAGGTGGAGGTGGCGTTGGGAAGAGGGGGTAGGATATAGGGTTGAATGTGACTTAACTGTATTGACAGAAAGCTCACAAGGTAATTACCTTAACTATATTGATAGAAAGGTAAGAACGGATAGAACTAGGTTTCTAACTTGAATCCACAAGATAGACAACCTAGGGCTAACTTGACCTAGACCGCAACCTAGGGTCAAGCTCTTCCTAACTACATGGGTGCCAGACCAAGATACAATAGAAGAAGGGGTGAGAGTTTATCCAAACACTCGAGGGGGTAAGCTTGAAGCTTGATTCATATTTCTCAACTGGGTTGTTGAATTGATTACAAGCCAAGGCTATTTATACTAGGAGAGTCCTTAAGGGACTAGTACTCCTACTTGGCGTGAAAGCCAAGCTATTCTAAGCTAGGAGACTCCTGATTGGCATGCAAGCCAAGGAGAACTCCTCTACTAGACGCCTACATATTCCTACTCTCCCTTGGATTAGGAATCCTTATCCTAGGGGGAGTTTTTATAACTAACCTTATCTTAGTTGGTTTTGGCTTTCCTAATTCAAGATTGATTAGTTACAAAATAGCCAATCTCTATCTAGGAAAGATAAACTACACGCCTAATCTAGCCTATTAAAAGAAACACACCAAAAACTAATTAAACTTTAACTAATTAAATTATATCCAAAAATCAAGATAATAAAATTGAACTTGGATTCTTGACTTGGACGTGTGCTCGCTCCTCTTGGGCTTGGCGTGACTTGGCCCATCTTTTAGGATGTTTGGATATCCTCTTGAAATAAACTACACACCATATGAATGGGCCTTTGTAGTTCAACCTTGTACTTTCCTTCTTTGGCCCACTTGATGTAGTCGAACCAAATATGCCCTGTTGGTCCTGTACGGGTTGAAGTCCTTTGATGAAGGACCCTATATGTATGATGGACCTTCAATTGGGCCTTCTTGATTGGGCCTAGGATGATAAGTGTTGGCTGATTTCCATTAGAAAGAGTGAAATTGATTTGTGATAGTTAAAGAATATTGGAAATTGGGTGCAAGAATACTACAAACTTCTCAGTTATTGTTGTGTTTCATTTGATAAAAACCAAATTTTGGAAGGTGAAGTCGCTAATAACTTGAAGATCGTGAAGGTTGAATGACAATTTTTGGGAACCTAGGCTCAGAATACGTAATTCCTGCTTATTCAAGCTTAATTACTCTGTCAGATTTTATTCAGGTAACTTTTAGGATCCAAATAGCAAATAACTGGTGCACTATGCGCTTTGTTACTAGTCAGGTGAAATTAGTTGCAAACCTGCTTGAGTCATTCGTCTTTCACTTAAAAAGAGCGGATGACAAACTAATTAAGTTTTTTTTTTTTCAAGTTAGTGTTTCGAAAAAAGGTTTCAACTATAATACTACGTACGTCCAACAAAGGAAGATGAAAAAGTTTTGAGCTAGGTCATGCACTTATATAACGGGCTTCGAATTGGGAAGTGTTAGTGCCTCGTTTCGGCAAGTTGTCTGTCCCAAGTAGTGGATAGAAGCCCACAGGCCCCGGGGTAACTAATGATCGATCAAGGGCAAGTTGGACTAAAGGTGTTAGTGCTAAAAGAATACCATGACTCTCTAAGTAATAACGGTGTTATTTTTTTGAACAAGCATCTTTCAATTACAATTAATAGGTTGTAAAACGGTTCCCTTTCGAAAGAGAAAATTTACCTCTTGAATTGTATTTGGAAAAGTGTTATTTTTGCAAGTTCCTTGGAGACTAGAAGAAAGAAAATGTTCTTATAAAGGTTTCATATATGTTCCTCTTGTTAATTTTGTAAAAAGATCTCTATTTTCCTACCTGTTTGATGAACTGATGTTGTAAAACAGGTTGTCAGTTATTTAAAACGTTGGTACTAGTTTCCCTGTCAGGCGAGAACCTCACCTTGGGGAGTTAATTTTAAAAATGAACAAGTGTTTATTTTATTTTATTTTATTTTTTCTTTATTGCTTCCTCTCTTCTGGTGCTTATGTTGAATATTATGGGGCTAATAATCAAGTTAACCATTCTTTGGAGACCCAAAAGTTACTTATAGGCTTACGTGTGCAGTTCTAGGATGGAAAATCCATTTATACACCAAGGATATTATCCTTTCTAACTATGTATGTTCTTTTGTGATAATACGTTAGCTATGATTGCACTGATTTTGTTAGAAAAGGAATTATTCACTGTGCATGTGGTTGCTCATCCCCCATTCTTCCTATTTTGTTTTTTTTTTTTCCAGGTTCAGAATAAGGAAGGAAGGTATCTATTGAGGTGATTCTTTTTGTGGGCAAGAGTAATGTAGTTTCCTTTTAAAAGTATGCATGTACATAATCGTCTGCCAGCATGTAGATAACTATTGTAATTATGTGTGTGATCAAGGTTTGGTTGTGTTAGGAGTGGTTGGGTAATTGTAAAACTCTTGGGCGTGTGGCCTAGGCGAGTAGCCCTTTATATAAAATGTTTGAGTTGCAAGATAAAATTTGGGATTGCCCATCTTGCAGACGGAACTCTGCCGAATTTTTCTTAGACCTAAAAAAAAAAGAAAAAAAAAGAACATGTAGTTGCATTTCTTTTAGCCTTAGGGGTTCTTAATAGGAATTGTGGTGGGTGTAATGCTCTTAGATGGGGCAGGGGTGTTACATTTAGGTGGTATCAGAGCTTGGTTACTGAAGACCTACATCCTAGGGAGGTTATAGGTGGTGCATTCATTTCTGCATGCTATGTGAATTATATGCGAAATACTTGGAAATAGGGTAAACACTTGTTTCAAGTGATTAATTTATTTTCTTACTTAGCTCTTGTATATTTCTAAGATGGCGTCTATCTTAAGTGATTTCGAATATTTGCCGTTTTGGCTGGCTACGTAGAATGGTGTAATATACTGGCAATGTATTGAGTTACAAAATGAATGGGGACGTGAAGTTATAACTGCGCAGTTTGGGGTCCAATACTTCATATGGAAATTACCCCTGTCCGGAAGATGGGTTGAGGTATCTAGATCATTAAGAAGGAGTCTACCGCTTAAGGGATTTACCCCCTTTACTTATAAGAGTTAGTTGGAGTTCTTGTACAATGTAAAGCCTGCTTTGGGTCCATTAGTAATGGGTATAGACCTAGTTGAGAGGCAAAATACCGCGGATGAATGGGTAGCCAATTTCATATGTGACAATGACGATTTACCAGAAGGGTATGCAAGAAGGTCAGCTTTGGAAAAACATGAGATGAGGAAGTTTATCAGTGAAAGTGCACAAGCATAAAAGTACAAGAGAATAGGTATATTTTGGGCTAATTGGGTGAAAAATTATAGGACATTTTATCCATTAGGATGGCAAGAGACTTGGGTCAAAATGAAAGAATTAGTTGAAACAAGGCGCTACGTAGAGCATACCCCGGTACGTGAGCTGCCTATGTTGTTGAGAACGGAAGACCCAGGTTCCAAGTAGTCAGATGCGGGAAGTTCCATGCCTCAAGCTAGCTCTTCTAATGATGGATAACATCTTGGGTTCTGTGTGTATGTTTCAGTTAGAATGGTATGATGTATGTTTGTTGTTGTCGCTAAGAATAAGGGGTGACATCTTATGTAATTAGGAGAACTATGTCACCCGCAACATGTAAGATAAGAGGTAGGAAGTTCTGAGTGCTAGCTGGTTGTACATAATAGTAGATAGTTGTAAATCTGTGTGAATATATGTGTATATGTATATATGTGCCTTATGTAGCTAGTAAAATTATATTGTCTTTCTTTTTCTAAATTAACTTTGAATAACCACTAACTAAGTAATACAAAAATATATGCCGCCTCGTCGGTTCATTGCTGTCAATCCTCCACCACTCCCTGAACCGACAGCCCTCCATCTAGTATGTCAGTTTAGGGGAGGTGGTGATCCCCTAATTTATGAAGAATAGCTAAGGAAAATGGAAAATTTATTTGAATTAATGGAATGCCTTGAGAAGTTTAAGGTGAAACTAGCAACACATCAATTTGAAAGAGATGTTGAATTCTAGTGGCAAACTGTTAAGCCTCGAGAAGGGGAACCTCCTTTGAGATGGGATCAGTTCAAATTGCTTTTGAATACCAAGTATTATCCCGACGATATTAGATGGGCCAAAGAACAAGAATTTCTCCAATGTCACCAAGGCCCCAACGAGGGTGTAATCGAGTATATGGCTAGATTTAATGAGTTGAGTCGCTTTGCCCCTATGCAAGTTGCGACAAAAGGAATGAAAATTAGTCGCTTTGAGCATGGATTAAGCCTTGATATTCAATCTTGCCTAGCAGGGCAAGTTTTTACTAGCCTTCAAGAACTGTATCAACGTGCGGTGAAAGCATCCCGCATTGTTAATGAAAAGAAGAAAGAAGACTTTAAGAGAGGTCCCAACAGAAGGGGATTCGAAGTTGGTGGGTCACGACCCCAAGGAGGACCTTCTAACAAAAATTTTAGGCTGGGAGGAGGGCCAACTACGAGGAACCAACCCAATCGTAATCAAGAAGCTCCAAGATGCCAACAATGTCGTTTCCGTCACTTTGGACCCTGTCGAGGAATGCGGGGCCAATGTTATGGATGTAGTGAGTTCGGTCACTTTATCAACCAATGCCCCAAGACGATGGGGACTTATCAAGGGGCTAATATGGGAAAAGGCCAAGGCCAAGGACAAACACAAGTTCAAGCACAAGCTCAGAAGAGTCAGTGCCCTAACCCTTCTCAATCAAATCGACCTCAGGTTTTTTGTTTGGAAGGAGAAGAATGTGAAGAAGTCAATAATGTAGTGACAGGTACATTTCTTCTCAAAAACATCTATGTTTGTGCACTATTTGATTCTGGTGTCACTCATTCCTTTGTGAATCGTGCTTTGGCAAACAAACTTGCTTGTGTACCTGAAGAAATGAATGTACAATTATGTGTAAGTATTCCCTTAGGTTCAGTATGGCAAACTGACGTTGTATTTCGGAATTGCTCAATAGTAATGAATGGAAGAACCTTATGGGTGGATCTGATCCAGTTGGATATTGAGGGATTTGATGTTATTTTAGGTATGGACTGGTTGAACAAGTATCGGGTAACCATAGATTGTGGTAAGAGAGTTATATCTCTTTCTACCCTTCAAGGAGAGAGATTTGAGATAAGAGGGAGTACTTTCCGTAAGACAACACCTATCTTGTCTTCTATGAGAATAGTTAAGTCATTGAAGCGGGGGTGTAGAGGTTACTTATGCGCTATACAGGCAGGGTTGTTAAAACCGGGATTCTAACTCGAAACTATGGGGAAGTTAGGATCGGAATTCAGCCCATGTAAGATCGTGGATCGTGTGTAAACAGTAGAATCGTATCGACGATTTTGGACCATAAAATCGGAGGATCGTAAATCAGGATCGGGATTTTAATAACTATGTATACAGGTGGCTGAACCCGTAGAACCTGATTTAAGCTATATTCCAGTGGCAAAGGAATACCGAGAAGTGTTTCAAGAAGTACCAGGTTTACCCCTGGATCAAGAGATCGAGTTCTCTATTGATCTTTTACCAGGAACAACTCCTATATCTAAAGCTCCTTATCATATGGCTCCTGCGGAGTTAATTGAATTGAAAGTCCAATTACAAGACTTGATAAAGGTCTTATCCAACCTAGTGTTTCACCCTTGGGGGCTCCAGTGCTCTTTGTGAAAAAGAAAGATGGAAGTTTGAGACTATGTATAGATTACCGTGAATTGAATAAAGTGACTATTAAGAATAAATATCCTATTCCCAAAATAGATGACCTCTTTGATTAGTTGGCAGGGTCAGCGGTATTTTCTAAGATCGATTTAAGATCAGATTACCATCAGCTCAAAGTTAAGAAGGATGACGTTCCAAAAACAACATTCAGAACCAAATATGGTCACTATGAATTTTTGGTACTACCTTTTGGACTTACAAATGCTCCCGCAGTTTTTATGGATCTTACGAATTTGCTATTTAAACCCTATTTGGACAAGTTTGTGGTGATCTTTATTGATGACATTCTGATATATTCTAAGATAAGGGCGGATCATGATGAGCATTTGAGATTGGTACTGAGTACTTTAGAAACAAATAAATTATATGCTAAGCTTAAGAAATGTGAATTTTGGTTGGAAACCGTTCAATTTCTGGGTCATGTGGTGTCTAAAGAGGGAATCTCAGTGGACCCTACCAAGGTAAAAGCCATTATAGAATGGAGTAGAGCCACTACAGTGACCGAAGTGCGTAGCTTCTTAGGAATTGCGGGATATTATCATAGGTTTATAGAAGGATTCTCAAAGTTAGCTTTACCGATTACCATACTGCTTCGCAAGGACAAGAAATTTGAATGGAATCAGGATTGTGAGGATAGCTTTCAAGAGTTAAAAAGGCGATTGGTGTCCACCCCAGCCTTGACCATACCGGAAGGAATCGAGGGATTTGTGATTTATAGTGATGCATCCAAAAAGGGCTTGGGATGTGTGTTGATGCAGAAAGGCAAAGTTATTGCTTATGCCTCACGACAATTAAAACCCTATGAGGAGAACTATCCAACTCATGACTTAGAGTTGGCTGTAGTGATTTTTGCTTTGAAGATATGGAGACATTATCTTTATGGAGTGAGATGCAAGTTATATACAGATCATAAGAGTCTTAAATATATCTTCACTCAGAAAGAGCTGAACATGAGACAAAGGAGATGGCTTGAGCTCTTAAAAGACTATGATGTCGAAATCAAATACCACCCTGGGAAAGCTAATGTATTAGCTGATGCTTTAAGTAGAAAAGGACCGAGAGTAACCTCTCTTATTACCCAAGAGAAAAGGCTCCCAAGGGAGCTAGATGAACAACATAGAGAAGTTATTCAGTCAGGAAATGAGGGATTCTTGACAGCACTCCAAGTCACATCTCCTCTAATTGACTTAATTAAGGAGCATCAAATGGAAGACCCAGAGTTAGTGAGAATCAAGGAGGACGTAAAAAAGGTCGAATGAAGGACTTTTCCTTTTTAGAAAACATTCTATGGTTCAAAGAAAGATTATGTGTACCCAATGTGCAAGAATTAAAGAAGGAAGTAATGAAAGAAGCTCATATTCCACTTTCACCACCCACCTCGGAAGTACAAAGATGTATCGTGATTTGAAGAATCATTTTTGGTTGAATGGTATGAAAAGGGATATAGTAGAATACATAGCTCGGTGCCTAACCTGTCAAAGGGTTAAAACAGAGCATCAAAAGCCTGGAGGGTTACTTATGCCCTTACCAATACCAATGTGGAAATGGGAACACATCACAATGGATTTTATCATTGGATTACCTAGAACCACAAAGCAGTATGATAGTATTTGGGTGATTGTTGACAGACTAACCAAATCAGCTCATTTTCTTGCCATTAAGACCTCATATACAACAGAACGTTTGGCTGACACCTACATCAAGGAAATAGTAAGACTACATGGTGTTCCCCTCAGTATAGTATCAGATTGAGACACCAAATTCGTCTCAAAATTTTGGCAAGGATTTCAAGAGGCTATGGGTACAGAATTACATATAAGTACAACCTTTCATCCTCAAACAGATGGTCAATCTGAAAGAACTATACAAACATCGGAAGATATATTAAGAGCCTGTGCTGTTGATTATGCTGGTACTTGGGACAATAACCTACCTTTAGTGGATTTTGCATATAATAATAGTTATCATGCTAGCATAGGTATGGCTCCATTCGAGGCATTATATGGTCGACATTGTCGAACCCCAACTTGCTGGGCTGAAGTTGGTGAAAGAATACCCTCCAAGGTAGAACTTATCGACCAAAGTGTAGAAGTAGTCAAAGTTGTCAGGAAGAAGCTACAAGCTGCCCAAAGTAGACAAAAAAGTTATGCAGATCTTAGAAGAAGGCCCTTATAGAGTTAGAAGTTGGTGAACATGTATTCTTAAAAGTCTCCCACCTGAAAGGGAGATTCATTGGTCCTTTTGAGATACTAAAACGAGTAGGGCCAATGGCATATGAACTCGTTCTCCCACCATCTCTTCAAGGCATACACCTAGTATTCCATGTCTCCAACCTTTGAAAGTATGTTTACGATCCTGATCACATCATTCGTTATGAACCGTTGCAAGTCAAGGAGAACTTGATATTCATAGAAGAACCAATTTGCATATTGGAAAGAAGAGAGAAGAACTTGAGGAACAAAGTCATTTCTTATGTAAAGATACACCAGAAACATCACAAACTTGCTGAAGCTACATGGGAGCTTGAATCAAAGATCCAAGAGAAATATCCAAACCTTTTTGCGAACGGTAAGTGAATTTCGAGGGCGAAATTCTTTGAAGAAGGGGAGAATGTCAGACTCGAATTTTCAATTATAGATTAACTTTCGTAATTAAGAGTTTCAAGTGTCTAATATTGTTGATTAGGTGATTTTATTCCTCCTTATGTGATTATGTGATATTTTTTTAGGAGGAATCACTATAAATATTATCAGCTTAATATAGTTAGTTATACTATTAACTATTTTTTTATTATTTATATTGTTGTTATTAGATAGTAAGTGGAGGTGAAATTAGAAGGAAAAGACTAAAATAGGGTGTGTTTAGTGAAACAATAAATGGAAAACAAAAACAAGAGAGAGAAAAGATTTGGAAAATGGAGGTTTTATTTATTTTGAAATCAACTTAGTGGGGAGGGGGGCGTGACTTTTGCCCAGGAAAGGAAAAAGAAGAAAAAAGAGGGGGGGGAGTCTTGTGCAAGTTGCAACGTACTCCATCCTCATCCCCTTCATCTTCTACCTCCTTCCTCTGCTTCATCTTTATCTAACCTCCATTAAAATGGAGTAAGAGAAGCAAGCCACGCACCCTTCCACCGCCATCTCTACCAATAGGTATGCTCCATCTCATTTTCTCTACTTACTTGTCCTTCCTTCCCCTCTTCTCATCCATTTCTCTCTAGAGATATATATATATATATATATATATATATATATATATATATATATATATATATATATATATGCATACATATATATATACATATATATATATATATATATATATATATATATATATATATATATATATATGTATGTATGTATGTATGTAAATATATGTATATATCTACCTTTGGGGACAAACCTAAAAAGGGGAGTGATTGGGCTGAAGGAAAACTATCAGTAAAGCTCCAAATCTCAAACCCCATAGACTCTAGAAAACTAAAATTGAAGGAAAACGCACGTGTAACCTAAATTTCAAAATCAGGTTATAATCAGTAAGGATTTGAAGTTGAGAGTTGTGAGTAATAGTACGGGTAGGAGCGACGGAAGTACAAGTACCAGTACTGTCGGAGTCGGGTTCTACGTCGTAACCCAAGTGGGTAATTCTAATCCCTATCTATTGATTTTTTTTTTTTTTTTACTTGGGTAATCAATCCCTGCCACTACTGTGATAGAATACTGAATTAGAACAGACAATCTTGTTGTTATAACCGATTCGGGGTCTCTACAGTCGAAACCATGGGTGATTGAGCATGAAGTCGGAAACCTTGTGATGGGAGGTTAAATCGAAAATATTAAACTGAATATTTGGAGAATCGATGGGTGTGGAGATTATCCCTTTTGAGAGATGATGACTCATAGAAAGAGTGAAATTGATTTGTGATAGTTAAAGAATATTGGAAAGGGAAATTGGATTCTAATAATACGAACTTTTGGCCATATAAGACTTAATAATACAAACTTTCGATTCAGTGATGAATAATATAAACTTTGACCCCCTGTTGCCCAAATAACACGCCACCGAGTTAAGATTAACTTGACTCGGTGGCGGTCTGACGTGGCGGTGGAGGCACGCGCCTTATTGTTTTGACTTTGCCACGTCATCCACGTTGACTTGAAAAAATAATACGAACTTTTACCTATGTTGCTATGAATAATACAAACTTTTTTTTCTCTCTAAAAATCTCATATCCCAATTTTACTTCTTCATCTTCTTTAATCCTCCTCCTCTCTCTCCTCCTCCTCCATCGAAATCAAACCCAGATCCCATGTTCCGCTCAAACATCATCTTCATCAATTTCTTCAGTTCTTTTACTGGGTATTACTCGAATTGCAAAACCCAGAAAACAATCAACCGATACTCATCTTCTCCACTCTCAATTCTATACATTTCTCATCCTCCATCATTCACCCAACACTCAAAAACAACAAATGTGTAATGTGTCAGTGATTGTTGCTGTTAAACTTTCCCATTTTACTCCCCATATTCCCAAGCTCTTCCTCAACCTCTAATGGCGGACATCCTTAAAAATCAATCCCAGAAGAAACAACCGCAACACCATTTTTACTACCCAAAAGATTTCCTCTCTTTCTTCCTGATTTTCTCTATCGAGATCTCTTCTCAAACACCACCCAATCTAAAGATACAAAATTTGATGCCCAAAAAGGTGGAATTGGGATTGTTTCTAAAGGTTTTGGTGATGAGGTTGAGAGTAATGGGGTAGAAGTGTACCCAGCTCAAGGAAGAGGACGGGGCTATTTCCGCCGACGGAGATTCCGAGCACGTCGTAGAAAGAGGACGGGGCTATTTCCGCTGACGCGGTGGCGCAAGCGGTGGAGACGGAGAGAGGACGCCTGAATCGGGCAGATTCCGGCGAGGAGAGGCGGTTTCCAGCGATCAATTTGGATTGGAGAAGCGGAGGAGATGAGAGAGATTGGAGGGAAGAAAGCTTGGGAAACCCTGAAAACCCAGATCCCATTTTTTTCTGGGTTTGATTCCGATGGAGGAGGAGAGAGAGGAGGAGGATTGAAGAAGATAGAAGAAGTAAAAATGAGATTTGAGATTTTTAGAAAGAAAAAAAAGTTCGTATTATTCAGAGCAACATAGGTAAAAGTTCGTATTATTTTTTTAAGTCAACGTGGATGACGTGGCAAAGTCAAAACAACAAGGCGCGTGCCTCCGCCGCCACGTCAGACTGCCGCCGAGACCAGTTAATCTTAACTCAGTGGCGTGTTATTGGGGGCAACAGGGGGGTCAAAGTTTGCATTATTAATCACTGAATCGAAAGTTCGTATTATTAAGTTTTATAAGGCCAAAAGTTCGTATTATTAGAATCCAATTTCCCTATAGGAAATTGGGTGCAAGAATACTACAAACTTCTCAGTTATTGTTGTGTGTTTCATTCGATAACAAACCAAATTATGGAAGGTGAAGTCACTAATAACTTGAAGATCATGAAGGTTGAATGACAATTTTTGGGAACCTAGGCTCAGAATACGTAATTCCTGCTTAGTCAAGCTTAATTACTCTGTCAGATTTTATTCCGGTAACTTTTAGGATCCAAATAGCAAATAACAAGTGCACTATGCGCTTTGTTACTAGCCAGGTGAAATTAGTTGCAAACCTGCTTGAGTCATTCGTCTTTCACTTAAAAAGGGCGGATGACAAACTAATTAAGTTTTTTTTTTTCAAGTTAGTGCTTCGAAAAAAAGGTTTCAACTATACTACTACGTACCGCCAACAAAGGAAGATGAAAAAGTTTTGAGCTAGGTCATGCACTTAATTAACGGGCTTCGAACTGGGAAGCGTTAGTGCTCCCGTTTCGGCAAGTTGTCTGTCCCAAGTAGTGGATAGAAGCCCATAGGCCCCGGGGTAACTAATGATCGATCAAGGGCAAGTTGGCCCAAAGGTGTTAGTGCTAAAAGAATACCATGGCTCTCTAAGATATAACGGTGTTATTTTTTTGAACAAGCATCTTTCAATTACAATTAATAGGTTGTAAAACGGTTCCCCTTCGAAAGAGAAAAATTACCTCTTGAATTGTATTTGGAAAAGTGTTATTTTTGCAAGTTCCTTGGAGACTAGAAGAAAGAAAATGTTCTTATAAAGGTTTCATATATGTTCCTCTTGTTAATTTTGTAAAAAGATCTCTATTTTCCTACCTGTTTGATGAACTGATGTTGTAAAACAGGTTGTCAGTTATTTAAAACGTTGGTACTAGTTTCCCTGTCAGGCGAGAACCTCACCTTGGGGAGTTAATTTTAAAAATGAACAAGTGTTTATTTTATTTTATTTTATTTTTTCTTTATTGCTTCCTCTCTTCTGGTGCTTATGTTGAATATTATGGGGCTAATAATCAAGTTAACCATTCTTTGGAGACCCAAAAGTTACTTATAGGCTTACGTGTGCAGTTCTAGGATGGAAAATCCATTTATACACCAAGGATATTATCCTTTCTAACTATGTATGTTCTTTTGTGATAATACGTTAGCTATGATTGCACTGATTTTGTTAGAAAAGGAATTATTCACTGTGCATGTGGTTGCTCATCCCCCATTCTTCCTATTTTGTTTTTTTTTTCAGGTTCAGAATAAGGAAGGAAGGTATCTATTGAGGTGGTTCTTTTTGTGGGCAAGAGTAATGTAGTTTCCTTTTAAAAGTATGCATGTACATAGTCGTGTGCTAGCATGTAGATAACTATTGTAATTATGTGTCTCATCAAGGTTTGGTTGTGTTAGGAGTGGTTGGGTGATTGTAGAACTCTTGGGCGTGTGGCTCGGGCGAGTAGCCGTTATATATAAAATGTTTGAGTTGCAGGATAAAACTTGGGATTGCCCATCTTACAGACGGAACTCTGCCGAATTTTTCTTAGACCTCAAAAAAAAAGAAAAAAAAGAACATGTAGTTGCATTTCTTTTTGCCTTAGGGGTTCTTAATAGGAAACCTAGCGGGTCTAATGCTCCTAGATGGAGCAGGGGTGTTACATTTAGGTGGTATCAGAGCCTGGTTATTGAAGATCTACATCCTAGGGAGGTTATAGGTGGTGCATTCAGTTCTGCATGCTATGTGAATTATATGCGAAATACATGGAAATAAGGTAAACACTTGTTTCAAGTGATTAATTTATTTTCTTACTTAGCTCTTGTATATTTCTAGGATGGCTTCTGTCTTAAGTGATTTCGAATATTTGCCATTTTGGCTGGCTACGTGGAATGGTGTAATATTCTAGCAATGTATTGAGTTACAAAATGAATGGGGACGTGAAGTTATAACTGCGCAGTTTCGGGTCTGATACTTCATATGGAAATTACCCTTGTCCGGAAGATGGGTTGAGGTATCTAGATCATTAAGAAGGAGTCTACCACTTAAAGGATTTACCCCCTTTTCTTATAAGAGTTTGTTGGAGTTCTTGTACAATGTAGAGCCTGCTTTGGGTCCATTAGTAATTGGTATAGACCCAGTTGAGAGGCAAAATACCGCGGATGAATGGGTAGCCAGTTTCATATGTCACAATGACGATTTACCAGAAGGGTATGCAAGAAGGTCAGCTCTGGAAAAACATGAGATGAGGAAGTTTATCAGTGAAAGTGCACAAGCAGAAAAGTACAAGAGAATAGGTACATTTTGGGCTAATTGGGTGAAAAATTATAGGACATTTTATCCATTGGGATGGCAAGAGACTTGGGTGATTGTAGAACTCTTGGGCGTGTGGCCTGGGCGAGTAGCCCTTATATATAAAATGTTTGAGTTGCAGTATAAAATTTGGGATTGACCATCTTACGGACGGAACTCTGCGAATTTTTCTTAGACCTCAAAAAGAAAAAAAAAGAAAAAAAAAAGAACTTGTAGTTGCATTTCTTTTAGCCTTAGGGGTTCTTAATAGTAATCCTGGCGGGTGTAATGGTCTTAGATGGGGCAGGGGTGTTACAACGAGGGCCGGGGAGGATAACCCACCAACACTTTCATTTACTTGTTTGTTTAGGTAGCCCTAACTTAGTAAAATGAGCCTGATAATGATGATAATTTTATACGGTTGGTGCGATATAGTAATGGTACGGTGCGGTGAAATTTGAAAAAATGTGGTGAGTTGTGTTGTGAGTTGTTGTGAGAGTTGTTGGAGTATTTCAAGAGATAAAAGGCTTAAGGGACCAAATTAAGGGTTGACCAGGAAGGTCAAAATCGAGCTTACTAAGTGAAATAGACCCAACACGGACCGTGCCAGATGGGACAGTGGTCGTGTTGTGATCCAGAGAGTCATAAAAAGACTCCTAGGTCAACATGGATCGTGCTGTACTAGCACGGGTCATGTTGAGGCCAACACGATTCATGTTGGAGCCCAGTTGAGTTCTTTTTCAAAATCCAGTGATCTCAGTCTAGGCATTAATTCGTAGAGGCGTCTTCTAGGATTATTTTTTACTGATATTCTCAGTCAAGATTAACCCTTTAATGATGGTCAAAACCCCATAGACAAAGCCCCCGAATGTTGCTATATTGATTGTCAAGTTTGAATAAGTTTGAATGTTCCAAGACCTATAAATAGTGGATAATTTTCACTCATCCAACACACCTCAGCTCTTCCTTCTATCTTCCTAGAGAGCTTCAACACAACTCTTAAGGTGTTGAACTGCAACAACTTCTTGAAAATTCTTCAGAGATCTTTTACTTTGCTAACAAAAGGTTAGGTTTTACCCTTAAGACTATTCGCGATCTAGTGAATAAATCTTAAGGGGACACGAGTTTCACCCTCGACTCCTAGCTACCCAAGTGATCTCCTATCTTGTGCAAGTGACCGTGTTACCCCATCTATTTCCAACAATCTTAAGAGTTATTCATTATGTCTCATTCCTTGAAAGACATGACCAACAACTTCCAAAAGTTGGACAAGTTCGAGGGGATTGATTTCCGGAGGTCGAAAAAGAAGATGCATTTCATTCTCATCACTCTCAAAGTGGTATACATGCTAACTCAAGATGTTCCGGTGGAGAGCGATGACAAGACGGCGGAGCAAACAAGGCATCAGCTCAAGATGGGGAATGACAACTACATCTACGTTGGCCACATTCTCAACGGGATGACTAATCCGCTCTTCGATGTCTATCAAAATGTTATATCTGCCAAAGAGGTTTGGGAGATGCTCGAAGCTAAGTATATGTCAGAGGACGCCACAAGTAAGAACTTTCTTGTTAGCCAATTTAATAATTTTAAATGGTTGAATGTAGGAAAGTTCTTGATCAATTTCATGAGATTCAACATATACTTAGCAACTTTAATCAACACAAGATCCACATAAATGAGATCTATATTGTTTTTTTCAATTACAAGCAAACTCTCACCTTCATGGAAAGAAACCAAAAAGAGTCTAATACATTCTAAAGAATCAATTACTCTTGAGGGTTTAGCTAACCATCTCCGAATTGAGGGGGAATTGATAATGCAGGATGAAACCAAGGAGAATCCCTCTAAGTTTAATGTGGTTCATGAGAACTAGAAAGGAACAAAGAACAAGAACAAGTTTGAGAACAAGAGCAACGAGAAACCCAAAATGGTTTGTTGGGAATGCGGCAAGCCGGGACACTCCAAGAGTGAATGTCCAGTTTGGACAAAGAAGCACGGGACTCATGAACAACTCTAATGATCATGGTGGTAAGAAAGAGTTCAATGGACCCTTCGTAGCCATGATAAAGGACCAAATCAATATCGTATCTAGTGACGATATTTAGTGGGTTGATTTGGGTGCGGCAAGGCACTTGTGCTTTGAACACTCTTTCTTCAACTCTATCCAACCCGATGAAGAGGGGAGGAAGCTCTTCATGGGAAATAACTCCTCGGTCAAGGTTGAAGGGATAAGGCAATTTGAACTTGTGTTTTCTTCCAGAAAGACACTTCTTTTGAATGATGTGTATTTGGCACTGAAAATTTGTAAGAATCTTGTTTCGAGTTTCCTTCTAAGTAAGCATGGTTTCAAACAAGTGTTTGAAGGGGATAATTATATATTTTCTAAGGGAGGGACCTTTGTGGGTAAGGGTTATGCTTGTGGGGATATGTTTAAGTTGAATGCTTCAAGTAACAATAAGATGAATGTTTCCATTTACATGTTTGGTTCTTGTTTAAATTCTTCTCTATGACATCTAAGATTTGGGCATGTTAACTATAATAAGCTAAAGTACATGTCTAATCTTGACTTGATTCCAACTTTGGATAAAAAGGTAAAGAAGTTCATAACTTGCATGTTAACAAACATCACTAAAAGTTCCTTTCCAGGTACTATGTGAAATTCTAAATTGCTTGAGTTAATTCATAGTGATTTAGAAGATTTCCATAGCACTCCTTCTATAGGATGTAAAAGATACTGTGTGACTTTCATTGATGATTTCTCTAAGTTTTGTCAAGTGTTTCGTGTGCTTTCAGAAGATGAGACTTTAGACAAAAGTATATAAAGCTAAAAGTGAGTTACATTGTGAGACCTTAATTAAAAAACTAAGATCAGATAGAGGTGGAGAATATTATGACCCTACATATTTCCAAGATTGTGGTGTGGTGCATGCGACCACAACACCTTACACACCTCAACAAAATGGTGTGGCTATATAACCTTAAAAGAAATAGTGAATGCCATGTTATCATACTCTGATTTAAGTGAAGGTTTTTGAGGGTGAAGCTTTATTAACGGCTTTTTATGTATTGAATAGAGTTCCTCTTAAGGGAAACCCGAAGACCCAGTATGAACTTTGGAACAAAAGAAAGCCCAATTTAAGTCATTTTAGAATTTGGGGGTGTCGGACCATTGTAAGGGTCATAGAGCCCAAGAAAAGGAAGTTGGGTGAAAGAGGAATTGAATGCATCTTTATAGGCTATGCTTTTGAAATCAAAGCCCATAAGTTTATGGTTATTGAACCAAACAACTAAATAATGGTGAATATTGTAATAAAGCTAATAGATGCAATATTTGATGAGACACGGTTCTCTTCAATTCCTGGACCCAAGGATGTTATTCATGACATGATTCCAAAGGATGTTATTTAAGATAATCAACACGATGTTTAGGAAATAAGGAGGAGTAAGAGGGCAAGGAAATCCAAGTCTTTTTGCTTGGATTTCTTCGTCTACTTAATAAATGGAAATAGGAACTCTATCGAATATGAGATTCCCTATAATCTATAATGTAGATGAGGATCCTAAAACTTTTAAAGAGGTCATGGAGTGACAAGATGTTTCCTTTTGGAAGGAAGTTGTACAAGATGATATAGACTCCATTAAAGAAAATAATGTTTGGGTCCTAGTAGATTTACCACCGGGATGTAAACCAATTACATCAAATGGATCTTTAAACGTAAAAAAAATAAAAAATGCAGATGGTACCTATAAACGTTTAAAGCTCGGTTAGTTGTAAGGGGCTTTACACAAAGGTATGGTATCGACTACTTTGACACTTGTGCACCCGTGGCTAGGATTGCAACTATAAGAGTTCATATAGCTCTAGCCTCGATCCATAAGCTATTAATCCATCAAATGGATGTCAAGACAACATTCCTTAATAGAGAACCAAAAGAGGAGGTGTATATGATTATGGAACAACCCGAGGGGTTTTCGAGAAAGGTCATGAGAATGAAGTTTGTAAACTCATTAAGCCTATATATGGTCTAAAGCAAGCACCTAAGTAATGGCGTCATAAGTTTGATGAAGTAGTGCTTGGATATGATTTTAAGATCAATGAGTCGAATAAGTGTGTCTATTCCAAGTTTGAGAAAAGAAAGGGTGTGATCATATGCTAATATGTTGATGACATGTTGATCTTTGGGACTGACATGGAACAAGTTGAGAAAACTAAGAGTTTTCTACCCGTCAGGTTCTCTATAAAGCACTTGGGAGAGGCGGATGTGATACTTGGTATCAAAATCAATAGAAATAATGATGGAATAAGTATAACATAAGCCCACTATGTGGAAAAGGTGTTAGGAAAGTTTCACAAGTACTCCTACGTCGCAACTACCCCATTTGACTCAAGCCTTAAGTTGAGTAAAAATGGTGGTAGGCTGGTCACCCTAATGGAATATCCTAAAGTCATAGGAAGTTTAATGTATGCCATGACTTGTACTAGGCCGGATATAGCCTTTGCGGTGGGAAAGCTTAGTAGGTATACTAGCAACCCAAGCAAGGAGCATCAGCGGACCATAAAAAGGATTTCGGGATACCTTCAAAGGACTCAAAATTACAGCTTGCACTTCAAGGGAGAGCCTTCCGTCTAAGAAGGATACTCGGATGCAAGCTTGATAAGTGATAAGGAAGATTACACCTCAACGTCCGGTTGGGTGATCCTATTTGGTGGATGTGTTGTTTCATGGGGCTCTAAGAAACAAGCATGCATCACAAATTCCACCATGGCTTCCGACTTCGTAGCGTTGGTCGCCGCTTGTAAAGAGGTGGAATGGCTATAGGATTTGTTATTGGAGATTCCATTATAGGGAAAGCTTATGCATCCAATAACACTATATTGTGATAACAATGCCACAATTGCAGCAAGTAATTATAATCGTGTATACAATGGCAAGTCAAGGCAAATTGGATTACGACACGCTTTTGTTCATCAACTCATCAAGGATGGAGTTGTGGCACTTGACTGTGTCATGACAAGTGAGAATTTAGCTGACCCCTTTACAAAGGGATTAGCTAAGGACTTAATCCTAAAATCATCAAGGGGGATGGGAGTAAAGCCTACTCATGAAATTGTCATCAACGAAGCTCCAACTCACACTTAACATCTGTCATCAAGTCTTAAGTTCAATGGTCGACGACATTGTAAGACAATTGAAGCATCAAAATTCAAGATATTCATCTCAAGGACAAGTGATGCTCAAGAACCGTAATGATAAGGAGGTTTAAGTCTATGATTCATTAACATACTTTGAGATCTATAAGATGGGGAGCTTTATTACGGGAGCGTAAAAGTCTGCCTATGCGAGAACGTGAAGTGGGTCGCTTCGGATAGTCTATGTAACGCCCTAGAAATTCAATTTTAATATTTAACAGTCAAACTAATGTTGACCAACGATTAACAGCGAAAATGTCAAATTTTAATAATGGGCGTCACTGTCGTACCTCCGAAGAGATACAAGGCAAGAATAAAGGTTAATCAAAACAACCTAACACTTCAACTTAACAACTTAACAACATCCTTGATTCAACAACATAACAAAACTAATGAAAGCTTTCAAGTCTGATTTAAACAACCAAACTCTTTATTCAAAATAAAATTCTAATCAAACGGTGTCACTGCTAGTTCCAGTTCCCATTATAGAATGCATCACCTGAAAACAAAACATTTAAAACATGAGGAGGACTCAATAATGTCTACCCCTAACCGTCAAAACAATTTAAAATACATCTTAATTTATTTTTTAGGGAGAAGTGAACAAGTCAAATCATTTTACAATAATTTTCTTTCCCAACCAACCATAACTGTCTTTCAAATTCATTAAGCGGGCGGACCTTGCTTATTTGGCCCTCGAAGTGCAAGACTTCACAATAACCATATCTCAAACTCATCACAATCTCAATCTCAATACCAATCTCAATCAATCCATTCCTAATTTTCAAAACCATTTCCAAATCACACATAAAAGACTGTCCACGTTTTACCAACTCAAAAGAACATAATCAACATCCAAAATAGACAGTCAATTTCCGCATAAAATCCCTTCGGGATGCAAATTGCAAAACACCAGAAAAATAAACACAATAATTAAAGTGCACCCCAGCGGGATTTAGGACATAGACATTATCTGGCAATCTTCTCTTCACTTCACGAATACACTTGAGCTCACATAAAACGAACGGTCTAGATCGCTCCTAAAATAAAATAGTTTCTAAAATCAAAACGCACTGTACGAAATTAACACGATCTACTTTCCACTTAACTCACCCCTAGGAACACTATAAGGTTCCAATCATTCATATATGAATTAACATTTTGAACTTACTCCGCACATTCTAAACCATCACATATTTACAAACAATTAACATATTATAAAAAAATAAAATAATTCTCACATGATAACACATTTATTCAATAAATATTCTGATTCTTATAAAGATAGCATTTAAATATTTTAATATTATGTTAGAACCTTTAGTATTATGTTAGACATTTTTATTATTTAATTTCTTTACAAATATGGTATTTAGTAAATTTTTTATGTATAAATATTTAATTTAAAGAATTTTATAGTTAAATAAAACCATATATAGTTATAATAATAATAATAATAATAATAATTATAACTATAACTATAACTATAATGATACGATTATAATCATTGCTAAAATCAAAATATGATAATTTGTTTAAAAATTAACAAAAAGAGAAAAATGTAAATAATTATATGATAATTTTACTCCAAAAAACACATGATAATTTTAAAAGTTAGGCTTAACAATTAAATTTAATAAAACCACTATATTATAAGTTAGGCCAAACACTTGAATTTAGTAAAATCACTTGTGTCATAAGCTAGGTCAAACACTTCAATACTTCTCCAAAAATAGATTTTATAAAAACAATTTGTAAGAAGCAAAAACACCTTTTTAGAAACTAGGACAAACAGACACTTAATCAACTCTAACATAATTTACATATAATAACAATACAACTCTCATATATTAGCTAGGATTACTAATTTAAACTATCAAACTAACATTTAAAAAACAATCAAATTAATACATGAAATAAACATATAAATAACACAATCCAAAACAGATCATAGGAACTAATAAAATCACAAAAAAAAAAATAATAATAATAATAATAATATTAACAATATGCCTGATGAAACAAAACGATAGCTTAGAGTTAGGGATTACGCAAGGGTTTGCTCCGCAAACGGACGACGGTCGGAGCTCTAGGGGTGTCGTTACGGTTGGTGGTTCGGGGTGGTCGTCAGACGGTCCAGTCGGCGACGGTCATGGGGGCTGATGGTCCGAATTCGCGGCAGCAACGACTTCAACAGCAGCGTCAACAACCGTGGTGTGTGACGGTCACCGGACGCGGTGGCGATGTCGCACGGCAGTGGCGAACAAAGGGTGAGAGAGAGGGGATGAAAGAGAGGAAAACAAAGGGAGGACGAGGTCTGGCGCGTCCGGTGGTGGTGGCGGTTTCTGGCAAGATGGGCGGCAGCACGGTGGTTGGCGCTGACAGTTACTGAGACTGACGGCAGGACAATAACAACAGTACGTAGGGTGATAGGAGAGGGAGAGATTAGGTTTAGGATTTAGTAATTAGTTTACTTAATTAGCATAATATACTAATTTAGATAGCTAATAAAATAACTTGGGGAAAAAGTATACTAATAACCTGCGGCTATTTTGAGAAAATAAGATTTTTATTTTCTAAAAATAATAAAAATGCTAATATTAAAAATAGTCACATAATTAACAAAATAAAATAAACACATATTCATCAATTGTTAACATATAAATTAAACTACCGAAATACCCGTATTCCCATGCATATCCATGCTTATATGTTGATGACATGTTGATCTTTGGGACTGACATGAAACAAGTTGAGAAAACTAAGTGTTTTCTATCTGCCAAGTTCTCTATCAAGGACTTGGGAGAGGCGGATGGATACTTGGTATCAAAATCATTAAAATAATGATGAAATAAGT
Source organism: Portulaca oleracea (assembly GCA_029582165.1). NCBI lineage: Eukaryota > Viridiplantae > Streptophyta > Magnoliopsida > Caryophyllales > Portulacaceae > Portulaca > Portulaca oleracea. The sequence continues at coordinate 33,770,641 of CM055870.1, read as the reverse complement.
CTAACATAAGCCCACTAAGTGGAAAAGATGTTAGGAAAGTTTCACAAGGACTCCCGTATGGCAGCTACCCCATTTAACTCAAGACTTAAATTGAGTAAAAATGGTGGTAGGCCAGTCGCCCAAATGGAGTATGCTAAAGTCATAGGAAGCTTAATGTATGCAATGACTTGTACTAGGTCGGATATAGCCTTTGCGGTGGGAAAGCTTAATTAGTAGGTATACTAGCAATCCAAGCAAAGAGCATTGGCGGGCCATAAGAAGGATTTTGGGATACCTTAAAAGGACTCAAAATTACAACTTGCACTTCAAGGGAGAGCCTTCCGTCTAAGAAGGATACTCGGATGCAAGTTGCATAAGTGATAAAGAGGATTACACCTCAACGTCCGGTTGGGTGTTCCTATTTGGTATATGTGTTGTTTCATGGGGCACTAAGAAACAAGCATGCATCACAAATTCCACCATGGCTTCCGACTTCGTAGCGTTGGTCGCTGCTTGTAAAGAGGAGTAATGGATATAGGATTTGTTATTGGAGATTCCATTATGGGGAAAGCCCATGCCTCCAATAACACTATATTGTGATAACAATGCCACAATTGCAGCAAGTAATTATAATCATGTATACAATAGCAAGTTAAGGCAAATTGGGTTACGACACGCTTTTGTTCATCAACTCATCAAGGATGGAGTTGTGGCAGTGAACTGTGTCATGACAAGTGAGAATTTAGCTGACCCCTTTACAAAGGGATTAGCTAAGGACTTAGTCCTAAAATCATCAAGGGGGATGGGAGTAAAGCCTACTCATGAAATTGTCATCAACGAAGCACTGACTCACACTTAACATCCGTGGTCAAGTCTTGAGTTCAATGGTCGACGACATTGTAAGACAATTGAAGCATCAAAATTCAAGATATTCATCCCAACGACAAATGATGCTCAAGAACTGTAATGATTAGGAGGTTTAAGAATGTGATTCATTAACATACTTTGAGATCTATAAGATGGGCAGCTCTATTATGGGAGTGTAAAAGTCTGCCTATGCGAGGACGTGAAGTGGGTCGCTTCGGATAGCCTATGTAACGCCCTAGAAATTCAATTTTAATATTTCACGGTCAAACATAACATTGACCAACAATTAACAGCGAAAATGTCAAACTTTTCTAATGGGTGTCACTGTCGTATCTCCGAAGAGATGCAAGACAAGAATAAAGGTTAATTAAAACAACCTAATACTTCAACTTAACAACTGAACAACATCCTTGGTTCAACAACATAACAAAACGAATAAAAGCTTTCAAGTCTGATTTAAACAACTAAACTGTTTATTCAAAATAAAACTCTAATCAAACGGTGTCACTGCTAGTTCCTGTTCCCATCATAGAATGCATCACCTGAAAACAAAACATGAGGAGGACTCAATAATGTCTACCCCTAACCGTCAAAACAATTTAAAATACATTTTAATTCATTTTTGAGGGAGAAGTGAACAAGACAAATCATTTAATAATTTTCTTTCCAAGTCAGCCATAACCATCTTTCAGATATTAAGCGGGCATACCTTGCTTATTTGGCTCTCGAAGTCCAAGACTTCACAATAATCAAATCTCAAACTCATCATAATCTCAATTTCATTACCAATCTCAATCAATTTGTTCCCAATTTTCAAAACCATTTCGAAATCACACATAAAAGACTGTCCACGTTTTACCAACTCAAAAGAACATAATCAACATCCAAAATAGACAACCAATTTCCACCATAAAATCCCTTCGGGACGCAAATCGCAAAACAACTGAAAAATCAACAAAATAATTAAAGTGCACCCTGGCGGGATTTAGGACGTAGACATTACCTAGCTATTTTTTCTTCCATCACGAATACACTTTAGCTCGCTAAAACGAACAGTATAGATCGCGCCTAAAATAAATTAGTTTCTAAAATCAAAACGCGTTGTACGGAATTAACATGATCTACTTTCTACTTAACCCACCCCTAGGAACACTATAAGGTTCCCATCATTCATAAATTAACATTTCAAACATAGTCCACACATTCTAAACCATCACATATTACAAACAATTAACATATTACAAATATAAATAGTTCTCACATGATAACACATTTATCCAAAACATAAACTGGACAGATTGCAACGCTCACTTAGCAAAGACCATAACTTGACCTCCCAACATACGATGGTTCTAGTTTTGGACATTCTGGAAACCTCAGGATGTCTACTAAAACTCTTATGTTGACCTCGTGACCTAAAACAGACCCTAAAGTTCTCAAAAATAACAAACTATAAAACATGTCCAGTTCTGACCTAGGTCGATTACTCGGGTCATAACTCAGAATATACACCTCGAAAGCCTAATCCGCAAAATTTCTATGAAAGCTAACACAATAATGAACTTCCAGACCAAATGGTAGAGTTGGATCTTGACTACACAATTTATGGTGATCATTATAACGCAATACAACAATTCTGTCCAAAACTGGCCTATTTTACTTTCGGGTTTTTCGATCCTAACTCTAACCAAACTATCCCAGGACTCCAACTTGGGCCTTTAAATAGTCTATTAGGGTCTAATATCTTCCCCTTTAAACCCATAAAATTAGATTTAACAACTTAATCGAACCTAATTCACGCATAATCTAATATTAAAACAAACCTTAAACACATTCTAGCAAGAACAGCATGATATTCATCTCATATCTTAGAAACTAATGCAATAACTATGATTATAATCATACATAAATAGTTCCTACACATATCACTTGCAAATTATCCCAATTAACACTTCCATAAACTAAACTTAATCAACTCTAACATAATTTGCATATAATAACTGTAACACCCGGGGTATATGGTTAAGTGCGGCTTAAAAGGATTGAAATCACTACTTATATCACCAAGGTGCACCTTCTTTTATGGTAGTTCATCCGTTGGGAACTCCGTAGTTAAGCGTGCTTGGCTGGGAGTAGTCTCAGGACGGGTGACCTCCTGGGAAGTCTTTCCAGGTATCGTGTGAGCGAGGACGAAGCACGCTGGAAAGACTCGTGGTGATTTGTTGGGCCAGTCAGCGATCCTTGAAGCGGTTATCGGTAATGTCCGCGTACAATAACAATATAACTCTCATATATTAGCAAGGATATCTAATTTAAACTACCAAATTAACATTAAAAAAATCAGATTAGTCCATGAAATAAACATATAAATAACACAATTCAAAACAGATTATAGTAACAAATAAAATCATAAAAAAAACATAATAATAATATTAACAATAAGTCTGATGAAACAAAATGATAGCTTAGAGTTAGGGTTTACGCAAGGGTGGTCGTCGGACGGTCCAGGCGGCGTCGGTCACGGGGTTGGTGGTCTGAATTCGCGGCAGCAACGACTTCAACAGCGGCGACAGCAACCGCTAGAATCACAAGCTTAGATGTCTAGGCAATTTCTGGCGACTTCGACGGCAAAGACAGAGGCGCGGTGGTGTGTGACGGTCACCGAACGCGGAGGCGATGTCGCACGGCAGTGGCGAACAGAGGGTGAGAGAGAGGGGATGAAAGAGAGGAAAACAGAGGGAGGACGAGGTCTAGTGCGTGCGGTGGTGGTGGCAGCTTCGCGGTAGTTGGCGTTAGCGTTAAGGCGAGACGACGGCAGGCGATGGCGAGACGTAGGGTGACAGGAGAGGGAGAGATTAGGTTTAGGCTTTAGTAATTGGTTTACTTAATTAACATAATATACTAATTTAGATAGTTAATAAAAATAACTTGGGGAAAAAGTATACTAATAACCTGCAATTAAAAATAGCCATAGGAACATTTTCTTAATTCTCCTAGGGCAGCTGCCTAGTGAGAGAAGAACCTAGGCGATCTAGGGTTTTGAAGTCCCAGTGACTATCTAGTATGAGTTTCTTCAGGCATCAATGGCGAACAAGGAAGAAAGCGAAGGATCGAAAAGAAAGCTAGTAGCCGATAGAAAAGAAAAGGAAAAGAAAATAGTGAAGTGGGAAGACGAGGATGGTGAAGAACAATCGAACTTTGATCTCTGTCTAGTGGGAAAGGTTTGGACAACCAGAAGATTTAATGTCCACTACAACATAAAGGGCCTAAGGCAACGGCTCGGATTACAACAATATAAAAATTGTTGCCTTATATACCCTAAGGCAACAATTCTTTAGTTGTTGCATAGTTTTCGTAGTAACAGTTAAGGGACCGTTGCCTTAACTGACATAGGCAACATGTCTAGAGGCGTTGCTTATTATTATGCTATGGCAACAGCCACGGGAATGTTGCTTACGAAAAGGTAACGGATTCATCAACGTTGCGACTAAGATTCCGTAGTAACGGTTATGGGATCGTTGCCATAAATCACAAAGGCAACATTTCTAGTGAGGTCGCTTATTTTTAATGCTATTTCACATGGGACGGGAAGAAAATTGGTCCACTGCGCAAAACCAAAATTTCCCACCTTCCATAATACTTAAAAAAAAATTATTAAAAACACTCTCTACTTGGTCCTTTAATAAAATTTCCCACCATCCAAAATTTCACAGTTTCACCCATCAAACCCTAAAAGCTCCAGTAACCCTTCTCATCCCTGCCGCACAACAAACCCTCTCATCAGTCATTCCTTCTATTGCACTCCCTTTCATCCCTCCCATCATAAGTTCACACCACCATCCCCTAAAATTGATGAAATACCCTTTCATGGCCGATTTATGACAGTTGATGCATCAGAATTTCGTGCGTCTCAGCTTCTCAGTTTCTTCGTTGGTGGCTAGGGCTTCGTTCGTGCTATGCTTCGCACTACAACGTAACAAAAGTGGTCTATTGTAACTAGGTGTGTGCATCGGTCCAAATCCGGGCCGAACCGGACCAAAGTAGCTCAACCCGAGGACTGAATTTTCACAAAATAATATACTGGGAACGGACCGACATGAGAACATAGATGGACCGACCCGATCCGGACCGATTGGACCGTTTTCTTTATGCGTCAAAATGACTTTCATGTACAATAGTTGATATTCAAAAGAAATAATTATAAATGTAAATAAATGATACTATGAGATCGGCGTCAAATAATTAACAGTACAAAAAGTTGGACACAAGCAAAAAGTGTTTTTTCTTTGTCCTTGTTTGGGGGGTTCCAGTAGCCGCAGTAGCACAATAGCAGTATTACTGTATTAGTAGTTACTAGAAAGCTCCTCAATTTTATGTTAGGAAAATTTATTTAATTAATTTATTTATTATGTTATTATTTATAGCTAATATTTATGGAATATAGGAAAATCTCTATTAATTTTATTTAAATCAAGCATATGCATGTTGAGAACAAACCAGGTTCAGCGGTCCAACCCGGTTTTTTTGGGTTTGGACCGGACCGACCCGAAAACCCGAAATTTAAAAGTATAATATTCGCAATATATAAATAAAATTATTACCATTAGATTCGTAAGGAAAAAACACTATCATAAAATTATAATATTGCAATTATTAATAACATATTATGTAAGAAATTTCTAATTAAAGAGTAACATTGAGGGTTTTATAATTTATATCCATTCCCTCTCATTTATTTTTATAGGCGCCAGATATTAGCTAAAAATTTTCATTTTCCCGGTCAAACATTGATTGGAAAGGAAACGTAAACAAAATATCAAACCCTAATTTCTGTCGTTCCTGATACCCGTCCCCCCCCCCCCCCAAAATTTGTGCACCGATCCTCAATTCTTCAATTCTTCGCTTCAATTTCTCTGCTATTGCTCTCAATTCTTCTCTTCTTCTTCTTCTCGCTGCTACTGCTTCGCTGTTGCTGTCGCCATTGCTACTGCTGCTCTTGCGCCATCTCTGCTGCTACTGTTGGGTCGTACTGCTCTCAATTTCTCACTACTGCTGTTGCTCCTCCTCACGCTAAGCCAGATACCACTGCTCCATCAGGTATCAATTTCTTGGCCCTTTTCTCTGTCCTTGTTAGGGTATCAATTGCTTGGCCCCCTTTCTTACAAATTACTAATTTCGTACCGAATGGTGGTTGTTATTAGAGGATTGATTGGTCTATGATCTTTTTTGGTAAAATGTCCTTGTTAGTGTCCTTGTTAGGCTACTTCAAGGTTGGGGAGACTGATTGGTCTATGATCTTTTCTGGTAAAATGTCTGAGTAACTTTCTTGATTCTGCATATCTTGATGGGCAATCTCAGTTATTTGGTGAAATAATTATTATTGATTGAGAAAAAGGAAGTACATCTAAATGGTGGTTGTTATTAGAGGATTCAGAACTATTGCTCATATGTTCTATATATACTACAGAAGTTATGATTCTGTTTAAAGTATGTATTGTTATCCAAATTGTGGAGTAGGTTGAGTTTCTGTCATATGTTGTCACTCAATATCGGATTGTGGCCTCTACAGTTTGCATCTGTAAGTTGACACACATCTGTCCTATGTTTAAAGTATCTCCTTCAGTCTATCAAGCTATGTTGGTAGGAGATATGGGGCGGAGAGGGAGGGCATTTGCAATAGTTGAACAGTAGAGTTCTTTGAGGTCCATTTGCTCCACTGTTTATTTTTCTGTGTTGTATGTCTTTGGTGATGTGTGTCAACTTACAGATGCAGACTGTAGACACCATTGTTTTGAATCAATGGAAAGGAAAGTAACTCAACACAGCTCCACTTTTCAATGCTCAATAGCTTTAGCTTCAGCTTGAGCTGCTACAGTTACTTCATCATAGTAATGTATTTTCTATGTAAGATCAACCATAGCCATAGGCCATAACAAAAGCAATAGCACTAACCGCAAGCAGCAAACTTGAGTATCAACTCTTGATTATTAGTCTCACATAAGTTATGATTACTTGTTTCTGTACTTTTCTGAATAATTTTAACATTTTAAGAGTTTCTCATAGCGTATTCTTATACCCTTCAGTTAGATGAAATTGAAGTATGTTCTAAATATTGTATCTTTTTAGATGAAATTGAAGTATGTTCAGTTAGACTTTGTCTTCTGTTATTGACATTATGTTATAGCATTGAAATTGAAGTATGTTCTAAATATTGTATCTGGTTTCACTACAGACGTACAGAATTAACGTAAAAGCCTTAAGGTAAATGAGAATGATGTATGCCGAAAAAGGCTATTGAATACAAAGTGCACTTGTCGAATTTTTCTCGATATACATTATGAGTACTTGATTGTAACCCAATTAAGTTTGAACGCCTTATCTCTTTGTTCTTTGTCGCAAATAGTGCAATCTTGATCAAAATATTGTTAAACTTGACTAAGGAAGAGATCTCAACTTTGATTTTGTAAAAACATATCTTGTAGATTCAGATTCGATTGACTGGATTAGTTCAATTCTTTTTCTCTTTTATGAGAATTCAGCAAAAAAATTTACTTTTCTTTTCTAATGCATAATTGTGCAAAATGGATAAATTTTGTATGGTGTGTTGTCTATATTAATATCTAATAGAAACTTATACGGAGAAATTGATTTGTAGTTGTAATCGTGGCAAAAAAGAAAGCGAACAATATGAGACTCCTCAGATCGCAAGCGGTGAAGTCACATGCAAGAAGAATATCAGAGTATGAAAAACAAAGCCAACTCAGGATTGAACAAAATGCGTCCAAATTGAAAGAAATAGGATTGGTCCGACAAGCTAGGGAGTATAAAGTTTTTGTAGGAGACAAGAGAAAGAAAAACTATGAGAGAAAACGGAGTGTTGAAGATGATGAGTATGACCCTACATTGGATGTTGATGGGGGGAGTGAAGAGGACTTGAATCCTAAACGCCCTAAGGTTACTAATGTCCAGGTAGTCTTTCAATGCTTCTATATGAATCTATATCTGTGCATGTTGCTAAGTTCTTCTTCATGACTTGTTGCATTAACTTAATTGCATTGCTAATGATGAAAGTTAACTACTGTGCCAGATTGTGTTAGAATTCATTAATGATGACATTTTCTCCTATTGTGAAGTAAGATTATTGTGGTGTATGTTCATTCTTTATCTGTGTAGCTGTATGCTTTTGCTTATATTCTTATGCCTCTTTCAGAGTATTAAGACATGGAACATTTAAGTAAGGATTGGATTGATGCTCCCCAAAATAGTGCTGAATATAGAGCTGGTGTGGACATGTTTCTTGACTTCGCCTTTTCAAAATGTGAATATGGAAGTTGACGATGACGATGATGAGCCTGAAATTTTGTGCCCGTGTGCTAAGTGTGTTAATCGCTTCTGGTTCACTAGGACGGTTGTCTATGATCATCTGATTGCTAATAAATTCAACAGTAGGTATAAAGTGTGGCATTTTCATGGTGAGGGCTTAACGGCCTCGTCAACGAGGCAAAATATGCAACAACACCAACCGTTGGATGATGTCAATGCTCTGTTAAATGATGCTTTCAAAGATGTTTTGGGAGAGACTTTGAATGTTGAAGACATAGGGGTACATGAAGGGGTTGATGAATGCCTTGGAGATGATGCTAAAAAATTATATAAGTTGGTAGAGGATGCCCAAGAAGAATTCTATGCAGGTTGTAAGGATTTTACGGTCCTATCTTTTACGATTCGACTCTACTTATTGAAGTGCGTTAATAGATGGAGCAATTCTTCTTTCACTGATTTGATGAAGACATTGAGGGAGGTATTTCCATTTGCCAAAATTCCCAAATCCTTTACGGAAGCTAAAAGTATGGTGAGACGTTTGGGCCTTGACTACAAGAAAATAGATGCTTGTCCAAATCATTGCATGTTATATTCGAAGGAGCACGAGAATGACACATTCTGTCACGTATGTAAAGCTTCAAGGTGGAAGCTCACTAAGAATGAAAAGAAGGAAAATGCTCTTCCTGATCATGGCACTCCAGCAAAAGTTCTAAGATATTTTCCTCTAACGCCTCGATTGCAAAGGCTATTTATGTGTTCTAAAACAGCCAGACACATGACATGGCATGAAACCGAGCGCCCCAAAGATGGAAAATTAAGGCATCCTACAGATGCTCAGGCTTGGAAGGACTTTGACTTAGCACATCAATGGTTTGCATCAGATCCACGTAACATAAGGCTAGCGCTCACAAGCGATGGTTTTAACCCCTTTGGAAACATGAGTCTTTCCTACAGTATTTGGCTTGTAATGCTCACAGTTTATAACCTGCAGCCATGGTTATGTAACAAGTCTGAGTACACAATTTTGTCAGCAATTATACCTGGCCCACATTCACCTGGTAACAATATTGATGTTTATTTGCAGCCTTTGGTTGAGGAACTTAGAGAATTGTGGGATGTTGGAGCTGATACATATGATTCTTCAAGAAATGAAACATTTCGAATGCATCCAGCCTTGTTTTCTACAACTAGTGATTTCCCTGCATATGCAATGCTATCAGGGTGGAGTACTAAAGGTAGATTAGCTTGTCCAGCTTGTAATTATGATACATGCTCCAGATATTTAAAACACAGCAGGAAAACAGTTTATTTGGGACATCGGAGATTTTTGGATCATAATCATCCTTGGCGTCGTAACAAGCGTCTTTTTATGGCACTGTGGAGATGAGGCAGCCTCCTACTCCGTTGTCTGGGTCAGAAATAGCGGAAAAATTGGACGGATTTGTCAATCAGTTTGGGGGATCGAACAAGAGCAGAAACAAGGATTATCCATGGAAAAAATCCATATTTTTCAGCTTACCATATTGGGTTAACAACACCGTCCGCCATAATCTGGTTGTTATGCACATCGAGAAAAACCTATTTGACAATTTGAATGGAACATTACGTGAGGTATCTTAAAGATGATGTGTGCTCAAAGCTAAATCGACCATTAAGGAATCCCGATGCTGATGATGACGACCCAAATGAGTTGAGCATTTTCCCCTACATTGGACGTCCTCTCCAGATCAAGAAAGGTAACCAAGGCAAGAAATGTGTGTTGGATGAGCAAACCTACACACAAGCCCATCGATACGTGCTCTTCAATTGTGATCAAATTGACCATTTCCTTCGATAATATTTATATTTCCTTTGTTCTTTCTCATTTGTGTGTGATTTATTTCATGATATTTGTTATCCAAACTAGCACCCGATGTGATCCTTGTCTAACTTGCAGTGAGCATGAAGAACTCATCAATACCCAACGGTCCCAACGTAAGCGGCGGAGACAAAGCGAATGGTCTTGTGCCCAAAGCCATGCTCATGATCTTCTGAGTTGGTTAACACATCGCATGGAGAATGAAAATGTGTCATCGGAAATCAAAGCCTTATCACAAGGTCCAGATTATACAGCTAGAAGCTTCAATGGCTTTATTGTGAATGACTACAGATTCTACACTACAAAGTTGGATGCAAGGCGTACTACTCAATGCAGTGGTGTTAGTTTGAAAGCTTTGACTCGAAGTTTTGCAAGTTTTAGGGATCAAAATCCTATTGTTGGAGATGTCACTTACTACGGAGCTATTAAGGAGATCCTTGAGTTGGATTATTTTGGCCACTTTAAGGTCGTCTTATTTCGCTGTGATTGGTTTTACGTTGAGAAAGATGACTATGGCCTAACACGCGTCAACTTCAAGAGATTGTGTTACCGTGACGATCCTTTCGTCATGGCCTCTCAAGTACACCAAGTCTTTTACGTGCAAGATCCTATAGAAACTGATTGGTATTATGTAATGAAGTTTTTACCTAGAGACTTATTTGATGGGAATGAAGAAGGTGATCAAAATGTACAGCTATCAAATGATGTTGATGGTCTTACCGAGTGTACAAACTCAAATGTCCAGTTAATGGCGTCGATTGATGAACATGGAATTAATTGGACTAGAGATGATCTCCCATCAACAACTGTAGAAGTCCCTACACATGTCTTCCAGCAGCACGGAGAGCCTGAGCCTGAGATTGCTGATTCAGATGATGAATCTGACTATAGTACTAGTTCTATATAACACTGTGTTTGGACATATTGTGAAAAATATTTGTGTACATTGTGCTGTGAATTCGACTTTTTTAAAAAAGATAATTGATGATATGTTCACTATTTGTTTAGATGTTAGGTGCTTGGAGTTATTAAATGAGTAGCTTAATGGTTCTTTGATGGCCATGAATACTTGATAGTATTATTAATGGTTATTTTTTTCTTTTCAGGGTGCGATCAATGAGCGAAATCCAAAAGCATTAGCTTTGGCTAAGGCTTTTAAGAGATGACAACATCAGTTGCAAATCACTCCGCGTAGTAATTTGATTCAAACTCGTGACTTGGCAACTCGTCAGGTCAGTACGACGGCTCTAGCATTACAGCGTACAACATCACAGAATGAGGTCTCTCTGACAGACAAAAGCTTATCATTGAGTCAAGGCCAAAATGCAACTAGAAACAGTAAGTATAAAAAGTTTACAGTTTGATTTATTCTGGTTTTGATATGATTTTCAATAGGTAGTAGCCATGGTTCATCTCAATTTAGTTTTTTAATTCATTATATTTTGTTTTCGCTATTGTAATAAACTTGAATTAGATGATGTCAAAAGAAGAGGGCCTACTATGTATCACAAAGTCCATGGAAGAAGCGAAGAAGAGCGGCCAAAAATTGAAGTTAACCGTTATTTTCAACCCATTGGACCCGATGCGAAAACATTGAATGAGTTCAGTAACTTTCTCGGGACTGTAGGCCGAAAAGTAAATATTTTGCCGCTAACTGTTCCAAGTTGGGATAAATTTGGAGATGCAAAGAAAGAGGAGCTGTGGACATATGTCACTGTAAGTGTTCAATATAAATATATACTTGCTTCCTTTTTTATTTTTTTTAAATAGAACAAGTCAGACTCAACTTATATGTTACGAAACAATTGAGAAAAGTTGCTGGGTCTCCATGTCTATGTGGCATATGGTATGGTGTTGTTGATTCATTGTGAATGTGATAGTAAATGTAACTGATTACTAACTAGTCTTGGGGTCCACATTACAGAAGCATTATATTGTCCCTCCAGAATGCAGAAATTGGGTCATGGATGCTATTGCTGCAGCTTGGAGAGGTTTCAAATCCAGATTGAAGAGAGCTCACTATGATAAGCTTCCTAATGACACTGAAAGGATGAGAAAGCGTCCATCAAGGGTTCCAAAATCAATGTTTAAACAATTGCTCAAGAAATGGGGAGATCCCAAGTATCAGGTATTTATACATACCGGCAGTCCAACCATTCCGCTAAGCAGTGAAATGTTGTCTGCTCCGCCAAATTTTTACTAGAAAAATTTCGAAATTAATTTCTAAGTTTCTTTTTACCTTTCTCGACCTAAATAAGGTTGAGATTGAACCTTGATATTAATTGCCTCTGTTAGTTGCTTTCTTGTCAATTTATCAGATCTAGTTGCATCTTATACGTAGGAACTATGTAAACAGAATGCGGAGATTCGTCAAAAATTAACGGATAAGAAAATCATGCATACTGCAGGTCCAAAGAGCTTTGCTAGCATTGCAGCTAAATTGGTGGGCTTTTTATTATATTACTTTGAATTCATAAGTTTAATACTTTCAAGTACTACTGTTACTGGTTATTGATTACTTTTCTTGTTGTGGTGGTTGTTGTTATGGTTGTTGCTATTTAATTCAGCAACGGGCCAACAAAACTGATGCAGATCCAACCCCAGGTTGCATGTTTGTTGAAACTCGAAAGGAAAAGAAGAAGCGTAAAATTGACGATTCAAGAAATCAAATGATCGTAAGAAACCAAACTACAACCATAATAGCTCCGCCAATTTCAAATTTGTTCTCGTTAAAAAGAATATAAACAACTACTTTGTTTGACATCTCCTCCTCCTTTGTGGCTGACCTTAACATATTTTATGTTATAGAATGATCTTCAGCAGAGTGAAGAGATAAACAAACAACCTGAGGACAGAGTAACTACTATAGCTACCATTTTTGGGAAAGAAAAAGAGAAGAAGCGCCGACTTCGGCTTCATGGGAGAGGGGTAACCTGCACAACCTATTCCCAAGGCAAGTTGACTTCATACCCCACTGTCCATGCATGCATGTACGAGAAGGATTTGTCCCCCTCCCCCCAGCGTGGTGGCTGGTCGGCCTTGGGAGCTTCGCCCACACGTGGTCAATTGACCACGTGCTGCCATCCATCCCCACACACTCACCCTACTGCCTAGTGACTTGCATTGTTGACTGCCACAGCCGAGGTGAATGCAATTGCATGTATATGAATGTATTCTCCACCCTCTACTCCTCCTATAAATACTACTCCTCTCCAAGCCATTTCACTCACCAGTTCACTTATCCATTCTTCCTCCTACTAATTCTCTCATCTCTCATCTCTCATCTCTCAAACCTCATAAACTCTCTTTACTTCTTATACTCTCAAATCATCTCTCTTATCATTCTACTACCATCCTTATTAGCCTCCATCATCTTTCTTACCACCATTCTTCCATCACAAAAAGCCTAAACACATATCCTATCTCATTCATCCTAAACTCCACAAGAAACCCTAGCCTAAACACATTCATAATCAGAAAAGAAGCCTTCTTATTACCCTCTTTCCACCCTCTTTTCTTATCATCTTTCACCACCTTTTCTATCATCATTTTGGCACTTGGAGAGGAAGGTTTCTAAGGCATCAAAGAGGATTCATCAAGCATCTAAAGGCTAGGCAAGGCTTTTCCCCGACAAAGTAGCAATGTAAGCTTTAAGTGTTCTTCTTTTTGTACTTAACTGTGTATTTTGTATCTTTCTGTTATCTTGTATATTTCATTCTTATTGCATGATTCAATGAAGTAATTCTATAAAGTATTCATTCATTTCCCTTCCAAACTTTATCAAAAGCACATTCTTAAACTTTTAGTAGAGTCTTTCCTTTTGTGAGAGGCGAACTCTTAAAGTTTACTTTTCGAGTTCGTAGTCTTACCCCCGAATCCATTCTTGGGTTTCGCAGGCGAAGTCTTTCTTTCTTTTCTTTAGGTTTTGTCTTAGCTTTTCCCTTAAAAAGTCGGGTGGCGACTCCCATTTCGAACCAAAACACATCGGAGATTGAATAAACTATGGTTAACATGGTTTTACAATGTATCGATGCAACTTTAGGGTATTCTTTCTTATATTTCTAAATAGTATTTGCATAAATCACTCTCTTCCGAGCCTAACATTTAAATGAGCAAATTGGATTAAATTTAGAAGAGTTTGGAACAAGTGGATGTTCACTCTTAAAGATTTAATTCAATGACTCGTAAAATGCATAAGTAAAGGGAAATTGATTTTACAAAATATTATTCATGAAATGTAAGGTTGGCTTCCTTAAAGAGTTTTCAATGGTTAAACCCCAGCACAAATCACTGAATCACACTCCAATCCAAACGTGGACGTTTGTAGGACCCGGAAAATTCCCGTTCGGGGAAATTGTTCTCGGATGCGCTACTTAAGTGATTGGGAGCCGACTAAGGTTGCTTAATCCTTAAATAAGGATATTTTTTATTTTCGAAATTCATTTTCGAGGGTAACTTTATTTATTTTACAAATTCTTTTATATTATTAAAATATACGAAATTACACTAAAATAATTTACTAATAAATTTAGTACCAGCCCGTTATTTCATCCAGGCCCAAGAAGTAGCAAAGGGACCACCATGAGGCCCTAAAACCCGTGCGGGTTTTATGGTTCCATGGACTGTGCCCTGTGCAACTTCGACCCAGGGAAAATGGGATGAAGATCAATAAAACACGTGCGGGTTTTGTTGATCTTCTGGCCCATTTTCTCTTGGGTAGCCTTAGATTAATAAAAGGTGGTACTAAAATATTCGTAATGATTTTTGTGTAATTATCGTTTATTTTAAATAACTAAAAGAATTTATAAAAAGTGATAAAAGTCGCCAGCCGATTTAAAGAAACCGACAAACCATGAAAATAATAAAAATAACTCCGGTCTACGAAACCCGATTCTAAGCCCGGGGGTAAGGTTACGAATTCGAGAATTATAAGAACTCTCGAATTCGCCTGTTAAAAACAGACTCTACTAAAATCAACATTAAAATGAAAAAGAGCGGGGAGAAGTTTAATTAATTTCACGAAATTATATTCATCATCATGCAATGTAAAATGAGGTTTTTAGTTTACAAAATATGCACAAGTAATGGAATTAAAGTACGAATTACATGATTTAAACAATAACAATAAGAAAGCAATAAATCGAACCTCTTTTGATTTAGGAGCCCAATGCACCGGTTGAAACTCTTGACTTTGCCTTGACTTTGGACTTTGATGGAAAGATAGAAGTGGTTTAGGAAATGGTATTAGGGTGATGATATGGATGTGACAAAAGTAATTAGGAGGGTTTAGAGAACGATTATGGATGGGGGAATTTTAAGAGAGTGATGGAAATTTGGTAGAATAAGGGATGATTGTTGATGAAATGAGGGTAGAATAATGGTGTTAGTTGATGGAATGGATGGAAGGATGGAATTTTGAGAGGAGATTTAAGTAGAGTATGAGTGTTGTGGAGGATAGTTGATGGAGTTTTGGGAGAATTTAGATGATAATGATGGGTGGTAGTTGATGAAATGAGAATAATAGAGGTGGTTTATGAGAGTTGTTGGTGAGATGAGTGGAAGAATGGAGGGGGTATTTATAGTTGGAGAAGGTGAGGTTTAGGAGGGAAAATCATGGGGGACACATCCCCATGATCATGCCATGCAATCACGTAGCTTCCAAGTCAAGGCCAAGGTCAAAGCACATGGGGCTAATATCAAGGGAGGATGGTCAAGATGATTTTGGCGCCAGATTCCGGAAATTAAACCCCGCGCGGGTTTTAAAACACCCACACACGGATCGCTGACGTGGACGCTGAACGACGCGTTTTGGCCGCATGATAACCCACGCGGGTTTTGAAGTCGCTGGGCCGGATCTGCTTCTGGGCTGCCTTTCTTCTAGGCCGTCTCTGTTGATTAAAACCCGTGCGGGTTTTGTCTCAGCTAGTGGGCCGGATCTTCAAACGGCCATAACTCTTTCATCCGGACTCTGATTGAGGCAATTCAAAAGGCGTTGGAAAGCTTATGATGTGCACTTTACTCTCGTCAAAAGAAATAGAGCCAACCAGACTTTTGGAAAAAATGGGATTCGAAATTGTTGGCATATGTATGTGGAAAAGGGTGGAAAATGAAGGCTTTTTGTGGTGGGTTGGCCCAGTAACTCTTGATTGATGAAGGCCTAGTGGCTTGGCTCTCCTTCTAGCCTCTTTTTTTGTTACTCCTGATTTGTACGCTTGTCCCGGTACAAAATCCTGTGTCTACAAAGAGTCCCCACTTTGATCACGTCCATATAGGACAAAGGTCAAAGTAGCCTGAGATGCTGACTAGTTGACGCCTGACTTGAAGATGGATGTTGTCAGTGGTCTTCTGCGAAGATGATGCCATTCAACGGCATCTTGAATGAAGATGGTCACTTTCATGTCGTCGGAGGCCTTTAGGTGGCAAGCGTTAGATGATTGGAGATGTCGATGATGTCATCGGAAACCCTTAGGTGGCACCGTTAGATGACTGATGCTGATGATGGTGTCGCCGGAGGCCTTTAAATGGCAACCGTTGGACGACTGAAGATGCTGGTGATGTCGTCGGAGGCCTTTAGGTGGCAACCGTTGGACGACTGAAGATGTTGATGATGATGATGTCGTTGGAAACCTTTAGGTGGCAACCGTTGGACGACTGAAGATGTTGGTGATGTCGTTGGAGGCCTTTATGTGGCAACCGTTGGACGACTGATGTTGAGGATGTCGTTGGAGACCTTTAATTGGCATCCATTGAACGATTGTTGTTGCTAACATCGTCAAAGACCTTTATGTGGAATCCGTCGGACGACTGTTGCTGACGACATCGTTGGAGACCTTTAGGTGGTAACCGTTGGACGACTGTCGCTGACGACATCGTTGAAGGCCTTTAGGTGGCAACCTTGGACGACTGTCGCTGATGGTGCTCGTTTATGTGGCTACCGAATGATGGATGGTCCCTTTTTAGCGGCAACTAGATGATGGATGGTCCCTTTTTAGCGGCAACCAGATGATGAATGGTCCCTTTTTAGTGGCAACCAGATGATGGCGCTCTTTTATGTGGCAACCTGAAAATCACAAGAAAATTAAGTATTAGTTTTTTCTGAAATGCAAATGGGTTCAGATTTATCTGAGCTTTGGAAATCTCCGGGCCGCAGTCTTAGGGCCATCGGTTTTGGGTTGTGTGGATGGATGACATCGGTGCTCTTTTATGTGGCGACCGGAAGATGGATGCTGTCGGCGCTCTTTTACGTGGCGGCCGGATGATGGATGATGATGGCGCCTTTTAGCGGCGATTTGGTGTCAGTGATGGCTCCCTGCACAGAAACCAAAGCAGAATGTCAGATCATTTTGAAAAATGGCTAGAGATATAGAGAATTACCTGTCTGGCAGATTGATGACGATGCCCAACGGATTTTCCCGAGGTTGATAGGATTTTCCCGAAGCAGTTGGTGGTGCCCCACGGATTTTCCCGAGGCAGATCGGATTTTCCCGATGTTGGTGACTCTTATTGGTGCGATCGCGCCGAGCTCTGTCGGCGGCTCTGGATAATAGCAATTTGATGCTGAGGAACTTCACCGAAACTTTGTCGATTTTCCTTAAATTTTGCTTCAGGCGCATAGGTGCCGAAATTTCACTATGGGGAATGGATTCTTGAATTTGCAATGCATGACAGACTAAATTGATGCATGACAGATTGACTAAATGAGGCCCTGACACGACTTATAGATGCAATGCAGACCTATTATGCTTAGACAGGACACACACATGATGCTTTTATGCAATGAATGACCATTGACTAACTATTTATGACTTTGACATGACTCATGGACAAGACTCACACATGATGCTTCATGCCTTTATGCAATGCATGACTATTGACCTTATGCATGACATACCGATTCTATGCAAGACAAACTGACTCTATGCAAGAAAAACAGACTCTATGTGACTATGACGTAACATATGGATCCAATGCAAACCTATTATGCCTAGACAGGACAGACACATGATGCTTTATGCTCCTATACATGCAACTCTACATGCAGACAACCCCCGACTCTATATTTAGACAAAGACTTTCCTGGACAATGATTTTCTAAGACAATGCTTTCCTAAGACAATGACTCCCTATGACAATTCTTTCTAAGGATTAAGGCCACTCGTGGGGAACTTCAGAAATATTTAGGATGAGTAATGTTTCGATCCACGGGACAGGGAACAATAATGGAGACAACAAGCCTGAAGGATGCGTTTCTTGAATGAACACGTAGATGACCTTGATTTCTTGCAAATGTATGCTGATGTATGACAAGCCCCCGGTTTGGTGTAGACTCTTGATGACACTGTCCTGCTTTGGAGAGCACCTTGGAGATTTGCAAGCCCCCAGTTTCGATGTGGATTGACGAGATGATGCATGGGGACCATAAAATAGGAGGAGGCATCGTCCTTAGTAGTGAGTCTCAATCTCTCCTTTTGCCTAACTTGCCCAAAGGGTTTTCAAGTTAGCCCCTCTTTTTCTTTTTTTCTTTATTTTTCTCTTTTTTTTCTTTTTCTTTTTTTCTTTTCTTTTTTTCTTTTCTTTTTTTCTTTCTCTCTTTTTTTTCTTTCTTGATGAGACCACTATTAGTACGCCTATGAGATTGAAGATGCAGGACCTTGTAGGACAGGGAGTAAATGTCCTTCTTTGAAACTATCTCCGATAAATGTCCTGAACGATGTCACAAAGGTAGCACGAGCCCCCAATTTAGAGTAGCTTGTTTCTGAGTCTGTTCATGATCATGTGGTTGTCAATTAGCCGCTGATCTGATGTAGACGGCTTTTGCTCTTGTTGAGAAGTAAGCCACACTTAGGTGTGCTAAGAGTGGGCATTAAGAACAGAGCCTCATACTTGCATTAATGACTGAGTTGAAAAGTCCACAGAGGGTGAGATGGGGTGAAAGGGTCGGTTATGAAGTGTTTGGGGAAAGAGATGGTAGACGATGGTCAATGGGATGTGGAGACACTTAAGAATGATCGTGTCTTGAAAGGAGAAGAGATGGTCAAATGGGATAGACATCATCTCTAGAGAAAGGGATGGCAGATGAGACTTTATTGATGAATGACACAGGGAGACACTCAAGAATGATCGTGTCTTGAAGAGATGGTCAAATGGGATAGATAACATCTCTTAAGAAATGGTTGAAAGGGATTGTAGATGAGACTTTATTGATGAATGAGATAGGGAGACACTCAAGAATGATCGTGTCCTGAAAGAGTGAAGAGATGGCCAAATGGGGTAAGACATCATCTCTTGGGAAAAGGTTGGAACATGGTTATGGAATGATGTCCAAGTCTAACAGAAGGAAGATGGAGGGTTTTTGACGATGATAGATAGAATTCAGAGTTTCCTCTCCTTTTGCCTAACCAGCCCTGATAGGTTTTCAGGCTAGCCTCTCTTATTCTCTCCCTCTCCTTTTGCCTAGCCTGGGATTCCAAGCTAGCCTCTCTTTTTTTTCTTCTCTCAAAGACCAACATTTTGAGGACAAAGTATGCTCCTTGTAGCGGCCGGGCCTCAAAGAGGTTTTCCTACGTATCCATGGTGGAATCAGGCCAGTCGTAGTTCTTTAAGCGCAACTTTGATGGATAGTGCCTCGAGGAAGGCTTAACGGTTCGAAAAGATGGTCATGAAGGTTTGAGGGTTCATATGCAGGTTATGGATGGATGAAAGGTTTGTGAAGGTTATAGAAGGCTGAGGTGTGCGTGACTCTTATTTTCGCCTTCTCTTTTCTTTATTCTTTTCTAATCCTCTTTTCCTCTTTCATTTCTCTTTGCTTTCCTCGATTTTCTCCTTTTTTTCTTTACTTTTTCTCAACTTTTTTGTTTTTTTTATTTTTGCTATCTATCTCAGCTTTTTTTTCACCTTTTTTTCTTTTTTCAAACCCCTTCTTCATGGGTTGACTCTTATTCTCCTTTTGATGACATAGTCACAACAAACGTTTTTCCTTTTTCAAACTCTTTCTTCAAGACTCCTATTCTCCTTTTGATGACATTAGTCACAACACACCTTTTGGCTTTGTGGTAGATATGGATTGGTCATGAGGAGAATGATTGGGTTAAACAAGGCTAAGGTTTTTTGAACGATGCCTTTTATGAGTGATGCAAAGAGGGATGAATGGGAACTTGGGATGGAGAATTAGATGATAGATGTTGTGGGAAAATGGGAAGGTAACAGGTGATATAGATGGTGATGTGGGTGGTGAGGCGGTAGCCCCCTGTCCTCGGCACATTTGGTTAAGCTGCGACATTTCCAATGGGGAGCGTTCACTTTTCGAGAGACTGTTGGACTTGGTCGTTCCTGATGACATTCTCTCCTTTTGCTCAGCCTGTTGGATGGAAAGTGCAGCCTTAATGAGGTTTTCAAACCGGCCACTCTATAGTTTTTCACTCTTTTTTTTATCTTCTTTTTTTTTTGAATTTTTCTTTTCATCTCTCTAAACCTGGATTCAAGAAAACTGAAGGATGAAAACGAGGTAAATGACAATGATGGAAGGATAAGAGAAGATGAATTTCTCAGACTTGGTTTGCACGGATGATGGATAGATGAGAGAACTTCTCATCTCAAGTCAAAAGCACAAGCACAAAATTATGTTTGATCACATAGCAACAAGAGCAAAGAAATGAATAAAGAACTGACTCTAACAGACTCTGAGCATAAAATGGTCGACAACCAGGACTGTAGCTACTTCTAAAGCTCCTTTGATGATGTGCTCTCCTTGTCCTCGTATGGGGAATCCATGTTATGTTTGGTCGTCTGTGCTGCTTTCGGTGGGGACAGTTTCCCTGGATGGATCATGTGCTCCAAAGTCTAACAATTCTCCATGTTGTTCCCTCGGGATATATGGTAGTTACAAAATTTCCAGTCATCCCAAATATTCCTTTTATGGTTAGCTCTGGCCTTGACCCTGACACTAGACAAATGAAGAAAAACCCATCCCAGAGCATGCATGACCTAAATGACCTATATGAAAATCTCCTATATGCTGACTCGGGAGAGACTCACCCAGGACATGGGTCTGAATGTGCCAAATGACCTACATGAGACTTCATAGGATGCAAGACCTCTATATGCCGACTCAAGGAAGAGACTTACCCACGACATGAGTCTACATGTTCTATATGAGACCTCCTAAAGTGCAAATGCCTATATGTTGACCCGGAAAGACTAACCTATGACATGGGTTTACACAGGACTTCTTAATAAAAAGACAGATATTTACATGATGACTCTAGACACAGACTTTCCCATGACTTAGACCTGATACGAGAATTTCTAAGAATGATAGACACTTACACACTAACTCGAGAAACGACTCAATGACTGACTCATGGCATGGTTTGCACGACTTAGACCCTATAGGAGACTTCTATAATGCAGAACATTCATATGTTGACTCTGAAAATAGACTCACCCATGACATGGGTTTACATGACTTATGAATTTATATGAGAATTTCTAAAGAATGCAAGACACTTACATGCAGACACAAAGACCCATCCTGACCTTATACGATGCTTTCTAATGAATGCAAGACACTTACATGTAGACACTAACACAAAGATTTATTCTAGACCTTATATGATGCTTTCTAAAGAATGCAAGACACTTATATCCTGACTCTAAAACAATGACTCACCCATGAACTGAGTTTACACTGGCTTTCTAAAAGAGACAAACACACATTAACCCAGGAAAAAGACTCACTCATAACCTAGACCAAAGACTCACCCATGACCTGGGTTTACACTGGACTTTCTAAAAGAGATAAACACACATTGACCCAGGAAAAGACTCACTTATGACATGACCTTGCATGAGACTTTCTAAAGACCGAAAGACATTTACATGTAGACTCAAAAACTAAGACTCATCCATGAATATTGTAAGACACCTATATACTGACTCATGAAGCAACTCAACAACACTTTTTTTACAACAAGAGCATTATAAAGGGCCGGATAAAGTCAAACATAGCGAGCGGATCACAAGTTGATAGACTTAAGTCAGTGTTTCTAAATTCGGATAGGCCCAATCTACAGGCCGACCGTTTTAAGGAGAATGCGTAACTTAGCCCACAACTCAGACAACTCGAGCTTTATTGGCTATTATGCGGACTAGAATACTGCTCGACAAAACTGACGACCCGTTTTTTTATCTTTCTTTTTTGTGACGCAACACATTTATTTATTTAGCTCATGGAAAGTGGATTTTGTAAAGGACCGAATAAAGCCGTCAAAAGGCGAGTCAAAACAATTTATAAACTCAATTATTAATTCCACCATGGATGGGCTTAACAATGAGCCGACCATGGATTTGTTAGACTTAATGATCAAGTTTATGAATTTATCTTCTCTAACCTTGAGACTATTACGCGGGCTAGAACAACACACACTGACTTTGTTTATTATTAATCTTTTTTCTTTGGACCATGAATAAGAGTATATTGAGAAGGGCCAAATAAAATCATCAAAGGTGAGTTAAAACGAATCGATAAACAAGGATAATTAACCTCTAAAATGGATGGGCCTCACCACCGAGCCGACCGTAAAATTTAAGGTTAATTAATCGAGTTTATAAATTTATTTCTTCTCAAACCCAACGATTGTTATGCGGACTAAAACAATATCTCAAAATTGGGTCCGACTCTAAAGTAGACCCAACATACAGACACACATACCATACAACAAGCTTTATTTATTTACTTTTACTCAAGGAAAACGGATATTGTAAAGGACTGGATAAATCCAACAATAAGCTAGTTATAATTAATTTATGGGTTTAATTGACAAATCCAATATGGTTGGGCCTAACAACGGGCCGGCCATAAATGTGACGGATTTATTAATTAAATCGACAAATTAATTTACTTAAGCCTAGTGACTATTATGCAGTCTAAGACGCTATCCATTAACTTTGTTGGACTTTTAATTAATTTTTTGGACCTTTTGTTCAAGAGAATTTCGTAAAGGGCCATATAATATCATCGAAGGCGAATCAATTTTTATTTATTAATTAAAATAATCACCTTTTAAGCATAAATGGACCCTTCCACTTGGGCTAACCATGATGCTTTTTTGGGTTAATTATTTTAATTAATAAATAATCATTTTCTCAACCCAATGAATTTTATATGGACTAGAACAAAATCTCTAAACTAGAGTCGACTCTAAAACAAAAGAAGAAAGAAAGGGAAAGGGTAGCACATAGCACATAGCACATAGCATACAACATGAGGGGATACCTTAAATCAAGGTTCTATGTTCATGGATTTTTCTATGGTTGGATTACATGGCCTACCGCACGTTTTCATCTCCGTGCTCCATACCCTTAGGTAAGTAGTGCGAGGTATTGCTCAAAGAACTTCAAGGAAGCCCTTTGAGTGTAACGCGGGGAGAGAGGCGACCAAATGCTTGGCGATGTAGGGTGCATCCCACAAGTAGTGGCCCGCCCGCTCTCGAGGGAATCACCTAGGTATAACTTAACTGTTACCTTTGTGCTAACGTGTCAAAAGACGCGATTAGTGGCCCGATATGCAAATGATGCCTAAAAAGAATTATAAAATCGCGAAATAAATCAACTTCTCCCTTTTACAAATTCAAATTAATTCGATTTTTTCAAGTTTTACCCTCTTTTTAAGTTTAAGTCCCCAGTGGAGTGGCCAATCTGTAGGACCCGGAAAATTCCCGTTCGGGGAAATTGTTCTCGGATGCGATACTTAAGTAATTGGGAGCCGACGAAGGTTGCTTAATCCTTAAATAAGGATATTTTTTATTTTCAAAATTCATTTTCGAGGGTAACTTTATTTACTTTACAAATTCTTTTATATTATTAAAATATACGAAATTACACTAAAGTAATTTACTAATAAATTTAGTACCAGCCCATTATTCCATCCGGGCCCAAGAAGTAGCAAAGGGACCACCATGAGGCCCTAAAACCCGTGCGGGTTTTATGGTTCCATGGATCGTGCCTGTCTGACGACCGAGGAAAATGGGATGAAGATTAATAAAACCCGTGCGGGTTTTGTTGATCTTCTGGCCCATTTTCTCTTGGGTAGCCTTAGATTAATAAAAGGTGGTACTAAAATATTCGTAATGATTTTTGTGTAATTATCGTTTATTTTAAATAACTAAAAGAATTTATAAAAAGTGATAAGAGTCGCCAGCCGATTTAGGGAAACCGACAAACCATGAAAATAATAAAAATAACTCCGGTCTATGAAACCCGATTTTAAGCCCGGGGGTCAGGTTACGAATTCGAGAATTATAAGAACTCTCGAATTCGCCTGTTAGAAAACAAACTCTACTAAAATCGACATTAAAATGAAAAAGAGCGGGGAGAAATTTAATTAATTTCACGAAATTATATTCATCATCATGCAATATAAAATGAGGTTTTTAGCTTACAAAATATGCACAAGTAATGGAATTAAAGTACGAATTACATGATGTAAACAATAACAATAAGAAAGCAATAAATCGAACCTCTTTTGATTTAGGAGCCCGAATGCACCGGTTGAAACTCTTGACTTTGCCTTGACTTTGGACTTTGATGGAAAGATAGAAGTGGTTTAGGAAATGGTATTAGGGTGATGATATGGATGTGACAAAAAGTGATTAGGAGAGGTTTAGAGAACGATTATGGATGGGGGAATTTTAAGAGAGTGATGGAAATTTTGTAGAATAAGGGATGATTGTTGATGAAATGAGGGTAGAATAATGGTGTTAGTTGATGGAATGGATGGAAGGATGGAATTTTGAGAGAAGATTTAAGTAGAGAATGAGTGTTGTGGAGGATAGTTGATGGAGTTTTGGGAGAATTTAGATGATAATGATGGGTGGTAGTTGATGAAATGAGAATAATAGAGGTGGTTTATGAGAGTTGTTGGTGAGATGAGTGGAAGAATGGAGGGGGTATTTATAGTTGGAGAAGGTGAGGTTTAGGAGGGAAAATCATGGGGGACACATCCCCATGATCATGCCATGCAATCACGTAGCTTCCAAGTCAAGGCCAAGGTCAAAGCACATGGGGCTAATATCAAGGGAGGATGGTCAAGATGATTTTGGCGCCAGATTCCGGAAATTAAACCCCGCGCGGGTTTTAAAACACCCACACACGGATCGCTGACGTGGACGCTGAACGACGCGTTTTGGCCGCATGATAACCCACGCGGGTTTTGAAGTCGCTAGGCCGGATCTGCTTCTGGGCTGCCTTTCTTCTAGGTCGTTTCTGTTGATTAAAACCCGTGCAGGTTTTGTCTCAGCTAGTGGGCCGGATCTTCAAACGGCCATAACTCTTTCATCCGGACTCCGATTGAGGCAATTCAAAAGGCGTTGGAAAGCTTATGATGTGTACTTTACTCTCATCAAAAGAAATAGAGCCAATCATACTTTTGGAAAAAATGGGATTCGAAATTGTGGGCATATGTATGTGGAAAGGGTGGAAAATGAAGGCTTTTTGTGGTGGGTTGGCCCAATAACTCTTGATTGATGAAGGCCTAGTGGCTTGGCTCTCCTTCTAGCCTCTTTTCTTGTTACTCCTGATTTGTACGCTTGTCCCGGTACAAAATCCTGTGTCTACAACGTTCGGAAGCCTGAACGGCGAGGAAAAATGTCCACAACGGCTGCGGGACAGCCCCACCAAAAGCCATGATTCAACTGTCGTATAACTTCCCTGGGCTTGGGAACCCGCGTGCAGTTAATTCCCTAAAGGGCATAGTGGACGAGGAAGATTCCGACATTGTCTT
Source organism: Portulaca oleracea (assembly GCA_029582165.1). Lineage (NCBI taxonomy): Eukaryota > Viridiplantae > Streptophyta > Magnoliopsida > Caryophyllales > Portulacaceae > Portulaca > Portulaca oleracea. The sequence goes on along the minus strand of CM055870.1, from coordinate 33,744,836 downwards.
TCTTTCAAAAACACGACTAAAAAGCAGTGAAATGGAGAGAGTTCGGCGACGTCTAAGGTACATGAGCAAGATATATGTAGATTGCACATGAGAAGGTAAGCATCGAAGTGGGGGCCTAGCCTTATTCTAGAAATCACACTTGAACATGCGATTGGCTTCAATGTCAAAAAACCATATCGACATGGAGAACTTGACTACGAATGGTGAAACGATATGGAGAATTACAAGAGTTTATGGGTATCCCCGGGACGAGGAGAAACATAGAACATGGGATTTGATGAAGGCCTCGAAAAAGAAAACACCCCTTGGTTATTATGCTTTGGAGACTTCAACGAAATCCTAATCCATGAAGAAAAAGAGGGTGGTCGAGAGAAAAGAAGCCAATGCCCGGAGGGATTTCAGGAAGCAATCTCGAACTGTGAGCTGAGATATTTGGGATACAACGGCCACCCTTTCACTTGGTCAAACATTCAAGGAGGTCAGAAAAATGTACAGGAAAGACTTTACCGATTCTTGGCAAACGAAGAGTGGCAGACCATCTTCCCTTGGAACAAAGTTCGTCATCTACCAAAAAGAACATCTGATCACCTGCCCATTTCCCTGATATGTAGGCACACAACCCCAAAGGAAGGACCCATGAACATGAGAACAAAAAGCAGGAGACCCCAAAGATTTGCAAAGGCTTGGATGCACCAGCAAGATTTTGAAAAACAAGTGGAGAAATGCTGGGCAGAAAGTCGGCGGTGGCCGACTGGAGAAAGAAGTATGGAATGCTATAAACTCATCAGCAGGAGAATGAGGACGGGAACAGAAAGCGTAAGGCGAACCATCAAGCAAAAAAAGGAGGAAATTGAAAGAGTCCAACAATAGCCACCATCTGAAGAAAACATTTAGCATATCAAGAGTCTGAATTGGGAAATTGACGAACCAGAAAAACAAGAGGAAACAATGTGGTTTCAACGATGCCGGCAAGCGTGGATCACAGACGGGGATAGAAACACTGCTTTTCTCCATCAAAAAACCATAATGAGAGAGAAGAGAAACAGAATCATACATATCAGAAACTCAGCTGGAGACATAGTGGAGGAAGAAGACCAAATTGAGGCCATCCTCACAGAACACTTCCAGACACTTTTCACGACAGGGGGTTCCACCCAACCATTAGTAATATTAGACATCATACAGAGAAGAGTAAGCGCAAACATGAACGAAAAACTGACGAGACCATACACGAGTGAAGAGGTGGTGACAGCTCTGAAACAAATGCACCCAACCAAATCCCCCCGCCCCGAAGGAATGCCAGCGTTGTTCTACCAAGCACACTAGCACATAGTAGGGGTGGATGTGACAAATATGGTGCTAGATGTCCTGAACCATGGCGCTGAGGTGGAAGATATAAATAAAACCTTCATCGCCTTGATCTCAAAGGTGAAGAACCCTTCGGAACCCAATGAATTCCGACCGATTAGCCTCTGCAACGTATTATACAAACTCATTTCAAAGGTCATCGCAAATCGGTTGAAAGAAATCCTTCCTTCAGTGATCAGTGATGCCCAGAGCGCATTCGTGCCCGGAAGCCTCATCACGGACAACATCCTAGTCTCCTTTGAACAGTTCTATTACTTAAAAAAGTGAAAGAAAAATGACGGAAAAGGATATATGGCACTCAAACTAGGTATTAGTAAGGTGTACGATAGAGTAGAATGGGACTACCTCGAAATGATTCTGAAGAAGATGGGATTTGATGAGAATTGGGTAGGCCTGGTAATGATGTGTATAAAATCGGTTTCCTTTGCTGTGCTTGTCAACGGACGACCCGGCCAACGGTTCAAACCCCAAAGAGGACTAAGGCAAGGAGATCCCCTATCTCCTTAACTTTTCCTCTTTTGTGTGGAGGGACACTCCTCATTGTTAAACAAAGCTGAATGTCAAGACCAAATCCACGGCATCAAAATCTGCAACAGAGCTCCAAGAATAACTCACCTACTATTTGTTCGAGCATATAACAATGAAGCACATAAGGTAATGGAGATCCTCAAAACCTACGAAGCTGCTTCGGGGCAAGTGGTCAACCTGGATAAAAGTGAAGTCTCATATAGCCGAAACGTGGATGAGAATATGCCTCAAACACTCCAGAGGAGATTGGGATTTAAGGCTATAGAGACCCACAATCGGTACCTTGGGTTACCTACCTTCATAAGAAGATCAAAGAAAGAAGTCTTCCAAAATATCCTCGACCGAGCCCGGAAAAAGCTAAAAGGTTGGAAGGAGAATCTACTATCTAGTGCAGGGAAAGAGGTCCTGATCAAGGCAGTATACCAATCGATTCCAACCTACGCAATGCAATGCTTTGAGTTTCCGATATATGCGAAGAACTTGAGAAGATGAGCCGAGGCTTCTGGTGGGGTCAATGCAAAAACGAACACAAAACAGCTTGGGTCGGATGGTCCAAAATGTGCTTACGAAAACGAAGTGGGGGCATGGGATTTAGGAATCTCCAAAGCTTCAATGAAGCTCTCTTAGCGAAGCAAGGGTGGAGAATACTTACAAACCCTGAATCCTCGGTTGCAAAAACTCTCAAGGCAAGGTACTACCCCCGATCCACCTTCTAGGAATCATCAGTTGGACATCAACCCAGTTACAGCTGGAGAAGCCTACTGCGATCAAGAGCCTTGCTAGAGGAAGGAACTAGATGGAATGTCGGAAATGGGGCGCAAATCAAAGACTGGCATGATAAATGGATTCCCAGCAAAGCCAATACAGGAATGCTGACAGCCCCGGCTGGCCTTGAACCAAATGCCAGAGTGTCAGAACTTATTGACCACGAAAGGAGATGTTGGAGAGAGGAGCTCATCAATCAAGTAGCAAGCCCAGAACAAGCAAAGGAGATTAAAAATTTAAAAGCATTCCCCTAAGTGAGACAAACAGGGCTGATTACTTGGTATGGCTTCACACAAAGGATGGGAATTTCAGTGTCAAATCAGCATATCACCAGCTAGCGCAAGAAAGGAGAAAATTGAGGAACAGACCGGGAAATCCAAGTTGCTCAAAAGAAAACGACGGAAGCTGGGACAAAATTTGGAAGGCCTCAACGATCCCGAGAGTGAAACACCTGTGCTAGAGAGCATGTCAGGACTCACTACCCACGAGAGTAAACTTACACAGGCGAGGCATGGAAATCGACGTCTACTGCCCCTTATGTGGAGAAACCTACGAGACCACGACTTATCTCTTTCTTAACTGTCATAAAGCTCAAGAGTTGTGGTATCGAAGCCCGTTCTGGACAGAGCAAAGCACCCGAACCATGCAAGACTTCGAAGACTGGTTTCATCCAGAATGTGACAAACTGGCGGAAGAAGAACGAGGTCTGCTGATGACACTGGTATGGGTAATGTGGAATGCACGAAACAAATGAGTCTTCGAGAAAAGGCCAGTCGACATACACTCCTAAATAAGTAAGGCAATAGCAATTTGGAGCAACCTAGAGGCAGAGAAGAAGGACGAAGATAGAGGGTCGTCAGGAGATGAATCTCCAGAACCAACCTGGACCCCCCCCCCCCCACCGAGTGGCTACGTAAAAATAAACACTGACGCTGCCACAAGTTAAGGGGGAGGCAGAGGATTTGGGGTAGTCATCCGAAATGAGACGGGGAATGTAATAGCGGCTGCAGGGGAAAAGATAAACGGAGAATGGGAAGTGGAAGCAAGCGAGGTAGGGGCAGGGGCAGCCAGATTGGGCATCCGGATCGCAAAGATCCTCAACCTGAACAAGGCCATTTTGGAAATGGACTCCCTTATGGTTGTAAATGCCCTCAAGAAGAAAGAGAACAAGAGAAACTATTCAGACAACATAGTAGCAGACATTCTTCAGCAGAGGAATTTTTTTAGTGACATTAGTTTTAATGGTGTTAGTAGATGCTGTAATAAGGCCTATCATGAAATGGCCAAATTAGCTATTAATCTTAGTGGTACTAAAGTATGGCTAGGGGAAGTACCCTCATGTATCCAGCCCATTATATTGGCTGAGAAACGTTTGGAGAATGAATGAAAGCCCCAAAGTTAATCCTCAAAAAAAAAAAATAGCCATAAGAGAAAATAAGATTTTTATTTTCTGAAAATAATAAAAATGTTAATACTAAAAATAGTCACATAATTAACTAAATAGAATTAACACATATTCATCAATTATTAACATAAATACCCCTATTCCCATGCATATCCATGCACGTAGAAAAGACTATATTACCCTTGATAACCCCTCGACGGTCCTACGAGCTCAAGTGTTAACAAATTAAACACAAAATAAATAACAGAACGTAAAATAACACTAACGACATAACGACAATTATAATTGAATTTTCCGGGGTTTTACAGCCTAGGACTAGGCTTGATTGTCATCGCAGAGGGTAATGGACACATGGCCGGTTTTGTAATAGTGTCAATTTTTCTAAGCAATGTTTGAGTTGTATGTGTGATATGTATCCAATTAGTCTAATAAGGATGAAAAGTTCAAAGCTTATCAATTATGTACACTAAGTGAAAGTTCAAGTCGAGAGACACTTTCATGACGCATATCAACTCCTTGATTTCTCGGGTGTTCAAGTTCTCTAGGAGGTGTCATGTACGGCGGGGGTAATTTTACCCAAATGAGGGATCCCGGGCTCCCTAGGCTCCCTATCTATAAACTATCCAATCAAGCTTTTCTTTTAGCTCCCTATGCTCCCTATCTTGTTGTTACTCATAATCCATGTCATTTTCAATAAAGGTCGAGTGAACAACATAAGAGTCGGAAGCATGAATAGATGATTCAAACTAATTACAAGGGGAGGGGACATGCATAGGAATAGAAATATGAGAGGAAGGAGTACTCACATATGAATCTTTATAGCCCACTTCCCTCGATTGATCCACAAATGGAGATAAGTATGCAAATCACCACAAGGCGAAGGTGGACAAATATTCAAAGTTTTAGCATGGTGAGCACATGGGTTATCAAATTAATAATAACCCTCAGAGTGACAACTCTCTATAAATATACGAGTATCTCGGATCAATCAATTTAGTACTCTCCAAGCCTTAAAATCATTTTCCATATAAAACAATCCAGCAGATTACGAGTTATAAAATTCACACCGTCATTAATAACAACCAACACTTCCCAATCAGAAAAGTTATATCCATGAGGATCCCAATAAGCAAGATAATCTTCTAATCTATCATAATAATCACAAAATAATTCTTGCTCATCTTGAGGGAAGTGTTCGGTCTCGTTCCGAGCCGAATTTCTTCTCTTTTATACGGTATATTTGCTTGTTTTAACCCTTATTTATATATTAGATATAATGATTTGGTGTTTTGTAGGAAAATAAGGATTAGAAGAAGTTTGAGCTTAATTGAAGGTTTTTAGGGAATCCCGAGCTATTTCCCGAGTCAAACCAAGTCAACCGGAGCCGAGAGCCGAGTCAAACCAAGTCAACCCGAGCCGAGCGCCGAGTCAAACCAAGTCAACCCGAGCCGAGAGCCGAGTCAAACCAAGTCAACCCGAGCCGAGAGCCGAGGCGAAACCGAAGCCGGAAATTCCATGTCAAGATTGGCGCAAAACAGGGGAACGGTACAGACTCAAAGGTTTGAAATACGTGTGCCTTCACTCTGTGGGTCATAACTCTTTCGTTACAACTCCGATTGGTCTCAAATTTTGGGAGCTTAAAGTACACACTGAGAGCTTTCCATCGATATCTTACAGATCTAAAACGGAGTTCGGATGAAGAAGTTATGCGCGTTTGAAGTCGGCAGGGAAAAGCTGCCCAGAAGCGCTGCTCGCCCGAGCAGCAACATGGCTCGCCCGAGCAAGGCCACTATCTCGCCTGTGACATAATGCTGAGGGACGCTGAATGCTGCGGCCAGAAGTGCTGCTCGCCCGAGCGACACTATGGCTCGCCCGAGCCACTCCGTCTACGGAAAATTTGACGCGCGTGCTGCGATTTATTTCTAGGGTTTTGGGTTGTATTTCTCCTTCTACTATAAATACCCACTTGTATTAATCTAAGTGAAATTAATTAGCCTAGGTAGTTTAGGAGTAGAATTAGATTTTTGCTTTCCTTTATTTGTCTTAATCTCTCTTTAATTGTTCTTCAAGTTTTCAATTGTTCTTCATTGTTCTTCAAGCTTTCTTTGATTTCTAGCATATGTATTCAAACTTTCTCAAGCTTTCTCAATCTCTCTCAAACTCTCTCTTGTCTTCATTGAAGTGTTTTACAAGCTCTCTCTCTCTCTCTCTCTCTCTCTCTCTCTCTCTCTCTATCTATCTCTCTATCTCTCTCCTTTCGAATACCATTGTTGACTTGTTTTCCAAGCTTTCTAGTGTTAGCCATAATCAACTCCATTTTTAGTGGGGAGGAGGGTCAAGGAACTCCAATTCACTTACTAGTGAGAATTTGGGGGATTCTTGGTAATCCAAACAACAATTTCTTGTTTGTTCGGGGGAAATTCAAGTGTAGATTGAAGGTTTATTGAAGATTAGTCATCGAAGGTATAATTTCTCGTTCCCAATTTCGTTGTCCATTCATTGTCATCATTCATGCCTTTTAATCGCTTTCATCCTTAAGTGCTTCCTTTATTGCTTTCCTTTAATTGCTTTCTTTATTATTATCTTGTCTAGATTAGTTTATTGCTTTCTTTACATAATTTACCGCTTTCCGCAATTGTGAGAAAAACCCCTTTACACAAATCGATTGCCCAAATCAAGCCTAACACCCATCCCTGTGGACCGACAACCTTAACTTATAAAACCACAAAAATTACAACCGAACAATGGCGCCGTTGCCGGGGATTGCGTCATTTAGTAGATTAGGCTATCGGTTTGTGTGTACATAGTTTATTGCTTTCTTGACTATGCTAGAAAAATGTAGCGAAAAAAATTGAATATCGAAAAAAAAAAAAGAGAGAAAAGAAAAGAAAAGAGAAAAAAATAGAAAATTAGAAAAAATAGAAAAAAAAAAAGTTATGGATAGTCCCCAATTCCAACAATTTGAGCATGAAATATTTTGGAAGTATTTTGCTAGATTACATGATTATCGTGCTCAATGTGAATTGTATGGCATTTTTTATGATACTTTAGATCTTTTGGGAATTGTGAATGAGGGTGTGAATTATGAGACCCGAAACCTTTTAGAATATTACAGGTTATCCAGTTTAGGAGAAGAACCAGCATGGGAGTTACTTGAATTGTTGTCTAGGGATTCCTATGAATTTGAGCAACAAAGTGTTAGTCCTAGCTTCCAACCTCCATATGCACCACCCTCCGGGATCGAAATTGAACAATCATGTGAATACCCCGTGTATGTTGATGATCAATCTTATAGTGGGGATTATGTGGAAAATTGCTATGATCTTTCCCAAGGTGTCGATGTTGAGTCCCCTTCCGTGTGCTACTTGTGTGATTCGCCGTACCATAGTTCTAATTCTTGTTTGAAAGCTACAATGGCTACTGTTAGTGCGGAAGTAGAAAAATTATGTGCGAACATGACTGAGTTGATGCGTGGATTTATCCATGAGAGTAATCATAGGGTAGAAACTCCTTCTTCGCAATTGGTTGATTTGAATGTTGAAGTAGATCATTCATCGTCTTTTAGTCCTGAAATGCAAGTTGATTTTTCTGTGTATGATGAGGATGATGACTATTATAACCGACCATTCCTAGGACTACTTAGTAATTCCTTAGCTCTAGGCCCACCTAGTGAGCATGGGGAACAAGATGATTCAGTGTGTGATGATGTAGAAATTGATGAAAACATGCTAGATGATGAACCATTGTCCACACCATTGTCCATGCCTTTGTGTGAAGATAAGAATGAGTTTAGTGAATGCCATGATGATTGTGATGCAATTGAGCATGATCTTGTTGAGAGTGAAATTGAATCTGTTGTGATTGAATGTATGCTTGATACTGATTTATTCACTTTCATTGAGGATCATTGCATTAGTGAGGCATTAGCTACCCTTATATGTGAGTCCATTGATGTGAATTCTTGTGATGATGAGCTTGGTTCTTTGGGGATTGATCATGATTGTTTGAACTTGGTTGTTGACAATGATGCTTTTAATGATGACATGCTTTATGAGTCATTCACTATGAGCTATGACCCGGAGCCTTCCTCTTTCACTTTTGATGTCGTTTTGAATGATGTACCTTTGTCTTTTGATGTTGATAGTTCTTCTAGTGAGTCTGATATTGACGAAGATGAAGATGTGCTTGTGTGTGATGTTGGGAGTGTTATGATGTGGTCTAACCCTCTGTTTTTCTTATCACCTATTGACGATTATGATGATTATTTGGATGAAAGTTATGATTTGGAATCTGTGTTTGATGAAAATTGCATGGATATTGAGTTTGAACCATTGTTGGCATCCAAACATTTGCATGAACAAGTTCAAGATTGTGTTGTATTGTTCCTACCTGTTGATTTGCATACCCAATTTTCATTTGCGAGTCAATGGGAGGACCCATTTGTCATGTCTTTTTTCACTATGCCTAGGAAAGTCTAGTGTATTCATGCATTTCATCATTTCTATAACTTTTCTAAGGCATTTGATAAATTGTTAAGGGCACTAATGTTTGTTTATGTGCTATTGCGAGTGTGCTCTTACCTACATCATTCTGAGATGCATGAGAGGATGCATGACTTGTTACTCTGGGCCTTGAATGGTTCTGACTTGGTGCCCAATATCGTGAGGTGAAAAGGAATGAGCTTATTGATAAGAAGCCTTCTAGACCTCGAGGTAACCTTTTTCCACTCTCTTTATGTGAATATATCAATGATCCATGTTGCATACTTGATTTCTCCTTTTTGGTGGCGAACCCCTTGAGTGTGAATGTTGGATATATTTTGTTGTTGGAGCCATGTGGGCTCGGGTCGCCACCGCTTTTTATGTGATAAGTGTTTGTATATATGCTTTTCTTGGTTTTCTACCTTACTTGAGACACCCTTCTCATGATGGAGACATTGTGATGTCTTGTGTTGGAGTGTGGGTTCTATTTTCCATTTGTCATGGGTAGATCACCTAGTTTTTGAGTCTTTTGTTTTTGTTTTTCTTAGTTTGTGTCCAAAAATCTAAAAATATTTTGTGTGTGAAAACAAAAAGGGGAGAAATGTTGTGAAAAACCCAAAAGTTGTTTTTCTTTTTGAAGATGTTTCTGTTCACAGTTGTGTAGATAGTTGTCTAAACAGTTGATTCACTCAGTTAGAAGCGGCGGTATGAATAATGATGGGCCTTAGGAAGGATGTTGCCATGACTTATCTCTATTAGACCTCTACATGGAATGGGAAAGCGGAATCCTCAAATCTTACACGCTTTGACTGTGTCTTCTTACCTAAGTTAGATGGTTTTAGTTGTTCAATTGCTTAAGCTCTTAATTAATGCATTAAATAATTACTGTCGGGCCTACCGTCATGGGTTGGTTTGGGTGGATCGCCACCCTATGCCCCTTAAGTGCAATGACTCACGTATGGAGAAACCTAGCAGGGAGGGTAACCCTTTGCGAAGGTCGGCGCTTAAATCCCGCAAAACCCGACACAAATGCTCTAAAAGACACAAAACGGATTGAGTGGAAAGAAAAGAGCGTAGGTTTTGAAAAAAAAAAAAAGCGAAGCAAGAAAAAGAAAAAAAAGAGTTGAGCAAAAGAATGGTAAGAAAGAGAAAAGTAAAAAAAAATAGAAGAAAAAGAAAGAAAAGAGCGAAGTAAGAAAAAGAAAGAAAAGAGAGGTTGAAAGAAAAACCAAGAGTGAAGTAGGATAGATAATCCCGAGCTTGAGCATGAGAAAACTCGATTGTGCAGTTTAGGATAGGAAGGACCGACTAGAGCCCACTTGCACATATGCACGAGGTGTTTTGCTCATCAGCAAGTGTTTTGGTTCAAAATCTCAAAGATTGGCAGTTTTCCAATCTTCGTGTCTTAATTTGTTTATACTTGCTTCTTCCAATTGATTGTTGAGGCGGGTTGGGGAACTAGTTGCATGATTGGGGACGGGAATATTTTCTTTGCTTTTGTTTTGTTTCATTTTTTGGTTTTCACTTCTTTTTCTTTCCCCTTTTTCTTTTCTTGTAGCTTTTGTGGGTATAGTTGCTATAAACCCTCACGAGACCTACCTCATCCACCCGGGCTGCCGGGGGGTTTAAAGGGCTTGATGCATATGCTAAATGCATCCGCGATTCCTGCGAAAGTGAGTTAGGTTTTTTAGTTTTCCTTTTTAGTCCTTTTCTTTGTTTTTAGTTTGCTCGGGGCGAGCAAACCCTTGTGTTGTAGTGGTGTTCGGTCTCGTTCCGAGCCGAATTTCTTCTCTTTTATAGGGTATATTTGCTTGTTTTAACCCCTATTTATAAGATATAATGATTTGGTGTTTTCTAGGAAAATAAGGAGTTAGAAGAAGTTTGGGCTTAATTGAAGGTTTTTAGGGAATCCCGAGCTATTTCTCGAGTCAAACCAAGTCAACCCGAGCCGAGAGCCGAGTCAAACCAAGTCAACCCGAGCCGAGAGTCGAGTCAAACCAAGTCAACCCGAGCCGAGTGCCGAGGCGAAACCGAAGCCGGAAATTCCATGTCAAGATTGGCGCAAAACAGGGGAACGGTACAAACTCAAAGGTTTGAAATACGTGTGCCTTCACTCTGTGGGTCATAACTCCTTCGTTACAACTTCGATTGGTCACAAATTTTGGGAGATTAAAGTACACACTGAGAGCTTTCCAACGATATCTTACGGGTCTAAAATGGAGTTCGGATGAAGAATTTATGCGCGTTTGAAGTCGGCAGGGAAAAGTTGCCCAGAAGCGCAACTCGCCCGAGCAGCAACATGGCTCGCCCGAGCAAGGCCACTGTCTCGCCTGCAACATAGTGCTGAGGGACGGTGAATGCTGCGGCCAGAAGTGCTGCTCGCCCGAGCGACACTATGGCTCGCCCAAGCCACTCTGTCTGCGGAAAATTTGACGCGTGTGCTGCGATTTATTTCTAGGGTTTTGGGTTGTATTTCTCCTTCTTCTATAAATACCCACTTGTATTAATCTAAGTGAAATCAATTAGCCTAGGTAGTTTAGGAGTAGAATTAGATTTAGTGCTTTCCTTTATTTGCTTTAATCTCTCTTTAATTGTTCTTCAAGTTTTCAATTGTTCTTCAAGCTTTCTTTGATTTCTAGCATTTGTATTCAAACTTTCTCAAGCTTTCTCAATCTCTCTCAAGCTCTCCCTTGTCTTCATTGAAGTGTTTTACAAGCTTTCCCTCTCTCTCTCTCTCTCTCTCTCTCTCTCTCCCCTTTCAAATACCATTGTTGACTTGTTTTCCAAGCTTTCTAGTGTTAGCCACAATCAACTCCATTTTTAGTGGGGAGGAGGGTCAAGGAACTCCAATTCTACTTACTAGTGAGAATTTGGGGGATTCTTGGTAATCCAAATAACAATTTCTTGTTTGTTCGGGGGAAATTCAAGTGTAGATTGAAGGTTTATTGAAGATTAGTCATCGAAGGTATAATTTCTCGTTCCCAATTTCGTTGTTCATTCATTGTCATCATTCATGCCTTTTAATCGCTTTCATCCTTAAGTGCTTCCTTTATTGCTTTCCTTTAATTGCTTTCTTTATTATTATCTTGTCTAGATTAGTTTATTGCTTTCTTTACATAATTTACCGCTTTCCGCAATTGTGAGAAAAACCCCTTTACACAAATCGATTGCCTAAATCAAGCCTAACACCCATCCCTGTGGACCGACAACCTTAACTTATAAAACCACAAAAATTACAACCGAACAGGAAGTCAAAACATGCCATTTCGTTTTATTTTATTTTTTTAGATATTTAAAACCAGAGGGAAAACTCAAGAAATAAACTAAAGCACAACTCCCTTGCAATGGCGCCATTTTGTGTATGCGCGGTTTGTATATGCCTGGTTTTGGCGTTCTTTCTCAAGGAGTTGGGGCTTCTAAACCTAAAAGCTTTTTCCGTATTCTCACCTACTAGGCTTAAAATTCATGTTCATTCAAGAGAAGGTTTTGCAAGCTGTTCGGTCTCGTTTCGAGCCGAATTCTTCTCTTTCTTAGGGTGTTTTTATATGTTCTAACCCCGTGTTTCATGTTAGTTATGAGATTTTGCCAGTTTTGTAGGAAAATAAGAGATTGACCCAAAATGGAGCCAAAACGGAGCAAAACTCATCAAATGGAGGAAGAGGCAGAAGGATGGCTCGCCCGAGTCACATCCTGGCTCGCCCGAGTCAAGCAGCTGGAAGAATAGCAGACTTGCCGACCAAAGCTGAGCCAAGAAATAGTGAGACAGAAGGCTGGCTCGCTCGAGCAACATACTGGCTCGGTCGAGCCATACCTTTACAAAGCCATCATGAGAGTGTTGAGAAATTGGCTAAGGCAAGGAGAAATCAGAGGGTTGGCTCGCTCGAGCAAGGGCCCTGCTCGACCGAGCTTAGCACCTGAGCTGCCAAAGAGAAGCTGTCAAGAAGACACGGTGCGACCGACCAGAAGCCTGGCTCGCCCGAGCCAGGGGGTGGCTCGCCCGAGCCATTCTGGTTTTCTGCGTTGAAGTTAGGATTGAAATGCTGCGTTTTGTGTAACAGTTTGGGATCAATATAAATACTCTTAGCTGCGATTTCATCCAGAACAGTTTTAGCTTAAGTCTTAATTCGTATTTCCTAGTTTTAATGGCTTTTTAAGTTGCTTTCTACTTTCTCTCTCTTAGGGTTTTCTATTACCTTGTCCTCCAAGTTCTTGAGATTTTGAGTGTAATCAACACTTTCTTCAAGTAATTTCAGCAAAGTATTTTCTTCATTTACCTTGTGCTTTTGATTTCATTGAGTTTGTCATTGAAAGTTTCTAGGTTAGCCACCAATCAATCTTTTTAGTGAAAAGGGGGATTAAGGGCCACAAATCTTACTTGAAGTGAAGATTTGAGGGTCCTTAGTAACTTGGTTCACAACTTTCTATTTTGTTCGGGGAAAGTTGCAAATGAAGATGAAGAATGAAGAATAGAGATTTTGATTAGTCAACAAGGGTATGGACTTAATTCTCAGCTTGTTTTAGTTAATTAGTTGCTTTTTAATTGCTACTTGCTTGCTTTTGATCTTGGTGATATATAGTTTAGGGTGTTATTAAATGTTTGCTTGTTAGCTTTATAGATTTCTTTTGAATCAATTGTTAGTAATTACTTGCTTAGTTGTGTTTCTTTCTTAATAGTTATGTTTAGTATCATGATTAGGAATAGTTTAATCGCTTAGTTTTCATATTTTAATGCTTTCCGCACTTGAGATCCTCTAACAAACTAAAAACCTAAGCAAACCTCACACCCATCCTCGAGTTCGACATCCCTACTTAGAACCACATCAAATATTACAAACCGAACACAAGCACAAAGAAAACCACAAAAAGGAAGAAAAATGGTTTTGGGGTTTTAGGCAACTAAAGGACTCATGGTTATTTGAGTTTTGTGGTTAGAGAGTAAAAAGATAAAAAGAACCAGATGAAAACTATGCTAGAAGAGGCGCACCGAACTCCTTCTATCAAGGGCAGCCGGATTAACTACCTCAAAGATCACCACGAACCCTGACGGTTAATTAAGCAGAATTTCCTAGTTAGTCCCATCCTCACTCTCGTGAGCGACTGACTAACTATCCCTTCCTTATCCTTCTATTGACAAGTGATTAGTGAATTAGAGAGCTTTCGCCCCTTAATTCACCCCACTTGAGGGAAGGAATAAGGTGAGAATTAGGTTTCTTTTACTAATCACTCACTAAATCACTAACCCCTATAACTAATCATCCATTGGAACCATAATTACCCCCTTAACTCCAAAGAACCTTAGCCACTAATCATACTAGACAGCAAAAATAAACTAATAAAGACCCTAAACTTAACCCTAATGACATCTAATAATTCTAAGACAGCCTTAACTAACACCCATTTAACCTGGCAAACCCTAAAAACCCTAACAGAACACAAACCCTAATCAGACCTTAAACAGACCCAAATGAACCCTAATAAAACCATAGACAAATCCCAAAACAGAACCCTAAACAAGCCCTAACCCTAAACTGATCTTAGACAGGGTAGGACAAACCCTAAGAACCTTAACCAAACCCTAAATAGACCCTAATGACACCTAAAACATACCATAACAACTCTATATTCTACAGAACCGACTCAAAGAACCCCAAAACTAAGGACAAGGACCAACTCACTGCCTAATACTCATTTTACCGAGGCGAAAAGGGAAAACAAAAGGAAAAAGGCAAGGGACTTGGTCCCTACTACCTTCGACCAAAAACAGGGAAAAAGGAAGAAAAGGAAAGAGACTAAAACAAGGGAGAGGGAGACGAGCAGAACAAGGAGGAAGAAGATGAACACCAAACATTAAAACATCCAACATAAGAATTAATCCAACATCGATCACAATTTCACACACAAACGTCCAACAATCGACGCAACATTCAACCAAAACTCATATTCAACCCAGAATTGATTCAAGAATTCAAACATTACATCAATATCAAACAGAACAAATCATTCATCATCAAAAACCCAGATCGGAATCTACTAACATGAATCAAAATCAAACCCAAATCTAACCTAAATACTAAACCTAAGGATGGACGCCGAAACCAACCATGAGCCTTCAAAATCAACTTCATCTTCCTTTTATACTTGAAATCGAGCCTCTCTCTTGAATCTCGACCCTTGATTCTCCTTCAAATCGGACGACGCAGATGAATTCTGTTAGAGTGAAGATGGAGATGGTGTGTGTTGATGGTGGTAGTGCTCCCCTCAACAGATTCTGTTACAATAGAAGAGAAAATGAGTGAGAAATAGAGAGAGAAATCGCGAGAAACTGAGAATAGAGAAGTGAAGGAGAAGAGAAGATGAGAAGAGAGAAGGAGTTCGAGTTGGTGGGTTATGGTCCTTATGGAAATGGGGCTCGGCTGGTGTTTGCAGAAAGGGAAAAAGAGAACAGAGAGGGAGAAAGGGAATGAGAGATGAAGAGGAATTGGGGGGAATGAATTAGATTAAGGTTTGGGGAAAGGTTTTGTTCGGCTCAGTGAGAAGGAAACGAGTAAATGGGGCGGGTAAATGGGTATTAGGGTCTGGGTTTTGGACTGGATGTAAGGGAGTAAGTGGGCCGAGAGTTGGGAAAGAAAATGGAAACTTTGGGCTGGGAGATTAGATTTAGGAATAGAATTAGGTTTTGATTTTTGTTATCAAATTTTATATTTTTAATTCAATTTAGTGATAAAAACAACTAAAATAATAAAAAGACATAAAATCTAATAAAATTGCAAAAATGAGTAAAAGCATAATAAAAAGTCTAATTTAATTATTAAAAACAAGCAAAAAGTCATAGAATAAAGGGGAAAAATTATGCAAAATACGGACTAAACACATATTAGATGAATATAAGTTTGTGAGAAACCAAATTACATACCATTTCATTAACAAACAAGTGTCTGTACCCGTACGATGCACCGATTAATTTGTCTTATTTGCCATTTTTGTATTTTTTGCAAGTTTGATTCCCTTAATTTTCTTAGGGTGCGTTTGGTTGGTCAAAAACCCCGGGGAAACGGTCAATTTTCCCGGGTTGACTTAATTTCCCCATGTTTGGAAATAGGTTGACTATGGGAAAAATTTTACGGCGGGCCCACCATTGCATACAATTTCCTAAGGAAAATTTCCCTTAGGGGAGCATAAGGGAAATTTTTCCCGGGGAAATTTTTCCCATGAAAGACTTCCCATGGAAAGTTTTCCCCGGGAAAAATTTCCCTAGGGTTTCTACCAAACGCTCTCTTATCCATTGTTCGATTGAATGAGTGATATGAAATTGGCATATGCTTTTCGTTAAAATGTTTACAAATTATATTGTTTATAGGTAGTTTTCTATAGATTGCAGTAAGTATCACTTTAACTATAATTAATATAAGAAAATTGGATTATAATAATCCCAACTTTTACAAATTGGATATCGATAATCCATACTTTCGGTTTGTATTATGGTGGTCCAAAAAAAATTGTATTGTAGTTGGATATCATCAAGAGTATACCTTAAATATCATAGATTTTGTGTTGCGTTTGATTCAAAACTTAATATAACGCTTTAGCACGATTTTTAATGAATTTACGACATTTCTCCCAATTTTTTTCCTTTTTTTTACGATTTTTTCACTTTTATTCCTTTTAAAAAATCATAATAATTACTCGGAGTCTGAAAAAAAAATTTTTTAAATGTTTTAGCAACTACATTTCATTCCCTTTGTAGCAGCATGAACGAAAAAAAAAACAAAATCAATATGGGGTAGGCATTAAAAAATATAAAAGAATGTGTAGGTGGATTTGGTACCACTACAATACAATTTTTGTTTTTTGACCACCAGAATGCAAACTGAAAGTAGGGATTATCGCTATCCAATTTGTAAAGTTGGGATTATTATAATCCAATTCTTTATAACTTTTTTGTCTTTGTTGCCATTGTGCTTCAAATTATAAAAAAAGATGCAGATAATGGCTGTTGGAAAGAGGAAATGGTTAGATCTTACCTTCACCCAATTGATGCAGAGATTGTTTTCGCAACCCCCTTGTGTAGGGAATTGCCTGAAGATTTTTTATCTTGGTATTTCACAAAGGATGGGAGATATTCGGTAAGATCCAGATATCATTTGGCGAGAAGCCTGGTTAAAAGAGACAGCCCCTCTCCATCAACGAACTCAAGCAGACAGCTATGGAAACACATCTGGAAGCTGAAAATCCCTCCAAGCATGAGGATGTTTGTTTGGAGGCTTGCGAAGAATGTTTTGCCAACTGCAGATAACTTGTCCAGGAGGATGTTGGCGGTCCTAAGTAGCTGTGAGATCTGTGGTGCCGACAGGGAATGTGAGATCCACACCTTATTCCTTTGTCCACTGGCGAAAGAGGTTTGGGCGAATAGCCCGTACTCAGATTGGGGTGGAAGAGTGGAAGGTGGTTCACCACTAGATGTAGTTGGTAGCATTCTTCAAAAGGAAGAGACAAGTTCCAAACAAGAGATTTTTGCAATCCTGTGGGGAATTTGGAATTTGAGGAACAAAAGGTTAAGGGTTCATGAAAGAGGTAGACCAGAAGAAGTGGTTGGGTCGGTAATTCAATGGGTTCATCAATTTCGTGCTTGTATGGAGGCGGCAGGCCCTGCTCCGGTTAATGGCCCAGTGAATAGGTGGCAGCCCCCCCTACTTGGACAGTAAAACTGAATTTCGACGGTGGGAGGGTGGGTGAAGGCTGGTTCGGCTGGGGTTTTGTTGTGAGAAACGCAGATGGAGCGATTGAGGTAGCTGGTATGGAATAAGGGCCTTTCTTCTGTGAACGTCAAATAGAGGAAGCTAGGGCTTGTTTGTTAGGGATCTCCGAAGCAAGGAACCTGGGCTTCAGAAGAGTAATTGTTGAAGGAGATTCTATTGGCTCATCAACAGCCTGAAAAGCCGCAAGTTAGATAACTCAGTTTGCCTTCCTTTTATGCAAAAGATCCTGGAGTTTTGTAGTAGCTTTGATTTCATTAGTTTTTATTTTGTTAGAAGGGGGGTAACTCATTTGCCCATTCCCTAGCTCACTTTTCTCCTATTTTCTATGGAAAAAGGATTTGGTTAAGTGAGTTCCCAGGCTCTTTCCACAGTCTGGCGTTTGAAGATCTTTGTAACACCTTGGTGCTTGAATAAAGTGTTTGTTCTGTGTTGGCCTTCAAAAAAAGAGTTTAACAATTTTTGATTTTTTTTTCCTGTAGGTTTGTTAGTTTTTGCCAATTATTTTTGTTAAAATTTTATTTTATTATATGAAATCACAACCTCTATCAATTAATATTAAATAGAATTCAAAACTTCAAATAAACTATATTGTATCCATGGTGAAGTTCATAGGTAACAATATCATCCCACATATTTCATCCCACATACAACTTATGACATACTAATGTTTTAAATTATATATGTGTAAGGTCTTTGTAGTTTGTATTAGTCAAAGTGGCATTTAATGACTTGAATAAAATTTTCTTTTTAAAATAGTTTTATCTTGGTGAATGACACATGGCAACAACACATTGATTTGGGTTTTATTTTAATATTTTTAATAGATGTTTACCTTCTTCGCCATTAATGCAATGTGAGTTGGAAGGTTTGAAAACTCCAAACGACAAGGTTGCCAGTTCAAAATTGCCATGGGCCGTCGATTCTAACAAAAATCCTTAAACCTCAGCCGACTTTTTCCATTACAAAATCACAGCCGAACTAGCCCTTGTGCTTCCCTCTCCCTCTTCTCCAAGAATCGCACCTCCGATCCCCTCTGTTCTTTTTCCAGGTTGAAATTTTTGCAAAGAACGGGCAGCCTAATTCTTCGGGCCACATAAATGAAAAGAAAAAAATAGAAATAAATAAATAAATGTCACTGGGCATGCCCAGTCACCGTTCTGGATGCCAAGATTTAGTACAAATTAGTCCGTCAACGTTCACCTCATCTTTCTCCATCAATTTGACTTCTGGGTCATTCCTTATGGTCAATTGGGTTATTGACCATGAGGGATGGCCCAAAATGCAAATTGTTCATGGAGGATATTGAGGACTATGAGGTCCCAATTTATGAGAGAGAATGGGACCCAATAGTGTTGACATGGCATGCCACGTGGACAACCAATTTTTTGTTTGGTTTCAGTTGCTCTAACTCTCTCTCTCTTTGATTTACGCATGAGATATCTACAAAGCGAGTATGATTCACCTTTGGTGACATCCAGAAAAGACACTCCCCTGTTCGCTCTCTCTCTCTCTCTCTCCCCGAACCCCCAGCCGCCACCTTCCCACTCCGTCTCTCTCACTTCCCAAACCACCACCACCACCGCCATATGTTTATTTTGTATTTTGCATGATTTTACCCCTTTATTCTATGAATTTTTACTTGTTTTTAAATTTTAAATTAGGATTATTATAATATTTTTAAGGGAAATTGGATTCTAATAATACGAACTTTTGGCCATATAAGACTTAATAATACGAACTTTCGATTAGGTTTTGAATAATATGAACTTTGACCCCCTGTTGCCCCCAGTAACACGCCACCGAGTTACCATTTTCTTGACTCGGCGGCGGTCTGACGTGGCGGTGGAGGCACACGCCTTGTTGTTTTGACTTTGCCATGTCATCCACGTTGACTTAAAAGAATAAAACGAACTTTTAGCTATGTTGCTCTGAATAATACGAACTTTTTTTTCAATCTAAAAATCCCAAATCTAATTTTTACTTCTTTTATCTTCTTCAATCCTCCTCCTCTCCCTCCTTTTCCATCAAAATCAAACCCAGAAAAAAAAAGGGATCTGAGTTTTCTGGGTTTCCTTCTCCACTCTCAAGCATCCAAGAAAAGCAAAACTTTCAAACATCCAACAAACCCTAAAATTCAAATCCTTTTCATTCTCGTACTCTGACCTCCCTCGTTATCAGAAGGGCCATCCAATTCAACCCCATCATCGTCTTCATCATCCCCACTAACCCTAAAATTCAAATCCTTTTCATTCTCCAACGAATGCCCCTGAGGAATTTCTAATCATTTCAATGTTCTGACCCTAAAGATTCAAGAGCAGATGCACACAAGGGTAATTGATTTGGAGCAAGAACTGTAATTGTGGCACCAGAGGAATTTCTAATCTTTTCAATGTTCTGACCTGAAACTCCTATCAAACTACCAGCCTGCAAACCAGCTATTAACAGCTTCACAGAATTAGAGGGCAAGTGTGCCGCACCGACAACCCCAGTAACTCCATATGGATCTGCTGCGGCTACAGCAGCACTAACACCCGATGGTGTCCCATCATCCTGTTAGTTTTCACCCAAAAAAAATAAAAACCTAAAATCAGAAATTCTCACACGCGTACACACAGACAGATGAATTTGAGGGGCGGGGTACATATGAGACTTCCCTACCCCAGCATGTACACACAAGAGTTTACACAAAAATTTAAGCAAAAGTCTTGCTCAACCACGCCAAATAGTGCGGAGGAGAGGAGAGAGATTGGAAGGAAGAAAGCATGGGAAACCCAGAAAACCCAGATCCCATTTTTTTTCTGGGTTTGATTCTGATGGAAGAGGAGAGAGAGGAGGAGAATTGAAGAAGATAAAAGAAGAAAAAATTAGATTTGGGATTTTTAGATTGAAAAAAAGTTCGTATTATTCAGAGCAACATAGTTAAAAGTTCGTATTATTTTTTTAAGTCAACGTGAATGACATGGCAAAGTCAAAACAACAAGGCGTGTGCCTCCACCGCCACGTCAGACCACCGCCGAGTCAAGAAAAAGGTAACTCGATGGCGTGTTACTGATGGCAACAGGGGATCAAAGTTCATATTATTCAGAACCTAATCGAAAGTTCGTATTATTAAGTCTTATATGGCCAAAAGTTCGTATTATTAGAATCCAATTTCCCTATTTTTAATCATTTTACAAGTTTACTAGATTTTATTTCATTTTATCATCATTATTATTATTAGAAATTAAAGAAAAAATGTTAAAAATGAAAAAATAAATAAAAACCAAATCCTATTTTCTACCCAAAATCCAAACCCCAACCCTTTTCCTCTCTCTCTATTCGGCCCAGCTCTCCCTCACCCCAAAACCTCTCTTCTTCTACCCTTTTACCCAATTACCCGAAAAAACCTACCCAAATACCCACCTACCCTTTGTTTTCATTTCCCTCACTTAGCTGAATTTCCCCCAGTCAAACCCTATCTTCCTTTTACATTTTCATTTTGCCCGCCCACTCTCTCTCTTCCTCTTTGTCCCTCTCTTCGTCCTCCTCTGTTTCTCCTTCGTCCCTCTTTGATTCTTCCTCCTCTACAAAACCACTGAACTCCATCTCACTCGCTCACCTCCATCTCCATCTCCTTTTCTCTTCTCTTCTCTCTTCTTCTCATATCACTTCATCTTCTCTTCTCTTCCCTTTCAATTTCTCGCGATTTCTTTCACTCACTCACCTTGTTTATTTTCGTTTTTAGATCAGTTGAGAGAGCATAGGAAGCACAAAGAAAACACCACCACCATCTTCGCCTCTAACGGCTAACCGTCCGAATCCATCTCCATCGTCCAATCCAAGGAATTCGAAGTTCGATGGATGAGATTGAAGGTTGAAGCTGAGATTCAAGTATAAAGGGAAGAGGGGAGCCGAATTCGAGGGGGATGTATAGTTTAGAGGGGTAAGTGACAACCCCAAGGCCTCCATCTTCTATGGTTAGTTTTTAGGTAGATTTTAGGATTATGTTTACAATTTATGCGATTAGATTTAGGTTTAAATATGCTTTCGATGTTATTATTAGTTTAGGTTTCGATTTCATTGTTTTGTATTCATGTTATGGGATTGATGTTGGAATTTATTGCTTTGATTCTGAATTTCTGGAACTTCTCTGATTTTGAATTTGATGTTGTTAGTAGTGATTTCTGGATATTTTCGATTCTGGATTTGAATGTTGTTATTGTTAGTTTATTATGTTAGCATTGAATCAGTGGCCTGCTCTGTTTATTTTGCTCTGTGTCTGTCACCTGTTTCTGTTTCTTTCTTATTTTCTTTCTTTCTCTCTGTTTCTTTCTTTTTCTTCTTTCCTTTATTTCCGGTCATGTAATCCTCATGTTAGATTTTGTTTTAATATTTGGTATGCTTTCTTTTTGGTTATCTTCAGGTTTTAGGTGAGATTTTTAGTCAGTTTCATTAGGTTTCTAGGTCAATAGTAGGGTTAGTAATAGAGTCTTTTGGGTCTGTTTCTATTTAGAGTTAAATTGGTATGTTAAGGTTAGGTTTATTAGGATCTGTGTCATTAGATTTTGGTTTCTGTTTAGAGTTTGGTTTATTAGGGTCTATCGTCTTTTAGGATCAAGTTAGGGTTAATTAGGTCTAGGGTTAATGTCCTTATTTAGGTTAGGTTTAGGTCTCACTAGGATTAGTTTGATAATTAATATAATTAGTCGCTAGGATTTCTAAGGTTAGGGGGTAATTAGATCCCCTAATGGGGGATAGACATGGATTGGTGGGAGTAGGGTGATTAATGAGGTAATTAGGTGTTCCAACCTAGATTTTCATTCGATGATTGAAGGATTTTGGTGCCGGGATGTTATGAATCCTCCCCAAACATCGAATTGGGAATCTAGGGCGAAGTGATTAGTTCCTAGTCTTAACTCTGGCGAGAGGGACTTTGGAACGAATTAGTTAGGATTGCGTTCAAATACTATCAAGGACCATGATATACGAGAGTGATGATGGACCTTGGGAAGTAAGCATCAATTTACCACTCGGGAGAGGGAAATTGATGCTAGCTATCCGTGCAATCCTCACACCTGGTTACCGAATACTTATCACTTCTAAAACCACGAAATCAATGTTTAATTCTTCGTTAGGTTGACCCGGCACTACCCCCGAGCTCTTTCCCTTTTCATTGTGTTCTTTTCTTTTCGTTTTTAGTCTATGTGTCTATCAATCATAAAAAAACCTCGAATATCAAGCCTAGAGGTGAGAGCTTGATAGATTCTTGGAGTAGAAAGCCCAACTCTCTTTGGATACGACAATTACACCCGCACTATGCTGCGATCGAACACCATCCCACCGCCATCGAACCAATTAGTAGCCAGAAAATCATAGGCCATATATATCAACAGCTGTGACAAAGGAGCTCACCTTCTTTATCAGAAACGTGACGTACACATTGCCCATCTCAAGATCCTCCTCGGTGTTCAAAGCCTGAAGTCGTTGCCGCATCTGCAAGGATTTGGAGTGGACCACGAATGGGTTGGCTATTTCAAGCATAAGCTCAACCGACTTTGTTGCTTATTGGAAAACCTTGATCTTGCTTGAGGGTAACATAATTTTTGCCGCCTTGCTTTGTTTTCCGATTTCTTCCACCAATACACAGGACGCATACTTCACTACTTCCCCATGTTTTTTCCTCTCTATAATTAGGCCGAAAAAGGCGCATGTTCGGTGGTGGTGGGATGGTGGTGCTAATGGTAGTTTAGGAAGTGAGAGAGAGGGGGTATGAGGGTGGGGGCTGGGGGTTCGAAGAGTGAGAGAGAATGAGCAGGGGGTGTCTTTTCCAAATGTCTTCAAAGACAAACTATGATTCGCCTTTGTACATATCCACGAATTATCTTCAAAGGCGAATCACGGTTCGCTTTGTAGATGTCATATGCGTGAACTCAAAGAGAGAGGAGGGTAGTTCAATTGAAGTAAAAAAAAACATAAAAATAATCGTCTACTTAATATGTCACATCACCACTGCTTGATCCCCTTTTCTCTCCTTAATTGGGACTTCATGGTCCTCAATATCTTTCATGATAGATTTGCGTTTTGGACCATCATTCATGGTCAATAACCCAGTCAATTTTCCCTATATTAAATGTTGTGATTTGGGCCGCACAGAATCTACGCCTACCGCGGGTTCAGACCCGACCAGGCCCACTTCACAAGTGAATCATCCATCACCGTCTTCAGCCGTAACTCAACTCTGTCGGACTCGTTGCTGACCTGACGATCTCTGCAGAGAGGAAAGTAGAAAACTAAAACTGTAGTCACAAAAACTTCATCACAGAAGAAGACTAGAGAGAGAGAGAGAGAGATTGAGAGATGAGAAAGCGTGATTTAGCCATTCTCATCCTCTGTGCTTTCGCCATTTTCTTCTCTCTTCAGGTTAACCCTACCTATATCCCTTTCGTTTCTTCATTCTTTAATTCACTTTGAATTTATCCCTTTTCTTCCAATCACCCATCCTGCTCTTATCATTTGAAGTTCTTCTTTGTTTGATTTATTATTATTTTTTAAAAAAAAAATCTTTCTTCTTGTGCACAGCATGAAGGAGACTTCTCTTTTAGAGAGGCATGGTTTCATCTCTTAGACGATTACCCTGTCAAATACGAACCTGATCGACTTCCTCCTCCACTTGTCGCCGATCTTAATGGAGATGGTAAGAAAGAAGTCCTTGTTGCCACTCATGATGCTAAAATTCAGGTACTTTATTCCCCTTTTAAATTTTAATCTTTCTTCATTCTCAATGGATTCATTGTTGTTTGCTTTGAATTGATTATGGTTTTCTGATATTTGGTATTGTATGCAACGAGATTTTTGTGACTCTTGCAGCGCCAGTTGCTAGTGGCAATGTGAATTTTGAAGGCAGCATCTCAAGTCTGAACTGTGAAATGATCATAATATCAACGAATTAATTATTTAGTTGTGGTAGATTTTATGACTTTTGCTGCTTTAGTTAATAATAGTCACGAAAGGGTGGCATCTTTACCCGACTGTGAAGTGTTTGGCATTATGAATTGGTTATGTTTTGTGATACTTGGTGTCCTATGGAACAAGATTTTGGAACATGTACCTGTTTTGTTACAAGTTGCATTGTTGAGGATTCAAAGGTGGCATCTTGATAGACTTCCCTGGAGATTAGAATATCTCGAAGGTAAGTAAAGAGAAATAGGGAGAGACACAAAATTGGAGAGAGAAAGAAGAGTATTATTGATCATTGATCCGTACGATACAAGCTGACAATTCATTTATACATCAGCATAAGACTCTTCTACCCTCTCCCAGGTCATCATTGTGATAACCTCACAGGCCCAACTGCCTAACAAATCCTTAATAGGTTCTTAACAGACCAAATAATTCTTCATTAATTCTCATGTGCTCAGCACATAACATTATTTCCATCCTTTCCTCGAGCTTAGCCATAACATTTCGCCCCCCTTCAGAAAAAGCTAGCCCTCAAGCTTCCAAATTGAAACGTGGAAACTTGCGCTCAATGTCAGAATAGAGTTCCCAAGTAGCATCTTTGCGGGTTCCATTGGACCGTTGAATGAGCAGATAAACCAAAACCGTATTACCCTTCTTTCCAAGTTTCCTATCCAGAATTGCAACTGGCTCGGTCCTAATGCATCCCAGGTCATCAATGTCAGGGATAAATGGTGTAGATACAACACTGCCCATATGCTTCTTGTGTAAATATATGTGGAAGATTGGATGGATCTTAGCTGTAGCTCGCAGCTGTAGTTGGTAGGCTACTGCCCCCACCCTCTTAAGCACCAAGAAGGGCCCAAAGTACCTTGGACTGAGCTTGTGATTGGTCCTTAAAGCAACGGAATGTTGCCTATAAGGCTGCAGCTTGACGTTGGCCTTGTCACCTGCTTGCGACTCCCTGTCGACCTGTGCTTATCAGCCTGTTGCTTCATCTTATGAGTTCGTTCCAGATGATACTTAAGCATTTCAATGCATTCCTCCCTTGCCTTCTACGGTCCACTGCCTCCACTTTGCTATCCCCTGAGATTTAAGAAATGTGCAGAGCGGGGGGCTGTCCATAGACTACCTTATAAGGAGTGACATTGGCAGCTGTGTGCCCATTGGAATTGTACCACCACTCAGCCAAGTGTAGCCACAAAAGCCACTCAGTTGGTCTCTCCCTGGTCATACAGCTTAGATAGCCCTCCAAGCATTGATTGACAACTTCTGTCTGCCCATCACTATGTGGGTGGTAGGCTGTAGACATGTGCAGCGTGACCTTCTGCAAAGCAAAAAGTTCGTGCCAGAATCTGCTCATGAAGACACGATCCCTGTCGCGGACTATGGACTTACAGAGACCATGTAACCTGAAGATGTGTTCGAAATAGAGTTGAGCAACAGAGATTGCTGAATATGGATGGGAGAGGGCTAAGAAGTGAGCATACTTGCTAAGCCTATCCACCGCCACCAATATAACATCCTTGCCCTGTGACTTAGGTAAGCCTTCAATGAAATCCATGGAGATGTCAATCCAAATTGCCCCTCGTATCGGTAGAGGTTGAAGTAATCCTGCAGGTCTGGATAAATCAGCCTTGTATTGCTTGCAAACTTGGCACTGTCCAACTTAACTTCTGACATCTTTGGCAAGGGTGCTCCAAACAAAAAGGCTAGTAATCTTCTTAGTAGTGATGGCCACACCAAAATGTCCCCCATAGGCTGAATCATGGAAGACTTTGATAATGAGCTGGTGTAGTTGAAGGTCAAAGCCAATGGGAACCCTGCCTTCCTTGTATAGTATACCCTACACCAATATACACTTGTCTTGCTGTTGAGTGTTGACCTTCTCTGAGCTGAATCCTCTTGAAAGAGAGGGGTGCCTTCGGGAACGCGGACATGCAAAATGGGTTGTAAACAATCATCAAGCTCCCAGGGAAGCTTGATCTGATCCAGTAGATCTGTCTGTAAATTACTCACATCAATTTGCATTAGTTGCGAGGCAGGGAGCCTAGACAACCCATCAGCGGCCACATTCTCCTTGCCACTTTTGTATACTATCTCAGAGTCATACCCCAAAAGCTTAGTCAACCATTTCCCTTGAAAAGGTGTAGTAACCTTTTGCTCAGAAGATATTTGAGGCTGAAGTGGTGTGTCTTGATAATGAAGTGTCTTCCAAGAAGATACGGCCTCCATTTCGCTACAGCCAAGACCACTGCCATTTAAAGAGAGGGGTGCCTTCGGGAACGCGGACATGCAAAATGGGTTGTAAACAATCATCAAGCTCCCAGGGAAGCTTGATCTGATCCAGTAGATCTGTCTGTAAATTACTCACATCAATTTGCATTAGTTGCGAGGCAGGGAGCCTAGACAACCCATCAGCGGCCACATTCTCCTTGCCACTTTTGTATACTATCTCAGAGTCATACCCCAAAAGCTTAGTCAACCATTTCCCTCGAAAAGGTGTAGTAACCTTTTGCTCCAGAAGATATTTGAGGCTGAAGTGGTGTGTCTTGATAATGAAGTGTCTTCCAAGAAGATATGGCCTCCATTTCTCTATAGCCAAGACCACTGCCATAAACTCTTGTTCATAGGCTGAAAGTGCTTGATGACTAGGGACCAAAGCCTTGCTGAGAAAGGTGATATGGTGGCCATCCTGCATCAGCACAGCACGAAACCGACACCAGAAGCATCAGTTTCTACTATAAAAGGCTTCAAGAAATCAAGGAGGGCCAAAACTGGAGCTGTGGTCATAGCTGTTTTCAGTCTTTCATGAGCCGCTTGAGCTTCTTCATTCCACTGAAATGCGTTCTTTTTGAGCAGGGAAGTGAGTGGTTTAGTGATCAAACCATAATGCTTGAAAAACCGTTTATAATACCTAGTCAAACCCAGACAGCCTTGGAGCTATTTGGCATTTGTAGGAGTGAGCTATTTGACATTTGTAGAAGGGTATCACAAGAAATTCATAATGACCTTCATGAGTTCTAAAAGCCATCTTCTCTACATCATTAGGATGCATACGGATCTGCTCTCAAATCCAACTTTTAAAAATATGCTGCTCCATGTAGTTCATCTAATGATTCTTCAACGACTGGTATATGAAATTTGTCAAGGGCGGTCTGCTTATTGGGTTGTCAATAATTCACGCACAATCGCCATGTACCATCCTTCTTCTTGCCTAACACAATGGGAAAGGAATTGGGGCAGTTAGAGGGTCGAATAACTCCTGACTCCAACATCTCCTTGACTGTTGCTTCAATGACATCCTTTTGCGGGGCTGGATACCTGTAGGGTCTTACACTCATTGGAGATGAGTTCCCTTTGAGTGCAATTTTGTGGTCATGAGACCTATGGGAGGCAAACCCTTGGGTACTTCAAACAGAACCTGATATTGATGCGCAATAATTCAGCCAGCTTATCACCTCTCTTCTCACCACCATCCTCGTCCTCCGCAAAACTTGTGCTATTTGCTTGACAAGCCTTAATATGCACAACAAAAAATTGGATATCATTACAAATAGTTTTCTCCAACTTTTTGTCCTCCCATTCCATTCTAAATTTTTGGTGCATGTACTCTATCTTCAACTCCTTGAAATCCCATAAGATTGGACCCAAAGTGGATAGTCAATGCACTCCTAGAACCATGTCACAAATGCCCAAGGATACCAAAGATACATCAGTAGAATGTTCCATCCCCATAAAGGACCACTT
The DNA here is from genome assembly GCA_029582165.1 of Portulaca oleracea. NCBI lineage: Eukaryota > Viridiplantae > Streptophyta > Magnoliopsida > Caryophyllales > Portulacaceae > Portulaca > Portulaca oleracea. The sequence continues at coordinate 33,716,847 of CM055870.1, read as the reverse complement.
AAAATCCTTCACCATCTGTTTACGCTGAAGTGTTTCGCCATTGGTTACCACCACTACTATTGGAGGATTTTGATGTATCCTTCCTGAGAAGCTTCACTCTGACCCACTTCCACTACTTTTAAGGCACATACCTGAGTTGCACACTTATGCCCAGGAAAAAACCTTTCATCACAGAAAAAACACAAGTTCTTCATCCTTTTTTCCTCTATTTCTTTAGGACTTAGAAATCTTCTCCATCTAGAATTGACTGACCCCACTGAAGAGGTAATTGATCCCCTAGAAACAGATGGACCTGACATTCTATGTGTTCCAGGGTTGAACTGAAAATCTCCAGAACTGTCTAGAAAACCCAGAAGGAGCAAATTGTGAAGTTCTGCTATTGCTTGGCATGTCCAGAATTGATCTCTTCTTAGCAATAGCTGCTAAGGTATGTTCCTGAAGTCTGGCTAAGCAATAGGTGTCATGCAAGGACTGTGGCTTGAACACTCTAACTGCAGATTTCCGCTTCTCTCCTAAACCACTTAAGAAACAACTGAGGGCACCCTATTTAGTAAGGAATCAAACGCCTCCTGATATTATTCTATAGGTCCCTTTTGTTTAAGTTTTATATGTCCAATAATGGATCATTGATGCGTACGATACAAGCTGACAATTCATTTATACATCAGCATAAGACTCTTCTACCCTCTTCCAGGCCATTTTACCCGGATGCCAAAATAGAAAATTTTGAGAAGTAGCCAAGATCCTGTAGTCATGAGTAGTGGTCGAGTACTCGTCTTCAAGAACTGCTTCAACATCTTCACCCTTAACAACAAAGGACATAATAGGAGGCAAACTAGGTACCATAACCTCTGAAGTTGTAGAAAGACCTAGGGCACAACCCGAAAACATAGGAGGTTCAAAAGTACCTTCAGACAAGATCAAATCCTCAACATTGGATATAGGATGAATAGATAAATCAGGAGGTAAATCAAGTAAGTCCGCATTGGAATGAATTTGTTCACCCTCAGTATGAGTTGAAGATTGAACACAACTTATAGATGGAGGACTCACTTCCTTTCCTTCTTCCTGACTAGAACTTTCATGACTCATGAGTTCACTCACAATCCCTTGAATCGTTTCCTCAAGTGACTCCCGAAAATTATCTAGCCAAGAGGTAATTCTTTTGTCAAGTTCGAAGCGATCTTCCTCACTCTCTTTCTTCAAAGTGTCCATCTTTTCACCGATTCTTTTGTCACAGTCTTCAATGTTTGCCTCACGTGCCTCGAATCTGTCCAAGAGCATCATTGTTTTAGGAAACATTCTGAAGCCCATTGTCACAGTCGTCCCTGGCGACCTTCTGTGGGAGTTCTCGGCAGGAGAGAATACCTCCAAACAGCAGGTACAACACGGCAGTGTGCCCCACTTTCGCGAACTAGGGTTTCGCAAACTCAGGGCGAATCAATTGGAAGCAATCTGGGGCTGTTTTAGCACAATTAGTTGAGGGGTTTTGGGTGAAATTGAGTAGGAAGTTGATGGGTGAATGGAATTTGGAAGAGGAAGACGAATTGTGGATGAATTTGTGGGATTAGGGTTCGAAAATTGAGAATTTCGCAGATTAGGGTTTGCGAAATTGGGGGATTTGAGGGTTTTCTGGGAGGATGGTGGCGGTTGTGGTGGTGCGAGGGTTGCTAAACCAGGCTGGTGGTCGGCGGCCGGTGATCGGTGGTGGTGCGTGGTGGTTTCAGGAAGGGGGGCAGCGGCTAGGGCTTTTTTTTTTCTGGGCAGATGGTTTTTTTTTTTTTTTTGTTTGTTTTTCGAAAGTTTGGCAGCGGAAAAGGAAAGGAAAAAAATAATTTAGGTGAGGGTTTGGAATCAAGAACTTGCTCTGATACCAATTTGATAGAGAACGGTAAATAAATAAAAGCTAAAGATACGAATTCAACATCCCCGTGTTGAATTCAAGAGGAGAATTCAGCATCCCCGTGCTAAATTCAGGAAAAGATTAGCATCCCCGTGCATAATCAGTAAGAATTGTATGTATTCAATATTCAATATCAATGTAATGTGTTTCATAAAGGCTAGCAAAGCCCTTATTTATAGGTAAATAACCTGCCTAATACTAAACCTAATAGAAATAGGAAACTAGAATTATATTCATAATCAAACTAGGAAACTATAATATTCCTAACAAGAATAGGAAACTAAAACATATAAAATATCTAATTATTATTCCTAAATATATTAATATGTATCTCTATCACCTAACTACCTAACAAATCCTTAACAGACTCTTAACAAACCAAATAATTATTCATTAATCCTCATGCGCTCAGCACGTGACTTTATTTCCATCCTCTCCTCGAGCTTAGCAGTAACACATCTTTTTGCCATTGTGAAGTGACAAGAATATGAAGTAATTAAGTTCTGTTGAATTTGGGATCCTGTCCATTATGGAACAAGATTTTTTTAAACTTCTGCTGGTTTGGTTGCTAGTAGTAAACTAAGGCAACATCTTTTGGAGATTGTAAATGATAGCAAATTAACAATATGAGCCATTGGAGTTTCATGTGGTGTTTTGCCTGAAGCTTTTACCAATTTCTTCTCCATCTTAGGTATTGGAGCCCCATGCTAGGCGTGTTGATGAAGGATTTAGCGAGGCACGTGTTCTTGCTGAGATATCGCTGTTGCCTGACAAAGTCCGTGTAGCATCAGGGAGGCGTGCTGTTGCTATGGCAACTGGTGTTATTGATCGAACTTATAAGCAAGGGCAGCCACTGAAGCAAGTTTTGGTGGTTGTTACATCTGGTTGGTCAGTGATGTGTTTTGACCATAATCTTAAAAAGCTTTGGGAAGCTAATTTACAGGTTTGTATGGATTTGCTCTGTTGGAACTTTTGTATTTTATTCCCCTGTTTAGTGTAATTTTCACCTGAATGTTGTTAATGGCAGGAAGATTTTCCACACAATGCTCACCATAGAGAGGTTGCAATTTCAGTAAGCAATTATACCATAAAGCATGGAGATGCAGGGTTGGTAATAGTTGGTGGGAGAATGGAGATACAGCCACATGTATGCACTCTTCACTTATCACTGCTTTCCACTAAATAATTATCTGAATGTCATTGGAATTGAACCTCCTATTCTTTGACCATGATTGAACCACATTCTGCATCCTAATGTTGTCAATATATTGTGTTATTATTTACTCCCTCTGTCCCATATGTATAGTCCCTCCTAGGAAATGAAAATTTTATGAGAACATCATTTAATGTACCGTTTTATGTTGATTTTATGTGAGAATAAATTTAATACTATTAGTATTAAAATGGACAATAGATTTTGGGACATCCTAAAAAAGAAGATGGACTCTAGATATGGAATGGAGGGAGTAATAATTAATGTTGGATGAATTCTTGAGCTTAGGAATCAACTGTGGACTGCTGCAACAGTAATTATCCTGTTATGTTTTCAAATTTCAGATGATAATGTGAAATTTAGGAGAACTTATGAATGGTTGTGAAATGGTTGGCATTCAATGCCTCTAAAGTTAAGGGCCAAATAGAAGCAACTTTTCTAGGATTCTATTTAGGGGCAAGTTCCATGCATTCAAAATCTCAATCCCAATCCCACCCTAATAGTATGTTTGTATCGGGGTTCTGGGAGGGGAGGGGAGGGGAGGGAAGGGAAATATATTAATTACCCTCCTTTCTCCTTGTTTGGGAAAAATAATAGGAGGGGAGGGGAGGGGAGCGGCTTACCTCCATTCCCCTCCCTTAACCCCCTTTTTATTTTCCCCAATGTTTGTATCCGGGTTATGGGAGGGGAGGGGAGGGGAGGGCAAGGGAAATATATTAGTTACCCTCCTTTCTCCTTGTTTGGGAAAAATAATTGGAGGGGAGGGGAGGGGAGCCGTTTACCTCCATTCCCCTCCATTTACTCCCTTTTTATTACCCCCCAATATGTGAGGGTTAAACGAGGGGAGGGGAACCCATTATATATTTTATTAATTAAAATAATTGTTGATTTTTAATTAACCTAATGGTGACTCAAAGAGGAGATTGCTACACACATGACGCATGAACCATTTATTGCCTCCAAAATTAGTTGTTTTTATTATAATATTTTCGTCCAAAATTTCCCTCTTATTTTATTTCATTCCCTCCAAATATTATCTATATATACAATTATATTGTTTTTAGGGTTTTCACCCCTTTCCAATCTCTTGTGCCGTCTTCTTCAAATCAAAGTTTGCCAATTTTCAAGTAAGTCAATCCTTACAATAATTAAGTTTCGCTCATAATATATTATTTTGGATGTTTGAATTGTTAGTTAAGAATATATAATCCGTCAATATCTATGTTACCAGGACTCGGGACACGAGTGTCCGACACGGACATGAATCCAAGGGTCCGACATGGCATCCCTAAAAATTACGGATCCGGGGACACGGTATCTAAGGGCTCGACACGACAGGGGAAAGACGACCCCTAAGTTGCATAAGATATTTAATTATATTAGAAAGGAATTATTATTATTTTTTGTAAAGGCATCCTTAAAAATTGTGAACCCAGGGATACTTTAATTTAAATTGATTTGGTCTATATGTAGTCTATATAGAGAATATATTCAGCCCTACTTTTGAAAAGCCCAAAAAAAAAATTGCTGCCACTTTAATTTTAAAATAATCAAAATAAGAAAGTGGAAATAAACCGAAAGATAACCTTAAGCCCAACTCAAATGTGGCTGTGCACGCCTCCCTCCCCTTCTGGAGTTTAATTAAAGCGGCAAAACCCTAGTACCCAACTGAAAACATACGCCACCTCTGCCCCCTTTCTCTCCTCTCTCCCGTCTCTAACCGTCGACCGGAAACCAGCGAGAGAAATCTGTCAAGGAAAAAAAAAAAAAAAAAAAGATGCACTTCCGGCGACTAGAAACCGGTGACTGCTGGCCGGAGAAAACCCACCGGCGGGGTCGCAATGTCCATTCGATCAAAACTCAAAAGCCCCGACTCGGGTACCGGTGTCGGACCTGGACACTTATCCGTGTGCCGGACATAATCTTTTTGCTTTTGTAGGACTCGGGGACATGGTCTTGTATTTGGACACGGATACGGGGACACGGATATTGGTACAAACACAATTTTTATAGTAAGCTAAATACTTAAAAAGTACTTAATCATTGCTCATAAAACAAAAAAAACAACTTAGATAAAGTCTCACATAAAAATAAACAGTAAACTTATGGAATTCATTCATAAAACAATCAAAATTTCCCTTGTTAGCATGAGTTTATTCACTCTACATCATCCTCCAAAATAATCGGTTCAAGTTCTGGATCATCCGAGGACAACTGAGAAGTGTCCGATAGCCAAAATGGGTGTCGGACACATATCCTGTGTCCATGTCCATGTCCATGTCCATGTCGTGTCGGACACAGGTACGACTACTATTTAGAAGAGTCGGAGTATCACAACCCCCAATTATCACCTTGAATACCCACCAATTGGTTGTCCAATAATTCGATCTAGGGTTTGTAGTGACTAGGGTTCGTTCTTGGCCGTGTCCCGCAATTCTGCCTAGGTCCGTTACGGGTCCCGTGTCCGAATCCGTGTCAGGTCGTGCCGACCCTGATACGACAAGCCTAATTGCCGAGTCCAGGTAACGTAGGTCAATATATAATTTTGGTCGTTATTTGTTGGACCATAATTATATGCAATTTTATGTACAAGATTATGATGAACTTTGAAGGGTTCAAAGAACCTAGTTATATTTTTATTTTGAATTTCATGCTTATTTGTGACCTTATTGATTTTTTTTTTTGGTTAACTAATATTGAATTTCAAGGATTTACTGAGTATAGTTATGTTGATTTTTTTTTATCATATTAAATTTCATGCTTATTATTTTGATTGTATTGTGGGTTTTACTGTGACAATGTAATACCTCCTCACTTTACCAAATCAAAAAAGAAACTAGGTTCAAAAGCTACTTTTTGTTAATTAAGAATAAACTTTTAAGGGTTAATTAGTTTTTTTGAATAATGATTAATTTAGTTAATGAAACTTACATAATGCATAATCAATGTTAATAGTGACTTCTGACAGTGACGATTAGATTTTCCTTTGGCCTTATGGTCAATTGTTACATTGACTATTGCACAATCAAACTTTTAAGGCTTAGAGAATGTTGCTGAAAGCCTGAAACTATTAAAATATGTACTGCTGAGATAGGAAAATTCCACGTAAAGCGAATTTCAGAATCTGATATTTGGAAATTGTTGGGTGAAATGGATATTTAGGGCAGAGCTATGAGTGCAACAAATTTCTTTCTTCATGAAGAATCTGGACATGATACATGCTTTACTTGATTGTCCAAGTCAGCACCGTAAGGGGCTCTTACATAAGATGTTCCCTAATGTTTTTGGCTATCATAATTAGTTCAAGTATTTTTTAAAATTCCTAACTATGCAAAATAAGTTGGACCATATATGTTATGTTATTATTAATATCTATACTAATCATTAACATATTCATTGGGTTATAATATTACTTTGAGAGTATACTATATATTATTTTCATTTCCTTTATAATAATAATAGTAATAACAACAACAACAACAACAACAACAACAACAACAACAACAACTTGATGAAGGTAAGTCCCCTCCCTTCCCCTTTCCTCCCTTCGATTACCCTCCCTTCCCCTCCACCTCTAATATACAAACACTGTGTAAGTCTGATTTTGGGCTTTTGGGGTATGGTTTGGTCGGTTTGAGTGTTCTGTGCATCTAACTAGCAGTTTGAAAGTTCTTTGATCATTTGCGTAAGAGTTATAGATCTAGTTCTAAGTAGCCTCTCTATCTCTAAGAAAACCAATAAATCAAATTATTTATTGAAAAAGGGAGGGGGGAAAAACTTGCTGACAGTGTAGGGGAGAAAGGGGTTAGAAATTTGTTAACTACGAAATCATATGCTTCTCTCTTTTTTTATTTTTTTACTTTTTTATTGGGGTGGGGGGTGGGGGGGGGGGTGGGGGGTGGATTGCATGTGTTGGTGACACTGTTCTATGCTGCGCTGTTTGTGTGTGTGTGTTTTAAATTTCTTTTAAGATTCCTCGCTGTCCTTCTTGGGCTTAGATGCATACACGACTACATGGTTTATTATTTATTTGGCTTGTTGGTGTTAATCAATTTAATCTTTGGGCGAAATGCCCTCTTGTTTTGGGTTTTTTAATGCAGGAAATCATGAGGGCCCAGTGAAATGTTGTGTGCTTTTTTAATTGGTTTGAATAACAAGTATTTAGTATTTCCAATGATAATTTAACAAAGACAGGTTCTCTGTAATCCGAGGGTATGGCAATATGTGTATTAGCATATGACCCCTGGGTACCCTGCCATAGATAGACAGCTTATTTATCGATAATTTATTTCCTCTAAAATATTTGCAGGTTCATTTAGATCTGTTCGAGGAGCTGAATATGGAAAACAAGAATGCGGAAGAGCATCGGAGAAGTGCTAGTGAAACGGAGGTATGAACAGTGTAAGGATGATTCCTTGAGCTTAGGAGTTCTTTTTTTTGTTTGGATTCATAAAATTGGTGTTATCAGTTTAAGCCCTTGGCATGATGGAGTATCAAATAATACAGCTTTCTGAACAACTACAGAACAAGTCAGAATTTCCCTTTCATTTGTGTGTGTTTATTGTTTTGGGAGGGGGGGGGGGTGTTTGGTGCCTACATAAACATATTGCAATGTTTTGGTGATATGTAGTGCTTGATAACCATGTGAAGGGGACCCCTGTAATGTGGTACTATACTAAAAGAAGCAACCACCCCTCCCCGCCGCACCCCCCCTCACAACCATTAAAAGAAAAAGGAACAGTGCATATAAGGAAACTTCATCATTTGTCTTTGTTTGTTCTATTTCTATGACTTAGTGCTCAAGATCTGGATGATGGTACTGCTCAATGACAGTTTATTGTTCTGTGCCAAACAACCTGGAGTACTGAGTTCGTGATATGCACTCCCCCATGTTATTGCTTCTACAGCTTTATGATTCGTTCGATATGGCATACAATTTACTGCTTCTATTCAGTTTAATTTTAATAAGAATTCCTCGTTTATGATCAACTTTTGAAAGAATAGTTTACTCTTTTATTTTTTTATAATTAAGTGTTGCAAAATAGGTAAAAGATTGATTAGCCCATGATACAACTTGTACATTACTTTGATTTATCACATAAGCCCCTATCCCCCCTCCCCCCCAAACTGCACGGGGCATGCTCGGCTCCTCCCTTGCCCCTCTGGCTCCTTTATTTTCAATCTTGCTGCTGCTGTAATGTTTCAGTTGTCAAGGTGTTCATATGGTCATTATGACTTTGCTAATTGTGTTTCTGCACTGGCAGCCAATGGAAAACTCTGCAGTAGTAGATTTGAGACATTTTGCATTTTATGCATTTGCTGGTAAAACCGGCCAACTTCGATGGAGCAGAAAGAACGAGGTTTGTCATCTTTAAACTGAGTTTGATGTCTTTCTTTGTCCCCTCTGTTTTCCTTCCTTTGTTTTTGAAGTGCATTACTTTTTCTTGCCATTCTGTAGAAAATGTTGACATTATTAATATATTAGGGTGATATTCATGCATGTGTTAGGCTGCATATATAAACATGGTACGTTCATACTAAGTAGATATTTGGTAAGTGTTTATCTTGTTTCCATGTGCTTTTCTTGTCTATTTATTGCATTTGTAATTTTGAAATCAAGTTGCAATTGAAATGTCTATCGTAGAATTGATTTCTGCTCCATTTTGTCTTGTAAAATCTCTTTTTATGTTGATATTAATCTGAATAAAAGTCTTGTTTCATGCGGTGACAATTATTTTGTCTTGAAGAAAATTGAACCACCCTCCACGGATGGAGCTGTGTTGATTCCTCAACATAATTACAAGCTCGATGCTCATGCGTTAAACAGTCGTCATCCTGGAGAGGTAAGCTGAGAGATTTCCTTATCTTTGACCTCTTGCAAATGGTTCATATTTGCATGCTTAATTGTTGTTGAGGAATTCAGATTCCGGGATACACTATCTTGTTGAGTTTAACTCAATTAGCTAGTATCCTGTGTCGACGTATAATTACGTGGGCTTCTTGTCTTCAATATACAGATCTTTAAATATAGTTAGTTGTAGTTAGTGCTTCTTTTTCCTCGATATGCTAAGAAATTTGATCTGCAGTTTGAATGCAGGGAATTTCGCGAATCAGTCCTTGGAGTAATGCCTCATCATTGGGTAAGTCCATTCAACGTTGTCCTTTATTCTGTATATAACAGAGCCCATACTTACTGCATATTAACTGTGTGTACTGATGGGACTTGATTAACAGGATAGGCGGGAAGACACATATTTTCAGCTTGCACATTTTAGGCGCCATAAGAGGAAGGTATCAAAGAAAATCTCAGGAAGAAATACTAATTTCCCATTTCATAAACCTGAAGAAAATCATCCTCCAGGAAAGGATTCTACCAAAAAAATCCCGAAGCTGATTGGAAAAGCAGCAAACTATGCAGGCTCAGCAAAACCGAAAAAGGTATGCTCCTGACCGATTGTAATGTTCTAATGCAATTATTTTTCAACTGTAAGCTGTTTGTGACGAAAGATTAATCATGTCGTGCCATCAATTGAAATTATTAGTTTAATAGAAACCATTTGAGAAGATCCATGATAATGTAGGCTGTGTTTTTTCATTGAACAACACCATACACCTATATTGTTCTTTTTTTTCCCCACTCCTTTTGTGTAGGGTGTGATGCTGCTGGATTAGTTATGATGTTAATCTCTGTTAATGTTTGCGAACTGATGCTCGATGTTAATATCTGTTTTTCCATATTGATTAGTAATGATAACCGTTTCTTGTTCCAGCCCCATCCATGATTCTGATATGTTTCACATTGATGAGTTATGTTTACTTCATTTTCTTGCACAGGCAATGCCATATATACCCACAATAACAAATCACACTCAACTTTGGTGGGTCCCTAATGTTGTCGTGGCACATGAGAAAGAGGGAATTGAAGTTGTGCATGTGGCATCTGGTCGTACAGTTTGCAAGGTGAGCAGTGCCTCAAACACTTTTCTTGAGATTTATTTCCCACATGAGAAGGGCAGTGGTGAATAGTGTATTTGTTGTCTATTGATCCATTAACATTTCTCAGAATTTCTTGTGTTGCATTTCAATCAGCTTCATCTTCCTGAAGGTGGCCTTCATGCTGATATCAATGGAGATGGGGTGCTAGATCATGTCCAGGTATGTGGTTATGCCTCTGGCAATGCTTTGCAGGATATTTTTCTTGGATACCTTTTCATAACAATCGACAGAGGATGCTATTACTGGTTGAGTAAATAGTACCAGAAGCTATGGTGATGAGTTGAATTGAAATTTCTTATGTGCAGGCAGTTGGTGGAAACGGTGCTGAGCAAACAGTTGTGAGTGGATCCATGGAAGTACTCAGACCATGCTGGGCAGTAGCAACCTCTGGGATTCCAGTGCGAGAACAACTGTTCAATGCTTCCATTTGCCATCATTATTCTGCTTTTAATTTGTTCCAACATGGTGAATTTGCTAGAAGTTTTGGTAGAACTCATGATTACAGTTCGTTAGAGGTTGCAACACCAATTCTCATCCCTAAAGATGATGGACACCATCACAAAAAAGGAAGCCATGGGGATGTCATATTTTTAACAAATAGGGGAGAGGTAAGTTTGTAAATATTGTGTCACGAGTCACTGAAATGAGATGCTTCTGTTTGCCACGTAATTAATGCTATGGTATCTCCCCTCATTCAGGTAACATCATATGCTCCCGCTGAACATGGGCACGGGGCTGAGTGGCAGTGGCAGCTTTTGACAGGAGCAACATGGTCTAGTCTCCCATCTCCTTCAGGCATGATGGAATCCGGCTATGTGGTGCCTACACTGAAGCCCTTCACCTTGAGGGTCCACGATAATCAACAAATGATTCTTGTTGCTGGAGACCAAGAAGCCATGGTTATATCTGCTAGTGGCATTATCATGACAACTGTTGAGCTTCCGGCCCCACCGACACATGCATTGGTCTCTGCAGATTTCTCAGGTGACGGACTGAATGACCTTGTTCTAGTAACTGCAAATGGAGTGTATGGCTTTGTTCAAACAAGGCAGCCAGGAGCCCTCTTCTTCAGCACATTGGTCGGTTGCCTTATTATTGTTATGGGAGTAATATTTGTCACCCAGCATTTGAACTCAATGAATGGAAAACCTCGTGCTCCCAGGTAACTATAACTCATCTATAAAGACTGTAATTTCAATCAACCATGTAACTTTATCTCTGGGATATCGTTCTCTGAGAACTACACGCACATACCATTTTCATGGGAGGCAATGAGCTTGAGTCAGACAGTTACGGAGGCGTTTGGAGCCATTCTTAGCTCATAGCTTTTGATGAATTTGGCGTCAAAGTGCTTTTAGTTATACTTGTCTTTGTATAAATGTTTAGCTTTTCTTTGTTTACTTTTTTTCCTCTTATTGTTGCTCTGGATATTCGTTTGGTTGGCTCTTGAGGGAAATTCACTAATGTTACGCATTCCTTAGAGCATTGTAGGTCTTCAGGATGTGATCTTCATGTTTGTGGAAATGCTAACATATTGATATAAGGGTAAGACTGATGTTCTCCATTTTGGTCTGGCGGGTGATTACGGTTGGGTTGGGTTGGGTTGGCTGGCAATTTCGATTCTGGGTGGACTGGGTCAGACTTTTGGGTCATGCCACGATTTTACGGATGACAATGGGTGGGTTTGGGGCCGAAATTGTTGTACCCTTCCCCTAGACATATTTATTGAATATTAAATATGAGTATCCTTACCCTTGCTCTTATCAACCGGGTATTGTGGGTATAATAGGTATAACTCGGGTATAATTGAAGATTAAATTATACAAATCGCCTTTATACTCATATATAAAAATTAATGGATTATTTTTTGGGTATATTAAGATTAGCCATCAAAAGGAAATCTCACATGATTCCTATTAGAAAGAGTAAAATTGGGCGACAGTTCATGTTAAAATAAAAAGTTACGAATACCATGGTTACTAAACTCCACAAATTGGTAAATTTTAGAATCATAAAACTATAATTTCTGTTTTCAACAAACAAAAGTCACAATTGTCTCATTGTATTTCGTTGCTTAAGTACTTAGTTGGCAAAACTAAACATATTAGCCATAAACACAAATATTAACATATATCAATATGGAGTTTGGTAATGAATAAGCGACATTGTTTTGTTTTTGTTTTTTATGTATTCGGGTTAAGTTAAGTTGGGTCAGATACCCGTCGGGTAGACGCAAGTACTCTTACTATCGCTTTCCCTAAAACATTTGAGTGGTACTAAACATACTATCCATAAACACGATTTTACGTATTCGGGTTGTTTTTTACTTTTTTTTTTTGGGTATTCTGGTAGTCTTAATAAATCAAAATTGCATTTGAGTGGTACTAAATCTATCTCCATATTTCCATCCAAAAAAATAAACCTTAGTTTTCTAGGCTTTTCATTCCTGCTCCCATAAAGATTATGAAATGTAATTATTAAAAAAAAATTTAAATTATTTTTTTTGAGAATCCTACAATCATTATGAGTTTTTTTGAGGAATAAAAGAGAAAAAAAAATCATAAAAATTAGAAAAAAAGTTGAAAAAATGGCACAAATGATGTAAATTCACTAAAAATTGTGGGGAAGTGTTGTGATAGGTTTTGGAGTATAATTTTAGGACTATCATAATACAAAAAAAAAGGATTATTGATATACTAAAGCTGAAAGTAGAGATCGCCACGATCAAATTATTTTAAAGTTTACTTTGGATACATAATATGTACTAGAGTTATATTTTCAACTATTTTGGCCATTTTGTTTACAATATTGCAAATTGAGTAATAAACTAATCACGAAAATATTGTTCACTAACAAATAACTAGTTGGCAAAAATGTTATTGCCTACTGTAACGTTTCGGAAATTCAATTATGCTAAAGTCAAAGTTTGAGTAACACTAGCAATGGAAGTCTACTCAACTTGGGCGTCATTACTGTATCTCCTAAAAAATTACAAGGCCAGAGGTATAATAATAAACCAAAACTCCTTAGTCAAAACAACAATTCATTTTGAGCAAACCACCTAATGGAGTTTGGTTTCATCCGTCAATATAAACCAAACCACCGTCAAACCAACTAAACCAAAGGAAACAACCCACTCTTGGAACTTAACAACTTCAAAGCAACTCAATCACAGTTTGATTGATAACTTGCAACTCAGAGTTGACCAACGCATCCTTAGCTAGGACGTTTTCACCCTAAATCAGAGTTGAACAACTTCAAGGCAAGCATTACATGAAAACAAAACACTTCGAAAATGAGTTGAGCACTCAATAATGTTTATCCTTAACTATCAAACCAAACTAAAATCATTCCAAATCAATTAGGGAAGAAGCGAGTCAAACCAGCCTACAAAAGGTGAGTCCCTTCTTAGAAGTCATAGGTCAACCTTCTCAACTCAAAAAATACAGAGAACATTAAAGATCATAGGACTTCCTAATCTCGAAATCAATTAAGATAATCATCAAGAATCAAAGTAACATCTCAATTCAAAACTCAAAGTGACCTTCTCAATTCAATACACCACATTCTCTCGCTCTATCTCTCTCTCTCTCTCTCTCTCTCTCTCTCTCTCTCTCTCTCTCTCTCTATCTTTTTTCCCGACAAGGACATATTACAACACACACAAAACAAAGCAACAAAAAAACAAAATAAAACAACCAGCGAACACCTAAAGATTGTAGCCTACGCTACGAATGGCCTACTTGGCCTCCTGGTGAGCCGGATGAACCATCTGTCTTGGCACCTTGACAATTTTACATGCCCCAAACTTCTGAATTGCATTCCTGCAACTCCAAACCAGAGCTCTGCAATCAACCGGAGCTCTATTCTCATTTAAAAGTACTTCCACCGCTACAGTGGAATCCGTCCACACCAATATACGATTCGTTCCCATATGACTACCCTCTTGAAGCGCCAGGAAAATCGCCCAAAGTTCACAAAAAAGAACCGACTCCGCCAGCCCTCTTTGGACCCCTTGGGCCACTCTAACATTCTGTCTCGTAAACACCCAAGCAGCCGCACAAACCCCTGACCGTTTATTATAAGCTCCATCCACCATGCAAACTCCCTCCTCTTCCAACCCAGCCACATCTCCCCAATAGTAACCAAGCTCCCTTTCTGCAATCTCCAACTTCCTCTGGGTAGTCATCTTCTTCCGCTTCTGCTCCCTCCACCACCCAACCTCTTGTTAAACTCTTTTAAGGTTTCCCTCCAAACCTATGGTAGACACCACTTTTTGATTAAGGCAAACCTCATTCCTGGCCTTCCAGATTGCCCACACAGTGCTAAAGAAATGACCAACCATAGACCTTCTCTCCTCCTTCCACCTTGAAAAATAGGAAATCCAATTTTTCAACCAATGCCACCACTCAACATGTTGATTTGTCACGGAACAAATACCAAGCCTTGACCCCTTCCAAAGATGCCTAGCAATTGTGCACCCTCTAAACAGATGTCCCACATCCTCCTGACAACTCCCACACCAACACTCTCCCCTCTCCACCAGCTTCCTCTTCCATCTGTTCATCCCAGTTGGCAGGGCATCGACAACACTCCTCCAAGCAAAGGTCTTTATTTTAGGGGGCACCTCACAATGCCACAACAGCTTCCAGAATCTAGTTTCCTCCTCGGAAGGTATCTCCCTCCCATGTCCTGCACCAGAAAAACAAAATACCCATCTTTAACCGTGTACAATAAATGAGACTTACCCGGCCAGTGAAGGGTATCACGAAGACCCTGTTGGGGAGGGAACACCTTTGCAATCTTGTCAACAAATTCCCTAGTGAACATCTAATGCAAAAAGTTCCAACGCCATACGCCCCTCCCATTTGCCTCCCAGGAAGTTAAATCCTCCACCTTCAGTTCTGACGACTCAGCCTGATCATACCCTTCTCTCCACTGAAGCCCCCCCTCTAGGGACCCATCTTTCATCCAAAACTTTTACCTGCTTCCCATCCCCTATACTCCATCGAAGCCTTGCTTTCACTTCAGTCACCACTCTATTCAATCCTTTCCAGGTTGTGGACACAGCCGCTAGCACCTTAACACCCTCAAATTGAGCAATTGGAGAAAAAATCCCATACCTTGCTTTCCAGATCCTTGAGATCAACAACTCCTGATTATGGTACGTCCTCCAAGCTTGTTTCAGCAACAACGCTTTATTATAAGCTCCCACATGCCTTACCCCTAGCCCCCCTGCACCTTTGGGTTTGAAAACAGTTTGCTTATCCTTCCAATGGATGGATCTGCTCCCATCCACTTTACCGCAAAGGAACCTAATAATTATAGAGTTTAGTTGATCGACAACCCCTTTAGGGACTAGTTACACGCTGAGGATATGCTGATGGAGCGCTACGAAGACCGCATTAACCAGCACCAACTTCCCGCCATCGACAACATTTGAAACTTCCAAGAGTCCAATCGTCTTCGCACCTCCTCCACCATAAAGCCAAAATGATCAATTCGCTTTCGTCGAATTTTTGTAGGGACACCCAAATAAGTTTAGAAGAATCCACCTTCCGGGTACCCAAAAATAACCTTCATTCCTTCCTTATCCTACTGTCCAGCCCCTTTAGAAAAGCACATGGACGACTTCTGCACATTAATAATTTGACCTGAAGCAAGACTGAATTTATCGATAGCGTTCTTCAGGGCTAAGCAGGACCCAGCCTCCATCTCTGTGAAAAATAAGGCATCGTCCGCGAAAAAGAGGTGTGTGATATGTGGCGCACCTCTAGCCACCTTAACCCCCTGCACCCTCTCATTCCTCACATCGTCATCAATTAGGGCCGACAACGCCTCAATACATAACAGGAACAAATAAGGGGATAGAGGGTCCCCTTGTCTAAAACCCGTCGTAGGCACAATAGGCTTGGACTGAATTCCATTGACCAGGATAGAATAGCGAACAGTAGACACACATCTCATCAGGATGTGAACCCATTTCTCCGGAAACCCCATTTTCTGAAGCACAGCCTCCAAAAAATACCATTGGATTTGGTCGTAGGCTTTACTCATGCCAACTTTCAGGGCAACAAACTGCTTGCCCGTGCGCTTGGCCGCCATATAATGAAGGATTTCATGAACCACCAGTATATTGTCTTCCTTCAACCTCCCTGGAACAAACGCCGCTTGATTTTCCGACACCAGAGACCCATGACCTTCCTTAGACGCCCTACAAGACACTTTGCAATGATCCGATACACCACATTACACATGCTTATAGGCCTGAAGTCACTGACTCTTTGTGCCTCCGGCTTCTTCTTCAAGAGAAACAAATTCGTGTTATTCAATTCTCCCACAAAGATGCCATTGTTGACAGCCTCCAAAACGGTATCAACGACCAGGTCTCCAATCAGACCCTAGCAATTTTGGAAAAACTCCAGCGGAATCCCATAAGGCCTCAGACTTTTCCTAGGTTTAAGAGACCAAATCACCTTCTCCACATCGGCTCTGGAGAAGGGTTCTAAAAGGAACTCTCGTTCCTCCTCTAAAAGAGATTTTGGAAGGACCCCCACAACCTGATCCAAAACTCTTTTCCTAACCTGGGCCAGCTGTTGTTGAGGCCGAAAAAGCCCAGAATACTCTCGGTAAAATTCTTCAACAAAATCATCCTCTTTAAAAGAGTCCAGCCCACTACTCAAGGTCAAACAATGGATCTGATTAAAAGCTTGCCTACGTTTATACCTTCTAAAAAAGAAAGAAGTGGTTTGGTCCCCCAGCCCGGCCCACTGAACTTTGCTCCTAGTTACCCAAAACTCATGGATCGCCTTAATCATGCTCTCCACATCCTTTTCCTTTTGCATTGCCGTCACAAAGGCCAAGGACTCCTGAATACTCTGAAGCTCCTCCATGGCAGAAATAGTAGGTTGGAACCTTTCCTTCTTTAGCTCAAACAACAGGTTCTTCCCCATTTGTCTAATCATTTTTAACCAAGTCACGCATTTGAAGGAGGCACTCCCCTGAACAGGAACATTCTGAAGAAGATTCTCCACCCCTTTCATAAAACGATCCACTTTAGTAACCCAGGGGTCAAGCCTAAAAAAGGCTCTTTTCGGCGCACTAACCCATTTGATATGTAAAGCTAAAAAAGAGTGATCAGAAAACACAATAGGGAAATTATGAACGAAAGAATGTGGAAAAGCATTGAGCCAGTCCGCTGACGCATATGCTCTATCCAGTCTTTCCCAGAGGCCTCCCTCATCCCCCCTTTTGTTCGTCCAAGTGAAAGGCACTCCCGTGAAAGGCACATCTAAATTCAAGAACTAGAGTATATGTTTAACTCAAAAATCAGAAAACATTCTTAACTCAAAAATCATAATAACGTCTTAATTCAAAAATCAGAATAACTTCTTAACTTTGAAATTAGAATAACTTCTTAAATAAAAAAAAACATAATAACTTCTTAAATTGGAATTCAAAACAACCAGAGTAACCTTTTTTTTTGTGTCAAACCAGAGTAACCTTTTAAATGAAAACAATTCAGATAATCTCAGGAATTCAGAGTAACTTCTTAGTTGATAAAGCATAGTGGTTAAGACATTAGAATTTAGAGTAAGTTCCCAATTCAGAATTGTTCAAATAGTACCAAGCAAACAGGGTAACATCTCAGTTTATAATTAGAATATTTCCCATTATCAGAAAACAACTTAGTATTATTATGCGGGCGACCTTTTGGAGGTCTTAGAATTTGGAATCAGATTAAGTGGACGACCTTTCCAAATATCAAAATCAAAATCAAAACGTAATTTTAGATCCCCAGAATATCAAAATTTGGATGGCCATCCTAGATCAGAATTAGATACATGTGTACACTTTATCCTAGGGAAGTTTATTTAGAAGTTATATCAGGGAATCCCCTGATATCTTGGTCAGCTTCGTTGCAAGAACATATCTTGGTATCTGAGTCATTACCAATTACCCGCTTCATGTTTCAGTTTAAGGTTTAGTATCTTATGAAGTGTGAATCAACATACAATAATACTTTAGCATAACCCAACCCAGTTCCCAAACTGCTAAAATAAAACAAAAAAGACCCAATCGTTATATTTTACCTAGATTAGAACTCAAATGCAACAGATACCAGGAAAGAAGAGCAATTCAAATTTTTCATAAGAAACTACCCTACAGGATACATGCCTCATAAAACATATTTACATCACATAACATACCATAACATCCAACAAGGAGAGTGTTAGGGCGTAAATATTACCTCAAATTCCTACAATAAAAACTATACTTGAGCCCACACTACACGATGGACCTAAACCCAAACCTATCAATGAATAGGCTCCGATCAGAATTTTGTTAAGAGAGTTAGCACATGCATACACTATCCTTACCCATCCCTAAGGGACACTTAAAGGCTTTTATTAGTTCTCCGGATAAAACCTCCCTAATGGTTACACAAGTATAGTAGCTCAATTTCTTTTAGTTTTCAATTAATTCACAACGAGCATATTGCAATTCCTAACTTACAGTGGACATAACTTGGCTCCCTACATCCTTTTGGAATGATCTATACCTTTTTAGAAACCTCAAAGATTCCTCTAAAATTCTTGTGTTGACCACAAAAATCAAATCCAACTCTAAAGGGCTAAAAAATGGCATAAACATAGACTGCCCAAGAACTAACCAATTTTGGTAAAACAACCATAACTCTGTCCACACTTATCAAATGCTTACATTCCTAAAACCCTAGCGCATCCGAAACCTAGAGGTACCTATAGTACAACATGTTCTCCTAACTCAACCCGTGCTAATTATGGATGATTTTTAAAGTGGGCTTAACGAATTTACCCCGAAATAATTGATGTTTTAACTTAACTTTAATCAATCTCAAACGAAGTAGCTTAAAAATTCAACCTTTAACCTTACTTGATTTACATAACATACTAAAGTCCCCCAAAACACCAAAATTGGGGGATTTTCATCCAAATAACGCCAACTAAAACTCAAGTAAAATCATAATAATAAAACACATGAAATAATACTAATGGTAAAACTAGATTTAGAGCATATACTATCAAGAGAGGAAGAGGGGAAGATGGCTGTGTTCTGAGCAGCAAGGGTCAGTGGCGGGGCGTTTGATGGTAGCGGTGGTGACGTCTGGGCGGCAATCAGTGACAAGTGGCGACTGGGTGGCACAACATCCGCTGCAACACAACGCCAACAACCTCGTGCAAATTTGGCACTAAGGCAGCTCTGCTGCAATAGGAGTGTAGTGGTGGTACGACGACGATTCTCAGGTGATGGTGGCATACTGGTGGCGCAGCTGACAGGCAGTGGCTACTCGGGTTAGGGCTCGCGCATGGAGTGAATGAAGGGGGAGACGTGAGAGGAAGATAAAGAGCTAAGGTTTGATTATGACTAATATTAGAGTTTAGGTTGTTAGGAGAGTATTTATACCCCAAATAAAAAATATATAAATAGTAAGACTAAAATAATAATAGTTAGGAAGTAGCTGAAATTAAGGTTTTAATAATAGTGAGAAGGTTTAAGGAATTAATGTAAAAATAGTACTCTTTAGCTAGGATAACGCAATTTACTCTCTCAATAATAATTAACGACACATAACGTAAATTACTACAACCCCTATGCATTCTAAAAACCTTTAGAACTTGTTCATCACTAAAATGGTCCTATGAGCTCAACTCAACTCAAGTATAGAATAGAATCACATATTAGCTTAGTAGAAAATTAACAAAATCAGAATATCAGATAACGACATAAACGATAAACAAATTAAAATTTTCAAAGTTTTACATCATTCCACTTTTCAAAGAAGTTTCGTTCTCAAAACTAAAATAAAAGCTAGGGGTTTACAACTCAATTCAAATCAAAGATTTTACTCAAATTTTTCTGCGTTTTACATCATTTCCCTCTTAAAAAGAGCTTCGTTATCGAAGCGCAACATACTTTAAGAATTCTCAATGTCAATAATCTCTGAGAAATTATGGGGTAAAGAATGATGGAGGCTGAAGTAGTGATCGTAGCTGGTTGGTTCCGTGTTTGTTCAAAAGAATGGTAAATACCCTAACGTCGGTTAGGGCGGAGGGGTTCTTTCATGTAATTGGTAACTACGCAGTTATCCCAGGTCCTGAACTGCAAATTAGGTAACCGGGCAATAGACGCCATGCCCTAAAGTGCAACTTTAGTAAAAGGGCGGTGAGGTGCCAGGCCTTGAAGTGCAACTTAGGTACCCGGGCAGTTACTGACCGAGTCTTGCCGAGAGTTGTAGAATAAAATGAGAAACCGACCAATTAGGGTTTATAATTTAGCCCTAACCGACTTTTTAGGCTCGGTTTTGAGCCTAAATGCGTCATTTTTCCTTCGCATTTTCCTCGGTTCCGTGTGTAAATATATATTAGTGTTTTTATGTTATTTTCCTTCCTTTGTAGGTTTGTTGACCATTTGTGTGCTTGTGGAGGAAAAGTGCACAAAATGAGCCCAAAACTGGGCCCATCTGTAGAAGGGCTGGGACCCCAATGCAAATCCCGAGAAGACCCGACCCAAGATGAAGAAAACCCGAGCTTTAGTCCCGGGAAAATCAAGAAAGCAAAGGTCTTTAGCAGGGGTGTCACGACTGTGACACAGGACATCATGGCCATGACCCCCGTCATGCCTTGGCAGCCAAAAGAGAGAAATAGGACCCTTGGGCAGAATGGGTGTTACGGTCGTGACACCATGCCTCACAGCAGTGACGCCCCAAGAAGCGAAGATTCTGAATTTTGTGAGAAGGCAATCTCACGTCGTGACCATAAGTTTCACGGTCGTAAATCCCAAGAGAAATCCAGACAGAAGGTCCTTCACGATTATAACGTTCTAGTGTCACGCCCGTTAGGGAGTTGGAGGTCTTCTAGCATCTAGCTTCACGATCATGATACACATTCTCACGGTCGTGACATTCAGGGAGATTCTAAATAAGAAGACCCCTCACGGTTGTGACGTCCACATGTCACGCCAGTAAGGGAGGCGAACCATGTTGAATTCTTCAAGAATATCAGGCGTCACGGTCGTGACGTACCATGTCATGCCCGTGATGCCCCTGTTCTGCCGACTAATTCAGGGTAAAACGACTTCATTTTGGCCTTTTTTCCCCCAAGTATATAATGTAATTTTTTGGTTTTCGTCAATAGAAATCCTTTAGAGAGTTTATAGTTTTGAAGTTTTTAGGTTCCCTTAATGACAATTATTGTTGTGAATCACTTAATTATTGGATTGAATGCAAATTTCTATTGATGTTATTGAAGATTTGAGGTTTTTCCTTGCAGTTCGAGATCTTTTTCTTATTCTTTGCCTTTGAAACCCTAATTAGTGAGCAGGGATGACAGTCAAGTCCGAATCCGATTCACACTGAAGCAAAAACTCCGAATTCAAATCCGACTAAAATAATCCGACTCCGAATCCAGATTAAAAGAAAATCCGACTCAAATTATAATTGGGTTGGGTATAGAAGTGACCACCTTTGATCCGATTACGTCCGATTATAGTAATTAATATAAAAGAAATTTTACAAAAATAAAAAACTAGAAATCAGATTTTTATTTTAAAAAGAATGATATATTAATCGGAGGCAATCAGAGTCGGAGAAAATCATTTTACGAAAACGTATAAAAGCTAACCGGAGTTGGAGGTAATTGGAGGTAATCAAAGTCGGAGGTAATCGGGCCGGAGTTGGAGTTCGTTACCTCCGAATAAGTTCAGATTTGGTGGTCCACCTACCTCAGATTAATTGGATTTGGAGGTGACCTCCACCTCCGATCATTAATTGGAGAGAAGGTGGAAGTGGGCACCTCTGGTTCGCCTCCGACCCGTTGCCATCCCTAGCGAGTATCACTATTCTCTTTCTCAGATTTATGTGCTTTGATTATTGCAATTTTGTGAGTTATTGCTTTTAATTGCTTAAATTATTGCTTTTATGCTTATTTTGGATTATTGTGTTAGAATTAAATGAAACCTAGTTTTGATTTCTGAGTTTGTGTTCATCATGAGTATGAGTAGCTAAGTTTCTTAGGGTTAGGGGGTAATTAGAGCCCCTAGTGGGGGAATAGGCATAGATTAGTGGGATTAGGGTGATTAATGAGATAATTGGGTGTCCTTCCTCTATTTTCACTCGATGTTGGATGGTTTTGGCGCCCAGAGGTTGTAAACCTTTCCCCAAGCATCGAGTTGGAGATAGAGGTAGGATTAATTGGTTCCTAATCCACTCGAGAAAGAGATTTTGGAACCGATTAGCTAGAATTGCATTCAAATACTATCAAGGTCCGTTATGCTGTCAAGGATCGAGTGAAAACTTCAAGGTTGGGAGTATAATTAGGCCTTAAAATGGGCCTAAACACCCCCCAGCACTTGAGCTTTTGCTCATCCCGAATAAATCAAGAAACAACAAAACAAAACTAAAGGCAACTACTCCACTTTCGTGGGACAAAACAGGTGCATTTAGCATATGCACCAAGCTATTTAAACTCCCTGGTAGCCAGGGTGGACGAGGTGGGTCTTGTGAGGGTTTATAGCGATTATACCCACAAAAACCATGAAAAGAAAGGGAAAAGAGAAGCGAAATAAAAACTAATTACAAAAGGGGAAGAAAATGCTCATGAACATAATCAAGTATTTAACTACTCAAATGACGACGACAATCAATCAAAAGAAGCAAATATGCACACCTTAAGGACACCTAAACCAGAATGTTGTCAATCTCTAGGATTTTCAACCCCAAACACCGCATGCTAAACAAAAACCTTGTGCACAAGTGCAAGTGTACCCTATTTGATCACGATATATCTTAGCAAAAATCTACACTTGAGCTCGTCTCACAAGTAAACGACCAACAATGTGTTGCCCTCCCCCACTTGTGTCACCCTTGGCTTGGTGAGGGTCGCATATTACATAAGGGAATGCCCCACAACTTATTCAACACTTTCCAACTTTTCTTTCTTTATTTTTTTAGGGTTTAGGGTTTACGGTTACTTTGCAGCATGTGAGGGGCTACTCTTCCAGCGTGGGTTTGCTCCATTCATGCAATTGTATTTAAGGGGCGAGGGGCAGCTGTTTAACGTTTTCTAAGCTACCTACGGTCGTATATGTCCGAGAAATTGGGGCTATAATGCTCTAGTTTAGTTTTTTTTTTTCGAGTCTCAAGAGGTTCTAAAGGTTCGATTTAAAAAGGATTAAACTATGGGTTTATACTCAGTTAAGAAAAACAAGGGCTCGGGGGTAATACCGGGCCGACCTAACGAAAGACTAAGCACGGAAACCGTGATTTTAGGGGAGATTGATGCTCGATAATCGAGTGCTAGGATTGTGTGCATACCAAGCTAGCATCGGCTTCCCCTGCCAGGGTGGTAAACCAATATTCGCTTCCTATGCACGAGCTAGCATCAATCACCCTTACTAGAGTGATGAATCGATGCAACACTTTCCAAAGCCTATTATCACTCTCGTATATGATAGACTTTGGTAGTTTGAGAAACCAATTTTTAGTAATTAAATCCAATTCCCTCTCTCCAGAGTTAGGATTTAGAATTGATTAAACCACCCTAGAGTTGCAAATCGATGTTTGAAAGGATCCATAACCTCCCGACACTTGGTATCCTTCAACTATCAGATGGAAAACTAGGGCGAAACATTAATCATCTCGCTAATCACCCTAAACTCACTAATCCATGCCTAGTCCCCCATTAGGGGCCCTAATCACCCCCTAACCCTAAGAGAACATAGCCAGACATATTAACAAAAACCAAAGACTGAGTCTTTAAACCTAACATGTTCTTGGAATTAGTGCTAAAACGCAAATTAGCATAACCTAGGATCAAAGCAAATAAAGGCTAATCAAACACTTATGAAACCAATCAAAAGAGAAGAACTTGAAACTAATAACTTACTAGGGTTGACGAACGAGAAAGAATGCATGATGAATCCGGAAATCAATCACAATACTTGGAATCAATGAAGAACTTTTGCATTAACCTTGAAAGTCTTGCAATGTAATTAACACTAATCACTAAGCTAAGATAGAATTAAGAGGCTAAGAGCTAAAATAAAACCTAAGAGTCGATTCCCGTTCTTTCTTGTAGAAAAATCTATTATATACTTGTGTTACAAAACTAACCAAAACACGTTGTTTAACCGACTTAATTATCACATATTAGGGGGTCACGGGCGTGACCTTAGACGTCATGACCGTGACCCTGGAGAAGTCTGGAATTGTTCGGTGTTTCCCGTAAACCTCACGGGCATGACCTAGGTTGGTCACGACTGTGAGGTGCCTCCTGGAATAGGTCATCTCTGGGAGGTCACGGTCGTGACATTAAGGGTCACGGTTGTGAGGCCTAGTCTTCGTGAAAAGCTTCTTCTACCCTCACGGGCATGGCCGTGAGGGCCTTGCTGTCTCGACCTCTCTTCAAGGTCACGACCGTGACAATGGAGGTCATGGCCGTGAGGTGCTGCCTTTGAAAACCCAAAACTTAGGGTGTCACGACCGTGAGAATGCTGGTCACGGCCATGACCCCTTTTCTGTCTTCCTGCCTCTTTCCCGTCTAATTTTTAGCATACAAGGAGCTTGGGGCTCAAGGCCGTGACGTAGGTTGTCACGACCATGACTCTTCTAGATGAGGGTTCTTCCTTGTTTTCTTCTCTAGTCTCGGGTTTTACACTATTTTGATCCACAAGTACTTGAAGATCATAAAATCTGCAAAAGAAAGAAAATGAAGTAAAAATACTAATAAACACATACATAAACTAATGAAAACCCAAGGTAAAAGAATGCATTTAATCTCAAAATCGAGCCTAAACACCTTGCCACACTTAGACTTTTGCTCGTCGTGAGCAAAACAAAACAAAATTATCCTTAGAAAGCGTGAAAAACCTAACTCGCTTTCGCAGGAATCGCGGATGCATTTAACGTATGCATAAAACCCTTTAAACCCCCCGACAGCCCAGGTGGACGAGGTAGGTCTAGTGAGGGTTTGTAGAAGCTATACCCACAAAAGCCGAAAGGAAAAATAAAAAGAGAAAGGAAAAGAAAAGAAAAGTGAACATCGAAAACTTTTACAAAAAGGACGAGTTTATAATCGCCTTTATACTAAAGCTAATCAAACAACGTTGTTAATCAAGCAAAAATAGTTAGTACGTACATGCCAAGACACTAGACTCAGGTGAGGCTAAGCTTTCAGACTTCCTAACTCGACCCTGCTCAATGACTTCCTCATGCACAGTGCTAGTGTTCTCTAATATATTCTTGGACAGAACTCGACAAAGATAGACAAGCCTCGATCAAACACGCATTCCAACTCGCATTACAGTTATTAATTAGCTACAGTGTCACCCTTGGCTTGTTGAGGGCTGTAGGTTACATAGGAGAGGGTTTCATTACTTATTCTCCTTCATTCATTTTTTTTGGTTGGCATACTTCGAGATAAGATGCGGCCTGTAAGGGGTTTACTCTCCCAGCGTGGTTCTTTCTATACATATTCAAGGTACTTAAGGGATGAGGGGTGAATCAACATATTTTCTCATTTTTCTTCTTTTTATTTTCTTTTTATCTTTTTATTTACTGGGTTTTTCGGGATTGATATAGCCTTCCGAAAAGGGGTTAACCTCCCAACTTGGGTTGCTCCATTCAAAAATGAAGTACTTAAGGGGTGTGGGTTTAGTCTACTCACACGAACCCTTGTTGATTTCGGTTGTTTAATTAGATCGGGAAAGACATGAAAATCAAAGCTAAAACTATCCAAGTCGAGAACATTCAAAAACAGACTTCAAGGTGAACAGGTTTGAGGCTACCTCTTTGCAAAGGTGAATCGAGTTATCGAAAAATGAAGACACATCTAAAGACTGGGTTTGACATGTACCTAATGACTATTTTCAGCTAGCCAACTCAGCTATCGAATTAGCTAAAGCATAAACAACTTCTAGAGGAAGAAAAACAAATTTTTTTAAGGGATATTCGCTAGATTTTTCTCTTTTTTTCCCTAAGCCACAAAAACTCACAGAAACGGCAAAAACAAACAAAACATAAAGAGCTAACTAAACTATCCCGACAAGAATACTCCCCCCTCCCCTCCCCTCCCCTCCCCCTTCCCCAATATACTTAAAATTCACAATGTCCTCATTGTGAGGGTAGAGTCTCGAGAAGGGTCAGAACACACAGAAGGAAACATACAAAAATACGGGAGTGGTGGTGACTCGAGCCCACTCGGCTCCAATAACCCAAAATCTCCAACACAAACACACCTGGGCGCACCACCAAAAGGAAAAAACAAGTATGTGGCAGGATATATACACATAAAAAGGAAAGAAAGGAAATAAAAGAAAAGATTGGAAGGAGCTTACCAGAAGGTCTTCATAAGTGTAAGACTCTAAGCAACGCCCAAGAAGATAGAAAACAAAGGAACAAACGGTTAAGGAAATCAATGCAACCTATCCACATGCTCCTAACTATCATGCAAAAGGGAAAAGAATTGCAACTGCAAAACAAAAGAGGATGAAGCATGCATGCGTGATGTACCTATGAAAAAGGAAAATGAAAGAAAAAAGAAGCAAATAGGACTATACTAAAAAAACACTAAAAACACTCTAAAAGAAAAGAACACACTCCCATAATATACATTCCCTAACACTATGAAAAATACCCTTGAACCAAGTATCCATCATCCATAATAAACACCCATCAATGTAGACAAACCGCCCGACCACAATATAAGATTAACCAACTTAAGGAAGAAGGAATAACAAAACCTAATCTACCAGCACAAACCACCCAAGATGTGATATCCCCCCCATATTATCATGTGGACTATGCCTTAATAAACCAATGAGTACAAGGCGAGGCGGGGAAACATATAGTCACTGCTGGCTAGGCCCCGGAGGGGGTGGTGGAGACGGATGAAAGGTGGTCAAGGTTGTGGTGGACCTCGTTAAGCTCTCGGCGTAGCTCAAAGAAGTTCCACGAGTCTTCTCCATATCCTTCCTCTTCTTCGTTCCCTTCATCTTCTTCTCCTTCATCCTCTTCCTCTCGTTCTTCTTGTTCCCGTTCTTCTTCCTCCTCTTCTTCCTCGTCGTCTCTCGTATCGCATGACCAGTTATCCTTGTTTTTGACGATGATGACCCTCTCGGCCCAATGCTCATCAAGATCCAGGTCGTGGGTCTCCGTCGTGCTGTGATAGTAGGTTTTTATCTTGGCGCGGGCTTGTGTGCTTTGATGATATTCATGTGCGAGAATGCTGCACCGTCCAACCATGCCCAAACAAAGTGAGGACGGTACTGCAAGTAGTCCTGATATCCGGTGGGCACAAGGATAGCACACATGATGTGCCCCATCCCGATAGTGGACTTCGAGGTAGAAGTGCTGATGCTCGCTAATTGGTGCATGATGCACGATCATGGTGTTCTGCTCGTCAAGGATGTGTTTCAATTGTAGCAAGCTTATTTTAGAGGTGTTTCTACTTCTCGGCATACAATGGGAAGCTATCTATAAACTTTTACACTAGGTATTCTATTAGAGCAAAAATTTGCTGGGAGGTGCCATACATTCTTAAAAACTGACTCGCGGGGGACAACATTTTTTTAATGCACTCAAAGGGGACCAAGTCCTCAAATAAATGGCTGCAAGGTGCTTTTCCGGCCATTTCTTACCGGATTCCGGTGACAGTTGGGTTAAGTGATAAATTTTTTGAATTTGCTGTGTGGAGTTCCGAAACTACCCTCCATTGCCTCCAAACACCCATTTCTGGATTCCTGTGTAGATTCAAACTATACAGTCGATTCAGTTGCATCTAGGTGCTTAATTTGGCCATTGGCCATCTTCTATCTAGGGTTTAACCCTAAAGGTATGCTTTGATTTCTCCCTTTTTTTTCGTTTTCTGTTGTACTGATTTCATGTATGGAGTGAATGCTTGATTGTGGTTGAGTTTTGTTTCTGGGTTTCAAATTTGGGGGTTTTCCGGTTTATGGGTGTAGTTCGTTTGAATTTTTGGTGATTGTGTGAGTTGGGATTAGTTTGCGATAGAGTATCATAAACCCTAGGGTTGGTTATAAACCCTAATTTGAGTTTTATTCGGTGATTTGCAGAAATATGTCGAATTTCGGTGGTGGTGCTGAAGCTCACGCTAGGTTTAGGCAGTATGAGTACCGGGCAAATTCCAGTTTAGTGCTTACAACCGACTCAAGGCCGAGGGATACTCATGAACCCACTGGTGAGCCTGAGTCTTTGTGGAGTAAGATTGACCCTAAGTCGTTCGGTGACCGGGCTGCCCAGGGCAGGCCTCCTGAGCTCGATGAGAAGATCAAGAAGTCTAAGAAGAAGAAGTACCGGGACCCGCTTGTTGAGCTTGGGCCTCCCGCCCGGCAGAGCAAGAAGAGGCGGCTTCAGGAGGAGAGTGTTCTTACCACTACGGAAGAAGGGGTTTATCAGCCTAAGACGAAGGAGACTCGAGCTGCTTATGAGGCTATGTTGAGTGTTATTCAAACCCAGGTTGGTGGGCAGCCTTTGAACATTGTGAGCACTGCTGCGGATGAGATCCTTGCGGTGTTGAAGAACGATGCGATTAAGAATCTGGATAAGAAGAAGGAGATTGAGAAGCTGTTGAATCAGATTAGTCAGCCGACGTTTGACCAGCTGGTTTCGATTGGGAGATTGATTACTGATTACCAAGAGGCGGTGATGCTGGCCCGAGTGCGAATAGAGATGGGACTCTGGATGATGAAGTGGGTGTTGCGGTTGAGTTTGATGAGGAGGAGGAGGATGAGGATGAGAGCGATCTCCAGTTGGGGCCGGATGATGAGGAGAAAGATGAGGAAAAAGATGTGGATTTGGCGGAGCCTGGTGGGCCCGGGGCTATGCAGATGGGCGACGGGATTGATGATGATGACATGCAGGATGCGGATGAGGGTATGAACTTTAATGTTCAGGACATTGATGCGTATTGGCTTCAGAGGAAGATTTCTCAGGCGTATGAGCAGCATATTGATGCACAGCAGAGCCAGAAGCTCGCAGAGGAGGTTCTTAAGATACTGGATGAAGGTGATGATAGGGAGGTGGAGACTAAGCTTCTTACGCACCTTGATTTGGAAAAGTTTGGCAAATATAAGGGCTTCTTCATCTTTTAACATACATCCCCAAGGACATTTTAGTCTTTTAATGATTTCCGGTAAGAAATAGCCGGAAAGGCACCTTACAGCCATTTATTTGAGGACTTGGTCCCCTTTGAGTGCATTAAAAAAAATGTGGTCCTCCGCGAGTAAGATTTTAAGAATGTATGGCACCTCCCAGTAAATTTTTGTCTATTAGAGATACACTGTTTTACGGTAAGATTCATGAAAAGTGTGGCCTGTGTGGGGAACTTAGGGGAAGAGATACATTTGAATGTTAACACTAACAAACTTGCACAGTATGTGCATCCTACGAATGCAAAGTGATAGACCACAACTCCTAGTTTACTTGACATATGGAATGCAATGTGATAAGCATAGTTATTGGGATCACTCTATACACTAAAAGAAGCCTAATTTTGTTGATTACTATTCTGTACAATAAGAAGTTACATTATCAAACCAGAAAACCAATACTTTTGATCATAGTTCCCTGGAATACTTCTTGATCGCTTTATTGCTAATTTTTGATAAAATTAGTTTAGTTGAGGCTAAGCATTGCTCATTCCCAGAATAAGGTAAGCGGGAGTATAGAGGGATCCTAGTAACTATGCCTTTATATAAAGGAATCAAACCTAATTTCAGAATGTATTCTTCAAAGCCATGGTATCATAGATTACACATACTCCTAAGGAGCACTCCTACTAAAATCAAATTTCGTTTCACTGATTCGGAGAAAAAGCAATTAATCAAATCATTAAGCACTGTCTCCCTTAACCATAATCCAACTGAATCCATATACACCTGACCATACTTAAGCTCAAGCACATCCATGAAAGATATAACACATTATCAATAGAACCAAATCTTATCAAAGAGATTAAAAGGCACTCCAATAAGAATCTAAATCTGAACCAAACTTATACCATTTTGAAAATATGATCACAATAGGATCACAAATCAAAGAGATCAAAAGACACATTATCAATACAATCAAATTAACATGAATAATCATCATCAACTACAATCAAAATTGAAAACATGATCACAATAGGATGTCCATACCTTGTTGAAAGTAACATTGGTAGGCCAATGATGATACAATTTGTAGAAGCAATCCAACATCTCAACAAAAGAAGCGAGCATCTTCAGTCCAAGACTAACAAACCTCGACTGTTCCTCCTTCTTCTCTTCACCATCGCCATTGCCAGTGCTTTTTCTCTTATCCTTGACCTTCTCCATGCATCCTTTCTTCTTCGGCCGAATCCTCCTTCTCCGATTTCTGTTTCTTTGCGACGCCGTTGTTGGCTTCCTCATCGACGTCCCTATCCCTACTTCGTTAAGGATCGACGTCGTCGCAGGGTTGCCGATCTCATGTCCTCCACCACCGTAGTGACGGTTTTCGGTACGACAATGATCATGTCTAACGCCATTGGTGAGAGTGGTGGGAGTTGATTCTCTCAATCTCTCTCCTAGGGTTTAGAGGGGGTTTTCCCAAGCCGTTGTTGGTACTCTAAAATAATTCCTACATGTTGATAAGTGAGAGTAGTGGAGTGACTCCTGATATGTGTTAGACTAATAATTACCAACATAAGTTTTCATCTATTATTAATTGGTTGTAAAAACAATATTTAATTCGTTTCATTGCCGAAAGCTCGTTACGAAATATATTATGCGATTATCGACAATAAACTGTACAAAATTAGTGACGTACATGTTCAATCCACTTGATTAATTCATAGAGTTACTTAGGTTTATCCCTTGAACGTCTTTTTCCGTTGATTAATCATGATATTTGTGTGAATAGTTGGTTATTTTCACTTTAATAGTGACTAGAAGTAGTTTTAGAGAAAACTGAACCAAAACCCGATCCATTTAGCGATTACATAGGAGGCTAGTTTGGCGCGTAGTTTAGCAAAGTCCTTATGGGAACGACCTTGATCCCTACTATGATAAGTGATTATTTTATAGTAATTATTAGAGCTTGAACATGTGTATTACGTGCAATTAACGCTTGAAATTCCACAATTCTATACCCAATTCTGTGATTTCTTCACTTGATTGCGGGGATCAGTATGTTTTGCAGGGATCAATGAAATCCCACTTAAAAGCATGAATAGTTAGAGGAAAAGTGATGAAAAATGAGAAGAATTGAGAAAGAGATTTGAGAGAAGAAAGAATTGAAGGGGCGGAAGAGCATGACGCAGCGTCCTCGACAGCAAATGCCAGCGCGAGCGAGAATGCAACATGAGTTGAACTCTACAGACGCTGCCAAGGGAGAAACTTACGATACCAGCGTCCAGCCAAGGAAAGCAAGGGCAGAGGGACCAGACGCGGCCAACGCCTCATGGAACGCTGTCAGGATCTGGTGCCCTAGCCGACTATTATAAAAGCCTCTCACCCTGCCGCAGAGAGGGAGATCAGATTTTTGTCAAGAATTGCACCACCGTTTCTTTACAGTTTCTCCTAGTTTTAGTTTTTCCGCTAGTTTTAGTTTTTAGATTTTTGTAAGAGTAATTGAGTAGGAGAAGAAGATCGAATCGGGTGACATGAAGAGATCGATTCCGCCGCTTCGAATACTCGATTATATCTATTTTCTTTATGTCTTTCAATTTAAATTTTGTTTTAGTATTGTTAGTTTCTATTACTGTTAGCTAAATCCCTTTGTTTGGGAGATAAACTTGATGTCTTTTGATTGATTATGAATGCAATCTCGGTGTGAAGTTATTTTTAATTGTTTAATCTTCGTATATCGTATGTCATAGTAATTGGCCGATCTCCTTTTGGTTGGTTTAGATTCTTAATATCAGAACAAAAGTTTGTTATTTTGAATTGGAAAGACGAAGATTGAATAGGCATAGAAAACAGTTAGAAATAATGGTTTCATGCTTACAATCAAGTTATAATAAGTTCTTATCTTTGATTAGATTAAATAGCCATGAAAATAGGTATTTAGTTTAATCACTTCAACTCACTTCGGATTCAAAAGATTGTTGTGTAGACCTTAGAAAGATTATAGACCCCGAATTCCTAACACTTCTTCACACCGGGATCGTTGATTGATTAGTTGATTGACTAGAGTGGACTCCGCCAAACTTCTTTAATTACTTTGTAGAACTCTAAAAATCATTGCTTTCTTAGTTTATAGTTTTAATTCGTTGTTTCACAACTATTTGACCGACCTAGCATCCTTTGTAATGAACTAGTTTAGTGCGTAGTTGAACACAAGTCCCTGAGAGACGACCTTGATATATACTACTCTAACCCATACACTTGCGGAGACCGTATCAAGTTTTTGGCGCCATTGCCGGGGATTTGTTTCTCCAGCTGCCATTAAACGAACGCACTCTGGTTGACAAGGTTATTAGTTTTTTTGATTTTCTTTATTATCACTCTTGATTACGCTTGGTGTTCTTGTTTCTTTCCTTTTTCAGGTTTATGCAAAAAGACTTCTCTTCCGAATTCAACCCCGAAAACGAACGCAGGTTACGGGAGAGAAAGAAGAAAGCAAGACTGGAGAAAGAACAACAAGAACAGCAAGAAAGGCGAGAAGAGGAGCAAGCTAGACCCAAAGGAGAAGAGATGGCTGAAGAGCAACGTACGTTGGGGCAATAAGTGACGCCCAACGTTACCAACCCTCAATCCGCCATCGCCGTCCCTGCTGTTGCAGCAGCCGACTTCGAACTACGACAGTCGCTGATCAATTTGGTGTCCAAGCCATCGTTCCATGGGCTGCAAAGTGAGGATCCAGATTGCCATCTCCGCCAAGCCTGCAACATGTTCAAGGCAAACAACGTCTAGGAAGATGCAATCAAACTGAGGCTCTTCCCGTTTTCTTTAGAAGGCAAAGCATCGGAGTGGCTTGACTCGCTCCCACCCAACTCAATTACCACGTTCAACGAACTCACCAACATGTTCTTGGTAAAGTATTTTCCTCCCATCAAGCTTACTAGCTTGAGGAACCAGATATCAACGTTCACCCAAGAACCTAACGAGTCGCTCTACGAAGCTTGGGAAAAATTCAAGGAACTCCTCCGTCAATGTCCTCAACACGGATTCGAACCTTGGGTCCCAATTGAGTCATTCTTCAATGGAGCAAACGAATCCACGAGAGGAAGCATCCTCTCGGAAGTAGAAGGCGATCTCATGGACAAAACCGTGGTTAGATGGTGTATGGAGACAACCCTGGTTACGAGACCCCTGAAAAGTCTGAAAAACCTAGAATAGCCAAGGTAGACATGAAACTTGACCAAACCGAGGGAATCATGACACCCTTAGTACTACCTAAAAAGGGAGACCCATGAAGCTTCAAGATCCCTTGTCAGTTAGATGGTGTATCGACTGAATATACTTTATGTGACACGGGTTCTGGGGTTAATATTCTTCCAAAGTCCTTCCTAACGAAGTCAAACCATAGGGAGCTAAAAGTGACTAGTGCAACTCTTCACCTGGCTGATAAGACCCTTAGGCAACCCTTGGGAGTCTTAGATAAAGTCCCTCTTAAGGTAGGAGAACGCCTTATACCTGTAGACTTCATGGTCCTAGGCACTGGAGAGGACTCCTCAACACAGATTATCTTAGGCAGGTGTGGACACCAGGATTTTGACGCACAGATAAGACAAATAATAAAAGTAAAGAAGAGAAGAGAAAATCGATAAATACATGCATTTACATGTATTTTGCTCACCTAAATTCACATGTATGATCACATGTGAGCTTACCTAGCTACATGTACATTTTTTTTTTTATAAAAATGAAGCCATGTAAGTCCTATGAGCTAAAGCCAGAGGTCGCGAGATCCAATCCTCACAAAAACATTAAAAAAACATCTCTCAAAAGCTCAATACAATCACTCTCTCCGTCCAGTCTGAACCTCACATTCCCTAGGCAGTCTACCTTCATAATATCACCGTTCATGCATGCATGGACGAAAGGGATTCATCCCCCCTGCCTGGCGGCCGGTCGGCCTTAGTGACTCCGCCCACACATGGTCAATTGACCTCGTGCCACCGTCCATGGAAGATCATTCCCCCTACTGCCTTGGTATTCTACATCAATCCGGAGACTACGAGGTGAAGTATGTATTTGTATACACGCCTTCTCTCTACTTAGCCTATAAATACCTCTCCTCTCTAAGCCAAACTCACTAATTCATTTCACTCACCAATTCACTCATCTATCCTTCCTCCAACTCATTCTCTAATCTCCAATTCTCTCTACTTCTCTCTACTTCTTATACCCTCATATCATCTCTCTTATCATCATCCTACTACCATCCTTATTATCTTCCATCACGTTTCTTACCACCATAACCCTCATCCTTTTCCCTCACAAAAACCCTAAACACATATCCTATTCTATCCATCCCAAACTCAACAAAAAGCCCTAGCTTAAACACATTCAAAGGCACAAAAGAAGCCTTCTTATCATCCTTTTTTTACCCTATCTTTATCCTTTCTTTTCTACCATATTTTCCATCATTCTTTGGATCCATCTCGGCACTTTGAGAGGAGGTTTCTAAAGGTATCAAGAGGATTCTTCAAGCACCAAGAGGCTAGGCAAGGCTTTCCCCAAAACAAATTTGCAATGTAAGCTTTACAAAAAAGTTACTCGGAGGTACCCTAACTTTCGGTGAAATGTTTTTCAAGTACCCCAACTTTTCAAAACTCATTTTGGGGTACCCTTACTTTTTGGGTTAGAAATTATTAGGTGTTTATCCTACCAATAGGTTCTTCCACAAGTTCTGCATCCAACCAGCCCTCAATTCCTTGAGTCTGGTTCTCAAACACTTTTGACTCTCATTCATCTAAACCTCAACTACTTGAATCTCAACTCACACTTACTAACTTTCAAGAAATGTTTTGAGGAGAGTAATAGGGTGTTATGAATAGGAAGGGGTGAAATAGTTTGTGACTCATGAACTTCAGTAAGTTCATAAAATATCTGTCACTCTTTCTCTTAGAGATTTTCATATTAGAAATTCTTGAAGTGCAAGAAACTAAAGAAGAAGAATAAGGGTATTTCGGTCACTTAATAAAATTGATGGCCGGAAAAGCACCAAATAATTACTAACCCAAAAAGTAAGGGTACTTGAAAATGAGTTTTGAAAAGTTGGAGTACTGAAAAATAGTTTCCCCAAATATCAGGGTACCTCCGAGTAATTTTTTGTAAGCTTTAAGTGTTTTCTCCTTGTAAATAATTGTGTATGTTTGTATCTTTTATCATGTACCATCTTTGTTGGAGTAAATTACATCTACCCTACTTGACATTTGTGGTAATAATTTTTGCACGCCCGACATTTGTGAAATAATTTTCACCTTACCCGACATTTAGTGTAACGTCCCGGAAATTAAATTATAGAAAAGTCAAAGTCAAACTAACATTAACGGAAAAATTACAGCGGAAGTCTCAACTCTTATTTGGGGCGTCACTGTCGTATCCCCGAAGAAATACAAGGCAAGAAAGGAAACTAACAACCGTTCAACTATAACAAACTGAACAACTTCAAACTTAGAAACAAACTTAACATGACTAACTTCAAGTCTTTCTGAATTGAAACATAACAATACTAATAAAAACCAAGCATACCAAGCCTCACTGTTAATTCCCGTTCCCAACATATTGATCATCACCTGAAAACAAAACATTTCAAAAATGAAGGGGAAATGTCAATAATGTCTACCTCTAACCGTTAAAAACAATTCAAGTTCATTTCAATTCATTTGAGGGAGATGGAACAAGTTAAACCTTTTCACAAACCTTTAACCCTTCTAACTGTT
Source organism: Portulaca oleracea (assembly GCA_029582165.1). NCBI lineage: Eukaryota > Viridiplantae > Streptophyta > Magnoliopsida > Caryophyllales > Portulacaceae > Portulaca > Portulaca oleracea. Next base: position 33,680,825 of record CM055870.1, on the reverse strand, counting down.
TTACTTAACCCAACCAATTCATTTTATTATGCGGGCGGGATACCACATCCCTTAGAGTAACATCGCCTACCACAGGCATCAGGAGTTCCACTACCACAGGCATCAAGAGTTCGCCTACCACAGGCATCAAAGTATTCGCCTACCACAGGCATCAAAGGAGTTTCCGTACCATAGGCATCAAAGTATTCACCGACCACAGGCATAAAAAAAGTTCGCCTACCACAGGCATCAAAAGAGTTCGCCTACCATAGGCATCAAAGTATTCGCATACCACAAGCATAAAAAGAGTTCGCCTATCATAGGTATCAAAGTATTCGCCTACCATAGGCATAAACATAATAAACCCGCTTAATGTTTCACTTTGAATTATTAGTATCTTATGTAAACCTCAGCTCACAGCTCTCAAGTCAAACCCAACCCAATTATCAAAACCAATAATAAAACCACTGATAAAAGACCATCCACTTTCTCAACTCATAAAACAAAGTACAACAATTACAAACAGTTATCCAAAACAGATGGTCACGTTTTGCACATAAAGTCCCCTTTCGGGATGCAATTCTCAAAATAGATTAGAAAACATCAAAACACATTTGAACAGCATCCCAGTGGGGATTAGAGCATAGACATTACCTGGTTAGCTTCACTTCACAGCAAAAACGAACACAGTTGAGCTCACTAACGACTCGAATTAGCTCGGGCTTAAAATAGAAATAACTATTCTAATCAAAACGCGCCCTTTAAAGTTAGTATTAACTACGTTCTACCTAACCCTCCCCTAGGAACACAATAGGTTCCCATCATTCATGAATTCACACTTTAAATTACTCAAGACATTCCAAGTAATCACATAACAAGATCAAAACAACATTTTCACTCAACAACACATTCATTAGTAATTAACATCCACAAGACAGATTATAGCATCCACATAAAAAGGGCCATAACTTGACATCCCGACATCATATGGGTTTGGTTTTTGAGTTTTCGGAAACTTCGGGATGTCTACTAAAACTCTTATTTTGAACTCGAGACCAAAGACATGCTCTAATGTCCTCAACAACGGTCATCAATTCAAACTGTCCAGAACTAACCTAGGTCTGGTAATCGGGGTATAACTCGATTTATACAACTCCAAAGTCCGATCCGTAAAATTCCTATGAAAGCTAACATCTAAGGGAACCTTAAGTTCAAAGGGTTCGATCAAAGGACAAGTATACGTATCGTGCCGACCCGTTCTTTACACCCTATCGAAACTGTTCCGTTCCTGGTTCCCATATAGTTAATAATTTCGGTTCTCACTTTCACCATTCGATCTCGGGGTTCTAATCTGGGCTTAAAACAGTAACTAAGGGTAAGGGTATTTAGTATAATCGAACCAAGGTCTAAACATCAACTTCCTACCATCAAAACTAAAATGTAAAACATGAAAACAACTTTAATATTTTCTCTAACCCTAAAACATGCATGAAATAATAATAATATTACCCTAAACATGATTTACAATAAAAACAAAGTACATCACATATAATCGAACATTAATAATTTAAACTACAATTATTACAAACTTTAATACATCAAATTAGAACACAAAAAATAATAATTTAGACAAATTTACACACTTAACTCATATTACAAGATTTAATAAAAAGAATAATAAGGATAATATAAAGAATAATAAAGAACCTAGAAACAACAAAGAAAACTCAAATTGGAAATTAGGGTTTACGTAATAGGTCCAGTGCTGGTGGTTTCCGATGAGCAGGGCGGTGACGGGGGTGGCGGCCCAGGCTTGAAATATCTATTCACACAAAAGGAGCTAAACCTTAGGCAGACTCGATGGTTGGAGTTTCTGAAGGACTACGATGTGAACTTTCAATATCATCCCGACAAAGCAAATGTAGTGGCTGATGCCCTAAGTAGGAGACCCTATCCTGCTGTAAACCACTTGATGATGATACTGCACGAGCTGTGCGAGGAGTTTAGGAGATTGGAGCTTAACATGGTGACACCAGGAAGGAAAGCTGTACTGAATGCCATGGAGTTACAATCTACTCTCATGGAAGAGATCAAGAGGACTCAAGAACTGGATTTGCAGCTTGTCAAGATACAGGAGGAAGTTTTGCAGCGGAAGGCCCCTGGTTTCGTGATTCATAAGGATGGTACCTTATGATTTCATAACCGCATCTGTGTACCTAACATGGAGGAGCTGAAGAGGAAGATTTTAGAAGAGGGGCACAACACACCATATTTTGTGCACCCAGGGGGGAACAAGCTTTACAAGGATTTGAAGTAGATGTTCTGGTGGAGTAATATGAAACAAGAAGTGGCGGACTTTGTGGCGAAATGCCTCACATAACAACAGGTCAAGGCAGAACATCAACGACCTGCCGGACTTCTGCAGCCGCTGGGCGTTCCTGAGTGGAAGTGGGACTCGATATCCATGGACTTCGTAGTGGGTCTACCCAAGACTAGGCGGAAACACAACGCAATATGGGTGATTGTAGACCGATTGACCAAGTCAACTCATTTTCTAGCCATCGCCAACAACTGGTCCCTGGACCAGCTAGCGCAGGCCTATGTAAGAGAGATCGTAAGAGTACATGGAGTCCCCAGTTCTATAGTCTCGGACAGAGACACTAGATTCTAGTCTAGTTTTGGAAGAAGTTGCAAGAGGGTTTGGTACCAAACTCAAGTTTAGCACCGCCTTCCACCCAGCTACTGATGGGCAGACTGAGAGGACCATCCAAACCCTCGAAGATATGCTACGAGCATGCGCATTAGATTTCAAGGACTCGTGGGATGACGTGCTGACTCTCATTGAATTCTCATACAAAAATAGTTATCACGCTAGTATTGGGATGTCACCTTTCGAAGCTTTATATGAGACGAGATGTAGGACTCCCCTCTGTTGGCAAGACATCGATGAAGCTCTAACGATCGGACCAGACCTAATACAGGCCACTACTTAGAAGATTCAGATCATTCAAGATAAGATGAAGGCAGCACAAATTCGACAAAAGAGCTATGCTGATAGGAGGAGAAGACCTTTAGAGTTCGAAGTTGGAGAATACGTGTTTTTACGGGTTTCACCCACGAAAGGAGTTATGAGATTTGGTCAGTCGGGGAAGTTGACACCATGATTTATCGGGCCATATCCAATCTTGGAATGTATTGGAGAAATTGCCTACAAGTTACAGCTGCCAGGATAACTTCCAAGAGTGCACAATGTCTTCCATGTGTCACAACTCAAGAAGTATGTCCTCGACCCAAGCTACGTGATTGATCTGAGCCGCTTCAGCTACAAGAAGATTTGACATATGAGGAGCAACCGCTGGAAATCTTGGATCGTAGAGAAAAATAACTTAGAAGGAAAGTTTTTCCGTGGGTGAAAGTACGATGGGCAAATCATGCCACAACGGAAGCATCCTGGGAAACATACGAAGAGATGAGAACGAAGTACCCTCACTTGTTTCACTCTTAAAGGTACGTCAAGTTTCGAGGACGAAACTTCTTTTAAGGAGGTAATGATGTAAAACCTCGAGTTTTAGGAAGAACGTAGTTGTTGGGATTGTTACCGAAACGTTAGGTCTAAGTTTAAGTTTCGAGGACGAAACTTCTTTTATGAGGTAATGATGTAAAACCCCGAAAAATCCAAAGATGTTGACCGTGACGTCGTTAGTAAATTAGGTTTGACTCCGTCAATTGTTAATTGTTATTTGTTCATTTGTGTTTGTTTTTTTACTAACACTTGAGCTCATAGGATCGTTGAGGGACTAACAAGGTGTAGGACCCGGGAAAAAGCTTCCAATGGTGTCCTACGCGATGTTAGGCGAATTGAAAGAGGTGTCTAGTCTTTAAGGGATTTAAATTGAATTTTTATTAATCAAAATGTTCAAACGCAATCTTGAATTTAATTAATTTTATTACCAGAAAATGTCATTGCTCAGAAAATAATATAGCACAAAATACGAGGAGAATCCACGGTGAATCGAGACCTCAATTTTCTGATTCGTTTCTTTCTGTGATATAACTTCCCGTGCAATTAAATTTTCTAGAAATAAAAGGCAAAATTTGAAAAGAAAGCGAATGAATCAAATTGAATAAATTATAGAGTCGCCAATTAATTTTTGGTGAGAATTAATAAACTCGAATTAGACTCCGTAAACCACGAACCCTGAGATTCAGATCCGGGGGTATGGTTACGAATTGGAAAGTAAAAACTTCGAATCCGCCCATTCAAAGAACGGACTCTACTAAATTTGTTCGTTAAAGAAGAGAGTAGAAGAGGCGAATTAACTAGATTAATCTAAATTATTTAGATGCATGCGAAGAATTAAAGTGCGATAAATAAATAAATGCGATGAATAAATAAATGCGATGAACGAAACATAAATAAATAAAGAACGAAATTGAAGTTGTGATTTCAAGTAATCCGGTTCAGATTAGTCGTAATTGATTTTATGCATCAGGATTACAACAGTATAAGTGATTACAAGAAAATAAAAACGAACAAAATAAATATGCCAAGAGTTAATGTATGCAAATGATGAAGAGAGGAGAAGGAGAAGAAGAGAGGGAGAAGAGGAAGAAGAAATCACCTAGTGTCAATACTTCTAGGCGATTCGGTGTAAAGAAAAATGATGGGAGTGAGGTTGTATTTATAGGGGAAATGGAGTGAGGAAACTAGGGTTATGAAATAAAGAGGGGTAGCTGGGCCATTTTGATCAGCAGGAGGCCCAGTATGTTAGAATGAAAGGAAGCGGGCCATCATGTGTTGGGTTATTTTGAGCTGCTTAACTTCAAACGACCATAACTTTCTCATACGACCTCCGATTAACTTGATTCAAGTGTCGTTTGAAAGCTTGTAATGAGTAATTGTAGCTCCCAAAATTAGGAAACTCATAGAGGTCGGTGGAAAGTCGGTAATTTAAAGCAAAGGCTCAGGTACATGAATGAAGGGATGAGTTTTTGGAATATTTGAACGTGGATGGGCCAGAAATAGAAATGGGCTAATGTGAAAGGCTTATTGTAGAGGAAAATTTATTTGGGTTTTTTGTGGGCTTTTCATCATTTATGCATTTCAAGAATACTTGGCATTTAATCCTAAAAAGTAAAAATGCTCAAAATAAATTACATAATTACAAAGTTGAACTACGACAAAATTCAACGTCTACAATTATCCCCCACTTTGATCGAGTCCGAGTAGGACGCTAATCGAAGTAGTTTGATGACGCTAAAACTGATATGCCCCGGGAGCGAAGTCTCGAGGCTGGACAACACTTGGAAGCTAACGTCCTGTGCCGCATGTATGACTTGTAGCTTATTGACATTCGGAAACGATATCCTATGTATTTGTTGATTGTCGATGCTTGGAAGCAACTGTCCTACGCCTAACTGTACTTTCAAACTTCTGTCATCGTATTATAAACGCCCGATGACCAGCTGGACTAACATTGTACTACATCGTTGTTGATTTCCTAGTCTTTCCAAGTGTCGATGATGATTTTCCAGTCTTTCCCGGTGTCGAGATGATTGTCCAGTCTTTCCCGGTGTCGAGATGATTTGCCAGTCTTTCCCGGTGTCGATGATGATTTTCCAGTCTTTCCCGGTGTCGAGATGATTGTCCAGTCTTTCCCGGTGTCGATGATGGTTTTCTAGTCTTTCCCGGTGTCAAGATGATTGTCCAGTCTTTGGTGTCGATGATGGTTTTCCAGTCTTTCCCGGTGTTATGATGATTGTCCAGTGTTTCCCGGTGTCGATGATGATTGTCCAGTCTTTCCCGGTGTCGATTATGATTGTCCAGTCTTTCCCGGTGTCGTTGATGATTTTCCAGTCTTTCCCGGTGTCATGATGATTATCCAGTCTTTTCCGGTGTCGATGATGGTTTTCCAGTCTTTCCCGGTGTCTATGATGATTTTCCAGTCTTTCCCGGTGTCGATGATGATTTTCCAGTATTTCCCGGTGTCATGATGATTGTCAAGTCTTTCCCGGTGTCGATGATGATATTCTGGTGATTTTTCAATCCTTGAGAGTGTAATCAAAATCTCAGAGACCCAAAGTGTTTTTAGGTTTTCATCATTCTAATTTTTCTCGTCGGGATTTCAAGCTTAAACCTTGGATAATATTTGGGCTTCATCTCACATAGTCCCCAGTGTCTATCTGCAGGCGACGACCTTGTTGTTGTCGGGTCTTCCAAACCTTCTCATAAGCTAATTCTTCATGCCAATGAAGGTTGTTGAGTGGGTAATTATCAGCTCCCCGGCGACGACCACGATGATGACATGCATGCAGTTGGTCTGCTATTCTACATGTAATGCATAGACTCGAGACTTATGATCCAGTTCTGTACTCATGCACGACTCTGAGTTTCAAGTGCTTGACTTCTTAATGCAACCTAACGCATACCTCTTAGTGACCCTGATGAGAGAATGCTATATGCACATATTCACATTATAATGCATGTTGTGCAATGCTACCGTTTTGAGAGCCCCCACTTTTTCTTCCCACAATGAAAGTAAAGAAATCCTAAATATCAAGTCAATTTTGAGGCGAGTTTCAGGACAAGGCAATGGGAAGCATGGAAACGATCACATGTGAGAAGCCAAGTGGTCTCATATACTTGACACATGAGCCATCTTGTGCGTTGTTATCGTTGAAACATTCATGAAGCTGGATGTTGTCGATGTCGAGTGATGAGTTAGCCCCCCCAGTTGTAACGCCGCAAAAAATGATATCAAGGGAAAGCTTGGCCCGCTTAAGCTGCCATAATGCAGATATTGAGTGACGAGCGAGCCCCCAGTTGGAATGACGCCGAAAACGATATCAATGGAAGACTCAACCTGCTTAAACTGCATGATGGGATAGTCAGGATGCTCGACTTTGATGTCATGGTTGGGAACCCCAAGCATTAAGAAGGATCAAGCGACAAGCCGCCTTGATTTCCCTTGCCTTTACTCTATCTTTCTTGGTTCTTTTATTTGGGTAGGAACATGTAAGCATACCAAGCCCCCAGTACTAGGGAACAAATAAATATCTCCAGGCAAGTCAGAATAATGGACCTAGGTGGGTGTTGTCTTCAAGTAACCCATATTTTGATGCAGGTGGCTTCTTGTTCTGGTAATAGAGTTATCCCTCACTCAGGTGTTCTGGAAGTGAGGATTAATTGACAAATCTAATGCATACACTAATGACCAAACTAGAAGAGCTCACAAGGTGAGGAGAAATGGAGGATGGATTATGGGAAAAGTAGGAATGGTGGTATAGAGAATATGTTTGCGAGTAGTTAGGCCCCAATGGTGAGCAGGGCGAGGCTATGGATGGTTAGGTGAGAGTAGTGATCAGATGTAATGGACAAGGTGATGAATGGATGGGTAGTTCGATGGAAAAATATTCGAACTGACGAAGGAAGGTGAGATGGTATTCGAACTGACGAAGATAGGTGTGAAGGTTTGAGGGGAAGGTTTTGGGATTTGTGCGAGTGACTTACAACTGCCTCTTTTTCTTGCTTCTTTCTTTTTTTCTTTTCTTTTTGTTTTTTTTTTTGGATTTTTTTTTTTTGGAACTACAGACCTTCAGCTTATACTTCTCCTATCAATGAATGTTACCCGCAACACATTATTTGGCTTAGGTGGGTTTAGGGATGAGATGGTCATAAAATGAATGACCGGGTTCGTGGTGGTGGCTAAGAAGATGGGGTGAGAAGGTAATAATGTAGGTAAAGCGGCTAGGTGAAAATGAAGGTGGTGATGATGTCAGTGGTAAGGGGTGGAAGCCTCCAATCATAGGCATGTCTTTCTGAGCTTCATGATTTATTTGATAGTGAGATTCACTTTTAGAGACAATTGGTCTTGTTCATTTGAATTCTCTCCTTTTGCCTAACCTGTTGGATGAATGTTCAGGTTAGCTTCTCTCCTCTTGATTTTTACTCATTTACCTCTCCTTTTGCCCAACGTGTAGGTGTTCATGTCGACCTCGTATTTTGTTTTTTTAAATGAAATTTGTCTTTCCTTTTGCCTAACTTCGCTTTGGCGGTGAAGTTAGCCTCTCTTCTCTCCATTAACCTTGGACTTGGGGTAGGACAAAAAAGAAAAAACATAGAATGAAGGTTTGATCGAGATGTGAAATGGAGTGAAAGATGTAAGCAGATGGATGTGTCAGACTTGGATGGTCATATGGGTGAGTGAGCTCTTCAATTCAATCAGGAATGCGAGCACAAGATTATTTCCTTAACAGTTTAGAAGCAAATGAAGGGTTGGGAAAGACAAGAGTTATAAAGAAATAAATTCATCTTTTTGAATGCAGCTAAGATGAATACATTAAAATCTACTTGGGATATATCCCAATTGACTCTGAAAATACAATGGGCCACACACCTAAAATTTGAAAATATACAACATTAGGAGTTCTATATACGAGTCATGCCATCTTCACCTATAGTTTCCCTTCTTTATTTACCTCTCCTTTTGCCCAACTTGTGGGTGTTCAAGTTTGCAATCCCTTCTTCATTTATTTATTTGGTTTGATTAGCCTCTCCTTTTGCTTAACCCCAAGTGAGTTCTTGGAGTTAACCCCTTTTCTCTTTGTTAACCTTGGTTTGATTTGATTGGCCTCTCCTTTTGCCTAACCCCAAGTGAGTTCTTGGAGTTAACCCCTCTTCTCTTTGTTAACCTTGGATCTGACAAAATGCGAAGAGTAGGAATATGATGGACATGATATCACATTCAATCAGTGATTATCAAGAAGAGTTGTTGGAGCTGGTGAAAAGCTTGAAGTCTCCATGATCTGATTCTAGCCCAAGATTTGACTCTTGACATTTTATGTCCTATTTTGCCTTGTATGGAAACCATAAACCTCAAAAATTAACATTGACATTTACCAACCCAAATGCCTAGCGACCTATATGAGACAACCTAATGCAAACAATGCCTATACGATGAAAGAACATTTTTTTTGGTATGGACTCGCCCACTATTGGGTTTGCATGAGGACTCTTAACCTTGAATGATGCTATGTACATGATGAGGGGAGATATCCATCAAGTCATCATAAAATCGAATCAACATTAAAATTTTGGGACTCAAATTTAGTTAACGACCGGAAGGATGCCTTAGGGGCCAAACAATACTTAGGGTTGAGTGAAGTCGAACTTGAATCTCAAGCTTAGTCAAACCTCTTTGACTTGGGCCTAAGACAGACCTTTTGGGCCTACTTTAATCTCGTTTGAATATTACCCAAACTAAAGTAATGTTTGAGGGAAATGCAAGTGTTGGACCGACTCCCTTTAAAATGAAATGTACAATTAGCACATAATTAGCACGTTAATTTTTTTTAAGAAAACCAAAAAAGAAAGAAATGCACATAGCATACAAATGAGTGTTACCATCCTAACCATGCTTCTAGGTTCGAAGTTTAGGGTAAGTTTCCTAAAGGTTTCTATGCTCATGTTTCGCACGGGCCATAAATTCTATGGAGTTCATAGTAATACGGGTAGTGTGTTTCTCACAAAATTTAAGGAAAAATGTAAATTCATAATCGCTAAAATTTTGGAGTAATTCATGAGTGGGAAATGGTTATGATCTTCCTGAAATGTGGAATTCATTTTCTCGAAGTCATAAACGCACTTTGCCCGAAAGGGAAATTTAGGGTTAAAAACCTACACGATACCTTTTGGTTCTTCCCGATTTAAAAAATCGAAAAGTAGGCCCGTATGCAAAAATGCCTACTAAATAATAAAAATTAAAAGAATTAATTTCTCGTTTCTACTCAAATATTTAAAAGACCGATTTTTCGAGTTTTACCCTCTTAAAGTAAGTACCCAGCGGAGTCGCCATTTCTAGGATCCGGGAAAAAACTTCCAATGGTGTCCTACGCGATGTTAGGAGAATTGAAAGAGGTGTCTAGTCTTTAAGGGATTTAAATTGAATTTTTATTAATCAAAATGTTCAAACGCAATCTTGAATTTAATTAATTTTATTACCAGAAAATGTCATTGCTCAGAAAATAATATAACACAAAAAACGAGGAGAATCAACGGTGAATCGAGACCTCAATCTTCTGATTCGTTTCTTTCTGTGATATTACTTCCCGTGCAATTAAAGTTTTCTAGAAATAAAAGGCAAAATTTGAAAAGAAAGCGAATGAATCAAATTGAATAAATTATAGAGTCGCCAATTAATTTTTGGTGAGAATTAATAAACTCAAATTAGACTCCGCAAACCATGAACCATGAGATTCAGATCCGGGGGTATGGTTACGAATTGGAAAGTAAAAACTTCAAATCCGCTCGTTCAAAGAATGGACTCTACTAAATCTGTTCGTTAAAGAAGAGAGTAGAAGAGGCGAATTAACTAGATTAATCTAAATTATTTAGATGCATGCGAAGAATTAAAGTGCGATAAATAAATAAATGCGATGAATAAATAAATGCGATGAACGAAACATAAATAAATAAAGAACGAAATTGAAGTTGTGATTTCAAGTAATCCGGTTCAGATTAGTCGTAATTGATTTTATGCATCAGGATTACAACAGTATAAGTGATTACAAGAAAATAAAAACGAACAAAATAAATATGCCAAGAATTAATGTATGCAAATGATGAAGAGAGGAGGAGAAGAAGAGAGGGAGAAGAGGAAGAAGAAATCACCTAGTGTCAATACTTCTAGGCGATTCGGTGTAAAGAAAAATGATGGGAGTGAGGTTGTATTTATAGGGGAAATGGAGTGAGGAAACTAGGGTTATGAAATAAAGAGGGGTAGCTGGGCCATTTTGATCAGCAGGAGGCCCAGTATGTTAGAATGAAAGGAAGCGGGCCACTGCGGACCAGTGTGTTGGGTTATTTTGAGCTGCTTAACTTCAAACGACCATAACTTTCTCATACGACCTCCGATTAACTTGATTCAAGTGTCGTTTGAAAGCTTGTAATGAGTAATTGTAGCTCCCAAAATTAGGAAACTCATAGAGGTCGGTGGAAAGTCGGTAATTTAAAGCAAAGGCTCAGGTACATGAATAAAGGGATGAGTTTTTGGAATATTTGAACGTGGATGGGCCAGAAATAGAAATGGGCTAATGTGAAAGGCTTATTGTAGAGGAAAATTTATTTGGGTTTTTTGTTGGCTTTTCATCATTTATGCATTTCAAGAATACTTGGCATTTAATCCTAAAAAATAAAAATGCTCAAAATAAATTACATAATAACAAAGCTGAACTACGACAAAATTCAACGTCTACACAAGGGTATATCGGTAATTTCATGGGTTTTATTATTATTAGTATTACTCTTATTATTATTAGAATTACTATTAATATTATGTGATTATTAAAATTGTTATATGAATAACTATGTGAATATTATTTGTTATGTGAATATTAATTGTTATGTGATTATGATTATTATCATTAATATTATTATTATTATTATTATTGTTATTAGTTTTTTTTTTTCCAGAAAATCTGATTCTATTGGGTTGGATTAGGATTAAGAGTAGTATTAGTTGGGCCCTAATTGTCTGATATAAAAGCTAGTTTTTCCCTCTCAAACCCAAAACTCATCTCAAACCTTAACCCTACACCTCTCCCTCTCTCCCTCTCTCTCTGCAACCGGCGCCCAGACCGCCGCCCCATCCATCGTGGGTCGCCGGAAACCGTCGCAGCAACCACCGCCTTCTCTCTCTTTCTCTCTCGCCTATGGACGGTCTCACGCCCTTGCTTGCACCACCGCAACCGCCACTCTTGCCCTCGTCACCGGAGTCGCAGTTGCCGCTGGAGTCGCTGCCCACCGGAGCCGTCGTTGACGTCGCCCATAATGAGGGACCTGAAGTTGCTGTTGTGCTGTCGTGCGAACCCTACTTGTCGTGACTCAACCACGCCACCAACACCACCCGCGGTCACCTCCTGACCGGCCACCACCCCCGTCACCGCCCTGGTCATCGGAAACCACCAGCGCTATAGCTATTACGTAAACCCTAATTTCTAGTTTGAGTTTCCTTTGCTGTTTCTAGGTTCTTTATTATTCTTTATATTATCCTTATTATTCTTTTTATTAAATCTTTTAATATGAGTTAAGTGTGTAAATTTGTCTAAATTATTATGTGTAATTTTTGTGTTCTAATTTGGTGTATTAAGGTTTGTAATAATTGTAGTTTAAATTATTAAGGTTCGATTATATGTGATGTACTTTGTTTTTCTTGTAAATCATGTTTACGGTAATGTTATTATTATTTCATGCATGTTTTAGGGTTAGAGAAAGTATTAAAGTTGTTTTTATGTTTTACTTTTTTGATGGATAGGAAGTTGATGTTTGGACCTTGGTTGGATTATATTAAATAACCCCTTACCCTTAGTTACTGTTTTAAGCCCAAATTAGAACCTCGAGATCGAATGGTGAAAGTAAGAACCAAAATTAACTACTATATGGGAACCGGGAACGGGACAATTTCAATAGGGTGTAAAGAACAGGTCGCCACGATAAGTATAATTTTCCTTTGATCGAACTTTTGAACTGAAGGTTCCCTTAGATGTTAGCTTTCATAGGAATTTTACGGATTGGACTTTGGAGTTGTATAAGTCGAGTTATACCCCGATTACCAGACCTAGGTCAGATCTGGACAGTTTGGATTGATGACCGTTGTTGAGGACCTTAGAGCATGTATTTGGTCTCGAGTTCAACATAAGAGTTTTAGTACACATCCCGAGGTTTCCGAAAAGTCCAAAACCAGACCCATATGATGTCGCGAAGTCAAGTTATGATCCTTTTTATGTGGATGCTATAATCTGTCTTGTTGATGTTAATTACTAATGAATATGTTGTTGAGTGAAAATGTTGTTTTGATCTTGTTATGTGATTACTTGGAATGTGTTGGGTAATTTAAAGTGTGAATTGGTGAATGATGGGAACCTATAGTGTTCCTACGGGAGGGTTAGGTAAAGGTAGTTAATAATAACTTCGAAGGGCACGTTTTGATTATACTTTGCTTTATGAGTTGAGAAAGTGGATGGTCTTTTATCAGTGGTTTTATTATTGGTTTTGATAACTGGGTTGGGTTTGACTTGAGAGCTGTGAGCTGAGATTTGCATAAGATACTAATAATTCAAAGTGAAACATTAAGCTGGTTTATTATGTTGATGCCTGTGGTAGGCGAATACCTTTAGTGCCTGTGGTACGCGAATACCTTTGATGCCTGTGGTAGGCGAATACTTTGATGTCTGTGGTAGGCGAATTCTTTTGATGCCTGTGGTAGGCAAATACTTTGATGCCTGTGGTAGGCGAACTCTTTTGATGCCTGTGGTAGGCGAATACTTTGATGCCTATGGTAGGCGAACTCTTGATGCCTGTGGTAGGCGAACTCCTGATGCCTGTGGTAGGCAATGTTACTCTAAGGGATGTGGTATCCCGCCCGCATAATAAAATGAATTGGTTGGGTTAAGTAAAACAGTTAGAAGAGTTAAAGGTTTGTGAAAAGGTTTGAGTTGTTCCCTCTCCCTCAAATGAATTGAAATGAACTTGAATTGTTTTTAATGGTTAGGGGTAGACATTGTTGAGATTTCCCCCTTATTTTTGAAAGGTTTTGTATTCAGATGATGATCAATATGCTGGAAACGGGAATTAGCAGTGAGACTTGGCATGCTTAGTTTTTATTAGTATTGTTATGTTTCAATTCAGAAAGACTTGAAGTTAGTCATGTTAAGTTTGTTTCTAAGTTTGAAGTTGTTCAGTTTGTTATAGTTGAACGGTTGTTAGTTTCCTTTCTTGCCTTGTGTTCCTTCGGGGATACTGCAGTGACGCTCCAAATAAGAGTTGAGACTTCCGCTGAAATTTTTCCGTTTACGTTAGTTTGACTTTGGCTTTTTTATAATTGAATTTCTGAGGTGTTACCTTAAGTGAAAGTAATTTTTAGTTGCACAATTCGATTACTTCTCATCGGAAATGAGAAAAATACAATAATGCCCCTACATGACTATGTGAATGTACCATGTTGCCCATAATATTGAGAAGGAAATGACTTAAGTGACCCTTTCATTGTTTTATCTAGAAAAAGGTGTGTCGAAACTCCAAATAAAAAACACCAACAGTCGATTCCTCTCACACTTCTCTTCTTCAACACTCTCCTGTTAATGCCATATGAATTAATATTAAAGGTAAAAAAGTCAATTCATATTTAATTGAAAGTCATATGAATTAATATCAAGGGTAAAAATGTAAATTCATATATATCTTTTTAATTTTCGCCGGAAAATCCAACAAAAATCAATTATAAAATATCTTAGGAGGTTTAAATTTATAAACGCTTAATGTCAGGTAAGGTAAAAATTATTTGTAACAACCCGCCCTAAACCCGTATTAATTAAGGCCTTAATCACGGTGATTAACTAAATTACGCTGTTAAAAATTTTCTTTCTTCTACGTTAATATGGTTATTACTGTTATTATTATTATTATTTATTTTTATGCGCGACAGGTCTCGAGCAAGGCGATGGTTAAACGGGTTGATTTTATGTTATCTCGAATTTAAAGTTATAATTATTATTACGAGTTTATGAATACTTTTACGATAAGTTTTATAATTCATTTTATCGTTCTCAATTTTACGCTTGTAACCGAAGAAGGTTATATTAATTTTAATTCCCATTTCGATTATGATTTATGTTATCCAACCTTCCTAATCACATTTATGGTCCAATTTATTTTAATAAGTGTTATCCTACTAATTTATTTTATTTGGTTCAATACTAGTAAATTTTACCCAGTTTATTTCCAAGTAATTTTATTTAATCGTATACTAAATTATTTTACCAAGTTTATGTTCATTAATTTTTATTTAGTCAATACCAATTATTTTACCTAGCTAGTTTATATTACTAATTGTCTAAGTTATTTTTACAACCTAGAGAGTTTTATTTAAGGGGTTTATTTATATAAGAGGGGGAGAGGGACTAAGGTCTTTTATTTCATTTCCTAAATCAGATTTTACACAACACTCCCCTCTCCTCCCTCCTTCTCTTCACACCAAAGAAACCCCGTCCCTCTGTTCCGCGCCTAAGGTCACCAGGTGGTGGCCGAGTCACCTTCTTCCCCCTCTCTTGTGTTTTCTCCTCCAAGTTCTTCTCCAAGTGGTATAATCTCAAACCCTAACTTTATCCTTATGTTTCAAATCTGAAATTTCATTTATAAATTGTGTTTTCTTGAAGTTCTGCAGCTCTTTTATGATTTCTAAGCATGAATTTAAGTTGTGGTTAAGTTGGGTTAATTAGGGTTTGAGTTTGAGAAGGATGCATGTGTAGTTAATTGGATTTTGGATGAGTTCTTGCTAAGTTCTTGTTGAATGTTGAAATTCTTGCTTGCATGTGGGTTTTGGAGGAGAAATATGATGATTAAGGGACTGATTTGGGTTGTTACTATGTTAATTAAGTGGTTATATACATGGATGATATGAATTTAGTGTGGAATGGGTGAAAGAGTGTTAATTCAAGTGTTAATTATAGTTGCATGTGTAATCTTTGGTTGCATATGTGTTTCATGAGCTTATTTGGGTAATCTCTAAGTATTAAAATCTGGAAGAACCATGAGTAATTGTTAATTTGGGCTTTGGATGTGAATTAGTACAAGTTAGAGGCCAAAGGAGGCACCAAAGTAAGAATTAAAGTCATAGAAAGTTTCTGTCTAAGTATCTGATTTTTACAGAGAATGTAAAATGTGAGTTTTGCCCAGATTTTTACTGGAAATGATAGCCCAAATGTTTATCTAACTCTAGGCTTTGGAATTTCGAGAATCCGGTATGTGTAGCCCGAGATATGAGCAAAACCGTGAAAGGGTGCAATTATATACGTGTTCTGAGTCAGTATCTTCTTGCTAAGTTTTCGTCCATTTGGAGACTTTATGGGCTTAGGTGATAAACATAAAAGTTTTAGGTTGTTCTTCAAGATTTTCGGAAACATAAGGTTTGCGTCCATACGATATCGGGAGAGTGAGATATGAGGCTGTGTTCGAGGGCTGTCAACAAAGTTTCTGCCCAGAATTTATTTCCTTAATTCTAACTTTAAGGTTACACTTTTATATCTTAGGAGGCTCTAATGAGATGTCGACCTTTGTGTCATTGTTAAGATGGATTGAGTAGGTTTTCTAAGTTGATTTAAGCTATGTTAGTGTTTGGGAATTACCTCCTAAAGGTTTATGGAAATACTAGCAAACCATGGGGTAAAGTGATGAGGTTTTAGGTTTGTGTAAGTGTTGTTGATGGCTAAGTCCTACTTTTGACTTTTTAACAAATTTATGGGTTTCCTCGATGTCTAAATAGCCCAAGGACCATCTCTTCTATGTATTCAATTCACTGGTCATTGGTTCGTAAACTTTCCAAAATTCATAATCATGTCTTTTTCTAAGTTTCGTCACTTGACAACGTTTCTTTCATGTTTTCTTTAATCGAATAGCTTCTCTTCTTAAGCCTTCAAGGACTCCAATTCTATACTCATCTAAGCTGGTTGTTAAGGATGCTTTATACATCATAAGCTTTCTTTGATCCTATTTAAGTTTCACGATAAGTTTCGCCTAATTTTCCAAGCCACATGATTAATTTCAAGTGCTCTGCTTCTGTCCGGCCCGTTTTCCGAGCCCTTCCTTTCTTTTTTAGCCTTCGAACCAGTTGACAAAGTCGTAGGGCGTGTTCTTCCCTTTCCGAAAAGTACTCGTTTGCAAAAATCGGAGTTTCCGAGCTCAAGTTATCACCAAATCTTTAATTGATCAAAAACTGAAATTTCTATTTTCTCATTTCCTTTTAAGTTATCAAGTTTTAAGTACTTTCATCCTAGCTTGTAAATGCAAGGACTTTATTTAAATTCTCAATTTTCTTATGCTCTTAATATAGTTTCCAAGTGGCCCAAACCGTCCCAAGCTCGAGGCACGTCGCTAGAGTTTTCTTCTACCCAAGGTACGCAAATTGTCCAACGTTTAACATTTTTCTTATCATTCAGTATATATATATTATCATCATGTCAAAGCTTTGACCTAATATCATTTATCACATTATTTTCAAAAGTGGTCCCGCCTTATTATATGCTAGCTAGTTACGTGATGTACTAGCCTTTAATTTTAGATGCTCCTGATCAGAGTGTCCTAATGACCTAGCCAGTGTCGACTGTCTAGCAGTCACCCAATCCAAATCTAGATCGATTTGGGCATGCGCGTGTGTGAGGTGCTTTGCATCGATCGTAAGGGGTACCACTCGTTTTCAATTATTCCAAGTTTAACTCCTTTATGTATGTACATATTTATCTATGCAACAATCCAGTTCATTCATGGTTTTTTTCCCCTTCCCCGTTTTCAAAATGTTTTTAGCACGCCGGCACTAGAAACCGTTTTCGAACGGTTGACGTGTTGGAGGTTTGTGTACTGAGTGTTTCCCCACTCACTTTTGCGTTGTTTTAATGTTTTGTTTTAGGCGGTCCGAGCTCCCAGGTTAAGGGCAAGGATAAGCAGAAGTAGGCGTGTACGCAAGCAAGGTAGTCTCGAATGGAAGTTTGGCCGATTCCGGTGCTTTCCTTATGATTAAAAGACCCCTTGGTTATGAAATTTGGGATGTAGTTTTTCCCTAATGGTTGTATAAGTTGAATTATTTATGTTTTGGTGGGTTTTAGTAAGAAGTGTTTGTTCAAAGTTTGGTTGTGGCTTTTGTGTTCTTGTTTGGTGTTTGGGTTTGTTGCCTTGTCCCGAGTGGGGACGGTGGTAATGCCTCCACCCTAGGTGTTCCGCTGCACTAATCACAGGCTTAGTGTGTGTTTAATGTTAATCTTGTGATTAAGGGTGTTGGGGTGTTACATTATTTCACCAATGTCGGGCGTGCAAAAATTATTACAACAAATGTCAAGTAGGGTAAATGTAATTTACTCATCCTTGTTGCATGATTCAATGAAATGATTCTATAAAGCATTTATCCATTTCCCTTTCAAATGTTATCAAAAGCACATCTTTAAACTTTTAGTAGAGTCTTTCCTTTTGTGAGAGGCGAACTCTTAAAGCCTTTACTTTTTGAGTTCGTAGCCTCACCCCTGAATCCATTCTTGGGTTTCGTAGGCAGAGTTTTTCTTTCTTTTATTTTTAGTTTTGTCTTGGCTTTTCCTTTAAAAAGTCGGGTGGCGACTCCCATTTCGAACCAAAATACATCGAGGATTTCATAAACTATGGTAAACATGGTTTTACAATGTACCGATGCAACTTTAGGGCATTCTTCTTATATTTCTAAATAATGTTTGCATAAATCACTCTCTTTCGAGCCTCACATCTAAATAAGCAAATTGGGTTAAATTTAGAAGAGTTTGGAACAAGCGGATGTTCGCTCTTAAAGGTTTAATTCAAGGACTCATAAAATGCGTAAGTAAAGGGAAAGTGATTTTACAAAATATTATTCATGAAATGTACGATTAATTCCTTAAAGGGTTTTCAAAGGTTAAACCCCAGCACAAATCACCGAATCACACACCCCAATCCGCGTGGACGTTCGGAAGCTTGAACAGCGAGGAAAAATGTCCACATGATTTTTGGCGACTCCACTAGGGAGTTTTTAAAGTGGGTAAAACTTGAAAAAAGTTTAGTGGGCTTTAAAATTTTTGGAAGGAAAATGAATTTTTACTTTATATTATTAGTCATACTTCGTAGGCATAATGCATTGCATATATCGGGGCACTCCCTTGACATGTAATATATCGTACGAGCACGTAAATCGACGGTTTAGGTTTTTTTTTCTTTTTAACCACAAAAAATAACCCATGGGATGCCGGACCGGTTATACTCAATTGGTGCTTTTACACCGAGAGAGCATTAGTCACCACATCCACTCATGTATCACTCTATGAGGTCTCCACTCGAGCCTTCAAGAACAACACCCCACTCATTCAAGTTGCCTTTACAACAAGAATTCACCGGGGCGAGTATATGAGCTGCTAAGCCTTATCTAGCCAATAAACCGCTTTGTACATAGACTATGGTTTAGGATATCCCTTGTTCATATGTAAGCTATGTGCTATGTGTTTAATTTCATTGTAAAGAGTCGGCCTAAGTTTAGGAGTGTTGTTCTAGTCCATATAGTAATCATTGGGCTGAGAGGAGTCATGTTTACAACTAAGTTAATTAACCTAAAAAATTATGGTTAACCCAGTGGTTGGACCCATTTATCTATAAAGGTTGATTCTCTTGGATCATAAAGTAAACTCAACTCGCCTTTGATGATTCTATTTGACCCTTTGTGACATCTCCTTAACGAAGCTCCAATAAACCTGATTAAAAGTCCAAACAAAGTTAGCGGTTAAAGTTCTAGACTATGTAATGATCACCGACTCGAGCAAGTTAATTTATCGATTTATTTATTAAATCCATAATATTTATGGTCGGCCGTGGTTAGACCCAACCATATTGGATTTAGCAATTAAGTCCATAAATTACAACTCATCCGTTGTTGGTTTTATTTAGTCTATTGCGACATCCAGTGTCCTAAACAAATAAAAATAAAAATGTGTAGAAAATAGGTCAGTCCGCCGGTCTTGTCATTATTCTAGTCCGCGTAATAGTCAATACGGCTCGAGTTGGTCCGAGTAGAAGGTCCAAATTACGGATTCTCCTTAAAAGGGTCGGCCTATGGATGGGGCCCATCCGAATTGAGAAACACTAACTTGTATCCCTGTACTTGACCTTGATTCACTGTACTTGGCTTTATTCGACCCTTTATAATGACCCGATGTCCTTAGGATCATGTAGAGTTAAGGTCATGCAAACCGGTGTCCCAGGTGAGTCACCTTGTTGGGTTAGCATATAGGTTGTACATATTAGGAAAAGTCCCATATAAGTTTGCTAGGTCATGCAACCATCGGGTTGGGTTGTTAATAAAAGGTCAACCTCTGAACTGCAAAAAATTGCTACTGGGTGCCATATATTCCCCAAAAATGACTATTTGGGGACCACATTATTTTTTTTTTACTCGATGAGGACTGGATTGTTGTCAAAATATGCTGGTTGGGTATTTTCCGACCAAAAGTTATGAAAATCCGATGAGACTAGCTGGAGTCAACACAAAAAATGTTTAGGTTGCTGGAGTGACAAAAATACCCCTTGTTTGGCTCCAATTTTTGTCTTTAAAACTGAAGTAACTCCTCCTCCCTCCCAACAACCAAATTCAGTAGGCCATTTGAGAGCAAAATTTGAGAGAGAGGAAGGTGGAGATTGAGGAGGAGTTGTGCTAGCCACAATGTCGAGGAGGATGGGAGGTAAGTCCCCAACGAATTCATTGTCTGATGTGCCAGCCACAACTGACTGTCTTCAAGTGTTCTGAAGATCGACAACCTTCAATTTGTGGGATGGGTGGTGTCGTTTTAGTCGGAAAATTCAAAAATTAGGGTTAGAGATTTCCTTTTTTTGTTGTCGATTTCATTGAGGATGGCTGGGTCAAGGATTTAGAGTTGTGTTGTTGACTATGTTCTGGATTTTGGTTTGTTAATTTTTTGGAGAAAAAGAGGTGTTATATTGATTTGGTTTTGGTGTCGAACATTCGAAATTATACATCTGCCCTAATTTCCGAAAATGAAATACAATGCGATATTGAGCTTACCACTGCAAGATTCTCCGTCGACAATGGCGTGGCTGAAACAAACTCTCAATCGACAATCTTGACCGAAATAGCCGGAAACTTGAACTTCTTCCTTCCCAATTCTCCAGTTCTCCCTGCTTCTTTCAATTTGAGTGGATTTGTGTAGTGAGAAGAAGAATGAATTAATGAAAGTGATGAAGAAGAAGTAAAAGAAGACTTAGCAGATTTGAGAGGGCAAATAAAAGGGTCAAAATGGACTTTTCACACATAAGTCAAGGGGTATTTACGTCTTTTCATTGTTTCCGGCTCTTTTGGTCGGAAAATACCCAACCAGCATATTTTGACAACAATCTGGTCCCCATCGAGTAAAAAAAGATAATGTGGTTCCCAAATAGTCATTTTTGGGGAATATATGGCACCCAGTAGCAGTTTTTTGCTTTGAACTGTGTGTGGATTTTTGTAGTCAGTATAGGAGACCCAAGTCTAGCCTGGATCCCTGGCTCGTCAGGTCGTTTGATCCGTAACCCAGTCTTCGTTCCATCAGCACCTAGGTCCAAAGCTTCTTGTCGCCTACAGTTCGACATGTCTTCCGGGGAAAACAATGGGGACAACCAAGTTCGGGAGGCTCTAGTCAAGCTTCATGAAGAGAAGTTCAAGCAAGTAGAGGGTTCGATCACTTTTGCTGCCCTACAACAAGAGAAGAAAGCCGATGAGCACATCGCTCGACAGTGAGAACTCATTGAAAGGCAAAACACTCGCATAGTGCAACAACAAGAGACCCTTAATGATGTTTTAGAGGTTGTGCCATGGAGATTCTCTCTAACCCTACGACTAACAAGGGAAAAGGAAAGTTAGGCGAAAGTTCCAGTGCTGGAGCAGTCATTGAAGTACTTGATGACCTGACACCTAAGGCACTACCGTCAGTGCCTATCCCTCAAACTGTCCCAGTCAAAGCTGAGTTGCGTGATGATCCTGTCATTTAAGACATAAAAGCTTATTTGAATATGTTCAAAGACGCCGCGAGTCAGATGCCGACCTTCATTAACCAGTTCGTCGAATTCGAACCACCTGCTGCGATTAATGCTAATATAGTGGGAAAGATGGACATACCCTTGAAGAAGTTCTATCCATCTGAGAATCCAACCCATCACGTACGAGAGTTCAACCGAGTGATGCCACTTCCAGGTGTTACTACTGAACATTACAAATAAGTCTTTCCATCATCGTTGAATGACGAGGCTTTGAACTGGTATTACACTCTTCCTCTGGAAGTGCGATGAGATTGGACCGCACTTCGCAGGGCATTCGTCGAGCATTACATCAAAATTCAAAAGGACAAGGTTACCTTGTCACACATCACGGCTATTATGAGTCATTTACAGCCTATTATGAGAGATGACATGCTAAGCTATCACAAGTGACTAGCATTATCCCCACAGAAATGCAGTTGGACACACTTCTCCGTAGTTTAAAGCCGAGCCTGGCACAACAGTTAGACTTTGATGTCGTTGAGAGTTTCAATTATCTGAAGAAGTTGTATCCTAAGTTAGAGGCACGCAAGAAGAGGATTACTGCGTCTCAAAGTTGAAAGGGCAACAACGTAGGAAGATGCACCATCAACGCTCCTAAAGCGGCTGAAATAATCCTCGTCCAGAATGTGAATCGTGGTCCACCTCCGAAGCCAACCTACTTCCAGTACGATTCATATACCCCGCTAGACATGACTTATGCTGAAGCCTTGGATCGATTGTAGAAATCAAACAAGATCTAGTAGCCAACTCCTAGGCCTGAACCTGAGACTAAGGGGTGGGGATGGAACAATAATGCCTATTGCAAGTATCACCGGGCCAGGGGCCATGACACCGAGCGGTGCTAGACGCTCAAGAACCATATTGAAAAGATGATCTGTTTTGGAGCACTGCCAATACCTAAGGCTACAAATAAGCCCAATAACAAAAGCAATCCTCTCCCGAATCATGCAATCTTCGTGGGAGAGGGCACTTTTGACCCATATGAATGTATTACCAACGAAGGAGCACTCGTACTCCTTCCTGAAGATTTGACAGCCTTTAGTGTTAATGGCATTTGGGTTAGTGACGAAGAAGATTCTAATGATGACTTTTGGTCCGACAAAGAAGAAGAGATCCCACCTAGCATTGCGTTCTTAACTTGGTTGGGGAGGCATAATCAGGCAAGGACTGAACTTGTGGGTTCTACCCTAAATCCAAATCCTGCAAGAACAGAAGCACCTGCTGCTCCCGAGGATCACATCCTCACACAAATGAAGAAGACTGTGGCAAATGTGTCAATTTGGCAACTAATATGTGCCTCTAAACCAGACCAAGAGCTAGTATTGGGGCTCTCCAGAATGCTATTATTCCTACTTCCACAACTCCGGAAGCCTTGGTCTCGCATGTTGCCGCTAGCTAGGGCGCCATTACTATCAGTGATGAAGATCTGCCTGTATCCGGAATGTACCACAATAAAGCCTTGTATTCACTACAAAAAAAATGGCTTTTACCAACATATTGCTAGTGACAGATATTTTATCTGTTGGTAAAAATGTATATTTACCAACAGATTAGGTATATGTTGGTATTATTAATAATTTACCAACACTAATATTATCTGTTGGTAAAACAATTTTATTACCGACAGATAAAAATATAACTGTTGGTATTATTTTAACAATAGTAACGGTTATGATATCTGTTGGTAAAACAATTTTAGTACGAACAGATAAACAACTTACTGTTGGTATTAATATTCTGAAAATTTAAGCGCTATTTTTAGGGGGAAAAAAGAACACGGTCTAAACTACTACCATCACATTCATTCAATCATTCAATCTTCTCATAATCTGCCTCAAACCCTAAAAACTGCTCTCCACCGCTTCCTCTCCATTCCCTCTCATCGACTCGTCCCTCTCCCCACTGCTCACAATCAACCCACCAAGACACACAATAAACCCACCAAGACTCACATTCTGCCTCCACGCCTACTCCAGCTTTGCCGTCGCCCTCACTGACGACGAGGCCGCCTCCCTCCGCCAGTCCGACTCCGGCGTCAGCGTCGTAGTCGGAATCGTTCGCTGATGACTTCGATCCCTGTTCGGTAGAAGAGTGAGTGTGAATTGGGCCTCGAATTTCACTACCTGATCATTCATGGTGTCAAATTGTTGTTTTCTTTCGTTATTTTTTGTATCAATTCGATACCTGATCATTCAAGGTATCCAGTTCAAGGTATTCTCTCTTTCTCTCTCTCCCCTCCTTCTCTTTAGACTGGAAACCCAGCCAACTCCAGAAAACCTAGAAAAATTGGGACCTCAGCCGTCTAGTTCTCCTCCCTGAGCAATCATCTTCTCAACTTTCAATCACTGTGAATCAAAGAAGAAATAATCATGATATGCCTCAAGATCTTTCAACCCGGTGAAAATTTTCACGGGTTTTCGAAAGAAGGTTTTAGATCTGCTCCTTTTTGACCGATTTGTTCTTCGATGTTAGAGTTTCAGTGAAGAGAATCAAGGCTGTGGATATTCTCTGCATCGTTTTGGTGTGTACTTGGGAGAAGCTCGGTGGTCAGTCATATATCACAAGTGTGTTCGTTCCTTCTCTCCTCCTCTTCTTTATGTTGTTTTGGTCCCAATTTGAGGCACAACTTGGGCCTAAAAGGTTCGCGAATCGGGTCTGGTGCCAGTCGTCGATTCAGCAGGGAAGCGCGATTAGATCCCCTTGGTGTTCATATCGTCGTCTTCATCCAAGTAGTTTCAGATGTGATGCAAATCGAGGACTCTGTGAAGTGATTCCACAAAAGACATTAAATCTGACGAGACATGGTTTGTGCAGGAAATATGGAAAGATATCAATGGTTCAAAGATCGGGATGAGCGAGTTCTCTTCGAGGCTACAGGAGATTTTAGAACCCTAAATTTTTGAACTTCTGGCTGAGAAAGATCGGGCGTGAAGAAAGTTGGCAGATGGTTCAGCAGTTGCTATCAAATCAGGTGTGTTCATTCCTTTTTTCTTTTATTTTACTTTGTCATTTTGTGTTTGGTCGATCTGTTTGTGGTGATTCCGGTACTGCTTGGTCTACTCCAAGGTGTGGTTTTACTGATTGCAATGGGGATGATTGTGATGACTTACTAGTCATTTTGTGTTTGGTCAATCTGTTTGTGGTGTTACGCCATTGCTACTCGCTTTCCCTGTTGTTCTCCATTCTGTTTCTCCCTCTTACTTAGCTCCTCCTTTGCATTTACTTTGCTCCTCCTCCTTCATTCAGTCCTTCCCTCACTGTATTTTCCAACTTTTACTATCTGCAACTGCTACTCATCTCTCCTGACGCCGGCCAGCCATACAGACGTGTCCTTGCCTCCCCAACTGCTACCTCCATTCAGTTCTGATAATCCGATCAGAAGCAACCGGAAGCAGAGTCAAAGGCGGGGCCAATACTGAAAATCCGACCAATATTTCAGGTGATTGTATGCAAAGTCTGAATTATTCAATTTGTGTGCAAGTAGTAGCAATTCACATGAATTAGTGAAGCCAATTTTGAGGATTTCATTTTTTATTAAAGGTTTGAGTTAATTTTGTCCTAATTTATGAATTATTCGATTCGATTCTAAGGAAATTCAGGGTTTTGTGACAGTTTAAGGTTGTGGATTTGATTTCTTGGAGTGATTTAGACCGACCCTTGGTGGGTTTGGGTTCAAAAGGTATGTTCATCTTTATCACTTTTCGATTACATACTAATTTTATCAAGACATGGTGAATAAGCAAAAGAATAGGCAATTAGGGATTAGGGAAAATCGGGTTAGGGATTACAAACATCCAGAAATTAATCACCAAAAATTGAATATTAGAGCAATAGTACTAGATAGAGGTGCCTATGTAGTTGCTGTCGAGGTGATGATTAATACAAAGACTAGCTTTTTGGATTTTGTTGATATGGTTCTTGTAGAAAGTGTGAGGGCTTGAGTTTATTCAGCAGTGTAGTCAGCCTTCCAACCCCCAATCATATTGAATCTAATGCACATAGGCAGACTTACACGGTGTAATTCAGGTGGCAATTTCTGAAGTTGCTTTAGAATTGATTCAATAGCATTTAAAGGCTGCCATGGCTGGAACAAGCATACAATTCAAGACTGAAATACATACATTTTAAGTTTGGTGCCCTCACATTTGTTCCATTTTCAATTTACAAAAGAACAGTAAATTTTCTCACTGCCTCATAGCTAAAGTTTATTCATTCTTCTTCTTGCTGTTATTTGTGCTAATTTGCATTACTGGAGGTTTAATGTTTCTTATTTTGTCTATTAGAAGAGATTGATAAATCTTTTTCTTTTATAATACTATAAGAATGCAATAAAATGTTTCTATATCTGTATTTATTGAGAAATTTCTTTGCAAATCAACTGGTTTTACAAAGAAGTTGAGTTGCTTTTGTATTGCCTAATTTCTTTGATCAGTGACTGCTTCTGATCGATTTATTAGGTTGGGTGGAGAAATCTTATGGTCCATTTAGTTTAGTGCAATTGACATGGGATGAAACCAAGAAGTATGGGTATAAGTTCAAGTCTTGGGTTCAATCATAAACTATATAGATTGATATTTGAGGCATGGGTTTATGTTAGCAACTGGGTTTATGTTAGCAACTGGAGCATAAGAGGCTCAAGCTCATACCTGAAAGGGTTTGGTGACACTGCAAGTTAGATTCGAGGAATTATTTTCTTTCAATGTGATTTCGTTCCAACTCCAATACTTGGATTAAATAGAATGTGAACTGGACAACCCCTTTTTGAGCTCTAACATCATCTTAAGAAATTTTTTTTGTACAAGTGTTGCATTTTGGGATTTCTGTGTTGTGTGAAAGAACGTTTATGAGAGCCTTTCACTGTTGTTTTGATATGCATAAATCTTTGTGTCTATATCAGCTTAATCTTAAAAGAACTTGGACCTTATTATTGCATTGAGATTCAAAAACTGCAAAGAGCAGCATAGAATTATAGCAAATGAGAAAATCATTTCCTTAAAGAATTGTTTCTCTATTTGGTACTTCTAAATCAGAATGGCTCAAAGGGTTTCAACAACTGAGGCCATACCGGTTTTGTCAGGAGCATATAAAGCAAGGATTTTTGCATGATGGAGTTGGCTATAGGACCCTGTGTCTGTTGTTTGCATAGACATCTACAAAAGAGTGACCTATAATTAAATTGAGCTTTATTTGTTGCAAATTATTTATCTGCCTGAGTCTACATGAATTATATAGCTCTTGAATTCTTCAACATTCATATCACCTTGTTAGCGTTGTGATAGAGAACCATTTAACCTACTCTCTGATATATGTTGCCTTTCCTAGCAGACTTTGGAGCTCATTCAGCAGGAAACTAGGAAAGGAGCAACTTTACTGCTAAAGTTCTTGAGAAAAGGTTGTTCAGGTTAAGTGACATTTCAATTTCGACATTATGTATGTACCAATTAGAGACATCCAATGAATACAATTAGAGATTTTCTGATATTGTAATTAAAATTAATTAGTTGTGTACCACATGCATAATATATTGTAATAACATATTTATATATCCATAAGACTATCGTCATTATTTCCAAGAAATAATTTTTTTGTTAAATTGCACCAATTGTATTACCAACAGATATATTTGTTGGACAATGTTTTTAAAGTTTGGGGGGAAATGTATTACCAACAGATAAAGTGTGTTGGTAATATTTTTACCAACATTTAAAGATGTTGGTATATGTTACTTATCTCCCAGAGATTAACTGTTGGTATAAAATTCCCAACACCAACAGAACAAAACTGTTGGCATTAATTAGCAATACCAACAGATACAATATCTATTGGTAATACTTTTACACTCAGGTTTATTTCCAACAGGCTAGTGACAGATAATTATCTGTTGGTAAAAGTTTTTACCAACAGATATTGGACTTTTACCAATAGATAAGTCTTGTTGGTAAAAGAGCTTTTTTTGTAGTGATTTAACCGCACTTTGTTCTAATAATGTGATTCCGTTGATTTTAGTGGATAACGGTTCTGTTGTGAATGTTTGTCTCTGGCGAACTACCTCCAAGTTAGGGGTTTAGAAAATTCAGTTGGTTCAAGATGTTGTATTGCTTCGGGCGTATGATAATACCCCTCGAAAGTCACTAGGCACGGTGGCTTTGTCTGCCACCTTTGATCAGATCTCTCAGAATGTGGAATTTATGGTTCTGGATATTCCGGCTGCTTTCAATCTGTTACTAGGACGCCCATGGCTACACAGCTGCAATGTTGTGGCATCAACGTTACATCAAAAGGTGAAGATGATCATACACAATCAAGTGGTCACCCTTTCAGCGGGAGTTGTCTCCGGGACTTTCGAACCCAAACAGCCTGTGTTAGAAGTAGAGCATACCTCTACCAATGTCAAGCTTCACAACTTTGAGATGATCACTGCTATAGAGGATGAAACACCCTTTGATTTTGCTCCATACTCTAACCTAAAGATTCATGCTATTATGAGGAGACAGGGATACTTTCCTGGGATGTCTTTAGGAAGGAGGCCGGACAAGGTCGCACCAAAGTTCTCTACCTCCACTTATTCTTGTCGTTTTGGCTTGGGAAACAAGCCAACCAATCATGAGGTCTGTCTTACCAAAATTGCATTAGCTCGTCAAAGAAACCAGTTCGACTCTCCGCTGATGGAGACTAAGCCATATCCAATGACTTTGAACGGACAATTCATAAGGCAGGGTGACGATTTCCCTTGGTACGAATTCCCAGAGCCTCGATATGTTAATAGTATTCGCATTCCTGGATTGGAGGTCTTTAACGACTGTGATGTCCTAGAAAAAGGAGTTGTCAAGCCTAAACCAGATGAGCAATCACCTCTTGGATGGACTCACCTTTCTGGGAAGAGTATTTTCGGTATGGTGTTCGGTCAACAAGCCGCTAACGAAGAGAAAGAAGTGGATCCGGTGGTTGTTGTGCTGTCCAACCCTGAATTTGATCTAAGCACCATGATCTCTGCTGATGAGATTGCTGAGAAGTGACCAGGGTCGATTCTGTCAACAATAAATGTACCATAATGTTAGGAGAACCTTGTAAGGTCTTGTTTGAGTCGAGCACTAGTGGGTCTATAGTTGAGTTTGAGTCGGCTGGGATTAGCTCAAAGTCTGATAAGTTTGTATCTTCAATGAAGTGAACGTTTCTGAGTATTTCTGCTCTTCTTCCCTTCTCCCTAATTGTTGTGCTAATAATTATGAATTTGATGTTGAACCTTTAAAAGACTTTAATGAATTAACACAAGTCATGAACAACCATGAGAATCATATGGCACCTGTTGAAGAAACCATCGTCATCAATGTGGGGACGCTTGAAACTCCCCGGGAATTGAAAATTGGCAAATCATTAACCCTGGACGAGCAACAAGAGTTCACCGCGCTGTTAAAGGCGTTTGTCGGCGTCTTCGCTTGGTCTTACAAAGACATGCCCGGGATCGACAGAAAAATCGCTGAACACGCAATTCGACTTTATCCAGATGCGAAGCCCATACAACAGCGGCCTCGCCGAATCAAGAATGAATGGTCGGATGAAATTCACGGTGAGATCAAAAAGTAGTTAGAAGCCAACTTTATTAGGGCGGTAGAATTCCTGGAGTGGGTAGCCAACATCGTTCTTGTGCCAAAGAAGGATGGGAAGGTACGAATGTGCGTTGATTTTCGAGATCTAAACAAGGCTAGCCCAAAGGATTGCTTTCCTTTGCCACATATTGACGTCCTAATCGATCATACTTGTGGACATGAGCTGCTATCGTTTATGGATGGGTATGCTGGCTATAACCATATCAAAATGGCTGAAGAAGACAGAAAACATCCTTTATCACTCCATGGGGGACTTTCTGTTACACTGTTATGCGTTTTAGATTAAAGAATGCTGGTAATACTTACCAACGCACCGCCACTACCCTACTTCATGACATGATTCACGTGGAGGTAGAAGTGTATGTAGATGACATGATTGTCAAGTCAAATAAGCGCGAGGACAACATTCCAAACTTACGCAAGTTCTTCCTTAGGCTTTGCAAGTACAACATGAGATTGAATCCGCAGAAATGTGCATTTAGAGTGACTTCGGGAAAATTGTTGGGCTAGATCGTTAGTTACCGGGGAAGAGAGGTTGATCCATCCAAGATCAAAGCTATTCAGGACATGCCTTCGCCCCGGGCAGAAAAGGAGATCTGCGGTTTCCTAGGGCGGGTATAGTATCTGAACAGGTTCATCTCCAAGCTCACAATGACTTGCGAGCCATTATTCAAGAAGTTGAAGAAGGGAGCGACGGTCGAATGGGATGACCAATGTCAGGCGACGTTTTATAAAGTTAAGGCTAACTTAACGAATCCACCGGTACTAGTCCCACCTGTACTGGGAAGGTCATTGCTGCTTTACCTCACCATCAACTCAAGCGCTATAGGTGTTATGCTAGCACAAGAAAGTGATGGTTAAGAACGAGCCATCTATTATATCAGCAGGAAATTTCTTAGATGTGACTCTCGATATTATGAAATTGAGAAGATAGCCTTAGCATTGGTATGGTCTACAAAGAAGCTTCACCACTATATGCTCTCTCACATTGTGTATGTAATCGTTGCCTGTAACCCAGTCATGTACATCATGGAACAACCAACTATCAATAGCAGGATTGCTCGATGGGTGGTCATGCTATTTGAATTCGATCTACATTTCCGACCTCAGAAGTCTATCAAGGGTCGCGCGGTCTTTGATTTTCTGGCCGAATTTCCCACAGGAGATCTTTACACTAGGGGCTTAGAATTCAACGACGAACAAATTTTCCAAGTGGAGGAAGAAACCTGGAAGCTATACTTTGATGGTACTGCTAACCAGATGGGATGCGGGGTCGGGACTCTGCTAGTTTCCCCTGAAGGCGTACATTTTCCTTTAGCGGTCAAGCTTGACTTCGACGCCACCGACAACGCTGCCAAATATGAAGCTTGCGTCTTAGGCATACATACTGTAATGCCCCGACTTTTCGAGTATTACTTAGCAATATTAAACCACTTAATCTTGATTTAGCGAAAGCATATTAAAAATCCGAGAGCACTACGCCTCTTTCCAAAGAGGAAAAGCAAGGCTTTTGCTATGAGAATAACTGAAAATAGAAATATATTTCATAAAGAAAATTTAAGAAAACGAAAAGGTTGTTCAACTACAATGAAAATATTAAAACGTGCGGTTATAATAAGGAGAAAAACTAGGCGGCGGCATGATTTGCTATGTGAGTTATCCTTGCCACAAATCTGCCCAAAATGTCCCGCTGATACCTAAAAAGAAAACATTTGAAAAGCATGGAGAAAAATGAGACGGAGCTCAATATGTTCGATACTGTAATGTAAAAACATTTAAAAACAAATAGTTTTATTGGGGCCTAGTGTAAATTCATTTTGAAATGAGGGAGAGGAGAATATGCGCAAACAGTTGCAGGTTATTATCTGAATGTGGAACTCTGCCCAAATAATATTAGTAAAATAATAACAAAATGTAACAATAATGTTAAAATAGTGCAGCAATGATTAGAACATAGAAAAGTAACAGACGTTGGGTAACACGTAAATAAATTAAGCACGATATAATTACACACAACCAATAACTGTTAGCTAGTAAAGATACACAGTGAACATTGGGATAAGGGTTACTAATTGGCTCTTGGAAGCCAGCACCCCCTTCTGGTGCGGTTTCCTAAGGCACATGCACTCAAGGATGGTCAACCCTCGATTAGTAAAAATTGGACCATGAAGACGCATGTGTTCGGGCCGATCTACCCAATTATTAACGAAACGTCAAGCACTAGGTTTTTGAAAAGGGTGTTTCCCAAAGGCACATGCATTGGAGGATGGTAGACCCTCGATTAGGTAAATGATAGACCATGAAGACGCATGTGTTTTGGTCGATTAATTAACCCGATTATTAACGAAACATTAAATGCTCCTACGACACATGCACTCGAGGACGGTCAACCCTCGATTAGGTAAAGTTGGACCATGAAGACGCATGTGTTCGGAACATTAAATGTTAGGTTTTCGAAAATGACAATGGGTGAGTCCACATATATTAGTCATAAAATCAACTTTGGAAAATAATAAAATAATAATTATTCCACTTTAATTAGATTAGCTTATGTTTTTACATTTAAAGAGTTTCGAAGGTTACAATCATCGAAATATATGTGGTTGACGGATAAAAGGAATAATAAACCTCCCTTTCCGGCTTGAGAATTCTGATTTCGTATAAATATGGATAAAATAGTAATAATATTAATATAAGGAATAATTAAATTAAATGAAATAATTAGGAATTTTGAGGAGGTGGAAATTAGAGAGAAAATTACCCAAAATTTTGATATGGGCTGAAACAAGAGTGGGGATCCAAGAATTGAGTTGAATGGGTCTTAGAAAGGCCCCCTATTTATCTTCTCTTTCCTCTTAATTGCACAACTAAGAATCAGAGAGAGGAGAGGGAGAAGAGGGCACACGATGGAGGGTTCAGGCGGCGAAGGGAGGCGGGAAGTGGTCGGAAAAGCCAGAGGAAACCAGAGTCTACGCTGACGACGATGAAGACCACCACGGTAGGGTGGTAGGCGACAATTCTGGTCGCAAAACAAGGGGAAAAGTGATGGGTTTTCTGGGCGTTTTTGGGCGATGGTTCGGGGCGGTTTTTCGGTTGCCGCCGAGTTATTGACTGGAAAAACGTAAGTGCAATTTATATTGATGAATTTAGGTTATGGGTGTGAGTTTGGATTTGATTTTTGTTGGGTATTGTTTTGAAATTAAGATGAATGAGAGATGTGGGTGTGAACGAATTTGGGTTTGTTGGTGGTGACTGGTGGTGGAAAAGGTGGTTGGCACGGTGGTTCTGGTGGCAGCAGTGAGGTGGTCTAACGTGGTGCGTTGGTGGTGGACGCAGTGAAGGAAGAAGAAGAAGATGATAATGGTGGTGGTGATAATGGTGGATAGTGGACCGGGGAAGAAGAAGAAGATGGTGATTATGGTGGAAGATGATGGTGGTTTTGTGTTGTTTGAATGGATAGATTATTTATAGCCATTGTTGTAAGTTAGTATAGGTTTGATGAGTCACCATTGTTAGTGTTGTTGTCAAAAGGAGAGAAGAAGAGAAATTCAACTTTGCTACTTCAATTGGAAAAAAGGAAGCCATGGAAAGAAGGGTGGCAAAGCTTGAGGAGGAAGATGATGATCATAATAGGAAGATGAGGTAGTGGTGGAATTACTTTCTCAAAAACCAAAGAAAACAATATATTTACTAATACAATGTTATAAATCAATAAGTAAAATGTGTGAAGTAAGAAATATAAAATAATATTACTACTTTGATTATATCAAAAGTAAATAAAAGTAATATTTTTTATAAATATTATTTTTGTACAAAAAAGGAAAATGTGCATAAAAAGATCAGTTTATAAAATATGAAAAGAAAATGTGTGAAATATAGGAAATGTGTAAAATAATATTAGTATTTTGCAAATAAAATACGCAAAGTGTGTGAAATATGATAAATTATATAAAGCTTAGAAATTAGTTGGAGGTAAAATTTAATTATTGAAAACACTCATATTAGAGTAAATTTAATAGATTGAGAAGTAGAGGAAGTTTAGCAAAATAAATCAAATAATACATCATAATTGAAATTAAATTTTAATTAGCGTAATAAATCAAGTTTAAAAAATACGGGGTGTTACACATACATCCCTGGACATGGGAATTGAGAGGTTACTGGTGTTCGGAGACTCTAGTCTGATTGTCAATCAAGGTACAGCTTGTGGAAGGTGAAAAGCGACTCTTTGGCACTATATTAGCAGCATTTGTCTAAATTGGCTGAAAAGTTCAAGCATCTTGAGTTCAAGTATCTGCCGCGAAGCCATAATGAGCTGGCTGATGCGCTAGCAAAACTTTCGTCCATGGTTTCTATGCCAGAAAAAGAACAAACTTTAGTAGCGACAGTGGAGAAGAAAACTCGTTCTGCTCATCAGCAGTTAACAATCAGCTCCGTCAGCATTGACCCGTGGTTCTTTGATATTTACGCCTTTTTGAAAGATGGTGCATATCCGCTGAATGCCAAACGTCGAGCCAAGAGGGCTTTCCGGCTGGTAGCCTCTCAATATTGCATTATTCATAACTGTCTGTACAAGAAAACTTCTACGGGGATAAACCTCCTGTGCGTTGATGAGGAGGAGGCTAAGGAATTGATGAAGTTCACTCACGGAGGGGAATGTGGGCCACACATGAACGGAAGAATGTTGGTAAAAAAGATCCAAAGAGCAGGGTATTTCATGTCAACCATGGAGTCTGACTGTCTCCAATTTGTGAGAAGATGCCCGAAGTGTCAAGAATATGTTGATCTTAAGCGTCAACCATCCTTCTATTTAACCACTTTGGCCTCGCCTTGGCCGTTTTCAATATGGGGAATCAACATTGTTGGGAAAATTTCGCCCCAAGGCACAGGAGGACATGAATATGTATTGGTAGCCGTGGAGTATTTCACTAAATGGGTAGAAGCTGCCATATATTCAAAAATCACTTCAAAGCACGTGGCCAAGTTTATGCTGAGGAACATCATTTGTAGATACGGGGTGCTTACATGAGGTGATCAGCGACAATGGGAGTCATTTAATGGGAGAATTTGCAGCTCTTTCGACCAAGTATAAAATTCGATATCATCATGCTTCTCCCTATCGGCCACAAACCAATGGAGCAGTTGAGGCTGTGAACAAAACTTTGGTGAAAGTAATCAAGAAGATGGCCGTCACTTACAAGGATTGGCCTGACAAGCTTCCCTTCGCACTATAGGGATAACGAACATCGATTCAAACTTCAACTGGAGCCACACCATATTCTTTGGGATACGCGATGGAAGCAATCCTGCCAGTAGAGCTTGCTGTTCCTTCCTCAAGGATCATTGCTGAAAGTCAAATCCCAGAGGCTGAAAGGGCCCAAGCTAGATATGAGGAGTTTGTTTTGTTGGATGAGCGACGACTCCGTGCCTTGCATAACATTCAACTGTACCAGAGTCGGATTTCCTGAGCATTCAATAGGAAGGTCAAGGATCACGATTTAACAGAAGGAGATCTAGTACTGCAGGAAATGAGGGCAGCACGCCAAGATCCTCGAGGCAAGTTTGCCCCAAACTGGAAAGGTCCATACGTCATTATTTCTATCACTCCAGGAGGCGCCGCCCGATTGGCCACGCTCGAAGGAGAAGAACTTGTCCAACCTGTGAACTTGGATCTGCTGAAAAGATATTATGTTTAAGCCACTAAGGGTCGATATCCTTAGCCACTTAGACATGCACTATCTCATAAAAGCAAGCAACCGAACTGCTAATAGGCAACTTGCTTATGAGAGAAAATGAAAAAAATAGAAAAAAGAGAAAGAAAAAAAAGTGAAAAGCTATAGAGTGGCTGACTTGAAAAACTCTTTGAGGCGAGTCTGGCAAAACGAGAGTACAAAAAAAAGAAAAAAAGAGAAAAATGAGAGACTAACTTGAAAATCACTCGGAACAAGTTAGGTAAAAGGAGAGAATAAAATACTGCAGTTGGAGATGCACCTTCGCGAAGAAGAAGATTAGCGCTGGAAAAAATCCGGGTTCGGGTAAATCCGGGTCAGACAAATTCAGACAATGTCAAAATTCGGACGAGAAATTTATGTCCAGGCCCGGTTTTATTTCGAGTCAAACTGGGTCGGACAATTCGGACGAAACTAAAATCGGGTTCGGACAATAGAAAAAAGAGAAATTTTATGTCCGAATATTCGGTCAATATAAAAATTCGGACGAAAAATCTATGTCCAGACCCGGTTTTTCCGGGTCGGACAATTCGGGTAATCCGGGTCGGACAATTCGGGTAATCCGGGTCAGACAGAATTTTGCCAGCTCTAAAAAAGATCATGGCTTGTGTTGATTCTTATAAAACATAATGTAATATTTTGCTTCTTATATCAATAAAGGCAGTACATCTTTTTAATACATTTTGTTTTATTAACTTTCTAAAGGAAAAGCATCAAAAAAAAAAAAAAATACATAGCATACGCACTTCTTCCATTTATTTCATTTCTTTTTTATGTATGCTAGCTCACTAAGATCAGAGTATTGAACTAGAATGCACCATACAACCACACATACACAGCTGAATGCTTGAAACACAATAATTGTTTGAAAGTAGTTAACTGGAACAGAAGACAACCCAATACATAATATGAAAGATAGGCTTGCTTACAGTTGATACAGACACACATGCCTCTACAGACACACCAAAGCATGGATGATTAGGCACAGCTGACACTTGCTGGATGATTGCCAAATCTAGTGACAGGAGCTGATTTAACCAAGGATTGAGAGTTGTAGGACACTCACAAACACTCAGAGGTTCTAAGACACTCGAGAATACTATTGAATAAACACTGATTGATGCATAGTATTGCTTAGAAACTCAGAATATAAAGAATACATATAGTTTGATTAGCAGCTGCTTAACATAAGTTAATCTGCCTAATCTCCCTGACTTGATCTAATCTACAAAGCTTTAAAATTAATAAAGCTGATTACATACTAACATTCTCGAGTACAATTTGTAGGAAAATAAAAGGAAAATGCTTAGCTAATTAAGCTCTGATTGGACCAAATGCCAAAAGAGTGGCAAAATGGACCAATGAGAGGCTTTCCTTCCTAGGGGGTAAAAATAATGTTACTGAGGTAATTCCCACGCCAATGCTAACCTGGAAGTAATCTCAACAGGTTAATATTATACTGGAAAGACCAAAACAACCCCTATGGACAGATAACAAAACACTTAGCCTAAGAACTGAGGTTCTGGAAAAACTGATAACAAACATCCCTGCAGGGATTGTTTGTTCTGGCACTTGAATCTTGCTGATGCCATGTTCGAACATGTTGGGACTTGGGTTGGATTTGAAAATGGCATGACATAGAACAAAAAACTCCTAGGTAACCTTGGCTGAATCTTCCTCAATCAAGAGATATGTTATTGAGAAAGACTGTTACTTGGACTGCGGCTGTTAGGAACTGAACTTTGCCTAAGTGACCAATGCTGATGGGCTGAGTGGCTGAAGTTGCCAAGACTTGTTTCACAAGTGCGTAACAAGCTTGGATGGATACTGTGGATGGCTTGGTGACTGCTGCGGGTGCTGTGATCCTCGTTCTGAATTATTGAACTTCAGAATGACCTGCTGTTAGTGCTGGGGTTTGGAAGCCTGCCATTTCTGTTGGAATTGCTTCCCTTGCTGCTGAGTTGTGTAAATCAACATGACTTCCTCCTTGTGCTGCTGCTGCAAGTGCTGGTGAAGTTCTTTTGATAGCCTCTTTTGCTGATGAAGCAGCTGCTGCTGGTTGTTCTTCATGATGGTCTCCATCATCCTCCCCAAGTGGAGGAAAGTTTGTCCTCAAACTTAGAAGGTCTTCATCTGCTGGATAGTATGGTCGAAGATCTGCGACATTGAATGTTGCTGAACCTCCATACTCTTCAGATAGGTCCAACCTATAGGCATCGTCTCCAATCTTCTCAAGGACTTCAAATGGTCCATCTGCTCTTGGTAGCAACTTTCCTTTTCTCTTGCTGGGGAACCTATCCTTCTTTATGTGGATCCAAACTAAGTCAGTCTCCTGGCTGGAAAGTGACCTTCTTCCTATGTTTGTTGGCTGATGTAGACACCTGCTCAATATACTTGGTAATTTTCTCCTTCACTTGCTGATGAAGCTCCCTTATTTGATGTGCTCTTTTACCCGCTTCGACACTAAATTTCACAGAAGTAGTTAGTGGAACTAAATACAATGGGGAAATTGGATTTTTACCATAGACTACTTGGAATGGAGAGTAGCCTGTGGCCTTGGATGGTGCTTTGTTGTAAGCAAACTCCACATGGGGCATGAGAGTGTCTCATCCTGTTTTATGTGTTTGAATCAGTGCTCTCAATAGGACTCCAAGTGTTCTATTAGTAACCTCTGTCTATCCATCAGTTTGTGGATGGCAAGTGGTGTTGTACTTGAGCTGTGGGCGCAATTCCTTCCACAATGTAACCCAAAAATGGCTGAAAAACTTGGTATCTCTGTCAGACACCATTGTCTTTGGCACTCCATGCAATCTAACAATCTCCGGGAAGAATAATTCCGCAACTCTTGTGGCATCAAAGGTGGTGTGGCAAGGTATGAAATGTTCCATCTTTGAGAATCTATCAACTACCACCATCACTGAATCCTTTCCTCTTTGAGCTCTTGGCAAACCAACAATAAAATCAAGGCTGACATCCTCCCAAGGGCTACTGGGGACTGGCAATGGTGTGTACAAGCCTTGCGGTAGGCTGTGTGACATAGCTAATTGACAAATATTGCACCTCTTTAGTAGATGCTCCACATCTCTCCTCATCTTTGGCCAACTATAATGCTCTTTCAACATCAACAAGGTCTTCTCAACTCCAAAGTGATCTACTAGACCTCCTCCATGAAGTTCTGAGATCAACAACTCCCTGATGCTGCTTCTAGGAACACACAATCTGCTCCCTTTGAATAAGTAACCCTGGTCTATATGTTACAGACCCTGGGGTTGCAGCTGGTACTTCTGGTACACCTGCTTAAAATCTTCATCCTCCTGATACAAAGCTTTCAAATGCTCAAAACCAACAATTCTAGAATCAAGAATATGAAGCAACATATACATCCTACTCAAGGCATCTGCTCCTTTGTTTAGCACTCCTGATTTGTGGTGGATCATGAAGTGGAACTGCTGCATGTACTCGACCCAAGCAGCATGCCTGGTGTTGAGCTTGTGCTGTCCTTGAATGAACTTCAAAGCTTCATGTTCACTGTGAAGTATAAACTCTGCTCTAATAAGGTAGTGCCTCCAGTGCTGAAGAGCTCTAATGATGGCATAGAACTCTTTATCATAGGTGTTATATTTCTTCTTTGCATCATTCAACTTCTCACTGAAGTAGGCAACTGGCTTGCCCTCTTGTGTCAGTACTGCTCCTATGCCAACACCTGAAGCTTCACATTCTACTTCAAAAACTTTGCTGAAGCTGGGTAGTGCTAGAACTGGGGCTGAAGTGAGCCTCTCCTTGACTTCTTCAAAGGCTTTCTAGGCTGCTTTTGTCCAAATAAAGGATTTCCCTTTCACCACTTCAGTCATAGGGGCCAGAATGGTGCTGAAATTTTTGACAAATCTTTTGTAAAATGAAGCCAGGCCATGAAAGCTCCTGACTTGATGAATTGAAGTGGGCACAGGCCACTCCCTTATAGCTTGAATCTTCTCCTTATCAACCTGAATACCTGCTGCTGTGACAATGTACCCCATGAAGTACACTTGGGATGTAAAGAAGTGACACTTCTTGAGATTTTCAAACAACTGCTCCTTGCTCAGAATTTCTAAAATCTCCTGCAAATGCTTGACATGTTCTTGCTCAGACCTGCTATAGACAAGAATATCATCAAAGTACATAACAACACTCTTGCCTATGAGTGGTTTCAGGACCTGATTCATGAGTCTCATGAATGTAGATGGAGCATTAGTCAGGCCAAAAGGCATGACCAACCATTCAAACAAACCTCCCTTGGTCTTCAATACTGTTTTCCACTCATCTCCCTCATAGATCCTTATTTGGTAGTATCCACTCCTCAAATCTATCTTAGAAAAGACTGTTGACCCATGTAACTCATCTAACATATCTTCAAGCCTAGGTATAGGGTACTTATACTTGATAGTGATCTTGTTAATTGCCCTGCAATCTATGCACATCCTCTGAATTCCATCTTTCTTCGGCAGTAACAAGGCTGGCACTGCACATGGAGTCAGACTTTCCCTAATCATTCCCTTTTCCAACAACTCATCCACCTGCCTCTATATCTCATTGGTATCTGCTGGTGTCATCCTATAAGTTGGCTTATTAAGCAACACTGATCCAGGCACTAAGTCAATTTTGTGTTGGATATCCCTTTTTGGTGGCAAACTAGGTGGCATTTCATCAGGAAACACATGCTGAAACTGCTGAAGTAAGGGTAGGAATAAGGGGTGGTCATTTTGTGGGGTTGGGGTTTCTTCAAGGTCTAAAAGGATCAAGTCTCTTTCTGTGCTAAAATCATAATGATCATATAAAAGCAACACATCAAGGCTAGGTTCAAGACATAGGTTTTTGGATTTTTTGGCTAACTGTGAGGGTTTCATGGGGGAAGAATGATCTTTCTATTGTTCATGGTAAGGGTATATGTATTAGCTCTACCACAATGGCTCATTAATCTATCATACAACCAAGGTCGACCCAAAAGCAAATGACATGCATCCATTGGCAAGACATCACACCAGACCTCATCTTTATATGATTAACCAATTGAAAACCCAACAAGGCATCTAGTAGAGATTTGGATACCTTTCCTAGAGCTGAGCCACTAAATGGTGTATGGAGCTGGATCGGGCTTGGTTTCCAGGCTTAGCTTCTTCACCATAGTGCTGGAGGCTGCATTGGTACAGCTTCCACTGTCTACTATCATAGAGCACACCTTCCGTCCAATGGTACACCTTGTATGGAAGATATTCTCCATCTGTTCTTCTACTTCTTCTACTGCTGAGCTACTTAGAACCCTCCTGATCACAAGCATTTCTCCCTCATCTGGACCTTCTTCTATAACATCATCATCATATACTGGATCATGTTCAGGTTCTTCATACTCATGTTCTTCTCCCTGCACATATACAGAATCAATAAACAAAGCTGCTTGGTACTCAGCAAGAGTAACCATTATTTTGTTTGGACATTCTAAGGCAATGTGCCCTAGTCCTTGACACCTGAAACATCTTCTTTCTGGATAGGTTCTGCTGATAGGGGCTGGGGTGCTTTGTGGGGGATTTTGTGGCTGATTTTGTGGGGGTCTTGGGGCTGGAGTTCTGGCTTGAGGTGTGGGTGGAGGTGAATAGGTTCTTTGTGGGGAATTGTAAGGCTTGTAAGGGTTTGGCTTGGCTGGTGCATAAGGTTTGGCTAGGTATATGTTGCTATACTCCTTCACTCTAGCCTTCTTCTATTGTTCCACTTTATGAGCTAAAGAGCTTAACTCATCAAGCGATTCATAAACCTGCAACTCAACAACATTCTTGATCCCTTCATTCAAACCTGCAAGATATCTTACATA
The DNA here is from genome assembly GCA_029582165.1 of Portulaca oleracea. NCBI lineage: Eukaryota > Viridiplantae > Streptophyta > Magnoliopsida > Caryophyllales > Portulacaceae > Portulaca > Portulaca oleracea. The sequence continues at coordinate 33,640,046 of CM055870.1, read as the reverse complement.
AGTTTGCACTTCATTCTCTTGCATATTACACTTCCAAAGCAAGTGCTCAAACTCCTTTGTATAGTCTTCCACAGACTTGCTTTCCTGCACAAAATGTTGTAGCTTGAAATAGTTTTCCTTCATATAGTTATCTAGAAGCAACTTCTCTTTCAGCTTCTATCTCACCTCATTCCAAGTGCTCACCCTGTCTTCCCCAAATCTCCATTCTCCTTCTCTGCAGATTAGTCCACTAAGTAGAAGCATATTTCTTTAGTTTTGAGGCTACTAGGTTCACCTTATTCCCTTCTGAAACCTCCTTTAGGTGAAAAACCCTTTCTACTATCTGCAACCTATCTAGGAAAACATCAGGATCTAACTCTCCTGCATACTCAGGTATATCAATCTTGAAATCCAACTTTTCTATCCTCCTATCTTCCCTCCTTTTTCCATCTCACTATTTTCTTCTGGTTCACTGATCCTAGGTGATCTCCTAACCCTTCTCCTCCTTCTATGTGTAAGACTAGGAACTCGACCTCCCCTCCCTGTCATACTAAAAGGATTCTCACCTATTCCTTCCTCCATCTCTTCATCAGTCTCCCTATTTAACTCATTTCTATGCAATCTCATGTAATATTGCAATTGCTAACTCAAAAATTTCATTTTTTGCTCTACTTCTTCCTTTTCTTTCAAAGTCTGTTCTAGGACTTCCTGTGGTGTTTCACTATTGCCCGCCATCTCAACTACAACAAGCAACACACTCCAAGATAGAACACAATGCTTTGATACCAAGATGATGTATGCTAGCTCACTAAGATCAGAGTATTGAACTAGAATGCACCATACACAGCTGAATGCTTGAAACACAATAACTGTTTGGAAGTAGTTAACTAGAACAGAAGACAACCCAATACATAATATGAAAGATAGGCTTGCTTACAATTGATACAGACACACCACAATTGCATTCAAGGGCAAAAGGACTCTCACACTCATGCCTCTACAGACACACCAAAGCATGGATTATCAAGCACAACTAAGACTTGCTGGATGATTGACTTGCTAGATGATTGCCAAATCCAGTGACAGGATCTGATTTTACCAAGGATTGAGAGTTGTAGGACACTCACAAACAGTCAAAGGTTCAAAGACACTCGAGAATACTATTGAATAAACATTGATTGATGCCTTGTATTGCTTAGAAACTCAGAATATAAAGAGTACATACAGTTTGATTAACAGCTGCTTAACATAAGCTAATCTGCCTAATCTCCCTGACTTGATCTAATCTACAAAGCTTTAAAATTAATACAGCTGATTACATACTAACATTCTCGAGTACAATTTGTAGGAAAATAAAAGGAAAATGCTTAGCTAAGCTCTGATTGGACCAAATGCCAAAAGAGTGGCAAAATGGACCAATGAGAGGCTTTCCTGCCTAGTTGGGTAAAAATAATGTTACTAAGGTAATTCTCGCGCCAATGCTAACCTGGAAGTAATCTCAACAGGTTAATATTATGCAGAAAGACCAAAACAACTCCTATGGACAGATAACAAAACACTTAGCCTCGGAACTGAGGTTCTGGAAAAACTGATAACAAACATCCCTGCCGGGATTGTTTGTTCTGGCACTTGAATCTTGTTGATGCCATACTCGAACATGTTGGGACTTGGGTTGGACTTGAAAATGGCATGACATAGAACAAAAAACTCCTAGGTAACCTTGGTTGAATCTTCCTCAATCAAGAGATATGATATTGAGAAAGACTGTTGCTTGGACTATTGATGTTGGGAACTGAACTTGGCCTGGGTGACCAATGTTGATGGGCTGAGTGGCTGAAGTTGCCAAGACTTGTTTCACAAGTGCGTAACAAGCTTGGATGGATACTGTGGATGGCTTGGTGATTGCTGAGGGTGTTGTGATCCTCCTTCTGAATGATTGAACTTCAGAATGACCTGCTGTTAGTGCTGGGGTTTGGATGCCTGCCATTTCTGCTGGAATTGCTTCCTTTCCTGCTGAGTTGTGTAAATCAACATGACTTCCTCCTTGTGCTGCTGCTGTAAGTGCTGGTGAAGTTCTTTTCATTGCCTTTTTTGCTGATGAAGCTGCTGCTACTGGTTGTTCTTCATGATGGTCCCCATCATCCTCCCCAGGTGGAGGAAAGTTTATCCTCAAACTTGGAAGGTATTCATCTGCTGGATAGTATGGTCGAAGATCTGCAACATTGAATGTTGTTGAACCTCCATACTCTTCAGATAGGTCCAACCTATAGGCATCGTCTCCAATCTTCTCAACGACTTCAAATGGTCCATCTGCTCTTGGTAGCAACTTTCCTTTTCTCTTGCTGGGGAACCTGTCCTTCTTTAAGTGGATCCAAACTAAGTCAGTCTCCTGGCTGGAAAGTGACCTTCTTCCTATGTTTGTTGGCTGATGTAGACACCTGCTCAATATACTTGGCAATTTTCTCCTTCACTTGCTGATGAAGCTCCCTTATTTGATGTGCTCTTTTACCCGCTTCGAAACTAAATTTGACTGAAGTAGTTAGTGGAACTAAATCCAAAGGGGAAATTGGATTTTTACCATAGACTACTTGGAATGGAGAGTAGCTTGCGGCCTTGGATGGTGCTTTGTTGTAAGCAAACTCAGCATGGGGCAAGAGAGTGTCCCATCCTGTTTTATGTGTTTCAATCAGTGCTCTCAATAGGACTCCAAGTGTTCTATTAGTAACCTCTGTCTGTCCATCAGCTTGTGGATGGCAAGTGGTGTTGTACTTGAGCTGTGTGCCCAATTTCTTCCACAATGTAACCCAAAAATGGCTCAAAAACTTGGTATCTTTGTCAGACACCATTGTCTTTGGCACTCCATGCAATCTGACAATCTCCTGGAAGAATAATTCCGCAACTCTTGTGGCATCAAAGGTGGTGTGGCAAGGTATGAAATGTTCCATCTTTGAGTATCTATCAACTAACACCATCACTGAATCCTTTCCTCTTTGAGTTCTTTGCAAACCAATAATAAAATCAAGGTTGACATCCTCCCAAGGGCTACTGGGGACTGGCAATGGTATGTACAAGCCTTGGGGTAGGCTGTGTGACTTAGCCAATTGACAAATATTGCACCTCTTCAGTAGATGCTCTACATCTGTCCTCATCTTTAGCCAATTATAATGCTCTTTTAACATCAACAAGGTCTTCTCAACTCCAAAGTGACCTGCTAGACTCCCTCCATGAAGTTCTAAGATCAACAACTCCTTGATGTTGCTCCTTGGAACACACAATCTGCTCCCTTTGAATAAGTAACCCTGGTCTATATGATACAGACCCTGGGGTTGCTGCTGGCACTTCTGGTACACCTGCTTAAAATCTTCATCCTCCTGATACAAAGCTTTCAAATGCTCAAAACCAACAATTCTAGAATCAAGTATATGAAGCAACATATACCTCCTACTCAAGACATCTGCTCCTTTGTTTAGCACTCCTGATTTGTTGTGGATCATGAAGTGGAACAGCTGCATGTACTCGACCCAAGCAGCATGCCTGGTGTTGAGCTTGTGCTGTCCTTGAATGAACTTCAAAGCTTCATGATCACTGTGAAGTATAAACTCTGCTCTAATAAGGTAGTGCCTCCAGTGCTGAAGAGCTCTAATGATGGCATAGAACTCTTTATCATAGGTGTTATATTTCTTCTTTGCATCATTCAACTTCTCACTGAAGTAGGCAACTGGCTTGCCCTCTTGTGTTAGTACAGCTCCTATGCCAACACCTGAAGCATCACATTCTACTTCAAAAACTTTGCTGAAGCTGGGTAGTGCTAGAACTAGGGCTGAAGTGAGCCTCTCCTTGACTTCTTCAAAGGCTTTCTAGGCTGCTGTTGTCCAAATAAAGGACTTCCCTTTCACCACTTCAGTCATAGGGGCCGAATGGTGCTGAAATTTTTGAAAAATCTTCTGTCAAATGAAGCCAGGCCATGGAAGCTCCTGACTTGATGAATGGAAGTAGGCACAGGACACTCCCTAATTGCTTCAATCTTCTCCTCAACAACGTGATTACCTGCTGATGTGACAATGTACCCCAAGAAGTTCACTTGGGATGTAAAGAAGTGACACTTCTTGAGATTTCCAAACAACTGCTCCTTGCTCAGAATTTCTAAGACCTCCTGCAAATGCTTGACATGTTCTTGCTCAGACCTGCTATAGACAAGAAAATCATCAAAGTACACGACAATACTCTTGCCTTTGAGTGGTTTCAGCACCTGATTCGTGAGTCTCATGAATGTAGATGACCAACCATTCAAACAAACCTCCCTTAGTCTTGAATGTTGTTTTCCACTCATCTCCCTCATAGATCCTTATTTGATAGTATCCACTCCTCAAATCTATCTTAGAAAAGACTGTTGACCCATGTAACTCATCTAACATATCTTCAAGCCTAGGTATAGGGTACCTATACTTGATAGTGATCTTGTTAATTGCCCTGCAATCTATGCACATCCTCTGACTTCCATCTTTCTTAGGCAGTAACAAGGCTGGCACAGCACATGGACTCAGACTTTCCCTAATCATTCCCTTTTCCAACAACTCATCCACCTGCCTCTATATCTCATTGGTATCTACAGGTGTCATCCTATAAGCTAGCTTATTAGGCAACACTGATCCAGGCACTAAGTCAATTTTGTCCTGGATATCCCTTTTTGGTGGCAAACTAGGTGGCATTTCATCAGGAAACACATGCTGAAACTGCTGAAGTAAGGGTAGGAATAAGGGGTGGTCATTTTGTGGGACTGGGGTTTCTTCAAGGTCTAAAAGGATCAAGTCTCTTTGTGTGCTAAAATCATGATGATCATATAAAAGCAACACATCAAGGCTAGGTTCAAGACATAGGTTTTTGGATTTTTTGGCTAACTGTGAGGGTTTCATGGGGGAAGAATGATCTTTCTATTGTTCATGGTTCATGGTAAGGTCGACCCAAAAGCAAATGACATGCATCCATTGGCAAGACATCACACCAGACGTCATATTTATATGATTTACCAATTGAAAAACCAACAAGGCATCTAGTAGAGATTTGGATACCTTTCCTTGAGATGAGCCACTGAATGGTGTATGGAGCTGGATGGGGCTTGGTTGCCAGGCTTAGCTTCTTCACCATAGTGCTGGAGGCTGCATTGGTACAGCTTCCACTGTCTACTATCATAGAGCACACCTTCCGTCCAATGGTACACCTTGTATGGAAGATATTCTCCCTCTGCTCTTCTACTTCTTCTACTGCTGAGCTACTTAGAACCCTCCTGATCACAAGCATTTCTCCCTCATCTGGACCTTCTTCTATAACATCATCATCATATACTGGATCATGTTCAGGTTCTTCATACTCATGTTCTTCTCCCTGCACATATACAGAATCAATAAACAAAGCTGCTTGGTACTCAGCAAGAGTAACCATTATTTTGTTTGGACATTCTAAGGCAATGTGCCCTAGTCCTTGACACCTGAAACATCTTCTTTCTGGATAGGTTCTGCTGATAGGGGCTGGGGTGCTTTGTGGGGGATTTTGTGGCTGATTTTGTGGGGGTCTTGGGGCTGGAGTTCTGGCTTGAGGTGTGGGTGGAGGTGAATAGGTTCTTTGTGGGGAATTGTAAGGCTTGTAAGGGTTTGGCTTGGCTGGTGCATAAGGTTTGGCTAGGTATATGTTGCTATACTCCTTCACTCTAGCCTTCTTCTATTGTTCCACTTTATGAGCTAAAGAGCTTAACTCATCAAGCGATTCATAAACCTGCAACTCAACAACATTCTTGATCCCTTCATTCAAACCTGCAAGATATCTTACATAAGTTTGCACTTCATTCTCTTGCATATTACACTTCCAAAGCAAGTGCTCAAACTCCTTTGTATAGTCTTCCACAGACTTGCTTTCCTGCACAAAATGTTGTAGCTTGAAATAGTTTTCCTTCATATAGTTATCTAGAAGCAACTTCTCTTTCAGCTTCTATCTCACCTCATTCCAAGTGCTCACCCTGTCTTCCCCAAATCTCCATTCTCCTTCTCTGCAGATTAGTCCACTAAGTAGAAGCATATTTCTTTAGTTTTAAGGCTACTAGCTTCACCTTATTCTCTTCTGAAACCTCCTTTAGGTCAAAAACCCTTTCTACTGTCTGCAACCAATCTAGGAAAACATCAGGATCTAACTCTCTTGCATACTTAGGTATATCAATCTTGAAATCCAACTTTTCTATCCTCCTATCTTCCCTCCTTTCTTCCATCTCACAGTTTTCTTCTGGTTCACTGATCCTAGGTGATCTCCTAACCCTTCTCCTCCTTCTGTGTGTAGGCCTAGGACCTCGACCTCCCCTTCTTGTCATTCTAAAAGGATTCTCACCTACTCCTTCCTCCATCTCTTCATCAGTCTCCCTATTTAACTCATTTCTATGCAATCTCATGTAATACTGCAATTACTCACTCAAAAATTTCATTTTTTGCTCTACTTTTTCCTTTTCTTTCAAAGTCTGTTCTAGGACTTCCTGTGGTGTTTTACTAGTGTCGGCTATCTCAACTACAACAAGCAACACACTCTAAGATAGAACACAATGCTCTGATACCAAGATGATGTATGCTAGCTCACTAAGATCACAGTATTGAACTAGAATGTACCATACAACCACACATACATAGCTGAATGCTTGAAACACAATAACTAGAACACTCACAAACACTCAAAGGTTCGAAGACACTCAAGAATACTATTGAATAAACAGTGATTGATGCCTTGTATTGCTTAGAAACTCAAAATATAAAGAGTACATACAGTTTGATTAGCAGCTGCTTAACATAAGCTAATCTGCCTAATCTCCCTGACTTGATCTAATCTACAAAGCTTTAAAATTAATACAGCTGATTACATATTAACATTCTCGAGTACAATTTGTAGGAAAATAAAAGGAAAATGCTTAGCTAAGCTCTGATTGGACCAAATGCCAAAAGAGTGGCAAAATGGACTAATGAGAGGCTTTCCTGCCTAGGGGGTAAAAATAATGTTACTGAAGTAATGCCCGCGCCAATGCTAACCTGGAAGTAATCTCAACAAGTTAATATTATGCTGGAAAGACCAAAACAACCCCTATGGATAGATAACAAAACATTTAGCCTCAGAACTGAGGTTCTGGAAAAACTGATATCAAACATCCCTGCTGGGGTTGTTTGTTCTAGCACTTGAATCTTGCTGATGCCATGCTCGAACATGCTGGGACTTGGGTTGGACTTGAAAATGGCATGACATAGAACAAAAAACTCCTAGGTAACCTTGGCTGAATCTTCCTCAATCAAGAGATATGTTATTGAGAAAGACTGTTGCTTGGACTGTTGGTGTTGGGAACTGAACTTGGCCTAAGTGACCAATGTTGATGGGCTGAGTGGCTGAAGTTGCCAAGACTTGTTTCACAAGTGCGTAACAAGCTTGGATGGATACTGTGGATGGCTTGGTGATTGCTGAGGGTGTTGTGATCCTCCTTCTGAATGATTGAACTTCAGAATGACCTGCTGTTAATGCTGGGGTTTGGAAGCCTGCCATTTCTGCTGGAATTGCTTCCCTTGCTGCTGAGTTGTGTAAATCAACATGACTTCCTCCTTGTGTTGTGAAAGACCTAAAACATATAGGTGTCTGTGTATTGCAAGTGTACGGGTCTGTGTAGTAATAAAATATTGTTCTCTCTCAGGGATTTGTGTTCAATCACGCACTAAACTAGTTTGCTACAAAGAATGCTAGGTCGATCCAAAGGGTGTTGTAAAGTTTTCTAAATTAAACTAAGAAAGCAAGAATTTTTAGTGGTTTTATCAATTAATTAAAAGCGTTCAGGGGAGTCCACTCTAGTCAATTAATCAAATTATCAACAATTCCAGTGCAGGTAACAAGATAATTCGGGGTCTATAATCTTTCTAGGCCCTATCACTTCGATCTTTTGATCCTAGGTGAGTTACATTGATTAACCTAAACATTATTTCTAACTATTTAGCTTAAATAAAGATAAGGACTGATTATAAATTGACCCTAGGCAAGAATCATTATGTCTAACTATTTTCTAACCTATTCAATCTACGCAATCCGATTCAAGACTCAAACTGTCGTTCTATTGTCAAGAATCTAAAACTAGGTACAGACTCAAACTGTCGTTCTATTGTCAAATTACCATGACATACAAAGCACGCAGATTAAACAAATAGAAAGATAACCTAACACCGAAACTGTATTCAAATTCAATCAATTGACATCGAGTTTGTCCCCCAAACTAAGAAAATTAGCTACTCATAATTCTAAAAGTAAACATCGCAAAATCTAAATAACAACAAGAAAGCATTAAAGAAGAATAGAAATAAACTGTGTTCGAATTGGCGGAATCGATCTCTTCGTGTCACCCGAATCGATCTCTTTCGTGTTCTTCGATCACGAACAATAATCTAATCTAATAACAATCTTTAGGAAACAACTGTGAATAAATTGATCTAAATCTACTCTATAAGCTACCTAAAAATCTCTCTGAAAACTAATGTAATCAGGAGAAAATCGCTCGCTGCGGATGATGTATGAAACGGCGGAAGTCGAAGCCCTTTTATAGTGACTGGATTAGGGCACAAAACGCGGCCTGCATTTTGGAAACGCTGGCTACGTTTTTCCCAAGTAGCGGATTTCTCCATGAGAGGGCACTGGCTGCGCCTCCAAAACGCGGGTTGCGTTTTGTCTTTTCTCGGTTGCCAAACTTTCTGGACAAGGCGCGGCCTGCGTTTCAAACACGCTGTCTACACCTTGCCTCTCCGCTTCAATTGATCTAGGGCCGAGTTGTTTGGGCTGTTCTCCATTTTTTTCTTTTCTTTCTCTTCAACATTCTTTTTATTTTCCATGATTTTTGCTATTTCTTCTTCAATTCTTAATGCTTTTTGATATAATTCCACCAATTCCTGTAAAACATACCAAACTCGCTAACAACCGTATAAATCACAAAAATTGCCATAAAAATACGAGATAACGAGTATAAAAAGCATGAAACTGACACGATTTGAGCCCTAAAAACTCTATATAAAATTGTCTTATCATGCTGCTGCTGCAAGTGCTAATGAAGTTCTTTTGATTGCCTCTTTTGCTGATGAAGCTGTTGCTGCTGGTTGTTCTTCATGATGGTCTCCATCATCCTCCCCAGGTGGAGGAAAGTTTGTCCTCAAACTTGGAAGGTCTTCATCTGCTAGATAGTATGGTCGAAGATCTGCGACATTGAATGTTGCGGAACCTCCATACTCTTCAGATAGGTCCAACCTATAGGCATCGCCTCCAATCTTCTCAAGGACTTCAAACGGTCCATCTGCTCTTGGTAGTAGCTTTCCTTTTCTCTTGCTGGGGAACCTGTCCTTCCTTAAGTGGATCCAAACTAAGTCTTTTGGCTGGAAAGTGACCTTCTTCCTATGTTTGTTGGCTGATGTAGACACCTGGTCAGTATAATTGGCAATTTTCTCCTTCACTTGCTAATGAAGCTCCCTGATTTGATCTGCTCTTTTACCTACTTCAAAACTAAATTTGACAGAAGTAGTTAGTGGAACTAAATCCAAAGGGGAAATTGGATTTTTACCATAGACTACTTGGAATGGAGAGTAGCCTGTGGCGTTGGATGGTACTTTATTGTAAGCAAACTCAGCATGGGGCAAGAGAGTGTCCCATCCTGTTTTATGTGTTTGAATCAGTGCTCTCAATAGGACTCCAAGTGTTCTATTAGTAACCTTTGTCTGTCCATCAGTTTGTGGATGGCAAGTGGTGCTGTACTTGAGTTGTGTGCCCAATTTCTTCCACAATGTAACCCAAAAATGGCTCTAAAACTTAGTATTTCTGTCAGACACCATTGTCTTTGACACTCCATGCAATCTGACAATCTCTGGGAAGAATAATTCCGCAACTCTTGTGGCATCAAAGGTGGTGTGGCAAGGTATGAAATGTGCCATCTTTGAGAATCTATCAACTACCACCATCACTTAATCCTTTCCTCTTTGAGTTCTTGGCAAACCAACAATAAAATCAAGGCTGACATCCTCCCAAGGGCTACTGAGGACTGGCAATGGTGTGTACAAGCCTTGGGGTAGGTTGCGTGACTTAGCCAATTGACAAATATTGCACCTCTTCAGTAGATGCTCCACATCTCTTCTCATCTTTGGCCAACTATAATGCTCTTTTAACATCAACAAGGTCTTCTCAACTCCAAAGTGACCTGCTAGACTCCCTCCATGAAGTTCTGAGATCAACAACTCCCTGATGCTACTCCTAGCTAGGAACACACAATCTGCTCCCTTTGAATAAATAACCCTGGTCTATATGATACAGACCCTGGGGTTGCTGCTAGCACTTCTGGTACACCTGCTTAAAATCTTCATCCTCCTGATATAAAGCTTTCAAATGCTCAAAACTAACAATTCTAGAATCAAGTATATGAAGCAACATGTACATCCTACTCAAGGCATCTGCTACTTTGTTTAGCACTCTTAATTTGTGGTGGACCATGAAGTGGAACTGTTGCATGTACTCGACCCAAGCAGCATGCCTGGTGTTGAGCTTGTGCTGTCCTTGAATGAACTTCAAAGCTTCATGATCACTGTGAAGTATAAACTCTACTCCAATAAGGTAGTGCCTCCAGTGCTGAAGAGCTCTAATGATGGCATAGAACTCTTTATCATAGGTGTTATATATCTTCTTTGCATCATTAAACTTCTCACTGAAGTCAGCAACTGGCTTGCCCTCTTGTGTCAGTACTGCTCCTATGCCAACACCTGAAGCATCACATTCTACTTCAAAAACTTTGCTGAAGCTGGGTAGAGCTAGAACTGGGGCTGAAGTGAGCCTCTCCTTGACTTCTTCAAAGACTTTCTGGGCTGCTATTGTCCAATTAAAGGACTTCCCTTTCGCCACTTCAGTCATAGGGGCCAGAATGGTGCTGAAATTTTTGACAAATCTTTTGTAAAATGAAGCCAGGCCATGAAAGCTCCTGACTTGGTTAATAGAAGTGGGCACAGGTCACTCCCTAATAGCTTCAATCTTCTCCTCATCAACCTGAATACCTGCTGCTGTGACAATGTACCCCAAGAAGTTCACTTGGGATGTAAAGAAGTGACACTTCTTGAGATTTCCAAACAACTGCTCCTTGCTCAGAATTTCTAAAACCTCCTTCAAATGCTTGACATGTTCTTGCTCAGACCTGCTATAGACAAGAATATCATCAAAGTACACAACAACACTCTTGCCTATGAGTGGTTTCAGGACCTGATTCATGAGTCTCATGAATGTAGATGGAGCATTAGTCAGGCCAAAAGGCATGACCAACCATTCAAACAAACCTCCCTTGGTCTTGAATGTTGTTTTCCACTCATCTCCCTCATAGATCCTTATTTGGTAGTATCCACTCCTCAAATCTATCTTAGAAAAGACTGCTGACCCATGTAACTCATCTAACATATCTTCAAGCCTAGGTATAGGGTACCTATACTTGATAGTGATCTTGTTAATTGCCCTGCAATCTATGCACGTCCTCTGACTTCCATCTTTCTTAGGCAGTAACAAGGCTGGCATTGCACATGGAGTCAGACTTTCCCTAATCATTCCCTTTTCCAACAACTCATCCACCTGCCTCTGTATCTCATTGGTATCTGCTGGTGTCATCCTATAAGCTGGCTTATTAGGCAACACTGATCTAGGCACTAAGTCAATTTTGTGCTGGATATCCCTTTTTGGTGGCAAACCATGTGGCATTTCATCAGGAATCACATGCGGAAACTACTGAAGTAAGGGTAGGAATAAGGGGTTGTCATTTTGTGGGGCTGGGGTTTCTTCAAGGTCTAAAAGGATCAAGTCTCTTTGTGTGCTAAAATCATGATGATCAGATAAAAGCAACACATAAAGACTATGTTCAAGACACAGGTTTTTGGATTTTTTGGCTAACTGTGAGGGTTTCATGGGGGCAAGAATGATCTTTCTGTGGTTCATGGTAAGGGTATATGTATTAGCTCTACCACAATGGCTCACTAATCTATCATACAACCAAAGTCGACCCAAAAGCAAATGACATGCATCCATTGGCAAGACATCACACCAGACCTCATCTTTATATGATTGACCAATTGAAAAACCAACAAGGCATCTAGTAGAGATTTGGATACTTATCCCTAAGCTGAGCCACTGAATGGTGTATGGAGCTGGATGGGGCATGGTTGCCAGGCTTAGCTTCTTCACCATGGTGCTGGAGGCCGCATTGGTACAACTTCCACTGTCTACTATCATAGAGCACACCTTCCCTCCAATGGTACACCTTGTATGGAAGATATTATCCCTCTGCTCTTCTGCTTCTTCTACTGCTGAGCTACTCAGAACCCTCCTGATCACAAGCATTTCTCCCTCATCTGGACCTTCTTCTATAACATCATCATCATATACTGGATCATGTTCAGGTGCTTCATACTCATGTTCTTCTCCCTGCACATATTTAAAATCAATAAACAAAGTTGCTTGGTACTCAGCAAGAGTAACCATTCTTTTGTTTGGACATTCTGAGGCAATGTGCCCTAGTCCCTGACACCTGAAACATCTTCTTTCTTGATAGGTTCTGCTGATAGGGGCTGGGGTTTCTTTGTGGGGGATTTTGTGGCTGATTTTGTGGGGGTCTTAGGGCTGGATTTCTGGCTTGAGGTGAGGGTGGAGGTGGAGGTGGAGGTGGAGAGGTTCTTTGTGGAGAATTGTAAGGCTTGTAAGGGTTTGGCTTGGCTGGTGCATAAGGTTTGGCTGAGTATCTGTTGATGTACTCCTTCACTCTAGTCTTCTTCTATTGTTGCACTTTATGAGCTAAAGAGCTTAACTCATCAAGTGAATCATAAACCTGCAGCTCAACAACATTCTTGATCCCTTCATTCAAACCTACAAGATATCTTACATAAGTTTTCACTTCATTCTCTTGCATATTACACTTCCAAAGCAAGTGCTCAAACTCCTTTGTATAGTCTTCCACAGACTTGCTTCCCTCCACAAAATGCTGTAACTTGAAATAGTTTTCCCTCATATAGTTATCTAGAAGGAGCTTCTCTTTCAGCTTCTGTTTCATCTCATTCCAGGTGCTCACCCTGTCTTCCCCAATCTCCATTCTCCTTCTCTGCAGATTAGTCCACTAAGTAGAAGCATATTTCTTTAGTTTTAAGGCTACTAGCTTCACCTTATTCTCTTCTGAAACCTCCTTTAGGTCAAAAACCCTTTCTACTGTCTGCAACCAATCTAGGAAAACATCAGGATCTAACTCTCTTGCATACTCAGGTATATCAATCTTGAAATCCAACTTTTCTATCCTCCTATCTTCCCTCCTTTCTTCCATCTCACAGTTTTCTTCTGGTTCACTGATCCTAGGTGATCTCCTAACCCTTCTCCTCCTTCTGTGTGTAGGCCTAGGACCTCGACCTCCCCTTCTTGTCATTCTAAAAGGATTCTCACCTACTCCTTCCTCCATCTCTTCATCAGTCTCCCTATTTAACTCATTTCTATGCAATCTCATGTAATACTGCAATTACTCACTCAAAAATTTCATTTTTTGCTCTACTTTTTCCTTTTCTTTCAAAGTCTGTTCTAGGACTTCCTGTGGTGTTTTACTAGTGTCGGCTATCTCAACTACAACAAGCAACACACTCTAAGATAGAACACAATGCTCTGATACCAAGATGATGTATGCTAGCTCACTAAGATCACAGTATTGAACTAGAATGTACCATACAACCACACATACATAGCTGAATGCTTGAAACACAATAACTGTTTGAAAGCAATTAAGTGGAACAGAAGACAACCCAATACATAATATGAAAGATAGGCTTTCTTACAGTTGATACAGACACACCACAATTGCATTCAAGGGCAAAAGGACTCTCACACTCATGCCTCTACAGACACACCAAAGCATGGATGATCAAGCACAGCTGACACTTGCTGGATGATTGCCAAATCTAGTGACAGGAGCTGATTTAACCAAGGATTGAGAGTTGTAGGACACTCGCAAACACTCAAAGGTTCGAAGACACTCGAGAATACTATTGAATAAATACTGATTGATGGCTTGTATTGCTTAGAAACTCATAATATAAAGAGTACATTCAGTTTGATTAGCAGCTTCTTAACATAAGCTAATCTGCCTAATCTCCCTGACTTGATCTAATCTACAAAGCTTTAAAATTAATACAGCTGATTACATATTAACATTCTCGAGTACAATTTGTAGGAAAATAAAAGGAAAATGCTTAGCTAAGCTCTGATTGGACCAAATGCCAAAAGAGTGGCAAAATGGACTAATGAGAGGCTTTCCTGCCTAAGGGATAAAAATAATGTTACTGAAGTAATTCCCGCGCCAATGCTAACCTGGAAGTAATCTCAACAAGTTAATATTATGCTGGAAAGACCAAAACAACCCCTATGGACAGATAACAAAACACTTAGCCTCGAGGCGAGGTTACGGAAAAGCGATAACAAACATCCCTGCTGGGATTGTTTGTTCTGGCACTTGAATCTTGCTGATGCCATGCTCGAACATGCTGGGACTTGGGTTGGACTTGAAAATGGCATGATTTGAACAAAAAACTCCTAGGTAACCTTGGCTGAATCTTCCTCAATCAAGAGATATGATATTGAGAAAGACTGCTGCTTGGACTGTTGCTGTTGGGAACTGAACTTGGCCTGAGTGACCAATGCTGATGGGCTGAGTGGCTGAAGTTGCCAAGACTTGTTTCGCAAGTGTGTAACAAGCTTGGATGGATTCTGTGGATGGTTTGGTTACTGCTGAGGGTGTTGTGATCCTCCTTCTGAATGATTGAACTTCAGAATGACCTGCTATTTGTGCTGGGGTTTGGAAGCCTGCCATTTCTGCTGGAATTGCTTCCCTTGCTGCTGAGTTGTGTAAATCAACATGACTCCCTGAACCGTATCGGGTTTAGTGTCGGGTTCGGTGCCAAGCTTTCATAGCCGGGATTGCGGTTAAAGATAAGATCGATGAAATCCCGATCCATCATCACCGGACTAAAACCGCTCACCCACTCGTTTTCAGGAATCGATACACCTTTACAAAAGGCGGGGTGGTGAGCATCACACTAACGTGGCCTCGGCGAGCCATCCTTGTTGGAGTAAGGAGAGGCTCGGGACTTGTCAACGACCTCGGAGGCCTTGGGACCGGATTGGGTCATCCCGGGAATGAAGGGCGTGTTGGTATCAAGTCTCGGAAGTAACCAAGTTAATAACTTGCAAGGGGGAAGGCGATCAGAGGTTGGAAATGCGCGCGCCTTCACGTTTCGGGTCATAACTCCTTCAATACAACTTCGATGAGGCTTAAATTTTGGGAGCTTATAGTAGACATTGAGAGCTTTCCAACGATATCTTACGGGCCTAAAACGGAGTTCGGATGAAGAAGTTATGCACATTTGAAGTCGGCAGGGAAAACTGCCCAGAAGCGTGGCTCGCCCGAGCCACCATTCTGCCCTGTTTGTCACGGGCGCCCAAGGCGGACAGAAGACCTGCTCGCCCGAGCCACCCTGTGGCTCGCCCGAGCCACCTTTCTGCCCAGGCGGACAGACGGCGCTCTCGAGCAAGTCCCGGCTCGCCGAAGCAAGTCTTGCTCTCGCCGAGCAAGATACATCGCGCCGCGACCCATCTTAACGGCCGACAGTTGGCGGTCGAAGGCCAGCTCGGCCGAGCCACCCATCTGCTCGCCCGAGCCGCTCTTCTGGTCGGACGCGTATTTCCGTCATTTTTGCCCTGTTTTAGCCTAATTCCTAGTTTATTATAAATAGCTTGTTATCTCATTTTTTCCAGGCAGCTTTTGATGATTATGAATATGCTTATGCATTGGTTAGGGTTTCCCTAAGTTTTCTCTCAAAATCTAGATTACTTTATCCATTGATTAATGGTGGTGTTTCTAGTCATTCCTTTATTGATCATTTGGTGGATTCTTCCTTTATGATGGTCATGGTGGGGTGTTAGGCTTTGGTGGTGGAATCTCCTTTATCCAAGGTCATATCCAATCCTTTTGGGTGTCCAAGCTCTTGTTAGATTGTTGATCCAAGTCCCTCAAGCTAGTCCATCAATCTCTCCCACCACGCCACGCTCCACTTCCTCCTTGTGCTGCTGCTACAAGTGCTGTTGAAGTTCTTTTGATTGCCTCTTTTGCTGATGAAGCTGCTGCTGGTGGTTGTTCTTCATGATGGTCTCCATCACTTTTCCTCCTCTTTATTTAGTACCAAGTCTAGTCCTAGTTGAGTCAGAGTCGGTTTAGGCCCGTTAGTGCTCATTCGTTTGGACTTGCTTGAGTCTCTTATTTAGAACCCGACCTAGGGTCATTAGCAACAATGACGCTCTTCAATTTCAGAGTGTCTCAAGGAGGCGAGCGTGATTGCCTCTCACGCCAATGGTTTGCGCCAACAGTAGTAGTAAGCCTGCTCCGGTATCCATCCGTCGAGACAGTAGAGATATGATTCGGGGAAGGAACTTCCACTCCTGCTCGTTTCTTCCAGTAGTTAATCCATGACTCGATCACTGACCCTCGAAGGTGAATAAGATTAGGAACCTCGCAAGGAAGAAGAAGGATGTCTTGAGAGTGTCCCATTTGTCGCATGACTCGATCGGGGAAGTAGTAGGTTAACTCTGTCAGGCCTAAGAGAGTGATGTATGCCGCCTTTCGGGAGTGGTTAGAGAAGCACGACACCTTCCACCATTGAACCCACCACCGGATTTTTTTGTGATTCTTGAGGAAGATGATCCATTCGTCAAAGTTGCGGCGGGTATCGAATTTCCATTTGCGTTGGAAAAAATTTGCTAGTTCCGAAGAAGTGATGGGAGAGAAGATCATGTCCAAATGTTCCATAAGCCACATCTACAAGAGAAGAGAAGAGAAGGAAGTGAGAATTTTGGTTGCAAATAAAAAAAAAAAGAACACAACCGAAAACAAAAAAAGAAAAAGAAAAATCGGTAAGTGATTTCACATGGATTGTTTGGGCGATCCATGCAAAATCCAAGAAAAAATAATATAAAAAAAGAGATGATACTCACTTGAAGAGCAAGGTGGCTTCCTTGGAAAGTCTGTTTAATAAACCATCAATCAAAGCTAAGGAGGTTTCCGCAACCATCATAGCAGCAGGGTTGTAGCCTCGGGACATTTTGACTACAACATGGATGAGAGAAAGTGGTGCAAAACCCGAACCCCCGTGATAAAATAAATATTCAACCAAGATGCAAAAAACCAAACCTCGCACTCGCAAAGCCGAGTTGAGTCTGAGCGCCTCCGGTGATTGAAAGAACTCCACTAAAGCTTTCAAGTTGACCATGTTGTCCACCAAAATATGTCCTAGCGCCCGGTGATTGAAATTTGTCAATTCCTCAAACTTTTCACGGTAATTATGAGCGAGAGGTGGAGTCGTAGGTGGGGCATAAAGATCAAAACTGAGCATACAAGCCCACTCTTCAGGGAGAGGACATAGCTCATTCCAGGAAAAGCGAAAGACATGGAATTTAGAGTTCCAAAAAGTCAAGGCCGCCTTAAAAATACCCAATCGACCTTAACTTATTTTAGGCTAAAAATCAAGGCTAGATTATAGTATGTGAGTAGCCGTTTTTCGGGTTTGGTGAGTGAGTTCATCCATGAGTTAAGTTTCCTTTCGAAGGCCATGCTTGAAACAAGAAAGGACACTACAAGAAAATATGTGTTCAGCCACACTTAAAATGGTTGTTAGCCACACATATAAATGTAGTGTTAGCTAAGTGTGTTGTTGGAAATTGTGGGGAAAATTTAGTCACACTTACTATGTGTGGTAAGCACTTATTCTAGCCACACATATATGTAAAGCGAATAAATCGATTCACAACACTTGTATGCGTGGGTGGTTACACACTCGTATATGTGTGGGCAAGTTCCCCTATTTGAAAACTATAAACCTAAATTTACTTGCAAATATAAGTGTGGCGAACTATTATTTAATAATAACCTTTTAAAATCAACTAATTTTTGGCAGGAATTTATTACTGTTGACATTTTTTAGATATCTATTTTATTATTTAATGTTAATTGGGAATTATAATATATATATATATATATATATATATATATATATATTACTCAAAGTACAAAACTTGTTGATCAAAACCACACTTCAACATTGCATTAAAATTATGAAATGTGTATTATGTAACGTTGATGTGTACTAGCTAATTAAGTCACAAAATAATCTAAAGTTGTAACCTGACAAATTCAAACCAAATATATGTCATTACAAATTCTAACAAACAAATAATTCCTATTATATCCATAAATTTGTCTCGAGTAAAAGTAAAAGTTAAAGCCAATCGAACATGTGACAATTGGAAAACTCAACATAATCACTCTTCAAGAAGACCATAGTCTACCCCATGTTCCACATTGTTGTTGGCTACCTAAAAATGTCAAAATAAACAATTGGAGCAATGATTAGACCATGTTACGTTAATTTATACACAGTAACAAACTAACAAAAAATTATAAATGAGACATATTTATAGACTACTATGCACTATACATTTACTAGTATAGCCCTATCAAGTTTTTGCTGAAGAACATACTTCAACACATTTAAATGGACCTTATTTGTACAAAGTCCTGTAGCCTGCAAGCACATGCACGAACTATATGTATAAAGACAATGTGAAAAATAAACCTCACTAGGAAAAGGGGGAGGGGGATAATTTCAGTATATACCACTCCTGTTAGGTATATTATAACTCTTCCTTTTTTCGATGGAGATCGGTATCTTTGGACATCCATAGGGTGACATCTGAGCACAATATCAACAACTCTTTCTACCTCGCCACGAGTTAGTTGTACATGAATATAATATGTTAAAGAATTGTTTGAAAAAAGTTCGTCAGTATTTCCCCTACAAAAGAACCACTCCCTAAGATCAAAACCTTATATCTATTTTACAAAAATACACCAAGTAATCTAAAATAAACTCAGTTGCCATATGTCGATATACATCACAACTCAACAACTACAGGTACTAAAAAGAACACATACCGGACATGTTCACAATAATCATATTGGAGTGTTTCACGTTTATTACTAATTAATGAATACTTCTTTTATATATATATATATATATATATATATATATATATATATATATATATATAGGAAATCGATATAATGAGAAGAATGATTTTGTGAGAAGAAAAGCATAGTAAATCATAACCATTGGTCCCAAGATCAAGGGTGGGTATTAATCTTGTTTTTTTCTTTTTTCTTTTTTTGTTGGAAAATGTGACTAATAAATGCTGCAACCTTTTTCTTTTTTTTCTTATTTGCTGGGAAAAAAAGAACAATTAATGCAATGTGATTTCCAATGATATGCTAATTAATTTGTAGCTCTAGAAAACTCATAATAAACATCAACTATACCTAGAATGAACATCAACTTTACCATAAATGAACGTCAACTATACCATAAATGAACACCACATATACATAGAATGAACATCAACTATACCATAAACGAACGTCACTATTTGGTATAGTTGATGTTCATTCTGGGAATATGTGGTGTTCATTTATGGTAAAGTTGATGTTAATTATGGGTATAGTTGATGTTCATTCTGAGTTCTCTAGAACTGCGAATTAATTAGCATGTCATTGGAAATCACACTACATTAATTGCTCTCTTTTTCCCAACCAACAAAAAAAAGAAAAAAATGTTAAGCATTTATTATTCACATTTTCCCAATAAAAAAAAAAAACAAGATTAATACCCACCCTTGATCTTGGAACCAATGGTTATGATTTGCTATGTTTTTCTTCTCACAAAATGTTTCTTCTCATTATATCAATTCCCGTGTATATATATATATATATATATATATATATATATATATATATATGCAAGTTAGATTTCAATACTTACTATCACATGTGCCATATTTGACTTCAATCTATTTTCTGCAACTCCCTACACATTAAACACATATGAAAGCTTAGTTAGAAATGAAACATATAATTTGAAATAATCAAGATAAATATATTTGAAAGATGTACTTAATATCAAATCTCCAAGAACAACAAGATAAAATAGATTTTCTAAACTAGAATAAACTATCAATATGATAAATATTTAGAAAATTTTACTAGGACAAAGGCCAACAGTGTGAAATAGACTTTTAGAAGTAGACTAAAGTATCTGTAAAAGGCTGGAACTAAACATGATCAAGGATCATGCTCAAGTTTATTCTAAATCTAGCAAAGACACAATAGACAATTCTTTACACATAACCAACACCCTTCGTAGAAGGATTAAACCTACACATGAGATGACAATGACAAGAAAAAACAACAATTTCCAAGGAATAATCCCAGAAACCAGTCTACACTAGGTTGAAATATGGAAATTTTTAATGGGGCCAACGTAAGACAAAAGGTGGCTAGCAAAGAAAAATGGTCACGTATAAATTATCTGGATAAAGAAAAATGGTCAAATATAAACTATCTTATTAGGGTAATATAAAAAAAACTATCAATATACATAATCAGAAGGTTTAGAAAGATCCAAGGTATATATACAGGCTATCAATATATATACATAGCAATTAACAAATTTATGGGAACATTATACAGAAAAATTCCTTCATACTAGAATGATTGGGTGTTACACTACTATAATAGCAACAAATGTACAATTATACATACTGAATAGAGGGACAACAACAGGTAGTAAACAAATATATGGGAAAATTGGATTCAAATCATGCTCAAACAAAATCAAAACTAAAAAACAAATTCCTTCATACTTGAACATGACCTTTAGGTTTAAAAAAACATCAAATTTCATTAAACTCACGTCGACACGCCGAAATACTTAAAAAATCTAACAACTTGCAGTAGCAGCTTGCAAAAGCGCGTGAACGCAAGGGTCGACATCCCTCCGAAAATCCAACAACTGACCACCCCAGCTAAGGCCAGTGATCGTCACGAAGTCAAAAGGAGTGAGCATCATCTCGCCAACAGGAAGGTGGAACGAGTTAATAGTATCCCAAAAACGTTCCACGATAGCCCGACCAAAGGTTCTCTTGCTACGGATCTTCCATGCCCTCAAACAGTCCAGGAAAGGGCCGAAGTCTGCTTCCCTCACAGTACTTGAATAGAACGCACCCGCTTTTGCATGAAAGGACAAGGCTATTACGCCTTGTATACTCCTGTACGCCTTAAAGGAGTTCTCCTACAACAGGTCAATAGAAAAACCTAAGGTGTAAAGTACTTCAAGCAAAATTCAAAGTAACTAAGGTTGCTTTAAAATTCAACTTAAAGTACTACAACAAATAGCATGCAAAACAACTGCAAAAAAGGAAACATGCTATATGAGCTAAAAGATGCATACCGAGTCATGGGAACGAAAGAACCATGCGTGCTCATCCTGACAGAAGACCAACTGAGCTGGAGTAAAATCCCTATTGGGATATTCTCGCTGCACCGTCCTCGCATATGGACGCTCTTGAACCGTCGGTTGAGTATCACGTCTGCGTTCCCTCCGAAAGAAATTCATCCTTTTGCAACAAAACTCAAAAATACCCAAAAAGATTTTTCTAAGAGAGAGGATGAAGCAAAGGGGAGAGCTCGAATTTGAGATAGTGAAAGACGCCAAGGTGCAAGCTCCATTTATAGGCAAGTTGGGTGGTGATAAGTCGTTTTTATATAGAGTTTTTAGGGCTCAAACACATGTCAGTTTCGTGCTTTTTATATCCGAAATCCCGTATTTTTGTCAGAACTACTTAAACCCTGGTTACTCTAGGGTCTAATTAGTTCTGACATGAATAAGTAAGGTGTATTATAGCTTTAATGTTAGTTTTAACCTTAGTCCTGAAATTTGATACTAATCGGGGGATAAATTCAAACATGGGAAGAAAAAGAAAAACAGTACACGGGCCTTTTTTTTCAACCTACAAACTTTAAGGTCCTTTTTTATTCAACCCATAAACTTTAGGATCCAAAAAATAAATAATAAAACCAAGGGTTCAAAAAATAAATTGCCCAAAATTTCAAGGTCCAAAATGCAAAAAACCCGTATTTCATCTCCTCCACCATTGCCAACCGCGGTGTCTTGGATGGGGAATTTGCTGAATTTCGAGGATATTCATCGAATGAACTGGGGCAAGGCAGCCTACGCGAAGTTCCTTCATGGTCTCCGTCGAGGGGTCGGGGTTTCTCATAATGATGAACCCGTTATTATGCACACTGCTTGTCCGCATTTCCAGTATGGCCCAACATTGTGGAAGGTGCTCGAGGTATGTATCCGAGATGCTTCACATTCCTTTGTGTTGCCTTACTTTCTTTGTTTATGTCATGTGCGGACTATATTCATGCAGTCATGAGCTTGCAAATACATTCGTCCTTTGAACATTCGCTCGAGGAAGGGCATGTCGGCTCCTGCTACCGACGCTAGACCATCAAAGATATACTAGGCAAGAAGTTCACTGTAGGACGTCTGGATGTAGTTCGGGGCATCCTAAATAACCTTACACCGCTATGATCTTCTCATGTTTTTCTTCTTCCCCCTGCCTTTTTTGCTAGTCTTGTCGTTAAACTCCTTTTACGTAGGCCTAGGTAAATTGGCGTCCGTGGGCAGGCTTTAACTTGGCGCGGCTCCCAACCCCCTTGGAGTTAGTGGAGCACGACACCTATCTTCACATGTTGGAGGAAGCCCCCTCCGGCCATGTTTGGTACCTTGGGGAGCGCGCCACGATGCAAATTTTGGGACGTCATCCTTCTCTGATCTCGGTGGATCCTCCCGAGAGGATGTTTAATCCTTGGTGTTTGGATACCGATCCTTTGAGGGATACCCTTCAAGGTCAAGACTTTCAGCAGTTTATCAAGGATGCCCCGGAAGATTGTTTTGCCGAGGAGCTTGATCGGTATCTCAGCCGGTTGGCTTTTAGGGTGGTACGTGTCCTTTCCCTATTTTGCTCATTTTATTGTCAACAATGTTGATTCATTTTTCAAATTTTTCCAACAGGGGCCTTATGGCAAGGCTGCTGAGGAGGAAGTTCATGTCGAAGAAGAGAGGATAAGAGGCTTCTTGGAGGTGGAGCGGAGCAGCTCATGCTCTTTGCTACAAAAATTCGAATGGAAACTGGTAATTCCATTTTCTGCTGACCGTCACTATTCCTTTTTGTTTATGAATAGTCCTGATTTTGATCTTGCTTCCTTTTAGCCGAGGTGGGCACGTTTTCGACACATGGTTAAGGAGTTGAGTACTGTGAAGAAGCATTTCTACCGAGTGTTCACTGGCTCGGGTAGATAGATATCAGGGAGCTGCAGCCAGAGGCGTAGATGTGGAAGTTGATGCAGAACCTGTACCTTGAGCACCACCCCGACGTTCGAATGTTGATCCTCCTTGTAAGGAAGCACCCCATCGTTCATCAGCCGGAGAATACACTTCTCAAGCCTGGTCTCACGAAGAAGTAGGTGGTTCTTCCCGCGCTCCTCTAGCACCGATTCCCAAAGGTCGCGGGAAAAGAATTTTGATCAAGAGTCAAGGTTCTGCTGGCTCTTTGTAGGAGCGGATCTGGGGGCCCTTCTCATCATTCCAGCGTATGGAGGCAGATATGGCTCAAATGTCGCTAGGAGAGCCATGTGATCAGGGAGGCTGATACCACAGTGTCGGGTATGGTGGCGATACTCGACCTCCTTCCTTTTGGGTGGACGACACTTTGGAGTCTAGTGCCACTTATCGACCTTCATGCTCTTGTCAGACTCCAGCCTCTGTGCGCTCCGGTCATCGTGGCCGCAAGATATTGGTGTGGGATCGCGATTCAAGTGCATCTATCGGGTATCCTGGTGCTTAGGCCCTAGCAGATAACGCTGCCTCGCACCCTATAAACCCTATCACTCCATCTTTAGGTGATCCTGGCATGCATAAAGGTTATGGTACACATTCTGAGAGGTGTCATGTGCCTATGCTAGATGTGGGGTCTTCGTGGTTGACCGGTCTACAGGTGTAGTTAGCACCTCAACATTCCTGGTTGGGAGGGTGTACTTTTTCTGGATGGCCATCCCCCGGACATATAACTGAGTTTACTTGGCCGACTCCATCTTTCGGCTAGTATGTTCCGGAGTATTCTTGGTTGGCTACCTCGCAAGAGTCTCCCGGGACATCTCCTTCACGGACGTCTCCGGTTCCACCAGAGGCTCCCTTATTTGAGCCATCGCCGCCTGGGACCCATATCCTCCCTTGTTACCTCCAAGAGATCCATCTCCTTTCCCAGAGCAACCGCGAGGGATTCCTTCTCTTCCTCATGTGCCTTCACCACCTTTGACGCCTCCAATTCTTCCACTTCCGATCCTGGCAAGCTATGATCCTGCAACTGCTCCCGATTATTATTCATGGGAGACCTATTTCGGAATTGTAGGCGCTTCAAATGTTGGCACTTCGAATGTTGGTGGCGACCTGGTCGAGGACAACGGCGATTCAAGCTCTTTGATGTGGTTCGATTGAAGGCTCCACTTGTAGACTATGCAAGACTATGCAAGGCTCATGCTTTTATTTATGCAAGACTGATTTATTTTAATATTATGCATATTTTTGTATTTTTATTAATGCAAGACACGGTTAATGCGTTGTATCATGAGTCATTTTTCTATGTGATCTAATGCATTCACGTTTTATTTAAGGAATGGGATTCATCCCGCTTCCCCCAAACGAAAAAAGAAAAAAAAAGAAAAAACAAAATCCTAAGTATTAAGACAACCAAGGGTTGATTTAAACTTAAGTCCTACAGTTTTATATTGAAGGAAAAGTTTTAAAGGATTCTCACTAAGTTTCAACTGTATGATTCTTAACCGTTTTATTTTCCTCACATGTACGAAGTTAAGCTTTTCATGTTGAGTTTCCCTTCTTTATATTTTTGTTCAAGTACATTCAAAATATGAAACTCACGTCTTGGTTCCCAATAAGGTTCAGTTACTTGAAAAGGGTTACGTGTGGCTACACTATGTAAGTATACGTTATTTAATGTTCTTTTCTTCGTTCTTTTATGTATTGTAAATTTAATGGAACTGCGCTAAAGTAAGTAAGTAAGTAACTTTTTAACGTTGTTCTTCAATGAAGGGGTGTAAGTACTGAGTTAATCTCATTCTTTTAAGTTGATTTTTATTAGGAAACCAGGCAAAAGGAAAGGGAAATGTCCCTGACGGACAAGGTTCGAAGGCATCCTAAGGAATCTGAGGTGAATGGGAGACTTCTTTTAAGGAACAGTAGAGAATTTGGTTGCCTTGTGGATTGTATAATGTTCGGGTTGCCATATTGTGGTTTTAAGTTGTATCCTAAGTTCAAGTCATGATTTTGGTTTGTATGTCTAAGGGTTTTCTATGCTTTGGTTTTGTGATTTGAGGTGTAAATAGCCTTGTCCATCTTTGATGGACGGCGGTAATGCCCTCAGATGAGTATTTCCGCTGCGCTAATCACTAAGTTAAGTAAGTCATTAGCTTAATCTGATGATTAATATCTTAGAGGTGTTACACATTCACGTATATACATATGTCATATGTTAAAACCCATCTTTTGTTGCTCATACATTGATAAACATCAACGGTACATACTTCAAGGTTTAATTTGTACTCGACACTGTCGGACTATGACACATGCTAATACGTCAACGAGCTTCTAAAGGTACTGCCCGTGGTTTTAAAATGTTTTCTTGGCTTATGAATTTTCCATAACCTTTGTTGTTTTGTAATTGTGTCTATAATCTGGATAGTAGAAAAATGATTTATCTTTTCAACTTAGATTGTAATGGACCAAAGCAAAATGTTTCTTTAAACCTTTATACTTCTTTTCCACGGATTAGTCGATAGTAAACGATTTAAAAATCACGCGTCTATAGGATCCAGTTTGTCTGAGTTTTTTTGTTTTTTTTTAATTCAGCATTAAGACTGCTACGTCATACTTACCTACACCCTATTTTACTATGCATGAAAAATACTTAACCTATGCATAGGAAAACCATCGCCGCGTCAGATTTACTATAATAAGATTTACCATAAGGAATTTTCCTATTATATGACCCTTGTATAATGTTATGTTGTGAAGCAGATTTTTCAAGCTTTTCAAGGGTTTGAATGGAAGGAGAACCAAAACCATATCTAGAAATCTTCATAGAAACCCACAACACAAGGACACCAAGGATTCTTTGTTGTTGCTGAATCTGGCTCACTAGACATTATCATAATTTTTTTAGATCGGATGCTAGTCATATTTTGTTGTCTTATTGGCTTATGAATAATGTTGATGTGTTTGGTTGTAAATTGATATCAAGTCCTTAAGTTTGGTTGGATGTAAAGTATTTGAGAACACAATTTATGGGAAATTACGAGTTATTTTGGAGAAATTTACATTTTTCATTTGTTTTAAGATTTTGTTTGGTTTTGAATTTTTACTAGTTATTGGATAAATGTATGGTAATGAGTGTTGTTGAAATAAAAGGCCTCTAGCGGCATTTAATTAGACTTATCCCAGTAAATAAATTAAAAATGTTTGTCCAGGTTATGGCGACACTGCCTCTAACGACATTTATTTGTTTGCTAGGATATGTTATTGCAGCATTTATAAATGCCGCTAAAGGCAAAAATAAATGCCGCTAGAGCCCTTGTTTTATTGTAGTGATAATTCATAAAACAAAATAAATTTAAAATAATTACACATGTTTTTTTCGATAATTAGCTAGCCAAAAGGCTAAGGAGCATCAAAGATGCAATAAGGCCACAAAACAGCAAAAACACCTAGAATCCAGCAACCAAAGAACAAACACAAACCGCAACAAAGGATTACAACAAAGCAAAAACAGCTATCTAATAAGATTCTTCTTTTTTTCCATCATGTCATCTCTGAAGGCTTTCGTCACAGTCTCCTAATCATCACGAGACAACTTTAATCAACACACAAGTTTCGCCGCTCTACAAGCTTCCTCATCCAGCCTCTCTAAGGAGATATCAACTGCATTCAAAGATCTCTCAGCAGTACTATCAACCACATCATTACTGATAGAATAACTTCGAGAAGGCTTTTTAACACCTTTAACACGACAAGGATTGCTTGAACGGGGCCTACCCGAAGCTCTACTAACCAAACTCCACTTCGGGTTCCACATCAAATTAACCTTCTTTTTTTTGACGACTTTTGACTTTGAAGGCCTTAAGAGAAGAAACCTCGGTATCAAGAGGAAAAGAGCAAACCACTCCACCAATAGAAATGTCAGGCGGGTCACTAACAGTGCGCTCGCTATCAGAAGGAGCCACCAAATTAGCACCGTCATCCCCACCGTCATTAAGGCCCCTTAAAAGAGCATCTTTATAGGAGACTTAGCAGTCTTAGCAGTCTTAGGGACACCTGATGGAAAAGAGGCAGAGAAAGTAGCAGAACCATCAGAAGCATTAGAAGACTCACACCCACCGTCACCAGCCTTCACACCAACCTGCTTAGGAACACAAATCCAATTCTCAGAGCCCCTTTTATAAGGAGGAGAAGACTCTTGCTTCTTGCAGAATTTAGCCCATGCAACACTTGCAGAATTTAGCCCATGCAACACTTAAAACGAAACCGTTACACTTCAAACCATTCAGCTCAAGAATAGCACAAGAACCCGTCTTTTTATCTTTGAACCAAACAAAACCATACCTCTTCCCAGAACGTCCCACTTTACAGGGGATGTAGGCATCAGCAACAGAACCAAACTTCAAAAACAAACATTATCAACCAAACATTATCAACCCCAAACGGCAAATTGTCAACGAACAAAGAGTACAACCTACCATCCCAAGAACTAACACCAAAGGGCCTCACAGACTTAACAGCACGAGGAGAGGAAACCACAACCCCCGGGACAAAAGAATAGACAATAGAAACAGGGGTTTTAGCCGACCCTAATAGCGTAATCAACTCTTTAAGCACAGAACAAATCTCGTTAACCCTAGAAAGTGTCGCTAAAGAGACCACATCCAAAGCATTATCACTAAAGGAGAGGGAGGAAAAAATGGATGTTACCTCACCCTTCAATTCAACGCACCGGGAAACCAGGGAACCCTTTGAAACAACCATGACCAAACTCAACAGAAGACACGACAAAAAATAAGAAAAACAATCGAGCCCCGCCTAAGGACCGACTGAAACCAGCGACCGACGGAGCACTACACCGCCAGCGACCACCAGGTAGCACCAATCCACGAGACTAAAACTACCGGCTGGAGCACCAAGAAGGCATTGTCGATTACCATACCTTCAACTGATTTCGGGAAAAGGCAATGGAGGGGGCAGAACACCGTCGACCTACAAAGCTGACCAGACCGGCAGCGGATGATCAAGTAGGTGTCGGACGACAGAGGCGCGACGGTCAGCGCTGCTTGGAGACGAGGCTGAGAGGGCTGGGGTTTCTCCAGGTAATCGAAGATTAAGGGCCTAGGTTCATGCAAGGCTATAGAGAACAGCGACGCCCGACGATAAGGAAGGAGGTCGACGACGGCGGCACAGCGCGGAGGTCGGCTCTAGCACTCGTTGGGGGCAGCGTTCGCTTGAGGCATTAGGGTTTGAGGCACGAAGGATGTAAACAGCCCGAGACATCTAAATAATTCTTAGTCGTTAATTAGATCCAGTAATTACACATGTTATAAATTCTATAAAATTTTTGGAATTTATATAAACTTTAAAAAAGATATCAACAAATTTTAGTAGATTTAGATAGTTGATGTATAATTGCAAAATGATAGCATCTTGAATCAAGATGGTTAATAACCATTTTAAATTTCACCTTAAGCACTAAAAAAAATTAAATTTAAAGATATTTAAATCATTATAAAGATATATTTCATTACTTTAAGGGTTATTATGACTTATAAGTTATATAAAAATATTTATTTATTTATATTTTTTCATAGATATAAATAAAACTATCTATAAAATGTGCATTACCTAATATGATTGATAAAATAAGACTATCATTTATATTTGTTAGCCAAGCTAATAAGTATTATATTTTTATAATTGATAAATATATATAATTATTAGAGATAATATTAATAAAAATTACAAAAATATGAATGAGTGGCAATTCAAAATATTTATGAACCATATTAGTGCAAAATCGGTATCATTGTCCTATATATGATTTATCCAACTAATCGAAAAATAAGGAAAGAAAAGGGAGAAATGAAAAAGAAAGAGGAAACGAGCAACTTGGGATTAAAGAGAGTCGGAATTAAATTGTGCGATGCTTGCAAATGCCAAGGGTGAATGGAAGAAAAAGCAGAGAGAGGAGGAGAGAGAAGGGTAACGTGGTTGATCCATGACCGTCGGATGAAAGCATGCAAATAGTACCCAGATCATTGAGATGAGGACATCCACAGTATAAGGACGGAGAGAGAGAGAGAGAGAGAGAGAGAGAAACATAAAGGGAGAATTGAATTCTGTAAATTATAATCAAATCCCAAACGAACAAACGACAAAGCAAATAGTTTCTGCATTAATTAACAAATTAAATTAACCCAAAATCCATTATGTAATCTCAAAATCATCAGTGGAGTTAAATCCAAAGAAAAACCAAAAGGATAGCTAAAAAGGATAAAAATATATACTGCACTGCATAAATTCTCCTATACTATTAACCCTAGAATATGGGGAAAAAAAAAAGAAGAAGCAAACAATGAGCTCGATCCACAACAAATAGAGAGAGAGAGAGAAAATGAGAAGAACAACTCAATTATGATTGAGCTGAATTCCTGCAGTTCATCCATGGCGGCGTTGCAGCTGCAATTTCAGACCCTCTAGTCTTCTCTTTCTGTCACTGAAACCCTTCTTAAATTTCCCCCCCAAAAAGCCTGCTCTATTTCCCACTATTTTCTCTCTCCTCCCCCCACATCGATCTTAAACATTTGTACACAAAGACAAAGCACACACAAATTATTCACCCAAAACAAGTCAAGCATACAAAAAAACAAACCAAGCAAGCAGTCTTTAGGGCAAACACTAGTGTATTATACAATACATACTACGGAATAAACAAAATTAAACCCCAGTTGGGAGACAAACTGGCACCCAGAAATATTTGCCTTGATTCTTTCCCCCCTCCCCCTTGTTTGTATTAGGTGAAATAAAATCAAAAATTATATGGAGAAGAAATTGGGGAATTGTTTTGGCATAAAATTAGGGGCTCGAGAGAAAAACAATGGCAGGGTTTTACAGTAGACACAAGGAGGAAGAGCACAGTAGGAATTACTTGGAGTTGTGACAAGGAAGAGGAGGAGGAGGTGATAGTGATGAGGTAAGAAGTGGGAGATCTAGGGTTATGATGATGATGGGTGGTGATAAAATGAGTATTCCTTGCCAAGATTGTGGGAATCAAGCTAAGAAGGATTGTGTTCATATGAGATGTAGGACTTGCTGTAAGAGTAGAGGATTTGATTGTCCTACACATGTTAAGAGCACTTGGGTCCCAGCCTCAATCCGCCGTGAGCGCCACCAACGACACACCACCGAGCTTACCACCCACCCTAAGAGTATAACAACAACAGGTAACTCTCCCTTTTTCTCTTTCCTTCCTTCTCCATCTCTTATTATTTTTATAGGACATACAACATAACCAACCACTTTCTTTGCTTATCTGCTACCTTCTCATTTCTTGTACTACTACTACTAGTCATTTTTTCAGGTGTCGGAACAAAAGCACTCTTCCCACTTTGCTTCTTTTGGTTGTCTTGCTTTGCGTGTTGATGTGGAAAACTACAAATAATATCCATGTTTTTGTCAACTTATCTCCTTCAATTTTCCTGTCAACATGTTTGTCTTGACTGTAAATAGAAACTAGAAAATAAATAAATTCCAATATGTGGACTAATGTAACACACAAATAACGTCATTCTATGTTCATTTCTTCGCTAGATTATTTCAAGAGATTCAACCCATCAAATTTGTCTAAAAAGATTCAGATTTAGAAACTATTACCCACACACAACTATTCTTTCTTCCTTGTATTGTGGGTGGCTTTTACAGAAACAGTTGTTCAGTATTCCTGATGAAGATTGAGTAGATTGACAAGAAAGAAGAGCCAGTGCCCATTGGGGTAGTTTCCTGTACAACCCCTTTTTTCTGTTTCTCTGATCTTTTTTGCTTCTTTTTATTTTATTTTTGTTGATATGTGTGTATATGGTCTTCCTGTTTCTTGTATTCACATTTCACATATACATACATGCCTTCATTTCTGTCTACAACACACGCCATATGCATGTATATTAATGCGTATGTATAGATACCCTTGGCTTCCTTTGTGTGTTTCTTTGGCACATTAAAAAAAAAAAAAAGAATGAATACATTAAGTTAATGTTGCATAGAAAACATGGCCTGAGAGAGACAGATGAAGAAATAAAAATATGATCTACATATACAAGGTGGTTGGTGCTCCAAATAAGAACTTAAGGAGGTCAGGATTTGTGATGGTTTTTGTTGGTTAAAAATACATAATAGGGATGGAAGTGGGGAAGTTTCCAGCAGAGGTGAACTCAGAGGCGGTATTCCGGTGCGTGAGGGTGAGCTCCATTGATGACACGGAGGATGAAATCGCATATCAGACAGCAGTGAACATAGGAGGGCATGTATTCAAGGGGATTCTATACGATCAAGGACCTGATCATAATCAAGCAGAAGCAGCAGGAGGAGGAGGAGGAACAACCACTGATGAGTACCAACATGATCAAATTGTTGGGCAGCATAGCTCGTCTGCTCCACCACCGGACATCACAATGTGGCCACCATCAGCCTCGACAATGGCAGCGGCTTCTTCACCGCATGTTCCAGCAGGGTTTCTAGACCCTTCTTCTATGTACTCGGTTCCCTACACCTCCTACATGTCGCATCCCGGTACACATTTCTTCCCCAACCCAAGACCCTAGCTACCTAGCTTGACCACAAACAAAAACTAAAACAACAAGAGAAGCAATAACTTTAGTCTTAATTCAAATTACCTACCATCTATATATACATATATAATTATCTTGCACTTGCACTGTTTGATTTGATCTGAATCATTGATGATCTTGCATTGTAAATCTAGCTCATTCATTTTGTAGGATCAATTCAGCAATTGCATTAATCATATCCGAGGGATTTTTTTTGTTTCTGTGTTTAATCGGAGAACGATGGATGGACAGTAAAGTTTTACTCATTTATTTGCTTTATAAATTATGATATGATGTTTGATTTGTTTGTCCCTTTTCCCCATGTTTCATACTTAATTACTTGGTGCATTGTGGTTTTCAATACTTATATACGTAATCATTAAATGAGGAAATAGTTTTATACTCCCTTTGTTTGGAAAGTAAACATTGCTTCTTATGATTTTGTACGATTTTTATAGGACTTTTGGATTGAAATATACTAACTTTTATAGGTATTGGATGCTAATGTATCAACTTTCATACGTTGCATAATAGTATATCCAATCTATTGTCGTATTTTCCAATTTTATACCAACACCAAGTTGTAGGACCGGTGGTTCAGAAAATGCTTATATGGCTAGTGAAGCTGGATTTTTCGGCTAAATTGGTTAACTATGGTAAGAAAGTTAGCACTCTTAAATTGTTTTTCCTTTTATTCCAAAACAAAGTCCTT
The DNA here is from genome assembly GCA_029582165.1 of Portulaca oleracea. NCBI lineage: Eukaryota > Viridiplantae > Streptophyta > Magnoliopsida > Caryophyllales > Portulacaceae > Portulaca > Portulaca oleracea. The sequence goes on along the minus strand of CM055870.1, from coordinate 33,607,377 downwards.
GTTTAATATGGCTCAATTAATTAATTTTTCCTTTTATTATTTTCGTTTTTTCTTAATAAATCAAGCTAAGTTTCTACCTAATTCTCTCTTAATCTTTATCGCTTACATCTCTCTTCTCCCCCATTCTCGTCTCTCCTTGACACCCTCATATAAATTACTTGGTGGGGGGGGGGGGGGGGGAGGGTTAGGGTTTTGCTGGAACTGAGAAAGTTTGATTTCGGATGAGTAAATTAGGGTTTTCTCTATACGAGAGAGACATCGATAATGACTAGGAAGAGGAAGGAAAAAACGTAAAAGTCTCATTAAGTCACAACCAAGAGAAGGATATTATATATTAGATGCTACCATAAAATTCAGACTACATGTAAAAGGTGTAACAAGCACACCTTAAGGTAATGTATTTCATGGTTGTCCATGGTGGAAGGTGAGCCTTAATAAGAGTTAATGAGTAAAAATTTTCCATTTTTGTGACTCTAACTTGATTGTGGTATAAAATTGAAAAATAGGTCAATAGATAGAGTATACTACTATACAATAATAAAAGTTGGTGTATTGGCTCCAATACTCACAAAGATCAATATAATTTGATAATATCCTTTTTAATATAAGTATTTTAACTATTTATTTTTTTAATGTCTTCATAAAAGTTACAGGATAATATTATTTTTGATGAAAATATTCCTACGTGTACAAATGAATTAACAGCGATTTTATAGTATAAACAACCATTGCTTTAAAATGAAAAGAGTTAGGAAGTGTTTCTATTTATGCTAATAGCCTTGAGTAGTTAGCATTGCTCCACGGCTTAAAAATAGTCACTTTAGTATCTGCAGGCTAAACAAGCCACTTAGCCCTGTTTTTTTTTTCTGCGGTTGGCAAACTGCGGTGTCACAGCCTACCGCAGTTTGCCACAACCCGCTACATTTTACCGCAAATCATTACTTTACTCTCTCCTCACATTTTACCGCCACATTTTACCGCAAATACCGCATAAAAGAACAAGGCCTTAGGTTTCTTGAGTTTAATTTCTATGAGATAGTTAAGCTCAATCTGTACTCTTCAGTAGCGCTGCAACTGGTCTAATTGCACGAAGTGAACCAGAGTTTTCTCCGTTGGTGTTTGAGATATTTGGTAGTGATCTGAATTGAACACCATCTAAAAAGATGGATGTTTTCTGATGTAGAAAAAGCGTTATGTTGTTTATAGACAAACCTTTTGATAAATGTCTTGGACAAGACACTTGTTAAGTGTCTTGTGATGCTACAAAACTTATATATTTGTAAATTAAATTGTAAAAAATAACATGATTGACTTCTACAACTATAATAATATATATAAATGTTATAAAATCACATTTTTATCTATATTTTTTTAAAATTTATGAAAATGCGTCCAAAATATACCAACGGATGGGGTTCATTCGTTAGGATGTCAATTTTAATTGTTGGCGTAGCCAACATATTCCAAGCTTCTTATAATTGATAATTAATAGTATCTGTCAAAAACATTGAGGTTAAAAATGATAATAAATATTATTTTTATAAGAGAGAAGACATTTAAACGATGTCTTGGGGCAAGACACTTATCATCACCCTTATCCTAATTATGAAAATATAAAAAAATGTCAAGACACGTATTATTGCTCAAATGAAAAATGTGGCTCTGAGGCTCTCTATTTATCCATGTACTTGGTTTAATTTACTCCCTCATCCCTATATTTTTTGTCACTTTAACTAACTTTCTTTTTTTCCTATAATATCTATGACTTTACAATTCCTATAACGCATTAATTACTAATTTATTAAATTACCCTTATTAATTACATCTTTTTCTTCCATTTTTCATTTTTATTCACCTTTTTCCTTTTTTATTCACCATTTTATTCAACATTTTCATATTTCCAATGAGATAAATTAATATAGAGTGGAAGTTTTTTTGGTTTTCTAAATCATGTCTAAAGTGAAAATATATGAGAAGGAGGGATTATTTATTATTTTTCATTTTCACACTATCAGTACATTCTGGAAAACGTTATAAGATAACACATTTATGAATATCTTTTAGTATAAATTAAATGGTGATAATTTCAATGATAGATGATTCTATATCATGATAAACTATTTCCCTCCATTTTTAATAATTCTCACTTTGGAATTTTGGGAAGAATATAGGAAAATGGTATTGAGAATGATATATGTATTCGAAATAGTAAAAGTTATAGTCAAGTTTCCATTTTAGTTATATAATTGTATTGGAAATTATAAAAATAGGAGGGAAATTTGAAAAATTGTCACTAATTTTGCATTGAAATTGTAAATTTACACAATATTGTGGAAAATAAAAAATTGATTCAAATGACAGATATTGAGAAATGGATGCAGTAATAGTTAAAGACTTATTTTTGACAATCAATTGTTAGTTAGTATTTTATATTGCTTAGTTATTGCTGGTTTACATTAACTATTTTGGTCATATAACATTGTTAAAATAGATGTCTTTACCTGTGTGATAAACTTATATTTGCGCTCGTGGGTTTATTCATATTCCATAAATTTCATTTGGATAAATATATTTATGTCTGTATAATGAAATTTAGAATAATGTGGCATGAAAGATGATTATTCAAACTTTTTTATGTCTTGTTTTTTAAAGAGAAGTAAAATGTAAATATATTATATAAATATTGGTGAATAAGGTGGTGTAAGTGAGGCAAGTCATATAGTTCAAATATATATATATATATATATATATATATATATATATATATATATGGAATAGATCACATGAGTATAGGTCTTATAAGAGCATGTGAGCATCAAAAACATTTCTGGCGGATATCAAGTATTATTTTCATGGACATGAAATATGAATGATGGACATAAATTAGATATTTGATGTCCATGAAAATAATACTTAATGTCCGCTAGAAATGCTCACATGCTCATAATAGGCCCATACTCATGTGATCTATTCCCATATGTATATATGTGTACATATATATATATATATATATATATATATATATATATAATGTTCAAGTTGTCTAAACTAAAGTGAATACATTAACACAGAATTAAGTTTTTTACTAGCATATAAATAGGTGAGGAAATTAGAATTTAATTTAATAGATTTCTATGGTTCTATTTTTCTCCTAAAAATTTGTGAAGAAATTTAAAAGAAAACATTTAGAAGACAAAAATTATAGAGATGGGAAAAAGTTCAATGGATTTGTGGTTTATTTTGAAGTTCGAAACTCCTTTTCCTAGCTTAGCCGTATGATTGCCGGTTTGTTCTCTCCACTTTGTTTTTCGGGAAATGGGAGTTTGCTTCATGGGACGGAGAAAATATAACCAAAATCTTGTGTCGCACAATTATTGCCCATATCTGTTGTGCTTGCCTGTTGTAAACACGTACTTCATCCACAGTTTCCCATCCTCAAAGTGTTTATGCATTTTGGTTTACCATATATTTTAAGAAAAATTAACTAATTAATCTCAATTCATAACAAAAGGAGATTCTACCATAGTTAAAAATATTTTCGACTATGGTAGTTGAAATGTGTAATTATCCATAATTTTACCATTAAAAATTAAAATTTATATATATATTCACCATAGGGCTTGTTACAATAAGTAAATTTATATGTTAAGTTATAATATTTTACAAAATTGAATATTTTTAAGGAAATTCTACTATAATTGACTTTTTCTTCAACTATCGTAGTTGAAAAGTGAAAATACCATTAATTTTACCATAATAATTCAAAATCAGTGTAAGTTGTTCAAAGTAACTTGATACAATAATTAATCATGTTTAGGAGGATATAAATATTTTTAAAAGATATGATTTATTTTTAATAAATGAATGGTATAAAATTTTCAACTACCATAGTTGAAAATAAATTCAACTATGGTAGAATTTCCCCATAACAAAATATCAATAATAATTATAATATCTTTAGTTTTAAATTCAAAAGTAATATTTATACTTTTCCTTTCCTTATTAAAATTCTTTTGAAATTTAAACTACAGACATTTTAGTAATTTCAATAAAAAAATATTTTAAAAAAATAACATAATTTTGAAAGATACAAAAATAAAATAATGGACAACTAATTTATGACAAAGGTAGCATTATCTATTCTACTAATATATTAAAACAAAATGTGCATGCATAGCAAGTTGCCATGTGACACTCTCATAATAAACTTCATTATTGGAGTCCCTTCAACTTCCTAGATTTAGGCCCTGTTCTTTTCTGCGGTTGGTAAACTGCGGTGCCACAACCTACCGCAGTTTGCCACACCCCGTCACATTTTACCGCAAATCATTACTTTTCTCTCTCCTCACTTTTCTCCTCTACATTTTACATCATCTCTCCTCATCTACCCCACCTACCAATAACCCACTACAATTCCACCATACCCGCCACAATTCCACCACACCACAACACAACATTTCACAAAATACCGCATAAAAGAACAGGGTCTTAATTGATAATTTATGTTTTGAATGGTTTAATCACAATAAATAAATAAATTTATATTTTATTATAACACAATTATGAAAATTACTTTAAACAAATTGAGTATAAAACTTAACAATTATTGAAATACTTTATTTATTTCAACACAATTATGAAATCACTATAAATAAAAGCATAAAACTTTACAATCATCAAAATAATATATATATATATATATATATATATATATATATATATATATATATTAAAACACAAGCACCTAAGGGAATTACAAACAAGAAAAACAATTTGGGAAATTTGATTATTTCCAAAGCATATTCAAAACCTCACATTTTAATACTTTCATAAATATATTCTAAATAAAAGAAAATATTAATATTTGATTTAATACAGAACTAAGACATTCCCTCATTTTTCTTTCATCAATTTTATATTATAATATTTCATCACAACATAGGAAATAAAGTACAATTGATATTAAAGTAAAATTTTCATGAAAAGTCTAGACTATTATTTTTGTAATTTCTTTAATAACTATTTTAAAAAAAATATAATTTTTATTAACACTACTATATATATTTCTATAGATAAAAAGTATAAATTATTAGTAACTATCATAAACTAAATAAGAAGTTTGAGTAAAGGTAGATAAAAAGAATTATAAAACAGACAAAAAAAAATCACAAAGTCAAACCAAAAATCAAGAAAATAGAATTATCATAGTCATTGTAAGTTGTAACTTTCTTTACACTAACATTAATGTTCATATAAGAAAATAAAATAAAATATTTACCGATAATTTCAATTTTAACCTATAGCGCCACTAATTTATTTTTATTTTTTTTGGAAAAATCGGAGAGATCATTCCATTAACAAAACATTTTTACAAGTATACTCTAGGCATACCTAGAGGGGAAACAATCAAAAAGCCCAATAAACCAAAAATAATCAAACTCTACCTCTTTCTAGTCTAGTGCTTATATCACTAACTATGAAATCAACTACAAACTCCACTGTATGAACATTTTCTTTAAAAACTCTCGAATTTCTTTCCAACCAAATGTAATAGACAAACACAGCGCCATTAATTTATATTATACTGAATGTATAGATAAGGATTTTAATAAGTATTTAATTTAGTAGATAAATACTTAAACATTAATTTATAACGACATGAATTTTTGAAATAATTTTTTATATTTTTCTTCAAAATAATTATTATAAAGTATGGTTATTTAATAGTGATATGGATTTTAATATACTTTCACCACCAAATTATTCAAATGATACCATTTTTACACATTTTTTTCATTATTTCTTATTATCATTCAAATTAATTTTTTTCAGGAATGAAATGATAATTATTATAAATTACTCTAATAAAATACAAAAAATTATTGAAAAATTTTCCGTGTATAGCACGGGATATCAAAGGCTAGTTTTTACTAAATACATCATGTATATGATTATGCGTATGGCTATGCATAATCCGCCAGTTTAGTTTTTCAGTTGTTTTCGACAGTGTACAATTTTTAAAAGTATGACTAGGTACCTGTTAAAAATTATAGTTTTGTTATACATATTTGGTGTAGTAATGCACATTAAATATATCATATTAAGCATATTTTAGTTTGCATTAGATTTTAATAAGTATGAAATATTACAAACAGTAATAATTTAGGTTTGCATTAGATTTTAATACAGTAGTATAATTTTATATGTAGTACTATATTTATTTTTCAAATATAATGCACCCTAATTTAGGTTTCATACTCATATAAATTATGACACTTTAAATTAATTGTCCTATGTTAAGACAATTAGCATTTTCTATTGTTAAATAATATCCAACTCATATTTACTCGAATATGAAATATACCTGACCCGTATTAACCTGAACTCGAAATATGCTAGACCCATATTTAGGCTCCGTTCTTTTATGTGATGCAGTGCCTAGGGATGGGAGTTGGGCGAGGGATCCCCATTTCCACTCGGGGCTCGCCCCGCTTTGGGGGAAAATCTATGCACCCAATGAGGATGAGGACGAGGACGAGGACGAGGACGGGGACAGGGATGGGTATGGGAACGGATATTAAATACCCGCGGGGGGACAAGGAGGGGATGGGGACAAAAGTTTCCTCGTCCTCGTCCCTGTCCCCGTCTCCTTGCTTACCCATCGGGGAAAACAACCCGGCCGCATACCCGTCCCCGCTATACATTACATTTACATATTTACACATAAAATTATTACTTTCACATTCATAATTTGAAGCGTATGTTCGTATTTAATGGCAGAGTATATATGTAAAAAGGTGATAATATGTTTATTCAAATTTGAAATCTAATACTACCACCGAGTGGCTAAAATGCATTAACTTTTGATAGAGCTGAATACCCCAATTTGATTCCATGGACTTGAAGCTTTCGCATACTAACACTACTGAGTGGACGGTGAGAAGATATAATCAGTGTTAAATTTAATCTAAAAACATAACAATAACTTGAATCCCCATTGGATACCTGTTGGGAACGGGGAATCTGCTGGGATGGGGATAGGGCCAATTACCCCCCGCCCGCAGCGAAGATGAGGACAACGATGGGGATGGGGCACGGGGTGCACTACTAAAAATATGTGTATTACCAACCAATTTTTCCAACCAATTTAAAATGGTTGGAAAAATCAACCATTTTAGCAACTATTTAATATTCCAACTATTTTCCAAAAACTTTTGTGGGAAAAATGGTTGGAAATTCCAACCAATTTTGCTAAATTAGTTAGAAAATTTTCCTACCACCATTTTTCCTACTATTTGAAGATGGTTGGAAAAATGGTTGGATTACTAACCATTTTTCCAACCAATTTCAAATAGTAGGAAAAGGGATGGTAGGAAAATTTTCCAACTAATTTTAGCAAAATTGCTCGGAATTTCCAACCATTTTTCCCACTAAATTTTTTGAAAAATAATCGGAATATCAAATGGTTGCTAAAATAGTTGGTTTTTCCAACCATTTTAAATTGGTTGGAAAAAAGTGGTTGGTAATACATATATTTTTAGTAGTGGTGGGTACGCGGAGCATATCCCCCGTCCCCCACCGCTCCGTTGCCGTCCTTAACGGTACCACACCGCATCACACTCTTGAATTTCTACCACACTTTACCACACCACACGACAATCATTACTAATATATCTCCTCACTTCTCTCCTCTACCTTTCACATTCAATCTCCCCACCTACCCCACTTACCACAACTCACCACACTTTTTCAAATTTCACCGCACCCCGCCATCACCACGCCGCACCAACCGCATAAAAGAACGGAGCCTTATTTGAACCCAAAATACGCATAACTTGTGCTCTTAATGTTGAATTTATCCGAACTTGAAATATACCCACCGCATATTTCCCTTATCTAGATCTACACAAGCTACAAGGCAAGCTGCTGAAGTTAAGATATGCTACTGATTATTATACTCGAGTGCAAAATAGTAAATTCATGTGTGAATAAGATATACATAGTAAGCTGTTGAAGCAGCAGGACAAGCTAATAGATGGTTCAAACATTTTTTGTTCAACTCTCTTTTATTATATGGAGGATATTCTGACCACAAATTTTTCAATATATTTTAGCGATAACTATAATAATATTTTCTTATAAAAAAAATTTCCTACAAATTTGACTGTGATACTTTTATCTAAAATTCTAATCATAATTATTTTGAACGGAAGAAACACAAGACATTTGATAATAATCATATATATAAATATTTTCGTGCACAAAGGGCCATGATATAACTATATAACTTTTAATGAGGGTATTTTAGAAAGTTATAATTAGTTAATTTTTATTTTTTAAAATCACATTGATTGCTATGGTAAGTTACTATTCAATGTGAGGATTCAAATATGTGTACTTTGAAGAGAGCATTATTGAAAAGTTATAATTAGTCAATTTTGCTTTTCTTTTAAAATTATTTTTATATACATTAATTAGTAGAACAAGTTATGGTACAATTATTAGAATATTAATTATTTTTTCTTTGAAAATATGTGTATCAAGTAATAAGATGATGTTAAAAAAGAATATATAAGAATATATTGTAAACATTATACTATTAAATAATTGAGGTGATGATGATTATAATGATGATGATGATTGAGGTGATAATGATTATAATGATGATGATGATAATTATAAATAAATAATTGTATCTTCATGATAATTTATGATAATACTTAAACTTTCAAGGATTAATAATAATAATAATAATAATAATAATAATAATAATAATATTATGAACAACAACAATAATAATTACAATGACTCCAACCCTATTTATTGCCATTTGTCAATGCTAATGTCAACATTTAGAGTTTGACATATTTTATATTGATAAAAAAATAAAATGTCATTCGTTATCTTTTAATTTTATGAATTTCTAACTATATTAATTGTTATATTTAAATGTTATTTTTTAATGTAATAATATTTACAAGTTATTAATTCAATTTGGAGACATCAAGTCGAGTGGGAGCCCAATAGCAATTGAGGTGTTGATCCGAGTGGGAGTCGTATCCGAGCAAGTTGCAAAATCCAAGAACAAATTCTTGAAGACTATCAAGGCTTGGTTAAATTAGTTTGATTAAGTATAGGCGGCCATACTAGGAGTTTTATTTTATGCTTTAATTTGTTATAACATGTTTTATTATTCGTTTTATGATTTTCGAAATAGTTCACCTAAAATTGCATGCTTAGAATAATAAAACCTACTTTTAAAATTGAATTATTGCTCAACCTATCAAAACACTAGTTAGATGGAAAAATAAAGAAAGCCAAAGCGAATTATTTATCCGTCATTAATATGTAGGGTGTGGGAGTTAGGTTAATTCAAAATAGCAAGCAAAACAGTTTAGAGCTAAGAGCAGAGGAAGAAAAATATTGTATTCAATACAAATTTCTTGCCAAGAGTCATTTTTGAATGATCGATCATAAGATGATCCACCAAAGGTAACGTGGGCTCGAGTTTTGTTGGGCCAAAGTCCGCTTGAACCAATGGGTCTTGTGGGTCTTGGTTAAAATTAAAACACTAAGTGAAAGTTAATAACTAAAACACTAAGTGAGAGTTAATATTTACAAATAAAGTGATTTGATTTGAAGTTAAATTAGTTTAATTTCTTTTGATGAATAATAACTAAAATAAACCAAATTGTCTCGTAGAATTATTTATGTATTTTAACTCCAGCATACACCACTAATCAAATATTGTTTTCTCCTTGAGAAGGAGAAAAACAATTACACCAATTCCTTAATTGGTATCGCCATCGCAAGATTGTCTAGGAGACAAATAAAAGGAACATGTCTTTGATATAACATTAAGCTAGGCATCAATATTAAGAGGTGAATCAAGCCAAATGGATACATGTAATGTCATAGTATGCATGCGATTTTAACTTCAAAATGTTTAAAGATTAGAGAAGGAATTTCAATATTACCGACTCAAATCTAAGTTCATCGAACTAGTTAGAGTTGATAAATATGAAACCAATAACCAGATAGTCTCGATTGAGCTAGATAAAGGCAAATTGATAGCGTTCATGTTCTGAAATAATTTGACTGTTTTAAAACATAAGCCAAAAGATTGGCGACCAAAGATAGTCTTTTACTGAAAGGGAAAATAAGATTTAATAAATCTATCAAAGACAAGAAGTCAAAGGAAAGGTAAAGACAAACAGTTGTACATACCAAACCAATGACAGCAACCGGTTAACAACCACAACATGTATGACACTGGGAGCGTGAATAAATATAAGTAAGACTTGAGATATGATTTCATTTCTAGGCAAGTGTGTATATGATACTCACTACCCTTACTAAACCCACTTTGAGTATTAGATACCGGTTGTGAAACTCGCATTTATGCAAATGTGCAGGATCTACAACAAAGTAGATGTGCTTTGCAGCATGAGAGTCAACCTACAAATAGGTACATGCAATTAGTTGTAGCTCCTCATGAAGAGTTGATTGTTTATCCGTTTCCTCAAGACTTATAAAATAAATTTATAGGTGACTCTATGTTCTCATTATAAGTAGGAATTTGATTTCAAGCTCTCAACTAGAGAGAGATGATGTATAACTAATGCAAAGCTAGGATTTTGATCAATCACACATCAAGGAGACGTCCAACCAATCTAGAAACTAAGGTAATTAAGGATGACGTGTAGCCTAGGGTTTAGATAGATAGTTGGATAGTTCAAGGGAATTGAACTTGATACAGAAACACCACCGGTCTAATCCCTAGGGCTTATTGTTCTCTTACTTAGTTACAAAAACACCTTCTAAATAAAAGAGACAAGATCTAACTCACCACTTGAATAACCAATTCAAGGTACAATAGTAGAAAAGAAAAGAGGAAAACTCTCAGATGAGCAAAGGCTCGATTTTTGTATTCATAATTCGAAGTGTGTGTCTCAAACGACTACAAGTCTCCTTATTTATACTAGACTAAGTTCTAATCCTACTAGGACTACTTAGCTTGCCGTCCAAGTAGCCTAAATCCTTCTAGGATTTGGCTTTCCTAATCCTAGCTGGAATAGTTACAATTGTATGAATCCTTGTAGGATTTGGCTTTCCTAATCTTAATTGGATTAGGTACAAAATTAGCCATCCAAGACTAGGATTCTTTCCTAATTGACATCTTCCCACTCCTATTTGACGTCACACACACACACACACACTACTACTACTTTGGCATTATGCCTTACAAATAACTCAACTACTAATAAGGAAAATGCAACTACCATAACAAACTTGCTACTAATAAGGAAAACATAACTACTACTATCATTTCTCTTCCATGACGTCTCTTGCACGTGATTTCCTCCTTCTTTAGCTGGTTTGGACGTCCTCTTGGAATATAGAGCACACCACATGAGTTGGTAGTTGGGCCTCCTTAATGGATCCTTCTTTTAGGGCCCTCTCTACTTCCTTGTAAATGATTTGGACCTCCTTCGTTGGACTTGGTGGGGTGGACGGATTTCCATCATTCCCCCCTTGTTGAGAAGAGTTTGTCCTCAAACTAGGAAGGTCATCTTCTTCATCATAGTAGGGTTTAAGATCAGCTACATTGAACGTTGAACTTCCACCATAATCATCATTCAATGCAAGCTTGTAGGCGTTATCCCCAATCCTCTCCAAGACTTGAAACAGACCATCAGCCCTAGGAACCAACTTTGTCTTCCTCTTAGAGGGAAACCTCTCCTTCTTTAAGTGAACCATTACTAGATCTCTTGGTTGGAATATGACTTTCTTCCTCTTCTTGTTAGCTAAGCTTGAAGTTTGCTGAGTATACTTAGCTATCCTCGCCCTTACTTCTTCATGTAGCTTTTGGATCTCTTAGGCTCTCTTGATTGCTTCATACTGAACCTCATTAATGTATTGATAGGCTTGAGGTCCATAGGTGTGATAGGGTTCCTCCCATAGACTACTTGAAAGGGGGAACGTCCTGTAGCCTTGCTAGGGGTACGGTTGAAGGCGAATTCGGCATGTGGGAGTAATGTACCACTTCTTATCTTTATTCCCCGAGGACCTTAGTAAGGAACCAAGGATCCGGTTGGTGACCTCGGTTTACCCATCAGTTTGGGGATGACATGCCGTGCTAAACTTGAGCTTTGTACCCATCTTCTTCCATAGAATGACCCAAAAATGACTAAGGAACTTAGCACCCCTATCTGAAACCATAGTCTTGGGTATCCCATGTAGTTTCACAATCTCTTGGAAATATAATTCAGCAACTCTAACAGCATCATAAGTGGTATGACAAGGAACAAAGTAAGCCATGTTTGAGAAGCGATCAATTACCACCATAATAGAGTCTTTCCCACGTTGAGTTTGAGGTGGTCCCACGATGAAATCGAGACTAACACCTTCCCAAGGACCTTCTGGTATAGGCAATGGCATGTATAATCGTTGAGGTAGGGCATGGCTCTTGGTTAGGTTGCAAATAGAACAACGCTTCACCATATGCTCAACATCTTTAACCATATGTCACCAATAATAGTGTTCCTTCAACATGAGATAGGTCTTTTCAATACCATAGTGCCCTACTAGGCTTCCTCCATGAACTTCTAAGATAAGAAGTTCTCTAAGACTACTCTTGGGAATACACAACTGATTCCGTTGAAATAAGAAACCCTTCTCCATATGATATTCATTCTAAGGATGTTTTTTGCATGCTTCATAGACCTCCTTGAAATCCTCATCTTCAGCATATGATTCTTTGATATGTTCAAGCCCTAATACACGTGAATCAAGGACATAAAGTAGTAAGTACCTTCTTGATAAGGCGTCAGCTCCCTTGTTTAAGTGACCAGCTTTGTGTTGAATAACAAAGTGATAGGCTTGTGTGAATTCAACCCACTTAGCATGGCATGGGTTCAGTTTATGTTGCCCTTGGATATACTTCAATGCTTCATGATCACTATGTAGGATGAAGTCATTGCTAATAAGATAGTGTCTCCAATGCTCTAGGGCTCGAATAATAGCATAGAACTCTTCGTCACAAGTACTATACTTCTTCCTTACATCACTGAGTTTCTCACTGTAATAGGCTAAAGGTCGACCTTCTTGAGATAACACAGCTCCAATACCAACTCCAAAGGCGTCACATTCAACTTCAAACTTCTTATCAAAGCTAGGTAGGGATAGCACAGGGGCAGTACAAAGTTTCTCCTTGATAATTTCGAACGCATGTTGGGCTACTGGTGTCCATGAGAACTCTTTTGCATTCAATAGCTCGGTCATAGGTGCTAGAGTAGTATTGAAATTCTTCACGAACCTCCTATAGAAAGAGGCCAAGCCGTGGAAGCTTCTGATGTCATGAATACTGGTACGAGTAGGCCACTCCTTTATAGCTTTGATCTTTTCTTCATCAACTTGGATTCCATCAGCTAAGAGTACATAGCCAAGAAAGACTACTTTGTTAGTGAAGAAGTGACACTTGGCTAGGTTGTTATACAACTTCTCGTGAGCCAATATGTCCAAGACGGATCTAAGATGGTTGGCATGATCCACTTCAATCTTGCTATACACAAGTATGTCATCAAAGTAGACGACAACACACTTTCCAATAAGGGGCTTCAAAACTTGGTTCATCAATCTCATAAAAGTGGAAGGTGCATTAGTTAGATCAAAAGGCATGACTAACCATTCATATAGACCTCCCTTGGTTTTGAATGCTGTTTTCCATTCGTCTTCTTCTTGAATATGAATTTGGTAGTACCCACTTCGTAGATCGATCTTTGAAGAAACTTGGGCACCATAAAGCTCATCCAATAAATCTTCAAGTTTAGCAATAGGAAACCTGTGCTTGATAGTAATATTGTTGATAGCTCTACAATCAATGCACATGCGTTGGCTTTGATCTTTCTTAGGGACCAGTAGGGCAGGGTTGGCGTAAGGACTGAGGCTCTCCCTAATCATTCCCTTTGTTAGAAGCTCATCTACTTGCCTTTGAACCTCTTGGATGTCGCTCGGGTTCATTCGGTATGCAGGTTTGTTGGACAAGATAGATCCAGAAATAAGATCAATCTTGTGCTGGATATCACGCTTGGGGGGTAAACCTGGGGGCATCTCTTCTGGGAACACATGAGAGTATTGTTCCAAAAAAGGGGTGACGAGAGGGTGGTTGTTGGGTGAGTATGGGGTTCTTTGGCTCGTAGGGGTTCTATTCGCCATCTCCTTTCCCCTTCTCTTTCGTTGCTGCTCAACTTTGTTAGCCAAAGTACTCAATTCATTAAGTGTAGTTGATGTAGATTTGGTCCCAAATATACATTATGGGAACCAAGTGCTTGAATTTATTCAAAGGGAGCTTGAAACACTCACACCTTTCACACGTCCAAGTGAATTCTTCAAGGGTGGATCGGTCATTTGTTCTATATCACAAGATCCTTGAAGATATTGTAGAAGTCATCCAAGTACCAAATAATGTACATCAAAGAAGCTACACATTGGTTTTTGAATCTTGAAGATTAGACAACTATTGAAGGAGTTATAGTCTTTTCTTTATAGAGTTGTATTTTAGAGTTTTTATGATGTAATAAATATGTAGGATGATGTAAGCCTCAAGAGGCCTAGTTCTTGTTTAGTACACGCCTAAAGGGGGGCCTCATTACTATAAATACCCCCTTAGGGTGCTTTGTAATCACACATTATTCAATACAAAATACAAATCAAACACAATATGAAGTTGTTTCTCTCTAGCTTTTGCTAGTATTCTCGATTCTCTTGAGGGAGATTCGTCCATATATTCTTCTTCTAGCCTAGGGTGGCGTCCTTGGTGGTGATAGGAAGAAATTGAAGCATTCTTGAAGGTAGTGTGCCTATATCCTCCAAGATTCTTCAAGTTCCATTCATATCATTCATTCGTCCATTTCAAAGCATTCATCCTTCTTTGAATGTTCTTTCAAGCATCAAACAACGTTCAATTGTTCAAAGGTACATTCGTTCATCATTCCATCTCCAAACATTCATCTTTCGTTCGTCTATTCAAACGCCATTCATCCTACATTCATCAAACATCAAACGTTCTTCAATCTTGGTAAACGATTTCAATCATCCTTGTTTCGTTTTCCATGTCTTTTCATTGAGTTTAGTTGAACTTTGAGAACTTAGAGAAGAAGATTCTTATCTTGGTTTTTAAAGATCCTAGATTCATGTGTAATGTGATCATCCCTTGATCCATTATAAATCAAAATTGGTATCAGAGCTTAGGAGTTTGATTCTCTTAGTTCTTGAACCATCTTTTTGCAATCTTTCCATCACAAATCCATCCCCCATCATCTCCCACATACACGTTTCCCATTAGCTCCACAAAGAACCCCATAGCCCAAACACAATCAGACCAAAAACAATCCCCTCTCGTCCCCCCATACGCTAACCCCATATTTGCAAGTTTCTTGTGGTCTTTTTGTGTCAAGATTCATGGAAAGTATAAGTACACCCACGACACAACCCACGAATTCTCAAGAAGATGTGGAATTCATGAAGCAAAGAATCGCTTTTCTCTCGGAACAATTGAAATGTTACATGCATTTGCAACATAGAGTGAATCGTGGAGGTAGTGATGATGAAGAGGAGGTACAAAGTGAACAAAGTGGACGTCCTAAAAGAGAGGATCGTTTTGACTTCAAAGTGGAAATCCCCGAGTTTGATGGTAATCTTGATCCCGAAAACTTTCTAGATTGGATGCAAACTATTGAACGTGTTTTTGATCTTAAAGAAGTCCATGATGAGAAGAAGGTGAAATATGTGGCCCTTAAATTGCGAAAACATGCGTCCATTTGGTGGACTAATTTGCAAAAGAAGAGGCAAACCAAAGGGAAGGACAAGATCAAAACGTGGATTAAGATGAAGAAGAAGTTGCAAGAAAAGTTCTTACCACCTAGTTATTCCAAGATAACTACTACAAGTTGCAACGATTGATACAAGGGAACAAAAGTGTTGAGGAGTACACAAAAGAATTCGAGCATCTTCTTTGGCGTTGTGATCTCCAAGAAGATGAGCCACAAACTTTGGTACGTTTTCTATATGGTTTAAATGATTGGATTCGTAATATTGTTGAATTACATCCTTACCAATCTTTGGACGAGTTGAGCTCTTTGGCCTTGAAAGTAGAAACGCAAAGGAAAGAAAGGGGAAAAGAAACCATATCCAAGTACCAAACATCATACAAACCCCCACAAAACACACGCCCATACACCCCACAACAAAAACCCCCATTCCCCACAAAACAACCAAACACAAAAGCACCACAAAATCAACCCCCATCCATTCCCAAACCCCACGTCCAAGAATCGAAACCCTTAGCCCCAAGGCGGTGTTTCCGTTGTCAAGGTTTAGGACATTATGCTTCAGAGTGTCCTAACAAGAGGGTAGTATCTTTGGTGGAATATCAAAGTGCTTTATATGTGGAACCGGAGTATCATGAAGATGAGAATGAAGAAGAGGTAGGAGTTGGCGTGAATGAAGAGGAAGTAGAAGAGGCGGATGAAGGTGAAATGCTTGTAGTAAGAAGGGCCTTGAGCGTTGCTTGTGTTCCAAATGAGCTTGAACAAAGGGAAAACATCTTCCATACGAGATGTACAATTCAAGGCAAGGTGTGTTCTTTGATTGTTGATGGAGGTAGTTGCACAAACGCCGCATCAACAACTATGGTGAACAAACTACAATTGGAGGTTAGTCCCCACCCATCTCCCTACACAATTCAATGGTTCAGTCATGGGAAGGGCATACGTGTGCTTCACCGAGTTCTTGTAAGTCTTTCTATTGGGAAAAATTACAAAGATTCTATATGGTGTGATGTAATTCCTATGGATGCTTGTCATGTTTTGCTTAGGAGACCTTGGCTTTTTGATAGGCACATCACACATGATGGGAGAATGAACACCTACTCGTTCATTCTCAACAAGAGGAAGATCACCTTGGCTCCTCTCCCACCATCATCGATTATTCGTCCCCAACCACACCAACAAAAGGAGGAAACTAATCTTGTGAGTTTCATGAAGGCCGAATACCATGAATTGCAAGAGCATAGGGATCTTATTCTAGCTAACTTGGAGGAGGAAGAAGCGACCCCAACGTTTGAGCATGCACGTCTTCGACCACTTTTGGAACGATTCAAACACTTGTTTCCAAAAGAAATGCCGAATGGGTTGCCTCCAAGAAGGGAAATTGAACACAAGATTGATCTTGTTCCGGGTTCTATGCTCCCAAACAAGCCGGCCTATCGTATGAATCCCAAAGAAGCGCAAGAAGTTCAAAGGCAAGTGGATGATCTTTTGTCCAAGGGATTGATACGTGAGAGTATGAGTCCATGTGCTGTCCCGGTTTTACTTGTGCCTAAGAAAGATGGGTCCCAAAGAATGTGTATGGATTGCCGAGCAATAAACAAGATCACAATCAAGTATAGATTTCCAATCCCACGTCTTGAGGATCTACTTGATGAGCTTCATGGGAGTGTTGTGTTCTCTAAAGTGGATTTACGAAGTAGATATCATCAAATAAGGATTCATGAAGGAGATGAGTGGAAGACGGCATTTAAGACGAAAGAAGGGTTATATGAGTGGCTTGTGATGCTATTTGGTCTTACAAATGCCCCATCCACTTTTATGCGTTTAATGAATCATGTTTTGAAGCCTCTTATTGGCAAATGTGTTGTAGTTTACTTTGATGATATTCTTGTGTATAGTAGAAGCGAAAAGGAGCATGTGAAGCACTTAGAGTTGATCATGCATATTTTGGAGAAAGAACAACTCTATGCCAACATGGAGAAGTGCCACTTTTTCTCACCCAAGATCGTGTTCCTTGGGTATGTCCTTTCAAAAGATGGCATTCAAGTTGATAAGGAGAAGGTAAAAGCCATTCAAGAGTGGCCTACACCCACGTCAATCCATGAGGTATGAAGTTTTCATGGTTTAGCATCTTTTTATCGGAGGTTTATAAGGAATTTTAGCACCATTCTTGCACCCATGACCGAGTTATTGAAAAAGAAGGAGTTTTCATGGAGTAAGAGTGCTAATGAAGCTTTTGAGTCAATTAAGGATAAATTGTGTCATGCGCCTATTCTTGCATTACCTTGTTTTGATAAAGTCTTTGAAATTGAGGTGGATGCAAGTGGAGTTGGAATAGGAGCCGTGTTGTCACAAGAAGGCCAACCTCTTGCCTTCTTTAGTGAAAAGTTGAATGACGCCAAACGGAAGTATAGTGCATACGACAAAGAGTTCTATGCTATCATAAGAGCTCTTGAACATTGGCGACACTATCTTCTAAGTGGTGAGTTCATCTTACATAGTGATCACGAGGCTCTTAAATTCATTCAAGGGCAACACAAGTTGAATCCAAGGCACGCCAAATGGGTGGAGTATATGCAAGCGTTCCATTTTGTGATCAAACATAAAGCGGGTCATCTAAACAAAGGAGCGGATGCATTATCAAGAAGGTATCTACTCACTCACGTTTTAGATTCAAGAGTCCTTGGGTTTGAGCACATTAAAGAATTGTATGTAAATGATGAGGATTTCAAGGAGGTATATGAGCTTTGTAAGAAGCATCCCCACCAACTCTATCACATTGAAAATGGATTTCTTTTCAAAGGAAATCAACTTTGTATTCCCAAGAGTAGCATACGTGAGTTGTTGATCATGGAGGTCCATGGAGGATCTTTGGCGGGTCACTTTGGAATTGAGAAGACATATCTTATGATGAAGGAGCATTATTTTTGGCCAAGCATGATTAAAGACGTTGAGCATACGGTGAAAAGGTGTAATACTTGTAATGTTTCCAAGGCTCACGCTTTACCACAAGGGTTGTATACTCCTTTGCCCATTCCACATCATCCATGGGAAGATGTAAGTTTAGACTTTGTAGTGGGTCTACCAAGAACACAAAGGGGTAAGGATTCTATCATGGTGGTCGTTGATAGATTTTCCAAGATGGCTCATTTCATTCCATGTCATACTACATATGATGCTACTAAGGTTGCAAATCTCTATTTTGAGGAGTGGTGAAGTTACATGGCATCCCCAAGACCATGGTAAGTGATAGGGATTCAAAATTCCTTAGTCCTTTTTGGCTTACTTTATGGAAGAAGCTTGGAACTACTTTGAAGTTTAGCACCGCTTGTCATCCACAAACGGATGGACAAACCGAAGTAACTGATCGTACTTTGGGAGCTCGACTTCGAATCTTGGTGAGTAAAGACAAGAAAGGGTGGGATACACTTCTATGTCATGCTGAATTTGCCTTCAATCGGAGTCCAAGTAAAGCCACGGGGTTGTCACCTTTTCAAGTGTATATGGAAGGAACCCTCTCCAACCAATGGATCTCACGCCCATTTCCACATCAACCAAGTTTAGTTTTGAAGCTAACAAAAGGGTGGAAGAGATTAAGAAGCTATATGAGGAGGTTCGTGAGAAAATTCTGAAGTACACTCAAGATGTAGCTAGTAGAGTGAACAAAGCAAGGAAGAAGGTTGTGTTTGAACTTGGAGATCTTGTTTGGATTCACTTGAAAAAAGAAATATTTCCTTCAAAGAGGAAAGATAAAATTGCGCCAAGAGGAGATGGTCCATATGAGGTTTTGGAAAGGATTGGTGACAATGCTTATAAGTTACAACTTGGTGATGATTATGAAGGGAGTTGCACTTTTAATGTGAGTGATCTTAAGCCTTATTATGGTGATAAAGAAGACCTTCCTAGTTTGAGGACAAACTCTTTTCAACTAGGGGGAATGATGTAGATTTGGTCCCAAATATACATCATGGGAACCAAGTGATTGAATTCATTCAAAGGGAGCTTGAAACACTCACACCTTTCACACTTCCAACTGAATTCTTCAAGGGTGGATCAGTCATTTGTTCTATATCACAAGATCCTTGAAGATATTGTAGAAGTCATCCAAGTACCAAATAATCTACATCAAAGAAGCTACACATTGGTTTTTGAATCTTGAAGATTAGACAAGTATTGAAGGAGTTATAGTCTTTTCTTCATAGAGTTGTATTTTAGAGTTTTTATGATGTAATAAATGTGTAGGATGATGTAAGCCTCAAGAGGCCTAGTTCTTGTTTTGTACACGCCTAAGGGGGGGCCTCATTACTATAAATACCCCCTTAGGGTGCTTTGTAATCATACATTATTCAATACAAAATACAAATCAAACACAACATGAAGTTGTTTCTCTCTAGCTTTTGCTAGTATTCTCGATTCTCTTGAGGGAGATTCGTCCATATCTTCTTCTTCTAGCCTAGGGTGGCGTCCTTGGTGGTGATAGGAAGAAATTGAAGCATTCTTGAAGGTGGTTTGCCTATATCCTCCAAGATTCTTCAAGTGCCATTCATATCATTCATTCATCCATTTCAAAGCATTCATCCATCTTTGAATGTTCTTTCAAGCATCAAACGACGTTCAATTGTTCAAAGGTACATTCGTTCATCATTCCATCTCCAAACATTCATCTTTCTTTCGTCCATTCAAACGCCATTCATCCTACATTCATCAAACATCAAACGTTCTTCAATCTTGGTAAACGATTTCAATCATCCTTATTTCGTTTTCCATGTCTTTTCATTGAGTTTAGTTGAACTTTGAGAACTTAGAGAAGAAGATTCTTATCTTGGTTTTTAAATATCCTTGATTCATGTGTTATGTGATCATCCCTTGAGCCATTATACATCAGTAGTATAGGGTTGAAGCTCCACAACATACCTTATACTTTCGTTCAATCCAGCTAAGTACCTCACAAGTGTTTGAGGTTCATCATCCTTTAGATCACACCCATAGTAAGTGTTCGAACTCCTTGGTGTATTCTTCGACACTTTTGGCTCCTTGGATGAGTTGTTGAAGCTTAAAGTAGTTGTCTTTGAAGTAGCTTGCAAGAAGAAACTTAGTGTGAAGTTTCTTCTTCATCTTCTCCCAAGTTTGAATCTTTTCTTTCCCAACATGCTGCCTCTTCTTCTATAGGTTAGTCCACCAAATACTAACATGTTTTCGAAGTTTAAGAGCAATATACTTGACCTTCTTTTCATCAGGAACGTCTTTCAAATCAAAGACTCTCTCAACATTTTGAATCTAATCAAGAAAAACTTCAGGATCAAGATTACCTTCAAATTCAGGAATATCAATTTTGAAGTCAAGCTTTTCTTCTCTTGGCTCACGTCGTGGCTGACGAGGCCTTCTAGGATGGCTCATGGCTTTTGCTTCCTCACTCTCCTATTCTCCTGAATCTTTGAGGTCATATTGTTGTAGATGTATATATCGTTCAAGTTGCTTTGAAAGGAATGCCACCTTCTTCTCTAGCTCTTCACGAGTGGGTGTGGCGTTGCTACCACTGGCCATGATGATGGTACTGTGTTTAAGATGTGTTCGGGATGGGTTTGGGAATGTGTTTTGGGAGCGTGTTTGGCCGTTAGGTTGCATTGAGGGAAAACCTAAGCTCTAATACCAATTTTGATGTTTAACTGATGCAAAGCTAGAGTTTCAATCAATGAGACGTGCAACCAATCTAGAAACTACGGTAAGGATGACGTGTAGCCTAGGGTTTATATAGATAGTTGGATAGTTCAAGGGAATTGAACTTGATACAGAAACACCACAAGTCTAATCCCTAGGGATTCTTGTTCTCTTACTTAGTTACATAAACACCTTCTAAGTAAAAGAGAAAAGCTCTACCTCACCACTTGAATAGCTAATTCAAGGTACAATAGTAGAAAAGAAAAGTGGAAAATTCTCAGATGAGCAAAGGCTCGATTTTGTATTCATAATTCGAAGTGTGTCTCAAACGACTAGAAGCCTCCTTATTTATACTAGACTAAGTCCTAATCCTACTAGGACTACTTAGCTTGCCGTCCAAGTAGCCTAAATCCTTCTAGGATTCGGCTTTCCTAATCCTAATTGGGTTAGTCACAATTGTATGAATCTTTCTAGGATTTGGCTTTCCTAATCCTAATTGGATTAGTTACAAACTTAGCCATCCAAGACTAGTATTCTCTCCTAATTGACGTCTCCCCAATCCTAATTGACGTCACACACACTCTACTACTACTACTACTACTACTACTTTGGCATTATGCCTTACAACTAAGTCAACTACTAATAAGGAAAATGCAACTACCATAACAAACTTGCTACTAATAAGGAAAACATAACTATTACTATAATTTCTCTTCCATGACGTCTCTTGCACGGGATTTCCTCCTTCTTTAGCTGGTTTGGACGTCCTCTTGCAATATAGAGCACACCACATGAGTTGGTCGTTGGGCCTCCTTAATGGATTCTTCTTCTAGGGACCTCTCTACTTCCTTGTAAATGATTTGGACCTCCTTCGTTGGACTTTGTAGGGTTGACGGATTTCTATCAAGAGAGGATCTCGGATAAACACACACAACAGGGCAAAACCAAAAGGTTTGCGAAAATTATACGATCTGTTTGAGTGGTATTGAGGTGAGCTGGAAGAAGTTCCTAACATGACATGCATTTAATTCTACAAATAAGACAAGCATGGCACAACTTTAGAAGATGTGGCAGAAACTGTTAGGATTGTGAAGTTCATTTTAGAACTGGGTGATGTTTCTAGTTTTGCGAGAGAAATGGAGCCTTGTTGATAGGAGCCATCACTCCATCAAAGGAACTAAAGCTCACTACAAATCCAAACATGAGTTCCAGAAATATCTTCCTGTATGAATGGTCATTAGTGAGATGATATATGTGCGAGGTTCATTGCAAGTATTGTGTACTAAACCCCTGTTGTAGTTATAGCATGATAGTCATGCATCGACAATAGGTATTGGACACATTCCGGAATATTAACATGTCAAGTTTATGTGAATTGTTCATGGAATGATGACCTTGTCGATTCATCATTAAGAATAAGATTCAAAATTTACATTAATTGTGGTTTAGAATTATGTAAAAGTCCAAAAATGTTAGCGAATTTAAAATGGGAAATTGGATGAGGTCCGATTTCTGAAACCCCATTAGTGAACTTGATAACGCTAGTCGTGGTCGACAGTCGACCTGGTTCCTAATTGTATTATCACGTAGGAATAGTGATAATATCAAAAAAATTAGCATGTAGGATTGAGGTGATGATCGAGTTTCATGATCATAGTGATGTAATGACATCATAAATCAATCACATGGGTATTATTGAGAACGACTACCGAACTGACCCACAGTGGGAGCTCTTTAAGTTGGGAATTGTCATAGTAGCTCTCACTACTCAAAGAAAATTCCAGAATCCTAAGTTCAGTACATAGAGTACATGATCTGTTATGACTTTGGAGCGCGTCGAACGTCTTTTGTAACAGTAGGCTATAAAGGCGGTGTCTGGGTTACCATATGAGAATGTGTGTTTGAACAAGATGACATTATCCTCCTTATTAGGGACAGTTGTCTCGTTGGCCACTCGGTGAGATTGGACTGAAAATGCTTGGCCGAGCTCAGATGAATCGATAGTTGATCATCTACTTTTCAGAGTCTAACTCGGAGATCGAGGAACGTTCGGGTCTTACATGAGGATGACTTCAGCTTACCTTATCCGAACTTGAGACAGTAAGTGACAAGGGAATTTAAGGAATCGAACACTTGCGGGACAAGTGGGAGATTATTGGGAATGTCTCAACAATGTTCGATATACATAGAGTTTAAACCAATATAATATAATGATTATATGTCTTACTAGAGACCTCTATATTCGGTAATTAAATATGTTTAATTACAACTATATTATTTGTCCTACTAGGTAGCACAAGTCAGTGCCTTGGAACAATGTATGTAACCTAAGTAATATTGTATTATGTTTAGGAATGTTGAGAACTGATTTCTATGAAAAATCAATCCAACACGGATCGAATTGGACTCAACACAGACCGTGTTCGACCGTGTTGGTGTCAACACGGACCGTGGTGACAATGGGTCGACTTAAAGGACATTCTGGAGGCCAACACGGACCGTGTTCGGCCTCAGAATGCGTCGTTAAGTATGTCAGGCATTAAGGTTTTAGTAACCCTTTCCCCAAGTCATTCAAACCCTATAAATAGGAGTGTCTTTGAGCGATTTATCGAGGGAACTGCTCAAGACTCTTAGAGTGATACCAGGGTGATTTCCTGCGTTCCTCTCTCTCTCAATTTGCAGTTATTGTTTCCTGAAACAACCACCTATATTGAAACACATACATCTTTAGATTGTGATTCATCTCGATCGGGTCGATCTAGTAGTCGAGTTCCCAGAGTGCTGCGTGGACTTTCAGTAGAGGATTTCTACATCGGAATCTCAAAGGTCCACCTCTGCATCAATCGGATTAGCGATAAAGGTATAATTACTAAAGCGTCCGAAATTGTATCTTTCTTGGGTGATTAATTGTTTATAATCGTTATGATTTTTTGCCAATTAATCTGTATCTGTTTAGGAAATAGATAACCTACAACCCAACAATCTTCTTCTTAACCCTAGCTCTCATGAGGTGATTGAAGTCCTCAATGTAGTCACCGATCGAGAATCCAGGGCTGGGGAAATGTACCAATGAGATCCCAACATCCTCAACTTTGAAAGCATCTTCGGAAGGGGCCAAACAAGCAAACCCTACAGCATAACCATTATCCATGAAGTAGAGCTTGGTGGGAGGCTTGTTTTGAGGGGGTGTGGGACATGGGAGGGTAGTACGATCTTTTAATGGAGTTTGGGAAAACACATCCTCATTAGGTTTGGTACAAAGTAAGGACAAATTAAGAGGTTGCTTGTCCTCACTAGGAGCATTGTCTCCCCATGTTTCACTCTTGAGGAGGAGGTTTCTAAAATCACTTCCCGTCTCAGGTTAGTTTTTATGTGTGGGCTAAGGATGATGGTGGCTCCAATTGAGGAGGTATGATGGGATTTTGGGAAAACCACGACCAGTATAGAGGGACACCAATGTAGCATGGGGGTAGTGAGGGTGTATTGGCAAAACAACAACCAAGCAAGACCCTACCACTAACCACGACTTCATAATCAACATGCCAACAAGAAACATCAAACAACCAATGTTTCTCAAAGATCATGCATGACTTACCCAAAGACTCCATATCACAATGTCCATCTTTCAAGCTTGATTCAAAAAATTTCATAGGAGAGTCTTTAGTTACCTTGTTCTTCCTATGGAGAAGAATTTAAGTGCCTATGGGTAGAAGGGAATGGGAATTATCTCCATTGATGTTTAACTCCTCGATTGGTGGCTATGATAAAAGAAAAGGAGCTTCTTCTTGAGCTTCTTCAACAAGGATGAGAGGAAGATCAAGGTCGATATTCTCATCCTACTCTTGGCATGGAGCTTTAACAATGTCTTCAATGGCCTCACAAGGATCAAGGCAAGCTCCCTCGTTGGGCATGACATCGATCTTTGCTTGCTCAACTTCTCCTTATTGGATGTCTGCTTTTCCTTGCAATGGTGACTCAAGAGATGGACTAAATCTCCAGCCTTCAAGTAACAGTTGGCGTTGGAGTGCAACTTGGGAATCATTAAGTCGTTCAACTTGTTGCATAAGTTGTGCTATAGTGGGTTTGGGACTACGGTTGATGAGAGTCCCTTCCAAGCATTGTAATTGACGTTGGATCATTGCTTAATTATTCGGCATCGTTTGTTGGGTACAATCAAGCCGGTTTTGCATACCAAAAACTCATTGCATGAGTTTAGTCATGGTAGGTTTGAGTGAGAGAATAGGGTGAGAGGGGGAAGTTTCTCTTCTGTCATTTTAAAGAGTTGAGGGATTCGATGGATGAGGCTTTGGGTTCTTAGTGGTTAAGTGAATTTTGTAGAGTCTAAAGAGACTATTTTTTTGTAGGGAAAAAATTGGGTGTTACCAACAATGGGGGATGCACAAATCAATGTCCAACCAATGTTCAAGCAACAACAACACTACCACAAGATTCACCATACAAAGCCAAGCATCAAACTCAACAAAATCAACAAACTCAACCTTCACACATTCATAGAGGTAGGATGAACATTCACCAAAACCCAAATTTAAACTTCCGAACTCTCTGCAAGAAATCTCCCAAAATTGCAACCCAAATCAACTCCAAAACAATGAATTTCTTCAAAATTCACTACCAACAACAACTAGGGATGTATAACATTCACTTGGTCATCAAAATTCACAATAAAACTCACCAAAACATGCCAACAAACATCAATAATCCAAAAAAGAGAAAAATTTATGGGCACGTAAATCTTTAATAATCAACTCAATACTCAATAAATACTTGGACCCAATTGATAAAATTGATATCCCAATACTCATAATACATCAATGGACTAAAATCATCCATAAAGAATCAATTTTACACCGAAATTCAACAAGAACAAAAACCACAAAAATCTAGAAATTTTTCATCCAAATATGAGTTCTAATCCTAAGCTCTGATACCAAATGATCCGGAAATGATTAGCAAAGATAGATTTAATACCCAAGGACCAACAATCAACATAGGGTTTAAGAAAACCCCAACTTAGAACTCATAAACTTCCACCATTGTTTTAGTTTTCGTTGGTTAAACATGTACAACGACAAAAACAACAAAGATATGATTAATCTCTAAAGAAAGCTCACCAAGATTAACCTTGATATCCAAGTGGAGGCTTATAGGATAGATCCACCCACTCTCACTTGAACCACCATGAAAATATCACCAAACTTGACGGAATGGTTGCCCACCAATCAAGCCCTAAAGTACTGAATACTCTTAACCACCACCATTGGAGTTTAATGGATAAAGAGAGAAGAGATTTGGGGAGGGTTTTTAAATATCCAAGAAGAATTCATCTTCAAAGTGTTTACAAATGTTTATCCAAAGTGTCAAAGTTTTTACTAAGAAAGACAATACAATATAGGGAGGAGGGGGAGAAAGACAACAGCGAAAAGCTGGAAAAAAAACACGCGTTAGAGTAAGGCGCGGTTGGCGCCTCTGAAGCACAGCTTGTGCCTAACCCAGAGGAAGAAGTGTTGTAGCCACTCTTGCGCAGCCAGCGCCTACAGGGGCGCATCTAGACATCCATTGACTTCCGACGCGCATAACTGCTTCGTTTTAACTTCGATATAGGCATATATTATATCGACGGAAAGCTCTCGGTGTGTACTATAATCTCGCCTAATTTGGTGGTCATCGAAGTTGTATTGAAGGAGTTATAATAAAAGGAGTGAAGGTATGTCTTTTCTCATGCCCAATTTTGCCCCAAACTTGCATTTTTTTAAACTTTGCTCCTCCAACTTTGCCGTGATCACATATTAGGTTCTTCCTAGCTTTTCTAAATGGCCGATTTGAGACCCAAAAATGACTGAACTCGGTTTGGGAAAAAATTGAGCATGGCCCCTCCGTTGTTATTATCTCCAATGTGAAGGACCCCTAGGAATTATGAATCAAGTTTACTGTTATATATATATGGTTATGGTCCCCAAGTCACACACACAACCGTTTTCTCCTTAATATCCCATCTTAAGTGAGAGAGCGAGATAGTTTCTTTGTGAGTTATCTTCTAAGTGCATGTTGATCTGGAAGACCTAACGATGTCGCGTGAAGAAGGACTAACAATTGCAATGGATTCAGGTACTCCTGTGTATATTTACGTTCTATTGATTCAGCATATTGGATTCTGGGTTTGTGATGATTGTTATCATTAAGTTTAATCCCAAAAAATTGTATTATAGCAATCTCTATGTTGAATCTTTCGAATAATAAGGTTAATTTGGTTATGATAATTTGCCCAATTTTGAGTTTTCGCTTCCGCTGTCATCGTCTACATGCTTCAGGTCCAATTTCATTCGTTTTCTTTTGGCGAAATTTATTTGGGGCTTTTGTTTGTTGCAACCTAAAGCATCTATCGGACAGCTAATTGAATTTTCATTGCATATTTTGGGAGTAATTTTCAAATTAGGGTTCAAAATTTCGTCGTTTTGCTTGAATTTGATTGGAGATATTCAATTGCTTATTCTCTCAAATTGATTGAGGGCTCTTGGTAGACTCATGATTTAATTAATTTACATGATGTGAGTTGAATTTTATAGCATTGAATCATGTGATTTTCGTTGCTTTTATTATACATGCATAAACCCTAAATTTTTGACACTTTATATTCAATTGGGGTTGTATTCAGTTATTTTGTGATGCAGTTGAATGTTGTTCTCTATTTTTTGTCATTTCTTTATTCTTTTTTTTTTTAAATTTTGTTTTGCCAGATGGAGGCCATGAACCTCAGTGCAAGTGGTTTTAGTAGGTGGTTTGCAACAAAAGACATAATCAATCAATTTTGTAAAAATTGCTGCTTCTCCCTCTACCCATTTTTCTTTGGAAATTGCTTCCATTGCAGCATTTATTAAACCTCCCCTTCTTGATCTGAGTAGCTTCCTTGATTAGCTGTATCAGTGGTATAAGATTTTTTGATTCTCAGTCTGTGGTATCATTATCATCCTGTCGCATACTCGACCTCAGGTAGCAATGGAGGAGTCTATGAAAGCCATGCTAGAGGAAAAAAAAACGCTGGACGCAACAACAATTAGATAACCACAATGCCAGAATCCAGCAGCAGCAATAACAACTAAATGACCATTACGAATGGATGCTCAACCAATCTCTAATCGAATTGCAGAACCTAGAAAACAGAGCTAATATTGAAATTAGGGTAAGAAAGCAGCTCTAATTCAATCCGAAATAGATTTTCCTTATTTTGATGGGTCAGACCCAAAAGGGTTGATAAAAAAAATGCACTCTTACTTTACCATGTGTCGGATTAATGAAGATTAAAAGGTCAATGTAGCCATGTTGCATTTCAAGGGGTAAGGTGAAACTTAGTTTTCTAGTTATATCATGGGAAGAAGACAAGTGGCATGAGAAGAATTTGTTGTGGATTTATGTGCTTAGTTCAAGGACGACCTAAGTAATTGGGTGGCAGAGGACTTCAATTGGTTGCAATAGACAAGGCCTTTGGAGGCTTATTTGGCTAAATTTGAAAACCTTAAGTCATTATTGCTCATTAGAAACCCCACTATGCCTGAGTCTTATTTTCTGGAAAGTTTCATAGGAGGTTTACTGTTGCAATAAAGCATTTTGTATGGGCATTGCACCTCATGTCTATGAGTGCAGCTATAGAGTATGCTATATGTCGAGAAGAGTCTATCTTGGCCCTCAAAATACCTCCAAATAGATCAACCAAAACCTATACACCTACAATAAGCCAATCCTTTCGACACCTACCCAACCGCCATCTAGGACCTTGGTTCCTTATATTGGCCCATTTGCAAAACCACATAGAACATTAAACACCAACCTTTAATGGCCAAAACCCACCAGATACATTCCTGCAGCAGAACGAGCAGACAAAAAAGCAAAAGGGCCTTGTTATTTTTATGATCAACCCTTTGAGAGGGGTCACAAATGTGGAACAAAGGGCAAGAAACTTTTTCTGATTGAGCTCACAGATGATTATGAGAATACTGATAATGTAGAGGAAGCGACAAAAGATGTGGGTGATGTAGAGTAAGCCATGGTGACACCCCCCTCAGATATCCATTAAGTCCATGAATGGAATAGCTAGTTTTCAGACTATGAGGGTGGATTGCCATGTGGGAAAGAAAAACCATCGATATACTCATTGACTCAAGAAGTACATACAACTTCCTTAATGAAACGTTGACTAAGAGGGTAGGGTGCAACCTTGATGTAGTCAAGGCCCGACCAATGACTATTGTTGATGGTAACAAACTACAACATCATTACGTCTTTATGAACTTCAAGTGGACTCTACATAGCACAGAATTCCAGTTTGAGGTTTACCTTTTGCCTCTAGAGGGATGCGATTAGGTATTGAGAGTTCAATGACTCTCTACTTTGGGGATTATAAAGTGGGAATTTAAACAATTGAGTATGGGGACAAAATTCACACCTTGAGAGAGATTAAATTTAGTAAGTGTAGCCGATGTCAACTGAAAACTTACCTAAAGCATTGAAACTGTTGTACAATCATTCATGGTACAATGTATTCCTAAAATTGACGTATCCCTTATGTCTCTAGAGGTTGTAGAAAATCTACCGAATTCAGAAGAACTGAGGCTAATATTGGAGAATTAGATGTGTTTCAAGAATCACAAGCCCTTCCACCATCTCAGGGGCATTTCGGCTATAGGATTCCACTGAAAGAGCAGACTTCTCCCATCAACATTCGACTTTCTAGATATCCTCTTTGGCACAAAGATATTGTTGAGAAGTTGGTGGAGGAAATGAGTGATAAGGGGATTATTCAATTTGGTGCCTGCCTTTTTGCATCACCTGTTGTCTTGGTTGGAAAGAAAGATGGTTGTCAGAGACTTTGTGTCGATTATGGGAATTGAACAAGCAAACCATCAAGGATAAGTTCCATATTCTAGTGATATGAAGAATTATTGAATAAACTAGCTGGATTACAGATTTATAACAAAATCGATTTTCGATCAAGATACTATTAGGTGCGAATGTGTGAGCAAGACATCCCGAAAACAACGTTTGAAACTCACACCGGGCATTATAAATTTTAGTAATGCCCTTTGGGTTGGCTAATGCACCTGCCACATTTCAGTTACTCATGAATTTTGTCTTCAGGAAGTTTTTGAGAAAGTATGTCATCATTTTTTGTTGACGACATCTTAATATATAACAACTTGGAGAAACATTGGGAGCATGGTCAATATCAGGGAGACATCAACTATCCATACAAACTTGATGTTCATCTCTACAATATACGATGTCTATCCTTGCGATACTTAATGGTCATCCCTTCTCACCTTCTCATATTATCTGTTCTCTCTCTCTCTCTCTCTCTCTATATATATATATATATATATATATAATATTTATTTATACATAGTAATCTTTATAATAAAAAAAATCAATTGTAGTAAAAAAAAACTCGATGGAAAAATTTCAATTGTAGCATTGGAGAGGTAAAAAAAATTTAAGAAAATTGCTTGCGACATAATCAAATTCCGTCGTAAGTTTTGCCGCAAGGCCTTGCGACGGGCTAAATTGTGACGAAAAAATTTATGTCGCAAAGTCCGTCGCACGATCCAAAATTCCATCGTAACTTTGTAAATTTCCTTCGCAAGTTTTTAATAGTGCTTGTATACAATTATATTTTTGTATGTGATTTTTTGAATTTACAAAAACCTCGTAAAACACCCTTATATGACAGATGTTATTAATTAAGTTAAAGTATCATTTGTATTTGTCGGTTACAATCGATAATTAAAGCCAACTATAAAAAAAACAAAAACTTAATTAAAATCATAATAAACAGTATGTTATTAAGAAATAAAAAACTTCATGCGGGTGTTTTTTGTATTTTGAACCCCGAACTTTAGGGGACCGTTTGGTATGAATTGGGAATGAGAATGAGAATTTATAATGCGCGCCGCTGGAAATGAGAATTCATAATGGGAATGAGAATTAAAATATCTTTATGAATTACCAACCTTCTTGTTTGTTATATGGTAATTGACATTGGGAATATGATTAGGAATAAAAATACATTTACTAAAATGCCCTTTTTATTAATTTATGAATGTTTTAATAAATTAAAATCGATGGAAAGCCATAATTGACACACATTTACTTGTAAAAAGTCAATTACCATATAGAAAAAATAAAAATAAAAATTAAAGTTCATAAAGATTTTTTAAAACGTGAGGTTTATTTTTTTTAAATTAGGGTGAGTAATTAACGTGCTCAAATTTTTTTAAAACGTGAGGTTTTTTTTAAAAAAAAAATCAGGGTGAGTAATATTGGTAAAAATATTTATAACAATAGGAAAGGAGAATCAAACGGCTACCCGAAACAATATTGCTAATCATAAAGCGTTTTGGTTTATTTTTTAAATTAGGGAAAGTAATATTAAGGGTAATATTGTAATTTAAAATAGACTAATGAATTCCCAAGATCAATTACCACAACCCCCCCCCCCCATGGTAATAGATTCTTGGGAATTCACCCTTCCTACTCCAATTCCCATTCCCCAATTTTTTTTTTATTACCATGAAATAAACATGGTAATTGTAATCACAACCCCTCTATTCCCATTCCCAAGTACCAATTCCCATTAAACAAACGACCCCTAGGGGTAGTTATTTTCTGATCTCTTGGTTTTCAACTTTAATCTTTTGGACCCTAAAGTTTGTAGGTTGAAAAAAAAGGACCCTAAAGTTTGTGAGGAAAAAAAGCTCGTTTCCATTTTTTCTTTTTCTTTGCATGTTTGAATTTCTCTCCCGATTAACGTCTAACTTTAAGACTAAGGTTAAAACTGATATTAAAGTTATAACAAACCTCTCTTATTCATGTTGGAGTTAATCAAACCCTTGTACTCAAGGGTTTAAGTAGCTCCGCCATGAATAAGAGGTGTATTATAGCTTCAATATCAATTTTAACCATAGTTCTGAAGTTTGACGTCAATCGTAAAATAAATTCAAATATGGGATGAAAACAAAGAACGAGACATGCGCCTTTTTCTTCAACCCACAAATTTTAAGATCCTTTTCTATTTAACCTACATGCTCTAGGGTCTAAAAAATTATTATGCCTCGTTTTTCAACTTTCCATGGCATGACGAGAGCCTCAAATTTAATTAGATTGTAACTTTTACATGCCCTAACCTCTTCACCGTCTCCCCATCCTTCCTTATTACCGATAGGTATACAACATAGTATCGGCTTTCACGTACCGATTTTTCTTTAGTTCTGAACCAGTGAGTCTTCTCTACTTCCTCTATTATTTTGGGAGAAACAAAGGGGAAGCTCACCAACATATATATAGGGTCAGAACAGGGCTTAAATTGTTTGTGTACTATGAGGCTACTATACATCAAGAGGGGTATTAGGATATGTAGACGTACTCTTATAGTATATTGCATTAATGTTCTTGCATTATATAATTAAGAGCGAAAATGATAAACATTTTGACACAAGATGACTCTTAACCATCTTGCATTTCTTCTAAATCACTAACAAAGTGAAATGTAAGTGTATTTAAATCATTCTAAAGGTACGTTTCATTATTTTTAGGGTTACTACAACTTATAAACAATTTAAAAATAATTATGTTTTTATATTTATTTCATAAATATAAAATTATGTATAAAATGTGGATTTTCTACTATGATTGATAAAATTAGGCCATAATTATATTTTTTCACCTAGCTAATAAGTATTATATTATTATGATTGATAAATATATATAAGGGAAATTCCAAATGGTAGGCATCAACTATTGCTTATTCCAAGTTGTCAACCACTTTTTGAAATATTCCATATGGTAGGCTTAATATCAAAATTATTCCAAACTATAGGCTTATACCCAAACGGCCGTTAGGAATTAAGAGAAAAAAAAAAGAAAAGAAAAAACTATGTTTTTGTGTTCTATCGGACCAAAACTCTCAGGCCTTAAACAATCCATGCTAGCAGTGCCCTCCTCCCCTGAATATGGGGAAAGATTCAAGGATGTGAATTGTCCAATCTGCCTCGTACAGTCCTACAGTTGTGCATCGTTGATGAAAATTATGAAGAAGAAGAAAGAGACAATGCAATAATGGTGTTGCCTTGTAAACATGTGTTCCAACCGAGATAGAATTAAGCAAGAAGAAGGAGGAGGAGTAGGAGGAGGCAAGGAGCAGTAAAGGAATTAAGCGAACTGCCGCCGAGATGGAGAGATCCGCTCCCATGGCCGTCGGTGATTACTCCATTAGCAGCCCCGAGAGAACCCGATCTGCCTCTCATCTGCGGGTTTTCTGCCGCTGTTCCCGCCGGTTGACAGGAGGAGTACTGCCGTTTTGGATCTGACTCTTCCATCTCACCTCTCGACCACCGCCATGGTTCCCGTCGAGGTGGAGGGTCCGCCATCGAGTTCCGCCTCCACGCTCTTGCCAACCCTCTTTGCCGCTCCAGTCTGCTTGCATAATTCCTTTACTGATCAATCATTGTAGTTACTAATTTCAATTAATTTGATTACTTACTCCATCACTCTTACAAGGAGTGATGAATGATGTATGACTTGGTGTGGAGTTCGGGGGAGGAGGGCACTGTGAGCAACTGAGCATGGATTGTTTGAGGCCTGAGAGTTTTGGTCCAATAGAACATAAAAACACAGTTTTTCTTTTCTTTTTTTAATTCTTAACGGCCGTTTGGGTACAAGCCTACGGCGTGGAATAGTTTTGTTATTAAGCCTGCCACTTGGAATATTTCAAAAAGCGGTTGACAACTTGGAATAAGCAATAGTTGGTGTCTACCATTTGGAATTTCCCTATATATAATTATTAAAGAAAAAATATTAACAAAAGTTACAAGGATGTAAAATATGAACAATTTAAGATGGTTAAGAACCATCTTGAGTCAAGATAGTTATCATAGTCCAATTAAGAGTTACTTAGTTATATGGCACTAGGGCAGGACATCCATTCTCCCCCATCAGTCGGGAGCCACAGTTTGAATGGTAGAAATTGTTGGCACCAATGGTTATATAATACCCATTGGAGTATTTGGCGAGGTCTATTAAGATATTAAATTTTAAATAAAAATTTACCGGTATTTATTATGAAACTCATCATAAGTTTATAAATGTTATTATAAATATTTTTTAAATTTGATCAATTTTACACATAAATAATTAATCTATTTTAATACATGTGTACACCATGGTCTATGTGTAATTTAAAAAAGAAAAAAGAGGGTGAGAAGTAAACAAAATGTGTATTTCCATAGACACATGCAACTAGCACTAGCTAAAATATGCCCTAGAACAAGATAAAGCAACTAGCACTAGCAGGAACATGCCCTAGAACATGGTAGAACAATGTCTCTCTCTCACACACATACCAATTAAGTCCATACATGATTAAGACCTTTTATATAAGTATATAACTATTCAATCATTCCGTTGTAATTTGTAATCTGTAATGCTCGTGTTCATTAATCTGCAATCGTGTTCATGGCTAATTAAGTCCATACATGATCAAGGCCTATTATGTGGAAAATGGAACTAATCGTGATCATTCGAAGACACTTTTCAATATACTCAACTGCGCTCAGCGAATATAAATCTATTTTGCGTAAAATCAAGAAGCTCAAGGCACAAAACGGTGCATAGAGTAAGGTCAAGATGCATACCTTTAAACTGTAGGATATATATACATACACACATGTTGCCTCTTGGAGCTTGAAAACAAGCATAAGTTCGTAGATGGGTGACGAAGCTCGAGATTTCTCTGCTTATATATATGTTTGAATTATATACATATGTACATGACGAGATGCCTTGGTTTCCATGTTCCCTCGATATTTAATGCAGTTTGCGTATATTTTGTACGAAGAATGGGTAAGATACAGCAAGAAATTGCAAGATTGTATGCTGGCTAGGGGCGGTTTAAATTAATAAAGGAATCGAAAGAAAGGTACCAAAAGCAAATTAAAAGAAGAAGCTAGCTAGCATGTGGATAGGATAGGGTGTAGATAGCGTAGGAGGAGGGTGGGGTAGTTTAGTGTAGTGTAGGCTTTTGTCAGTCAATAACACTATTAAGTATTAACAGATGAGCGGTATACTATAAAGGAAGTCTACAAAGCATTCCTTTATTCATGGTAGCCCCAACAATCACGGGGAGAGAGAGAGAGAGAGAGAGAGATAGAGAATAGCTTTCTTTCAAGGATTAGGGCACATCAACTCTTAATTGTTGTAGCGCTACTACTACTACTACCAGTACCAGTAGAGTGGTGGTCGCAACAGCAGTAGTTGTACGTAGTAGTATAGGGACATGGGCAAATTGGCATGCACTTTGAGGTCCCTAAAATCGGTTCAAAAAACAGGGAAAAGGGTGTTGGGGTAGGGTGGGTGGGTGGGATTGTTGATGTATGTATATATCGATAATCGTACATATAGACCATATATTTACTGATGCATGAATCTTGTCAAATAGCGTCCACGTTAGAGAGAGAGAGAGAGGGGGGGGGGGGGAGGCTTATGAGGGGACATAGAGGAGGTCCCCATGTATTTGGGTCCCCCTATATATATATATATATATATATATATATATATCATAGAATGAAACTATAATGTATGGGCTGGGTCAGCTCTGATTCTTCTATGTGGACGGTCCCCTTTGCTTCTGTGCATCGTCTGATCATCTCTACATCAACTGCCTCTCTTCTGCTCTGAATATATGCATGCTACCGTTTCTGAAACTAACATTCATCCATTTCTTCCTCTGATTTCTCTGTGATCACTGCTGCCAGTGTTCCCTAATTTACAATGAAAGAGAAAGAGTAGTAGAATCGGTTGTATGGGTGTATATCCATATATTATAGGAATACAAATCACAATCACAAAGAAAAGCTTGATTGTGTCCAAAAAAATTGTGTTTCTAGTGTCTCTGTATAAGGACCAAATCTGCTTACTGTCTCGTAATGTGACAGTAAAATAACTAGGAAACAACCCATTTCTATGGCTACGCCTACGCCTCAGCTAGCAGCGTAGCAGTTTTATAAAACGACAGCTTGCTTCCCTTTATACGCTCAACCATATGTATTTTCAAAATTCATGTCATCAAGGACCCAAAGATGAAAATGTAATTTGAACTGATCTATTTAGCAATTAATAATTTTTTTGTGATTAATTCTTAAATAGAAAATTGGATTTAAATAATCTGAACTTTGGGTTATAATAGACTTAATAGTCTGAACATTAGATTTGGTTCTGAATAATCTGAACTTTGGCCCCCTTGGATTCTAGTAGCATGCCACCGAATTAAGTTCAACTTAACTAGGGTCGACTCTTACAACACAATGAAAACACATATTCACATAGCATATAACATGAGGGTAGCCTAGACCAAGGTTCTATGTACAAATGGTTTATTGGTTGGATCTAGACCTGTCAATTCAGTCGGGCGGGCAAGTTTGGGTCGGTAGAATATCGGGTTCGGGTAAATACGGGTCGAATATATTTTAAGTTCAGGTAAATACGGGCGGTGTATTTCGGTCTCGAATCAACCCAACGGGTTATGATTGCGACCTTTTTTCGTTTTTTCTTTTTATAAAATGGTCTCTTAATGCTACTTTTTATACAATATGCATAATAAAATATGATTATTTTCTAGTAACGACATAGTATTGTAATTATTTTAACTTAAATTAAAAAAAATAACAAATAAATAAGTTGCGCTTATAGTTTAATAGTTAAAAATTCCAATGAAAAGTCACAAATTTAATAAAGTTGAACTTAAAAAGCTAATTTTTCAGGTCAAACGAGCAGGTTGCGTTTGACCAGTTAATTTTCGGGTTCGGTGTATTTCGGGTTTGGTTGAAAAAATCATGTTCGTAACCGACAAATTTCGGACGGGTTCAGGTCGGGTAATCGGGTCAGGTCAGAAATTGTCAGGTCTAATTGGATAAAGGCTTAGCGGCTCATGTCTCCCCCTACTGCATTTTCGTTGTATAAATTCAACTCAAATGTGTCGGTTGTTGCTCTTAGAGGCTCGAGTGGAGACCTCGTAGAGTGATGTGGTGACTAAGGCTCAAATCAGTGTAAATGCACCATTTTGAGTATAGTCGGTCTAACATCCCATGGGTTATATTTTGTGGTGAAAAAGAAAAAAACCTAAATATCGCCGCTTTGAGTGCACCCATGCCAAAATACATGGTAAAGGAGTAGCCTGGTATATGCAATGTCTTATGTCTAAAAAGAATGACTTAAAAAGATGTAATGTTAAAATTTATTTTCCTTCCAAAAATTTTAAAGCACACCAAACTTTTTTCAAGTTTTATCCACTTTTAGAAAACTCCCTACTGGAATCGCCAAAAATCCTATGGACATTTTCTCTCGTCGTTCAGACTTGTAAACATCCGCGAGACCGGGGATTTACTGGGGTTTACTTTCTAAACTTTTTAAGGATTATTCGCACATTTTATGAATAGTAATTGTAAAATCACCTTCCCTTTACTGTATGCATTTCATGAATAATTAAAGTAAACTTCAGGAGTGAACATCTACTTGTTCCAACTCTTTAGGATTAGCCCAATTTGTTCAAAAAAATGTTAGGCTCAAAAGAAGGTAATGTATGTAATCACTTTAAAAATGTACAAAATCACCTTAAAGTTGCATCGGTTCA
This sequence comes from Portulaca oleracea, assembly GCA_029582165.1. Taxonomy (NCBI): domain Eukaryota; kingdom Viridiplantae; phylum Streptophyta; class Magnoliopsida; order Caryophyllales; family Portulacaceae; genus Portulaca; species Portulaca oleracea. Next base: position 33,569,199 of record CM055870.1, on the reverse strand, counting down.
TTGTAAAATCATGTTAAACCCAATTTGTTCAAAAAAATGTTAGGCTCAAAAGAAGGTAATGTGTGTTTTGGTTTGAAAGGAGTTGTCACCCCGACCTTTTTAAGGAAAAAAAGCCAAGACAAAACTGAAAAGAAAACAAGAAAGAATTACAACAGATACAAGAACACTTTACATTAAGGAAACAAACGCAACAAATGTACCTATATATGGATTTAAGAGGAGCCTTGCCTAGCCTTGCTTGAACACTTTCTTTTCACCGTTGGAGAAGCTTGCTTGAAGTGTTGAACACTTCCTCTTGTTGATGCAAAAATGAGGCTCAAGTTTTGGTAAGAAGTAGAAAAAGGGTAAGAAAAAGGGAAAGGAAAAAGGTTGTTTTTGTGGAGTTTTTAGGTTGTTTTTGTGAGGTTTTGGATGGTCTATGTGAGAGATATGTTTATGCTTAAAGGAATAGTAGGGAATAGAGAGAATAGTGACAAGAATGATTAGAGATTAGGGCGGAAAAGTAAGAGAATTTAAGAGATTAGACGAGAAAGAATGGAGAATGGAGGTGTCAATGTGTGTTCTAGCTCGAGGTTTAGGGTAGTATTTATAGGCTTTAGAATGCTCAAGGGAGGAATGTATGTGCATGAACTCAACCACCAAGGAGTAGTCGACGTTATGGTCGATCGACCTACAGGAGGGAAGAACCATGCATGGGATGGTTGGTAGCAACTATGAATATGAACCTTGGGTGTGAATGCTCTTAATGGACGATCATGCTACAGGTAAGGGAAAGTGTATCTTAACTTCATCTATGCATTCTTGGTTGGTGGAGGTGTAAATCATGTATGTTCTGAAACTCAATTCACACTTGGACGGCTGGTAGTGTGAATGTACTTAACTTTGCACATTTTAGCTTAAGACTTGGATGAATTAGTATTTGTATGAAGATTCGATCTTATGACCTCTTGTAGCTCCTTTGCATGTTACTTTGACGTAACTCATGCATGGAATGCATAGCTAGGGTTTGGTATTAAAAGTTGTGCATGCGTTAGGCTTAGGACTTTCACATCTGAGGGTGCATGTAGAGTGCATGCATGCAAATTCCTTGACTTAGCTCCTCTTCATTTCTTTTCTTTTATTTCATAAAAGAATGCCAAAATTATGCTCAAATACCTGGTGTCTACAGAGGTCATTTAACGTATTTAGCTTAAGTCTTTTTGTCATTTGACCCTTAGCTCGCCTCTTCCCCCTCATTGTACTTAACCATTTACAATGGTTAGGAGGAAGAGGCATTCAATGTTATTCAATGCACAAGCTGAGATTTTTCTCTTATACTCTCTCTACATCAAAGTCTTGCTTACTTTAGCCTCAATCCAATTGTGGTGGTGTTCAAGCCAAACCCTTTATAGAATTGGGTGGTTACAACCTTTTGGTGGGTTTGATAGTTCTTAGGAGGTGGCTAGCCTTTAACCCAAGTCTATATCTAGTGTGGAAGTTTCATTCCTATGGTTTGGTTGCTACATTCATCACCATAATCATTAAGGCATCAACTCAAGCATCCTTCACCCACCATGGCATCCTTTATAGTTTCGGGACTTTGTTTGAGAGTATGGAGGAGGGAGTATGGGAGAATTCACTTGGTGAATTCTTGGATGATTTATTGGTACCTCGAATGGTGAGATGAGAGGGTATTTATAGGTGAAGAGGGGGTGTGTGAGGATGGAAGGATCAACACATGATAAACCATTTAAGCCCCTATCCTTCTAGGAAGGCCATCTGGCCTTGATTTTTGCATGGCCAGATCGAGCGAAAGCATGCATCGCGGGATACATTTGGCTAAAAGTTGGCGCGGACAGATGACATGGCAAGGATGAAGGCTACGTGACCCTTTTTTTCCTTCACACGAATTGTTGAGGTGGCTGGTAACACGGGATGGTTGTGGGCTTGAGGAAGGCTAGATGGCTATTGTTTTTTTTTTCATGGCTCATTTTACGCTTTGACTTGGGTTCCAGAAACAGAGCAAGGCCCAATGGTCTTGCTTTTATTATAACTTGTTTTCTCTTCTTGCTCCCAATTTTATTTTTGTGCACTTTTCCCAGTACAAAATTTGGTGTCTACATATACGCACTCTTCTTTGTTTGCAATTCCGACGTAGGGGTACTAGCCTCTTTCCCCATAGCTATATCCGTGACTACAAGAGTCGAAACTTTTGCCACACGAGTTTGCCCTTCTATTGCGCACCAGAAAGCCTGGTAACAATTTGAGTATTTGCTTGAATTTTATCTACTTTCTTACACTTTGCTATAGCGATGGATCCCGAGATTAAACTCAAGAAACCCTTGAGTAAAAAAGGATTTATATATATATATATATATATATATATATATATATATATATATATATATATATATATATATATATATATATATATATTGAACAGGTAAAACCAAAATTTATTCAAAATCAAAAAGAGTCGCAAGGACAATACATCCCTATCTGCAGACTATTTCTATACAATTTCTATATTTGCTTGTTCTGTTTGCCAGAAAATAGGTTTTGTCGCGCAGATTATGTTTTAGCATTTTATGCTTGGCTTGGGGAGAATTCGAGCAAATCTTGAAAATGCTCAGGTTTCTAACTGCCCAGATATTGTAGATGTAGATGTAGCTATTGATACAAGCCATCGAGAGATCTCACATCCACTGTGAGGTTTTCCAATTCATTATTCTCCTACACCAGTGCTCAAAAGAATGTCCAGTAAGCATTGGGTGCCAGAGATATCTGCTCTGATTCTAGTAGCATAGTTGCAGGAAAAAAAACAGATGATCTGTAGTTTCTGTTGGGAATGTCCCGACAATATTCGATATACAAGGAGATTAAACCAAAGTAATATAGTAATTATATGTCTTACTAGAGACCTCTATAATTAGTAATTAAATATGTTTAATTACAACTATATTATTTGGTCCTACTGGGTCACACAAGTCAGTGCCCTGGAACAATGTATGTAGCCTAATTGATATTGTATCAAGTTTAGAAAAGTTGGGAATTGATTTCTTTGAGAAATCAGCCCAACACGGTCCGTGTTGAGACACCACGGTCCGTGTTGAGACACCACGGTCCGTGGTGTCCATGGGCCGAATAATTGGACTCTCTGGAGTCCAACACGGACCGTGTTGATTCAACACGGACCGTGTTGGGCCTGAGAAGTGCGTCATTGCGTTAAGTCGGCCCTTTAGGGTTTTGAACCCTTTCCCTAGGTTTTCTAAACACTATATAAAGGGGTCTCTGGGAGAGATTATTCAACACCAACTGCCTAAGACTCTTAGAGAGATACCAGGGTGATTTCCTGAGTTCCTCTCTCTTTTAGTTTGCAGTTCTAGTTTCAGGAAACATTCTCTATTTCCCAAAACAATCTCACATACATCTTAGATTGAGATTCGTCTCGATCGGGTCGATCTAGCAATTGGGTTCCCGGAGTGCTGCATGGACTTTTCAGTAGAGGGTTTCAGCGTTGGAATCTGGAAGGTCAACCTCTTCTTCAGCAGGAATTAGCGATCAGGTATAATTACTAAAGCCTCTGCAATTGTGTTGATTAATTGTTTATAACTGTTATAATATTCCGCCAATTAATCTGTATCTGTTTAGGAATAGATAACCTAAAACCTAACAGTTTCTTCTTCTTGCTTACACAACGGGCATAGTGTGTCAATATCAGGGATGTAGCGGTGCACTGGTCTTTGTTTGCAGCTTCCCATGCAAGGCTATCCATGCAATGTAAGAGTGTCTAGGGGTACTTAATCTATTCCATATCAATCTTGCCCAAGGCCATTTCTCATGTGGACCAAGAAGCCAATCATAGCCTGCTTTGACAGTGTATTTTTAAGAAGATTGATCGTAGGCTTTAAGGTGTTTCTCATAGCATAGAGTTTCTTAAAGTACCAGCATACATCTGATGTAGGTTGATAGTCCCACCATTGCTTATCTTTGAGGTATCTTCCATGGATCCACTTTATCCAAAGGCATTGTTTGTTATGCTATATGTCGAACACCTGCTTCCCGATAAGCGTTGTGTTCCAGTGGTACGAATCCCTCAAACCTAGACCACCCTTGGATTTCGGCTTGCAGATCGTAGACCACGAGATGGGGGGAGTTTTACGATAAGCCTCATCTGCCCCCCAAAAGAAATTGCGGCATATTTGCGTGACTCGCTGAATGACTTCTTGCAGGAGAATAAGAATAGAGGCCCAAAATGAAAACATCCCCATAAGGACATTATTAATCAGAGTAGCTCTCCCAGCATATGAGAGGTTACTTGATTTCCAGATTTGGATTTTCTCAGTCATTTTATCAACTAGCCTGTTGCAGTCCATTTTGCTGAGTTTCCCGGCTGTGATAGGCATGCCAAGGTAGAAGAACGATAGTGAGCCCTCTGTGAAACCTGTTTGCTGAAGGATGGCAATTTTGGTGTTTTGTGAGATCCCATTGATGAGGACAGTAGACTTGCTGGGATTTGCAGCGAGGTCGGATGTTTCTTGGAAGTGATATAGGGCGTTCAGAAGTAACTGGATGGATACCTCATCCGCCGCGATGAAGACCAGAAGGTCATCTGCAAAGCACAAGTGGTTTAACTTGAAATTTTTGCAACGGGGGTAGAACATGAAACTGGATGGATTCCTAGAGACCTGCATGAAACATCTCGAGAGGTAGTCCATTATGAGCACAAAAAGCAGCGGAGAGATAGGGTCCCCTTGCCGAAGACCTCTTCCACCTTTGAAAAACCCATAATTTCCGCCATTGATGTGAACTATGAAGGAGGTTGTTGTGATACACTCCATAATCCATTGGATGAAGGTTGTTGGGAAATTATAGTTGAATTCGATGTTATTTTAGGCATGGATTGGTTAGCTAACCATGGGGTTAAAATCAAGTGTGATAAGGGAGAAGTTGTTCTAAAAAGTAAGTTGGGAGACAAGGTTCATTTTAGAGGTGAATCGGGAAAGTCCGAATGCGTAATTGTATCTTTAATGAAGGCTAGGACACTTTTACGTCATGGAGTCGTGGGCTATTTATGTTTTGTGACGGAAAGCAAGCTTGAAGAGCTGAGAGTAGAAGATATCCCAATGGTTAGAGAGTTTCAAGATGTTTTCCCTGAGGAACTTTCTAGCTTACCCCCAAGGAGAGAAATTTACTATGAAATAAACTTAGTTCCAGAAACAAAACCGATTTCTAAGGCGCCGTATCGGATGGCACCTGCAGAGTTAAAGGACCTCAAGGTCCAATTGGATGAGTTAATCCAGTTAGGATTCATAAGGCCAAGTGTGTCTCAGTGGGGGGCACCAGTTTTATTTGTCAAGAAGAAGGACGGCAGCCTGAGGTTATGCATCGATTATAGAGAGTTGAACAAGGTCACCATCTAGAACAAGTATCCCCTGCCTCGCATTGATGGCCTGTTTGACCAGTTACAAGGGGCAAGTGTGTTTTCCAAGATTGATTTAAGGTCAACGTATCACCAATTAAGAATAAAACCTGAAGATATACCCAAGACAGCTTTTAGGACCCATTATGGGCACTACGAATTTATAGTGATACCTTTTGGGCTTACCAATGCTCCTGTGGTTTTTATGGATCTCATGAATTGAGTTTTTAGGCCATTTTCGGACAAGTTTGTAGCAGTCTTTATTGATGATATCTTGATTTATTCGAAGACTCGAAAAGAGCATGAACAACATTTGAGAATAGTGTTGCAAACCCTGAGAGAACATCAGTTGTTTGCTAAACTAAAGAAGTGTGAGTTTTGGGTAGAAGAAGTAGCCTTTTCGGGACATATCGTCACCAAAGGCGGGATCAAAGTTGATCCACAAAAAGTTGCAGCAGTTATGAACTGGGCTAGACCTACGACTATTATTGAAGTAAGAAGCTTTTTAGGTATGGCAGGCTATTATCGACGCTTCATTCAAGACTTTTGTAAGATCGCCTTGCCATTGATATGTCTATTGAGGAAGACTACAACATTTGAGTGGTCGAAGAAGTGTGAGAAAGCTTTCCATGAGCTCAAGAAAAGGCTCACCTCCGCCCCAATTCCAACTTTTCCTGTTGAAGGAAAGGAGTACGTCATTTATAGTGACGCGTCCAAGCGAGGAATAGGATGTGTTCTAATGCAGGATGATAAAGTCATAGCATATGCCTCAAGGAAGTTAAAGCCTTATGAGCTAAACTACCCTACTCATGATCTGGAGTTAGCGAAAGTAGTATTTGCTTTCAAGATTTGGAAACAATACTTATATGGAACTTCCACCAAAGTTTTTTTACAGATAATTAGAGTCTTAAGTACATATTTACCATGAAAGAGTTAAACATAAGACAACGGAGACGGTTAGAACTCCTCAATGATTACGACTTGGACATCCAATACCATCCAGGGAAGTCAAACTTAGTGGTCGATGCCCTGAGTAGGAAAAATCAGCATGACACGAATGCGTCAACAGTAGCCCAACCAAAGTTAAGTCAAGAGGTCCAGAAGACAAAGATCGAGGTAGTCCCATCAAAATATGTGAAAGCACAGTTGGCAGAGTTACAGTTGCAACCTTCCATCTTAGATGAAATCAAGGAAGAACAGATGAATGATGAGCACCTGAGGTATATACATATGGGAGTAGAAAAAGGAAAATGCCAGGATTTTTAATTCACGAGGATGGATCCTTAAGGTTCCAAAATCGTTTATGTGTGCCCAAGAGCAGAGATTTAAGGGAAAGAATTTTACATGAAGGACATGATACCCCGTATTCAGTGCACCCTGGTAGTACTAAGATGTACCGGGACATAAGAGAAAGGTTTTGGTGGCCTAGCATGAAAAAGGATATAGCAGAGTTTGTAGATAAATACCTTACGTGCCAGAAAGTTAAAATAGAACACCAGCGCCCTGTCGGTGAGCTAAAACCATTGGAGATCCCCACATGGAAATAGGATTCTATATCCATGGATTTTATCATGGGTTTGCCCATGACAATTACCAAGAAAAATGACATATGGGTAATTGTTGATCGCTTACCAAAACGGCTCATTTTGTTCCGATAAATGAGAGTTGGAAAGTTGACAAGTTGGCTAATATCTATGTAAAAGAAGTGGTGAGGTTGCACGACATTCCAAAGGACATTGTCTCGGATCGAGATACTAGACTTCAATCTCGATTTTGAGTTGCCCTACAAAAAGTGTTTGGTACCATGCTGAGCTTCAGTAGCTCATACCATCCAGAAACCGATGGCCAAACCGAAAGGGTAAATCAGATCATGAAGGACATGCTTAGAGCTTGTGTTCTATATTTTCAAAGAAGTTGGGAAGACTTTTTGCCGTTGGTTGATTTTTCCTACAATAACAGCTATCAAGCTACTATTCAGATGACACCATTTGAAACCCTTTACGACCGGAAATGCAGATCTCCCTTGTGTTATAGCGAATTGGATGAAACCCTGATAGTGGGTCCTGAGTTGATACAAGTTATGATGGATAAAGTTCGGATCATTCAGCGACATCAAGATGGCCCAGAGTCGACAGAAAAGTTACACAGACAAGAGGAGGAAACCTCTAGAATTTCAACCCGGGGACAAGGTGTTTCTTAAGGTCTCACTAACAAAAGGAGTGCAGTCATTTAGAGTCAAAGGCAAACTAAGTCCCTGGTATATTGAGCCATACGAGATCATCGAGAAGATGAACTCGCTACCATACATGCTTGAATTGCCTTCAGACTTGGAGCATATTCACGATGTATTTCATGTATCTCAAGTGCAAAAGTATGTTCCTGACATAGACCACATAATTGAACCCGAACCATTAGCCATCACAGAAAATCTATTGTACGAAGAGGTGCCAGTTCAAATCTTAGATGGAAGAGTCAAGTTTTTACGCACCAAAGAGATTTCCGTAGTGAAAGTCCTTTGGACTAATCACTCTTCGTCGGAAGCCATGTAGGAAACCAAAGACGACATGCGAAACAAGTATCCCCATCTATTTCGAGGTAAGTCTGAAGGATATGGCGATAGTAATTTCAAGTTTCGTGGACAAAACTTCTTTGAAAGGGAGTAAGATGTAATAACCCAAGGAAAACCGCCCCTTAATACGTGTTGTTTAACATATTTAATCAAGGTTAAAAATAAATAAATAATAATTAAAGACCTTGTTCCAAATTTTTCTAACCAAGTGTGTGTTTTGTAGGACTTGAAAAGTGTAATGACCATCAAGACTCCTAGATTAAAAATTCTTATCAAGTTCCTTCTCCCATTATAATTTAAGGATATCATAGATAATTTTGTATTCTTTTTCCGGGACCCGATATTTTATTTCAATCTTTCACCCAGGTCAAGGTAGAAATAATTATGAGAATATCCAAAGTGGTGTATACTTATTCGGGTTTCCGTAGGTTATCGATAATATTTTTTTCGTTATAATAAAGTTAAGTAATTTGGGTTTAGGAAGATATAAGTGAAAGAAGGGAGTTGAAAGTGATGAATTTAATTATTGGGCCTCTTTTTTTTTTTTGGCCAGATTTTGGAAGAGAAAGAGGCCATTTGGGCCTAATGGAGGTATACATATATTACTTGGGAAGAATTATCATTTCATTTTGAATCCTTCATCAAGCTTTCACTCCCTCTCTTGTTTCTCTTTCACGGCTCCTTAGCTGCCGAGCCACCACTGCCCAACTGACCCCTCTGCCTTGCTGCCGCCTCTGCCCGCCGCCGGTCAGAACTCCGGCCACCAGCCCACCGCCACTCCCAAGCACCATTTTCTTCTTTTCTCCATTGTTCTTCCTCTTCAAATTGATTGGTAACTCTCTCCATCTTCCACTCTCACTCTTTCAAGTGTTATATATGATTATAATCTAATTTTAGGGATGATTTTGATGTCTTTATAGAGAGTTAATCAAGTAATACATAAGTTCAGGTAGTGGTTATTGAAGGTATCAAAGTACAAGGGTGTGAATTGGGTAAGTTGTGATCTTGTGTTCTAGTATGTGAATAAGTAAAGATTGTGTTAGATGGTGAACATGCATGCTATTTTGGTTGATAGACTCACAGTGGGAGATGTATAATTTATGCTTAATTGCTATTGCATGTGCTTAATTTATGGTTAGATAGTGAGATTAGTAAGGATTGTGATGAATGTGTGAAGATGTTACCTGGGGTGCCAAAATATATCATGTTTATATGGTGCATGTTGGAAAGGTGGCCATGGATAAAGTGTTTCTGATGATTTAATGCTGGAATGTTGGAGCTCATAATTAGGAAAGGTGTTTGGGAAATATTAAGTATAAATTAATCAAGTTTAGAGTGCATGCAAACCGAAAATATAGTGAGATGCAAGGTCTGGTTGATATCTGGAAATTCCATGGAATACAAGATGTGAATTTGACCCAACTTATGGCATAAATAGGTATCCTAAGATTTTATCTAACACTCGATTTTTGAAATTCGTAATTCTGATGTGTATATCATAAGTTATGGCCAAAGCCGTACAAGAGGAACATATATATTCGTTGTTGATGAAAGTTTGGAAGTGCATGATTTTCATCTGATTAGAGACCTCTTTGATTTAAGTGTTTAACATGAAAGTTTTAGTGTCTTTAACAAGTTTTCTAGAAAGGTAAAATTCATAAGCATACGATGTCGAAAATGAAAGTTATGAGTCACCAAGTATTGGTCAGTAAAACTGAGTTGCCCATAAATTTATCGTGACTGCCCTGTGTTCCTGACCAAAATCCGACCATTTCCCAGGTTCAAATCAGTTTATGATAATGAAAGTTTTATTATGTTCTTCAAGCTTTCCATAGAGAGCTTCCCAAATCAATATCTATAACTCAAGCTATGACCCTCCAAAAAAACTGGCGTTCATTCCCAAACTTTCTGGACAGTCATCAAAATTTGGGATTTTTACCCTCCTTAACCATGATTTTGACCCTCGTGATCAACTAGAGAATGGTAGTCCATGAGTGTAGCTTTCCAGAATGTCCTCATTCATAATGGTACGATACTTGTGGGAGAAGGTATGACCTTCCGAGTGAACCTCAGGAAACAAGTTTAATTACCAAGTAATCCTAGAGTTCTACTAGGATATTCTTCATTTCTCTCACCCATGTTAAACTCTAATTAATGGTTTTCATTCTTGTTTAAGTACTCTCAAGAGATCGTTCCCCTTAACTGTTCAAGTCTTTGCGGATTTAGGCGTGAGTAAATTGCATTTGTCCATGTACGTACCGCCTGAAAATTTTAATTATATTATTTTGGTTCAGTTATTTTATTCCATGTATTTTATGGTTACCATATCATTTATATGGATATGTAAAATTTGAGGTTTTGAGGTTTCAGCACGTCTTTTTTTAGTACAAGGACCAAAATGGTTTATTAATTAATAAATTCATGTTTCCATAAGTTTTTATGTTATACGTCCATCGTGTCAGAATAACTTATGATTTATTACTTATGATGTTAAAAGCGTTCATGAATACATTCTAATATTTTTATATACAAGCTTTGTTAAATGAATGTCAGGAATAAGTTAGATTGACTATTTTCATGAGAGATCAATGTTGTCAAAAGATTTGATCAAGGACGTTTTTATTTTAGTTTTCAAAATTTAATAAAGGCCCCGTCCATGATAATTGTGCCTTAGTGCACACCAAGAAACCCGTGCTTGAAAGCACACCATGTTAACTGTGCCTTGATGCACCCCACGACACTCGTGTCTTAGTACACCCCATGGAAATCTGGCCAGTACAGGATAATATCCACCATTCGGATCTCCCGATCGGTCCAGGTATGCGCTTACGGAGATCTAGCCAATGATTGCAAGTAGGGGACCATCAAGTTAACAAAAGGACAATTAAGGATTAATTGTCTTAAGTTACCCAAGTCTTTTGAGTTCAAGCAAAGTTTTGTAAGCAACGTCCCAAGTTTGCAAGTCGTGATTTATGAGAATTCAAGGTCGAAATTATGTTTGAAGCAATGTGTGTTTTATGTCAGGTATAGGTATGATTTTTGAGTTTCCTAAACTCTTGTCTATGTTATGTTTGAAGGAAAGAACTATCACGTATGGTTTTAAAAAAAAGTCTAGGTATAAGTTAAATTACGGCTCTTTGATGTAAGTTATATACGACTTATTGTTTATTACCCATCTTTTATATTATTTTTAATTATGTTGGAACCGCGCTAGTTAAATTATATATTAAATTTTCAAATCAATTCTTACGTTATAGGGGTATATGTACCGAGTTTAACTCACTCTTTTAAGTTTTCTATTTTCATTTCTCAGAAACTCGGCTAAAGGAAAAGGCAAAGCTCCGGAAGGATGAACCCCTAGGGCTACATAAGACGTCGAAGGTGACTTGGGAAACCTTTTTATTCAAATGAGGAGAATAGTTTTAAAATTTGCCTATGTATAATTTTGGGGTTGTGATATTTATTTCTTTGAGGTCTTATTTAAGTTTAAGTTCGTGTTAGGTTGGTTTATGACGGTTCTCTTAAGTTAATCTCACGTTACGGTTTCATGTGTTGGGTTGTAGTTTAGCCTTATCCTATTTTATGTGGACAACGGTGATACCCTTAGGTGTAATTTCCACTGCGCTAATTATTAGGTTAAGTGAGTCATGAGCTTAATATGGTGGTCAATTACCTGGGGGTGTTACACGTCCTTTCCTTGCCACTTATAATGCTTGGATTAACTATAAGGATGGGAGAATGAAACTGACCTTTGGGAACTTGACTATGGAATCGAACATTTTTAACTTGCAGAAGTCACCCATAGGCTTTGATGAACATGAGCAGAACGCCCTTAATTGGGTGAGTGATTTTTATGAGGAGAGTGAGAACTATAACTGTGTAGGGATGGATGCAACTGTGTCTTATGCTGATGAGTTAGCTGCACTAGAAATTAGTCCTGATTGTGTAAATTCGTTGTGTGATCCTGATGTGTTGGATGGTAATTTGCTGTATGAATCCCTGTTTGCATCCCAAACTGAACCTGAGAAAGTAGAGCCCGAACCACCCTCATCCACCACTATTGAGTTGAAACCCCTTCCTGCTTAGCTGAAATATGCTTTTCTTGGCCTTAGTGAGACCTACCCAGTAATCATTGTCGCTGACTTAGGTACGGAACAGAAAAACCAATTGATTGAGGTTCTTAGAAAGAACTAGGGAGCCTTGAGGTGGACTTTGGGTGACATTAAGGGGATTATCCCTTCCATTGTTCAGCATCGAATCTTCCTAGAAGATGAAAATGTTGCTCATAGAGACCCCCTTAGGAGACTGAACCCATAGATGAAGGAGGTAGTTAAGAAAGAAATCCTTATGTGGCTCAATCATGATGTAATTTATCCCATCTCTAATAACAAGTGAGTGAGCCTCATTTATGTGGTCCCTAAAAAAGCTGGATTAACTGTTGTAGAGAATGAGTAGGGAGAGTTAGTTCCTACTCGTGTCCCTTTTGGTTAGCGAGTCTGCATAAATTATAGAAAACTGAACAAGGCCACTAGGAAGGACCATTTTCCCCTCCCTTTCATGGATCAGATGCTTGAGAAACTTGTTGGGCATGAGTATTATTGTTTTCTTCATGGTTATTCTGGTTATACCAAAAGTCTCTATTGCCCCTTGTGACCAGGAAAAGACCACCTTCACTTGCCCTTATGGCACCTTTGCTTTTCAAGGATGTCGTTTTGTTTGTGTAATGCCCCTACAACCTTTCAGAGATGCATGATCTCTATTTTTTTTGACTTAGTGGAGGATTGTGTTGAGATTTTCATGGATGATTTTTCTGTGTTTGGTACTTTTTATGTTTGTCTAGCCAACCTGAATCGCGTACTTAGTCGATGTCAGGAAACGACTTTGACCCTTAATTGGGAAAAATGTCACTTCATGTTGAAAAAGGGTATTGTACTAGGACATGTGATTTCTAAGGAAGGGATAGAATTAGACAAGGCCAAGATTGACCTAGTTAAGAATTTGTCCCCTCCAACTTTTGTAAAGGAAGTTCGTTCATTCCTAGGACACGCCAATTTTTACCGGCGATTCATAAAAGACTTCAGTAAGATTTCTAAGCCTTTGCCCTCACTGCTAGCTAAGGAGGTACCATTCCACTTTTCTGATGATTGTATGAGGGCCTTTAATCAACTCAAGGATGCCCTTATTTCCCCTCCTATTCTCAAACCTCACACCTGGGGAGAGCCTTTTGAGATCATGTGTGATGCATCAGACTATGCTGTAGGTGTTGTGCTAGGACAGAGAATTGATAAGAAACATGTTGTTATTCATTATGCTCGCCATACCTTGAATGATGCTCAATTGAATTATATTGTGACTGAGTAGGAGTTTTTAGGTGTTGTATATACTTTTGAGAAATCCAGACCTTACTTGCTTGGTTCTCGAGTCATAGTTTACACTTATCATTCTGCCTTGAGATACTTGATGGAGAAGAAGGATTCCAAACCTAGGCTAGTTAGGTGGGTGTTGTTGTTGCAAGAATTTGACTGTAAAATTAGAGACAGGAAGGGAGCTGAAAATTCTGTAGTTGATCACCTATCTAGAATTGTGCCTGATACTGTGAACACCACTCCTATTGATGCTCAGTTTCCTGATGAGCAACTTTTTTATTGTGGGAGTCAAACCTTGGTTTGTTGATATTGTGAATTTTAAGGTGACTAGAGAGATAGTGATTGGAATAAGCATGATAGGGACGGGTTTCTTCACATTGTGAAGAATTTTGTGTGGGATGATCCTTATATGTTTAAATACTACCCTAACCATAGTTATTAAAATCCTGATCCGGATCAACGATTCTACAAGTTTACAATCTAAAAATCCACCATCGATCCAACTCTTACTAGGATCTTAAAGTAGTTAGGATCGTACGATCCTGGTTTTGCCTGAATATTATATGTTAAAATCGCAATACGATTCTATGATCCTGCGATTCGATCCACGATCCTACCTGAATTTGATAATGTTTGCGCACAATATCATCTTTAAAATTTTGTCATAATAATTTAAAATTTGTATTGAAGTTATCAACTAATATACAATTTAACGTATTGCTTCATTACTGGTGAATAAAATGTAAAGATTTTAAGTATCATAGAACTTTGTTTGATATTTTCCTATTGTATTACAATCTTACGATCCTCGATCCGATTCTATGATTTCGATTCTAACTACGTCCATCGATCCTAACTAGAATCCTTATTCTAACATCCTTGGCCCTGACCATTTACTTAGGAGATGTGTGCCTGATGAGTCCATTATGGATGTCCTCTCTTTTTGCCATGACCAACCTTATGGAGGGCACTATAGTGGGAAGAAAACCTCTTATAAGGTCCTACGAAGTGGGTTTTACTGGCGTGCTATCTTTAGAGATGCCCACGAATATGCCCAACGGTGCCTTAGGTGCCAAAGTTTGGGAAAGATAACTAGGAGAGATATGATGCCCTTACAACTTGAGATTTTTGTTGATGTGTGGGGTATTGATTTTATGAGACCATTCCCTAACTCTTTTGGGAATGAATATATTCTCCTTGCTGTTGACTATGTGTCTAAATGGGTAGAGGCCATCCCTACTAAGTAAAATGATGCTCAGGTAGTTACTAAGTTCCTTAGGGAATACATCTTTTCTAGATTAGGAATGCCTAGAGCCAATATTAGTGATCAGGGAACCCATTTCAATAACAGATCCTTTGAGGCCTTACTAAAGAGGTACTCAGTAGTGCATAAGCTCACAACCGCTTACCACCCATAGTCTAATGGTCAAGCGGAAGTTTCTAATAGGAAGATTAAACAGATCTTAGAGAAAAATGTATCTAGGAATAGGAAATATTGGTTTGTTAAGCTGATTGATGCCTTGTGGGCCTACCGAACGGCCTATAAGACCCCCATTGGGATGTCACCCTATGGAGCTGTCTTTGGAAAGCCCTGTCACTTGCCTATCGAACTTGAACATAAGGCTTCGTGGGCTTTGAAGGGCCTTAACCTTGATCTGTCAATAGATGGTGAGGAGAGGAGACTAACACTTTGTGAGCTTGAGGAGTTAAGGAGAGAAGCCTATGAGAATGGGCGATTGAGTAAGGAGAGGTCTAAACTCTTGCATGATAGAATTATTCATAGGAAGACTTTCTCCCCGGGACAGAAGGTTCTCGTTTATGACTCCCGGTTGTATTTGTTTGTTGGAAAGTTGAGATCTAGATGGACTGGACCCTTAATTGTGACTCATGTGTTCTCGGTTCTTGGAGTGATTTGCTAGCTAGGGTTTTGGAAGGTTCTTGAGGGTTTAGGAGGTGGGGAAAGGTAATGTGACGGTTTTGGTGAGGGTTTAGGTACGGCTTACGGCTGAGAGGGGTAGAGGCTAGATAGAGGTGGGATGGTGGTGCAAGGTAAATGGTGAATGGTGGAGATGATGGTGGCTGGGAATGGTGGCTAGGAATGGTGAAAGAGAGCGGTGACGGAGGTGGAAGTGAGGGTGGTGTCGGTGGTGGATTCTGGTGAGAATGGCCAAAGGTTGGTCTGCTGTGGAGGCGGAAACACAAACACAAACAAGAGCAGGGGAAATACGGTGTGAGAGATAGACAAAGGAGAGAGAACAATGGGGCTTACCGGCGAGCATTGAAGATCGCGGTGGCAGCAGGAGGCGGCGACGGCAACGATTGGGCGATGGTCATCGGCACAGGTGAGGTTGAGGGAGAGAGAATACACGGGCGTGTGTTTCGTGGTTGGGGGAGAAATGAGAGTGAATTCCGACGCAAAAACCCTTTTAAAGCTCTTCTTCGCAAACCTCATGGGCGTGACACTGGGGGTCACGGTCGTGAGGTGCCTTCTATTTGAAACTCGCCGAATAGAGGTCACGGGCGTGACCTTGGGTGTCATGGTCGTGACCTGCCTCTTGTCTTCAATTCTGGATTGGCTGCCGTATGGGTCTCACGGGCGTGACCCTGAGGGTTACGGCCGTAAGCCCACTTCTGCCTTGGCCCTTTTGGGGCACTGTCAGAGCCTCATGGGAGTAACTAGGGAGGTCACGACCGTGAGGTATGTTCTGTCCTTCTTTTTCATCTTGAGCACCTGCAGTTAAAATACGTTCTAACTCTCACTCACTCTCACTTACACTTATTCGATTTTTCCTCTCTGTTCTTGTACTCCCAATCTTTTTCACTCCACATTTTTCATCTTCTTCTTTGACTCTCCCCTATCTTTTTTCTTCTTTTTCTTCTTCTATATTTTTTTCGTTTTTTTTTTCCTGTTTTTCTTTCACACCTAGAACTAAAACAAACAAAGAAAGAAAGAAAGAAAGAAAGAAAGAAAGAAAGAAAGAAAGAAAGAAAGAAAGAAAGGAAAGAAAAATGATACACATGGGTTGCCTTCCATGAAGCTCTTATTTAAGGTCTCGAGCCTGACCCTACCCACCATTCTCAGTCTGCATCAAGGTCGACATGGTGGACGCCTCCCTTGCTCTTATTATCACTTCCTTCATTTTCTTTCTTCATGTTTGCTTGATTCTTGCCTAACACTTGAAATTATATCGAATTAATTTACAAATAATTTCACATAAGAACTGATTCAAACCCGGGCCAAATAAGAATCCTAACACTTACCTAACACTTGATTCTTGCCTATGATTTTTCTATGGTATTTTCTTTTGGTTAGGCTTCGGATTAGAATTATGTGAATTATTTTTTATAAATTCTTTCGACATAATAACATGAATGTTGGATAAGAAAAAGAGATTAAAAATAAGAAAGAGTCGCAAACCGATTTAAGGAAATCGACAAACCGAAAAATAATAAAACTGACTCCGATCTACGAACCCGAATTCTAAGTCCGTGGGCAAGGTTACGAATTTGAGAATTAAAATAATTATCAAATTCGCCTGTTATAAAACAGACTCTACTAAAATCGAACTTGAAATGAAATTGAACGGGGAGAACTTTTAATGAATTTCACGAAATTAATATTCGAACATGCAAATAAAAGAATGAAGGTTTTATAAAATGAATGAATAAATAACACATTACATATAAATAAATTACATTATTGAAACTAAAGGATGAACGAACCTCACTTGAAACTTCGGTAAGATGGATGGAAGATCGAACTCCTTATGGTGGATCCTTGATAGTAGCTTGGAATGAAGGCTATTTGGTAGTGATGGAGGATGAATTCGATGAAGAAATATGGATGATAGTGATTGAGGAAGAGTATAGAAGAGGGATGATAGAAGAATAGAGAAATGTGGGAGAGGATTATGATATTCGTGGTTGATGATGAAGAGAATACAGAGGATGGTAGTAGAGAGTTGAGGAGTATGGATGATGATTGTTGGTGAGAATTGTTGACGGAATGAGTGAGGATGAGAGGGGGTATTTATAGGTGGATGATGGATGTATGAAGATGGAAGGTGATGTATGCTAGCTCACAATGATCAGAGTATTGAACCAGAATACACCATACAATCACACACACACACACAACTGGATGCTTGTAAACAATAGCTGATTAAAGGCAAATAGCTGGAATAGACGACAACCCAACAAGGAAAATAAAAGATAGACTTGCTTACAGTTGATACATGCTCACCACAACTGCAATCAAGGGCAAAGGACTCTCACATTCATGCTCTTATAGACACACCAAAGCACAGATGATCAATCACAGCTGACACTTGCTGGATTCTTGCCAATATCCAGTGACAGGAGCTGATTTAACCAAGGGTTGAGAGTTATAGGACACTCACAAACATTCAGAGTTTCGAAGACACTCGAGAATACTATTGAATAAACACTGATGATCCTTTCATTGCTTAGAAACTAGGGATGGCAATGAGTAGGATCTGGGCAGGGTCCACCTGGATCCATATCCTTACCCATATTTTTAGCTGGACCCATATCCTTACCCATATCCTTTGGGTTTTTTCTGAAACGATCCATATCCTTACCCATTTACCCATATCCTTTACTGACATTTAAATTGAACTTTTACCGCATACTTATTAGCAAACCCGTAAAAGTTTTGTTGAAAATCTACAAATGTCAAACTTAAAATCTAAAAAATAATCCAAAGTAGTCATATAATCCCAAATTACAACATAAAATCTCAAAAATAATCCAAAGTAGTCTAGGATTTTTTTTTCACTTTCTCGCTTCAGTACTTCACATTTGACATTACAAAAAAAATAAAAGAATTAAATTCATCTTAAGTGTTAACACAAACTAGGGTTTCCAATATCTTAAAATGTTAAATTCATTTTACTTATTACTTTATTATATATATATATATATATATATATATATATATATATATATATAATATAACGGATCTGGGTATGGATCTGGGTCCTGCCCTTGGACCTGGACCCATATCCATTTTTGGCCATTGGACCCATATCCTTTGGGTCTAAAATTTATGGCCCCCTTAAAAATGGATCTGGGTCTACGGATCTGGGCAGGGTCCAAGACCCATTGCTATCCCTGACTTAATCATAATATAAAGACTACAAGCAGTTTGATTTGCAGCTGCTTAACATAAGCTAATTTACCTAATCTCCCTGACTTAATCTAACTTACAAAGCTTAGAGTTAATACAACTGATTACATCCTAATCTAACTAAGATGATCTCGAGTACAATTTGTTAAGATAATAAAAAGGAAAACACAAGCAAAGTTCTAATTGGACCAAATGCCAAAAGGGTGGCAAAATGAACAAATGAGAAGTTTTCCTGTCTAAGGGGGTAAATACTAAGTTACTGAGGTAATTTCCCGCACAATCACTAACCTGGATGTAATCTCAACAGGTTAATAATAAGATGGAATGACCAAAACAACCCTTATGGACAGATAACAAAAGACTTAGCCTCAGAACTGAGGTTCTGGAAAAACTGATAAAAAACAACCCTGTTGGGATTGTCTGTTCTGTCACTTGAAACTTGCTGATGCCATGCTCGAACATGTTGGTACTTGGCTTGGACTTGAAAATGGCATGACATAGAACAAGAAACTCCTACGGGACCTTAGCTAATTTTTCCTCAATCAATAGATATGACATTGAGAAAGACTGCTGCTTGGACTGTTGTTGCTGGGAACTAGATTTGGTCTGAATGACCAATGCTGATGGGCTGAGTGGCTGAAGGAGCCAAGACTTGTTTCACAAGGGTGTAACAAGCTTGGATGGATGCTGTGGATGGCTTGGTGGCTGCTGAAGGTGCTATGAACCTCTTGCTGGGTAGCTGAACTTCTGAGTGACATGCTGCTTCTGCTGGGATTTGGAAGCCTGTTGTTTCAGTTGGATATGCTTCCTTAGCTGCTGAGTTTGGTGAATCAACATGGTCTCCTGTTGGTGCTGCTGCTGAAAGTGTTGGTGAAGTTCCTTTGGATGCCTCCTTTGTTGATGAAGTTGCTGCTGCTGCTTGTTGTTCTTCATGATGGTCTCCATCAGAAGGATGGGACATGATTCCAAGGATCATGCCCCTTAGATCGACAAATAGCAAGGCCCTTCGGCCATCCTCAAATCACAAGTCAAAGTTAGCCGAGCTATGATCATGGGATTGTAATGGAATGGAGGGAAAAAGCTGGTGGTAAAAGCTGTGATTAAAAGGACGGCCGCTGAGCCTTTAATTTTATTAAACACGGATTTCCAGCTTGGTAATCCATTACCGGTACGCAACAGCGAGGAAGGCCGTCGAGTCTTCCTATTTTATTATGGGTTGGGCGCGCCTCTTCGGCCTGGCTGGAGGCCCAGGGAAAGCGAGGAAGGCCGCCGAGCCTTCCTATTTTTTCCGGGCTAGGCATGTTGCTGGGCTTGCTTTGAAAATGGGCAAGGCCAAGTGGCCTTCTTATTTTCTTTGGGAAAAATTCGGTTGTTTTGGCCTAATTTTCCCGAGTGAATTTTATCGGTACAAAATTCGGTGTCTACAGGACGTAGGGTTGAAGTTATCCAGATTGAGCCTCTTGCATATGGAGTTGGGCATGACGCTCACGCTTGCTCCTAGGTCGCATAAAGTGCGACTAATCTCCAAATCATTGATAGAGGATGGGATGGAGAAGTTCCCCAGGCCAGATCACCCATCTTGCTCAGCAGCTTGTTCTCAATGATAGCGTTGTGCTCCACTGCTAGGGGGATGGTGGCATGATCGTTGACCTTCCTCTAGTTGATGAGGAGGTCCTTGAGGAACTTCTTGTAAGTAGCCATGTCACTGATCGCATCAATAAAAGGGATGTTGATGTGAAGCTTCCTAAACACCTCTAAAAATCGGGCGAAGTTAGAATTATCTTTCACCTTGGCTTGCCTCGAGGAAAATGGAAGAGGCTGCTTGTAAACACGAGCTGGTTGTGGAACCGACTTTTTAGTCTCCTCCTCAGCTACCTTCTACATCCCTTGGCTCTTCTCCAGGTCCATCCTCTCAGCAATTCTACTCTCGGAGGCTCTCTCTTCGACCATCTCAGTAGTGGTCTCCTCCAAATTCACCTCATCCCTAGTAACTTGCTTTATCGGGTGACTCGGCCCAGCTAGCTCGGTTCCACTCCGCAGTGTGACGGCGTTGAGTTCTCCCCTCGGGTTGGGTTGTTGTTGGCTAGGCAACCCTTTTCGAAGAAGTTGCCTGAAGCTGTGCAAATTGCTGGGCAAGCTACACTACTTGAGTTTCTATAAGCTTCTTGTTAGTCTGCAATTGTTCGTTCTGGCGCAGTAGTTGTTCATTGTAACGTGGTTTGTGAGACCTCGGTTTTTATATCGTTCTTCTCAGGGAGCTGGCGGCCTTTGTCATAGAAACTAGGTCGATGGTCGGGTCGAGATTGCTAAGGTAAGGATATCGGTTTGAAAGGGTTACAAAGCGAGAAACAAAACTAAGGTCGGTCAAGGAATGAAAAATGGGCTTCGAAGGCTTTTCGGGATGCAAACGGGGATGAGGAAATGGGTTTTGCAACAAGGGAATAACAAGGAGGGAGAATCAAGTGGCAATTCCGTTAGAAAATACCCACCGAGCTTCCTCTTCCGAGGATAGTCCGGATTAACTTCCCTAAAGTCCATCGACAGACCCAGAGGGTTAATGAAACGGAATGTCCTAGTTAGCCTCTATTCGCTTTCGTGAATAGAATACTAACTATCCCAATTCCCACCTTCCAACACAAGTGTTGGATGTATTTGGGAGCTTTCGAACCCAAATACATCCTACTTGAGGGAAGGATAGGAGTAGGAAATTGATTTCCCAACTAATTACTCACTGATATTGCTAACCCAAACCTAATCACCCATTCACATCCTTAATTACCCCCTAACCCATAGGATTTCTAGCCACTAATCATGATAAAAACTAAGCTAACAACATCCAAACCAAACCTAAACATGATTTCTAACATCAAACAACAATAAACAAGCAAGAATAATGAAATAACAAGCAAAGTAATTAGCAAGGTAATTAATAAAAGAGTTAAGGGAAGAGAATACTTATCAAAGTGTTGTAGATGAACAAGAGAAAGCAATAAAAGATGATCCAACAATCTTTCAATTGTTTGAATCCCCAAATCTTCAATAACAAACACAAATCTCCAAAACCCTAGATTAATTACCCACTAATCTCTCTCTAAAAGTAACTAATACAAAGCTGGAAATTATCTAATTCTATCCAAAGTCGAATCGAAAATCCCCCCTCAAAATCGCAGCAAAAGAACTATTCAAACCCCCCAAAACAGTTGGCCAAAACGCAACGTTTGAAGGCCGAAGAAACACAACCCAGCAGGGGGGTCGCGGGCGCGACCACCCCCGTCGCGGGCCCGACGAGCGAAAACTCTCGGGCGATTCTGGGCTTCGCAGCGCCGTGGGTACGGTCGCCAGGACCGTGGGTACGGTCTTGCTCGGCCAAACTCTTCCCTTGGATGTGGCTTGATCCGCGTGGCCACGGTCCAGCTCGGCTTCAAGTGCACTCTGGGCGTAGCGGGTGCTACGCCATTCGTGGCGTGGGCTACGCCTTGGCTTTCCTTCCCTTTGTTCTTCCTTCTTTCCGAAACATGTAACGCCCGATCCGAGGGTCGTAGCATGCGTTACTTCACTAATTGGCACCAAAGGTTAGGAGTGTGGTCCCGATCGACTCCGCCTCGGTTTCCGGTCCGGCTTGGCTCGGGAAATCACCAAAAATTCTATAAAAAGGCCCGTTTTGCTACGTCTTCGGTAAAGAAACTCCAAAATCTACAAAATAACCAAAAACGCATTAAAAGTTATTAAATTAAACCACGAAACGAGTTAAAAGCCTAAGGATTTAGGCGGTATTTAGACACAAAATTGGGTCTAAACATTCATCGACAAACCTATTGCTCGTTCTTCTTGAGCTGAGAGGCATTGAAGGCCTCCCGGTTCTTCATATATGCCTGAAAAAAATTTGGGTTATAAGTAATCTGTCGTGGCGGTGGTTGAGGAACATGTTGCATGAATGGTGGCTGGTGCGTAATAGGAGCTTGTTGTGGTGGCGCTTGATGACTCGGGCCACAATTTTGGTTCTGTGGCCTCCTATGATTCTAATACTGGAAGCTTGGCGAATTGTAAGCTGGATTGCCCTAGGGGCAGACATGATTCTACGAGGTGTACGACAGATTGTTGTGATACATGGCGTTTGCTTGTTCGTTCACCACTGTCTCTTGTTGACACATATATGATGGATGGGCTCCATCGCAGATTTCACACCCTAGGATCGTAGGAGCAGCTGGTGTAGGTGAGGTTTTCACCTCCATGATAGATTTCAACTACTGCGAAGTCTTAAACTCGGCCATATCTTGAGATAAACGATCAATTCCCTTCAAGATGAAGTTGATGTTCTCTCCTCCCGATGACTCTTGCACATCCTTGCAGCCGCTTCCCTAGTAACAGGCATTCTCGGCCATCTGTATCAGCAATGTATCAGCTTCCTCAATAGTCTTGTTGAGGAATTGGTCGCTCGAGGAATTGTCGATCATTTACCTCGTTGTTCGGGTTACCCCATTGTAGAAGGTATGGGTCAGTAGATGGGACAGCAAGTCATAATGAGGACATGCACGCTGGAGGCTCTTGTAACGCTACCAAGCCTCGTACAGTGGTTCTCCAGGCTCCTAAATGAAGTTCATCAATAGCGTTCGTAGCCTGGAAGTTTCTCGAGGTGGGAAGAACCTCTTTTGAAAAGGCGGTGTTGAGGGATTCCTATGTGGTGAAAGAGTTCCTTGGACAGTTGTGCACCACACCTTGGCCTTCCCCGTAGAGAAAAGGGGAAGAACCACATCTGCAGGTACTCATCGGTGATGTCGTTCATCTTTATCATCCTGCACCGTTCGAGGAAGTTGCAAATGTAATGTCTTCTCAATCTTCAGGCCATGGAACTACGACTGCTCAATGTGATTCAGATATTGCAACTTGAAGTCGAACGTCACATTATTAACTAGCGTTAGTGCCACAATAGTAGAGCCGCCAACAGCGGCTGTTGGTGAAGTATATGACAATAGAGTTCACAGTGGTGATGGTGGTTCTTCAGCCATTGCTTGTTGTTGGAATCTCCTACGAGCGTTCGCTAGGTTTTGTCTAGTTGTGCGTTCGATTTTAGGGTCGAACGGCAAAAGTGGTTGATCCTTCCTATGCAGACACACAAACAAAAACCAAAGATCAAATGTCCTAGGGTCTACAGTGCCCTAGACAACTAAAGTAGAATTGATTCGAAACTACAGAAAAACCTAACACAAAACGCTAGGGGGGTGGAGCTCCCCGGCAACGGAGCCAAAAGTTTATTTAACTGTAATACCCCAGATATGTGGTTAAAGTGTGGCTTAAAAGGATTGAAATGATTGCTTATATCACCAAGGTGCACCTTCTTTTATGGTAGCTCATCCGTTGGGAACTCCTCAGTTAAGCGTGCTTGGCTGGGAGTAGTCCAAGGATGGGTGACCTCCTGGGAAGTTTTCCCAGACAGCGTGTGAGCGAGGACAAAGCATGCTGGAAAGACTCGTGGTGATTTGTTGGGCCAGTCATCGATCCTTGAAGCGGTTATCGGTAATGTCCGCGGCCCGGGAGGGGGCCGGGGCGTTACAGATGGTATCAGAGCCGACCCACGACCGTGAGTTGCGCCAGTGGACAGAAGAGCCATCGGCAGTCACTTAGCGGGGCAAAGATTCTTGATTGAATTGTGGCACAACGAGGACGTTGTGCGTTTAAGTGGGGGTGACTGTAATACCCCGGATATGTGGTTAAAGTGTGGCTTAAAAGGATTGAAATGACTGCTTATATCACCAAGGTGCACCTTCTTTTATGGTAGCTCATCCGTTGGGAACTCCTCAGTTAAGCGTGCTTGGCTGGGAGTAGTCCAAGGATGGGTGACCTCCTGGGAAGTTTTCCCAGACAGCGTGTGAGCGAGGACGAAGCATGCTGGAAAGACTCATGGTGATTTATGGGGCCAGTCAGCGATCCTAGAAGCAGTTATCGGTAATGTCCGCGGCCCAGGGAGGGGCCATGGGTGACCTCCTGGGAAGTTTTCCCAGACAGCGTGTGAGCGAGGACGAAGCATGCTGGAAAGACTCGTGGTGATTTATGGGGCCAGTCAGCGATCCTAGAAGCAGTTATCAGTAATGTCCGCGGCCCAGGGAGGGGCCAAGGCGTTACATTAACGTTTTCTTAACTAGGTAAGACAACGATCGTATAAGTCTTAGCAATTGGGGCCCTAGTGATCTAGTTCAGTTTTTCAAGCCTCAAGAGGTTCTAAAGGTTCGAATTAGCAGAAATTAAACTATAGATTTCTACTCAAATTAGGAAACAAGGGCTTAGGGGTAATATCGGGCCAACCTAACGAGAGACTAAACACGGGAATTGCGGTCTTAGGGGAGATTATGTTCGATAATCAAGTGTAAGGATTGTGTGCATACCAAGCTAGCACCGTCTTCCCCCACCAGGGTGTAAAGCCGACATTCGCTTCCTATGTACGAGCTAGCATCGATCCCCCCGCCAGGGGGATGACTCGATGTTGTACTTTCCAAAGTCCATCATCACTCCCATCCATGATAGGCTTTGGTAGTATGAAAACCAATCCTAAGTAATCCATTCCAATTCCCTCTTACCAAAACAAGGAACTAGAATCGATTAAACCACCCTAAAGTTCCAAAGAGAGTGTTGAAAGGATCCATAGCCTCCCGGCTCCCTGTATCCTTCACCTATCGCATAGAAATATAGGACGGAACACTAATCATCCTAATCTCGCTAATCCAGACTTAATTTCCATTAGGGGCCCTAATCACCCTTTAACCCTAAGGGAACTTAGCCTAGCATATTAGTTAAAATCAAGGACTCCAACTTTAACCCTAATGAATTCATGAAATTGAAACTAGAATCTAGAACAAACATGAATAATCAAGAAAGTGATTAAAACTAATCCAACACTAATTAAAGCAATTAAAGGAAAACGAATTGAAATAAAACACTTACTAGACATGAAGAACAAGAAAGAACGCACGAGAGTCTGGGAATAAATCGTGAACGAAGAACCTGAATTAAATCTTGAAAGTCTTACAAAGTAATTAACACTAATCTCTACTAAAAGAGGAATTAAGATGCTAAAACCTAAAGTAAAAACTGAGAAAAAGATGAACTAATGATAAACTAGAGATATCCCTTAACGTTGGAAATAAAGCTTTATATAGTTTAAAAGCCAAAACTATTATGCAAACAACTACAATACACAAGTCAAAATGTCACAAAACCTCACTTTGTAAACACATGTATAAGTACGGAAACAATTTAGTAATAATATACTTGCAAATACTATTTAAAATTATTATCAAGGGTTCCATTATTAAGGGGGTATTTGGTGTCTGGCTTTTATGACGACTTTTTGGAGAAAATGACTTTTTGGGAGGCATTTGTCTGTTTGACTTTTTAAAAAGTCAATTTGGAGTGTTTGGTGGGTTGACAAATTGAAGTGACTTTTTATCCCCAAAAAGTCATTTTGAAAAAGCAACAAAAAGTAGCTTTTTGTAAATGACTTTTGGCTTTTTGGAATATAAATCACCATGTTGACCACACACTTCATAAAAATTATAAAACTGCCATCCAAATTATTTAAGGTTGTTTTTTTTTTTTATTTTTCTTCCATCTTCCACCAAAATTGCCATTCGAATTATTTTGGTTGTTTATAATGTAGATTACCATGTTGGTATCCAGATGTACAAATAAAAAATAATAAAAGTATCAACATTAATTGTAAAATAAATTGGGAAAATTTTTTTGTCTTACTTAGGCCCTGTTCTTTTATGTGGTGTGCTGCGGTATGGCGCAGTATGGTGTGATGAAATTGTGGCGGGTATGGTGAAATTGTTGTGGGTTATTGGCAAGTTGTATGGATTTATATATATATATATATATATATATATATATATATATATATATATATATATATATATATATATATATGGGTTATTGGTAGGTTGTGGTGAAATTGTTGTGAAATTGTTGTGGGTTATTGGTTAATTGTCCAATGGATTATGACTTGTGTATCTAGTGCAAAATTTTCGGTGGGGTTTAATGGTGAGTCATATGGATATTTTCCTAGTGGCAGGGGTCTTCGACAAGGAGATCCAATGTCTCCACTTTTATTTGTCTTTGTGATGGAGTATCTTGGGAGAGCAATTCATGAGATCTCTTGTAATCCAGATTTCAAACACCATCAAATGTGCAAATCTCTGAATTTGGCACATTTATGCTTCGCTGATGATTATTATTATTCTGTCATGGAGATTTTAGAAGTGTGCAACTTCTTATGGAGGCGGTTCAGCATTTCTCAGACTGTGTTGGACTTCAAGCAAATAAAAGTAAGTCTTCCATTATTTTGGCTGGGGTGTCTTCATCTTTAAGGAACAACTAATTGACTGTACAGGGTTTAAGGAGGGTTCTTTGCCTGTTACTTACCTCGATGTGCCTGTTAAACCGACTAGACTTAATAGGCACGACTGTCAAGTATTGATTGAAAAGATGACCAAGAGATTGAATGGTTGGGCAGTAAAGAGATTGACATATGGTGGGAGGGTTGAGCTCATTAGTAGTATTTTGATTTCTATTCATATATGTTAGGCTCCAATTTTCATCCTTCCACAAAGTGTTCTTGACTCTATAGTTAAGATATGTTGCAAGTTTATGTGGGGTGATTCTAAGCATGTTCCAATGGCTTGGGAACAGTGCTGTTTACCTAAGAAACTAAGTGGATTGAATATCCGCAATATCTATGTGTGGAATAAGGTGGCCTTAGGGAAGTTGGCATGGCAAGTTTCAATGCATAAGGAGTCACTTTGGGTGAAATGGGTACACCATATTTACTTGAAACGACAGCCTTTCCTTAACTGCGTGGTTCGACAAAATGCAAGTTGGTATTGGCGACGCATACTTCGGGTTCGAGATGATCTACATCAACTTATGTGTGTGAGTCAATATTCTATTCATTCATCTTATTTTTCTTTGCTGAATCATGATAGTCAAGTTGATTGGTATTATATAATATGGAACAAATTTCGTGTCCCAAAGTTTTCCTT
Organism: Portulaca oleracea; assembly: GCA_029582165.1. NCBI lineage: Eukaryota > Viridiplantae > Streptophyta > Magnoliopsida > Caryophyllales > Portulacaceae > Portulaca > Portulaca oleracea. The sequence goes on along the minus strand of CM055870.1, from coordinate 33,541,682 downwards.
TGTTTCTTGGCTTTGCCTTCTTGGCCGGTTGACGACCTTGGACAGAATGAAAAAATTTGGGTATAGCCTAGCAAACAGATGTGTTTTGTGTGGGAAGTTTGAGGAGACTCATCAACATTTATTTTTGGAATGTGAATTCGGTGTCTCGGTTTGGAATAGAGTGTTGAGCAAAATGCATTGGCCGAATATTACTTGGCTGGAGATTCGTCATCATGCGATGCAAATTGGTTGGTCGAAGAGGAGAACACATCAGATTTTCCTTTTCTTTACAGCATATATATATTTTGTTTGGTTTGAAAAGAATTATAGAATTCATCAAGATAAAATTCACTCTCCAATTATGATTAGTGAATTTATCTTGATAGACATTCAGAGTAGAATTAGTGGAAATAGAGTTTAATTGTTGGGCGTGTTTTACTGTAGCCCCTCTAGGTATGCCTATAGTATGTTTTTGTAAACTTGTTTTGTTAATGGAATGATCTTTCCAATTTTTCCATATAAATATATAAATATATATATATATATATATATATATATATATATATATATATATATATATATATATATATATATATATATATATATATATAGGGATATTGGATTCTAATAATCCCTACTGTCACAAATTGGATGACAATAATCCCTACTATCATTTTGGATTCTGGTGGTCCAAAAATAAATAAAATTGAATTGTAGTGGGACATAATCGAGAGTATACCCTAAATATCATAGATTTTGTGTTGCATTTGATTCAAAACTTTGTATAACACTTTACAACGAATTTTAATGAATTTACAGCATTTCTCCCAATTTTTTTCAATTTTTTTTTATTTTTTATGATTTTTTCAATTTTATTCCTTTTAAAAAATCATAATAATTGTTTGGAATCTCAAAAAAGTAATTTAAAAATGTTTTAGTAACTACATTTCATTACCTATATGGAGGCAGGAACGAAAAAACAAAAACAATATGGGGTAGGCATGAAAAAAATAAAAAGAATGTGGTGATGGATTTGGTACCACTACAATACAATTTTATTTTTTTTTGGACCACCACAATACAAATTGAAAGTAGGGATTATTGCCATCCAATTTGCAAAAGTAGGGATTATTAGAATCCAATTTCACTATATATACATATATATATATATATATATAATTGTATTGGTAATTGTGAAAAAATAATTGGAAAAAGTGAGTTGAAATATTGTATTGTTTTTGGATGATTAAAAAACTATTATATTGATAATTGTGAAAAAGTGTGGTGGGTTGTGGCACCGCAGCTTGCCATGCGTATAAAAGAACAGGGCCTTAAGAAAATTTGACAACCAATGAACAACTTAGTTATTAGCCTATTAATACAAATACTAAGTTTTAGTTATTATTTTTTTAACTCGCAAATACAATGGAAAAAAATAATTATCAATAAAAAAAATACTAGAAATATGGAGGAAAAAAATACAAATGAATTAAAAAATCATAATGTTAAAAACAAAAAAGTTATACTACTAACACCTAACTCTACCAAACACTTTTTACACAAACAGCTAACAAAAAAATTTAACAAAACAGTCAAAAGTCAAACAGCTAACAAAACAACCAACTACCAACAACTGGTTGCCAAACACCCCGTAAATGTATATCAAGATACGAACGTAACTTATAAATTAATAGCGAAAGGCTCATGGTATAAACATATAAATCAATACGGAGTTGATCAAATCTTTCGAACATAAATATAACCAAATATAATATGCTTAAACAGTAGCATGACCCGATTTAATAAAATAGTTTACGAAGAGGATTTTAAAGTATATGGAGAGGTTGATTTCATCAGTAAAAAAAATAATAAAATAAAAGAGAAAGAGAGAGAGAGAGAGAGAGAGAGAGAGAATTTTTTGGAAGGACTCATAATGGAATATTAAGATGAAAAATGCGGAAATATAAGTCTAAGAAAATTATTTATTAAATTACTGAAAACTATAGTATTTAATATAGTACATAGTGAGAAACAAGAATATCTATATGTATAAGAGATGAGATACAAGAAATCTAATATTATAATTGTTGAAGTTAACTCATAATCTAGTTGAAAAGACTACTCAAAAAATAAAACAAAGACGAAATAAATAAAATAGTTGATATAAAGGATGAAGTAAAATACAAAAGAAATATCACAAGAAATAAAATAATAAGTTAGATGAATGACTAAACAAACCAGAAAAATTTTGAAACAAAATTACTCTTTATAAGATTTGAACCCATTAATAAAATAGTTTACGAAGAGGATTTTAAAGTATATGAAGAGGTTGATTTCATCAGTAAAAAAATAATAAAATAAAGAGAGAGAGAGAGAGAGAGAGAGAGAGAGAGAGAGAGAGAGAGAGAGAGAGAGAGAGAGAATATTTTGGAAGGACACATAATGGAATATTAAGATGAAAAATGCGGAAATATAAGTCTAAGAAAAGTATTTATTAAATTACTGAAAACTATAGTATTTAATATAGTATATAGTGAGAAACAAGAATACCTATATGTATAAGAGATGAGATGCAAGAAATCTAATATTATAATTGTTGAAGTTAACTCATAATCTAGTTGAAAAGACTACTCAAAAAATAAAACAAAGACGAAATAAATAAAATAGTTGATATAAAGGATGAAGTAAAATACAAAAGAAATATCAAAAGAAATAAAATAATAAGTTAGATGAATGAATAAACAAACCAGAAAAATTTTGAAACAAAATTACTGTTTCTAAGATTTGAACCCATTACTAAAGATTAAACCTTCTCAAATACTACCATCCAACTACCAAGGTAGTTTTACTTTACACATACCAATATACATAGGTTTCTTGGAGCATGGGGGGTGTCGTAGTCCCCGCCACCTCCCCTCTAGCTCCTCCACTGAATCTATTGGATAATTATTCGTTAGCTCGAATAAATTTAGGTCATATTCTTTTCCATGAACCGCAATTTATCATGCTATCTACAATACCGCATCTTACCATAACATATCATACTTTACGACAATAATCATATATAGTTTTTTCTCTCTACTTTTCTCTTTTCTCTCTCCCCACCTACTACACTAATCATTCTTACCTTAAATTTGACCACAACCTACCACATCATACCTCAACATACCACACCGTACCGCAACATGCTCCACTTTCCACATTTTACTATACTATTTCCGCATTTTACTTACAAAAAAAAGCGTGTTATTATGATTGGGGTCATGTGTGTAATACTTTTCTCATTTGAATGGTTGATTTCCATTTGTTATCTAATTTTACGCATCTAGTGTAAATAACTTATTACCATATCTTTTATTTAATAATATCTTTACTCATCATGCCTGTTTCTAGGTTTATTGTGAAATATATACTATACAATTTTTTTACAAACTGTACTATATAATTTTATTTAAGCATTTATTAGAGATGGCTAATAGGTCATGTCGTATCGGTTTCGTGTTCATGTCGGAGTTAAAATGGTTGGAAATCCCTCACACCTGAAACTTGCCCGTTAAATAAACGGGTTGAAATTACTTGACTTGAATCGTTTATTGAATAAACAAGTTGACCTGAACCTATCTCTTTCATATTACTAAGGTTTAGTACCACAAGACTATATCAATATATCATTGTTATTTAACACCAAATCAATTCTTTTATTTTCCTTCCCGAAATCCAAAATACAAAAAAACCTACATAAACGGTAAACTGTAAACAAAAAACGGGATACCCATTATCCCATTTATTAAATAGGTTAAATGTATCTTTTTTAATTTCGATATTTTCAATTCAAACCTAGCCAAATTATTTAAACAAATTGATCTCGTCAACCAATTTAATTAAATGAATTGAAAATTTATGCCTAAACCCGCTAAACTTCGTGTTGGTTTCAAGTTAGTAATCGCGTGAGGTCAACTTTCCCGGCTCTAGCATTTATTATATTATAAGTTTATATGTACATTAATTATATTATATTTATTTTTTTATATCTCATATATCGCGTGCATCGCACGAGTTTAAGACTAGTTGTATTATAACAATATAAAATATTCACATACTAAATAATGTAACAATAATCAAGTATACATAAATCGCGGCTCAAGTTTAAAATATAAATTATAAAAGCCAAAAACTTTGATTACCTTATCAAAATCTAAAATATGGCATGAATTAGGATATGTTCTTTAAAGGTGTAAGATTATGCTATGAAAGACAAGATTAGATTTGGAAAATTAGATAAGGAAAGTAGTGGAGGTAAGTAAATCACATCACCTATTTCTTTTTTGTTTTTAATTAAACAAGTTTTGATTCGCACGCATTGCGTGCATTGATTTTTAAATTTTTTTATTTTTTGTGTGTATATATACACACACACAAAATAAATATAACAATCGATACACGCAATGCATGCGAATCAAAACTTATTTTGCTTAAAAATAAAAATCCTAATAATAATTCGATGTTGGCGAGTCAGTGTAGTTAAAATTTTGATATACACGCTAAGCGTGTATGTGTTTCAAAAAAAACATCTTTAATATTAGTCCAACTCCGGGTAAAAAATGAATACTGGTAGCTCTTGCGATTAACATTATCTTTCTTGCAATTTTTTTTTTCCAAACATAAAAAAAAATATGAGGCAATCATATGAATGACGGGAAGATTGCTTGACTACATCTGGATCCCCTCAAACCCTGCATCAGCGGGACTATATTGAGGACAGTTGTTGTTGCTGTTGTTGCTGTACATAAATAAAAAAAGATAAATATTAATCCTTTGTTGAAAATGGAATGTTTATGTAAAAAAAACAGTTGATATTATTGATTTTGCTTAAAAATAAAAAGGAAATTAGATTTAAATAATCTGAATTTTGACATGTGATAAACTAAATAATCTGAAATTTAAAAATATCACTGAATAATCTTAACTTTGACTATATTGGATTACAATAGTATGTCAACCTTAATTACTTACCAAATCCTCTTTTTTAAAAGAATATGAACTTTAACCATATTGAAATTGAAATAAATAAGGGGAATAATAAAAAATAAAGAGAATATTTTTAGATAAATAAGGATTAGGTAAATAATTAATGCTGACATGATTCTGTAATCAAATATGGTCAAAGTTCAAATTATTTAATAATATTTTTAAAGTTCAGATTATTCGGTCTATCATGATCAAAACTCAGATTATTTAAAACCAATTTCGACTTTGGCTCATGGTGGATGTTGGCGAGTCAGTGTAGTTAAAGTTATTTGCTTTTCAGTTGTTTCTCTAAATAAGTTAAATAAGTTCAAAATAAATTTGCAAAAGAACTCTTTCAAATAAATTCAAATAAGATCTAACAACTAAGTTCAAGTTAGTCAGAATAATAAGTTCAAAATAAGTTTAGATTAGTTCAAGTTGTAATAAACTCGGTAATTAAAGAAAGATAAATAGGCAAATAAGAAATTGTACAACAATTAGTGTGTTGACTTATGACATAAAAATAGAATAAGTTATATATGTAATTAAAGGGAAAAGTAGTTACAGGTTGATACTCTAGGTATAATGTAATAATTTTTTTTAATGAAATTTAATCTTTTCTAAAAGAAATAGAGATGATTAAAGTTAATATTATACTTTGCACAAAATATCAAAAAATAAAATAATTTAAATAACAACAATGAACCTAAAAGAAATTAAAAAAATATGTAATAATATAATGTAAATTAGGGAAAATAGAAACCCAAAAAAATAAAATGAAGTAAATGATGGTTCTAATGTGAAAGAGGTAATAGAGAATATATAAAAAACCAAAATATTAACTAAACATATGGTGGTCTAGTGGTATAGAAATTGGAAAGTTTTCTTTTACATTAGAGGTTCAAATCTTAGTGGTAACAATTTCTTTGATAAATATTTTGGTGCAAATAAAAAAGATTGTAATTACTATTATATCCTTATAATTTATCAATGGCAAGGGGTAAAATGGGCAAAGTGAAATTTGCGTACCATAAACCCCTTTGGCTTTATATATTACATAGATTCTGTGAATTGAACAAAAATTTTTAAATATAAATTATTTAAAAGTAAGTCATGTTCTTTTGGATAGTAAGGTAAGCTAAGCTTAGATTAGGTCAAATTAGGCAACAATAATCCTACCAAGCTAAAGAATAGGGTCTTAGAAAATAATAACTCCCCGAAAATTCAATTATGAAAAAGTCAAAGTCAAACCAGCGTTAACAGAAAACTCAGCGGGAGTTTCAAACTTTATTTTGGATGTTACTGCCGTATCCCTGAAGGAATACAAGGCGAGAAGGAAAAACTACAACTGTTTGAAAACAGTAAACCAACTAACAAACTCAAACTTAGAAATAACTCTCAACACTAACTTCAACTCTTCTAGAAAAGAAACGCAAAATAGATAACAACTTCTAATTACACCATCCTCACTTCTAGTTCTCATCCCCAGCATACAGATCTTCACCTGGAGTTGATGTTGTGCGACTGTGCGAGGGAGTTGGGCAAGTCACGAGCAGCAAGCACAATCACCAGCGACACAGCGAGCAGCGAAGCAGAGAGCAGCAACTCCAGCGAGCAGCGAGCACAATTTACTATACTATTTCTGCACTTTACTTACATGGAAGAGCGTGGGTGAGTGGCAGTGCTGAGTAGAATGAAGACTGAAGAGAATAGGCAGAAGTTGTGTGAAATCGTGAATCACAATCACCAGATTCATTCACCACATCAAACCTAAACACCTATTCTATTCTTTCAATCATTCAATTTCAATGTTTTAAAAAAAAAAGAAAAAAAAAACTAAGCTAAGTTGGTGGATTGGGCTGCTGGAGAAAGAGATGTGGACAGCCAACAAGTCCATTTACATTTCCCTACCAAAAAGTGGCCCATATATTGCAGATGAGCTAGGATTACATGATCGATCAAGATCGTACGATCCTATGAGTTTGTACGATCCTGGACCGATCCTGTCTGAGTCTAACTGCTGGTCGATCCTAATGCGATCCAGATCGTGAGGGTAAATTTGGATTATAGGATCATACGATCCACCGATCCGAATCATGATTTTAACAACGTTGATGTGAAGCCTATAGGGTATATGGATGATCTTTCATTTTGGGAAGAAGATAAGGATTATGATACGGATGGATCGGAAGATGAAGTGGAGAATGAAGGTGGAGGCCTGATTTGGCCAAAGAAAGGTGGAGATTGTGAGTTTCATATCAACTGAATGATGGCTTGAAAGAATGAGTTGACAGGGAAGGAGCAGTTGTTCTTTAGTCAAACATCATTTCGGAAAAGTGTATTCAAATACTTTATTGCTCATAGGTTTGTTTATAAGTACGAGAGGAACTGCCGATTAAGGATTGTTGTTAGGTGTGTTGTGGAAGGGTGTCCATTTTATGTATGTGCGAGGGGCAGGGTAAAAACTAAGGGTATATGTGTGAAGGATGGTATTCATGAACACACTGTCGGGGATGAGTGTAACAGGGGTTGTGGAAGAGGAAACGAACGAGGGCATCAATTTAGGGTCTTTGATCGATGGAAAAGTAAGTATGACCCCAGATTACTAACCTGCCACCATATTGCAAGATGTTATGCTTGAGTTTGGCATTAATGCTACATACCATTAATGTTGGCATGCAAGGGAATATGTTAGAATGTTAGCTGTGGGGAAGCTGGAAGATCAGTACAAGCTCCTTCTGTGGCTATGTGCATCTATTCGGAAAGAAAATCCAGCCTCATATGCTTTTGTTGAGGTTAATGGGTATGTGTTTAGGCGGATGTTTGTTTCTTACTTGCCAGCAGTGAAGTCGTTTGTTACATCTTGTAGGAAAGTTTTGTTTGTTGATGGACCTACATAAGTGAACCCTACAGTGGTACATTGTTGGGTTCAGTTGTATTGGATGCGAACAACCACCTGTTGGACATTGCATACGCGGTTGTCAGTGGGGAGGATGATGATAACTAAGGTTGGTTCCTACGCAATGTTAGGGAGTATACTGGGTTCATTGACAAGGTGGTAATAACTAATTATAGGCACGGATCTCTTTCTGACATATGTTCCTAAACATTTTGGCAAAGAATATCACTCATATTGCCTTAGGCATTTGATGGAGAACTATAGTCAATTCGTTGCCAAGAAGGGAGAGTGCACAACAGCTGGTAAGGACAAGGTCAAGGAGATGCTAAACCGAATAACTTATGCTATGACGGTAGAGGGATACAATGCTAGTAAGATTGGTATGTTATGTCATTATGTTAAGTTGTTTGTTAATAGCTGTCTATTTTGGCTACTGATGGAATAGTTTATTGTCTTATTTTTGAAGCACTAGAGAAGTTATGTGGCTATAATCCATTGTTTTCCAAGTGGGTTGAAGAGAATGAACTCAAACAGTGGGCAGAAAGCAAGTTCACCAAGGACCGGTGAGGAAGGCTTAGCTTGGTGGCCAAACATTTTACTTTCTCAACAAAAAACAGGTTCCCATTCATATTACACGGCTTGAACATTACATACCTATCTTCATCTAGAAAGATACCTTTTCAAGAAAGGGACTCTTCAGGCCAATATTGATTAGGATTTGGTCGAAATTCATCAGGGATTAATCCAATGTGTAGAACTCGGCTTCAATAGGTTATCCAATGAGATTTCCTATTTTACTAAGCCCTAATTGACTCCAAAATCTCCAATCCAACTCAAGTAATTTCACCTAGATAGGAACAAAACTTACCTCATTAGGTTCTGTAGGTTGACCCAGACACCATATGTTATGTGCTAAAATGTGTCATTTTTATTTCTGTTAATCTAGGCTTTTAGTTCGTTTTTAAAAATAAATCAGTGTTTGTACTCGTGTCATACACGGGTCATTTTGTTTTATTTATTATTATTTTTTGCAACTATGTTTTCCATTTTTTGTTTAATATTTGGTTGACGGTTTGATCTGAAATTTGTAGAGCTTTCATCATTTTATTTCGTTAAACACAGTTTGGAAATGTTATTTACCTATAACTTGACTGTATTAATGCATTGCAAATTATCGATCACTTAACATTGAAAATAATTTACAACTAAGTGTTTTTTTTTCTTGAAATTATGTTTTTATTTTGTTGTATATGCTTATCATTCATTGATTTTGCTATCTTCCTATAATAATCATAATAATAATAATCATAATCATAATAATAATAATAACAATAATAATAATAATAATAAAATAATAATAAATAATAATAATAATAGTAATAATAATATTAATAATAATCATTTAATATTTTAGTCAGTTTTTTTTTTGGAATCCAATTATAGACATTTTTTATAATCCATCACTTACGTACCAAATTGACAGCCACTTAATTGTTTAAAGTTTTAATTTTTTTTGGTATGTTCTGATAAATGATAATCCTAAATTTTTAAAAATAAGTTTTCATTTAAGGATATAAAGATATACATACCAAATAAAATTGTTTTTGGTAATTGGAAAAAAACTAGAGTTCTAAGCCATAGATTTCACACTTGTAGGGTTCACTTTATACTTCCTCAACTTTTTCTTAGTCTTCAACCCACCCATCATCATCTAATATATTCAATATTCTCCATTTCTCCGGGCTCTCCTTCTTCCCTGAGTTAAGTCTTTCGTGATTTCCCCTTACTCTTCTTCATGGTGTGTTGGCTTTACATCGTAACCTTTCCTTCTTAATCCTTCTCTTAACATAGCCTTCTTCTAATATATTCTGCAATTTGATTTAAGCCTTCTTCTAACTTGTTCTGCAATTCGATTTTTATTTCCTCTGGGTTCAATTAGGGTTATTACTAAGGTTTTTGGAGCTTTAGTTTTTGGTTTCGGATTTAGTGATTTTTTATTCTTCTAAAAATATCAGGGGAAAGGACATATTGGAATTTTTATATGATCCAGATTGACTGTTGGAAAGACTGATTTATCTTTTGTCTGTTAGAAATTTGATCTTGGAATCTAAAAGGTTGCGATGTTTAATGGGGTTTTCAGATTTTAACAGTAGCGTTGATTTGAGGTGTAATGATTTGAGTAAATTGGAAAAATAATTATACAAACGTTGACTTGACGTTTCATTTTTATAAGGGGAAATGTGATCGTTGGTTGAAGTGATATTAATTGATTAATTAATTATTGTAAGAATAAATATATTTTGGTGGTGCGGAAAAGTCAGGGAAATTTTATCGGCTATTGTATTATCAAAAAGAAAATTTTGAAATATTGCTTTTCAGTTGGACACGTCACAATCAACTACTCCCTCCGTTTCCTATTAATTGACACTTAAACTAACTTTTTTTGTTTTAAAATAATTGTCACTTTCCATTTCCCAATACCTAATTTAATTATTTTAACCTTAATAATTATGACAATTTTTTACTTTTTCAATAAATACAAACTATTTCTACTCACATTCTCTCACTACCTACACCTTGATATCCGAAAACACATCTTGAAAAGTAGTGTTATTTAATTATATAGGTAGTTTTTTCAGTTAAGCCTTGATATATGAAATTTTTTGAAATATGTCAATTAATATGAAACGGAAGGAGTATTTTTCAAGGTTATATTTTAATATACTTAATAGATTAGGTGTTTTTAGCTTAGATTTTGTTATTTTCCTATTATACAATTTCTTAAATTATAGGTTAATAAAGTAAAAATATCACAAAAATTAGGATTAATTTAAAATTTTACTTTCTATTACCTTTTTAGTTTAGTCTAAATTTTTATATTTTTAATTTATCTGATTTTATTTTGTTTTTGCCTAAACAAAAAGAAGAAAAAAATGAAAAAGTTGAATTTAAAAAAAAACAAACCTTGCCTAACCCACCTATCCAGCCCAAATCCTTCTCGGCCCACCTGCTCAGCCATTGCCCTTTGATCCGGCACCCAAAACCTAATATGCGTACCCGCTACCCACGACTCGACCCACCCCCTCCTAATATCCTAACGATCCCTGCCCACTTCTCTTTCTTTCGTTCCTCAATCTCTCTCTTCTCTTCTCTGATTCTTCTCTACTCCCAAACACCATCTTCCCTCATCTCTTTTTCTTCTAATTACCATCATCCACAAGTCTTCTTCACCACACACCATCCCTCACTCAATTTCTCCTTCTCTGATGCCAGAGCATCGAGCAGCTGAAGCAATTCGCTCATGGAGGCATGCACCAATTCGCCTCAGTCATATCCGTTGATATCTGATCTCAATCGTCCATCTAGGTATGATCAAACGGCCCATATCAAAAGGCAAGTCACGATTCAATTACAAAAGGAGTAGGGCACCGATTGAAAGGGAGGACGGTGTTGGCTGGTGACAACCCATCCGATCCCAAAATTCGGTTTCGTTTAGTTTCATTTTTTAGGTTTAGGTTAGATTCTAGGTTGAATTTTCGGAATTTATTTTCACTTGTTATTAGTTTTCCTGTACTTGAATCTCGATCTAAGTTGATGATACTATCGAATGATTAATGAAGAATTTTCAAGGTTCGATTTTCCTCCTCTTCTTAATTTGCTCGATTTTCTGTGTGAATGCTGGGTTCGATGTGAATTTTCTCTGTTTTCGATTTTCTTTGGGAGTACATGTTCTTAATCTCGTGTTAGTACTTGCGATTCAGGGTTCGAAAGTTTTAATGTTCTGGGTTCATGATTCGATTATGAGTTTGAAATTCTGGGTATTTGATACAATCTGAGTTCAGTATTATCTCTGGGTTAGTTTGGTTTGTGTTCTTGATTCATCCTCTTGTTTGTTGCGGGCTTGTTGATTTTCATGTAATTCATGGGTTACTCTTAGAATTGTCTACCCATCATCTGATCTAGTTAGTATGGATGAATTTTTTTTTTTTTTTTTTGCTTTAATAGAGATCAAACTATTGGGATGTGTGGTTAATTTTCATGGTTCTCGATTTTTGTGGTTAATCTCCTTGGTCGGTCAAATTTGATCTAATTCTTGCTTTGTGGTTAACTCTGATTGATGAGTAACTACTGCTTGTTGGTTGAGGCCTGAATGGCGCCCAATTCTCGTCTGGAATACCCCGTCCCCCAAAAATAAATAAATAAATAAATACGAGTCAATATTAAATAAGACTCCTGGGTATTATGATTATTTCTTTTAGCCTATAAAGGAAACTCAAATTCTAAACCTAGATCCTCCGATTTATCTATCCTTCCATTGTATAGCATGATGCCTATAACCGTCAGCTAGAAGAAGACAAAAGAGCGGGAAAAAAAGGATAGAGAAATCCTAAGGTCTTAGATGAATTATAGGCAACGTTGTTTCTTTGGAGTAATCATTAAATTTTTTTGTGTCAGGTAAAAGTGGTGTGATACTCTTTTAGTCTTATTTCTCAAAATATAAACAATTACCTAAAAATTAGAAAGAACAAAATCCAACCCCAAAGCTCATATAGTATATCCGAAATATCAAGTCTAGGAGGGAGAAAAGTTGGAGAACATGAATTGAAAATATTAATTTAAAAAATAGAAAAGATGGAAAAAAATCTATTTTTCTGAATTTCAATTGGTTTAATTGCTTACAATTACTCTCCATTTAGTATTCCGTACGCGTGGGACCCACTAAGATTACTATTATAATTATATAGGTTACTTATCATAAATTTTAGTTCGCTACTGTTAATTATATCAATAACTTATTAATAATATTTAGGATTGCAAACATATTAATATATATATATATATTATTTTTGTTGGACAAATCAATCAGATTTTTCCATTGACAAAATCAAGTACAAGATACTCGGGCATACCCGAGGGGCCAACAATTAAACCGGCCCAAGGCTCAAAACCATAACTCCACAACCAAAGAGATTAGTTCAAAACCAACCCCAAACAAACTGGCTAATAAAGCCTCAATTTAACATCAGATTTGATAGAAAGACAAACAAAAGCGGGATCATGAGAAACATTCTGATGAAGTCTCCTATTTCTCTCCGCCCAAACATGATATATAACAGCTGTCAAAACCAATCTCTCCTTCTTTCCTTTGAATCCCGCTTTGTCCCAGTCTTGACTATTCCAACTTTCCCACATAGGGAGCGAACCAAAAAAAGCACCCCAAACAGCAGTACCAACCTGAATACTATAACTGCACTCGAAGAATAAATGCAAATTAGATTCAGATTGACACTCACAAAGGAAACACATGTTAGCCATTTGAACCCCAAAACGTTGGAGTCTTATCCAGTGTAGATAGCCTGCCATTTACCGCTAACCAAGCGATGAAACCACATTTGGGAATTCTAGGAGAATTACAAATCAACTTGTGCAAATGAACTTCCTGATGATGATTCTTAACGAAAGAATAACCCAGCTTAATGCTATACTTCTTCCCCTTAGAGATCAAGTCTTGAAAAAGAGGAAGAAGAACATCTCTAGGCTTGAGAAGTCTCCTCCAATACCAACTAGGATTTTGTTTAATTTCTCAACAAAGGATCGAACTTCTCTTCATATAAATGTGATGAGCCCAACGAATCCATAAAGCTTCCTTATTACAGAGAATTTGCCACAACAAATTCCCTAAAGCCGCAATATTCCAAGCTTGAGCATCACGAACATTTAAGCCCCTTTCTTTCTTAAAGAGACAACATGTATCCCATGATATAGGAGGACTTCTCGAATCCGAACCCCACAAAAATCCACGACAAAGCTTCTCAATTGATGTAATAACATTCTTCGGAATGATAAGGATTTGAGCCCAATATGTATGAATTGACATAAGAATGCTATTAATCAACTCAACTCTACCCGCATAGGTAAGTTTCCTGACAGCCCATCCTTGAACTCTTTTTGTCATTTTTTCTATAAGCACAGCACAATCGTGCCTGTTCAATCGAAAAGGTTTAATAGGAACACCAAGGTAACGAAAGGGAAGATGACCCTCTTTAAAATTCAATAGAGCCAGAATATTCTCCTTAACCTCCTCATCAACATTATCAAAGATAATATCAGATTTTGAAGCATTAGGAAGGAGACTCGAACCAGCCGAGAAATGTCTCAAGGCATCAGACAAAATCATCACACTCTCCAAATTTCCATAACAGAACATGAGCAAGTCATCCGCAAAACATAGATGAGTAAGTTTCAAACCAGCACAAAACTGGTGAAACATAAAAGTAGGCACATTAGTAAAGCTCTTAATGGTTCTATCCAAGTAATCCATAACAATAACAAATAAAAGCGGAGAGATAGGATCACCTTGTCGAAGTCCGCGACCACTCTTAAAATAGTCATATGTAGAACCATTAAAAGCAACCGAAAATGTAGCAGATGTAACGCAAGTCATTATAAGCTCAACGAATTTCCAAGGGAAATTAAGAGCCAATAAAAGACTCCGCAAGAAATCCCAATCAACAGTGTCGTATGCTTTTTGAATATCCACTTTGAAGAGGCAACTCGGTTGGGCTCCTTTCCTGTTATAGAATCTGATAATATCCTCAGCAACTAGAATATTATGGAAAATAGAACGCCCTTCAACAAATGCTGCTTGTGAAATATCAATTATATCCGGAAGGACCTCTTGAAGCCTGGAACAAAGGATCTTGGTGATGGCTTTATAGAGTACATTACAGCAAGCAATAGGCCTCAAATCACCAACTTTAATAGGATTAGTAACCTTCGGCACCAAAGTGAGCAATGTATGATTCACTTCCTTTAACAGCTTCCCTGTAGAAAAGAAGCTTTTAATAGCAACAGCCACCTCGCTCCCAATTGTAGACCAAGAAGATTTGAAAAAGGAAGAACTGAAACCATTAGGGCCAGGACTTTTGGATCCATCCATATCAAAAAACACCTTCTTAATCTCATCATCTGTAACAGGCTTCAATAAGGTATCATGAAGGTTACTATCCAGCCTCTTCCCCTGGGAAATTATATCAAACTTGACCTTGCCTAAGCAGTCATATTTGTCAAAAAAGGATTCAAAATGATTTGCCAAAAACAGTCCAATATCTTTCTCATTCTGCAGTAAGGTTCCCTCATGATTCTCCAAGGAGATAACTCTATTTTGATATTGTCTTGCCTTGATCATAGAATAGAAGAATGCAGTTGATGTATGCAAGGTCCTAAGATCAGAGTATTGACCTCACAGTACACCACATTAACACAACTCGCACACAATCTGACCTCAAAACAAAGAATCAAACACAAATACACCCAAAACAGACCTCTCACAGAAAATCAATTACAACCTCCTCCCAAAACAGAGTATGAAAACCAATGAACAAATGGATGAATGGATGATGATAAAATGGTGGTCGGATGAACAAACTTACAATCAAACAGTAACCGAAGATAGTCTTGAGGCTCAAGCTGATACAGGCACACCACAGCTAGAACTCCAAGGGCAATGGACTGGGTGACCTCAATGGATACAGGCACACCACCACAGAGATTACCAAGCTCTACACCCACCACAAGGATTGCCAAATCCTTGCATCAGTAGAATTAACCGTAGATGAGAGTTTAACGTCACTCACAAACAAGAGGCTCAATCAAGGCACTCAAAATGCTATTAATTTCACCGATAGATGCTCAAAAGTCACGATTACAATGTATATAAAGCTAGGGTTGAAATTTGGATGATTAAGGTTTCCCTTGCTCAAGAAACTCACTAATTAAGCATTAAACTACTTAACTAACTTAGCAAGCTAATTAAGCCTCATTACAAATGGATAACTTCAAAAAAGGAAATAAAATGAAATAACTCTAACAAACGCGTTTTCTTTATTACAAACGTTATATCACCTCACAAGTGGAAATAGCCTCAACATCTTGAAGGTGAGTCTTCGTGGAGGACCTCAATGCAGATCACCACGTAATGGAATATCCTCAACGCCAGAAGTGATGTCTTCATGAGGACCTCGAATCGACAAACATCTTCATCGAAATGAAAGTCCTCAACACTTAGAGTGAAGTCTTCAGCATCGTGAGGACCTCAATCCAAAGATATGGAATTGAGAAGTAGCCTCACCGGGTCGGCTGTTGGTGATGATGCTGCTGTTGTTGGATGACCTCATGACTTGTTGGACCATCATAAAGCACTCTTGGATGTCAGTGCTTGATGTGGTTGATGATGGCCTCATTGTTGATGTTGGTGAGGTCGTTGCTGCTCCTGATGCTGGTTCTGATGGAGGACCTCCATCATCCTCCCCAGGTTGAGGAAAGTTTGTCCTCAAACTTGGAAGGTCTTCATGCTCTGGAAAGTAAGGCCTCAAATATGCAACGTTGAATGTAGCACCGCTCCATAGTCTTGTAAAGGTCTAACTTGTAAGCATTATCTCCAATCCTCTCTAGCACTTCAAAAGGTCCATCCGCTTCGGGGTCAACTTTCCTTCCTCTTGCTTGAAATCTATCCTTCCTTAGATGAATCCACACTAGATCTCTGGATTGAAAACAATATTCCTCCTGCTTGTCAGATGTAGAAACTTGCCGTAATACTTGATGATCTTCTCCCGACTTGTTGATGAAGCTTCTTGATGTCCTCTGCATGTTTACCGCTTTCATAACTAAACCTCAGAATTTGTTAGTGGAGATAAATCCAATGGAGTTATAGGATTTCTACCATAGACAACTGGAATGGTGAAAGGCCGCCCTTGGATGGTGCTCTATGAAAGCAAATTCAAAGACAGACAAGAGGGTGTCCCATCCTGTTTTGTTTGTGGATATCGGTGACCTCAATAGTGTTCCAAGTGTCCTGTTTGTGACCTCTGTTTGCCCATCATTGGGGGTGACAAGTCGCTATACTTCAATCGTGCCCAACTTCTTCCAAAGAGTAACCCAAAATGACTTAGGAACTTGACATCCCGATGGAGGTCCTCCATCGTAACCAAAGATCGTGAGCAAGAACGACTCACCAACATCAAAGACGAGGCCATCATCAACCACATCAAACACCGACATCCAAGAGTGCTTTATGATGGTCCAACAAGTCATGAGGTCGTCCAACAACAAAGAACATCATCACCAACAAAGAAGCGGCCCAACCGGTGAGGCTACTTCAATTCCATATCTTTGGATTGAGGTCCTCACCAAGATGCTTTGAAGACTTCACTCTAGAGTGTTGAGGACTTTTCATTTCGGTGAAGATGTTTGCGATTCGAGGTCCTCTATGAAGACATCACTGAACTGCTGAGGATATTCCATTACGTGAGGTGATCCCGCATTGAGGTCCTCCACGAAGACTCACCTTCAAGCCGTTGAGATTATTTCCACTTGTGAGGTGATATAACCATTGTAATAAAGAAAACGCGTTTGTTAGAGTTATTTCATTTTATTTCCTTTTATTTTGAAGTTATCCAATTGTAATGAGGCTTAATTAGCTTGCTAAGTTAGTTAAGTAGTTTAATGCTTAATTAGTGAGTTTCTTGAGCAAGGGAAACCCTTAATCATCCAAACAACCCTAGCTTTATATACATTGTAATCGGCTTTTGAGGAGCATCTATCGGTGAAATTAATAGCATTTTGAGTGCCTGATTGAGCCTCTTGTTTGTAGTGACGTTAAACTCTCATCTTGGTTAATTCTACTATACAGAGCAAGGATTGGCAATCCTTGGGTGGGTGTAGAGCTTGATAATCTCGGTGGTGGTGTGTCAGATCCATTGAGGTCATCCATCCATTGCCCTTGAGTTCTAGTGGTGTGTCTCAGATCACCGAGCCTCAAGACTATCTTCGGTTACTGTTTGATTTTAAGTTTGTCCATCCGATCATCATCTCATCACCATCCATTCATCCATTTGTTCATTGGTGTTTATACTCTGTTTTGGGTGTAATTGATTTCTTGTCGTGAGGTCTGTTTTGGGTGTTTTGGTGTTTGATTCTATATTGTGAGGCCAGATTGTGTGTGATATGTGTTAATGTGGTGTACTGTGAGGTCAATACTCTGATCTTAGGACCTTGCATACATCATAATTGGTATCAGAGCTGAGTAACATCTTGGAGGAAGGTCTGTTTGTGTTATTTGTGCATTTTATAATGTCGGGTTGTAGTAAAACACCTCAGGAAGTAGCAGAACAAGCCTTGAGGGAGAAGGAGGAAATAGAAGGGAGAATGAAAATTATGGGTGAACAGTTGCAATATTATATGAGGTTAGACAGGAGAGAGATCAATAGAGAGACTAATGTGGAGTCTGAAGAAGAAGAAGAAGAGGATAACCCTTTTAGTGAACCTGGAAGGGGAGGAGGAAGACCTAGATATCACAGAAGAAGGAGGTATAACAGGAGGTCACCTAGAAGTAGTGTTAGTGAATCCAGAAGTAGGAGTGAGAGGGAAGAAAGGAGGGGAGAAAGAAGAGTAGAGAAGTTGGATTTCAAAATAGATATTCCAGAATATAGAGGTGAGTTGGATCCTTATGTATTTTTGGATTGGTTGCAAACAGTGGAGAGGGTTTTTGAATTGAGGGAGTTGTCTGATGAGAACAAGGTGAAGTTGGTTGCATTGAAACTGAGGAAATATGCATCTACATGGTGGAACAACTTGCAAAGAAGGAGAGAAGAAA
The DNA here is from genome assembly GCA_029582165.1 of Portulaca oleracea. Classification (NCBI taxonomy): domain Eukaryota; kingdom Viridiplantae; phylum Streptophyta; class Magnoliopsida; order Caryophyllales; family Portulacaceae; genus Portulaca; species Portulaca oleracea. Next base: position 33,523,143 of record CM055870.1, on the reverse strand, counting down.
TCAATGAGCCTAAAGTCAGTACATGGGTTGAAATGAGGCAGAAGCTCAAGGAGAAATTTCTACCTGAAAGTTACATGAAGGAAAATTATTTCAAGCTTCAACACTTTGTCCAGGGTAGTAAATCTGTTGAGGAGTATACCAAGGAGTTTGAACATCCACGTGGAAGTGCAATATGAAGGAGAATGAAATTCAGACCTATGAGGTACCTTGGAGGGTGAATGAAAGCATCGTAAATGTGGTCGAGTCACAGTGTATAATTCACTTGATGAGCTGAGTTCTTTGGCTCATAAGGTGGAACAGCAGAAGAAAGCCTAAAGGAAGGAGTATGGAAGCAAGTACCCAACCAAAACCTATCCTCAAACCAAATCCTATAACCCACCTCAAAGAACCTATCCATCCCCACAACCACAAACCAGATATCCAGCCCCTAAACCACCTCAAACACAATCCCAAAATCCCCCACAAAGAACCCCAATTCCTACCAATCGATCATTCCCTGAGAAGAGGTGCTTTAGATGTCAAGGTCTTGGACATCTAGCCTCAGAATGTCCAAACAGAAGAGCAGTGACCTTAGCAGAATATCAAGCAGCATTGTTTGTTGAACCTGAGTCAGTTGTTGAGGAGGAACAGTATGATAAACCTGAAGGAGATCCTGTATATGATGAAGAGGAAGTTGAGGCCAGACCTGATGAAGGTGAAATGTTGGTGATCAGGAGGATCCTTAGCAGTACAACAATTGATGAGGAAGCTGAGCAGAGGGAGAACATTTTTCACACAAGATGTACAAGGTCAAGGGAAGATCTGCTTGATTATTGATGGAGGCAAATTGCACAAATGCAGCCTCACGCACTATGGTGCAAAAGCTAAGTTTGCAAACCGTCCTCATCCAAAGACCATACACCATCCAGGTGGTTGAGTCAAAGTAGAGGTATCAAAATCTCATCTAGATGCCTTGTGAATTTATCAATCTGTTCGGCTTATAAAGATGAAGTGTGGTGTGAGGATATACCCATGGATGCATGTCATTTATTGTTGAGAAGACCTTGGTTGTTTGATAGATCTCATAACCATGATGGAAGAGCCAATACTTATTCCCTTAACCTAAACCACAAAAATTGTCCTCACCCCACTTAAACCATCCCACCACAAAAAGAACCAAGAACTGATTGTTGAACCATCCTGATGTGATCTTACCATTGAATATCATGAGTTCTGTGAATGTAGGAGTTACTTTGCTTGATCTTGATGAAGAACCAGCCACAAAATGAGCCAAATTCACAAAATAGCCATCCTTTATTCCAACCCATCCTAAACCAAGACCAACATGTTTTTCCGTAAGAAATGCCACGTGTTTACCCTCAAAAAGAGACATCCAAAGATAAAATTGACCTCATCCCAGATCTATTTTACCAAACAAACCAAATTTATAGAATGACCCCTGCTGAAACCAATGAGATCCAGAGGCAAGTTGATGAGTTGTTGGAGAAAGGAATGATTAGAGAGAGCTTGAGTCCTTGTGCAGTGCCAGCATTATTGGTCCCAAAGAAAGATGGAAGTCAGAGGATGTGCATCGATTGTAGAGCCATCAATAAAATCACAATTAAGTATAGATATCCTATTCCAAGACTTGAGGATATGCTGAGCTCCATGGCTCAACTGTGTTTTCAAAGATTGATTTGAGGAGTGGATATTACCAGATCAGAATTTATGAGGGAGATGAGTGGAAGACAGCCTTTAAGACTAAGGGAGGTCTGTATGAGTGGTTGTTCATGCCTTTTGGTTTGACAAATGCACCTTCAACATTTATGAGGCTTATGAACCAGGTTTTGAAGCCTTTGATTGGGAAGTGTGTTGTTGTGTATTTTGATGATATACTCATTTATAGCCAGTCTGAGGAGGATCATGTGAACCATTTGAGGAATGTTATGGAGATTCTGAGTAGAGCAACAGATGGGAACCTCAAGAAGTGTCAATTCTTCACCAAATGTTATATTCCTGGTTATATTGTGACATCGTAAGGAATTCAAGTAGATGAGGAGAAGGTCAAAGCCATTAGAGAGTGGCCTGCTCCTACATCAATCCAAAGAGATAAGGAGTTTCCATGGTTTGGCATCATTCTACAGAGGTTTGTGAGGAACTTCAAGACCATTTTAGCTCCCATGACCGAGTTAGTTAAGGGAAGAGCTTTACTTGGACACCAAAGAAGACAGAAAGCTTTGAGGAGGTCAAAAGACAACTAACCTCACTTTTGGCATTACCTTGTTTTGCCAAAGTCTTTGAAGTGGAATGTGATGCCTCAGCGTGGGCATTGGAGCCATTGACTCAAGAGGGAAAACCAAGAGCTTATTTCGGAGAAACTCAATGAAGCCAAGAGGAAATACAAGACATATGATAAGGAGTTCTATGCTATCATCGAGCTTTGCAACATCGAGGCATTATCCGATCGAGCCGAATTTATTCTCGCACGTGATCATGAGGCCCTCAAATTCATCCAGGCAGATAAACTCAACACTAGGCATGCTACTGGGTGGAGTTCATGCAGCAATTTCATTTTGTGATCCATCATAACTGGGAAGCTTAACAAAGGAGTCGATGCATTGTCCAGAGGTATTTGTTGTCGCAAGTTTGGATGCAAGAGTGCTTGGTTTTGAATAGTTGAAAGCTTTATGAGAATGATGAAGATTTTGAGAGTTGTACCAGAAATGTCGTGACATCCTCAAAGTCTATACCACATAGACCAGGATTTCTTTTCAAAGGAGCAAGGTTATGTATTCCAAGGAGCGCTTTTAGAGAGTTGTTGATCTCTCAAGTTCACGAGGTTGCTCACAGACATTTCGCATCGAGAAGACCCTTCTTATGTTGAAGGAACATTATTGTTGGCCTAAAATGAGGAAGGATGTTGAGCATTGGGTCGAGGTGTGCTACATGTCGATTGCAAAGAGTCATAGCTTACCTCAAGGGCTATACACACCTTTGCAGTTCCAAACAATTTGGGAGGACATCACCTAGACTTCATTGTTGGTCTACCAAGAACTCAAGGAGGAAAAGATTCAATCATGGTAGTTGTGGATAGATTCAAGAAATGGCTCACTTCATTGCTTGCCATACCACCTATGATCTTTGTGAGGGTGGCCGAACTATATTTCCAGAGGTTGTGAGACTCCATGGTGTTCCTGAGTATGGTGTCGATAGGGATGTCAAGTTCCTAAGTCATTTTGGGTTACTCTTTGGAAGAAGTCACACCCAATCAAGTATAGCACAGCTTGTCACCCCCAAACTGATGGGCAAACAGAGGTCACAAACAAGACACTTGGAACACTATTGAGTTCACTGATATCCACAAACAAAACAGGATGGGACACCCTCTTGTCTCATGCTGAGTTTGCTTTCAATAGAGCACCATCCAAGGCAACTGGCCTTTCACCATTCCAGGTTGTCTATGGTAGAAATCCTATAACTCCATTGGATTTATCTCCACTAACAAATTCTTTGAGGTTTAGTTATGAAGCAGGTAAACATGCAGAGGACATCAAGAAGCTTCATCAACAAGTCAGGGAGAAGAGCATCAAGTATTCTGAGCAAGTTTCTACATCAACAAACAAGCATAGGAGGAAGATTGTTTTCAATCCAGGAGATCTAGTGTGGATTCATCTAAGGAAGGATAGATTTCCAAGCAAGAGGAAGGGAAAGTTAACCCCAAGAGCAGATGGACCTTTTGAAGTGCTTGAGAGGATTGGAGACAATGCTTACAAGTTAGACCTTTCTGAAGACTATGGAGGCAGTGCTACATTCAACGTTGCAGATTTGAGGCCTTACTTTCCAGAGCATGAAGACCTTCCAAGTTTGAGGACAAACTTTCTCAACTCGGGAGGATGATGGAGGTCCTCCATCGTAACCAAAGATCGAGCAAGAACGACCTCACCAACATCAGCATTGAGGCCATCATCAACCACATCAAACACTGACATCCAAGAGTGCTTTATGATGGTCCAACAAGTCATTAGGTCGTCCAACAACAGCAGCATCATCACCAACAGCAGCAGCCAACCAGTGAGGCTACTTCTCAATTCCATATCTTTGGATTGAGGTCCTCACCAAGATGCTAAGACTTCACTCTAGAGCCGCTGAGGACTTTCCACCAAATAAGATGTTTGCAGCTCGAGGTCCTCTATGAAGACATGACTTCTGGAACTGTTGAGGATATTCCAGTTGTGTTAGGTGATCCTGAATTGAGGTCCTCCACGAAGACTCACCTTCAAGCTGTTGAGGTTATTTCCAGCATGAGGTGATATAACCGTTGTAATAAAGAAAACGCATTTGTTAGAGTTATTTCATTTTATTTCCTTTTATTTTGAAGTTATCCAGTTTGTAATGAGGCTTAATTAGCTTGCTAAGTTAGTTAAGTAGTTTAATGCTTAATTAGTGAGTTTCGTGAGCAAGGGGAAACCCTTAATCATCCAACTCAACCCTAGCTTTATATACATTGTAATCGGCAGCTGAGGATCATCTATCGGTGAAATTAATAGCATTTGAGTGCCTTGATTGAGCCTCTTGTTTGTGAGTGACGTTAAACTCTCATCTTTGGTTAATTTACTACAGTAGCAAGGATTCGCAATCCTTGTGGTGGGTGTAGAGCTTGGTAATCTCGGTGGTGTGTCCAGATCCATCGAGGTCATCCACCCATCGCCTCGAGTTCTAAATTGTGGTGTATCAGATCACCGAGCCTCAAGACTATCTTCTGCCATCGTTTGATTGTAAGTTTGTCCATCCAATCATCATTTCATCACCATCCATTCATCCATTTGTTCATTGGTGTTTATACTCTGTTTTGGAGGAGGTTGTAATTGATTTCTTGTCGTGAGGTCTGTTTTGGGTGTTTTTGTGTTTGATTCTATATTGTGAGGCCAGATTGTGTGTGATATGTGTCAATGTGGTGTACTGTGAGGTCAATACTCTGATCTTAGGACCTTGCATACATCACATCCCTATCTGACACCATACTCCTGGGAACACCATGGAGTCTCACAACCTCCTGGAAATATAATTCAGCTACCCTCACAGCATCATAGGTGGTATGGCAAGCAATGAAGTGAGCCATTTTACTGAATCTATCCACAACTACCATGATTGAGTCTTTTCCTCCTTGAGTTCTTGGTAGACCAACAATGAAGTCTAGGCTGATGTCCTCCCAAGGACTGTTTGAGTGCAAAGGTGTGTATAGCCCTTGAGGTAAGCTATGACTCTTTGCAATCTGACATGTAGCACACCTCCTGACCCAATGCTCAACATCCTTCCTCATTTTAGGCCAACAATAATGTTCCTTCAACATAAGAAGGGTCTTCTCAATGCCAAAATGTCCTGCAGAGCAACCTCCATGAACTTCAGAGATCAACAACTCTCTAAAACTGCTCCTTGGAATACATAACCTTGCTCCTTTAAAGAGAAATCCCTGGTCTATGTGGTATAGACTTTGAGGATGTCCCTGACATTTCTGGTACAACTCTCCAAAATCTTCATCATTCTCATACAAAACTTTCAACTGTTCAAAACCAAGCACTCTTGCATCCAAAACTTGCAACAACAAATACCTCCTGGACAATGCATCAGCTCCTTTGTTAAGCTTCCCAGATTTATGATGGATCATAAAATGAAATTGCTGCATGAACTCCACCCAATAGCATGCCTAGTGTTGAGTTTATGCTGCCCCTGGATGAATTTGAGGGCCTCATGATGACTGTGCAGAATAAATTCAGCTCCAATCAGATAATGCCTCCAATGTTGTAAAGCTCTGATGATAGCATAGAACTCCTTATCATATGTACTGTATTTCCTCTTGGCCTCATTGAGTTTCTCACTGAAATAAGCTACTGGTTTTCCCTCTTGAGTCAACACGGCTCCAATGCCCACGCCTGAGGCATCACATTCCACTTCAAAGACTTTGGCAAAACAAGGTAATGCCAAAATCTGGCCGAGGTTAGCCGTCTTTTGACCTCCTCAAAAGCTTTCAGGCTTGGTGTCCAAGTAAAGCTCTTCCCTTCACTAACTCGGTCATGGAGCTAAAATGGAGCCAAGTTCCTCACAAACCTCCTGTAGAATGATGCCAAACCATGGAAACTCCTTATCTTTGGATTGATGTAGGAACAGGCCACTCTCTAATGGCTTTGACCTTCTCCTCATCTACTTGAATTCCTTCGATGTCACAATATAACCAAGGAATATAACATGGTCGTGAAGAATTGACACTTCTTGAGGTTCCCATACACCGCTTCTCTACTCAGAATCTCCATAACATTCCTCAAATGGTTCACATGATCCTCCTCAGACTGGCTATAAATGAGTATATCATCAAAATACACAACAACACACTTCCCAATCAAATGCTTCAAAACCTGGTTCATAAGCCTCATAAATGTTGAAGGTGCATTTGTCAAACCAAAAGGCATGACCAACCACTCATACAGACCTCCCTTAGTCTTAAAGGCTGTCTTCCACTCATCTCCTCATAAATTCGATCCGTAATATCCACTCCTCAAATCAATCTTTGAAAACACAGTTGAGCCATGGAGCTCATCAAGCATATCCTCAAGTCTTGGAATAGGATATCTATACTTAATTGTGATTTTATTGATGGCTCTACAATCGATGCACATCCTCTGACTTCCATCTTTCTTTGGGACCAATAATGCCGCACCGCACAAGGACTCAAGCTCTCTAATCATTCCTTTCTCCAACAACTCATCAACTTGCCTCGATCTCATAGGTTTCAAGCAGGGTCATTCTATAGGCTGGTTTGTTTGGTAAAATAGATCCCGGATGAGGTCAATTTTATGCCGGATGTCTCTTTTGGGGGTAAACTGGTGGCATTTCTTCCGAAAACATGTTGGTACCGGTTTAGGATGGGTTGGAATAAAGGATGGCTATTTTGTGGGGCCGCTCATTTTGTGAGGCTGGTTCTTCATCAAGATCAAGCAAAGTAACTCCTTCGCTCACGTAACTCATGATATTCAGCAGTAAGATCACATCAAGGGATGGTTCAACAATCGTGTTCTTGGTTCTTTTTGTGAAAGGATGGTTTAAGTGGGTGAGGACAATTTTTGTGGTTTAGGTTAAGGGAATAAGTATTGGCTCTTCCATCATGGTTAACAGATCTATCAAACAACCAAGGTCTTCCCAACAATAAATGACATGCATCCATAGGTATAACATCACACCACACTTCATCTTTATAAACATAACCAATTGAAAAATTCACAAGGCATCTAGATGAGATTTTGATACCTCTACTTTGACTCAACCACTGGATGGTGTATGGTGCTGGATGAGGACAGGTTTGCAAACTCAGCTTTTGCACCATAGTCTGTGAGGTTGCATTTGTACAGCTGCCTCCATCAATAATCAAGGAACAGATCTTCCCATGCACTGTACATCTTGTGTGAAAAATGTTCTCCCTCTGCTCAGCTTCCTCATCAATTGTGGTACGGCTAAGGATCCTCCTGATCACCAACATTTCACCTTCATCAGGTCTGGCCTCAACTTCCTCTTCATCATACACAGGATCTCCTTCAGGTTCATCATACTGTTCCTCCTCAACAACTGTCTCAGGTTCAACAAACAGTGTTGCTTGATATTCTGCTAAGGTCACTGCTCTTCTGTTTGGACATTCTGAGGCTAGATGTCCAAGACCTTGACATCTAAAGCACCTCCTCTCAGAGAATGATCGATTGGTAGGGATTGGGGTTCTTTGTGGGGGATTTTGGGATTGTGTTTGAGGTGGTTTAGGGGCTGGATATCTGGTTTGTGGTTGTGGGGATGGATAGGTTCTTTGAGGTGGGTTATATGATTTGGTTTGAGGATAGGTTTTGGTTGGGTACTTGCTTCCATACTCCTTCCTTTGGGCCTTCTTCTGCTGTTCCACCTTATGAGCCAAAGAACTCAGCTCATCAAGTGAATTATAAACCTGCAGCTCGACCACATTTCTGATGCCTTCATTCAACCCTCCAAGATACCTCACATAGGTCTGAATTTCATTCTCCTTCATATTGCACTTCCACAGCAGATGTTCAAACTCCTTGGTATACTCCTCAACAGATTTACTACCCTGGACAAAGTGTTGAAGCTTGAAATAATTTTCCTTCATGTAACTTTCAGGTAGAAATTTCTCCTTGAGCTTCGCCATTTCAACCCATGATCGACTTTAGGTTCATTGATCTCTTCTCTCCTTCTTTGCAAGTTGTTCCACCATGTAGATGCATATTTCCTCAGTTTCAATGCAACCAACTTCACCTTGTTTTCCTCAGACAACTCCCTCAATTCAAAAACCCTCTCCATTGTTTGCAACCAATCCAAAAATACATCAGGATCCAACTCACCTCCATACTCTGGAATATCTATTTTGAAATCCAACTTCTCTACTCTTCTTTCTCCCCTCCTTTCTTCCCTCTCACTTCTACTTCTGGATTCACTAACACTACTTCTAGGTGACCTCCTGTTATACCTCCTTCTTCTGTGATATCTAGGTCTTCCTCCTCCCCTTCCAGGTTCACTAAAAGGGTTATCCTCTTCTTCTTCTTCAGACTCCACATCAGTCTCTCTATTGATCTCTCTCCTGTGCAACCTCATATAATATTGCAACTATTCACCCATAATTTTCATTCTCCCTTCCATTTCCTCCTTCTCCCTCAAGGCTTGTTCTGCTACTTCCTGAGGTGTTTTACTACAGCCCGACATTATAAAATGCACAAATAACACAAACAGACCTTCCTCCAAGATGTTACTCAGCTCTGATACCAATTATGATGTATGCAAGGTCCTAAGATCAGAGTATTGACCTCACAGTACAACACATTAACACAACTCACACACAATCTGACCTCAAAACAGAGAATCAAACACAAATACACCCAAAACAGACCTCTCACAGAAAATCAATTACAACCTCCTCCCAAAACAGAGTATGAACACCAATGAACAAATGGATGAATGGATGATGATAAAATGGTGGTCGGATGAACAAACTTACAATCAAACAGTAACCGAAGATAGTCTTGAGGCTCAAGCTGATATAGGCACACCACAGCTAGAACTCCAAGGGCAATGGACTGGGTGACCTCAATGGATACAGGCACACCACCACTGAGATTACCAAGCTCTACACCCACCACAAGGATTGTCAAATCCTTGCTACTGTAGTAGAATTAACCAGAGATGAGAGTTTAACGTCACTCACAAACAAGAGGCTCAATCAAGGCACTCAAAATGCTATTAATTTCACTGATAGATGCTCCTCAAAAGCTGCCGATTACAATGTATATAAAGCTAGGGTTGAGCTGGATGATTAAGGGTTTCCCCTTGCTCAAGAAACTCACTAATTAAGCATTAAACTACTTAACTAACTTAGCGAGCTAATTAGGCCTCATTACAAATTGGATAACTTCAAAATAAAAGGAAATAAAATGAAATAACTCTAACAAACGCGTTTTCTTTATTACAAACGGTTATATCACCTCACAAGCTGGAAATAGCCTCAACAGCTTGAAGGTGAGTCTTCGTGGAGGACCTCAATGCATGATCACCTCACAGAACTGGAATATCCTCAACAGTTCCAGAAGTGATGTCTTCACAGAGGACCTCAGAACTGACAAACATCTTCACTGAGCTGGAAAGTCCTCAACAGCTCTAGAGTGAAGTCTTCAAAGCACTGGTGAGGACCTCAATCCAAAGATATGGAATTGAGAAGTAGCCTCACTGGTTGGCTGCTGCTGTTGGTGATGATGCTGCTGTTGTTGGATGACCTCATGACTTGTTGGACCATCATAAAGCACTCTTGGATGTCAGTGCTTGATGTGGTTGATGATGGCCTCATTGTTGATGTTGGTGAGGTCGTTGCTGCTCCTGATGCTGGTTTTGATGGAGGACCTCCATCAGCAGTGTTGCTATCCCCTTTTCGTAGCCAATCAGCTTTAGTCTTCTGCTTCATTAACTTCATAGCAGAACTAAGAGTTTGTTGATATACTTGTGCAGTATGATCAGCTTTACCAAGTAAATCCAGATCAGAAGGGTTCTGCATAAACAGATTCTGGGCAGCAGACATAGATTCATAGTCCTCTCGAGATTTTTGGAAAATGTCACCAAAAGAAGATTGTGTAAGGAAGACAGGGGACTCTTTAACATTTTCAATTTAGAGACTACTTTGAACATAGGAGTACCTGAAATACTCTGGCTCCACACCTTAGTAACCATCTCACCATACAGTGGAGAGTCCACCCACATACTACAAAATTTAAATCTTCTTTTTGGCCTTTGACTATGGGAATCCAATTGAATAAACAGAGGGGAATGATCAGATACACCATGCGCATCAACCAAATAAGAGATAGACTCAAATTGGGAAAGGTCATCAGCATTCACCAGAACTCTATCAATACATGAAAAAAATCTTCTTGTTACGCCAAGTAAATCTATTACCCGAATGCTTCACCTCAGTAAACTGAAAATCAGACATGAAGTTCCTGAAGTCAATGATCTCTTCAGCTGATATTTGAGTACCACCAATCCTGTCCTCAAAGTCTAACACATGGTTAAAATCCCCGGCAATGATCCATGACTCAGAACAAGATGAGGCAATAGTAGCAAGGCCACTCCATAAGAACTTTCGATTCCCCAAATCATTGTCACCATAAACAAAAGTAACAAGGAAATCAATAGAACCAATAGAAACCTTATAGTGTATGTATTGATCATGAATCACAATAGCTTGGACTGAAAGACCTCCCCTCCATAAAACCCAAATCCTGCTTCTGCTTGAATCTGATGCATTATGTATCAAGTTCCAATCAGGGCATATACTGTTTTTGACAATTTCACACTTCTCCTTGGTGACCTTAGTTTCCATCAAACCAACAAGATTGACTTTATTCATAAGAAGAAAGTGTTTCACTCCCTCCTGTTTTTTGGGGCCATTCAAACCCCTTACGTTCCAAGAGAGGAACTTATCCATTACCATTTGAAGAATTGGTGCAAGGAATTTCACTCTCCTCAACCAATCCTAATTCAGGAATGGGAGTTTGAGTAATAGGCCACGATCCTACAACAATTTCAGATACAATTGGAGTATCTGGCCTATCATTCCCCCTTTTAGGCACCTGCTGCTGAGTATCACCATCTTCATATTTAGAAGGACTATTAGAATGCTGCTGTTTCGATCTCCAATTCTGAGCTTTCCTCCTGCAAGTTTCCACACGATGTCCAAACATCTTGCATTCAACACACTTCACAGGACGCCACTCAAAAACAACTTTCTGTGAATATGCAAATCCATCCTCATCAATCAAAGGAATGGATTCTGGAAACATATGATCGCGCTCCATTTTGACAAGAATACGAGCATATCTCATCATAGATTTATCCCTTGTATAAGAATCAGTCAAAAGAGGAACACCCAAAATGCTACCAATCTTACTCAAACTGTCCTTACCCCAAAATTTCCAATGCAACCCTGGAAGTTTGATCCAAATAGGAACAAAAAAATCCTTATCCGGAGTAGTGCAATCCCCCAATGACCAAGCCTTCATCAAGAGAGGTTTCTTGTCAAAGTAGACTACATGCTTGGCAAGAACTTTGTTTCGAGCAGCTACAGAAGAAAATCGAAATACAAACGAACCTTCTTTGCACCATACAACTTTATCCAGACCAACATTACCCCACATTCTCCGAGCAAACATTTCCATTACAGACAAAGGAGGTCTAGCACCCAATACAAAAACTAGAATTGAAGATTCCCAGAACTTAAACTCAGAAAGAGTGCCATCAGAAGAAATTTGATGAGTTAGAATTCCATCAACCTTTAAAGGAGGGACGAAATGCAGTTTCAGACTCTCATCACTAGAATCAGAATCATCAAGCTTCTCCGATTGAATATCACTCTCCACAGCATCGTCCGGAACTTCCTCCTCTCCCATGGTGATTTGTAGCGGTGTTTCTGAGAGAACCCCTCCATCTTCATTCGAAATCTCTTCAAAATTAGGATCAAATTGATCCTTATCAACAGCAGAATTCGGAATCAAGACCTCCGGAGATTCAAAATCAGCAGAAATCTTCTTCTTCCTCGCAGATTTGGCGGCTCTCTTTCTCCCCCGCGTTCGCCCCATAGCACTGTGCTCTTAGGGTATTTTCGTTTTTTTTAATATATATATATCATATTAATATATATATATATATATATATATATATATATATATATATATATATATATATATACACAACAAATAGTAATAGTTTATTTCAATTTTTCAATAATTCCCACATCTATATGCATAAGTTTATATTCTCTTTGAGTTTATTTTTAAGTATTATTCATATCTTTTAACATTTACTTCTTTACGGTATCTTTCTTTATTCGCTCACCTAAATTGACACTGCACCTGTTCGAAAGAAAGGGAAAAAACCAATAGAAGAGAGAAAGCAAAATACAAGAGCTAGGAGGGGAGGAAACAGAAAAAAGAGGGCAAATAATTATTAATGAATGACTGCGGTTCTAAAAGCAAGTAGTGAGGTGAGGGTTATCATTAAAAACTGAAAGAAAAATAAAACAAGTAGTGAGAGCAACAAAACCAAGAGCAAGCCATGCATACCGAAAATTTCCACTCATAAACCAAATACAAACTTCAACTCTATACAAAAGAAAAAGAAAACAATTTTCAGAAACTTTCCCTGAAAATTGAAAAAAATTCCCCCATGCTAATCTCAAAGAAAATCCCATTTTAAAAGAAAACAAAAAAGAAATACCCAAAACCCTTCCCTAATAGCTTGATGTAATATAATTTACATACATCCAGCAAGATATATACTACATGATCTATAGGTAATATATGTGGACTCATTTCATTATTAACCCGAGCCATTTAATTATTAGGTCGGATTAATTATATATAGTAACAATAATATAACTAGTTAGCTAGAGTGCTTGATAATTATCAAATAATTAATGATGGGGTGATAATTTGTTCATGGTTGATGAGATTAAAATTATAGGCTTGCATGGGAGTAGTGATTGACGTTGCATAATTTTGTTGAAGTTGCTGAAGTTGCATAATTTTGCTGTATTCCATTAATCTCCTTTGAAGGAAGATGGACTCCGTTTTGAGCATATCATTGTGTCTCTTAACCTGGAAAATATACTGGCTTATGAACCGTAACCGATTCCTCCACTCACGGTTTTCCGTTCTTAGTCGATTTGCCTGGTTCGTTAAGTTTTCAAGGTGTCTTTGTTTCCTCATTCTGGACCGCCTCGCTGACTCCCGGTTTGATTTCATCCGCCTCTTCTTTCGCTCGTCCAACATCGACTCTATCTGATCTGAACAGGGTGACCCCGAATCCAAACTGACAGAGTTTCCGGTTGGATTTTCCGAACCGGACGAGTTTGTTTTGACAGAGTTTTGGTTTGGTTTTAGGTCCGGTTCATTTTCAGAACCAGCATGGTAACGGCATAGAGATTTGGGATATGGATGAAGATCAGGGTCAGGGTCAGAGTTGGTAAAGAAGGACTCAAGAGTTTCATCCCACGGCGTGAAACCACCGTGAAACTGGTAATTTCCCGGCAGAGTTTCAGCCGTGCTGATGACGGAAACGGTTGACAGCATGGCCGGAATAGCTTGTAGGTAGGGGGTGGGATGAAGAAAGAGGAAAAGGGGAGAAAGGAAGTGTAGGGGTTGGATATTTATTGGCAAAACTTTGCTAGTCCTGGGCTCCACATGCTTGGTGGAGTTGAGGGTAATATCGTAAAACTGCAAGTATAAGGGTCTTGCTTTTGAGTCAGGTGCCACTATGGTGGGGAATGGGGATCATTGGGGGGGTCCTCACACTCTTGCTTTCCAAAAAGAAAGATTAGCTAGCTTAGTCATGAAGAAAAAACAAGAAATATGGGAGCCATGTTTTGACACGTTTTCTCATGCCTATAGTTTGGAAAGTAGCTTGCGTGGATCCACCTGTATTGAGTATTGACTCAATGCCTTCTCGGCTTCTCCATTAGGCTCCAGCTTCCCAACCAAACTCATACAATCATTATCAATAATAAACATTAATCATATATTACTCCGTCCCAAAACATTTATCGTTTGACAAAATTTTGACCGTAGATTACTCACAAATTACAATTAGTTACAATATGCAATTACTACCATTGGAATTTTTACTGAGGTATCTTTCTAATGACGGTAATTTTATATCGTAACTCATTGTAATTTGTGAATGATCAACAGTCAAAATTTAGTCAAAAGACAAACATTTTGGGACGGAGGTAGTATAATAAATTTCAATATTATCGGCTACTATTTCCATCCCAGAATATTTCTTTGTCCCAAAATATTTGTCCATTTACAATCTCAATGACTGTAATTCTTTTTGTTGCCCTAATTAATAAATTCATTTATCACTTTTTACAATTCCAACAACTATTACCTTCAATTAAAGTATGAGTAGTTTGGGTAAATTACAAACTTTTCACATCAATTCCCAATATGCATTAGTCTTCTCAAGTTAGGTAAATGGACAAATATAATAGAACGAAGGTAGTAACTTACTCAAGAAGAACTCAATTCAAATAAAATTCTTAGAGCTGTTAAAAAAGCTACCGATTTAAAATTTTCAATATCCAATTTTGTTAGATCGGGGAAAAAACGGATACACTAGTCAATTTTTCATAAAAAAATACGTCATCCAATCTTTGATATTAACCCAAATTTATATTTGTACAATTTATCTACATATCCGAAAAATATCAAAAAAAATCATCCGGATGCAGAACATTAACTTTTCACTCTATATGGTATATGTAACTCTGTTCAGTCATGAAATAATTCAAACTCGAATTTTTTACACTCCTAATCACAACTATGGACGTTCGACGGTTGGACTTCGAGTCGTTGCAACAATATACTCAATTCTAGAGCTTTTACTACCCAATTATTTGCTGATTTTAGGACTTTTTGTTTGATTTTAGTTTTGTTGGCCCTTTACTAAAGATACAACTGTTATATTTTTAATTGATTTAGGCTCACGTTCTTGTGTACGGTTAGTTGTTGATGTGGTAAAGATGCGGCGCAGTGAAATTTGAAAAAATATGGTGCGTTGTTGTGAAAGTTGTGATATTTTGGATACGTTAAAGAGGGATTATGAAAAGTAGAGAAGAAAAGTGAGAAGAGAGAAAAATAACAATATATATTGCTAATAATTGTGGTGTTGTACAGTGAAATATGATGAAAAATTAAAAAGAACGGTGCGATGTGATGTGATACAACACCGCAACCCATCGATTAATAGAGCGGGCCTCATAAACTTTATGTGGATGTTGTTTGATTATTTATATGGTTTTGATTAAAGTGTGAGACTATTGTCTAGTGCAATCATTCTAGACGTTAAACCTAATCACAATAGTTTTTGTATTTCAAAGTAATGTTCACGGAAAAGTTAAAGTATTCTACCAAATCGTCATTCTAATTATTGCGGAAAATCTGGATTTTGATTAACTAACCCCACGTAAGATTTAGGTCCTATTCGGCAAATATTAGTGTTTTAGATAGCGGATAGCGGTTTATATAGCGGATAACAATTTAAGCAGCGGATAACAATTTAAGCAGCGGATAGCGGTTTGAGTAGCGGATAGCGGATGACTGTTCAAATAATAATTGTGTTCGGTAAATTTAGCGGTTGAATTAACAGATTAATGTGAATTGACATAAAAGGGTATCAATAATTTCCAAAGATAAAATTTACAAAGGGTATTTTTTGACCGAATAATAGAAACGCTACTCTAAACGCTAAACGTTCACTTTATTAGCGTTTCACGAAACGTTCTTTAAAACGCTAAACGCTACTCAAAACGCTAGCTTACCGAACGCTAATATTTATGCAATTAGAGTTTTGACTTGGTCAAGAGGCTAAACGCTACCCCAAACGCTACTGCCGAACACAGCCTTAATTATGATTACAGTTAAGATTACTATGCCTCAATCCGTGCGATGCACGGAGTATATTAAAATAGTTATTTTAAAAATCAAAAATTTAATAGAAATTATAATTATAATTTAGAAAGATTATGCCTCAATCCGTTAAATAGTTTAATAAATAAAATACGGTTTTGCTAATCATCGTCCTAGGGGCGATGGTTAAGAAAAAATCTTTCTTTATTTTTTTATTATTTTAAATTTTACTTGAGTAAAAATATATGATAAAAGATTACCTTTTCCATAAAATATATTTTAGTCTAATCAAATGTGTATAAATCTTAACAGTATCTTTTCTTATTATATCTTTCAATACATATAATTTTTAGAAAAAATAACGATAAAAACTTGTTAATTCTAAATTTTTTGATAGCTTATTTCTTTTTTTTTTGTTTTGCTGTGGACTCTTATAGCAAATGTTTTTTTTCCTGTGTGTGGAATTCGTTCAAGCAAAAAATGAGATTTAAAAAAGTATCAACAATCTTCCAAAAATTATCACCCATATAACAATCAAGAAATCAACTATCAAAAAATTTAGAATTAACAAGTTTTTATCGTTATTTTTTCTGAAAATTATATGTATTGAAAGATATGATAAAAAAAGATACTGTTAAGATTTATACAAATTTGATTAGACTAAAATATATTTTATGGAAAATGTAATCTTTTATCCTATATTTTTATTCAAGTAAGATTTAAAATAATAAAAAAATAAAGAAAGATTATTTCTTAACCATCGCCCCCAGGGCGACGATTAGCAAAACCGAATAAAATAAACATAAATATGTTAATACCTTCGATTCAAGTAAAAAAAAAAAAAGAGGTCATGTTGAAATGTATGAGTCTTCGGAAAGAGTCTTGCCTTGTCATTAAAACTATACTATATATATTAAGATGAAATTTGATGATATGATTGAATTCTATAACTATTCCATTAGATATAAATTGAATAAAGTTATACTTTTATACGTTTAATGGAAGGAGTTGATTCGATTAGAGTATCATTTGATGCTCATTGACACAACCTACGCATCCCAAGTTTCTTATAATTAATAATTAATATTTACTATTAAAAAAATAGTGTCAAAAATTATAAGAAAGAATAATTTGGTGAAGGGCACGATATATAGATTTAGGTGGAGGTAGATTCCTAATTAGATTTTGGGGGAGTTAGACTCCTAATTGGGTTAGGAGGTAGATTTTTAATTAGATAAGGAATATTCCTAATTGATTAAGCTTTTTGCATATTTTTTTTAAATCAATTTTTTTATTATTATATCATGGGCGGGAATTGTTTAGTGTAATTTTAATTCGATTTTTTCTCTAATATATTACAATTATTATTCCATGGATGCACCTTTTTATGGGATGTATGGACTTACATTTCTAAGTGTGATTGTTGCTCTGTCATTAAAATTTTGTTGATGTTACATTACAATTACAGGACATTTAACACATACTATGAAGGGTGGCTCCACCATAAAAAATATGAATAGACTGAGATTGAAAAGGATGAAGAAAATATAGACAATCATCACATACTCATTTACAAAGTATGATTTCGGATTTGGATTCCATATATCATATATAGTCAAGAGATCTAATTTCATTCCAACACTTCACAGTTGAAAAGAAACATATATGCTTTCAAAATTTTAAAGTGCCTTTTGGGTTATACATGTATACTTCTGGCTATGTAGAATGATCTCAATCACTTTCACTGGCAGGGGGTTGCTGGTGACCATTTTCTTTGAGCCCCTGTATGCGGTTTTCGGACATGCATCACCTTCTCGACCACCACTTGAATCCCACCCACCTTCTAAGTTACATAAAAAAAAGGAGCAACAAATAATCAGCGAAATCCAAATTCGAAAAAGAAATCATAGTGATTATACATGAATTATTAGGTGCACTGTGCAAACACAACTTAGCAAGTTCAGCCCATACCAAAGTTGCATTGCTTACATTCAAAAAAGGCAGCATGTGCAACAAAATTTAAACATATTACTTTTATATATTAATAGATTTCTCAGGCAATGAGGAAGAGGCAACAGAACACATGCTAAAGCAAAAAAGGGAGGGGTTGAATATCTTCACAGATATTGCGAAGATTATACATTTTCAATCTTTTTAAATTATCGAGAATGCTAAATTGTAATCTTCTGATATTTTTCACAATGTAAATCCAATGTATCATTCAAAATTTTATGAAATAAAATTGTAACATGCAAATACATGCTAAAATATATTGATGTGGTATATATTGATAGTACTTTTCGAAAACTAACATGTTATTATTTGCAGGTTTGCCGAGAATTCAATGGTTGCTTCAAATGTTAATAGTTGATAGATTGGAAGAGAATGAAAGATGTTTCGATGTTTATATATTAGGTCGGGAGGTAGAGTCCTAATTAGATTTGGGTGAGACCGTGAGATGTAGAGTCCTAATTATATTTGGGTGTGAGTTAGAGTCCTAATTGGGTTGGAAGTAGATTTCTAATTAGGTAAGGTAGATTCTTAATCTGATTAGATTTGTTAATTATTTTTTTAAATCGATTTTTTTTATTTTTTCAGGGGTTGGAATTTTTTACTGTTTTTTAAATCGATTTTTTTCTTTAATCTGATTGGTCGATAACCCCTACAATCACTTTGGGTTGAGTATTTCAAATTTCGAATATATTAATTTTATATTATTATAGCTTATTATTATTATTATTTCAAACTAATTATAATTACTAATAGTTGCACCGAAATAATTTAATTCAGCATTTATCTACTTTTTGACTGGTCGAAATCCCTACAATT
The DNA here is from genome assembly GCA_029582165.1 of Portulaca oleracea. NCBI lineage: Eukaryota > Viridiplantae > Streptophyta > Magnoliopsida > Caryophyllales > Portulacaceae > Portulaca > Portulaca oleracea. The sequence continues at coordinate 33,504,340 of CM055870.1, read as the reverse complement.
AATCTCCTTTCTTCATTTAGTAGGACCCAAAAACTTTACGATTAATATTATATTTTACTAATATTATTATTAGTATTATTATTATTATATAGATTATTATTATTATTAATATTATTATTATTATTATTATTATTATTATAAGTATTATAACCTGTGCGATGCACGGAGTGAACTCAATTAGTTACATTTGAAATTTAATAAAAGTCATGGATGTAAAACTTACTGATGAATATTGAGGAAACGTTTATGAATGTAAAACTTATTGATGTGGAAGGTGAAGGATAGTGTCTATATGATCCTGAAATGCGATAAGATTGATCTTACTTGCTCCTGACTGTAGATGAATAGAGGTTTAATTTTGAGATATTTAGTATGTTGTTTGTAAAAGTAGATGTATAATAATAATAATAAGTTAATATATGGGAAATAGATATAACCTCTAACAGATGTGTTATATCTATATAGATATCTACAAAAACTCATAAATCTCTTTGACCTAACCGCAAGGGTCATGTTAATAATCTAATTGATAATGGTTTTGAAATGTTTCGGTTATTAAGGTCATTAGTTATGGACGATTTTATTTTAGTGGTGTAATTAAATTAAATTGAATACTAATGTTTGAGATTTCGTATGACTCGTTTAAGGATATATTTTTTTTAATTTCTTGAATTATAAAAAAAATCTGAAAAGAAATAGAAAATAAAATACAATTAAAATTAAAATTGAACACTACTGTTTGAGACTTAGTATGATTTGTTTTGAATGTAATTGGTTTCAAGCAGACGTGGATTAATGATACATTTTTTAATTTCTTTAATTGTAAATAAAATCTGGAAAGAAATAGAAAATAAAATACAATTAAAATTAAAATTGAACACTACTGTTTAAGACTCAGTAAGACTCATTTTGAATGTAACTGGTGACATGGATTAAGAATATTTTTTAAATTCTTTAATTGTAAATAAAATCTAGAAAGAAATTGAAAATAAAATACAATTACTGCGCTGTGATTGGTTTAGACTCCTAGAAACGCTCCCGTGGATTTTTTTGTGGGGTCCACAATGATTTCTATTATATATTATATACATTTTTTTGTTTTATGTGCCAAAAAAGCAATTTTGATAATTTGTTTATTGAAAAATTTTAACTAAATAATTAAATTTAGATATTTATCTTATTTCTCATTGGTTTAGACTCCTACAATTCCTCCCATTCCTTCATTTCGTGGGGCCCACAAACATTCCTATTAATAATACATATATAGATTATATATATATTTTTATTTTATGTGCTAAAAAGGCAATTTTGATAATTTGTTTATTGAAAACTTTTAACTAAATAATTAAATTAGATATTTATCTTATTTCTCATTGGTTTAGGCTCCTACAATTTCTTCCTCCATTTCATGAGGCCCACAAACATTCCTATTAATAATATATAGATTTATTATTACTGTTGTTGTTGTTATAATAATATTTTTAAAAGGGAAATTAATTTTTAAATAAAGCTAAATTGAGGAAAAAGTTAGAATTATCTTTTTCTAGTTGATTGTGGAATCTAAAATTACTCTCCTCTCACCATTTAATGGGACACACAAACTTTGCTATTATAATTAACTAGGCCTCAACCCGTGCAATGCACGGAACGAACTCAATTAACTACTTTTGAAATTTTATAAAAGTCATGGTTAAGTAACTGTCCATACAAATAAACCAAATGAAATATTAATGAAGTTGTTAGATGGAAAACATCATGATAAATTGTTCCGACAAAACATGTAATTCAGCAATATAAAATTTCCTAAAATGTGAATGAACGTCGATCACGGCGAGTTGCATGATGCATCATCCTTCCGTACGTTGACCTGGAATTTTAAATTATCGTATAAATAGTGGTAAAATTTTATGAAACAAACTATACATATGAAAGTGCAAGTGTGAAAGAGTTGTCAAAAATCTATATAATATCCATAAACCCTAAAAACCCACCAATGAATTTTGTATAACATATTTATTATTGCTGAATCTTTTAGAATATGTTTTTAGTTTGAAATCAATGTTTTCATTGTTCTGTTAGAAATTTAATAAGAATTAGTTTGCAAATTTTAATTAGAAAATCAGTTTTTTAATTATTCAAATTTGATTGATAGAAATTGTAATTTACATAGAGTTGTTATCAAATTTTTTTTTTGAAATCAAACATATTTTATTAATAGCAAGCCATACGACACTTACAATGAAAATCGTGATTGAACAATTGTAGATCTAAAATATAGATATGAAATTCAACTTCCAAATAACTAGTACTAATCTTACTGACGTTCGCCTCCGATTTCTTCGATGACTCTACATCTTTCCTCGATGACTCTGCATCTTTACCATTAACGGAGAACCTTACAACCCGTGCTATAGCGATTTGAAAGTAGATCTTCATCCAACGTATTAGATCACACCAACTGAACAAAAACTCTAGAAAGAGAATAAAACCCTTAATAAGGGTACAATAAAACTCTAGAAAGAGACAAAAATCTTAAATAAGGGTACAATAAAAACTCTTACAAAAGAAGAGACTAACTTTCTTTGAGTAAACGTAAAACAAAACTAACAATTGAAGTAGAAATCAATCAAATTGGGGCTTACCATCGACAAAAGAATCGATGACAGCCTCTTCAAGGAAGTGAATGCTAGGGTTTTTTAGAGAGAAAAAGAGAGGAGGGTTGTTATCAAAAATTTATATAATATCCCCAAACCCTAAAAACTCATCAATGAATCTTGTACAACATATTTAGTTTTTATTGAATCTTTTAGAATATATTTTTAGTTTGAAAATTATTTTTTTAATTATTCTGTTAGAAATTCAATGAGAATTAGTTTGCAAATTTTAATTAGATTAGTTCTTATTGAATCTTTTAGAATATATTTTTAATTTGAAAATCAGTTTTTAAATTATTCTGTTAGAAATTTAATGAGAATTAGTTTGCAAATTTTAATTAGAAATTCAGTTTTTTACTTATTCAAAATTTGATTGCTAGAAATTTTAATTTTCATAAAGTTATTATCCAAAATCTATATAATATCCTTAAACCCTAAAAATGCATCAATGAATCTTTTAGAATATATTTAGTTTTCAAAAGTCATTGTTAAGATATATTTGTTTGTTGTTATTTGCAAACTTGATCTGTTTTGGTTCTTTATCTGATGTATATCTTTGGCCTTTTTTTTTTTATCTTTATCTGTTAGAACTTTAATGAGAATTAGTTTGCAAATTATAATTAGAAAATCAGTTTTTTAATTTTTTAAAATTTGATTGCTAGAAATGTAATTTGCAGAGTTGTTATAAAAAAATCTATATAATATCCCTAAACCCTAAAAACCCACCAATTTTTTTGTACAAATTTAATTTACCCTACCTGATATTGGCGTTAATAAGTTTTGCACACCCGACATTTGTAAAATAATTTTCACCTTACCTTACATTGAGTGAAAGTGATTTTTAGTGGCAAAATCCGGTTATTTCTCATCGGAAATAAAACGATGAAAGGGTCATTTAAGTCATTTCCTTCTCAATATTAATGGATAACATGATACATTCACATAGTCATATAAGAACATTATTGTATTTCCTCAATTTCGATGAGAAGTGACCAGATTTTACTACTAAAAATCACTTTCACTTAATGTCAGGTAAGGTGAAAATTATTTCACAAATGTCGGGTGTACAAAAATTATTACCACAAATGTCAGGTAGGGTAAATGTAATTTACTCATATTTTGTATTTGCTGAATCTTTTAGAATATATTTTTAGTTTGAAAATTATTGTTTTAATTATTCCGTTAGAAATTTAATGAGAATTAGTTTGCAAATTTTAATTAGAAAATCAGTTTTTTAATTATTCAAAATTTGATTGATAGAAATCGTAATTTACACAAAGTTGTTATCAAAAATCTATATAATATCCCCAAACCCTAAAAACCCATCACTGAATCCTGCACAACATATTTAGTTTTTATTGAATCTTTTAGAATATATTTTTAGTTTGAAAATTAGTTTTTAAATTATTTTGTTAGAAATTTAATGACAATTATTTTGCAAATTTTAATTAGAAAATCAACTTTTTACTTATTCAAAATTTGCTTGCTAGAAAAAATTTAATGAGAATTAGTTTGAAAATGAGCTTTTTAATTGTTCTGTTAGAAATTTAATGAGAATTAGTTTGCAAACTTTAATTAGAAAATCAGTTTTTAATTTTTTAAAATTTGATTGCTAGAAATTGTAATTTGCACAGAGTTGTTATCAAAAATTTATATAACATCCCTAAACCTTGAAAACCCACCAATGAATCTTGTACAACATTATTTAGTTTTTGTAAAATCTTTTAGAATATATTTCTAGTTTGAAAATCAGTGTTTTAATTGTTCTATTAGAAATTTAATGAGAATTAGTTTGCAAATTTTAATTAAAAAATCAGTTTTTAATTATTCAAAATTTGATTGATAGAAATTGTAATTTACACAGAGTCGGTAACTCAACTTCCAAGGTAAGTATTTCTATATAATTTACTTGGGAGGATACAAAACAATGAAATAAACGAAGGAAAATAAAATGTGGAGATTAGAAATTAAATAAACAAAGGATAATGAAAAGTTTCAGATTAAATAACACACTTATCATGGTATAATAGTATGTACCTTATTTGATTTGGTGTAATGTCACTGATTAAGTCAATCTGCATAATTCAAAGTGATGAAAATTTGAGAGTATGAAGTGTGAACGGTAGTCAATTATGTCAAATATGATGATGTAAATTGAATCTACAAAATTCAAAGTTTTTGAATTCGTCAACAACAGTGAATGAAATCGAAGAAGACCTAAACAGGTTTGAAAATCTATATAATAGTGACTTGTGACTTGCCTTATCGAAAATAACTTGAGTGTATGAACTGCGAATGGTACTCAATTAAGGCGAATATGTTGAAGTGCGAAAATTCTGATGTTGATAGCTCGGAATAGCAGATGAAAAGAGTTTAATCCCTAATAGATGTATTGTGTTTATATGTTTTCAAAAATTTATGAATGTAATTGACCTAGCCGATTACGTTGGTAATGGAAGAGTTGTAAACTTAGTCGGAGTTCAAAGTAGTCAAAGATTAGTTAGGTTGGTTATGGAAGAGTTGTAAACTTAGTCGGAGTGCAAAGCAGTCAGCGATTAGTGATACTTTTTAGTTTTTTTAATTTTAAAATAAAATTCGGATTGTAAATAGAAAAAATAAAATAAAATTTTCTACGTTGTGATTGGTCAATTCCCCTACAATCACTCCCGTGACTCTATTTCGTGGGACCCACAACGATTTCTATTATAATATATAGATTATTATTATTATTATTATTATTATTATTATTATTATTATTATTATTATAGGCAACACCAAAATAATTTAGTTCTGAGTCCAAAGCAGTTCAGGATTAGTGTTACTTTCTGGTATTTTTATTTTTAAAATAAAATCAGGATTGAAAATAAAAAAAATTAAAAATTGAAAAAAAAATTAATTTTCTATGTTGTGATTGACCAATTACCCTACAGTCACTCCCGTGGCTCTATTTCGTGAGACCCGCAATGATTTCTATTATACTATATAGATAGATAGATTATTATTATTATTATTATTATTATTATTATTATTATTATTATTACTATTACTAGTCTTTAACCCGTGCGATGCACGGGGTATTCAAAATTTTAAATAGTATAATAAATAAAATAAATATGTTATTTTTGTTTTAAAAAAATAAATATATTACCAAATATCCTCAATCCAAGTTAAAAAAAAGAAGCGATTTGGAACGATAAAATACAATATTCCAAAATCTTGCCTGGACGGGAAATGGAGTGGTCGAATATAACAATCCTACCATACATTTTGCAATTTAGAGAGACAAATTTCAATTAACCTATAATTTAGAAATCGTTCTTTGCCTATTATTTCAAGACAAAGAAACATGAGACATTAATTATTCATAAACAATATCGTATAAGCCAAGAGGACAACGACCTTTATTACCATGTCGTAAATGAAAGGGCAAAACTCATGGAACTCTATATACCAGTATCAAATCTCCTACCTATATAACCGTGTATGAATCCATGCAAAATATATCTATACACATATGATGTTGTAAGTGTAGTGCCTGTAAAAAGATATCATGGTAATTCATGCATCAGAAAAAGAATTATATAATTAAACTTTTCCTTACCGCTTTTGGAAAATCTAAACGTACCCTGCACCTAAATAAATTTGAATCTGCTGAAAGATGTGAAGATAATATAAGGATAGAAGCCAAATAAAACAAATTGGGTTGATGTGTGCAATTATATTGATAGTGATAGCAGTAAAATAATATTGATAGTGTTCAATAATATTAATAGTGTGCCTTCGTGGAAAACAGGAAAAGATTTTGTGTCACTAAAATCTCGCAAGGTAACTATGAAGATAAATCTTCAGAAGAAATATATTAAGGAGATTATACATTTTCAATCTTTTTAAATTATCGAAAATGCTAAATTGTAATCTTTTGATATTTTTCACCATGTAAATCCAATGTATCATGCAAAATTTTATGTATGAAAAAATTGTAACATGCAAATACATGCTAAAATATGTTCATGTGATATATATTGATAGTTTTTTTCGAAAATTAACCTGCTTGTATTTGCAGGTTTGTCGAGAATTCAATGGTTGCTTTAAATGTTAATAGTTGACAGATTGGAAGAGAATGAAAGATGTTTCGATATTTATATATTAGGTCGAGAGGTAGACTCCTAATTAGATTTCAATGAGAGATAAAGTTCTAATTAGATTCAGGTGAGAGATAGAGTCTAATTAGATTTGGGTGGAAGTTAGACTCCTAGTTGGGTTGGGAAGTGAGTTTCTAATTAGATAATTTAGACTCTTAATCTGATCAGACTTCTTGTTTATTATTTTTTTAAATCAAATATTTTATTATTATTTCATGGGCGGGAATGTTTTACTGTATTTTTAAATCAATTTTTTGTTCTTTAATTTGATTGGCCAATAACCCCTACAATCACTCTGAGTTGAGTATTTCAAATTTCGAATAAATTATTTTTATATTATTATAGATTATTATTATTATTATTATTATTATTATTATTATTATTATTATTATTATAGGCAACACCAAAATAATTACTGTTATTTTCACAAAAATAATTTAATTCAAAGTCCAAAGTAGTCAAAGATTAGTGACATTTTATGGTTTTTTTAATTTTAAAATAAAATCCGGATTGAAAATAAAAAATTGAAAATAGAAAAAAATATAATTTTCTACGTTGTGATTGGTCAATTCCCATACAGTTACTCCCGTGGCTCTATTTCGTGGGACCCACAATGATTCCTATTATAATATATAGATTATATTATATACATTTTTTTTTATTTTATGTGCCAAAAAGGCAATTTTGATAATTTGTTTATTGAAAACTTTTAACTAAATAATTAAATTTAGATATTTATCTTATTTCGTGGGGCCCGAAAACATTCCTATTAATAATATATAAATTATTATTATTATTGTTATTATTATTATTATTATTATTATTATTATTATTATTATTATAGTCAACACTAAAATAATTACTGTTATTTGCACCAAAATAATTTGATTCAGAGTCTAAAGCAGTCAAGGATTAGTAGTGATACTTTCTAGGTTTTTTATTTTTAAAATAAAATCCGGATTGAAAATAAAAAAAATTGAAAATAGAAAAAAAATTTTCTATGTTGTGATTGGCCAATTCCCCTACAATCACTCCCGTGACTCTATTTTGTGGGACCCACAATGATTTCTATTATAATATACAGATTATTATTATTATAGTCAACAATAAAATAATTATTGTTATTTGCACCAAAATAATTTAATTCAGAGTCCAAAACAGTCAAGGATTAGTGATACTTTCTGGATTTTTTAATTTTAAAATAAAATCCGGATTGAAAATAAAAAAAATTAAAAATACAAAAAAAAAATATAATTTTCTACGTTGTGATTGGTCAATTCCTCTACAATCACTCCCGCGGCTCTATTTCGTGGGACCCACAATGATTTCTATTATAATATATAGATTAAAATGTCAATCGTGACTTGCCTTAGTGGCAAGCTTTCCACCCTTCCATCTCTTCCCGCCACGGATCCGCGAATGTGTTGAATGGAAGGTGAAGGGCCTGTAGACCCTGTATAGGCATTGATATCTCCTACCTCATCCATTATGAGGCCGTTGGGTTAGTACATCTTTAAATTAAGGGGCCCGACGTGTTGGACTATTATACATTATATAAAAAAATTATTAAAATATTTCTACTTTAACCATATATATGTTGGTTCAGATATTTAAAGAAAGTTTAATTTTATTTTTTGTATTGTTTACAGATTTAAAGTTGAACCAATTATTAAGTTTTAATAAAATTTTATTACCCATGAGTATTATCATATGCCTATGTCCATATTTTTTTTTAAAAAATAAAATTCTAATTTAGAATGTAATAATCGATAAAAATAAAAAGTCTCATCAAACATTGTCTTTTTTTCTACACAATAGTAGGTAGCAAATGATTTTAAAATCTTGAGTCAGTTGAAACTTATCTCTCTAAATTGCAAATTCAAGGATAAAGTTGTTATATTCAACCTCTCTATGTTTCACCCAAAGAAGATTTTGAAATATTAATTTTCATTTTGGTATTATTATCTTCAAAATAAAAGGAGAAACAAAATAAAGTGGGTGTCAATGTAAAAGCATTTTGGTTATCTCATTTTATTCAAAGTTAGAATTTCGAGATATTGTCTTACTCTCTTCTAGGGTTTCCTTAGTGACAGGTTTTGCCTAGGCGACTAGGGTTTTGTCGACGGGGTTTCTCCACAATCTGTGTTCGACATCGTCTGGGAGAGGCTGGCTGTTTAGTCAACCAGGCTATTGTTCTAGGGTTTACCAATGGTGGGTAGTGAGCAGGGGGAAGGTTCAGATACCAGGGAGAAGAAGGTTGTTGTTTGGGCTGATGAGGTTCCGACAAAGAGGAGTAACAAATCTCATTATGTCTGATTGCGAAATTGTTGATGGTGAAAAAGTTTAATGTTTTCTCATTAATGAAAACTGTCGAGAAGATTTGGACTGGAGGTCATGGATTGTAGATTAAGGAAATAGCAGAAAATCTTTTCCTTTTCCAGTTTTACCATTAGAAGGACAAAGCGAAAATTCTTGAGGGGGAGCCATGGCATTTTGACAGGCTATTCTATGCCTCAAGGAGATAACATGTTATTCAGAACTGTCAAAAGAGGTTGAAACCCTAACCCATACACCCTTTTGGGCTAGGGTTTATTATCCGCCTTTCACAGGTCGTAATGATTGTAACATCAACAACCTCGTAGACCATCTAGAGTGCTGATGGAGGTTTATAAATCGAAGTTTGGGGGATGGGAACGCTCACTAAGATTCCGAATCATGATGGATTTGAGAGATTCTTGCCCGCATGAAATACCGATAGAGATTAAGAAGGGGGACTAAATTAACTTGCAAGTGAAATGTTAGCAACTGCCAATGATATGCAATTTTTGTGGGAAATTGGATCACAAGGACAATGATTGCCGTGAAAAGGAGGAGATGGAGGGAGACGTAACATGCAGGTATGCTGATTAGATGAAATCATTGCTATGGAACTCAAGGAGGGGGACCAACACGGCATAGCAGCAAAGCAAGGTAGGTGAGGCGAGAAAGCTGACTTTCCAACCATGAAAGAAGGACCAAGGGTGAGATACAACCCACCGTGGATGAAGTCATGGTGGGGTTTGTTGGGGAAAATGATGTTTGACCAACAATGATGTTTGATCAGCTTGAAACTTCATCATTTTCTCTTGGCTTCTTCATCTTCTTGCGGTATATGTGACAAGATGGAGATTGAACTTAATAACCATACAGTGATAATCTTGTTTGGATATTGCTAAGAGTTGTGGCTTCGTACTCACTTTCCTTAAGAACTATTTACTATACCGTAAATGTTCAGAAAGATAAAGCTTAGCTCTTGTCGCACTCAAGACAAAGGTTTCTCACTTAAATCATTCTAGTATAGCTGCAATCTATACTAGAATGAGAGGATGTGATTATATCATACAGTAGATACTTGTGATGTTCTCAAATGGCTTGAGAATGTCTCCTATTTGTAGAAGAATTCCACCTTTAATCCAACCCTAATCACACTACTTAGTCAAAGGTATAACTAAGGCCCTTAATGAGGGATTATGACCTTGACCTAGTCAAAGAATATAGTTGTTGAAATCATATAATATCAGACTTAATATTGATATTATAAAATTAATACACAAAATTACGTAGAGGTTACCCTAACTTTTGGAGAAATATTTTTTTGGTACCCCAACTTTTAAAAAACTAATTTTGGGGTACCCTAACTTTTAGAATTATAAATAATTAGGTGAACTTTCGGCCAATGATTTGAATTCACTAGCCAGTTTTAGACGAGAAATTGATTAAGTGTTTATGTGGACAAAATGCCCTTTGTTTGTTAGAAAACAAAAAAAAGGTCGTTAATAAACCCCCTCACATTCGTTTTGTTCTTCGTTTCTTGTTTTGTTCTGAGGTTTCTTCTCTGTCACTTCTGAGTCACAGCCATTGAAAGGAGATAGGTTAAACAAGAGTGGAAGCCATTGAAAGGAAGATTGGTTAAAGAAGAGATAAGGTATGTATTTTACTATGTGTTCGTACATCAATGTTTGGCTAGGGATTTTGCGAATTTTGAAAACGATTTTGGGATCTAAAATCAAATTGTGGTGTTTTCTATTGCAAAAAAAAACGAGTTTGAAAACGAAATTGGGAATTTGGGAGGTAAAACGAATTTGGGGGTTTTAGAGTTTTAGAGTTTCTGTTGCAAAAAAAAAAAAGGAAAAAAGAATGCAGTTAGGTTGGTTTTGGTGCGGCTGCTGCATTCTGTTTTGGAAGTGGGCGAAGGATGTCGACATTCTGGGGCAACATCAGATTCTTGATTTGAGTTGGTTGAAAGATGGGTGGTTGCATGGTTTAATTGGGGTTTAGGGTTGTTGTTTAATTAGGATTTAGGGTTTTGGTTTAGGTATGGTTTAGGGGTATTATAGTCAATCTCTGTCAAAAAATAGGGGTATTTCGGTCAGTTTACATAATCAATCGGAGTTTCGCCGGAAATTCACCTAGTAATTTCTAATCCTAAAAGTAAGGGTACCCCAAAATTAGTTTTGAAAAGTTAGGGTACCAAAATTTTTTTTTTCAAAAGTAAGGGTACCTCTAAGTAATTTTTTGAAAAAGATTATATACCCGTTAGCATTAAAAATATAATCTAGACCTCAACACGGTCCATGGTGTCGTACCATTGTCCGTGTTGAAGGCAACATAGTCTGTGTTGTATCAACAGAACCCGTGTTGAGCCCATAAATGTTTTTCTGACTTTCTGGAGACCAACACGAACCTTATGGACCCGTGTTGATCATATTCTTGATGTTTATCTAATATATGATCCTTATACTTTTTATACTCTTGAAATAATTTCAACAGGGTTGGGGAAAATATCTATTCAAGAGGAGGAGGTTGAAAATGAAATGTAACCACAACAAATTGAGGAAAGGGAGCTATTAGGAGCAAAGGAAAATGCAGCGTAAGAGAGGGAAATCAAGAAGACTAAGGTTGAGGGGGTAAATTTAGGAGGTGTACTAAGGCACAACAAGGGGAGGGCGTGGACGAGGAAGTAGTCATTGTGCTTGGTCGAAAGAGAGAGGTTCATACCAGGGATGAAGAGTGATAATTTGAAGAAAGCTCGAGATTTGACAAAAGAGGAGCTAGGACCAAACATCGTTTCAGTAGCGGAGGTTATTGAACAACCTCGCCAACATCAATTGAAATTTTTGTTTGGAACTTTTGTGGGCTCGGGGACCCACAGGTAGTGCGGGGCCTCAAAAGCCTCTTGAGAGATGAGATTCCCAAATTGGTCTTTCTTTGTGAGACCAAAAGGAAGGAATGGGATCTAGATGTTGTACGATCTCGGTTAAACATGGAATGTGGGGTATATGTGAGTTTGAAGGAGGGGGGACAGCGAGGAGAGGAGACCTAGCAGTTTTGTGGAACAATGTTGTAGATATGAGACTTGTGTGCAAGTCTCTAAATCACATTGATAAGACTTGCATGGGTGGGGACAACACTAAGATGTGGCATGTCACTGGCTTCTATGGACACCTGAATAGGAGGAGAGAGAAAGACCTAGGCCTTATACGTGCTCTGTAGGATGAGGAGGAGCTCCCATGACTTTGTGGAGGTGACTTCAACTACATCCAAAGTAATGATGAAAAGCAGGAAGGAGAAGTAACAAACCGGATTGACTTTTGGATGGTTTTCGAAATGCCTTGGATCATTGTGAACTACAGGATTTGGGGGGGGGGGGGCGGCTATTTTCATGGAATAATGAAAGAGAGGGGCTGGAGAATGCACAAGAGAGACTCGATCGGTTTATGGGTAATAGAGCATAGGAGATAGTTATGAATGGAACTATGTCTCTCATTTACACAAGAGACACTTTGATCACCTTCCTGTGGTTCTATTATGCTCCCCCATGCATGTCCCAAATTCTTGGCAAGTGTGCTACAAAGATGGGCCCTTTTCGTTTTGACAAGGGTTGGATCAAAGAAGAAAAGTGTGAATAAGTTGAGAGAATAGCCTAAGAGTATGGTTGTGTGCTTGACATTTCAACTAGGTTGACATGTTGTTTGATGAAAATCAAGCAGAGAATGTTGGGAAGATTTAATGAAGAACTGTATTGATTTGTTTTATTGTGTATGTACAGGGACAAAGAGGAAAGAAACAGAAATAAAGGATATATATATATATATATATATATATATATATATATATATACACACACAAACACAGAAACAACTCTCTAACTCAAGAAAAGTATAACCAACCTAAAGTAATGACGTGGTAACACAAAACCCTAAGAGTGGAACTTACCTTAAGATTCCATCTAATATCCAGCTAGATGGGCGAAGAAAGGGCTGAAAGCTGGCATTGGATCTCAAAGCCCAAGGAAGGAAACCAAAAATATTAGCCCTTGCCCTTTGACAATGCTTCTGTATCTTCACATCCCCCCTTCAAGCTAGACTCGGGAGGATCAATGAGGCCAAGCTTGCCACAAAGATACTGATGTTGCAATATGCTTAATGTCTTTATGAGGATATCTGTAGGTTGGCGTTGTGATTGGATATGAGAATTTTGAAGGAAGCCTGACTGAATATGATCACGAACAAAATGACAATCAATTGTCAAGTGCTTGGTTCGTTCATGAAAAACAGGGTTTTTCACAATATGTTGAGCAGCTCGGTTATCACAAATCAATGTAACAGGGTACTGGAATGAAATTTCAAAATCCCGAAGCAATCCAGCTAACCAAACAAGCTCACCGGTGGCTACGGATATGCTCCTGAATTCAGACACAACAAAGGACTTGGTGTTGGGAATGTCCCGACAATGTTCGATATACACAGAGATTAAACCAAAGTAATATAGTAATTATATGTCTTGCTAGAGACCTCTATAATTAGTAATTAAATATGTTTAATTACAACTATATTATTTGGTCCTACTGGGTCACACAAGTCAGTGCCCTGGAACAATGTATGTAACCTAAATGATATTGTATCACGTTTAAAAATGTTGGAAATTGATTTCTGTGAGAAATCAGCCCAACACGGACCGAATTGGGTTCAACACGGGTCGTGTTGTCCCAACACGGTCCGTGTTAAGACACCACGGTCCGTGGTGTCTATGGGCCGAGTAATTGGACTTTCTGGAGTCCAACACGGACCGTGTTGTTTCAACACGGACCGTGTTGGGCCCAGAAAGGCGCCGTTGTTTCAATTCAGCCCTTTAGGGTTTTTGAACCCTTTCCCTAGGTTTTCTAAACACTATATAAAGGGGTCTCTGGGAGAGATTATTCTACACCAACTGCTTAAGACTCTTAGAGAGATACCAGGGTGATTTCCTGAGTTCCTCTCTCTTTTAGTTTGCAGTTCTAGTTTCAGGAAACATTCTCTGTTTCCCGAAACAATCTTACATACATCTTAGATTGAGATTCGTCTCGATCGGGTCGATCTAGCAATCGGGTTCTCGGAGTGCTGCGTGGACTTTTCAGTAGAGGGTCTCAGCGTTGGAATCTGGAAGGTCAACCTCTTCTTCAGCAGGAATTAGCGATCAGGTATAATTACTAAAGCCTCTGCAATTGTGTTGATTAATTGTTTATAACTGTTATAATATTCCGCCAATTAATCTGTATCTGTTTAGGAAATAAATAACCTAAACCTAACAGTGGTATCAGAGCCACCAATTGCATGCTAAAGTATTGTACTTGTATTCATAATTAATTTTGTCAATAGTTGAATTATATTATGAATATGCTAGAATAGATTTATGCCTAAAATTTTGAATCTTTATGAAAGTTTTTAATGTTCTTGATAGTAAATCTGAAATTTTATTGTAAAATTTCATGCTTTGTTATTGCTTATTTCTTATTGCCTTTAATTAATCGATTTTATGTTTGTTTAATTGTTAAATATAACATGAACTCGATTTAATTTTGAATGTTTTAGAAACAATCATGTTTAATATTGTTAAACAGTAGGCAATACATGAAATAGGTCTAAATTCGCAAAATAGGGTTTTGTAGAATTAATTTTCTGATTTAGTTTATTTACGGTAAATATGAAAAATCGAAATAAAATATCAAACGAACTCGAAAATTTATGAAATTTTTATTGGAGGTGTCTGGAAGTGGTATAGACTTTCCATAATGTTTGTAGATTTTTTCAAATTAAAATGGATTTTTAATTGAGTTTTCAAATCTGAAGTGAATTAAAATTCTTTTAATTCTCTGAATTTTATAAATTTGTGAAATTTGTAAAACTTCTGAAATTTTTACAGTAGGTTCATGGGTAAATAATACTTTAGGGAAAAAAATTTGCGTTAATTTATCCGATCAAATTATATTTTGTAATTAGATTTTCAGATCTCAGAGAAATAAATTTGTTGCTTCTCTGAATTTTGTATATTTATAGAAATTTGCAAATTTTCTGAAAATTTTACAGTAGGTTACTGAGTAACCAGACCGTTATGGATAAATTTTTTGTGAATTTTCAAAATAGTTTACTAATTTTCCTTTAATTTTTAGATTAACAGAAAAGTATAATTGTTTACTTTTTTGAATTTTATTCTAATTTTCGAAATTTGATAAAATTCTGAAATTTTTACAGTAGCATATTGGATGAACCTACTGTATGGGAAAATTATAAAATTTGATTTTTTAAACTTATCGTGCTATTATTATTTATTTTCCTCTTAAACGGAGAATTAAAAAGTTTAATTCCCTAAATTTTTACAATCTTTTAGAAATTGTTAAAATTCTGGAAAATATTTCATATTGGGTTATTAGATAACACTGCGATATGAAATCGTTAAATTCGATAAGTTATGATAGTTTTATTTAAGTTTTTCATTCACGAAATTAACCGAAACTGGGAAGCAACACGGACCGTGTTAATCCAACACGGACCGTGTTGCCAGCAGTTTTGGTGAATTCGTGTATTTTTAGGGTTTGTAATTAATTTTAGAAATTAATTATTAAATCCTATTACTACTAAATCAGATAATGGGCATAAAATCTATTATTTTGTAAAGTTTAGGAAACTTACAAAGTTACAATATCTTTGAAAGATATAGTATCTTTAGATTCCTTGATTTTAGGAAAGTCAAGTATTTTTTGTATGTATAGGTATAAAATCCTAAATCTGTTCAGGTAACTAAGATAAAATTTGGATTTTGTTTATTATTTTAATCATGCAAACCTTTTTAGGAAACCTTATTTAGTATTTATTTCCTTATGTGTTATATTGCAATTATATATATGCCTTTATAATTTGTTATTTAAGAATGTGTTACATTTGATATAATTATTGCAATATTACATGTTTGCATGTGCTTCTAGTATGGCCATAGATAGTCGGTTTTACCGGTCTGCGTACCGGGTTGGGTGAAATACGGTCTGCGTACCGTCGTTGAATTAATTTTTAAATTTAATTTTCAGTTAAGTTTATTTTTTAATTCATATAAGGCCTCAATTGTGAGGTACACTTTGTAAATTTTTTGTAATTGGAGACAACAAGTTGAGTGGGAGCCCAACAACAATGGAGGTGTCGATTTGAGTGGGAGCCCATCCAAGGAAGTTGCAAGACCCAAGAAGATTTTCTTAAAGACTATCAAGGCTTAATTAAATTAGTTTGATTAAGTCTAGGTGGCCATACTAGGGGTTTTATTTATGCTTTAAATTCGTTATTGCATGTTTTATTATGCCTTTTATGCTTTTCGAAAGAGTTCACCTAGAATTGCATGCTTAGGATAATAAAACCTACTCTCAAAATTGAATTATTGCTCAACCTATCGAAACACCACTTAGATGGATAAATAAAGAAAGCCAAAGCGAATTATTTGTCCATCATTAATAAGTAGGGTGGGAGCTAGGTCAATTCAAATTGGCTATCAAAATAGTTTTGGGCCAAGAGCAGAGGAAGAGAAATATTGTATTCGATACAAATTTCTTGCCAAGAGTCATTTTGAATGATCGATCATAAGATGATCCACCAAAGGTAACATGGGCTCGAGTTTTGTTGGGCCAAAGTCCACTTGAGCCCATGGGTCTTGTGGGTCTTGGTTAAATTAAAACACTAAGTGAGAGTTAATAAAGTGTTTTGATTTGAAATTAAAATTAGTTTAATTTCTTTTGATGAATAATAACTAAAATGAACCAACTTGTCTCGTAGAATTATTTATGTCTTTTCACTCAAACATCCATCACTAATAAAATATTGTTTTCTCCTTGAGAAAGAGAAAAGCAATTAACACCAATTCCTTAATTGACATTGTCATCGCAAGATTGTCTTGAAGGCGATTAAAAGAAATATGTCTTTGATATAACATTGAGCTAGGCATCAATATTGAGAGGTCAATCAAGCCAAATGAATACATGTAATGTCATAGTATTCATACAATTTTAACTTCTAAATGTTTGAAGATTAGAGGAAGGATTTCAATATTACCAACTCAAGATCAAGTTCATCGAACTAGTTAGAGTTGACAAATATGAAACCAATAACCAGATAGTCTCGGTTGAGCTAGATAAAAGCCAATTGATGGCGCTCATGTTCTGAAATAATTTGACTACTTTAAAACATGAGAAACCTCGGATCCTCTTTAGCCAAAAGATTGGCAACCAAAGATAGTCTTTTAGTGAAAGGGAAAAATAAAATTTAAGAAATCTATCAAAGACAAGAAGTCAAAGGAAATGTAAGGACAAACAGTTGTACATACCCGACCATTGACAACAACCGGTTAACAACTAGATCATGTATATACGACACTGGGAGCGTGAATAACTATAAGGAAGACTTGAGATATGATTTCAATTCTAGGCAAATGCGTATATGATACACACTACCCTTATTAAACCCATCTTTAAGTATAAGATACCGGCTGTGAAACTCACATTTATGTAAATGTGTAGGATCTACAACAAAGTAGATGTGCTTTGAAGGATGAGAGTCAGCCTACAAATAGGAACATACAATTAGTTGTAGCTCCTTATGAAGAGTTGGTTGTTTATCCATTTCCACAAGACTTATGAGAGAAATTTATAGGTGATTCTATGTTCTCATTATAAGTATTTCTTACTCTCAATTAGAGAGAGAGAGAGAGGATCTCGGATAAACACACCCAACACATCGAAACCAAAAGGTTTAAAAGGAATAACTCATGTTCAAACATAAAACTTGTAACTATCTATTAAGTCATGCAAATCAGAGCGCATTCAGAAGCGTTACAGTGATAGACTTTTGAATGATAAGACTTTGAAACATGTGACGTCTGCAAAGCATGACTGTACCTTTTACAAGAAAGGGTGAACGTGCCAACAAACACTCATGCATATGGATGTATGTAGACCAATTGAGCACAAGTACAAGGGGTGAATTACTTCAAATCTTCAAGATGAATAAAATAACACATGGTGATTCATGTCTATGAGATTCATCTGAATCTGGAATGTTAAAATAGTTTAAAGATTTCCAAAATGAAGTATTCTTGGCGAAACAATGAAGAGCACCTAGATAAGATCGAAAGGATGCTAATGGTTGAGCCAAGAGTTTGAACAAATGACTCAAATGAAACATAATTCTGGCACTATAAGCTTAAGTCATATTAATCAGAAATGTATTCAGAAACTGCATAGTGCAGGATTTTGGAAAACCTAAACTTTGAAAAGTTCAATATTTGCAAAGCATGTCTGATGAGTAAGATGACTAAAATCACCTCTTATTGGAATTGGTGAACAAGCTAATGACTTATTAGGATGCATACATACTGATGTATGTGGGCCTATGAGCACTAGTGCTAGAAGAAGGTTTACTGTACTATTTCATCACTTTCAGTGACGATTATTTTAGTAGATATGGGTATATCTACTTAATACGCCACAAGTCCAAATCTTTTGAAAATGTTCAAAGAGTTTCAAAGTGAAGTACAAAACCAACTTGGCAAGAAAATCGAAACCCTTCAATTAGATTGAGGAGGTGAGTATTTGAGCCAAAGATTTCATTGACCATTCTAGAGAATGTGGAATTGTTTCATAACTCTCTCCTATAGGAATACGACATCTCAATGACGTATCTAAAAGAGAAATCACACCTTATTAGATATGGTGCGATCAATGATGGTTGAGTCAACATTGCCGATTACCTTTTGGGGATACACGCAGTTAACCATAGCTCTAGTTACTGAATAAAGATTATCTGAAGCACTAGAGAAGACACCATATATGATATGGAGAAGAGAGGTTCTTGAACCGTCTTCTGAAAGAAAGGAGTATCACTTCTACAAATTGTTGTAGAGGAAAGTGTTTGTGTCTTAAAATGCTTTCTTCTTAGAGAATATGTTATTCTCTAAAAGAAAGAGTGGGAGAGTTTTGAACTTACCGAAGTTCGAGAGACACAAAACACTATAATCATCACCTGAAACTCCCCTACTTGATCCTTGTTCAAATTTTTTCTTATTGGTCGGAAAATTAAGAACAAGGTTGAGGCAGTTGAAGTTTCTCAAAACGTTGAGGAGAGGGTGTCATGAACATTACTCCAAGCAAGGTCAGGTAAACAACTCCGTCAGCCACAAAGATATCGATCTTCTATGGATGAACGTGAGATGTTACTTTTAGAAAGTAATGACTCTAGCTACATCAAAGAAGCTTTAAGTAAATCAAGATTCCATGCAACCAAGCCTAAAATGGATTCCATGTATTCAACCAAGTTTAGAACTTGGTTGATTTGTCTGAAGGTGTGAGCCATCAGGCATATGAGGGTTTTAAGGCAAAACATGGGTTCATTAAGATAGACAGCAAGACCGACTTCAAAATTAGATTTTGAAGAAAGGTGTGTACTTCACACAACTGAGTGGTCTTTTGTTGGAATAACTTGTAAACTTCAAGATACCATCTGTGGTCTTAAGGAAGCTTCTAGGAGTTGGAATCATTGACCTTCTTGACCAGGATATCAAAAAGGTTTGCCATACTGGGAAGTGCCAAAGATAATATTGTGTTTACAAGAAGTTCAGTGGGAGCAATGCGTTTTCTGATATTGTATGTGATTGACATACTGCCTACTAAGAAGAATATTCCAATGTTGCTTCTACTGAGGTTGACTTGGAAATAATTTTCAAAGTGAAGGATTGGTGGGGCTAAGAATTTTCTTGGAGACAAGATCTATAATGATAGATTCAAGATTTTGATTGTTTGAATCAAAGTTAACTAGGTGTTGAATAGTTCAACTCACTTCCAAAATGGATTAATTTCCAAAATCATGGCATATCCTTACGGAATTTGATTGTCTCAAAACAATCAGAAGTTCTAAGAAGGATGAGACATATAACTCATGCTTCAGGCATGAGATTAATGTATGCCATGAGATGTTCAAAGTCCAACATAACATATACATTGTATATGTATAAGCAAAACTAAGGATGTGTCCTAAGTTTAAAGTGGTTGATAAAAGCTAAGTGTGAAGAGTTGCATTGATGCTACACTCATGCAGAGAAATATGATTATCTGAAAGGTCTGATAAAATTATACGATCTGTTTTGAGTAGTATTAAGGTGAACTGGAAGAAGTTCCTAACATGACATGCGGTTAATTCTACAAATAAGACAAGTATGGCACGGCTTTAGAAGTTGTGGCAGAAACTATTAGGATTGCGAAGTTCGTTTTTAGAACTAGGTGAAGTTTCTAGCCTTGCGAGAGAAATGGATCCTTGTTTGAGCCATCACTCAAGCAAAGGAACTGAAGCTCACTATGAATCCAAACATGTGTTCCGGAAATATCTTCCTGTATGAAATGTCATTAGTAAGATGGTATATGTACGAGGTTCATTGCAAGTATTATGAACTAAACCCTTGTTGTAGTTATAGTATGATAGTCATGCATGGGAAATAGGTATTAAACACATTCCGGAATATTAACAAGTCAAATTTACATGAATTGTTCATGAATTATGGTTTAGAATTATGTAAATGTCCAAAAAGGTCAGCGAATTCAAAATGGGAAATTGGATGAGGTCTGATTTCTGAAACCCCATTAGTGAACTTGATGACGCTAATCTTGGATGATCGTCGACCTGTTTCCTGATTGTATTATCACGTAGGGACAGTGATGATATTAACACAATTAGCATGTAGGATTAAAGTGATGATCGAGTTTCATGATCATATTGACGTATTGACGTCATAAATCAATCACATGGGTATTGTTGAAGAACAACTACCGAACTGACCCCCAGTGGGAGCTCTTTAAGTTGGGAATTGTCATAGGAGCTCTCACCACTCAAAATTCCTTAATCCTGAGTTCAGTACACAAACTGCATGATCTGTTGTGACTTTGGAGCGCGTCAAACGCCTTTCGTAAAAGTAGGCTATAAAGGCGATTAT
Source organism: Portulaca oleracea (assembly GCA_029582165.1). Taxonomy (NCBI): domain Eukaryota; kingdom Viridiplantae; phylum Streptophyta; class Magnoliopsida; order Caryophyllales; family Portulacaceae; genus Portulaca; species Portulaca oleracea. Next base: position 33,483,231 of record CM055870.1, on the reverse strand, counting down.
GCAGGTTCTGATTGGATCATGTGAGAATGTGTGTCTGAATAAGATGGCATTGTCCTCCCTATTAGGGACAGTTGTCTTTTGGCCACTCGGTGAGATTGGACTGAAAATGCTTGGCCGAGCTCAGTTGAATCAACAGTTGATCATCTATTTTTTCAAAGTCTAAACTCGGAGATCGAGGAACGTTTCGGACCTTACATAAGGATGACATCAGCTTACCTTATCCGAACATGAGACAGTAAGTGACAAGGGAATTCAAGGAATCGAACACTTGCGGGAGATTGTTGGGAATGTCCCGACAATGTTCGATATACACGGAGATTAAACCAAAGTAATATAGTAATTATATGTCTTGCTAGAGACCTCTATAATTAGTAATTAAATATGTTTAATTACGACTATATTATTTGGTCCTACTGGGTCACACAAGTCAGTGCCCTGGAACAATGTATGTAACCTAAATGATATTGTATCACGTTCAAAAAAGTTGGAAATTGATTTCTGTGAGAAATCAACCCAACACGGACCGAATTGGGTTCAACACGGGTCGTGTTGTCCCAACACGGTCCGTGTTGAGACACCACGGTCCGTGGTGTCTATGGGCCGAGTAATTGGACTTTCTGGAGTCCAACACGGACCGTGTTATTTCAACACGGACCGTGTTGGGCCCAGAAAGGCGCCGTTGTTTTAATTCGGCCCTTTAGGGTTTTTGAACCCTTTCCCTAGGTTTTCTAAACACTATATAAAGGGGTCTCTGGGAGAGATTATTCTACACCAACTGCTTAAGACTCTTAGAGAGATACCAGGGTGATTTTCTGAGTTCCTCTCTCTTTTAGTTTGCAATTCTAGTTTCAGGAAACATTCTCTGTTTCCCGAAATAATCTTACATACATCTTAGATTGAGATTCTTCTCGATCGGGTCGATCTAGCAATCGGGTTCCCGAAGTGCTGCGTGGACTTTTCAGTAGAGGGTTTCAGCGTTGGAATCTGGAAGGTCAACCTCTTCTTCAGCAGGAATTAGCGATCAGGTATAATTACTAAAGCCTCTGCAATTGTGTTGATTAATTGTTTATAACTATTATAATATTCCGCCAATTAATCTGTATCTGTTTAGGAAATAGATAACCTAAACCTAACACTTGGAAACAGTGCGCTATTTTTTTTCGTTTTCCATGAAATGAGTCAGCCGCCAATAAAGGCACAATATCCACTAAGAGAGCTTCTACTGAATGCACAACTCCCCCTGTCAGCATTAGAGAACCTCTTAAGAGTGGGTTCTGAATGACCAGAATAGAACAAACCTCTATTGATATTACCTTTAAGATACCGAACAACATGTTGAGCAGCATACCAGTGTGGGTAGAAGCACTGAGAAACTGACTCAATTGTTGTATAGCATATGACAAATCAATCCTAATCAGGTTTAGGTACAAGAGCATACCCACCAGTCTTCTATACTTCTCAGGTTGATGAAGAAATTCCCTTTCATCAATGGACAACTTCTGTCCTGTGGGAAACGGAGATTTTGTAAGCTTGCAAGCTGATAACCCAGTATATGTCAATATGTCAACAATATATCTCCGTTGATTCAGCAAGGTTCCCATGGACGATTTGGCAATCTCGATCACCAAGAAATACCTCGCATGACCAAGGTCTTTTATGGTGAAGGCTTTGTCTTACTCTGCCTTTATAGTAGTGATTCCAAGCTTATCATTACCAGTTATGAACATATCATCAATGTAGATAAGAGTTGCAATAAACTTGTCTCCTTGACTCCTTACAAAGAGTGATAAGTCATGCTTAGACTGATCGAAGCCCATGCCCTTTAAAAACTTGGTGAGCTCTGAATTTCATTGTCCAGAGGCTTATTTAAGACCGTATAAGGACCGTCTAAGTTTATACACCTTTCTTGGAGGTATATTCGCTCCTTTTGGTGGGATGATATAAACCTCTTCATCTAGATAACCGTGGAGAAATGCATTGTTTACATCCAGCTGCTGCAAAGGCCACTTAAATAATATTGCTAAGGCAATTAGCACGCGCAGAGTAGGTAAGTTTACGACGGGAGAAAACGTATGTTTATAGTCCTTCCCCTTAATTTGACTAAAACCTCTCACAACAAAATCTTGCGTTATACTTGTCTATGGTCCCATCCGGCTTGAATTTAATTTTGTAATGCCACTTTGAGCCAATAGCCTTTTTTTTCCTAGTAGAAGGTTCGTGGCCTCCCATGTTTGATTCATATCCAAGGTTACCAACTTCTTTTGCATTACTTCCTCCCAACGAGAGTCCCCTTGAGCTTGCTCATAACTAGAGTGCTCATGAACTGAAAGGACATTACAAAGAGATGCCTTGTATTCATGAACTAGATGACGAAAATCGTCTTCAGCGAATAAGGGATATCGCATCGCTGAGTTAGCATAATCCTTCAACCAAGTAGGAGGTTTAGAAACCCTGGAGGATTTTCTTAGGGATAGCAATAGGTGAGGGAGTAAAAGAGTGAGAGGGACTCACGGGAATATCCCTTGTATCTTCAGAATTGGGCTAGGAAAAAGCTGGTGGTGTATTGTGAGTGGTAGGGTAGGGTGAAGAATCATCATCCTCAAGTAAGGAAGTTGGAGGAGATGGGAAGATAGTGGTGGATGAAGGAGGGATTTGTATTGACATGCCCTTAAAGGGCAGCACATCTTCGAAAAACTGAACATCTCTACTTACAAAGGTTGTATGAATGTCCAGATCATAGAGCTTGTAGGCCTTTTGATGAGGCGGATAGCCTATGAGATTGCACTTTCTCCCCTTTGGCCCAAATTTATCTCTAGAGGTTGTGTGATTGTGTCAAAACTATAACACAAACTTTCAATCACCTTTAATTCGTAGTAATAGGGAGGTCTTCCATAGAGCTTCTCATAAGGAATGGCCCAATCAAGAACGACAACCGGTAGCTTATTGATAATATAGGTAGCTGCTAATACACATGCCCCCCAAAATATAATCGGCAAGCCATTGTGTAACCTGAACGCCGTAGCAGTCTCAATTAGGTGTCTGTGCTTCCTCTCAACTCTCCCGTTTTCCGGAGTGCGAGGAACGCTTCTTTGATGGATTATACCTAACTCTCCAAACAATTGATGACATTGATCCTATATGAACTATGACCCATTGTCTCTTCTGATCAACTTTACGTCCTGACCAAACTTATTTTTCGCATAGGCTATAAAATGCTTAATATGGACAACAACTTGCAACTTGTTTTGTAAAAGAAATGTCCAAGTACTTCTATTGAAGTCATCTAGAACAGTATGGAAATAGTGAGCTCCAGTAATATCTGGAACCTTATATGGACCCCATACATCGATATGAACCAATTCAAAGGTTTTAGAGCAATAGATATACTCATGCGGAAGGGAAATCTGTGAAATTTGAATAGTAAGCAAGTCTCACAAGACAAACTTCTTGGACAACCATGACAATCATTAATATGCTTCATCTTTGATACAGAACAATGACCTAAACGGGCATGCATCAAATGCACAACAGTCTGAGTACTAGAATTACAATAAGCAAACTCCGTAGCAGTACTTTGTGCAATTTCTTTATTCACATCTTCACACATATTTCTTGTACCTCCAATATTTCCCTAAAACAGGCAACTTGTTTTAGTGATAAAGACAAACACATTACATGTGTCAAGGAGCTTTCCTACGGATAATAGGTTATGCTTGAAATCTGGTACGAACAAGACGTCCTTCAAGACAATATGTGGAGACAATCTTACATCCCGAATAAGTTTGACTTTCTTTACATGTCCATCCGGTAAACTAATGTATATAGGATGTGATAAATGTCTTTTGTTTGCAAGCAAGGATAGGCAAGAAGATATATGATCGGAGGCTCTGGTATCGACTATCCAATGAGTGACTAAGGAGGCAGCTTGGAAGTAAACAATATTGGTCATAGCAGGAGGTTTAAGGACTTTACCCGCAAAGTTCATGACAATAGTGGCCTCTCAGAAGCTGGTGAAGTCAAACTCTTGCCCTTAAGGGCCCTGATCACTTCTTGACACATTGTATTGAGTAAAGTTGGATCAAGTTTGCTATCTTTTGCTGCAGTTAGGACTCTCTACCACAACATTAGAGTAGTGATGTTCTTGTGTGACTTGTGCGACAATCTTGCTAGGCATGTTCCTTTCCCCCTTGAACCAATCAGTCTGACCATAATGCTCAGTAATCTTATTCCAGAGTTCTTGCGAGGTTTCAACATAAGTAAATGCCTTAAAATCTTTGGAATGAGCGAATTGAGGATCCAACAAGTCATCGTATTGTCACATCGGATCCAATGCATGAACTCAAGAGCAGATTCATCAGGCTTAGCTCAAGAACCGTCAATGAACCCTAAGTTGGCCTTGGTGCCCAAATGATGTATTTTGGCCCACGCGAATTACAACCCTAGAGGCCCAACACATTTTCAAGAATGAACAGTAAGTTATGGGGAAAAGATTGAGCATAGAGGCCCATAAGCACATTCATATTGTGTGCTCATTATGGCAAGAGGATGTCCAAACGTCCTAAAGCTTGCAAGTCCACGTCACACAAGCCCAAGAAAGGCTCCTAGTTCATGTCCAAGGCCCATTTCAAGATCCAAAGTGAATTTCACATTTTGATCATTTCTGTTTTGAATTTCACAGTTTTGGCCTTTTGGATGTAACTTTATCATTTATAGCTTTTAAGTGTGTTTAGTGTGATTTATATTATCTTCATAGTATTTAGAGTCATGTAAGATGCCAAGTGGTTATAAACTTGAGCATCGAGTCATAGGAGTCTAGTAGGAGTCTAGAGTAGTCTAGAATGTTCTAGGGTGTTCTAGAATGTTCTAGAAGTGTGTGTGTGTGTGTTCTTAGGCGTGTGGAAGCATGTATTTGGCGCCAATATTAGTTCTCCTAGATAAGGTTGGCTTATTTTGTAACTAGTCCATCTTGGAATAGGAAAGCCAAGTCCTACAAGGATAAGATTGATGTACTAACTCCCCTTAGGATAAGGAGTCCTAATCCAAGGTGGAGATAGCATAGTAGGTGCCTAGATTAGGGAATCCCTTGGCTTTCACGCCAAGTAGGAGGATTCCTAGTCTTAGTTGACTGGCTTGCACGCCAAGTCTAGAGTCTCAGTCCATATAGGAATGTAGTAGTATCAATCCCTAGGCTTGTAGCCTCTTAAAGGCACCCAACTTTGAATTATGAATATAATCAAGCTTTTAGCTTACCCCTTGAGTGTTTCGTGAGAACCTCGTTGATCTCTTCTATTGTATCTTGGTTTGGCAACTAAGTGGTTTAGGAAGAGCTTGAACCATGATCCTAGAAGGTGCTTCTATAACTAGGATGAAGGTCAAGTTAGCCCAAGGGTTTTCTTTCTTGCGGTGTTTCTGTATCAAGAATAGGATCCCTTGAACTATCCCGATTACTTCTATCTCAAGTTAGTCAACCCTAGGCTAGTCAAGCTTCTCTCACAAAAGCTCTCAAAACCTTCCCCAAACGTCACTCTCTCTCACTCTCTCAAATCGTCCATATTCTCTCTCTCTCTCTCTTTCTCTCCATAACAAACTCCCAACAACCTTTTCTCTCTCCTCCAACAAACTCCCTACCTTCAATCAATTCTCAACCTAGCACCACAAAGGCCTCACGCCACCCTCCCAAATTCTCTCCTAATTTCGTCCATCCCTCTCCCACAGTCTCCACAAAGATCCCCTCTTTCATAAACCCTAATCCACAATCCTCCACAAATCAGTCAAATCTCTCAAAACCTTCTTCTCTATCACGTGAACCACCCTAACCTTTGCCCTAATTTCACGTGAAGCCTCCCACTTTCAGATTGGTTGCACGTCATCTTGATGTGTTATTGATCAAGGTACAATCTTTGATCTCATTATACATCATAATTTTGGTATCAGAGCTTAGGTTCTCAGAGAGTGCAACCCTAAACTCCTCAAACAGCCCAAACACATTCCCCTCCATACCTAACTCACGAGAAAAACCCCTCCATGGCTCACGAATTGTTCATCATGAGGAGAGTCCTCAGTAGTTCGATTGTTCCATAAGATCGGCAATAACGAGAAGCCATCTTTCAATCTCATTGCACAATCAAGGGAAAGGTCTGTTCTTTGATTGTTGATGGAGGAAGTTGCACCAACGTAGCTTCAACTACTATGGTGGACAAACTTCAGCTGGAAACTAGTTCACATCCCAAGCCCTACACCATCCAATGGCTCAATCAGGGTGAAGGATTACAAGTTACTCGACGATGTTTGGTAAGCTTTTCCATTGGCAAATCTTATCAAGATTCTTTATGGTGTGATGTCTTGCCTATGGATACTTGTCATATTCTTCTTGGAAGACCATGGTTATTTGACAGGAGCGTGATGCACAACGGAAGAGCGAATACCTATACTCTTGTGAGGAACAACACGAAGATAACCCTAGCTCCACTTAAAATAGCCCATCGTCCCCACCCAAGAAGGATGATCCCAATATCGTCACCTCTATGACCACTAAACGCCCTGAGTTTAGTGAGCATAAGGAGATCACTCCTTCATACCTAAACACAAACCCTAGCCAAAAAGAGCCAACCTACGAAAAATCCCATCCACAAAACCCCTCACCCTTTCGTCACTCCACCAGAATTACCCCCCAACGTGAGATTCAAAACCAAATCGATCTCACTCTTGAACTTGTCATGCATAACGAATCCATATACTGCATGAACCCTAGTGACACTCAAGAGGTTCAAGGGCAAGATCAAACAAAGGGAATAATCAGGGAAAACTACAAGTCATGCGACGTTCCTGCCCTTTTGGTCCCAGGAAGAAAGAAGCCAAAGTCTGTGCATCAACAAGAGTCCTATCAAGTACATGCTTCCTAGAATTGAAGATATAGTGGATGAGTCATATGGTACCAACGTCCTTCCAAAGATTAATTTACGAAGTGGGTACAATCAGATTCAGATTCAAGAAGGGAACACTACTATCAAAACTAAAGGAGATCCCTATGAATGGTTAGTCAAGCTTCTTGGTCTAACTAATGCTCCCTCAATTTTTATGAGATTGATGAATCAGATTTTGAAGCCCCTTATTAGCAAGTGTATCATTATCTACTTCGGAGATATACTTGTGAATAGCAAAAGTGAGAAAGGTCACATCTTTCACCTCCAATCTATTTTGGAGACCTTCGCTCACGTGAAGCTACATTGTCATCCGTCCAAGAGTTTCTTCTTCATCAACAACATAGTCTCTCTTGGCTATGTACTTTCGACTGAAATGACCAAGGTTGATAAAGAAAAAGTCAAAGCTAGCAAGGAGTGGTCTACTCCAACTAGTATTCTTGATGATCGAATCTTCCACGGCTTAACTTCTTTCTATAAGAGGTTTATGAAGAATTTCAGCGTTATTCTATCACCCATGGCCGAACTACTAAAGTCCAAGGAGTTCTCATGGACTCCAATAGCCCGGCAAGTGTTCGACATCAACAAGAAGAAACTCTACACCACACCTGCCCTAGCTATACCAAGCTTTGATAAGAAGTTTAAGACTGAGTGTGATGCTCCTGGAGTTGGTATTGGAGTTGTTCTATCTTAAGAGGGCCATCCCTCAGTTGATTCATATAGTCTTGGGCTCACCTATGGAGACCCAAGATTCATGGAGAATGATGGAGGGTCAAACCCAATGAAGAGGGTCCAACTCCGATCTACTGATGACACATATGTCCACGTGAAGGGTCACACTCGCCATCTCCCCTCTGTTGTGGAGGCCCTAATTCATGTGAAGCAGATTGCTGGAGAACTATCTAGCCTTGGTCTCACCTTTGGGGACCCAAGGTTCATGGAGAATAACGGAGGTCAACCTAGAGCATCTAATCCAACACAGGAGGCCCAATTTGAGTACATGGCAGTGAAGAAGGTTGATGGGCCAACTAAAGTCTTTGGGAAAGTTGGAGAAGATGATCCTCCAAGTTTGAGGACAAACTTCTTCCAACAAGGGGGGGAATGATGTATTTTGGCCCACGCCAAATACATCCCTAGAGGCCCAACACATTTTCAACAATGAACTGCAAGTTATAGGGAAAAGATTGAGCATAGAGGCCAATAAGCCCATTCATATTGTGTGCTCATTATGGCAAGAGGATGTCCAAACGTCCTAAAGCTTGCAAGTCCACGTCACACAAGCCCAAGAAAGGCTCCTAGTTCATGTCCAAGGCCCATTTAAAGATCCAAAGTGAATTTCAAATTTTGATCATTTCTGTTTTGAATTTCACAGTTTTGGCCTTTTGGATGTAACTTTATCATTTATAGCTTTTAAGTGTGTTTAGTGTGATTTATATTATCTTCATAGTATTTTTTTTTTTGGAAATAGTTAAAAATTATCTTCATAGTATTTAGAGTCATGTAAGATGCCAAGTAAGTTATAAACTTGAGCATCGAGTCATAGGAGTCTAGTAGGAATCTAGAGTAGTCTAGAATGTTCTAGGGTGTTCTAGAATGTTCTAGAAGTGTGTGTGTGTGTGTTCTTAGGCGTGTGGAAGCATGTATTTGGCGCCAATATTAGTTCTCCTAGATAAGGTTGGCTTATTTTGTAACTAATCCATCTTGGATTAGAAAAGCCAAGTCCGACAAGGATAAAATTGATGTAACTAACTCCCCTTAGGATAAGGAGTCCTAATCCAAGGTGGAGATAGCATAGTAGGCGTCTAGATTAGGGAATCCCTTGGCTTGCACGTCAAGTAGGAGGATTCCTAGTCTTAGTTGACTGGCTTACACGCCAAGTGTAGAGTCTCAGTCCATATAGAACTGTAGTAGTATAAATCGCTAGGCTTGTAGTCTCTCAAAGGCACCCAACTTTGAATTATGAATACAATCAAGCTTTTAGCTTACCCCTTGAGTGTTTCGTGAGAATTCGTTGATCTCTTCTATTGTATCTTGGTTTAGCAACCAAGTGGTTTAGGAAGAGCTTGAACCCTGATCGTAGAAGGTGTTTCTGTAACTAGGATAAAGGTCAAGTTATCCCTAGGGTTTTCTTTCTTGCGGTGTTTCTGTATCAAGAATTAGGATCCCTTGAACTATCCTGATTACTTTTATCTCAAGTTAGTTAACCCTAGGCTAGTCAAGATTCTCTCACAAAAGCTCTCAAAACCTCCCCCAAACGTCACTCTCTCTCACTCTCTCAAATCGTCCATATTCTCCCTCTCTCTCTCTCTCTCCACATAACAAACTCCCAACAACCTTTTCTCTCTCCTCCAACAAACTCCCTACCTTCAATCAATTCTCAACCTAGCACCACAAAGGCCTCACGCCACCCTCCCAAATTCTCTCCTAATTTCGTACATCCCTCTCCCACAGTCTCCACAAAGATCCACTCTTTCATAAACCCTACTCCACAATCCTCCACAAATCAGTCAAATCTCTCAAAACCTTCTTATCTCTCACGTGAACCACTCTAACCTTTGCCATAATTTCACGTGAAGCCTCCCACTTTCAGATTGGTTGCACGTCATCTTGATGTGTAATTGATCAAGGTACGATCTTTGATCCCATTATACATCACCAAGCTCTTCGAGCCGCTCAATTACAGCCAACACAATTGTTACCGTCGAACTGTTTCGATGTTAACTGCATGCCAGGATGATCAGAGGGCAAAAGATAGAGGGGATCATCATAGTTGTTATAACTCAATGGAGGAATTGGATTTTCGGGACCTTAAAATGACAAATCTGAGTTGTCGAATGTTTAACGTTTTCCTAACGAACTAGGACAACGGTCATTATGACTCAAGGTCTCAACGAAGGTTCTAAAAACTAAGTTTGGGTATGGTTTCACGTAATGATTTATCATTTAGGGGAAAAATAAGGGCTCAGGGTTAGTACCCGGCCTACCTAGTGAAGAACTAAACATGGATTTCATAGTTTTAGGAGTGATCAGTATACAGTGATCTGGTGCGTGGATTGCACGGATAAGCTAGCATCAATTTCCCTCTCTCGAGTGGTAAATTTATGCATAATTCCCAAGGTCCATCATTACTCCCGTCTATGACGATCCTTGATAGTATTCAAACACAATCCTAACTGATCGGTTCCTAAATCCCTCTCGCTAGAGTTAGGATTACGAACCAATCACTCCGCTCTAGATTCCCAATTCGATGTTTAGGGAGGATTCATAACCTCCCGGTACCAAAATCCTCCAACCATCGAATGAAAACCTAGGGTAGAGCAACTAATTACCTTATTAATCACCCTAATCCCACTAATTTGTTCCTAATCCCTCATTAGGGCCCTAACTACCCCTAACCCTATAGGACTTAGCTACTCATACTCATGATAGACATAAACTCAGAAATCAGAACAAGGTTTAACCTAATTCTAATACAATAATCAAACACTAGCATAAAAGCAGTAATCAAGGTAATTAAAAGCACAAACTAGAACAAATTCTCTAACTAAAAGATATGAATCAGAGAAAGGGAAATGTTATTCACCAATTTAGGGTTTCAATGACAAGAAGGAGAAGAAGGTCTCAAATTGCAATAAAGAATACCAGCTCTTCAATAGAATCAGCAGAACTTTGCATTAATCTCAATAGAAAAGTGTTTAACAACTCTTAATTGTGATTATCAAAACCTAAAAACTTCAAAATGCAAAACTATAATCTCTCTAAAGGCTAGTTGTTGTCGAAAACCAGAAAAATACAATATATACTTGGGGGAAGGGGCAAAACGAATTAGTTTTTCCCTAAAATAAGTCAGCAGAACTGGGGCATCACGGGCGTGACATGGATGGTCACAAGCAGTCGTGACGTCTGAAAACCTCTGAAGATTCAACTTGGTTCATCTCCCTCACGGGTGTGACATGTGGATGGCACGGTCATGATGGGTCTCCTGGTCTGTAGACTCACTGAATGTCACAGTCGTGACAAGGTGTGTCACGGCCGTGAGGCTTGAAATTGTATTTGAGCTCCGACTCCCTCACGGGCGTGACATGTGAATGTCATGGCCATGAGGGGATTTCTGTCTGGACTTATCTTGGGAGTCACGGTCGTAAGGTTGCTTTCTCACAAAACCCAGAATTTCGCATCTTGGAGTGTTACGGTCGTGAGACATGGTGTCACGGCTGTGACACCCATTTAGTCCAGGGGTCCTTTTCTCACTTTTTGCTGCCAAGGTTCGACGAGGTTCATAGCCGTGAGGTCCTGTGTCATGTCCGTGACACCCCTGCTGGTGGCCCTTCTTTTGTTGATTCTCCCCGGGACTAAGGCTCGGGTTTTCTCGTCTCGGGTCGGGGTCCCGACCCTTCTTCAAATAGGCCCAGCTTTGACCTCGTTTTGCGCACTTTTCCTCCACAAGCACATAATTTCTCGAACAACCTACAAAGGAAGAAAAATAACATAACAATACTATATTTATTCACGGAATCGAGGAAAATGCCAAGGGAAAATGACGCATTTAGGCTCAAAATCGAGCCTAAACACCCCCTCATACTTAGGGGGCGTTTGGTGTCCGACTTTTTGGATATCTTTTTGAAGAAAATGGCTTTTTGGAGGGGTTGTGGCTGTTTAAATAGTCAATATGCCAATTTGAGGTGTTTGGTAGGTTGGCGGATTCAACTAGCTTTTTGCCCCCAAAAAAAGCCAATTTGTAAAGTTACTATGAGTAGCTTTTTGTAAATAGTTGTTGGCTTTTTATATTTTAAATTATCATATTGACCAACTAATTCACAAAAATTACAAAAATTGCCATCAAAATAATTAAGGTTTAGTTCTTTTAATTGTTCTCTTATCTCTCACTTCACCGCAGCACAATAGAACACCGTAGTAGGATGTTTTAACCCATGTTCTTATGTCGCTAGATATCATAGAACCAAGTATCAAGTTTCTCGGGGTACATCATTACGTAACTTTAGTAGTCTTCATTCATTTGCGTTTCTTATCCTTTTGGACAATGAGATTTATGTATAACGATACTTGTGTCAAAATCTCCTAATTTATTTGCTTTTCCTATTAATTTGGATATGAGACTCATATTGTCATCATGGTTTATGTTGACAATGTAGTTACTAATTGATTATACATATACCGAGTAAATTACATTTACCCTACCTGACATTCATGGTAATAATTTTTACACACCATACATTTGTGAAATAATTTTTACCTTACCTGACATTAAATGAAAATAATTTTTAATGGCAGAATCTGGTTACTTCTTATTGGAAATGTGAAAATACCATAATGTCCCTATATGATTATATGAATGTACTATACTGCCCTAACATTGAGAAGGAAATGCCTTAAATGACCTTTTCATTTATAGAATGTGGAGGGGTTGGGTTTTTGAAGAAATAAAATAGAGAAAAGGTTGGGGTTTAAATGCCATATGAAGTAATTAAGGGTAAAAACATCAATTCATATTTAATTGAAAGTCATATAAATTAATATCAAGGGTAAAAAAGTCAATTCATATTTATCTTTTTAATGTTCGCTGGAAAATCCAACAAAAATCTATTATAGAATATCTTAGGAGGTTTAAATATATGAACATTTAATGTCAGGTAAGGTAAAAATTATTTCACAAATGTCGGGTGCATAAAAATTAATACCACAAATGTCAGGTAGGGTAAATGTAATTTACTCTACATATACCTATTGTTTAGAATAGTGTACGTAGTTCTACAAATAAATTATGAAATATCTGCATCAAATAGTAAAAGTACGTCGAGATAAAAAATAAAAATGAATATAAATCATAATGTTAAACATAAAAATGAATTACAATATGGACAAAAAACCTAAAAAAGAATTTTAAAAATCATAATGTTAAAAAAACACTAAAAAATAAAGCCAAGGGTAGAATTGGAAATTAGGAGAAAAAATCATCCTACAAACATCTAACTCTACCAAACACTCTTTTATACAAACAGCTGACAAAAATAGCTAGCAAAACAGCCAAAAGTCAAACAGCTAACAAAACAGCGAACAGCTAAAAACAGTCAACAGCTAAAAACAGCCAACAGTGGGCACTAAACGCCCCCTTAGCCTTTTGCTCATCCCGAGCAAAATAAAACAAAGAACTAAACAAAACAAGAAACAACGCCTAACTCACTTTTGTAGGAATCGCGGATGCATTTAGCGTATACATCAAGCCCTTTAAACCCCCTGGCAGCCCAAGTGGACTAGGTTGGTCTCGTGAGGGTTTGTTGAAGGTATACCCACAAAAGTCGAAAGAAGTAAAAAAGAAATTGGAAAAGGGAAAGTGAAAATCAAAACTTTACAAAAAGATGGAGAATTCATGATCCCCGTTATGCAAAAGCTACTTAGACAACATCGTTGATCAACCAAAAGCAGTTAGTATGTACATGTCAAGACACTAGACTCGGGTGAGACAAATATTTCAGATTTTCCACTTCAACCTTGCCTAATAGGCTCCTTGTGCACAGGTGCAAATGTCTCTAGTATATTCTTGGTCAAATCATGGAAAAGGCGGTCAAGTCTCGGTTATCCATACCTCCATGTTCATTCTTATTAGTTATTGACTCGATGCACGTCACCCCTGTCCTATTTAGTGTCGCCCTTGGCTTGGTGAGGGCCGCAGGTTACATAGGAGAGGGTTTTGCACTTTTATTCACTCAGTTACTCTCTCTCTCTCTCTCTCTCTTTTTTTAGTTGGCATTTTTCGAGATGAAATGCAACCCATGAGGGGTTTACTCTCCCCAACGTGGTTTTTCTCCATACATAAACAAGGTACTTAAGGGGCGAGGGGTCGCGAACCACCCACGTAAAACCACGTTGATACCAACAAACAAGCATATACTTTTTCTTTTTTCTTTTTTTTTTGTTTCTAATTAGTTTTGTTTTCTTACCGGGCTTTTCAGGAATTTGCACGGCTCTCTGGAAATGGGTTACCCCCTCCCAACTTGGGTTGCTTCATACGTATACGAAATACTTAAGGGGTGTGAGTGTTGGCCACTCACACCAACCTTTGTTGGTTTCGCTGGTTTATTAGGGGCATCGAAAGCATGAAGAACCAAAACTAAGACCTTCTAAACCGAGAAAATCTCGAAAACACACTTGAGGTGATTTAATGGTAAAGGCACCGCTTTGCAAAGGTGAAAAGGATATCGACTTTCAAGGTCACACCTAAAGAATAGGTTTGACAAGCACATAATGACTGTTTTCGGCTAACTAACATAACTATCTAAATAGGTAAAAGCATAAAAACAAGCATAAACTACTCCTAAAGATGAAAAACAAAAACTTTTTAGGATTTTCACTGGAATTTTTCTCTTTTTTTCTTTTTTTTCAAAGGAAATAAAAACAAAAACTAACTAAACAACCCTAAACAAGAATACTCCCCCCCCCCCCCCCAACAAACACACACTCACTCACACATAAATTGCACAATGTCCTCATTGTGAGGGAAGAGTCTCAGAAAGGGTTTAAAAAAACAAAAGAAACAAGCAAGAACACAAAGGTGGTGGTGACCCCAGCCCACACGGCTCCAACATACAATATTTCAACACAAACCCTCAAGGGGGAGCACCACCAAAATAAAAATAAAGCATGCATCAGGATATATACAAAATAAAGGAAATGAAAAACCAAAGGGTGGAATAAGCTTACTAGAAGGGTCTTCGAATTGCAAAATGCGAAGCTCAATCCACGAAAAGAAAGGAAAAACAAAAAAGGTTAGGAAAAACAAATGCATCCTAGACTACATGCACCTGACTAATATGCAAAGAGATGAATATGCAAATATGAAACTAAGGAAACAAACCTAGATATGCATGATGTAAACTATGAAAGAAAAGCAAACGATGCAATAAAAGCTAAAGCTAAAGCAAATAAAGCAAAAAGTGCCTAAATGTACAAGTATACACTTGCCCTAAAATCGAATACCAAGATAAAGTCCCAACAAACCAACCAAAATCATTATCATAGCTGACCAAAAACATCAATCATAGCGCTCCTTGCTGGTAGTAATGGTAGGCCATGTTGTTGAAGAGTTGTCCCTAGTAGTATAAATGGCGGTTCTACCACAGGAGGGAGCGCTGGAGATCCGCGGGAACAGAACCTTGAGTCTCTAGGGTGGATTGGATTCCCTGGATCATCTGTTGATTCTGGCTCGCTCACCTCCGTCGAGAGGTGGTCGAGGTTATAGTGAACCTCGTTGAGTTCTCTGCGGAACTCATGGAAATCCCAAGACTCTTCTCCCTGCCCTCCTTCTTCTTCCTCCTCTTCCCCTTCTTCTTCTTCTTCCTCATCATCATCACCCTCACTGTCATCCCGAGTGTCACATGACCAATTTTCTCGGTTGGTGACATTAATGACGCGCTTAACCCATTAGGGATCGAGCAACATGTCGTGGGACTCGGTTGTACTCTGGTAGTACGTGCGGATCAGGAACCTGGATTGTGCGGCCAAATAATCAAAATGTTGAAAAGCATTGCGTCGTCCATCCACGTACAAGTGAAGTGTGATCGGTATTTCTTCTAGTAGTTCGAATAACCGGTGCGATCTAGGATGGCAGGCATGATGTGCCCCATCCCAATGGTCGATTTGGAGGTGGGGGTGTTGTTGGAGACGAGCTGATTCAGGATGCACGATCCAGTTTTCACCAATTCACCCTCCAAGGCGCTGGAGATGATGAAAGGTCGTCCTTGCGCACATGGTTTCGGTTCTCATCTCTGCCAAACACCGAGTTGGAGATAAGGCGATGAAAGTAGCGAATGGCCAGATTGCATGTTTGTGGCCCTTGACAAGGTCGGGTCGTGGTACCGGGTCTATCCAAAGACCTTAAGACCTTTCTAGTAAACACATAAAATACATGATTCCTAGTTGAAGAAAGGTATCACCAATATCAATCGGATCCATCCAAAAGGCTTATAACCCCACACAAAATAACAAAGGATAAAATCCAAGGCAAGAACACCTCTCAAGCTGTCAATATAATATTATGAGAAGAATGATTAACACATGTTAGAGTCGAGCAATTCTGATGGATCATATTCAGTTGAGCGAGTGGGTCGCGGGTCGGTCGTATATCAGGTTCGGGTAAATGCGGGTCGGGTGTATTTCGGGTTCGGGCAAATATGGATGGTGTATTTCGGTTTCATGTCAACCCAACGGGTTATGATTGCGACATTTTTCCGTTTTTCTTTTTAAAAAATGGTCTCTAAATGATACTTTTTGTACAATTACATAATAAAATATGATTATCTTCTAATAACGATAGATTATTGTAATCATTTTAAATTAAATTAGAGAAATAACAAATAAATAAGTTGCGGTTATAGTTTAATAATTAAAAATTCCTATGAAAAGCCACAAATTTTAATAAAGTTGAACTTAAAAAGTTAATTTTCGGGTCAAACGGACGGGTTGGGTTCGACCCGCTAATTTTCGGGTTTGGTGTACTCCGGGTTAAGATGAAAAAATCGTGTTCAAAACCCAAAAAAATCAGGTGGATTCAGGTCGAGTTATCGGGTCAAGTCAGAAATTGTCATGTCTACTCAAAATGTATGCCCCACAGGTTCTCAATCACATCAATTCGGAAAATCTCATGTATGAACCTATCAATTAACCAAAAAGTCAACCTAGTAGCAAGTCCGAAACTAATAATACTGATACAGCACCACTTAACACATCCATATTCACTAGCATCATTTCATTGAACACTAGAACTAGTGGCATATTAACTAGCATCATAACATTACACAATAACCAGTCAACTACTCAAAGAAGATTGCTAGACACTTGCAAAATTCAATCTCATGGGAATTCTACGCAGATATAATAAAATAAAATTTGCCAACAAATGGTAACAGTTATTACCATAATACTAAGCAGCATGTTCAGCACAGAATTGCAGTAAAAAGATAATCTCAGGAAATCAACTATCCATCTCAGCTGCGAGCAGCATAACACAGACCACATTAAAAAGATGAAACTACAATATATAATTGTCTATAAAGTACAACACAACAAAAATGAGGATACTTCATGGACATTGTTCAACACAGATACAAAAATAAGAAAGCAGCACAAGTCCAAAAAAGCTAAAAGTTAGCGGCTAATGCCCTTCTTAGCTCTAAGCGACTGAAGAGCTTTTTCACGTAGCTCAATCTCAAGTCTCTTTTTCTGTGATTCAGACTCTTCCTCTTCAGATGAGTACTTCTTGGCCCCCTGCTCAGCATTTGAAGCATCAGCATCCTTGTCATTTCTTTCGTCTTCAGAAGAATATGAAGCCGCATCCTTTGTCCTTCGCTTTCTTTTGCTTGAGCGCTTCTCCTCCCTCCTCCGCCGCTCTTCACGGCGACGGCGACGCTCCTCCTTGCGCAACTTTTTCTCTTCCTTCCTTCTTCTCTTAGATTCCTTCCTATCCTCTACTTCAGAACCAGAACTACTATCATCAGATGGTGCTTCTTTCGTCTTTCTGTGCTTTCTCTTCTCAGCCCGGACTCTTTCCTTGTCACTTACCTCAGAAACAGAATCAGAGTCGACAATAGGGCTTTTCCGTTCAACATTTTTACGGGAATCCACCATGGCACCAGATCTGCCATCATCCCAAACATCTTTGGAATGTGAGTTTTTCTTCTCATCTGACTTGGGAGCATCCCGGTCAGGTACCTTATCGAACAAGGAGCCTTTATGCGGAGATTTCTTTGGAACACGAGCATCCTTTAAAGGCACTTCCTCACTGTAAATTAAGTGGGTAATAAAATTGATATCAATGTTTTTTGTTTAAAGTATGCAACCAATTAGAGCAAACAGCAACACAAGGACGACAAAGTACCTCTTCATCTCTTTTTCCTTCTGTCTTGAATCCACACTATCCTTGCGCCGTTGGCTAACAGACCGATCAGGAGAATCCCTATTCTTGTTACCAGATGACCTGACAGATCTTCTTTCAGTAGGCTTGTAATTATTCTCCTCATTATCCCTAAAGCAGGACGTTTCAAGTTAGAACCAGCATGTCGCAACACTAAGGAGTTAAATATGTTCACCCTGCATGAACCATTCAGAAAGAAACAAATAAAGACGAGTACTAGTCAATCCAACCTGGAATGTTGTGATCGCTCAGCATTTCTTTCTGGGCTGCCATGATGAGCTCTTTGATCTCTTGAATTGGCAGGACTTTGGTTGCTACCTAGACTCCCCCGGTACCCTACTCTCTTACAAGGACTCTCATATGGACTAGACAATCTGAAAGTGTCAAATTCATATACTTGTAAAGAAGAGTAATCCAAAAGTAACTAACAATTTTGCAATAAAATTGTGAATAGAAACCCAAAAAAAAAAAAAAAAGCAACCTCCTATCTTCAGCAATGCTCCTAGTCCGGGTTTGAAGAGACTCTACATTACTTGGAGACTTCTCTGGGGAAGGTGACACTGATGGCACTTTCCTTCGCAACTGATCTCTCTCAGAATTATCTCTCTGGGGGGACAGAGAAATAGGTTGCTTACGCGCCATCTTAGCAGGCTCATCCTCATCGTTCCTGTATTAACAAACATACTTTAAGCCCTTCGAAAATGAAATGATGATCATGAGTGATCACTCACAACCCAAAGAAAAAGAGAAGCAAGAAAAGATAGAAGTTCCCCAAGCAGATTTGAAATAAGAAATAGCAACTCTCAGAGCTGCTAGAAAGTTCAGAAGACAACAACCAGTATTAAGACATACATTTTACAAATGACATCCAAAAATATTAACAAAAGGAAACCAAACATAGAGCAGATAATATAAGGGCATTTAGTTTTCAAAATGCAGAACCATGAGTCTGTAATTACCGGACTCTTTCTTTGGGGAATCCAAGAGGAGACTTGTATCGTCTAGATGACATCACCTTAGCAGGTGAAACAGAACCGCTCCTTACAGGTGATCCAGAGCTGCGGCTGGCAGGTGAAGGAGTTCTACCTGTTGGAGAAGGAGATCGTCTGCGAGCTGGAACAGGAGACCTTCGTCTGATTGGAGATAACGATCTACGCCGTACTGGAGATCGAGACCTGCGGCCCATAGGTGATGGGGACCTACTAACCTCAGGGGTTGACGACCTACGGCGAACTGGATATGGTGACCTGCGGACAGGGGATCCAAATCGACACCTAACAGGAGACGAAGGCCTGCGGCCAACAGGAGATCGAGACCTTGGGCTTGAAGTTGACCTTCGTCTACGCCGATGAACAGGAGAAGGGGATCTTCGACGCCTAGGAGATGGTGACCGTCTTTGCCATGGCGAAGGTGACCGCCGCCGCCGCCGTGGAGGCGACCATCGTCGCCGAGGGGAAGGTGACCGGCGACGGAAAGGTGAGCGTGAACGACGTCGCAAAGGTGAACGTGACCTACGTGTAACAGAAGGCGACCTACGGATTGGAGAGGGTGACCTCCTGCGGATTGGAGAACGAGCTCTGCGCCTCACAGGAGAGGGTGATCGATAACGCGTGCGAGATGAAGATCGCCTTCCAGTATAGGATCTGTGCCTTGGAGTAAAGGACCGTCGAGAACGTCTCCTGGGACTGACAGATCTTTGCGGAGATCGCAGCTTCTCTGGAGAAGCTGATCGCTTTTTAGCCCTTGGAGAACCAGATCGAACCCGTACAGGAGAAAGTGATCGCCTTTTTGTCGTAGGAGAATTGGAAATGCTCCTAGACATGCTTCTCTCCCTGAAATGAAACAAGCTCAATAAGCCTTAAAGAAAGCATGCCAAGTCAGCTTTAAAAAAATAAAACCAAAAAAAAAAAAAAACACTCAAAACCTATGTTCTATAGCCATCAGAATAGCAATGTTAAAGCCAAGAACACATACTTTGAGTAACCTCTAGAATCAGAGTATGATCTGCTGATGGACCTAGAGCGAGCACCACTGAAAAGGGAGCAACAGAATAAGATAAGATCTTCCAAACAAGATTCTTACAACTTATCCAAGTAAAAATAGGCAAATTTTGTGGTTCATAACAATAATGGTTACCGATGAGGTGAAGGAGAGCGATCAGATGAATATGGTGTCCTAGATGACCTGCAAGATATAGACTATAAGCAGGCAGAACGAATAGAACGGTATCAAAAAACATAGCAAGACAAATCGGCAAACGAAAAAGAATTCATTAAGGCAAAAAGAATATTTGTACATCACAATAATTATAACCCACATTAACACCCTCACCCCCAAAAGAAATGTCACAGGAAATGATAACTGAAGAACAATAATGAAAGTGTATTTCAAAGACATGAAAACAAAGGTAGCAAGCACTCTTAAAAAAACCAACTTAGAGAAAAAAAAAATTTAAAAAAAAGAAAAAAAGTGCAAACAAGTGAGGACGAAAAGAAGATGTGGTAAACTAAGAAGATGTGGTAAACTCATTGCATCCTGATCCTTGATCAGCTTCAGCAGCCACATCTAAAAATAGAGATATTAAGAACATGGCATATTATTGAGCAATTAACTGTTACAGCACTACCAAACAGACAAGAGAAGTCAAAATAAGGGTTTTATGAGTAAAACAACAATTACAGAACAAGTATATCTGGTAAACGGAAATTTAACCATAAAATCAGAAAGAAGATCACAAAACCTCTGATCACAAACCAGTAATCATTAAAACAATTCTTTCTTTAAATTCAGTCCCACAAGCACATAAATACAACTCTGGTGAGTGCAAGAGCAAGCAAATGAAAGAGCATAGCCCCAGATAACAACAACACTGAAGCTTGCCACAATGATTTCAGCTGCTAACCTTTTCCTTCCCCTAAAGCCATTAGCTGTACCACCTGGTCCACCTCCATTCTCATCTCCAGACCGAATATCAGAACTTCTTTCTGCTTTTTTTTCTGATTCTTCAGCATAATGATTAACAAATCCACCATCCTACAGTAGTTTGAGGTAAAGGACATGAACCCAAATAATTGCAGAAGCAAGCTGAATGGCAATAACAAACACAGCAAGGTTAACATTAAAAAAAACCCAGCTCCAAAGAAGCTAACTCTTGCATGAAAATGAAGTTACCATTTTTCCATCCTTCACAACAGACACTTTTCCTTCCTTCTCTTTCCTTCTCTGGATTTCATCAAATATTCGATCTGTCTCAGCCTGCAAGTATTTGAAAATGTTATAGCAGAAATGCAATACCCAAATAGATAAAAGATATCAATGGTGAGGTAACCCTACCTTTTTCTTCCTGGTTTCCTCCTCCTTCGCATCCAGGAATTGTTGAGGAACGCCACTAGCATTCTTCTGGGCGCTGAGGAGAAGTGCCCAGAGTTCTTTCATAAACTTACCAGTATTTTTTTCCATAAAACCAGTTAGTTGAATTTGGACCTGTTTACCATTGATCTCCTGCTTAAAAATATAGCAATTTTAGGAAGCAAGCACACAATCCAACCATCAACATATCACAAAATGTGATTGGCATAAAATGGCGAAAAATGTTTCAAAGGGCTAGCTGAACCAGGCAACCATCTAATTCATAATGAATAAGGCCCGAATCAGTGAGCTGGCATGACACGATAAAGGGGAAGACAATTTATGTGACAAGAAATGTGTTCAAATTTCGGTGAAGAAAAGAGCCATCAAGAAGGCACCTTGAATAGATTCATAATCAATAGAACAAAAACGGGCAAAGACACAGAGAAATAACCTGACTCAAAAATACTATGCATTCACGTAGCCAACCACAAGATATACTAGCAGTACCTTTCCTTCAAGAAGTCCATAGATAAAGTTAATGAGCACTTCATCTTCAAAACCAAGAAGCTCAGTAACTCGTCTGGCTATCCATGGCTTGATTACATCCATTTTCACTTTGGAAATATCAACCTAATCACCAAATCCCAACAGTTGAACAAATTAGTTCAAACTAAACTGAAGTCTACTTTTTATCCATCAACTATTGCGGGAAATATGTAAAATTGCAGGCAATCATAAGTAAATAACAAACCAAATGTTCCAACTCAGGAGGGAACTTCTGCGTCTTGAGCAACTTCGCTTGCTTATTCGAGAATCGAGTGTCTTGCTCAGCCGACGTACCCTAGTCCAACGTAAATTCAACTCGGCAATTAGACACAACGAGTATGACAAACGACTGAATTTACTTACACACCAGCGGATTCAACAAAGAAAATAATAGCTGATCGATCCGAAACACAATTGCGTCGAAAATTGATATTCGAATAGCTAGAAAAATGTCGTAACAGTAGATTCTATTTGCATTGAAGAAATTTCATCTGGAAATTAGCAAATAATTAGGTACATCAGGAAAATCGAATTAAAGAGGGAGATGATTACCCGGAAAAACCCGCCCGACATTTTCTAGGGTTTGGGGAAACGACAGTCAGAGTTCGTATCGGTATAAAAGGTGAAGATGAGGAGAGGAGGTATTTGATTGGGAGAGTTTATGCGATGGATTGGGCGGTGTGTAGAGCGAGAGGCATCGTCCAAACAAAGAGCTACGATCGGTGGAGGAGCATCTGTGACTGTGAGAGAACGAACACCAGCATCTCCCCAACTCCCAAAGTACAACAAACACAACACAAGCACAAGCCCGAGCCCTAGTAGTTGATGTGAAATGACGTTATTTACGCTTGTTGAACGACAGCCTCTCTATTTGGTGGGTAAGGGCATGTTAATTTAAGTGGTAAATATAGGTATAGTAAATATTATTTTTTGGTAAGTTTCAGTAAATTTTGGTAACTTTTGATAAGTTTATGTAAATTTATATATATTATTGGAAATATGAATTTAACAAATTAAAGGTTAGAATTTGAAAATTTTTAATTTTCAAAATTTTTAAAACATCAAAATTATAAAATTAAAAATTTAAAAAAATAAAACATTAAAATATTTTAAAATAAAAAATTTAAAAATTTAAAAGAAAAAATTTTAAATTTAAAAATAAAAATTAAAAATTTAAAAAGTATTATTAAAATTAAAAAAATTTCAAATTATAATCAAAAAAATTTATAAATTTTATAAATAAAAATTCAAAAATTCAAAAATTCAAAAATTCAAAATTCAAAATTCAAAAATTCAAAATTCAAAAATTCAAAAATTAAAATATAAAAAGTAAAAAACAATAAATTACAAAAAAAAGTTTAAATAAAATTTTTAATTTTTAAAATTTTAAAATTATAAAAATTAAAATTTCAAATTTTAAATACCCTAAATTAAATTAAAAATTAAAAATTAAAATTAAAAATATAAAATATAATATTTAAAATTAAAAATTAAAAATTAAAAAATTAAAAAAATTAAAAAATGGGTAAATTTTGGTAATTTTCGGTAACTTTCGGTATTTATTTACCTACCACAAACTACCCACCAAATTTACAGGATCTAAATGAAGCATTACAGAAATTTTAACTGACCGTCTGTCTTCACCAAAAGAAATTATTTGGAGTTACCAATATTTGGGAAACTGTTTAAAACAATAAATATATAAACACAATATAGAGGGAATAGTAGAGAATAACAATAGAGACAAGAGAGACTGAGAGAGGAGAATATGATGATATTATTCATAACCCATATGGGGTATTTATACTAGTTACATAGCAAGAGTCCTATACATATTGAATTCATATGGGAATAGAATCTTCCTATATTATATCATCATAACCGAAAAGATACCCAATAGATATCTGATTGATATATGGACATTCACAAATATATTATTTCATAGCACTCGCCCTTAAATGTCCATTATCCAAAAGAGTATGTCTCATTAAAACCTTACTAGGAAAAACCCAATTGGCAAAAAAACCTAGTGAAGGAAAAAGAGTGCACACCTCTTTATACGCAAACATATGTTGTCTCATTAAAAATCTTTCTAAGGAAAACCCAGTGGGACAAAACCTCAGATAAGGGAAAAAGAGTACAACACGTATTACTCCCCCTTATAAGAACATCAATTAAGATCTTTGAGTTGAGGTAATTCAACTTCATGACTGGCTTTTAAACTTTGCAATCGAAAGTGTCTAATTTAATAATGAATCAACTTAATTCTCACTGAAACGAATTTGCTTAATATTTGTTTCAGTGTACACATAATTATTATGCGATCAAGTGTTATAGGATTTAGGTAAATATCCAAGATCAGCATAACTAATCAAACCAACTTTGAGCTGATGAGGATAATAAACATCTACATCGCTAGTACCTTCGAGGTACCGAAATAGGTTAGTTCATATATGATTAGCAAAATACGTGAGTGCTTCGATAACAATTAAATTGGTACTTTAGGACCCAAATACAGTACTTCAGAACTTAAATACGGTACTTCAAGACTGCTAAATTTCTCATCATCTTTTCGAGATCGAAAGGGGTGTTATTTTCATATCAAATGATTGTACCACTACTAGGGTACTTAAAAGGGAGTGATTTGCTCATGCAACATTATCATCGCACTTTGCTACATAAATTAATTTATGCATGTAAGATCATTCTCAAAATGTGCAACTTGTAAACCAAGGTAATAACAGATTTTACCAAAATCTTTCATTCCAAATACGCTTGTAAAGCAATCCACAACTTTTGAGGCTCTTGGGGAGTCCAAACCATCAATAACATTTACAAACAATTAGGATCTGGATCATTTAATCATTTTCTTTGATTATGCAATATGCGTCCATATCGCTTTAATCACATAAATGTCTATGACTAAATAACCAATATTCTCAAGAATTTTAATCTATGCTTCCGGCACTTTGAACCCTTCAGGAGTTTTATATAAACATCATTATCAAAATTTTCATAAGCTATTGTGATATTTATGAGATGCATACTTAGCTTTTCATGTACTGCCAAATTTAAGGTATTGTGATGTAGTGACATGGACTGCATAGGAGTATATTCCTTCATAGTTGATACCAAGTCTTTGCGAAAGCACTTATGCAACATGTCGCTTCTTGTGCCTTATATCTCATAATGTCCCTTTCTCATTCTTTTTTACACAAAGACTTAACTGTATCCCATAAGTTTTGCACCAGTTTGGTGTATGGACAACAGGTCCTGATATTTCCAATTTTACAAGTGAATCTAATTCTTAAATGCATCTTTCCACTTGGCCAATCTCATCTTTGTCCGTATTTATTAACAGACCTAAATTCATGATCCTCATGATTATTCACAATAGTGAGTGCTATATTATATAATCAAATATGATGTCGATTTCATTTCAGTTCCACCTCATCATTTTCGCGAATTTCAGGTGTTTGAGCTTGTGGTGTAACTTCTACATTTGTCATGATTGAGGACTCTTCTAGAGTCACAATTTCCTCAATTCTACTACTAGACGCCTAATCTATTCTACTCCTCCTTGGATTAGGATTCCTTATCCTGGGGGGGAGGGGTTGTTACATCAATCCTTATCCTAATAGGTTTAGGCTTTCCTAATCCAACACGGATTAGTTACAAAATAAGCCAACCTTATCTAGAAGAATAATAACTCGGCGCCTAATCTAACTAACTAACCCACACGTGACTCACACACACACTCCTAGAATGCTCAAGTTTATAATTTACTTGGCATCTTACATTATTCTAGAAGATAATTAAAAACACAGCAAAACTATTAAAAGTTGTAAATAATAAAATTACATCCAGAGATCAGCTTGTAAAATTTTACTTGGATTCTTGATCTTGGATGTGTGCTCTTCTTGGGTTTGGCGTGACTTTGGCCCAAATCTAGGATGTTTGGACATCCTCTTGAAATAAGTTGCACACCAAATGAGTAGGCTTTTGTATTTCTACTTTGTATTCTCCTTCTTTAATCCATCTTTTGTAAATGACCCGAATCTTCCTTTGATGAAAGACCCTATCTTGATACTTGCACTTTAATTGGGCCTTCTTAATTGGGTTTAGGGGAGTAGGTGTGGGATGATTTCCATCAGGACTTGCCCTTCAAAAATGTTTGGAAATATTACACTCACCAGAAAGATGGCTAATACTTTCTTCCGCTTCTGAACACCAACACTACGGTTCACCCTCCAACTGTCTTCTGCACCTATTGTCATCCGTCGGAAGTCCATTATTCCAGATTTTCCATATGAATAGCTTTCCATTTTGGGGAAATATCCCAATGCCAAAACCTTCTCCAAAACGAATTGTCTGATTGCATCTCATGAATCTGGTGCATGATATTTTGTCGGCTGCAAAATTTATACCGAATCTTAATCGTGTAATTTCTTGAAGGGTTGTTATACCTTTATTTTATTTTTCAAATTCATCCTTCTAACCTTCCCTATATATTGAACATTGACTATAAAAAAAAATATATGAAAACCTTGTCGTTTTCTAACTTTCAATCATACTTCCTTCTATTCGCTCAAGCTTGCACTATTAAATTCGAGATCATGAATATTCAATAAAGAACAAATATTATGAATCTTAAGATTCATTAAGAATCACTTGTGTATCCCTATAGTGAAAGCCAGTATTGTTTGCTATAAAATGTTGATGCTGACTTGCCAAAGCACTTAGAGAGGGGGAACTTATTATGTCTTCCCCTGTTAATTGGCATCTACAAGGACATTTATATTTATAATCTATAATTGGAAAAATCAACCGGTGGGTACCCTCCATTTTGTGGAAAGTATTATTAGGGGGCGACATTTTTAAAATTAATTTGGAGATACCCTATATTTTACGGCAAGTATTTTGAGGGGACATTTCGATGATATTTGACGGAATCCGGCAAGACTCTACAAAACATTACAAAATTGCCCCTCATTTAATTTGAAATGGTGAAGTTTTCTTTTTTTTTTAAAAAAAAAAATTGTCCACGGTGTTAAAGTTTAACAATTGGGTTTTCGTTCAAAATGATTCATGCGTTTGTGTTTAGGGCATTAAAATCTTGCTCGTGAATCATTTACTCCGTCAATATACAGACTCCATTTGTTTCCTTCTTGTCACTCCTTCAAATCTGAATCGGGCAGCTATCAAAGATACAAGGTCAACCATAATTGAAACCTCACTCCTTCCCTTTTAAATTCTTCACTCACTCACTCTCTTTCATCCTTTGATTCTTAGTTCAATTTGTTTATCTATGGACTCAATTATGATTCAAAGCCTTTAATTCTCTGTTCAGTGTTCACCGTTCACTTTGTATATGTGGTGCAAACCAACTGCTTGATTAAATGTCTAGCTGGTAATCAGAGCATTGCTTGTCAATGGCTGGTGTACCTTCAATTTTGCTTCAATGTATAAATTCATTCACCTTGTATTTTTTTTAACACTAAACAAGGGGTTAAATATGTTCGCTGTGCATGGTTTGGATGGAGAGTACACTTGAGCATAAGATTTGTAATGATGTAGCTGTGTGGGGTGAGTGATTTGTTGGCATTGGGGGGGGGGGGGATGTTTACATTTATATTTAACCCCTCATGGAGAGTACACTAGAACAAGGGTAAACTATGTTCAATGTTTGTACCCATTTGTTTCCATGAGGCTGCTAATATTGAATGACAAAAGCTATTACAGGATAACAGTGATGGGGACAAGATATACATGGGCTAAAATCAATACAGTAGCTAGAACTTAAGATTCACATGTGTTTGCCATATTTTGGAGGTAAAATGTAAATCATAGCTAGGTCAAAATTACCTACGCTTGTTTAAAGTTATCCGAATTTACCCAAACTTGCATTTACTAAACTTCATCCAAAGTTACCCTTACCTAAATCATTGAGCATCTGGGCTCCTCATTCAATTAGAGATATAACTAGATGCTCAAAATCCAACCAATTCTTGCATTGCAATTATTTCTCCAAAAATGAATAACAATGCTAGATCCATAATATTATTCAACAAGTTGTGGTGAGTTTATGAATGTGACCATGCAACTGAACAGGATCAGGTAATAATGGTAGTGAGTCTGGGAGTGGCTTCCCTTGGATGAAGGATGTGAACAACGCAAGGGATCTTGCTGGTTGTGAGAATGGAGCTTCACGGACTGCTCCTCTGATTGTTACTGGATGTGAACATCACTGCTATCATGTTACTAAAGCTAACAATGAACACTCCTGGTTTTAGTATTATGAATACTTCTGCAGATACCTGCATGTTGACAAAGAGAAGAGAATGTCATCTTATTTTTTTTAAATTTAAATTCAGTGTTAAGAGTAATTTCATTTATAAAAACAAAGTGTCAAACTAACTTACATGAATTTTTTTTAAATTTTTATAACAAGAGAAAGTTGCTGCCAGTTGGAATTCTTTTTTGTGACAATTGCACATACAATGATTTAAGCACTCTGAGTATATTCATATGCCGTTGTTAGGAAACATTGGATGATGTAATGCATGACTATTTGAAAGGTTTGAGCTTGTTCACTGAAAATTACAATTACAACATGATAAAAATTGAAATTAAAACATGGAAAGCCACACGTTTGTAATATGTTGTAATGTTGTTGCTGCTACAATATTTGATACAAGCAGACCCTTTACAAGACACTGTTTCCGTAATGTGTATCGGACAACTCATAATTGTTCAATTAAAGATTTCTTCCCCAACAAAGGGATACCACCAAACACAACTCACAACTGTCCAAAAAAACAAAATATATATGATGGGTAACAGAGCATACATGCTCATACTAATGTCGAAAAAAAGGACTTGTTTCTACTACTATAATGTTGCTAATATATTGCTAAGTCACGAGAAGCATGCTAACACCACCTCATCACATATTTGAAGAAATTACAATAATAACCTAATCATCTAAAAAAAGTATAACAATTCAATAATATAGCAGGCCTTTCTCATATTCAACAGGGTGCTTGGCTCCCTTGTGTTGCAGGCCATGGATTGTTGCTGCCTTGAGATGGTACTGCATAATTGGTTTCCTGGCCGATCCTTGGCTTCTTAGGGGGCCTCCCAACAGGTTTTCCAGTTTTCGATTTTCGCTTCTTCTTGTATTTGGCTATGAGTTTACCATTCACATCTCGAGGTCGCCCACATGTGGTCTTGTTGTGTCCAAGGTTTCCACATGTCTTACATCTTTTGGTGCCTTGCATAGGTCCTCCTTCAGCAATCACCCTTGATTCCTTTCTTTTGTGCTTCTCCGGTCTGCCCTTTTTTTTCAATTTAAAAGGGGGATCCAATGATGGGAGAGTGGTCTCAGGCCAGAAGCATGGGTCGGGGATGGGGTGAATGATGTTGTCATACAACATCCTATACCTGTTAAAAACCAGAGTCAATCTCAAGCACAAGATAAAAATGTCATTGTAGTCTAGCATGTATGGCAAGACATTAAAACCCATATCATTTGTATATACTTCATTTTTTTTTGGTCGTAATGTGTTTGGTAAGTTAGAGCTACTAAAAAAGAGAAAAGGGGAAAAAATAGGGAAAAAGTTAGGAAAAAATTGACCTGTGTTTGTATATTTGTTTCATGTTTTTAGCCAAAAAAATGGGGAAAAATATTAGTTATGCTAAATTTATTTTTTTTCAAGTTTTAAATTAGGAAAAACGGGGAAAAAATTATTCAAAAAAAACATAAAAATTATATTGTGGGAGTTGTATGCAAAAGGCAAACGAATTCTCTATCAATCAAACAAAAGGAGACATACCTGTCAACCAAGAACCAATCAGCACAATAATCTTCTAGATTTCTGTTCAGGTGCAAAATGCATTGAGCCGCATGCTTGCAAGGAAGCCCACTAATTTGCCACTTTCTACAATCGCAATGCCTTTGTCCTAACTTGACAGTGAACTTCGTATGCCCCTCAGTAAGCTCAAACTTCTCTCTTCCAGCTGGGACCAGATTTACGCAATTCCTAGATTCGGCCTCAATATTTTTGAGTTTTTTCATAACAAATGGAGTCACCTTGGTGTCCCAGTCAGCAGCTTTGGTGAGCCTCTTCTCAAATCTCGAGCCAATGATCTTCCTTATCTCTTCTAACATGGTCAACACTGGTTTCATCCTGTGCTTGTTGATTGCGTTGTTGAAGCTCTCAACAAAGTTATTAGTATTATCATCTACGTTCAATAACTCATCAAATTTGAATCGGGCCCAATGTTCAAGTGGCTCATTAGTTCTTAACCAGTTGTAAGCCTCCACATCTTTCTCCTTGATCTTATCCATTGCTTTTTTGAAAACGTACTCATTATATGCATTTGCTGCAACATAGAAAAAAGCATGGAACCACGGACCTGGATGAAAGTCAGGAAAGCATGACATACATATATATAAACGGAATATTTATAAAGAAAAAAAAAATCAATGTCATATAATATCCTTATACCAGGAAATAGTGATGCAAAATTTTTGTAGAAGTGCAAAACACAAATCCTCCTCGAAGCTCTTGGCATGACCCTCTTCAGGGCTGCAACAATACCCTGCATAAAAAGAAACATGGGAAGAAATTTTTGATTTTTTCATATATAGTTCAATAATAGTTAAAGTAAATGCAAAACATTTTTTATGTACCCTGTGTCTGTCTGACATGATTGTATATCGGCTGCTATCCTCCCTTGCATCTAGGGCAATTGCAAGTCCATCCAAGAATTGTGTCCATTCTTCCTCGTCTTCCTTTGGTGCCACACCATATGCCAAAGGAAATTGACCATTGTTGCCATCTAAACCCATGGCTGTGATAAGTACTCCCTTGTACGGACTTTTTAAGTGGCATGCATCAATGCCAATCAAGGGTCTACAATGAGATTTGAAGGCTGCGATAGATGATCCTAAACAAATCTGACATCTTTTGAATGTTGGATTCTTGCCAACACCCTCACCTTGCCACAGTATGAAGATTATAGATTCAGGATTGTGCTCCTTAAATACCTCCATGTACTGAGGAAGTAGCTTATATCCTTCATCATGCTTTCCTTCAACAACTTCTCTCATTATCCTCCTAGCTCGGGTACAAGTGTAATTTGGCACATCAATGCCATATCTCGTCATCATTCTATTCTGCATTGTTTTAGTATCCATGTTCCGGTTATCTCTAAACTCATCTAGAAGCTTTGAAGCAACCCATCTTGAACCTGCATTCTTATTGCGTTGATATTTTGGACACTTATAACCCTCTAGAAATGATCGTATGACAAAGGTGTTTTTATCGAGCATCCTTGATGCATGCATCTTCCACGGACACTTTCTATTGACACACCTCATAGAATACCTGGTGGCATTGTTCTTAATCTTCTTCAACTGCATACCTCTCTCCACACAATAGTCCTTCATCACTCTAAGTAGCTCCTGTTTATTAGTAAACATGTCACGCACTCTTAAAGTAATAGTACCATCCCTTCCTGCTGACCACAATCTCCCTTGGCTATATGCCTTGCCCATCTTTACTGCCACTGTGTCATCATCACCATTACAACTTTCCAAGCGCAATCTCATTTCAGTGTCATTCTCTATATCAATGTCATCCAAAGCATCAAAGTCTTCCATCTCCTCCTCGTCATCTAGTGATTCGTCACCATCACTGCTTGTTGAATTATCAGATTCATCAAAGTCACTATCTTCCTCATCACTTACACTTGAGATAGATCTCACATAGTTCTCCTGATCACTATCAAAGATATCACACTCTTCCACATGCGGTTGACATAACTCAAATACATCAAGCTCCTCCAAACCTTTCAACTCAGTTCTCATAAGACTCACATGATCTTGTGATAGGTCTACTTGGGGAGGTGGGACATGCGATGATTCAGTGGGTGAGCAAGGGGATGTAATGATGGTATTAGATAATGATGAGTAAGGGGATGTAGCGGTGGTTGTGGCAGCTGCCCTAGGTGGAGTTTTGGCTAATGATCTTGTGATTGGTTTACGAATTGGCAACTTTTTCAATTTATCCATATGTGAGTTGTTTAAGGTTGACTTCAATGCAGCCTTGGAGGAACCTAAAGTAGGAGGCATATCTTCAACAAAGGGGGTTACTATCAAATTGTTTGCCCACTGCCCCACTTGACTACCTAAGGGGTCTTCAAGATATGTTTCGGGCAGACAATTGGCTTCTACGACTTCTTTTCCATCTCGTTCCGCAACCTGTAATTGCAAAAGTTAACTAATAATTCAGGGCTAACATAGAATGATAATGACAACCATCATACTGGGGTTCATATAGAATCAAAGAAGAAATTAATAAATTATGTTATAGATGAAATTGTCAACAATCAACCTAATTAATATGGATTAAAGCCAAAGTTATGCAAAAGTCAACTAACAACAATCAACCTAATTAATATGGAATTTGGAACTTGTCTATATGGCGCAGCTGAAACTTGATATACATTATACATATGCTATAATTGAACACCTATTTGTTAATTTATTTATTTTTATGGCAGGACATTCAAAATTTGCAGGACATTCATTAATATTTGTTAATTTATTTTTATGATCTGTTCTATTGTATTAATCAAAGCCATGTCAAACTGGTTTCTACCTTGATTACTTTACCTCAATCAAAGTACTTAATGAAAAGAGCATAACAGAGTAATCAAGTTACCGCACCAAAAATACAAACTTTGAAGAAGAATTTTCGTCCAAACCACACCAATTAATGAAAAGAACAATTTAGCTTAAACCACACTCAAGATACAACACATTTTAATGTTTCCTACTTTATATGCCTCCATAAATTTACTTTGTTATTTCAATGTAATTTTTTGTTCCTGCTCATCCACATCTATCCTCTGTAGAACAATATCATAGGTATATTTATGTGACACTACCCTCTCTGTGCTGCATGTCACTGTTTCTATGTTTACATGCTCTTATGGTCCTTTCTTTGTTTAGGGTTTTCAGCTCAATCAAAGCAATTAATGATGGAATTGGTTGTCTAAGAAATAGTGCATTCTTGCTAGGAAACTATGGAATTGGCAGAACTTTACCTCAATCAAAGCAATTAATGAAAAGAGCAAAACAGAGTAATCTAGTTACCACACCAAAGATACAAACTTTGAAGAAGAATTTTTGTCCAAACCACACCAAATTAATGAAAAGAACAATTTAGCTCAGACCACACTCAAGATACAACACATTTTAATGTTGTCTTAGCCATACGTTATCTCAGTAAAACATACTGTAACAGAGATCATTACATTACCAGATTCCAACACATCTGTATATTATTGTTTGGAATTGGCATATATTAAAAAAAACAGAAGGAAATATAGGTCACAACAAGAAACAGACCATACCAAATTGCTTAATTTTTTAACAGCCGACAATTGAAACGAGTCAAACTTAAATGGACTTGTTTTGTTCGTTTGGATTCGGAACCAATACAACAACTTACCATGGTTGATCTTCTTCAGCAGGCTCCTTCAATCCCTATGTTTCGCCTTCGTCAACCACTGTCTCAATTTACTGTCGCATTGTTGAAACCCTAGACAAAGGGTTGGAGAAGTTCAACTGTCTTCAACTATTCCAGTAAAAAGCAATCATTAGTATCTCTCCTCTTTTTTTTAGGCGGATGATGCAAACAGGCTTAGCCAATTAAATGGGGGAGGGGCAGTTTTGTGATTAACTTAACCGTTTCAAATAAAAAAAGGGTAATTTGGAAATTTTCAAACAATCTCGCCGGATTATGTCAAGTTATCATTGGAACGTCCCCGTAAAATACTTACCATAAAATATAGGGTCCCTCCAAATTAATTTTAACAATATCGTCCCCCAATAATACTTTCCGCAAAATAAAGGGTACTCATGAGTCGATTTTTGCTATAATTGTATTAAAACAAAAGCTTTAGAGCAAATGCATTGTCATATGTCGCTATTTTGTAGGTTCAATGTTGGGTTTTTAACTGTCTATTTCCTAGTCGATCCCATTTCTTTTCCCTCATTTCATTAATATATTTAATTAATGGCGGGAAAATTCATAAGCTTTATAAACTCAATTAATCACCTATGAAAACTAACTGCAGAGACTATAAATTATACCTAATGTGGTTATGACTGAAGTAGATGTTGAGATGTTGAGATTACAAATAAAAATCTTTTATTGTAGGTCCACACAACTACTCTTGGAATTCAATTGCTAGATGCACATTCTTGATATTGATCGCAAGAATATGTGTCTTTATTTTGTGTATATCTATTTTGTTGTTTACCTGAGCAACAAATAAATTAAGAAAGATAGAGAACAACTCTTAATCTTTCCTAACAATAGTGCACGAAACGGCTAGGGTGGCTATCACCCCCCTGCTTGAAACAAATGGAAAAAAGGACAAAAGGAAAACTCTAGGCAACCACCCACGAAATCCTACTGTGGTAGGGGACACATATCGTGTCTTAGATAGAAACTTGTTTTCTTCTTGCAATGCGAGATACAGTCTACGTTACCCGGACACGGTCCTTGTCTCATTGATTTTTTTCCAAAAATCAATTTTGACACTTCCCAATTTTATAATAATACCATATTATTATTTGGACTATACACATATTGTTCCAAGGCACTGACTTGTGTGACTCAAGACCAAATAATATAGTTGTAATTAAATATATTTAATCACTAAGTGTAGAGATCTCTAACAAAACACATAATTACTATATTTATTTTGACAAGAATGTAAATATTTCATTACAATGGATTCCCAATTGGGAAACCTCCCCTTTTTAACCTAAAAGTACTCGCCCAATATGGGAGAGAACCTTAAATAAGAAGAAAATCGATACAATGTTCATACTTCCTAGAATTTCGTACTAAGTAAACAACTCTATACAACGAAGTTTGTTTAATCTTCTATACAATATCAACAACCCTACACATAACACCCCTATAAGCATTAACATTGGACATAAATGCAGAATAAGATAGAAGAAAGAATGCATGATAGAGGGATAATACAAAAGCCAGAAAGGGAAGTTGGGAGCAGAGGAGAGAGGAGGAAAAGAATTCATTTAAAATCTCTTTAAATTGGAAAATTAAGAGAAGATAAATGAAAAGTACATCCAGAAGCAAAACAGTGCAAAAGAACCTAAAGAAGCTTACAAACAGACTCTTTAAAGACAACATAATAGTAAGAAGATGCTTAACAAAAGGAAACTTGATGACAGTAGGAACAACAAAAAAAGGATGCAATAAATAATGTTAGCCCCAAACACAACCATCCTGAAGGAGAAGATCCACACCATTAGAACTTCATCTGGGAAGATGGGTCCGCCCCAATAAACATTTTCCTACGCTTTGCTGAATCATTTGACATGATGGTTGGCTCAATATCCTCCAGGTCCAAAAAGAAGTCATCATTATCTTCATCATTGTTACCTATCATAAAGTCATCTCCACGCACATTGATGGGAGGAGATCCAAAGGATCCAATATTATCAGGTTTAGATGGCATGTTTTCATTCAAATTAAAAAATGGAGGTCTTCGGCAATGGGTTTCGGGTGAGCAGATTTGGTCAACTGAACATTTGAGCTCACTTCATCGTTAGAGTCACAAGTAGGCATTGCCATGGCAACTTTGCCTTTTAAGTTGGCTAGATTGTTGGTGTTTGAAGCTTGGATTTTCTGAGGAGTGGGAGGGGATGGGATGATGGACTCTTTGATGGAAATCCCATGATTAGGAATCCTAGGTTTAACAGGGAAGGAACGACCCACTTTTTAGGCTCTTTTTTTTGGACCGACCCTCATCTTTAGAAACAAAAGGTTTAGCGTGGATAAAATCGTCCATTCCAACAGCTTGAAACTTCCCAACAACCACCTCAATATTGGTGGTAGAAAGGTGGTTCGAAAAAGTATCAACAGAATGTTATGAAGAACCACATAGGCCACATGATTCGAAAAGATTTTCATAAGTAATAGATTTGTTTTTTAGGCCGAAGCTGGAAGGAATCGTGACATAACCTAACACAGGTCGAGAAATATCCACATTCACACAAACTCTGGCATAAAGACATTTTGTTTTGTTTAAAGTGCGATGGTCGATCCTAACAATTTCGCCAACATTTTTGAAGATGACAGACAAGGACTTTTCACTCCAGAATTCAAGCGGAAGACAGGGTATTCTAACCCATACATCTATATTTGAGATGGATTCCGAGTATGGGTCAAAGAAAGGAACCCATTTTTTCAGCACAAGGTTGAGGCCTCTGACATGGTAAGGTCGATTGAACCAAACATAATCACGATCTTCCACATTAGCAAAACGAATAAGAACCTACCCATTCCCATTGTCAGCATATTCAACCGCACCTTTAAGGTGTTTCCAATCTACTTTGTTTTTGGCAGCGATAACAGGGATAGGAAGGTTATCACCTAGGGGTTTGGAAAGGAGACACAAGTTTCAAAGATCGTTGACTTCACAAGATTCTATAAGAGATTCAAGATCCTTAAGGTCCCAAGAGGGGTTAGATTTAGAAAGAGTTACAAGAGAGGGGGAAAGGTGGGGATTCTGGTTACCATGTGAAGATCCGGGAGGTGGATTAGGAGACTGTATTCTAGCTAAGGGGCTGATATCAGGGCTGAGATGGACCAAACCGTGTTTAACAATGTGGGCGAAAGTAGAAGAGGTTCTCCTATTTGGTTCGCTATTATGTTTATCTCCACTGGGATCCATTTCATTTGGGCTTCCAGATTTGGCATTATTGTTTGGAGTGGGAAGAGAGTTACTCTCGAAACACTTGCAGACAAGACTTGGGCATAAATAAAGGAGAGATTCTAGAACAATCAGCTATATGCAGACAAAAAGGGGCAATGATGATGTGAAACAATAAGAATAAAACTAGAATAAACAAACCCCTACGCAAAGTAGGCCTTGCAGCCCAAGGAATGAACACACTTGGGAGAGATATCGTAGATGGGATGGGGGAAGTTGCAGAGGTGAGACGCCTTGCATCGCACGCAGGATTTGCATCAAAACAATAGCCCAAAATCGCCATGTGTCTGAACCAAACAGGGAAGGGAGCATATTCAAATCGACAGATCGAATATCTCAAAGAACTCAAGAAAATCACCAGAGCACGCCATAGCTTCTTGAAAAAGTCGATAAGATCCAAATCGTCACAAGTAGACAAGCGACGCATGCTAATTTTTTTTGAAGTAAATCAATAGGATGAACATTAGGACAAAGTATAGCCACTATAGGTAGATTATCAGGGGTATAAGCATGTCTCGGGTAGATTGATATGGGAAAAGGAGTGCAGCAACAGGAAGTAGAGAATTTGGAACGGCGGAGGAAGGAGGGTGGAGAACATCCAGAAGAGGCAAGTGGAGGGCCACGAGGAATTCTATAGAGAGAGAAAGGAGAAACCCTAAGAGAGGGCTTTTTATCCCTTAATTTTCCCAAGACCTATTCAATGGGCCGGGGACGCCCCCAGGCCGACCCGACCCGGCCCAAAAAAGTGCGGGTCAAGGTCACAATTTTAGGCGGTGATCGGCCCGGCCCAAGAGTTTGTGACCCGACTAAATGCATTAAATTTTTTTTTTAAAAATCGTAGATTAGGTTTTATTTTTTGTGACCCAATCTGGCCCGCCCCAACTACCCGACTCAACACATTAACTTTTAACAAAAAAATCCTAGGTTAGGTTCTATTTTTTGTGACCCGACCCGACCGACCCGATGACCCGACTAAATACGTAAATTAAATGCGTAAATGTTTATGTTTTTTGTATATTAAGAATTTATATTATATAGTTGTCGGCCCGTTGACCCGTGGCCGTCTGATCAAGGCTCGGGCGAGTTGGGCTCCGATCCGAGCCGACTGAAGCCTCGATCCGTGACCCGACCGACCGGTCCGACTGTTGATCCTGACTAATGGTAAAGTGTGTGGATCCCATGAAATGGTGAAAAGAGATTAAATTTAGGATAGTTGGCCATTGAGCATCAAGATAATTCCATTTTTTTTCAATTTCCATTTATCTATAATATGTTAAAATTCCATTTTATTATTCATTATAAATAAAAACACGTTTGTCACTTTTGATAACCACCTTTTTCCATTTACATTTTATTCAACATTTTAAATTAGACAGAAATAGATTTTCTACGTCACTTCTATTTTATTATTCCCTTATTTTTACTTAAATCAATTCTAAATAATATTTCTAAAATCTCCATTGATCTCATCTAAACACTCATACATACTAACAATCTAATTCACTCAATATGAAAATTGTTAACCATTAATTTATTCTGTCAATATTACGTTATTAATATTCAATAGTATTTATGTAAAAAAGAATAGGTACAATTAGAGGTACAAAAACACAAAAACGGACAATTATCTTTTTACTAGATGATGGTTCTCAAGTTCTCACACTTCTTGAGTCACACATATCAGATCTAATCATCAGAGATTAAAACAAAAAACCATCATTCATTATATCTGTAAAACCCCGAGTTTTTAATTAGTGCCACCGTTAGTTCCTTTTAGCTTACCGTTGGTGTTGAGTTTAAGTTTCGAGGACGAAACTTCTTTTAAGGGGGTAATGATGTAAAACTCCGAAAAACTCAAAGATGTTGACCGTGACGTCGTTAGTATATCATGTTTGACTTCGTTATTTATTATTATTCGTTTGTGTTTATTTTTGCTAACACTTGAGCTCGTAGGATCGTGAGGGACTAACAAGGGTATATCGATAATTTCGGAGGTTTAGTATTATTAGTTTTATTCTATTTATTATTAGTATTACTATTAATATTATTGTGTTATATGAATAATTATGTGAGTATTATTTTGCTATGTGATTACTATTAATAATGTTATTATTGGTATTATTATTATTATTACTATTATTATTATTATTATTGGTTTGTTTTTAGAAAAATCAGATTTTGGTATTGGGTTGGATTAGTATTAAGAATAGTATTGTTGGGCCTTAATTAGTAGTTAGTATAAAAGGCTAATCTCCCTCTCAAAACCCTAATTTAAACCCTAACTCTAACCCTAGCCTCTCATCTCTCCCTCTCCCATCTCTCTCTCTCTGTGCAACCGGCGTCCAACACCACTGCCGCCGGACCGATGCCGCTGTCGCCACCGGGAGGCACCGGAGAACCACCCACAATCTCTCTCTCTCTCTCTCTCTCTCATCCACTGTATCTCTCAACCTTCATCTCTCTCGTGCGTCACTTCGCACCACATAGCCGTCGCCCTCTTGCCGCGGAGTCGCGATCGCCGCCGGAGTCGTCGCCGCCATGCGATCGAAGAGACAGCCAGACCTATTGCCGTTGGTTGCCACTTTTCGAAGCCGCATCCCCGACACGCGCACCACGCCGCCGACGCCGCCCCTTGACCGGCCGCCACCCAGTCGCCGGAAACCTCCCTGACTGCCCTAGCACCACCTTTGACGTAAACCCTAAATCTGTTTTGAAATCTTTTCTTTCTTTTATCCTTTAATTTATGTTTTATTATTATTATTATTATTATTATTATTATTATTATTATTATTGTTATTTCTTGATTTGGTTAATCTTGTATTTTGGGTGATTAGGGTGTAATTTTTACTAAGTTGTTACTTGTAATTAATTGTTCTTATATTGTATTATTTACTTGTAATTTTGTATAAATTATTATGTGTAATTTTATGTTCTAATTTGGTCTATTAGGGTGTGTAATAATTGTAATGAAATTGTTAATGATCGATTGCATAATATTCTTTAATTTCTTGAGAAGCATGTTAGGGTTTTAGATAACACTATTATTGTATGCACGAATCTTTAAAGTATAATTACCTAGATTAATTCTTGAATTGTTAGTTAAATATTCATATGTTCTTTAATTCTCTTAGGGTTCATTCATGTTTAGTTTCATGTTTAAATCTTGTTAAATAAGTTAGGTTGATTGAATTACTAAAGTTCGATTCTTGATTATTAATTTACGCTTCTGGATTTAATCTTGTTTAAAGCAATTGGTTGTTGGGATTCTTGATTAGTAGTTTAAATGTTTATATGTTCTTTATAGTTATTCACATGTTCTTTAAGTTCTTTCTTGTTTATTGGCTAAGAAATTCATGTTTAGGTTAGTGTTAATATTTCATGCATGCTTTTAGGGTTAGTAGAAATATTAAAGTTGATTTCATGTTCTACATTTTGGTTTTGATGATAGGAGGTTTGATGTTTGGCCTTAGTTGGATTAGGTTAATTACTTTGGACTTTAGTTACTGTTTTAAGCCCAAATTAGGAACCCGGGATCGGATTGGTGGAAGTT
Source organism: Portulaca oleracea (assembly GCA_029582165.1). NCBI lineage: Eukaryota > Viridiplantae > Streptophyta > Magnoliopsida > Caryophyllales > Portulacaceae > Portulaca > Portulaca oleracea. The sequence continues at coordinate 33,443,111 of CM055870.1, read as the reverse complement.
AGAACCGAATTTGCAAATTAAATGGAAACCGGTACCGGGACAGTTTTGATGGGGTCTAAAGATCGGGTCACCATGGTTAGTGTAGTTGTCTTTTGATCGAACCCTTTGGGCTGGAGTTTCCCTTAGATGTTAGCTTTCATAGGAATTTTACAGACCGGACTTTGGAATTTTATAAGTCGAGTTATACCCTGATTACCAGACCTAGGTCAGACCTGGACAGTTTGGAAAGATGATGGTTTTTGAGGATCTTAAAGCATGTGTTGGGTCTCGAGTTCAACTTAAGAGTTTTATTAGACATCCCAAGGTTTCCAAAAAGTCCAAAACCAGACCCATAGGATGTTGGGAAGTCAAGTTACGACCCTTTTTGTGTGGATGCTGTAATCTGTCTTGTTATGTGAAATTGTTAATAAATGTGTTGTTGATTGAAAAGGTTTATTTGGTGCTATTATGCGATTACTTGGAATGTGTTAGGTAATTTAAAGTGTAAATTCATGATTGATAGGAACCTATATGGTTCCTAGGGGAGGGTTAGTTAGAAGGTAGTTAATACTAACTTCGAAGGGCGCGTTTTGATTAGAATAATTATTCTATTTTAGGCCCGAGCTAATTCGCGTCGTTAGTGAGCTCAAGTGTGTTCGTTTTGCTGTGTAGTGAAGTTAACCAGGTAATGTCTATGCTCTAATCCCCACTGGGATGCTCTTTAAATGTGTTTTAATGTTTTCTAATATGTTTTGAGAATTGCATCCCAAAAGGGGACTTTATGTGGAAAATGTAACCATCTGCTTTGGGTAATTATTTGTAATTATTATACTTTGATTTATTGAATTGAAAAATTGAGATGGTCTTTTATTAGTGGTTTTCTTATTGGTTTTGATAACCTGGGTTGGGTTTGACTTGAGAGTTGTGAGCTGAGTTTTTGCATAAGATACTAATGATTCAAAGTGAAACATTAAGCGGGTTTCGGGGCATAACTCGAAGTTCAGGATTTGGTATCCTGCCGGGTTATAGACCAGGAGATCAGGGCTTCTTCCCTGATATAGGATAGTTGATATTTTGATGCCTGTGGTAGGCGAATTTTGATGCCTGTGGTAGGCGAATACTTTGATGCATGTGGTAAGCGAACTCTTTTGATGCCTGTGGTAGGCGAATACTTTGATGCCTGTGGTAAGCGAACTCTTTTGATGCCTGTGGTAGGCGAATACTTTGATGCCTGTGGTAGGCGACCTCTTAATGCCTGTGGTAGGCGAACTCTTGATACCTTTGGTAGGCGAATGTTTCTCTAAGGGATGTGGTATCCCGCCCGCATAATAAAATATGAATTGGTTGGGTTGAGGAAAACAGTTAAGGGTTAAAGGTTTGTGAAATGTTTTGACTTGTTCCCTCTCCCTCAAATGAATTGAAATGAACTTAACTTGTTTTTAACGTTAGAGGTAGACATTATTGAGATTTCCCCCTCATTTTGAAATGTTTTGTTTTCAGGTGAAGATCTATATGCTGGGGACGGGAATTAGAAGTGAGGACGACATGTTTAGGAGTCGTTAAATATGTTGCTTTTCTTTTCTGAGAAACTTGAAGTTAGTTTTGAGGTTTATTACTAAGTATGAGCTGTTAGTTGGTTTTGTCGTTGACAGACAGTTGTAGTTTTCTTCTCGCCTTGTATTCCTTTGGGGATACGGCAGTGACGCCCAAATAAAGAAAAAAAAGACTTCCGCTGAATTTTACCGTTAACGTTAGTTTGACTTTGACTTTTCTTTAATTGAATTTCCGGGGCGTTACAATATCAAAAGCCGCCGTCCAATTTCGAGCCATTAAATCAAGAATAAAAAACACGGTATGCAAACTAATTTCATTTGTCAAAAAAAGAAACCAACACGATATCAAGTCATTAAATCAAAAGACGATGTTGAAATGCAAAACCCCTGAAGCTTAAAATGAATAAATTAGAGGTGTAAAAATATGAACCACGAATTCCAACAGAATGAAAATGAAAAAAAAATGATGAAGAAGAAAATGAAAAAATGATGAAGAAATATATTTTTCAACAAGGTTCGTAGATTTAGAAAAAAAAAATTGGCGACATAAATCCAAAAACCACAACATAAATTCCGATTCATGTCTTATCGAGTACAATACAAACAAAAAATACTAACAAAATACTCAAGTTTTTTTCTATTTGATTTTATTACTCTACTTGCATGTATATTTATATTTTGTTTAATTATTGTAATAACCCAGTGTTAAGTAGACCCTAAGGTCGTTTAATTAAGCTAACTAATCAGGTTAACTAACCAAAGTCGCGCTTTTCTTTTCATCTAACTGTGTGTTTTGCAGGACTTGAACAGTGCAGCGACCCTCGTTTCTCCAGTGTAGTACCCTCAGTAGATACTTCTCAAATAACACTCCCGATTCTTCCTAGTAACCATAGTATTTCGATTTTTTTTGTCTAGCGATTTCTCATTCGGGTTATTCGGTTTTATTATTATTAATGTGAGTACTCATGAAAATGTTACTATTGAAGTTCTCATAGTTTAGCCTCGAAAAATTTTATTCGGGATCCCAAATTAATGGTATTGGGTTAAGGGAGAAAAAATTATAAGGAAGAGAGGTAAATTGAGAGGTTAAGTGATTGGCCTTATAAATAAATAAGCCCACCCTTCCTTCCTTTTACATTACTAATTAGTATTGTTCTTCTTTTTACACTCATTCTTATTTCACCCAAGCAGAACAATGTTTTGCTCTTTATTTCCCTTCCCATCACGATTCTCCCCTGCTTCTCTCTCTCTTGCATTCTGAAATGTTGCTGCTGTCGTCCCCCTTCTGCCAGCCACCGAGGGTCGTCGGCGCCAAAAACCGGTGATGCAGCTGCCGCCGTCGGTCGAGAGCCCAGCCGACCACCACCTCCATTTCTTTGGTTCTTGTTCTTCTTTTCTCTCTTGAAGGTATAATCTCCAAATCCTTGTTCCAAATCTGAATTCTTTCAAGTATTGGGTTAATTTGTGTTGTCTCTTGTCTTTCTAAATGTATTAGACCAAGTTTATTGTTGTGGGTTGAATTGATGATGATTTGGTTGAGAATTGAATTGGGTTAGTGTGATAGATGTATAGAATTTGGGTGGTCTTTTGGTGGATTGTAGATGGATGAAGGATTCGTTTACATGCATGTTGATCTTAAGTATAATTAAAGAGTTTTAGGGCCGTGGTTAGTTCTTTAATTGTTGTTCCAAATCTGAAAGTAATCTTAGAGTTGTTTGTAATGAGTTTTGGTTATTAAAGTGGTGAATTAGAGATGAATTTTAAGTGTATTATGATGCACATAAAGTACTCAATAAAATGCCTCATAAAAGAATGGATTATGATTGGATGAGTCTGACTTGGTTGATATTTGATGATGAATTGATGAAGGATTTTACTTGGTAAGTAAAAATATGTCAAGATTATGCCTTGCATGTATAAAATATGGTCATTGATGCAAGAATTTTGGATGTTTTTAATGCTGGAAATTGAGTATTGATGCTTAAGAAGTGATTTGGGAAAGATTAGTGTAGAATACTTTAGTTTAAGATGCATGCAATCCCAAATAAAGGGGGATTTTCAAGTATGGTTACAATCTGGAAATTCCAGGGAGTATAAAGTGTGTGTTTGACCCATTTTATGACATAAATAGGTAGCTTAAGATGTTAGTTAACACCCGATTTTTGAATCTCGGGATTTCGATAAGTATATCTCCCGTTATGGCCAAAACCGTAAACACATGAATTTGTATACGATTTCTGAGATAGGTAGGTAAATGCATGTTTTAAGACTGGTTGGAGACCTTGTTGGTTTAAGTGTTCAACATGAAAGTTGTAGAGTGTATGTCAAGCTTTCTAGAATGGTCTTTTACGCGTTCATAGGACATTGGGAGTGAAAGTTATGGACTACCGAATCACGACCAGTACTCATAGTTCTGCCCAAAAATTTTAGGGATTCTACTGTATTCATGGCCTGAATTTGTGCCTTTCCAATGTTTAAATCAGTTTAATCAACATGAAAGTTTCAGTATGTCTTTCAAGCTTTCCATAGACAACTTACACGTCCCTAACCGAGGTCTACAACCCGAGTTATGATTTTCCGAAAAACCGGTATCCATTCTTGTATGTTCTGGACAGCCTTCTGTGTTAGGGATTTTGACCCTCCTTAACCACATTTTTGACCTACATGATCAACTTGAGAGTTGTAGTACATGAGCTTAGCTTTCCACAAAGTCCTTATGCATTATGATACGATACTTGTGGGAGAAGTTATGGCCTTCCGAGTGAGCCTTAGGAAGCAAGTTTAAGTATCAAGTAATCCTATGATTGTTGTTCTTTCATAAAAATTCTCAAAAGGTCGTTGTGCCCACCTGTTCAAGTCCGTGCGGGTCCAAGTTGGTGTTTAAGTTTCAGTTGTTTAGGTACGCATATTGCGTACCTTTTCCAAGCATGTTTTGTTTTATGATGATGTTTTATGCTGATGACTTCTTGATGTTTAACTCAAGGAAAGGTTATGATTTTGTTCTTCCAATGATGAGGCCTCTTGTTATATGGTGCTAATCGCACTGAGGTACTTTCGATGTCGATGGGCATCTGTCATACGACCTGGCCAGTATATGATGAGGTCTATATATGATGAGGTCTATGATGATGATGACGACGATGTGTATGATGATTATGTTTATTTTCTTTTTCTTTGGCTATTCATGGTTTTTGTGACGTGACTGTGTTTTCTTATTTCAAAAGTTTTAACCAAGCGCGAAACAAAATGAACTATTATAGTTTACACTGTAGGGGTATGTGTACTGAGTTTAGCCAACTTATTTGTGAATTTTGTGTTTTTGCTTTAGGTGATGCCCCTAGTGCGGATAAGCTAAGAATCGGTAAGAAATCGAGTCAAAGTGAAGAGCAGAAGGTTCCTTTGTATTAAGGAAGTCATCTTTCCCCTTTAGTGTATATGTTTGATAACTTGATGTATAAGAGTCTTGAGGATATATGATCTTTGGGTTTTGGGTGTAATATATTGTCTTGGAAGATACAATAATCCTAAGTTAGTATGGTATGCATGTTGTGAGATATATTAATATGTACTTCAACTTTGGGAATGTTAAGTTGCGAACAATGTCTTGTTAGCCTTGTCCATGATCATGGATGGCGGTAATGCCTTCGGATTATAAATTCTGCTGCGCTAATCCTTGGGTTATGAAATGTTTAGTCTTGTTATGATGATTATGAATCTGGGGGCGTTACAATTATTTTTACATCTTGCACTTCCAAAATTTTATATTTTTATTAATATAATTTATTATCGTACCTTTTAATTTGTTAATCTAATTTATATTGGGAAATTGGAATTAAATAAATCAACCTTTGGGGGTGTTTTGATATAACGAACCAACCTTGAACATTAATATTAGACAAACTGACCTTAATATGTTGTTTTTCCAGCGAACCGCCACCGAGTCAAATTCGTCGGAAGTGTGACATGATGGTGGTGGAAGCTTACATGGAGGGTGTTTTAGCAAAAAAAAAAAAAAGGAAGGAACATTAATATTAGTCACTATGAGAAGCTTCCGCCAGTAAGCTTCTGCCACCACCACGTCACACTTCCGACGAGTTTGACTCGGTGACGGCTTGCTGGAAAAAATAACTTATTAAGGTTAGTTTGTCTAATATTAATGTTCAAGGTTGATTCGTTATATCAAAACACCCCCAAAGGTTGGTTTATTTAATTCCAATTTCCATTTATATTAGGTAAAATTTGTATATTTTTACATCTTGCACTTTCACATTGTTGCTGTCTCAATTGAGCTGTTGCCCTTGCGTGTTTTTAATTTTGTGTATTTTTTTATTTGAACAATTTCATTATGGGACGTTTTATTTGATAATACCATTAGTGTTTCGTTCTTTTTAATATATATCCTTTTTTATATATATTATTTTCTATCAAAATAATTATTTTATCATATACTGTGCATCGTATGGGTTTAACACTAGTAATATATTAATAGTAAAGTGACACAGAATATGAATCGAAAAAATAGTTAAAAATTAGATAAAAAAATTAATATAGGAAAACCAAATATATTTTATCTCATGTTACACTGTTTACACACGACAATGTTTAGATATTCATTTTCTTTTTACAACCCCGCTTTTTTTTTAACCCTTCATAGCATAAGAATAGAAGTGCAAATCGTGGAGCTAGCCATGGCAGTGGGGCGGAGAATCTCCGTGCCCGTCAAGGCCCAACTCTGCTCCGGGGATAAATGTCCGTTTCTGATGGGGATGGGAATGGGGATGGGGTTGAAGAATTAAATCCCCACGCAGGAACGGGGCGGCGATGGGGACAAAATTTTTTCCGTCCCCGCCCCCATTTCCCTGCTTAAGAAAATTACACACCACATATTTCCATCCTCATCCCTATACTCAATTTCTTTTAAAATACATAAATATCCTTTCTACATTAACTTTATATCTATAATGTCAGACAATTCGTAATTTTAATTAATAAAAAACTAAAAGCATATATAAATAATTTATTCTTTCTCACATTAATTCCTTATTCTCAATCCATAATTATTTTAATTTTTATTTTAATTTTATCCTCGTTAAATTCTGTTGGGTTTGAGTATCCGCTAGGGATAGCGATTGGGGGAAATTTCCCCCCACAATTAATAATGGGGCAGAAGATAGGGGTGGGGTGCCCTGACGGGGATGGGACGGGGAATAAAACCCCATGCACCCGCCCCGGCCCGAGCCTCAAACTCAAACCCTGCAGTTTTAAACCCCAGGTGGCGCCTGCTAAACGCACAGTTATCTACTTCCGTTTCATGAGCAATGGAAGCAGCTGCCGGAGGGCAACCAGTTCCTACCTTACATTCAGTCGACCTGCTTACAGAGAACATTAAACAAAGACTTCTGAAGAAAGGGGTTCAGCCAACTCCCAAAATAATCCACACTCTGCGTAAGAAACACCACCTGAAATCTCTCCGCAAATCCAAACGCCTTGCCTCTCAATTCCTTATTCAACCCCTCACTGCATCCCAGAAAGAGGCCTTATCTGAAGAATTCTACTTCAAAACCCTATGTGGAGAATACAACGAGTTCAACAGAGCCCTTGGTTCGAACTCCAAAGGCTCAAATTTGGTGGGAAAGCCATGGGAGCGATTGGGAAGAGAGAAAATGAAGGAGCTTGCAAGTGTGTATGATGGGAGGGAGCAAATTGCCGTTGGTCAATTGAAGTCTGAGCATTTGAGGGAATTGGGTATCATTTTTCAAGATAGAAAGATTGAATCTTTGTCCTCTCTTTTGGATGACCATGTTGAACTTGAAAAGGGTATGCTAGATGGTGAACATGGAAAAAGAACTCCTTTGAGGCATCGTGTGAGTGATGCTGAGGCGATTAAGATAATTGTTGACAGGTTTGTTACTGAATTTGTTCATTTATTTTTGATATTTGGGATGAATTTGTAACTCTGGTGTTTTAGGCTTAGTGCCCGTGAGATATCAGTGAAGGATTGGAAGTTTGCAAGGATTATGAAACAGTCTGGATTGCGATTTACAGAAGGTCAATTACTTAGGATTATTGGAGGGCTTGGCGATCGGGGTTCGTGGAAGCAAGCAATGGGGGTTGTGGAATGGGTGTATAACAGAAAAGAAATGAGTCTTTACAAAAGCAGGTATGCTGTTTTAAACCCTCATTAAGACTTTGCTTATTAATCGATATAGAGCTTAATTTATACAGCTGATTTTGTAAGTTTTGCCGAAATAAAAGGAATCCTACAACATGAGTGCAGGGGCATTTGGGCAACTAATGGCCTTGCATAATGGGTTTTGATGAGAACAGGTCTAAGGCTTTTTGAGTGGAAGAAGTGCATGTCGTTCTACTGCTTGGCTACAGTCACGTCGTCTACTAACCTTATATGCTAGAATTGACATTGTGCTATCTACGTGGACTGATATGGGGGTGATTGAAGAACAGTTTCTAAGTGTTTGGCTTTTAAGTTCTGAGTCACAGCATTGCTCTGCCTTCGTCTGTGTTGTAGGTTTGTCTACACAAAACTCTTGGCTGTTCTTGGGAAGGCAAGAAGGCCCCAGGAAGCTCTCCGAATCTTTAAGCAAATGCATGTAATTACAATTTTAATTTTTAGAAGAACAGTTCAATCTCTTCAAAGTCTATATAATATCTGAATAAGGTATTCACTTCAAGTGCTATTAGGGGGATTGCCACATCTATCCTGACATGGCCGCGTACCATAGCATTTCTGTTACTCTCGGTCAAGCGGGAATGGTGAGGGAGTTAGTGACTGTCATTGAATGCATGAAGGAAAAGCCTTCTAAAACAACCAAGAATATGCAGCGAAGGAACTGGGATCCCACTCTTCAACCTGATATTGTTGTATTCAATTCTGTAAGAGAAATTATCTCTGTAACAATTGAATCTACTCATTAGTCTTCTGGTGTTAACAGACTGAAGTTACATTCTGTAATGTCTTATATCTGCAGGTATTAAATGCATGTGTTCCATCTCGTCAATGGAAGGCAGTTTCATGGGTCTTTGAGCAGTTAGGGAAGGTTGGTTTGAAAGCTAATGGTGCTACATATGGACTTGCAATGGAGGTGATTGGGATTGTCTTCTCTTTATTTTTCACTCCCCTCCAGAAAAAAAAAAAAACTAAAGAAGTAAAAGAAAGGGGAAATCTTAAGAGGGGAGACAAAACACCAAGGATAGAGTTCAATGTTTATTTATCTGTGCTTAGTTCTTTGCTGAACTGTTAAAAATTTTCTGTCGTAGGTAATGCTGCACTCCAAGAAGTATCACTTAGTTCATGAGCTGTTCGAGCAAATGAAAATGAGTGGGATATCTCCAAAAGCTCTTACCTATAAAGGTAGTTAACTTTCCTCTTTCTCCCCATCTCCTATACAAGAAGCTTTAACCAGTGGACTCACTCTTCATCAATTTTATAGTTCTTGTCAGAGCATTTTGGGAGGAAGGAAAAGTTGATGAAGCTGTTCATGTAGTCCGAAAAATGGAACTAAGGGGAGTAATTGGATCTCCCAGTGTGTATTATGAACTAGCATGTTGCCTTTGCCACAAGGGAAGGTGGCAAGAAGCCATCATGGAGGTTAGCCACATACTAATTCACATTGTTTTGTGTTCATGTACACGAAGCTTCTTGTTGAGCTTTATGGGTGATATTTTACGCTTAAATTCTCCCCCACCCCCATGTTGCCTAGATCCTGATTAAGTTCTAAGACTCTTTTAAGTTTGTTGCAGGTTGAGAAGTTGAAAAAACTTGGGCATTCAAAACCTTTAACTTTTGCCTTCACTGGGATGATCTTATCATCTATGGATGGTGGACATTTCAATGATTGTGTGTCTATTTTTGAGCATATGCAAGATCACTGTGCTCCAGATATTGGGGTAATTAATGTGATGTTAAAGGTTTATGGTCAAAATGACATGTTTTTTGAGGCAAAGGAGTTGTTTGAGAAAGTTAAAAGATCAATGAGCGCAGATGGACATTGTTTGGGTGATGGTGAAACTCTTCTTGCTCCAAATCGATATACATATGGTTCAATGCTTGAAACATCTGGCCATGCACAACAATGGGAATACTTTGATTATGTATACAAGGAAATGTGTATCGCTGGATACCAGCTTGATCAAGGAAAACATGCAGCAGTACTTGTAGAGGCATCCAAAGCGGGCAAGGTAAAGGCATTTAACTATTGATCACAAACCCTAATGGAACAACTAAATTTTTATCTTACTTTTTTCAACTTTTCAACTCCTTGGGCAGTGGCATTTGCTGGAGCATGCCTTTGACACAATTTTGGAGGCTGGAGAAATCCCGCATCCAGCACTGTTCTCTGAAATGGTCTGTCAGGCCATGATCCAGGAAGATTATGAAAAGGCAGCTACTATTATTAGCGTTATGAGTCTTGCCCCATTTAGATTGAATGTGAAAGATTGGGAAAGTCTTTTTAAGAACAAAGACAGGATCACTGATGAACACCTTAAGAAACTATCTGAGATGCTTTGCGATCATGAGATGTCAGAGGGTTCTACTGCTTCTGAACTGCGTAAAGCACTGAACTCGATCTATAGATGTGTTCCATCTGATGCTCCGAGTATTGTGGAGCAAGGAGAGCACGAAGAGGACTTTGATTGTGATAATATCAATTTCGATCAATCAGATGTTGGGTGGGTTGGTGAGGATGACCTATTCTCCTCTCAAGATCATGATTCTAACGAGGATTACACAGTTAGCTCATTCAACGAGTCTAGTTTTATTGATGAGTCTTTGGATGAATCTGCTGATTACTTGGATGAGGACTCCTTACGTGTACTTCTGCATATTCACAATGCTTCTGACGAAGCACAACCACAGGAAGTTCCCTGTGAACAAGTAGATGAGGAATGTTTACCTTCAGCACATGATATATTGCAATCTTGGAAGCAAATGAGGAACAGAGATTTTGACTGATTGGCAGCCATTAATCTCTGTTCTTTGCCTTTCTTTTTTATTATGTCTTGTTCTTTTTTTCATTCCCTCTTTTTCTGCTTTTCTATTTTTATTTTTTTGGGGGAGGGGGTGTTGGATGTATAAAGTTGTCTATTGGCGGACTTTACATTGTTGCCTCGCGGGTGTACGGGTATGTATTCCTGTTGTTTTCAGAAGGTCTGACAAAACATATCTGAAATCCAATTCGACCCGCCCGAATCCGAACCTAAATGTGGGATTTCAGTCTTTACTCGAAACCTGGATCAAACCGATTTGAACCGCAACTCGGAAGTCAACTGAATCGGGAAGGCATTAGAAATAATATGAACTGACCCGAAGCTGAACTAAGTCAATGCTAAATCAGCTAAACCTGGATCCAAAATGGCCCAAACTGAATTTGTCCGACCTGAAGCACACTTGAACCGAATTAGAACCAACTTGATTTACACCCAAATCAAAATATACCTGATTTGGAGTAGTCATTAGGAAAATTTGAAATTGAATAAATATAAGTTGAACGGTTAAACATTAGAGCTCATATGCTTTTACTTTTACTTTTGAAAGAAAATTTTAATACTAATAAATATTAATTAAGTTAAACGCATGGGTTGTTGTGTCAATTGTCATACACGATAGGCCATTTGTTATCGTTAGGGGTGGCAATGGATATTGGATCTGATCCATATTGATGGATTCGATCCATATTAAAGGATCTAGATTCATTGATTTGGGATTCAATGATCCTAAAATTGAATCTGGGTCCTAAATTAATATTTATTGGATCTTGAGATCCATATTCATTTAGGATCCATGAGATTCATTTAACTCCCGATAACCCATAGATTCACTTGAATTTCACCAATAAACCTTAGGGTGTGTTTGATTGTAAAGAAAATGACCATTAAGGAAATGATTTTCCAAGGGAAATGATTTTCCAAGGAAAACAACATTTCATGTCAAATTTCTCTTGTTTGATAGGAGATAAATCGTTTATCAGAAAATAACGATATTTGTCGACATAAGTAGCAATATATGTTAAAAATGAAAATATTTGGAACTCGAAATTCATATTGATCTTTTTTCGCTCCATCGTATCATATCATAAAGTTTAATTCGAAAAGCTAAATTTGAATTTTACTTTAAAGTTTCGGTTAATTTTAGCCGTAAAAAATGTTGATATATGTGCGATAAATGTTATCAGATAAAAATATTTTGAGCTCAAAATTCAAATTTAACATTTTCCTAATCAATTATATCGTATTGTAAAATTTCAAGTCCACTCGATGAAATTTAATTTTGCTCTTAAGTTTCAGTAAGATATAATAGCAATAACAAAAAATGTCGATATAGGTAATGATATATGTTATAAATGAAAATATTAGGAGCTTAAAATTCATATTTGAGCTTTTTTTAATCAATTATATCGTATTCTAAAGCTTCGAGAAAAAACGATGAAATTGAAGTTTGCTCTTAAATTGTAGTCATATTTAATAGCAAAAAACGTTGACAAAAGTGGCAGTATATATTACAAATGAAAATATTTGGAGCTCAAATGTCATATTAGATTTTTTTTTACTCCATACTATCATATCATAAAATTTCGAATCAAACAGTTAAATTTGAATCTTTTTAAGTTTCAATTAGTTTTAGTGACAAAAATTGTTGGTATATGTCGTAATAAATGTTATTAGATAAAAATATTTTCAGCTAAAGAGTTTATATTTGAGATTTTTTCAATCAATTCTATGTATCACAAAATTTCAAGCCATATAGTTGAACTTGAATTTCGCCTTAAATTTCATATAAATTTAGCAGTTAAAATGCTAACTTCGTGAATATTGTTATTTCTTTTCCTCTTTTTACTTGAATAGAATATGTAAATATTCTTGCATTATTTTCTAAATATTCACTCATCCCATCTATCATATTACAAAAGAACATAGAGAAAGACCTAGTTAAATTGTTCGATTGATCATCCCACATCAGCCCTTGATCAAAGTTCCTCACATAAAGGTTCATTCAATTTAATTTGCAAGAGATGAATCTAATTGAGATTCATTAAGGATTCATGGATCCAATTGAATTTAAACAATCAGAATCCAATGAATCTGGATCGAATCTTGATACGGATTCATATAATTCAAATTGAATATGAATCTCGACGAATCTGATCCAGATTCGACCCATCACCATCCCTAGTTATCATTATTTATTTTGACTTCAATAGATGTAATAGTTAATATTATTTTGGATGAATTCCATATAGTATAGTACAAGCTAATGATTCATACACCTTACATTACGTAATTATGCAATTAATATTTGCTCAAAATTTGAAATTTGCATTTTAGAAATAAATAAATTTTAACATAATACGATAGCAACTCGATCTGAAACCAATCCGACCTGAAAGCAGTTCGACCTTAGATTCACCAGAAAACAAGCAACCAAATCAACTCCATCCGAAGTTGACCTGATCCGACTCAACCCAACCCGGTAAAAGGTTTAACTGACTCTAATTCGGAGATTCCGATCCGATTAAACCCAATTTGAACTGTCCAAGGTCAATATGGAGTCAAACCGAACCCGGGCCTCGTCCGAACCGAGCCCGAAGTCACCCGATCCGACACATCCGATTGCTAGGTCTATTTCCATACTGTACAGTACAAACTAATTAATCATACACCATACATTATGTAATTATGCAATTAATATTTGCTCAAAATTTGAAAATTGACAGTTTAGTAATAAATAAATTTTAACATAATACGATAACAACTCCATTTGAAACCAATCCGACCCGAAAGCAATTCGACCTTGGATTCTCCAGAAAACACGCAAATGAATCAACCCGATTCGAAATTGGCCTAATCCGACTTAACCCAACACGGGAAAAGGTTTTACTGACTCTAACCCGAAGATCCTGATCCGATTAAACCTTATTCGAGCCGGCCAAGGTCCATCCAGAGTCAAACCGAACCCGAACCCATCTAAACCAAACACGATCTGGACCGAAGCACGACTGATCATAACAAACCTAGACTCGAAGTCACTCGATCTGAACCCGATCAGACATATCCGATTGCCAAGTCTAATTTCCATATAGTACAGTAGAAACTAATGAATCATACACCGTAACTTATATAATTATGCAATTAATATTTTTGCTCAAAATTTGAAAAATGGCATTTTAGTGATAAATAAATTTTAACATAATACGATAGCAACTCGACCCAAAAGCAATCCGACCTTGAATTCACTCGAAATCAAGCAGCCGAATCAACCTGATCCGAATCAACTCAACCCGGGAAAAGATTCAACCGACTGTAACTCGAATATCCCGATCCAGTTAAACTCGATCTGAACCGGCCAAGGTCCATCCGGGAGTCAAATCGAACTCGGACCACGTTTGAACCGACCCCGATCTGGAGCAAGGATGATCCAAACAAACCTGAAACCCAAGCCACCCGATTCGAACTAGATCCGAACACATCCGGTTGCCAAGTCTTGTTATAAGTAGATGCGCATATTATTTGAGACGTATATGCAGTTTTGGCTGAGTGGTCTGGTGGACAATTGGTACTCAAATGGTTGCAAGTTTGAGTACTGTTTAGCTGTAGCATAATGCGCGTGTAATTGTAGTATCTACAAGGAGTTGGGGCTTTCGAACCTAAGAATCTAACGAGCTCTCACCTCTAGGCTTAATATTCAAGGTTTTCCGTGTTTGGTAATCTACTAAACTAAAGATCAAAAGAAAAGTTGCAATTAAAAGGGAAAAGAGCTTGGGGGTATTACCGGGCTCTCAATGAGAGAAAACAAGTCGGTGAAGAGGTTTAGGGGCGATTCATAGGCAAGCTATTCAACACGGGAATTAGGGGAATGAATTAGCATCAAATCCCTCTTGCCAGAGTTAAGATTCGATACTTAATCTCTAGACTCCACCACTATTCCCATAGGGATGTTTTCTAGATAGCATGATGGCCTAATTCTCCAAATCGGACACTAGTCACACGCCAATGTATATTAGTGGCCAATTAATCCATCCATAACCCTCCAATTTGATGTTGAGAGATACTCTATAACCTCCTGACACCAAGAGTATCGACATCTAATGGAGAGGTGTAGTAAGAAGTGTTAAAAAATTCACCGAATCATCCGAAAACCCAACCTAACCTAAACATGGATCTCGTAGTGTTAAGGATGATCGGTATTTGGTTATCAAGTGTGGGATTGCTAGGATAACTAGCATCAATTTTCTTCTCCTGAGTGGTAAATTGATGCATACTTCCCGAAGTCCGTCATCACTTTCGCATATGACGACCTTTGATAGTATTCGAACACAATCCAAACTACTCTGATCCAAAATCCCTCTTGCCAGAGTTAGAACTAGGAACCAATTACTCCGCTCTAAATTCGCAACTCGATGTTTGGGAGAGGATTCATAACCTCGTGGCACCAAAATACCCCAACATCTAGGGAGAAACACTTAATTACCTCATTTATCACCCCAATCCTACTAATTCAAGCCTAATCTCCCTTTAGGTTTAGGGGCCCTAATTACCCCCTACCCTAGAGGAACTAACAACACATACTCACAACTACCACTAATTCAACAATCAAAGTAAAGTTCAACATGATTATATCAAAACTAACACAACAATGCTAATCAAACTAATTAAAATCATGAATCAAGATAATCAAGCAAATAATTAAACTAACTAAAACTGAAATTAAGAGAGAACAAGAAGAACTTACTAGAATTTGACATTAATTATCCTCCAAGAGTAAAGAAACAATAAAAAATGAATCTTAAATTGAGAAAAACCCTAATTTAATCCTACCTAAAACTAAGAGCTAAAAATCTAACACTAAACTTAAGACCTAATAATGAAAAGCTTGTTGGGAAATAATCGAGTCCCACTATATATACAATGGAGGAAAGGGGTCAAAACTCAGTCGTCTTGGCCCCGAAATTAAGTCGACAAAAACAGGGCGTCACGGCCGTGAGGTATGTTATGTCTATAACCCATAACTCTCCTCTCTAATGTGCCACGACCGTGAGGGCATGTGTCACAGCCGTGACACACCTTCTGTTCTGGAGCTGCTCTATATCTCTAGTTGTCACGACCATAAGGCATCTCTTGTCTTGAACCCTGATTTCTTCTTTGACGTGTCACGACCGTGATCGACCTATGTCACGACTGTGACATCCCTGCCCACGGGGCCAAGGGATTCCAGCTTAGCTGGTCTTGGGAGGCATTGGTCACGCCCGTGACACCATGGATCACAGTCGTGAGGCTCGTGCTGGGTTCTCTTAAGTCTTCTTGTGGCCAAGGCTTGGCCATCCACCTTCTCGGGTCGGGTTTTCTGGGGATTTGCATTAGGATCCCGATCCTTCTTCAAATCGTCCCGATTTTTGCCTCTTTTTGCTTTCTTTTCCTCTACATGCATATTATTGCCAAAGAAACCTAAGAAGGAAGAAAAGTAACGTAAAATCACTATAATTATTTGCGGAACCGAGGAAAATGTCAAGGGAAAAGAATTCATTTAGGCTCAAAACCGAGCCTAAACAAGTACTCTATTTGGTGAACAATTGGTATTCAAATGGTTGCAAGTTTGAGTACTCTGACGTTCATTCTTCATGTTTAATTACATTCTTAATTACTCATTTTTTTTAATTCTACCAACTTTTTTCACATTATTTTTTTGAGAAAACTCGGCCCGAGAAGGTGGAAAGCTGAGCCTTCAACTCTAAGGGGCCACTATAGGATCCTAACTACCCGATGGATCCGAGTTAGGATCTCGATATTAACAACCTTGTTCCAGCTGCCGTTAAAAGAGCGCTGACACCCCTCTTCCGGTCGTCGTTGTAATGAGCACCAACACATTTCCAACTGTCATTAAAAGATCACTGACATCCACCTTCCGGTCGCCATTAAAAGAGCTAGCACCGACACCTTTCCCGCTGTCGTTAAAAGAGTGCTAACACCCAACTTTCGCCGTTCAAAGAGCACTAACACCTTTCCAGCTGCCATTAAAAGAGCGTCGTCATCCACCTTCCAGTCGCCATTAATAGAGCACCGACACCTTTCCAGCAACCGCTGAAAGAGCGCTGACATCCATCTTCCGACCGCCGTTAAAAGAGCACCGACACCTTTTCAGCTGCCATAAAATAGTGCTGGCATCCATCTTCCGGTTTCCGTTAAAAGAGCACCCACACAGTTCCAACTGTTGTTAAAAGAGCACTGACATCCATCTTCCGGTCGCCGATAAAAGAGCACCGACACTATCCATCATTAGGAGAAGGAAACAACTCTTCAGGCTACTTTGACCTTCGTCTTATTCGGACTCGAACAAAGTGGGGGCTCACTATAGACATCGGATTTCGTACCATGAAAATCCATCGACAAAAGTCGAGTACCAAAAAAAAAGGGGGAAATCAGAATTTGGGCCTAGAACAAGCTGCCAAGGCCATATGGCCTTGGTTGACCCAGGAACTAGGCCCATCGTAGAGAAGGCCCATGAAAGCTGTCATGGCCGCATGGCCTACGCTGTTTCAAAATCGGTTTCCCGCCTTGCCAAGTCACCGATCCGTGTGACTAGTCGCTATTGGCCGCATGGCTTACGCTGGTCAAATCAAATTTTCGCGCTTCTTGTCTACCAGCTGATCCCGTGATCTTTTTCATGGCGCCTTTGACTCATGCAGAGTCAAAGGGCATGCGACCATGGTGTTGATTAGGTGCATGAAATAGGGATCATGCCCCCCTCCTTCCATGATCATACCCCTCTCTACCATCTATAAATACCCCCTCATTTCATCACCGAATTCACCAACAACTATCATCAACAATCCTCTCCCATTCCTCTTTCAAATTCCTCTCCTATTCTCATACAAAAGGTCCCGAAGTTATCGCGGTATCAAAATTCGCAGCTACTCGACGCACCCGTCTTGGCTCTCTACCTTCTCCATAGCACTTGTGATCAAGCAAGGTTTGGTCATTTGTTTGGTTGTCATTTCATAACCATGTAATTATATTATTAATCATCTTTGTATATTATTTTGTAAATTAACACCATAATTGTATGATGAGAATATAATATTGTAAAATTTATCAAACGTTTCCCCGCTCTCTTTCATTTCAAAGTCGATTTTAGTAGAGTATGTTTTTACAACAGGTGAATCCGAGAGTTCTTTAATTCTCGGATTAGTAACCTTACCCGCGAGCTCGGAATTCGGGTTCGTAAATCGGAGTTTATTTATTCTTGTTGGTTCGTTGATTTCCTTAAATAAATTGGCGACTCCTTTTGCACTTTAATCTGTATAACTCACCTCTTGTGTTCATCATTTCAGTTTAACCATGATTAATCAATATCTTCCCCAACATCTATATTGAGAAGCCAACCCAAGAGAAATGGCAAATGGGAGTAGAACCCAGCCAAGGCCATGCGACCATGGCTGATTTCTATCCCCTTTCTCTAGGGCTGGGCACCAGTGGATCCCTGGCTTGACCCCTTCCATGGCCGCATGGCCTAGGTGTCAGTTTAGTGACCCAGTGCACCTTCTGGCCGCAATCTGGATCCGAGCTTGATAGGCCTCACGTGCACAGTGTACAATGTAAAATATCAAAGTTGTTCTCTCAGGGACTTGTTCAACTACGCACTAAACTATCTCACTACAAAGGATGCTAGGTTGTCCAAAGTGTTTATCTGTTTATAAGATATTAAACTCAAATTAGAAAAGCGATACAGTTTAAGAGTTGTAACAGATAATTAAGAGAGTTTAGGGGAGTCCACTCTAGTTAATTAATCGACTAGGAGCTAATTCCAGTGCATTGTAATAATATTGATAATGTCGAGGTCTACAATCATTCTAAAGCCTATCACAGCAACTTTTCAATCCGAGGTGAGTTGCAGTGACTAAACTAAACAACTATTTTCACAGCAATTTAATTCAATCAAAGATAAGAACGAATTATAACACGACCCTAAGCATGAACCCATTATTTCTAACTGTGTTCTCTGCCTATTCAATCTTCGTTTATCCATTTCAAAATAATAATATTTCGATCCGATGTTAAGAATCTAAACCAAGTAAGAGGTGATCAATCAATTACTATGACATACGAAACACGAAGATTAAACAACTGTATTAAAACCTAAAACCGAAATCACACACCATAAATCAATCAAGAAACATCGAGTTTATCCCCTAAACAATGAGACTAACTAATCATGATAATTAAACCTAGGAAAGAAAATACAAAATCTGAATTGTGAAACATAATAAAAATATAAAATAAACCGAATATCTGAGTCGTCGAATTTGATCTCATCGTGTCACCCAAATCGATCTCCTTCTCCTCCTCTTCTATTCCTAATCTGCTAGAAAACTCCCGAAGGGAGGAAAATACCAATAAAACCTAATACTAGAAGCGTGAATAATAATAGGTAGAATAATGAATGCCCTAATGTTATGCGGCAGAGTTTGTGATGGAGGACAATCTACAACAGCAGTGTTAGCCGAGACAGCAAGGACAGAAGAGAGGACTTTCCATCCTGAGGTCCTTAGCAGGTCCTTCAATCAAAGAGACTTAGCTGGGAATTCAGGAGGGATCAAGTCCTTCCTGCAGCAAGTATGAAGTATTTTGGTCAACAGGTCCTTGGGTAATTTTGAAGCATTTAAAGGCAGTAAGATGATCACCCCAGGATCTTGTGAAGGAGGCAGCCTTGGCCTTAGAACATAAGTCCAGTTGGTGCAATTCGACCTTGGCAGAACCCCAACCTGTGAAATCAGGGTTCATGTCTCATTCAAGGTCTATTATAAGCTGCAGAACATAAGGCAATGGCATTTGATGGTTGTCCTGTGTTCCTAAGGTCATTTACTACTACTGTTCGAAGAGTGCAGGTGACTGATGTCCTTGGGCATTTTCTACAGCAAGTTGGTTCATGAATACAGGCAGCAGGTAGTGTTAGCACTTTCAGCAGCATTAAGATCGTTTGGTTCATTTTCATTCTAGTAATCGAATGTCCTTTAGGTGCTAATATTACCAGCATCCCAGCAGCCATGATGAAGATTATAATAAGCCTAGTGGAAGCATGACTAAGGCTCGATATGCAGCTGCTGGCATTTCCAGCTCCAGCCAGCCATATTTATATTTTCTTTTACTGTTTTCTTTGCTTAATCTGATGTAATTATGTATTAGATAGCTTGTTTATGTATCTTAAGATAGTTTAGCAGTAGATTAGAGGGTTCCTAATGCTTAAGAAAGCCTTAATCAGTCGGTACAGCCAGCTATTTGCTGAAAGTAGCAATATAAGCAGCTCTGATTGTATTTTGCAAATCAACTTTAAGTGAATGAAGAAGAAACCAGTCGAGCTTGCTCCTGTAGGTTTGTGAGTGCCTTTAAAACTCTCCATTGTTTCTACTTGTCTGTAACTAAGCTTTGGCAAGCTTAGAAGGTGTTAAGTAGAGCTCGGTTTATGCTATTGGTGGTGTTATGTATCGGTGGTATGAGCTGAGTTTGCCCTTGTGCTTCTTGCTGTGGTGTGGTCTGTATCAGTAAGAGACACATGTTTTCTATCTTTCCTTTATTTGTTTTTCGTTCCTTAATGCTATTCCATCCCTAGGAAGAGCTTAAGTTGAACAGAACAGGACAGTAAAGGTCCTTGGTGTAGTTCAGGCCAGTGCACTCTGATTTCCTTTGGTTTGCACATACATCAGCTTTGGTATCAGAGCTGTGTGACTTTCTTGGTGAGCTTCTTGCTGGTTACATGATGTCTTCTAGTAGAACTGCCGAGGAAGTGGCTGAACAAGCTCTTAAGAAGAAGGCTGAGTTGGAGAAACAGGTACAATATTTGAGAGATCAGCTGAAGAACTATTTGTATTTGAAGAAGCAGAATTTTAAGGAAGACTCTGAATATGAAGAAGAAGGGAGTACTGATGGAAATCAGCCCACGCTTATTCCCCTAGGCCCAATCAAGAAGGCCCAATTAAAGGTCCATCATACACATAGGGTCCTTCATCAAAGGACTTCGACTCATACAGGGCCAACAGGGCATATTTGGTTCAACTACATCAAATGGGCCAACGAAGAAAGGTACAAAGTTGAACTACGAAGGCCCATTCATATGGTGTGTAGCTTATTTCAAGAGGATGTCCAAACATCCTAGAAGATGGGCCAAGGTCACGCCAAGCCCAAAACACCAAGGTTACACGTCCAAGTCAAGTTTACAAGCCCAATTTTATGATCTTGATTTTTGGATGTAATTTAATTATTTTAGCTTAATTAGTTTTTGGTGTGTTTATTTTAATTAGGCTAGAATAGTCGTGTGATTTAATTTCTAGTTAGGAATTGGCTAATTTTGTAACTAATCCAATCCGGATTAGGAAAGCCAAGATAATTAGGATAAGGTTTGTTACAACCAACTCCCCCTAGGATAAGGAATCCTAATCCAAGGAGGAGTAGAATAGATTAGGCATCTAGTAGTAGAACTCTTTGGCTTACACGCCAAGTTGGAGAGTTCTAGTCCCTTCAGGACCCTCATAGTATAAATAGGGATGTAGCCTCTCAAGGCATTCAACGAAATTCAATTCAATTCAGAAATATGAAACCCCTTAAGCTTTTAGCTTTCCCTCGAGTGTTTGGATAAACTCTCACCCCTTTTCTTCTATTGTATCTTGGTCTGGCACCCAAGTGGTTAGGAAGAGCTTGATCCTAGGTTGCGGTCTAGATCAAGTTAGCCCTAGGTTGTCCTTTTTGTGGATTCAATTAGGAAACCTAGATCTATCCGTTCTTACCTTTCTATCAATATAGTTAAGGTAATTACATTGTGAGCTTTCTGTCAATACAGTTAAGTCACATTCAACCCTCTATCCTCCCCCTCATCCCAACACCACCTCCACCTCCTCAAAACCCCCCCCACAAATCGTCACCCTTCCCCTCTCTCCAACGTCACCCCTCTTTTCCCTCTCTCTCTCCATAACAACCTTCTCTCTCCTCCAACAACCTAACAACCTCACACTCTCTCTCACATCAAACGCCAACTTTCTCTCTCTCCCCTCTTCTTATCTCACGCCAACCTCCCTCTCTCTTCCCCATCCCAACGTCAATCCCCTCCTAACCTCCATACAAGATTCCTCTCATTCATCCCCTTCCTGTTCAAGATTCAATCTTTCTTGAATCTTGAAACCACAAAAGCCCTCTCGGCAAAACATCCTCCACAAAGAACCCTAATTCACGAGAACCTTCGCCTTCTCTCTCCCTAATCTCGTGAACCATCCCCCCCTTCTATTGTTTGGTTACACGTGTTTCATGTATTATCGAAATCAAGAACCCTTCTTGATCCGGTAATACATCAAGTACCTACTCTAGTAATCCTTTTGGTGAAGAAGAGGGTCCTAGTGAGAGTAAGAAAGTCAGAACTAGGCAAAGGAAGGCTGGAATGGATGACAAGTTAGATTTCAAGGTGGCAATTCCTGAATTTGAAGGTCAGTTGGACACTGAGGTGTTCTTAGACTGGCTACAGACTGTGGAAAGGGTTTTTGATCTGAAGGAGGTTTCTGAAGAGAAGAAGGTCAAGCTTATTGCTTTGAAACTGAAGAAACATGCTTCTATCTGGTGGTCTAATTTGCAGAAAAGAAGAGTAGAAAAGGGAAAAGAGAAAGTTAAGACTTGGGAACATATGAGGGAAAAGCTGAAATCTAAGTTCTTGCCTGTGAACTACCTTAAGGAGAATTATGAGAAAATGCAACATTTGGTGCAAGGCAGTAAGTCTATGGAAGAATACACAAAGGAGTTTGAGCATCTTTTGTGGAGGTGTGATCTCAAGGAGAATGAAACTCAAGTTCTGGTGAGATTTCTAGCAGGATTGAATGAAGGCATTAGGAATGTGGTGGAACTGCATCCCTACACTAGTTTGGATGAGCTTAGTTCTTTGGCTCACAAGGTAAAACTGCAAAGGAGGTCCAGAGGAAAGGAGTTTGCTGTGAAAACCCCCTATAAACCTCAACCTAAGCCCCTTACCTATCCCAGAACCTACACCACAACCCAAAGAACCCCCTTTACCCCAAGATATCCCACAAAACAACCTAACCCTTCACAAAAACAACCCCCAGCTCCTTAAAGAACCCCAAACCCCATTACTACTGATAACAGGAGATGTTTCAGATGTCAAGGACTAGGGCACATAGCTTCAGAATGTCCTAATAAAAGAGTGGTGACCTTGGCTGATTACCAAGCTTCATGGTTTATTGAGCCTGAAGTTGAGGAGGAAGAGGAAGTACATCCAGAAGGAGAGTTACCTGATCCAGTGTATGATGAGGTCGAGGAAGGTCCTGATGAAGGAGAGTTATTGGTGATAAGGAGAGCCCTTAACAATTCTTTTGTGGAGACAGGACAGGAACAAAGAGAAGCCTTATTTCATACAAGATCCAGTGTGAAAGGAAAATTCTGCTCGATCATTGTGGATGGTGGCAGCTGTACAAATGCAGCTTCACAGGAAATGGTGGAGAAGTTGCAGCTGGAGACTTCATCACATCCAGCACCCTATTCTATTCAGTGGCTGAATTCTAGCAGAGGTATCCCTATTACAGAAAGGTGTTTGGTGAGTTTTTTAGTAGGCAAATCATATCATGATTCTGTTTGGTGTGATGTCTTGCCTATGGATGCATGTCATTTGTTGTTGGGAAGGCCTTGGATGTTTGATAGGTCTGTGCAACATGATGGTAGAGCTAATACTTATACCTTGGTGGTGAACCACAAGAAAATAACCTTAACCCCACTCAAACATACCCAGCCCACAAAGAACCTTTACTTTGAGCCTACCCTTGATCTTTTGCTAGTTGCTGAGCATCATGAGTTTAGTGCTTGTAAGGATCTCATCCTATTATCCTTCGATGAACCATAAACCCCAAAAAATGACCATCCCCTACTTGTCCCACTCCTGGAAGAGTATGCATTTTTATTTCCAGAGGAGATGCCTCCAGGATTGCCCCCTAAAAGAGACATCCAACACAAGATTGATCTAGTCCCAGGATCAGTCTTGCCAAACAAACCTGCTTACAGGATGGCTCCAGCAGAAACTGCAGAGATTCAAAGGCAAGTGGATGATCTTCTTAGCAAGGGAATGATCAGGGAGAGCCCAAGTCCATGTGCACTACTTGCTCTGTTGGTTCCTAAGAAAGATGGTAGTCAAAGAATGTGTATGGATTGCAGAGCTATAAATAAAATCACAATTAAGTACAGGTTTCCAATACCTAGACTTGAAGATCTTCTTGATGAACTCCATGGGTCTCAGGTGTTTTCCAAGATAGATTTGAGAAGTGGTTATTATCAAATCAGAATCTATGAAGGTGATGAATGGAAGACAACATTCAAAACAAAGGGAGGTCTGTTTGAATGGCTTGTAATGCCCTTTGGTCTCACAAATGCTCCTTCTACATTCATGAGGCTTATGAACCAGGTACCGAAGCCTTTGATTGGAAGTTGTGTAGTTGTTTATTTTGATGATATTTTGGTTTATAGTAAGACAGAGGCAGAGCATCAACAGCATTTGAAACAAGTGATGGATATTCTGTCTAAGGAGAAGCTTTATGGAAATTTGAAGAAATGTCAGTTCTTTACAGACCAAGTTATTTTTCTTGGTTATATTGTATCTGCTGATGGCATTCAAGTTGATCAAGAGAAAATCAAGGCCATCCAAGAGTGGCCTACCCCCAGTTCTATTCAGCAAGTAAGAAGCTTCCATGGGTTAGCTTCATTTTACAGAAGATTTGTTAGAAATTTCAGTACTATTATGGCACCCATGACTGAAGTTATCAAAGGGAAGTCTTTTCATTGGACTCCAGCAGCACAAAGGTCCTTTGAACAGATCAAAGAGAAGCTGACAATGCACGCTTCTTGCTTTACCTAGCTTTTCTAAGATCTTTGAAGTCGAGTGTGATGCCTCAGGAGTTGGCATATGAGCTGTCTTATCTCAAGAAGGCAGGCCTATAGCTTACTTCAGTGAGAAACTGAATGAAGCAAAGAAGAAGTACAACACTTATGATAAGGAATTTTATGCAATTATTCGAGCTCTTGAGCATTGGAGGCATTATTTGGTTGGAGGAGAATTTATTCTGCATAGTGATCATGAAGCTCTGAAATATATTCAAGGACAACACAAGCTTAATCCCAGACATGCTAAATGGGTCGAGTTTATGCAGTCTTTTCATTTCATGATCCACTATAAGTCAGGCAATATGAACAAGGGAGCTGATGCACTTTCCAGAAGGTTTTTCTTATTGCACATCCTGGATTCCAGAATCCTAGGATTTGAGCAGCTGAAGGTCCTTTATGCTACAGATAATGATTTCAAGGACAAGTTTCAGGCTTGTCAACAACATCCTCAGGGTCTGTACCATACATATCAAGGATTTTAATTTAAAGGCAGCAGATTATGTATTCCTAGAAGCAGTATAAGGGAATTATTAATCTCAGAAGTGCATGGAGGAGGATTAGCAGGACACTTTGGCATAGAGAAGACATTGCTTATGATCAAAGAACATTATTTCTGGCCAAAGATGGGAAGAGATGTAGAGCATTTGGTCAAGAGATGCAGCATATGCCAATTATCCAAGAGTCAAAGTCTACCTCAAGGACTTTATACCCCCTTGCCAGTTCCTAAAGGTCCCTGGGAAGATGTTAGTCTTGATTTCATTGTGGGACTTCCAAGAACTCAGCGAGGTAAAGACTCTATTATGGTTGTTGTTTGTAGATTCTCAAAAATGGCTCATTTTGTTGCTTGTAATACTACCTATGATGCTGTTAAAGTTGCTGATTTATATTTTCAAGAAGTAGTCAAGTTACATGGTATTCCTAGGTCTATGGTTTCAGACAGGGACACCAAGTTCCTTAGCCATTTCTGGGTTACATTATGGAAGAAGATGGGAACTCAACTCAAGTTTAGTACTACCTGTCATCCCCAAACAGATGGTCAGACTGAGGTTACTAACAGAACCTTAGGTGCACTCTTGAGAAGCCTTGTAGCAAGAAACAAAGGAAGTTGGGATACTATGCTACCTCAGGCAGAGTTTGCTTTCGGCAGAGTTTGCTTTCAATAAAGCCCCCAGCAAAGCTACTGGTTGCTCACCTTTTCAAGTGGTTTATGGTCTGAATCCAATCACCCCTTTGGATTTGGTACCTCAAGCTACTTCAATCAAGTTTAGCTACGAAGCTGATTTAAGGGCCAAGCAAATTAAAGAGTTCCATCAACAAATACAACAGTAAATTGAGAAGCACAATGAAAAGGTAGCTGCTGCTGCAAATCAAAAGAGAAGGAGAGTCGTGTTTACTCCAGGTGACTTGGTATGGGTACACCTCAGGAAAGACAGGTTTCCTAGCAGGAGGAAAGTGAAACTTGTTTCCAGGGCTGATGGTCCCTTCAAGGTGCTTGAGCAAGTCAATGAGAA
Source organism: Portulaca oleracea (assembly GCA_029582165.1). NCBI lineage: Eukaryota > Viridiplantae > Streptophyta > Magnoliopsida > Caryophyllales > Portulacaceae > Portulaca > Portulaca oleracea. The sequence goes on along the minus strand of CM055870.1, from coordinate 33,417,142 downwards.
TGCTTATAAGTTGGCTTTATCTGAAGATTTTGGTGGAAGTGCAACTTTTAACATTGCTGATCATAGACCTTATTATCCAGCAGAGGAAGGATTACCAAGTTTGAGGTCAAACTTTTCTGAACCAAAGGAGGATGATGGAGGTCCATCTACAACAGCAATGTTAGCCGAGACAAAGGGCGAGTAAGAGAGGACTTTCCATCCTGAGGTCCTTAGCAGGTCCTTCAATCAATGGGACTTAGCTTGGAATTCAGGAGGGATCAAGTCCTTCCTGCAGCAAGCATGAAGTATTTTGGTCAACAGGTCCTTGGGTAATTTTGAAGCATTTAAAGGCAGTAAGATGATCACCCCAGGATCTTGTGAAGGAGGCAGCCTTGGCCTTAGAACATAAGTCCAGTTGGTGCAATTCGACCTTGGCAGAACCCCAACCTGTGAAATTAGGGTTCATGTCTCATTCAAGGTCTATTACAAGCTGCAGAACATAAGGCAATGGAACTTGATGGTTGTCCTATGTTCCTAAGGTCATTTACTACTACTGTTCGAGGAGTGTAGGTGACTGATGTCCTTGGGCATTTTCTACAGCAAGTTGGTTCATGAATACAGGCAGCAGGCAGTGTTAGCACTTTCAGCAACATTAAGATCATTTGGTTCATTTTCATTCCAGTAATCGAATGTCCTTTAGGTGCTAATATTACCAGCATCCTAGCAGCCATGATGAAGATTATAATAAGCCTAGTGGAAGCATGACTAAGGCTCGATATGCAGCTGCTGGCATTTCCAGCTCCAGCCAGCCATATTTATATTTTCTTTTACTGTTTTCTTTGATTAATCTGATGTAATTATGTATTAGATAGCTTGTTTATGTATCTTAAGATAGTTTAGCAGTAGATTAGAGGGTTCCTAATGCTTAGGAAAGCCTTAATCAGTCGGTACAGCCAGCTACTTGCTGAAAGTAGCAATATAAGCAGCTCTGATTGTATTTTGCAAATCAACTTTGAGTGAATGAAGAAGAAACCAGTCGAGCTTGCTCCTGTAGGTTTGTGAGTGCCTTTAAAACTCTCCATTGTTTCTACTTGTCTGTAACTAAGCTTTGGCAAGCTTAGAAGGTGTTAAGTAGAGCTCGGTTTATGCTATTGGTGGTGTTGTCTGTATCCAGTGGTATGAGATGAGTTTGCCCTTGTGCTTCTTGCTGTGGTGTGGTCTGTATCAGTAAGAGACACAGGTTTCCTATCTTTCCTTTATTTGTTTTTCATTCCTTGATGCTATTCCATCCCTAGGAAGATCTTAAGTTGAACAGAACAGGACAGTAAAGGTCCTTGGTGTAGTCCAGGCCAGTGCACTCTGATTTCCTTTGGTGGTGAACCTACATCAGTTTGTTTTATAAGATGGTAGGAGACGCTACCAGCGTCAAATAGGTGCCATTAGCGTCTGAGGCTTTCCCGTGAAATTTCTCCACTGGGGAAGGTGCTGGTGGGGGGGGGGGGGGGGAGGGTATTTAGGCGCTGCAAGGGGGTGTAGGCACCGGTGGGGGGTGTAGGTGCCACCAGCATCTCACGTTTCACTAAGTCACGGCAGGGATGGCAATGGGGCGGATCGGGGACAGGGGAGTATATCTCCGTCCCCATCCCCGCTCCCAAAACTCATCCCCATCCCCGTCCCCATCCCCGCTTCGGGGAATGATTCTTGCCCCATCCCCATTCCCGCGGATTTCCCATCCCCAACAAGGATCCAACGGGGATTTTTTTAAAGCTATCCAAAATCTAACCAAATTTTAATCGGACCCGGTTTTTAACATATTCAAAATACAACGTATTTAATTTGCTCAAGAAATAATAATCAAAATCAAACAATAATACATCAACAAGTGTTATTCGGAAAAAAAAATACAACAATACATCCACCTCAAGTGTGAATCGGAGTAGCATACATCGTCTTCAAGTTTAATGACAAGCATAAAGTAAACTAAAAAACAATTAAAAAGCATAAACACAGACAAGGATAAAGAAAATTACTACTTTATCCTTGCTATTAATATATATATTGAATTAGAATAAAGGTTATTTGGTAATTTTAAAATTTTCGAGGACGGGGATTCCGGGATAGGGACGGGGAATTTCCCCTGGCGGGGAAAATGGGGACGAGGCATTTTCCCCATCTCCGCCCCGTCCTCGAGCGGATTTTGAAAAATCATCCCCGTCCCCGTCCCCGTCCCCGTCCCCGTCCCCATTCCCAATTGGGGTGGGGGATTTTCCCCTAGAGCGGGGCAGGGCCCCAGCGAGTTCGAGGATTCCCCGCCTCATCGCCATCCCTAAGTCACGGGGCAAGGCGATAGTAGGGGGTTAAATTGGCGCTGGTGGGGGGCGAAATGGCACTGGTGGAGGGTAAGTTGCTGGGGTTCTCCGTCTCTTGGTTTTGGGCCTTGGCGTGATATGGGTTGAGAGAAATTCTCTCTTGGGCTTCCTTCTTCTTTTCCTTCATCTTCATCTTCATCTTCATCTTCTCTTCAACTTTTCTTTTCTTTTCTTTCTAATTTCGTTTCCGTTGATTCTCCAATCTTGTTGGTTTTTGATGGATATATCCTATAAATTTTCAAAACATATATACCATTATCCAAAACAAACTAAGTAAAGAAATCGCGGAATTTAATAAAAAAAGACAGGATTATATTACATAAGTAGCTAAAATATACAAGTTAAAGGCCTAATAAACACTATAAAATATACACTTATCAAATACCCCCATGCTTAGCTCTTGCTTGCCCTCAAGAAAGTTTGATCCAAGAACAAGGAAAAAAGAAAGACTCAAAATAAAAAGACAAAGACTCAAAAAGGAAAATTGGGAAAGAAGAAAATAAACCAAAGAGGGTTAGCGATAGGGTTACAAGTACAATTATACACCTTCTCAGGCTAACCAACCAGAACACACCAATCCACCAAGCGAATACCAAGAACAATCTGGAAGTGAACAAAACCAATGCAAAATAGATAGAGAAAAGTTTTCGAAACCTTAAAAGAGAACAAGCACTTCGAATGCGAAATGCCACCAACAGTCTTAAGATGAATGCAAATATGCGCGGTTGGTTATGGACGTAGGCCAGTCGACGAGCAAACCTCACTTTAGGATAAAGTGGAGCACTCAAACTCTCAATATTTTTATGCAAGTGGGTTCACTCACTCAGACCAGAAGAAGTGACCTACCATAGGCTTGTTAAGAATCTTTCCACTACTAGTATGCACTGCACAAGTGACAATCAAGAGGACTTTTTAGGGTTGTAATGAGGCTTAGGTTAAGGGGAAAGGAGTTGTAACATTTGGGTGTGAGAAGTTAATAGATCCATGCTTCGAGTTAGCCTCACCAAGTACCGCTCTCAACTCGCACACTTGCCGAATGTAGGCAAAGATTCACTTTACTCCCTCATTAAGATCAAACAGCTCATCAAAACCTCAATACCAGGCCACAAGCTTTCATATAGTGCAAAAGAATCTCCTTAATCACCCTTTTTTGATATATAAATTTTTCTCTTTTTTTTTCTTTTTTTGGTAGGTGACCAAGGAGGAAAGAAACATATAAACATAGTTTCAGCCTCGATTTATGTCAGAAGATTATCATAACCAATTGGCAAACTCATAAAGATGGGGAATGTAAGCCATCCCAACTCGAACATAATCAAAGTTACACCCCAACATCTCACCCCATACATAGCAACACTGAACCAAATGTCACCCTCAAAATAATGAACTCTCAAAACATCCAAGCAAGGCAATGGGTAGGAATTTAACAAGGGCCAAGGCTTGTATTGTCGGGGTTCAATCACAAAAAATAGGCAATCAAACGCTAGACAGGGCTAAAGAACGGTAGTAATATTGTTAGGGAGACTATTTGGCTATATAGTTCAACAAATATAGAAATGAATACCTCAATCACTTTGTCACAGTGTGAAAATGCAAAAAATGCAGTCTCAAATAAGATGCATAACAAGTTCTAGAGGTGCAACTAATGGTGGAGTCACTCAAGAAATTAAGTGATCGATAAAGATGATCAATCCATACTTTTAGGCTATGTGGACTCATGGGATAGGGCTCAATCAATTAAACCTAGCCCAAAGATTTGCGACACACATATTTGCACCACTAAGCCAATCAAAGTAGTTAAACACACTATTAAATAGCTTGTCTCAAAATCAGAAAGGTTTGCAAAATCCGTTTCAAAAACTTTTCGTTCTCAACCAAACTACTCAAGGTAAAGCAATACAAACTGAAAGTCTAACTGGTTTACAAATCATCATAGGAGATGTTTTGGACTATTAATCCTAATCCTATCCTATATTTTTTTTTTGTTTTTCTTGACTTTTCTAATTTTTTGGTCTTTTTCTATTTTTCTAATTTTTTTTGTTATTTTTCTAACTTTTGTGGATGCAAAACGAAGAAAAAGAAAAACCAAAAACAAGGGGAGAAAAGAAAAGAAAAATCTAGCATGCTCTAACTAATGCAAACTAGGTGAATGCGGGGACTATCCTATTCTAGAAAAAAAACTTAAAAGAAAGACTAAAAACAATCAAGAAACACGTTAAAAATATGAGGATTCTAAGAGAATGAAAAGAAAGTAAACACACTAAAGAAGAACAAGCATGAAAATACAAAAATTATACTAAGGAAAGAAAGAAAAAGAAAGCAAAACACGAAAATAAAGGAAAATAAAAGAAAAGCATTGGATATATACAGAATATACAAACCCCCCATGCTTGAATGGAGCATTGTCATCAATGCTAGGACATCGATAAGTGGGGAAGGTTGGAGAAGAGGGCTACGCACCATCGCTCGGGGGAGATGGGATGGAAGGGCAGGTAGGGGCGCTGGGAGAGGGAGGCAGCGCAGGTGGGGGGGAAAGGTGGAAGAGCATCGTCGAAAAAGTCTAAAGAAAATTAAGGCCTTGAAATTTTGGTGAGAAGGGGAAACAAACGGGAATAAGAGTAAAAAGATTTAAAAAACGCTAACAGGGGATAAGGGACGCTGGTCCCGGTTTCAGAATGCGTTGTTTCACCTTCCCTTCATTTGAGACGCTACCAGCGTCTGTGAACCGCGACTAGCGTTTTTTTACCTGGGCAACAGTTCTCTTGGCTTTGAGACACCACTAGCGTTTTTGTTCCTTTTATTTTCTTCATTTCATTTCTCCTCTTCTCTTCAGCTAAGCGATTTCAATCGTTTTCTTCTTCTTATCCTAGAGTCAATCAACAATACAAAATTAGAACTTTTTAAACTCAAACTACCAAGAACACAAATTAAAATTGAAATTAAATTAAGAAAAACTATGTATGAATTAAGATTTTTTTAAAAAATGAAAATAAACTCAGTTAAAAATGTTACGGTCGAGGTCTTTGTTCCGGAAGCCGTCAACGCCCTTAGTAGCTTGTCAAACTCTTCTTCCTGCGGCCCGCAAGCTAGCAAATAAGATAGCAACTGAAAACTTATCAAATAAAACATTAGTAATGTTCTCATTAACATATCAAATTCGCTAGAAAAATAAAAAGAATCGAAATATTTGGTCCACAATATTTTTCTAGGATGGTCCTCTAGGTATATATGATATGGATCAAGGGAGGGGTCATAACTTCTTAATTTACCTAAGTATAACTCATTAAAAATATTGTTGCTTTCATCATTTAAAACACAAGAATTAACCTCATATCCTATATTAACTTGAATATCAAAGGTCTTTTCGTAAGACATGGGTTCCTCAAGGCTTTTCGGTGAAACTGAAGGTGATGAAAAAGGAATAAAAGCATGAAATAAATCATTGGGATCAAAGAGTACGATGTTATCAAGGTCTTTTTTTGAAAAATCTAATTCATTATCAACCTTCTCGCCCGGTTCCTCATAAATAATATCAACTGACTCACAATGAGAATCATCTTTATACCTAACATCTAACCCATAAGTCTCACTAACCCCAAACCTTGTCGACTGAGAAAAAGGTAAGAGAGTATCATGGAAATCAAAAACACCATCAATAGCGCTTTTAGGTAAACTAGGGTAAGAAGGATCAATAATTGGCCAAGATTCCTCAGGAAGGCCCAAAGGTTCGTCTAGATTGACTTCTGAAGGGACTGTGGACTCAATATCATCACATATTCCATCATTAAAATACAAAGAATTAGAACAATAGTCAATATCATGCAACAAGTCACACTCTCGCATCAAGTCAATTGTCTCAGTTTGTTTTTTTAACATTGCTTTCATTAAAAATTCAAGTCTATCATTATTAGGGCAAGTAGAATCATCATGTTCAGAAGAATAACATAAAGCACAGGTAACCGAATCATGAAATTGAACATACGAACTAGTATGAGATGCACAAGGATTAAAGTACTCGGATGCACAATTAGAATTTTCAAAATCTTAAGTATCACGTGCAAGCCATTCAAGTAGGTCCCAAGCTTCTTCAATAGATTTTTCATAAAAACCTAAATTATTCAAAAGATCACGGGTTTCTATATTCACACCTTCAACAACAATATCAAGAATTTCACGTTTTCCTAACATGATATCACATGGAACATGAATAGCGTATAATTCACTCGAAATAACGCTAAAATAATTCATGTTCAAATTGAGGAAAACCAAGAAGTGCCATATTTTTAGATATTTGAAAATTTTAATTTTAATTTGATTTTTTTTGTTTTTAGGAAAGCAATAAAAACCTTGTCAACCAGAGTGTCTTCGTCTAATGGTAGTTGGGGAAACAAATCCCCGGCAACGGCGCCAAAAACTTGATAGGCCGTAAATGCACGATGTACATTGTACTATATCAAGGTCGTTCTCTCAGGGACTTGTTCAACTACACATTAAACTATCTCACTACAATGGATGCTAGGTTGTCCAAAGTGTTTATGTATTTATAAGATTTTAAACTGAAATTAAAAAAGCGATAAACTTTAAGAGTTGTAACAAATAATTAAGGGAGTTTAGGGGAGTCCACTCTAGTTAATTAATCGATTATGAGCTAATTCCAATGCATGGTAATATTGATAGTGTCGGGGTCTACAATCATTCTAATGCCTATCACAACAATCTTTCGATCCGAGGTGAGTTGGAGTGACTATTCTAAACAACTATTCTCACGACTATTTAATTCAATCAAAGATAAGAACGGATTATAACACGACCCTAAGCATGAACAAAAAATTGTTGGGAGGTGCAACACATTTCTAACAACTGACTAGAAAGGAACCACATTTTTTTAATGCACTCGAAGGGGACCACATCTTCAAAGAACTGGCTATTGGGTGATTTTCCGACCGTTTTGACTGATTTTCGATGATGTATATATGAAAAGACAAAAATACCCCTATGTTTTATCAAATAATGTTGGGAGGTGCTTTACATTTCTAAAAACTAACTGGACGGGGACCACTTTTTTCACACCTCTTCTCTGCACTATCTCTTCCCCCAAATATCAATACAACTCCACATCAAAACCATAAACAAACCCATCTTCTTCTTCATTCGTCTACCACCAGTCCAACCAACACCACCACCACTTCAACGCTCAGCTACCATCGAGAACAAGGATGACTATTTTAATCAAATCCCATTCTAAGTTTGACATAACCAAGCACAAATCCCTCTTCTCATTCCCTGATTCAAATGGAGTTCAACAACCACACCATAACCACCAATCAAACTCCATTTTTGCAACCCAAATATCGATAAAAAAAAGCAACTCCAACCACCTAAAAACACCAATAACCACCCGAACTCATTGTGAGCCATCCCCGTTTCTCCTCTATTTCGTGGGACCAGACCTGCAGTTGCCGCCAAGGCTGCTGCCAGCGACCTATGTTGACCAACGCCCAAACCCACGATAACCAAACGCCGCACCTGATGCCTTTCCTCCTTCTCTCTCCTTGCTTGCTTGATATTAGGTCTTGATGGGTTAGGTTAAGACCCTAAAACAAAAAAATTATTGAGAAATTGACATGCTGATGAAATGAGGAGAAGGATTTATGCTTGGTTGTGTCAAACTTAGATTGTTGTTTAATTTAAAATAGTCGTGGTGGTTTTTGTTGGTGGGTGAGTGCCGAATTAAGTGATGGTGGTGTTGATGGCGATTGGACTGGTCGTTGTGGTGGTCAGGTGGTGGACGAATGAAAAAGAAGAAGATGAGTTTGTTTATGGTTTTGATAGGTGAAGTTGTATTGATATATATATTTGGGGGAGAGTGTGCAGAGAAGAGGTGTGAAAAAAGTGGTCCTCGTCTAGTCAGTTTTTAGAAATGTAAAGCACCTCCCAGCAATTGTTGCTAAAACATAGGGGTATTTCTGTCTTTTCATATACACATCGCCGGAAATCGGTCAAAACGGTGAGAAATTCAGCCAGTAGCCAATTCTTTGAAGATGTGGTCCCCTTCGAGTGTATTAAAAAAATGTGGTCCCTTTCTAGTTAGTTGTTAGAAATGTGTTGCACCTGCCAACAATTTTTTGTAAGCATGAACCCATTATTTCTAACTATGTTCTATGCCTATTTAATCTTCGTTTATCCAATTCAAAATAACAATCTTTCGATCCAATATTAAAAATCTGAACCAAGTAAGAGGTGATCAATCAATTACTATGACATACGAAACACGAAGATTAAACAACTGTATTAAAACCTAAAACCAAAATCACGCACCATAAATCAATCAAGAAACATCGAGATTATCCCTTAAACAATGAGACTAACTACTTGATGTATATTTGATGGCCATATCCATCAAGGTCAACTAGAGAAACATCAAATACTCACCTACATGGAAGAAGAGCTCACATCTCTCACATATCTCTCTATTTGGAAGAAATCTACAAGGGTACTCAAGTAATTTGCTCCTTAACTCAAGAACCATCAAGCTATCATGGAAGGTGTCCCAGAGTGGATTAATCTACATTCCAAGAGCTTTCCAATGGTTCAAGAATCTTTAGATTTGGTTAAGTATTGAGCAAGTTATCATCATTTGTAATCTAGCTTAGTTCATTTGTTTCTTTATGATGTAATCATTTGATTAGGATGGTGTAAGCTAGATGGTTGTAGTATTCTTTCATTTCACACGCCTAAGGGGGCCTCTACTAGTATAAATAGACCCCTTAGGGTGCCTTGTAAAACACACCTTATTGAATTGAAATACAAACCAAACACATGATGTGTTTCTCTCTAGCTTTGTGCTAGTGTCTCTTCGTTTCTCTTGAGGGATATCGAAACTATCCCCTTCTTCTATCCAAGATTGGCGTCCTTGATGGTGATAGGAAGGAATTGAAGGTCTCTTGAAGGTGGTGTGACTATATCCTCCAAGAATCTTCAAAGCCATTATCAAACATTCATCCATCCATTCAAACGTTCATCTACATTCATCCAACTTGATTGTTTTCCAAGCATCAAACGACTTGTGATTGTTCAAGGTGCATTCGTTCTTCAATCAAACGCCAAGCATTCAACATTTGAACGTTCATCAATCGCTCATCCATTCGTCATTCATCCTACAATCATCAATCGTTCATTCGTTCATCATTTCCAATTCGTTTGGTAACCATCTTTCATAGTTCTTTCCATCTATTTGGTCCATTTCTACTCCATTTTTGGTTCTATTGAACTTTCAGAATTGAAAGATTCTTATCTTGTTCTTAAAGATCCTGAATTCTAGTGTAATGTGATCATCCCTTGGTCCCATTATGCATCAAAATTGGTATCAGAGCCAAGGAGATTGATTCTCTTAGTTCTTGAACCATCTTTTACCCATCTTTCCATCACAAATTCATCTCCCACCATCCCTACACTTCACGCCACCCATAAGTTCTTCCAAGAACTCATCAAGAACTCATAAAGAACCATTAGCTCCACAAAGAACCCCACAAACCCAAACACAATCAACCCAAACACATCCTACCTCTCGTCCCTTATGTGCTAACCCACAACCATGAGTTTCTTGTGATCTTTTTGTTGCAAGATTGGTTCTAATGGCTGGTTCAAGTTCTCCTACGAAGTCTCCCACAACGTCTCAAGAAGATGTTGAAGCGATGAAGCAAAGAATCGTTTATCTCAACGATCAACTAAAGAAATACATGCATCTACAACATAGAGTGACCCATGGTGAAAGTGAGACCAATGATAGTCATGAGGATGTTCCAAGAAGACGTTCCCCAAAGGAGGAGAGATTCGACTTCAAAGTAGAGATCCCCGAATTTGTTAGAAATCTTGATCCGGAGGTTTTCTTGGATTGGATGCAAACCGTGGAGAGAGTCTTTGATCTCAAAGACGTGGATGATAACAAGAAGGTCAAGTATGTTGCCTTGAAGCTATGAAAACATGCAAGTATTTGGTGGACAAACTTGCAAAAGAAGCGAGAAGCTAAAGGAAAGGACAAGGTGCGTTCATGGGATAAAATGAAAAAGAAGCTTCAAGAGAAGTTCTTACCACCTAGCTACCTACGTGACAACTACTACAAGCTACAAAAGTTGGTCCAAGGAGGGAAAAGCGTAGAGGAGTACACCAAGGAATTTGAGCATTTGCTTTGGAGGTGTGATCTTAAAGAGGACGAGCCACAAACTTTGGTACGTTATCTTTTTGGTCTCAATGATTGGATTAGACACGTTGTTGAATTGCAACCATACAAAACCTTGGATAAGTTGAGTTCTTTATCCCTTAAAGTTGAAAGGCAAAGGAGAATTAAGAGAAAAGAAGTCCTAAACAAATACCAAACTCCACAAGAATCATCCTACTCTACACTCCCTCACACGCCACTACAAAACCCCCAATTTTCCACAAAAACAACTCCACAAAATCAGCCCCCATCCATCCCTAAACCCCACGTCCAAGAAGCCAAAACTCTAGCCCCACGAAGGTGTTTTCGTTGCCAAGGGTTAGGTCATTATGCCTCGAAGTGCCCAAACAAGAGAGTAGTATCTTTAGTGGAATATCAAAGTGCTTTGTATGTAGAACCGGAGTATAATGAAAGAAAGAATGAAGAGGAAGTAGTTGGCCCTATTGACGTGAATGAGGAAGAAAGTGTGGAAGAGGAATGTGTAGAAGAGCCGGATGAAGAAGAGTTACTTGTTGTAAGAAGAGACTTGGATGTGCTTCATGTGCCGAATGTCCAAGTGCAAAGGGAGGCTATCTTTCGCTCTCGTTGTACAATCAATGGAAAAGTGTGTTCATTAATCATAGATGGAGGAAGTTGCACCAATGCGGCCTCTACAACAATGGTCAACAAGTTGCAATTGGAAGATATCCCTCATCCCACGCCTTACACCGTACGTTGGCTAAGCCAAGGCCAAGACATTCGTGTGGATCAAAGGGTCTTAGTAAGTCTTTCAATTGGGAAGAATTACAAAGATTCCTTATGGTGTGATATTATTCCCATGGATACTTGTCATATTTTGTTGGGAAGACCATGGCTATTTGATAGGAGTGTCATGCATGATGGGAGATCCAACACTTATACTTTCACTCTCAATTAAAAGAAGATCACTTTGACACCCCTAGCACCATCTTCTCGGCCTAAGGAGGCAGAAAGCCATATTGTGTCGATTATGAAGGTGGATCATGAGCATGAAAGGCATAAGAGTCTTACTCTTACAAATTTGGAGGAAAACAAAACGGATCCAAACAAGCACCCAATTTTGAATTCTCCTATGAAGCGTATCTTCCATGTGCACCCAAGAGAAATCAACTTGAATCTTATAGTTGAAAAGCCAAGGATTCGAAGGAGCCAAGAAGCTAAAGTCATCAAAGTGGATCGATTCATGCTAAATGATAAAGGCCAAGTGGTGAAACTTGACTTGGGAATTGAGAAGCTACATTGGGAATCTACATCCGTGGAGAAAGTTCGAGGATTCAAGTCCTGTACTGGCCATGGATTACTTGGGAGAAAGATGAAGAAGTTCATCAAAGGGATATATGATGATTTCAAAGCCTTTAAGAAGAAAGCTTGATATTCTTTGTGAAGAAGGCGAGTAAGAGAGTGATGCTCCAAGTTTGAGGACAAACTTTTTCAACCAGGGGAGTATGATGTATATTTGATGGCCATATACATCAAGGTCAACTAGAGAAATATCAAATACTCACCTACATGGAAGAAGAGCTCACATCTCTCACATATATCTCTATTTGGAAGAAATCTACAAGGGTACTCAAGTAATTTGCTCCTTAACTCAAGAACCATCAAACTATCATGGAAGGTGTCCTAGAGTGGATTAATCTACATTCCAAGAGCTTTCCAATGGTTCAAGAAACTTTAGATTCGGTTAAGTATTGAGCAAGTTATCATCATTTGTAATCTAGCTTAGTTCATTTGTTTCTTTATGATGTAATCATTTGATTAGGATGATGTAAGCTAGATGGTTGTAGTATTCTTTCATTTCACACGCCTAAGGGGGCCTCTACTAGTATAAATAGACCCCTTTGGGTGCCCTGTAAAATACACCTTATTGAATTGAAATACAAACCAAACACATGATGTGTTTCTCTCTAGCTTTGTGCTAGTGTCTCTTCGTTTCTCTTGAGGAAGATCGAAACTATCCCCTTCTTCTATCGAAGATTGGCGTCTTTGGTGGTGATAGGAAGGAATTGAAGGTCTCTTGAAGGTGGTGTGACTATATCCTCCAAGAATCTTCGAAGCCATTATCAAACATTCATCCATCCATTCAAACGTTCATCTACATTCATCCAACTTGATTGTTTTCCAAGCATCAAACGACTTGTGATTGTTCAAGGTGCATTCGTTCTTCAATCAAACGCCAAGCATTCAACATTTGAACGTTCATCAATCGCTCATCCATTCGTCATTCATCCTACAATCATCAATCGTTCATTCGTTCATCATTTCCAATTCGTTTGGTAACCATCTTTCATAGTTCTTTCCATCTATTTTGTCCATTTCTACTCCATTTTTGGTTCTTTTGAACTTTGAGAATTGAAAGATTCTTATTTTGTTCTTAAAGATCCTGAATTCTAGTGTAATGTGATCATCCCTTGGTCCCATTATGCATCACTACTCATGATAAAAAAAACCTAGGAAAGCAAATACAAAATCTGAATTGCGAAACATAATGAAAATATAAAATAAATCGAATATGCGATTCGTCGAATTTGATCTCTTCGTGTCACCCAAATCGATCTTCTTCTCCTCCTCTTCTATTCCTAATCTACTAGACGGCTCCCCGAAGGGAGGAAAATACTAAGAAATCCTAATACTAGAAGCGTGAATAATAATAGGTAGAATAATGAATGCCCTAAAGTTATGCAGTGGAGTTTCTTTTATAAGATGGTAGAAGACGCCACCAACATCAAATAGGCGCATCGACGTCTGAGGATTTCTCGTGAAATTCTTCCACTGGGCAAGGCGTTGCTGGGGGGGGGGGGGGTATTTAGGCGCTGCCAGGGGTGCAGGCGCTGGTGGTAGGTGTAGGTGCAGGTGGGGGTATGGTGCCACCAACGTCTCATGTTTTCAATAAGTTACGGGGCAAGGCGCTGGTGGGGGGTGAAATGGCGCTGGTGGGGGTAAGTTGCTGGGGTTCTCCATCTCTTGGTTTGGGCCTTGGCGTGGTATGGGCTGAGAGCAATTCTCTCTTGGGCTGCCTTCTTCCTTTCCTTCTTCATCTTCTCTTCAGCTTTTCTTTTCTTTCTAATTTCCTGTCCTTTGATTCTCCACTCTTGTTGGTTTTTGATGGATATATCATAGAAATCTACAAAACTTACCAATCTCCAAACCAAGTGAAGAAATCGCGGAGTTTTATATAAAAAGACAAGAATATATTACATAATTAGCTAAAATATACAAGTTAAGGACCTAATAAACACTAAAATATACACTTATCAGAGTTTGATATAGTTCACAACGTTAAAATGAACTGATTGAACTTTCATTGAGTTAGCATGAGTAAGATAAATAAAGAATCGAAAGAAAATGCTTTTATTTAAAGAATAAAAATATCGTTATTTAAGGATTAAGCATTCTTAGTCGGCTCCCAATCACAGCCTAAGTAGCACAACGGGAAAAGGAAGGTGTACCACATATCTCTTTTTCCGGGGTCCTATATTTGTTTATTTACTTAATCAAAATAGTGATGTGGCAAACATTTTTTTAAAAAAAAAAAATTAACATGCTGTAGACGCCGAATTTTGTACCAAGATAAGTGTACAAACCAAGAGAAGAGGCTAGAATGAAATCCAAGCCAATGGGCCTTCCTCAATCAAAAGCTACCGGGCCAACCCACCACAAAAGCCTTCATTTTCACCCTTTCCACATACATGTGCTCACCTTTTTTAATCCCATTTTTTCCCACAAGTCTCATCGGCCCTATTTCTTTTAATGAGAGTAAAGTACACATCATAAGCTTTCCAACGCCTTTTGAATCGCCATGGAGTCCGGATGAAAGCGTTATGGCCATTCGAAATTGCACTTAGCCAGTTACATAGGCCAAGCGGCCTACAAAACTCCTAGGCCCAGGAACAAGGCCCAGAAGGCGGCCCGAGCCCAGAAAGAAGAAGCGTAGGCCGCTTGGCCTACACTGTAGAAACCAAGCCTGCTTCCGCTAGACCCGGCCCAGAAAAGCTCTTGTAGGCCGCATAGCCTACGTAGAGAGAAGCGGCCCACTTTCGTTCGCCACGTCATAGATCCTTGTCTTCTTCTACCATAGGCCGCATGGCCTACGCTGTATAAATTTGATTTTGCGCGCCAAAATTTTCCCTCCGCCATCCCTTGATCACAACCCCTCTGATTTGACTCGGATTGACTTAATATTATCATAGGCCGCATGGCCTATGATGATGCACATAGAGGCATGATCCTTGGATCATGTCCTCATCTTTCCCTCCTAAACACTCACCTCTCCACCTATAAATACCCCTTCATTCCACCCCCATTTCATCAATTCTTCTCATCAACTTTCTTCACCAACACTCATCAGCAACTACTATCATCCACTCACTCTCCATTATCCTCTCTCAAATTTTCTCCCATAATCATCGTCACTATCACCATCCTATCATCCATACACAATACCTCTAGCTACCCTTACACTAATCCTTACATCCAAGTTCTAAACCGACGCCAAATCCAAGCATTCGGAAATCGATCTTCCATCCATCCCGCTAAAGCTTAAAGGGAGGTTTGTGCATTTTTGCTATTGTATTCCAATCATGTAATTTTATTCTTCAATGATCTTACTTGTACATTATTTTGTAAAAACTTCATATTTTAATCCTTGCATGTTCGGAATATAATTTTTGTAAAATTAATTAAACTTCTCCCCGCTCATTTCATTTCAAGTTCGATTCTAGTAGAGTCTGTGTTCAAACATGCGGATTCGAGAATTCTTTAATTCTCGGATTCGTAGCCTTGCCCCGGATTTAGAATTCAAGTTTGTAGACCAGAGTTATTTTATTTCTTTTTTCGGTTTGTCGATTTCCTTAAATCGGCTGGAGACTCTCCTTTATAACCATTTTTATCATTATCCATGCACGTTTATTACACCAAAGCATTTTATAAAAATGATTTCGTATTTATTTTGTTCTAAACTATGGCCGACCCAAGAGAAAAGGCATAAAAATTAACCTGGCCTATGACAATTTCTGCCATTTTCTATTGGGCCAGTAAGGCGCGAGCCCAACAGAAGATGCGTCATAGGCCCTGCGGCTTATGACCCTCTCTGGTGGCCCGCGTCCGCTTTTTTTGGCCCAAGTTCGGATAATAATAAATACAAAGTCATTAATAAAATAGTTCGGTGTAATTTCATGTGTGCTAATAATAAAATCAGTCCCTAAATGAATAAAGGTCTCTCATCTCGAAAATGATTTTTGAAAATAAAAATATCCTTATTTAAGGATTAAGCGACCTTAGTCGGCTCCCGTTCATTATGTAGCACATCCGAAACTATTCCTCGAACGAGAATTTTTCGGGGTCCTACAAATTGATGACTCCACTGGGGACTTAAACTTAAAAAGAGGGTAAAACTTGAACAAATCGAATTGTTTTGAAATTGTAAAGGGAGAAAATTGATTTATTTCACGATTTTATTATTATTTTAGGCATTCTGCATACCGGGCTACTCCACGGGTCTTTTTTACACGAGAGCACGAAGGCGACGGTTTAGGATAAACCTAGGATTTGTTCCCGTAAGCGGGCGACCACTACTTCTGTGATGCACTCTATATCGCCAAGAATTTGGTCTCTCCTCTCACCCATGTTATACTCCAAGGCTTCCTTGAAGTCCAACGAGCAACACCTCACACACTTTACCTATAACCTTATATGGGTGAAGCGCACCAAGGGGAGAACATGTGGTATCTATTCCAATCCCAACCATAGTAACCCATGAACGTAGAGCCTTGGTTTAGGATACCCTTCATGTTGTATGCTATGTGAATATATGTGTTTCCTTCCCCGTTTCTTTATTCGAGTCGACCTCAATTTAGAGGCTTCGTTCTAGTCCATATAAAATTCATTGGGTTGAAAAGATGATTATTTATTAATTAGAACAATTAACTTCAAGACATTATGGCTAGCCCAGTGGACGGGCCCATTTATGTACAAAGGTTGATTATTTTATTTAATAAAAAAAACTCGACTCACCTTTGATGATATTATATGGCCCTTTACGATGTTCTCTTAATAAAGGTCCAAAGAATCTGACTAAAGTCTCAACAAAGTTAATGGATAACGCCTTAGACTACATAATAGTCACAAAGCTTGAGTAAATTAATTTAAAGATTTAATTATTAAATCCATCACATTTATGCCCGGCCCGTTGTTAGACCCAACCATATTGGATTTATCAATTAAGCCTATAAGATAATTATAATTCGCTTATTGTTGGCTGTATTCAGTCCTTTACAATATCCATTTTCCTTGAGTAAATGAAAAAATAATAAAAAGAAAAAAAAAGTGTAGGCCATTGGTCTTGTTGAACATTATCTTAGTTCGCATAATAGCCGGTATGACTCAAGCTGTATAAAGCCTGTCAGCGCCCTAAGTTACAGATTCTCCTTAAAACGGTTGGCCCGTTGATTAAGCCCATCCGAATTGAGAAACATTGACTTGTGCTTTCCAACTTATGACCAGCTCGCTATATTTGACTTTATTCGGCCCTTTATAATGTTTTGTTGTTAGTTCCATATAGAGTTAGGTCATGCACTCCCAAGAAGTGGGTGAGTCATCTTTTGCTAAGCATGAAGGCGTCGAGTCTGTTAGGGTCTCATATAGGTCGTTTAGGATATGCATGCGTCGGGTAGTAAGTGTCAGAGTAATAATCGAGTCACTAACAAATTTCCATATAGGTACGATAGGAGGTCGACTCTGGGCCCACATCAGAGATCCACTTACCGACCAGTTGGTTTTAAATCCAAGCTGCGACCCATCTGTCATTCAACCTAGAGCTCGAATTATGGCTGAGGAACGATTCTAAGGGATCCCTGTCTACGGCGTTGAAGCCAACATCTCGAAACAGCTGGAGGATCTTTACACTAAAATGCAAGGCCTAGTCTTTGCAAATTCCCTCGAACAGGAGCAGAAAATTGGGAAGAGGTTCCATGAGCAACAACAAGTGATGGATGGCATGCTACAAGCCATCAACAAGATCAAAGAGAAGCTAGTCCTGAACACTGAGGGAGATGATGATGTCATAAAAGTCCATGGGTATGAATCTGAGCCCGAACTTGTCAAGACACCTGCAGAGGATAAGTCAGGGGCCTCAGGGAAGTTCAAAGTGGCGTCGGAGATTCCCAAAGTCACTGAAAGCCCTACTGTCAAGGCCTTGGAACAAAAACTTGAGAGTATTACCAAGATTATGAGCACTGTTCCGGCCTTTGCTGACAAGTACACAATTGTGCATTTGCCTATCCACCCAATCATGAAGGCGACCAACAAAGTTGAAGTACCCAACATCAAGTTCAAGCTATCTAAAAATCTTACTCACCACATTGAGGAGTTCATGCGCTTAGCACCTCTTAACAAGATTGACGTTGACTTGTACTCTACAGTCTTCCCATCCACCCTATATGGAGAAGCCAAAGTATGGTGCCATGCCCTGTCACCTCAAGTCAAGGCTGATTGGAACGAGCTGTTTAAGGCTTTCATCAACCATTATAGTTGCATCCAGAAGAAGCAGGCCACTGTAGATGACATGACTACCATGAAGCAAAGGGAAGACGAGTCTTTCCTGGACTATTTCGAAAGGTGGCACACCAAGCTGTCTCACATCAATGAGACCATACCTTTGTGCCTGCAACTGACTACATTCACGCAGGGACTGAAGAGTAGCCTGGCTCAGCACTTGGGATACCATGTAATCAAGGACTTCGATTACTTCAAGGACCTTTGCGTCCAACTTGAAACCATGAACAATGAGAAGGTCGCTGCCCAAGGGTGGAGGAATTCCAGTCCTAATAGGAGGGCTACTAGTTCGCCCAGCTGCCCTTCTAAGAGCGCTGAGACTAATGTAATTCAGTCACGAATCCAACCAAAGTACAATCATTACACCCCACTTGACACCACCAGCGTCGATGCTTTGGCTCATCTCTTAAGAAAAAATATGATTGAGTTGCCTTTACCAAGACCAGAGCCAGAAACGAAGTACCCAAGCTGGGATGAAAGTGCATTTTGCAACTATCACAGGTGTAAGGGTGTAAAACCCCGAAAAATCCAAGGATGTTGACCGTGACGTCGTTAGTAAATTAAGTTTGACTTCGTTAATTGTTTATTATTCGTTTGTGTTTATTGTTGCTAACACTTGAGCTCGTAGGATCGTTGAGGGACTAACAAGGGTATATCGGTAATTTCGTGGGGATTATTATTATTAGTATTACTCTTATTATTATTATTATTATTATTGTGTTTATTGAAAATTGTGATATAATTAATAATGTGAATATTATTTGTTATGTGATTATTATTATTATTATTATTATTATTAATATTATTATTAGTATTATTTTCCAAAAAATCAGATTTTAGTGTTGGGTTGGGTTAGGATTAAGAGTGTTTAATTGGGCTTAATATAAAAACCCCTCTCTCTCTCAAAACCCTAATATCAAACCCTAAACCTAGCTTCTCTCCCTCCCTTCTCTCCCTGCCGTCCCAGCCCCCACCACCAGCCGACCGCCGCCCTGAGCACCGGCGACGACGACCGCCGCGAATCACTGGTAACCACCAGCAGCCTCCTTCTTCTCTCTCTCTCTGTTGTTCTCTCTCTCTCCCTTCTTCCCTATCTTTCTCTTCTTGTTTTTCGCTAACTTTTCTCTCCACCAACACTGACGCCGCCAGTTGACCACCGCGCCCTCCTTGCCGTCGTCGCAGTCGCAACCTGACGATGCCCAAAGCCGCCGGAAACCACCTCCCTGACGCCAGGCCACGAAGAAGACACAAGGCCTTTTGTAGTCGAGGTTGATTTTGAACACCACTCACAGCGACCCCAGACCAGACGTCGGCGACAACTCCCGACCCCGCCACTGACACCGCCTCGCCGATCGGCCATGCCGCTAACCACCCTAACGTAAACCCTAATCCAGTTTTAAAACTTTCTTCTTTTATTTCTTGTTTTTCTTTTTTGGTTATTGTTATTAATTCTTGTTAAATCTTGTAATTTGAGTAATTAAGGTTGTAAATTAGTAAGTTGTTATTTGTAATTAAATTGTTCTTGTGTTGTAGTATTTACTTGTAAATTTGTCTAAATTACTATGTGTAATTTTTTATGTTCTAATTTGGTGTATTAGGGTTTGTAATAGTTGTAGTGAAATTATTAATGTTCGATTGTATGATGTACTTTGTTTCTTGTGAATCATGTTAGGGTTTTAGATAATACTATTATTGCATGCACGAATTAAAGTGTTTAATTATCTAGATTAATTCTTGATCGTTAATTAAGTATTCATATGCTTTCTTTAATTCTCTTAGGTGTGTAACATTGTATTTAATCTTACTAAACCAATTAGATGGATTAAAATATTAAAGTACGATTCTTGTTTATTAATTTCATGACTCTTGATTGAATCTTGGAAAAAGAATTAGTTGTCGTGATTCTTGATTAGTAGTTTAAGTGTATATGTTCTTTATATTTCATTCACATGTTCTTTTGTTCTTCCTTGTACCTTGATAAAGAAAATTCATGTTTTATAATCATCTATGTTGTTATTATAGGATCTTGAAGGAGTATGTGGTAGAACTCATGTTTAGGGTAATGTTGTTATTATTTCATGCATGCTTTTAGGGCTAGAGAAAATATTAAAGTTGATTTCATGTTTTACAAGTTGGTTTTGATGGTAGAAAGTTTAATGTTTGGACCATAGTTGGATTAGATTAACTACCTTGAACCTTAGTCACTGTTTTAAGCCCAAATTAGGACACCGTGATCGAATGGTGAAAGTTAGAACCGAAATAATCAATTATATGGGAACCGATAACGGGACAATTTTGATAGGGTCTAAAGATCGGGTCACCACGATAAATATAGTCGTCTTTTGATCAAACCCTTTGGACTGGAGGTTCCCTTAGATGTTAGCTTTCATAGGAGTTTTACGGATTGGACTTTGAAATTTTATAAGTCGAGTTATACCCCGATTACCAGACCTAGGTCAAATCTAGACAGTTTGGAAAGATGACTGTTTTTGAGGATCTTAAAGCATGTGTTGGGTCTTGAGTTCAACATAAGAGCTTTCGTAGACGTCCCAAGTTTCCGAAAAGTCCAAAAACAGACTCATAGGATGTCGGGAAACCAAGTTATGACCCTTTTTATGTGAATGCTGTAATCTGTCTTATTGATGTTAATTATTAATGAAAATGTTGTTGAGAGAAAATGTTGTTTTGATCTTGGAATGTACGTGTTAGGTAATTTAAAGTGTGGATTCATGATTGATGGGAACCTATGGTGTTCGTAGGGGAGGGTTAGTTAGAAGGTAGTTAATACTAACTTCGAAGGTCACGTTTTGATTAGAATAATTATTCTATTTTAGGCCCGAGCTAATTCACGTCGTTAGTGAGCTCAAGTGTGTTCGTTTCTGCTGTGAAGTGAAGTTAACCAGGTAATGTCTATGCTCTAATCCCCACTGGAATGCTCTTTAATTGTGTTTTAATGTAATCTAATCTGTTTTGAGAATTGCATCCCGAAAAGGGGACTTTATGTGGAAATGTGACCATCTGTTTTTGATACTTATTTGTGATTATTGATTAATGAGTTGAGAAATTGTGATGGTCTTTTATGAGTAGTTTTGTTACTGGTTTTAATAACCTGGGTTGGGTTGACTTGAGAGCTGTGAGCTGAGTTTTGCATAAGACACTAATAATTCAAAGTGAAACATTAAGCGAGTTTATTGTTTTGATGCCTTTGATACGCTAATGTTTTTGCGGGCGATAACCCGGAGACCAGGATTTGGTGCCTGTATGAGTTATGTGTCAGGAGATCAGGGTTTCATCCATGATATAGGATAGATGATTATGATGCCTTTGGTAGGCGATTGTTTTGATGCCTTTGGTGGGCGATTGTTTTGATGCTTTTGATAGGCTAATGTTTTTGCGGGCGATAACCCGGAGACCAGGATTTGGTGTCTGTATGGGTTATGTGTGAGGAGATCTGGGTTTCATCCCTGATATAGGATAGATGATTTTTGATGCCTTTGGTAGGCGATTGTTTTGATGCCTTTGGTAGGCAAATGTTACTATAAGGGATGTAATATCCCGCCCGCATAATAAAATATGGATTGGTTGGGTTGAGGAAAACAGTTAAGGGTTAAAGGTTTGTGAGATGGTTTGACTTGTTCCCTCTCCCTCAAATGAATTGAAACGAATTTAACTTGTTTTTAACGTTAGGGGTAGAAATTATTGAGTTTTCCCCCTCATTTTTGTAATATTTTGGTTTTAGGTGAAGATCTATATGCTGGGGAAGGGAATTAGTAGTGAGGCTTGGCATGCTTAGCTTTTATTAGTTTCTGTTATGTTCCAATTCAGAAAAACTTGAAGTTAGTCATGTTGAGTTTGATTTCTAAGTTTATGTTTGTTAGTTTGGTTTACCGTTGTCGAACAGTTGTAGTCTTTCCTTCTTGCCTTGTATTCCTTCGGGGATACGGCAGTGACGCCCTTGAAAATGAAAAAAAAAGAGTCTTCCGCTGAGTTTTCCGTTAACGTTAGTTTGACTTTGACTTTCCTATAATTGAATTTCCGGGGCGATACAAAGGGACATCCGAGAAGTGATGGACCTTGAAGAATAAGATTGAGAGTATGATCCTGTCAGGGAAATTGCGTCTGCCAAAAGCAGCACATAAAGTTTACATGATCAGTCAATAAGGCAAGGCAATGCTGCACGAAGAGGATTGAGAAGTTAGCTAGGGTCCCAATTATGTTGAGCATCCTTTTTTCAAAGTCAATTAGTGGTGGCATTGAGTCGGTCTTTGATATGCTTGTCTTTTGAATTCAATAACGTGCATCTATTTGATTGTTTGAGAATCTTGTGCTTGCATTCTTAACTTGAGTTAAAAAGCTCTTTCACCCATTAATTAGCCTTAACACCCAAGTCTGACACATCCAAGTCAATCATTACCCTCGCATACCATCCATTCATCAAGTGTTCATCCTACGAATCCAGAGTTTAAAATAACATTAAAGGAAAGAAAGAAAAAAAAAAACAAAAACAAAAAAGAGGGAAGTCAGTCTACATTCATCAAGCAGGTTGGGCAAAAGGATAGAAGACCAAAACCACCAGTTTCTTGAAAGTGGACATCTCTATGCTCCTAGAATAGCAACCTGAACAAAATGTGCCTAGGACAAGGGGGCCTCACCACCCATATCAGCATCCGTATCACCTGTTACCTTCTCATTCGCCCACAACATCTACATGTGCTCACCTTTTTTAATCCCATTTTTACAACACGTCTCATAGGCCCTATTTATTTTGATGAGAGTAAAATACACATCATAAGCTTTCCAACACCTTTTGAATCGCCACAAATGGAGTCCGGATGAAAGAGTTATGGTCGTTCGAAGTTGCACTTAGCCAGTTACATAGGCCAAGCGGCCTACACAATTCCTAGGCCCAGGAATAAGGCCCAGAAGGCGGTCCGAGCCCAGAAAGAAGAAGCGTAGGCCGCTTCGCCTACACTGTAGCAACCAAGCTTGCTTCCGCTCGACCCGTCCCAGAAAAGCTCTTGTAGGCGGTATAGCCTACGCAGAGAGAAGCGGCCCGCTTTCGTTCGCCACATCACCGATCCTTGTCTTCTTCTGCCATAGGCTGCATGGCCTACGCTGTATAAATTTGATTTTGTGCGCCAGAATTTTCCCTCCGCCATCCCTTGATCACAACCCCTCTAATTTGACTCAGATTGACTTAATATTATCATAGGCCGCATGGCCTATGATGATGCACATAGAGGCATGATCCTTGGATCATGTCCTCATATTTCCCTCCTAAACACTCACCTCTCCAACTATAAATAACCCTTCATTCCACCCCCTTTTCATCAACTATTCTCCACCAACACTCATCATCAACTACTATCATCCACTCTCCATTATCCTCTCTCAAATTTTCTCCCATAATCATCCTCACTATCACCATCATATCATCCATACACAATACCTCTAGCTACCCTTACACTAATCCTCACATCCAAGTTCTAAATCGGCGCCAAATCCAAGCATTCAGAAATCGATCTTCCATCCATCCCGCTAAAGCTTAAAGTGAGGTTTGTGCATTTTTGCTATTGTATTCCAATCATGTAATTTTATTCTTGAATGATCTTACTTGTACATTATTTTGTAATAACTTCATATTTTAATCCTTGCATGTTCGGAATATAATTTTGTAAAATTAATTAAACTTCTCTCGCTCATTTCATTTCAAGTTCGATTCTAGTAGACTCTGTGTTCAAACAGGCGGATTCGAGAGTTCTGTAATTCTCGGATTCGTAACCTTGCCCCCGGATTAAGAATTCGAGTTCGTAGGCCGGAGTTATTTTATTACTTTTTCGGTTTGTCAATTTCCTTAAATCGGCTAGCGACTCTCATTTATAACCATTTTTATCATTATCCATGCATGTTTATTACACCAAAACATTTTATAAAATGATTTTGTATTTATTTTGTTCTAAACTATGGCCGACCCAATAGAAAAGGCATAAAAATTGTCATAGGCCACCTGGCCTATGACAATTTCTGCCATTTTCTATTGGGCTAGTAAGGCGCGAGCCCAACAGAAGATGCGTCATAGGCCTTGCGGCTTATGACCCTCTCTGGTGGCCCACGTCCGCTTTTTTTGGCCAAGTTCGGATAATAATAAATATAAAGTCATTAATAAACTAGTTCGGTGTAGTTTCATGTGTCCTAATAATAAAATCAGTCCCTAAATGAATAAAGGTCTTTCATCTCGAAAATGATTTTCGAAAAATAAAAATATCCTTATTTAAGGATTAAGCGACCTTAGTCGGCTCCCGATCATTAAGTAGCGCATCCGAACCTATTCCCCGAACGGGAATGTTTTGGGGTCCTATACATGCACATGTGATAGAGCACAATGATATGTGACTTGCGGCAAAATGGTTAATAACCATCTTGTATGATTTGGCATATCCACATAATCATGCTAAATGTCTTTGTAAAAGAAATATTTGTCACATCACTATTGTTTGTAAGTAAATAAAGAAATATAAAGGGACTTTCCATTAATTATACAAAATTGTAGGGACCTTATCATAAATATAATGAAAAAATTTTAATATTTAAAAAATTTGAATTCATAAAATTAACAAATAAATAGAAAAAAAGATATTTTTACTAATATGTAATAGAAACATAAAAGAATGATAAATATTCTTTAACAAAATGAAAATTTTATTAAAAATGTAGAATTTTTGTAGAAATTGTTTTATTTTAGAAACGAATCATAATGTGAAAATAATTTTATAGCTATAAATAAAATATGATCTTTTTATTTTATAACTTTTCTACATTAAATATTTGTAAACTATCATTTTTTTATTTGTCTGATAATTTTATAAATTTAAATTTTTAAAGATTTAACTTTTTCTTTCATATTTATGAGAAAATCCATGTACTTTTGTTTAATTAATTGAAGGTCTCTATATATATTTTTTTAATTATTTAATTATAATAATGATGTGGTAAATATTTTTTTTTCAAAAACTTTTTATCATGATTACTTGAATATGTCATGCCATGCACCATTTTGTTGTAAGACGCATGTCATTTTCGTGGGATATCATTGAAGATGTTTATCAACGATCTCGCCCCAAACCCAATATCATTTTCGGGCTCTCTTACTACAATTGGGCCACACCCAAGTTATAATCTGGCAGTAGAAGACTAGATGGGTGTTTGTTTTCGTGTTGTGGATAGTGTTTGCATGGCTGATTTTCGTTAGCTGAATTCTCCCACATCTCTAAATCAAGATAAGCTGAGCCTTTGTGAAGTCTTGTTTTTTTACACTGCTTGCACGATGAACCTCTCTTGAAAATGATGGGTAATTGAAAGTATAACTTCAGATGGCAATCTGAGATCAGAAAGCTCTCAAGTTCCCCTGTAATGGCGGCCAGTTCGAACTCATTCCTCCTTTCCACAACACTGCCGAATGTGAGGAGCCAAAGGCAGCTGACTGTGTCGGCCAAAAATGGGAGCCCCTTTCCCTCTTTTCGACCGGGAAAACCATCAGGCGATGAGGAATCTGAACAGGGGGCCAGTAGTAATACTAATAGCAACCCCTTTAAGTTTAACTGGGGAAAGTTGCCTGATGTCAAGTCACTGATCCCGGTTGTGAGCAGTCCTCCAGTCTTGGTGGGGCCAGCTAGGCGGAAGGATGCTGGGACTGTGTTTGTGGCTGGAGCCACGGGGCAGTTGGGCTCTCGTGTTTCTCAGATGTTGCTTCGACAAGGTTTTCGCGTCCGCGCTGGGGTCTCCGACCTTGCTGCTGCTCAAGATTTGGCTCGCTTTGCTTCTCTGTACAAGGTATTACCCTCCCACTCCCATCTTCTCTGCATTATGTGAAAAGGGATGTCAACTACACCTAATTAGTTGTGGTAACTTGATCTTGGCTTGGATGGCTTGACAATTGGTTGGAAACCTGAACTTGCCATTGGTATTAGATTCACCTAGTATGAACTTTCGCTGGGGTATCAACCCATCTAGCCTTGATTGAAATGTGGGGATTCCATAGATCAATTCTAACCATATCTCTAATGTAAGATTATAATTAATATTCTCATCTTGTTTGTGATGAGGAATTGACAGTTGATATCAACAGAAGAGTCCAAACGACTAAATGCTGTTGAGTCAGGATTTGAGGATGCAGAATCAATAGCAAAGGCCATAGGGAATGCGAGCAAAGTAGTGGTAACCATTGGGGCAACAGAGAATGGTCCTATAGACAAGGTGACGATTTCAGATGCTTTACAAGTGGTGGAAGCAGCACAGCTGGCTGGTGTGGGTCATGTGGCGATCATCTACGATAGAGCACCTACGGCTGCCTCACCCACCACTGTTTTCAATGGGATCTCCACCTTCTTCAACAACCTCTTCTCGAGATCTCAGCCTTTGACCATTCCTGAGTTCCTCGACAGACTCATCCAAACTGATGTCAGATACACCTTCATCATGTCCACATTGACAGATGACTTCTCCCCTGAGTGTGCTTACAATGTTGTCGTTGCAACTGAGCAAAGTGCTAGTGAAACCGACTACAAAGTAATGTAATGTATGCAAAACTGATTGTTTTATTCTTTCCTTTTTTTGGTGTTTGTTTCTCCTTATGAAATTATTTTGTTTTGCGTAAGTTGTGCCTTTTAGATTATTATGGTAATCATCTTCTGTTGCCAAATAAATTTAGGTGGGAAGGTCACAGATGGCTGCATTGGTGGCTGAACTCTTCTCAAATACGTCAGTAGCGGAAGATAAGGTAACGTTTTTCTTTGTCGGTGATGATTTAAATAACATAGATTACGATTAACTTATAATAACATGATTCATCTGAAGAACCCCATGTGGAATCTACATTTGGTTATATAATTTTAAGAATTTTCTGCAGCGAAATGTTGACATGTTCTATTGTGATCATGGGCCTTCTACATTCTCTTCTGAGCCTTAGCATGTTCCATTCAAAAACCAAGCAAACAATCTTCTGTGTTACCTCAGGCTATCTGCAATTCTGCATGCTGAGTTCCCTATTAAAAGCCTTAATTAGACAAAATTAGTTTAAACAAATAGGGAACCACTGCTGTGCTGCTTATACTAGGAACATTTTATGGCATCTGAGCTGTAAGGATTTTAAAGTTTTCATTCAAAACTGATGACTTGTTTAAGAGACAACCATAACATTTTTTTTGTTCCTCTTTCCCTTCTTCAAAATTCAGGTTGTAGAGGTTTATACAGATCCATCGGCCCCGTCAAAGCCCCTAGATGAGCTTTTCAGGTATCATATTCTGTGAGCTGAACTTGACTGAACTGCACAACTCGTTCAATTAATCACTCCAACTTGTTATAAGCTAACTTTTGTTTGCCAATTGTTCTGTTATACCCTTTGTGGATCCTGCCATTGGCAAGATCAGATCAACTAGGAAAAGTCAGGACTGTTGAATATGAACTGGTATAGCAGTAAACAATAAAGTTATTCCATTACCCTATGTTTGTGTGATAAAAACCAAGCACTTTGTAGTGTGATTCCTGAGGATGGAAGAAGGAAGGCATATGCAGAGGCAATTGCAAAAGCCAAGGCTGAGGAGGAGGTAAGAATAGCTGAAGAACAAGCCCGTGAGGCAGCAGAGGCTAAGAGGAGGCTCGAAGAAGAGATGAAAAAAGTAGCAGAGCAAGAAGCACGGGCATCTAGCCTAGCAGAGGAAGCCAAACAGAAGGCAGAGGAGGCAGGAACCTCAATGGATGGGTTTGCAGGCAAAGCAAAAGAGTTGGCCACTGGATTCTCCTGGGATAACTTTGGCTCACAGCTAGCAAGTGCTGTCAAACCCCCAAGTATTCCAATCTCCAAGGTACAAATCGCCACTGTTAGAGGACAGGCAAAGGCGCAGAAATTACCTGCTCAAAAAGCCATCACCAAACCTACCCAACAACCAAAATCCAGACCCAAACCCAAACCAGAGCCAGAAATTGAAGACAACAGCAAACAAGTTAAGGTCCAAGTAAACAACATTCTCGGTGGTCTATTCAAGCAAGAAACTATTTATGTCGATGAGGAATAGAAGATCATCGTGCCTACCTTCATTGCTTACATTTGCATGAATTTTCTGTTGCATTGTGGTTGTGGGTTTTTCTAGTTTCCTGTAATTTTGAGTGTATGAATCACCTTCAAGAGTATGTTATCTAACCTCCCCCCCCCCTTTCTTCTCATTCTTCCCTCTAGAATTGATTATCTGCTTTGGATAAAGCTTAATCCAAGGTTAATGTAAATTCAAAAGCTGGTATGTCTTGTTGTATGCTCCCAATAAGCAAATCTTAATTTACTTCCAGTGCATCAACACCCGTTTACTTGTTCTTGGTAATGTTAGAAATTTATCTGGAACCAAGAAGAGGATAGGTACAGCGAATTCCTCACGTCAATTGTCCTAGGTATGTAGCTAAGTTTAATTTTAATCTTTCGTACAGTAAACAACAAACATGGTTCATGAAAAGTAGTTAAATCCCGAAAAACTAAAAAGGGACAAAGGGTTAGTGCACAAATCTACTTTCAAGGTTACATAACTGCTTTTTATTTCAGCTACCAGAGCTAAATTGTATTAGAAAATGGATCATGATAACCATCTTGACTCAAGATGGTCTTGAATTGTTCATATTTCACATTTTTGTAATTTTTATTAATATTTTCTTTAATAATTATATATATTTATCAATTATAATAATATAATACTTATTAGCTAGGTGAAAAAATATAATTATAGCCTAATTTTATCAATCATAGTAGAAAATCCACATTTTATACATAGTTTTATATTTACGAAATAAATATAAATAAATAATTATTTTTAAATTGTTTGTAAGTTGTAGTAACCCTAAAAATAATGAAATGTACCTTTAGAATGATTTAAATACAGTTACATTTCATGTTATTAGTGATTTAGAAGAAATGCAAGATGGTTAAGAGTCATCTTGTGTCAAGATGTTTATCATTTCTGTTAGAAAATATATCCATTGACTTAAGAAAGATAAATGGGTTTTTGGCTCAAAATAATGAGGTCATTGGCTGAAAATAATCCAAACTCACTTTTTGGATGAAAATAATCCAAACTTTTAACTTATCTACTCAGACTAAATCAGAATTGATTTTCGGCGTCGGAAGCTGACTGGGCAGCCTGAGCACGTGTTTCTATAATTGATTTTGGTTTTGAATGGTTTTTTAAACTTATGTAGACCCCAGCTCACTTAAACTTATAATGACGTGAAAATGGATTAAAAATAAAAACACTTTAACATAATAAATTTAGTATCCCAACCCTAAAAATTTAAAATTTAACCAAACCCTAACTGTTTGCCTTTTTTCTAATTCCTCTCAGTCTTCTCTCTCCTTCTTCGTTATCTTCTGTAGACCCCAGTCAGCATTCCGAAGCCGAAAATCGATTTCGGTTTAGTCCGAGTAAATAGGTTAAAAGTTTGGATTATTTTCAGCCAAAAAGTGAGTTTTGATTATTTTCAGCCAATGATCTCCAACTTCGGATTATTTTGAGCCAAAAACCCAAGATAAATGAAGAAACTTGCCTTCGGCTCGATCTAGGTATGTTGGGCTCGGCCTCGGTTTTGCTTAAAATGAGCTTTTTATTTTAGATCTCTATATTCAAAAGAAAAATGAACTGAATTTCTAGATACTTGTTAAAATACTTGTTAGAAAATAACTTTTACTATAGGGCATATTCAAGCAAAGTTTAAAGATTAATGTTTGATATGTATGGAGCTTAATAAAAACAAAACTAAAGAAAAACAACAAATACATGCTCTTATATTAAATTTTAAACATTTAAACGAATATGCAATTTACCAATATTCATAGAGTTTAACCTCCTTCTGACATAAAAATACTTAAATGGGAGTAAACGAGTCAATAGGGCACGACTCAATAGGCATCCGAGCAGAGCAGGAGCCAAATTAAGCTAGAGTCGAGCTTTGACTAAGTCAAACCCGAGCAGCTTGCAAGCCGGTATGGTTCAATCACAAACCTACTCCCACATATATGTTATATTGAGATTTAATTTTATACATGTACATGTAGACATCGAAAAAAATCACTCGGTGATAACTTTCGCGATGCTACATTAATGGGGAGTCGAATAGAGTTGCTTATTACTTAAATTGAGATGAAATCATGAAAATCAGTATTTATTTGACTTCTGATTCAAGACAGAAACTCATTATTAAACTTGTAAGGCCCGGAAATTCTATTATAAAAAGGACAAAGTCAAGAGTAACAGTAACGGTAAATTTGCGGAAGACTTCACTTTTCAAACGAGCGTCACTGCCGTATCCCCGAAGGAATACAAGGGAAGAAGGAAAACTACAACTGTTTGACAATGAAAAAGGAAAACAACTAAACGACTTTAAGGTTCAAGAACAACATTAACTAGTTCAAACAGCTAACTAAAATAAACTTCCAACTTCAAGACTGGTGACCTCACATCTAGATCCCAACCCTTCCAAATTATTGATCAGCACCTGAAAACAAAACATTTACAAACATGAAGGGGAAACCTCAATAATGTCTACCCCTAACAGTCAAAACATTTATGTAATTCATTTCAACACATTTTAAGGGAAGGGGTAACAGTTCAAACATTTCAAAATAACTTTGACCAACCAACTGTACCATTTTCCATTTTTAGTGCGGGCGGGGCTTGCGTATTGCCCCTCGGAGTCAAAGACTCGCCAATCATACATATTCCTTTCCAACAACTTTCCATATCATTCTCATTCCCGTTCTCAACAATCCACAATCACTATTCAAAATCCAGATGGCCATCGCAATCTCAATCCAACACTACCAGGCGTAACCTGGTCTCTTGACAGGCTTCCTCACAGGTAACGGCCTGATCTTGGGAGAATACCCGAACCCGCATTATACTCATATCCTTTAATTTAGTCAGGTTTACAATTCCAGTTCAATCCAATATCAATCAGCCATTTCCAAAACCAACACTTTTAACATAAAAGTCAAAGGACTATCCATACTTTATAAATCAAAGAACATAACCTTCTCAATAAATAGACAGTCAATTTAATATAAAGTCTCCTTCGGGATGCAAGCTCCAAAATACGGTAAAATCATTAAAACAGTTAAAGAGCATCCAATGGGGATTAGGGCATAGACATTACCTGAATATGATAATCTTCACGTAGAAAAACCACAGGAGCTTCTAATCGGATTTTCGCTCGGTCCTAGGTTAAAAACGGCCTAAAATTAATATTTCTACCACTAACATCTAAACATTTCCCAACTTATTGTAACCTTTCACAAAGAGTTAAAAATTTAAAGAACGCATTAAAGTAACGATATCCCAACCTAACTAGTTTAAACCTAATATACTCCAAGGTACCATAGGAAAACATACTTACATAAAATCATGCCAAAGACTAACTAGGGTGACTCCTAACATGTAACTTGCATGGTACTATTCACAAAAATTACAAGTATGCCATTATAACATTTAAAGAACATGCTAGGTCATACAATCACATAAACTTATTCAACACCACACTTTTAGGGTTCCTATCATGTTCCTAGGTCAAGACTTTATTCAAGCTAACCTAATAACATGAATTTAAAATTAATAAGGAGAACTTAATATTTATGTATGAACCTTATAAACTAAAATCATGAGACTTATAAACTAATAACATGGGACTTTTATAAACAAATTTATGAAACTTTGATACCCAAAATATATGAACTTCAAAACTAAGAAACATGAAATAAAATATGAAACTTTAATAACATTAATAACATGAACTCTAAAAAAATAATACAAACTCTAAAGTAGTAACACGGAC
The DNA here is from genome assembly GCA_029582165.1 of Portulaca oleracea. Taxonomy (NCBI): domain Eukaryota; kingdom Viridiplantae; phylum Streptophyta; class Magnoliopsida; order Caryophyllales; family Portulacaceae; genus Portulaca; species Portulaca oleracea. The sequence goes on along the minus strand of CM055870.1, from coordinate 33,385,147 downwards.
ATTTAAAATAATATGAAAATAACGACATGAATCTTTAATATACGAAAATGGAACTTTTAATAAAAATAATAATAATAAATAATGATATGAAACTTTATAACAAAATCATCAAACTTTATAATAATAATAATAATAATAATACTAACACGTATCTTAAAATAATATTGACTTAATAACGTAATGAAAACTTAATAATAACTTACGAAACTTCATAATAATTATACGAGACTTAATAATAATATTACGGAAATGAAAACTTATTAAAAATGATACGAATTTTAATAACTTACGAACTAAATAATAAAATTACGAAACAAAATAATAAAATTACGAAACTTAATATTTACTTATAATATGAACATATGAGCAGTAATAACATGAAATATCAAGGCATTAAACATTTTAAACATAATTTAAACATATTAAACTCCACTAATATTCTAACACAACCCAAACTTATTCAATCCCTAAGATCACACCCACCATTTCACCACCCTTCATCACTACATACACCCACACTCTCTTAGCTACCCCAACAACCCTTGAACCCCTGACCCCAAACCAACACCCATGCACACGATCAAACAGTACACCAAATATACATACTTATGCATACATAAACCAACACACACCCACATTATCATATAAATAGCTGAACCCTAAACTCCCTACTGCCCCTAAACTTCACATATAACCCTTGGAAAAACCATGCGTGCATAACATAATATACACCAAGCAACCATTAAAACATCGTCATATGAACAAGAGAGAGAGAGAGAGAGAGAGAGAGAGAGAGAGAGTTATACTATAGACAAGAGAGAAGGGCACCCAGCTAGAGCGGTCAACATATGGTCATGGAGGTCCGGGGGCGGTCGGCGTTAGCGGCACTGGGTCGTCATCGGTCGTGAGGTCGTCGGAACGTGGGTGGTGGCGAGGGTTGGCGTTGAGGTGGCTGCTTGTTGGGGTGTTCCGGGTCGGCAAAACAGGGGCTTGTGACGGGTTTTTGCGGCGTCCTTTGGTGGTGTGCTGGCGACAGTGAGGTGGCGCGGTGGTCGGAAAGGTCGTGGGTGGTGGCCGGACGAAAAACGGAGGGAGGAGGGAGAGAGAAGAAGAGACGTGTGATGTGATGTGATGGTGATGAAGAGACGGGAAAGAGAAAGACGTAGGGTGGCTCGACGTGAACAAATAGCTACAGTGCACAACTTTTAATAAAAGGAAGGGAGTAGAGAGAGAAAGAGAAGCGTACAGATTGGGGGGAAACATCAGATTTGAACACTCTTTTTGGGGGGAAATTAGGGGAGAAAGTTAGGGGGGAAATTTAAAACAAAAACCTAGATTTATTTTAACACATCTCATAAAAACTCTCTCCTAAAAAAACAACACTTTTTCTAAACATATCCCACAAACTGATCCTAATAAAATTACCCGATAACCGAAAATTTCCTAACTGATATTTTTCGGTCACTAAAAAAAATTCCAAAAATATCTCATAAAAATTTTCTCCAAAAAACAACATTTTTTTCTTCTAAAACGGATTCTATAACTGATCCCAATAAAATCATCCGATAACCGAAAATTTCCTAACTGATATTGTTCAGTCACTAAAAATTCCAAGTAACCCACTCGCGGTTCTAAAAGCTCCATGTGAAACATATATATATAACTAATGGAAAGAAAACGCACGTCAGGAAAATTAACGGTATACATAATGACATTTTTCGGGGTTTTACATCATTCCCCACTTAATGAAGTTTCGTCCTCGAAACTTAAACCTAACATTAACCACAACACATTTATTAACGTCATCCTACTCAAAAACCCGAGGTTTTACATCATTCCCCACTTAAAGTAGTTTCGTCCTCGAAACTTTACTTACCTAATTGTTGAACAAGTGCGGGTATTTCGCCCGCATCTCCTCTTCAGTCTCCCAGGTGTCCTCGGTCGAGGTATGATTTGCCCATCGCATCTTGACTAAAGGGACGGTCTTCTTGCGTAGCTGCTTTTCTCTACGATCCAAGATTTCAAGCGGTTGCTCCTCGTAAGTTAAGTCTTCCCTCAGCTGCAACGGTTCCGGCTCGATCACATGTGTAGGATCGTGACATATTTTCTCAATTGAGAGACATGGAAAACGTTGTGCACTCGAGGCAATTCTCCGGGTAGCTCTTATTTGTAAGCTACTTCTTCTATGCGTTCCAAAATAGGGTATGGTCCGATGTATCTTGGGGTCAATTTTCTCGATTGACCAAACCTCATGACTCCTTTCGTAGGTGACACGCGTAGAAACACATAATCTCCTACTTCTAACTCCAAAGGTCTTCGTCTCCGATCAGCGTAACTTTTTTGTCGGCTTTGTGCTGTCCTCATCCTATCTTGTACGACTCTCACCTTCTGCGTTGTGAGTTGGATTAACTCGGGGCCAATGGTGAGGGCTTCATCAATGTCCTGCCAGCATAGAGGAGTTCTATATCTCCTTCCATACAAGGCTTCGAATGGCGACATCCCAATGCTAGCGTGAAAACTGTTGTTATAGGAGAACTCGACTAAGGTGAGTTCGTCATACCATGACTCCTTAAAATCAAGGGCACACGCTCTCAACATATCTTCCAAGGTCTGGATCGTCCTTTCTGTTTGCCCATTTGTTGCTGGGTGAAAAGCGGTACTGAAGTTGAGCTTGGTGCCAAAAGCCTCTTGTAACTTTTTCCAAAATCCTGACTGAAATCTTGTGTCCCTGTCCGATACTATTGAACTAGGGACTCCATGCAATCGCACTATCTCATTTACATAAGCACGAGCTAACTGGTCCAACGTCCTAGTGTTAGCTATGGCGAGAAAATGCGCAGATTTGGTTAGCCGATCCACAATCACCCAAATGGCATTATTCTTCCTCCTGGTCTTAGGAAGACCGATTACAAAATCCATGGTGATCGAATCCCACTTCCACTCTAGAATTTCTAGTGGGTGCAATAGTCTTGCAGGCCTTTGGTGTTCAGCTTTCACTCGCTGGCAGGTTAGACACCTAGACACATATTCAACCACTTCTTGTTTCATGTTGCTCAACCAAAAGGTTTGTTTGAGGTCCTTGTAAAGCTTATTTCCACCTGGGTGCACGGAGTATGGGGTGTTGTGTCCTTCGTCCAGGATTCTTCGCTTCAAAGCTTCCATATTGGGCACACAAATTCTATTGTGAAACCTCAGGGTTCTGTCTTCATGTATTACAAAACCCGGTGCCTTTCTTTGGGTCACTTCTTCCCTTATCTTCACTAGTTGCAAGTCCAACTCTTGAGAGTTCTTAATCTCCTCTAAAAGTGTTGGTTGAATCTCCATGGCATTCAGCACTAAAATTTTCCCTGGAATCATTACATTGAGTTCTAGCTTCCTGAACTCCTCACACAACTGCTGGGGTAGGGTTATTAAATGATTCGTTGTGGGATAAGGTCTTCGACTCAGAGCATCTGCTACCACATTAGCCTTTCTGGGTGGGCGGAAATTGACATCATAGTCCTTCAGAACTCCACCATCTAGTGCGAAGATTTAACTCCTTTTGAGTAAAAGATACTTCAAGCTTTGATGATCCGTAAAAACTTCGCAATGCACACCATAAAGGTGATGCCTCCATATTTTGAGCGAAACCATCGCTGCTAGTTCCAAGTCATGAGTCGGATAGTTCTTCTCATGAGTCGTCAATCGCCTCGAAACATACGCCGTTACCTTCCCGTTCTACATCAGGACAGATCCTAAACCACCATGTGAAGCATCACTATAAATCATGATACTCTCGCTCCCTTGAGGCAAGGTAAGAATAGGTGCTGAGGTGAGTCTCTGCTTTAACTCTTGGAAAGCCTTCTCACACTTGTCTGACCATGCAAACTTCACCGACTTCCTAGTCAGGTTTGTAAGAGGCGTTGCGATCTTGGAAAAATCTTGGACGAACTTTCGGTAGTACCCAGCCAATCCTAAGAAACTCCTCACTTCCTTGGCATTCTTTGGTGTAGGCCACTTGCTAACAAATTCCACCTTTTGAGGATCAACAGCTACTCCATCCTTAGACACAATATGTCCTAGGAAAGATACTTGCTCTAGCCAAAATTCACACTTGGATAACTTGGCATATAACTCATTGGCTCGCAAGGTCTCCAACACCATTCTCAAGTGTTGGGAATGTTCTCCTGCGTCTTTGAAAAGATTAAGATGTCGTCGATGAACACTACCACGAACTTATCCAAGAAGAGTTTGAATACCCGATTCATTAAATCCGTAAGCAGCTGGGGCATTAGTAAGGCCAAAGGGCATAACCACAAACTCATAATGGCCATATCGGGTGCGAAAAGCAGTCTTGGAGATATCCTCCTCTCGGATTCTTAACAGGTGAAATCCCGACCTCAAGTCGATCTTGCTGAAAGTTGTTGCTCCTCTCAACTGGTCAAAAAGGTCATCGATCCGTGGTAAAGGGTGATGGTTCTTAACAGTAATCTTGTTCAACTCTCGGTAATTGATACACAGCCTCAGACTGCCGTCCTTCTTCTTTACAAAGACAACCGGTGCGCCCCATGGAGAGGTGCTCGGTCGGATGCCTTTCTCCAACAACTCGTCTAGCTGAGCTTTAAGCTCCTTGAGTTCATCAGGTGCCATTTGATAGGGTGCCTTTGATATGGGAGCAGCTCTAGGCTCCAAGTCGATGCAAAAATCCACTTCTCGTGGTAGGGGCATCCCTGGGATTTTCTCGGGAAACACGTCTGGGTATTCCTGCACCACAGGAATGGTCTCGAGTGTTGTATCTTCAGCCTTAGTGTCCACGACACTGTATAGGAATCCTTCACAACCCTGTCCCATCAATCTCTGGGCTTTTCGGGTGGAGATAATTCTCACTCCTCGAAGATCGCGATTGTCGTAATGGACCACTTTGCTCCTGTCAGGACCAACTAAAGTCACTTTCTGCTTGCAGCAATCAATTTGAGCCTTGTACTTGGCCAACCAATCCACCCCCAAAATAACGCCGAACTCCATCAGGTCGAGCTGGTACAAATCGGCGTCAAACTCCTGACAACCTATAACCACAGGGCATTTCTTGTATAACTTTCCACACTGGACCAATTCTCCCGGCGGTAGAGCTACCGACATAGGGGTGCTATCTTTAGAACATACTAATTTAGCCTTTTCCACTATTCCCGAATAAATAACTGAATGACTAGCACCAGAATTGAATAACACATAAATATTACCAAGGACTGAACCTGACAATTATCAAAACAACACAAGTATGACATTCGCATAATTACAAGATTCCTTAAAAAACACAAACACAAGATTTTCCTTTTCCACAACCTTATCACACAATCAAGATATTTCAAATACCCATTTCTTCACCTCATAATCATACAATTTCCCACCATCAAATCCTCGAATCGACATATTCATAAAATATAAAGTATAAACATGGTCATAGAACTTTCAAAATAAATAACCACAACATAATGAATATCAAATTCATGTGAAGGAAGAAGTATCAAAGTCACAAAATTCCATTGTCACATCACATAATCGAAAGAAGGTTTCCAACTATCATCCCATTACCACATGATCATTATAATTTCCAGCACATACTCCTTCCATCCTTGATAGTCCAACACAATATCCTTTTTCTTTCAACGGAATAAAATCCGCTATATATACAATTTATTCCAACAACATAATACTCATCACATAAGACGATAATATAAAACAAAAATTCCAAGCATGGGTCTTTCCAACAACGCATAAAGATAACAACATAATTTCATTACTTTCATTCAAAACATGCGAGTTTTAAGGCCTATATACGCTGTTTCTCAACATAAACTCATTCTCAACAACATACGATAAGGAAATAAACATGGAAAATAAATTCAGGGTTATATATAATCCAGAGGAGGGGTAATCATCAACCCACTATAACTCGATACTACTCCCTCCGATTTCCTTTGCTCTCGTGATCTGTCTCTGGGGTCTCGTTCAGGATCCTCCACAGGATCCTCCTCGGGATTTTCCTCTGGATCCTCTTCCGGATCTTCCTCCGAGTCTTCTTCTAATTCGAGGCCCTCCTTGGGGCTCTATCCCAAACCCTCCTCGGGGTTTCGAATCTTTCAGAGAAATCGAGATCGTCGTTCATGGCAAGGGCAGCGATATGACATCTATCAGATTTCCAAAAACAAATAACCATGCACTTGCGATCCAAAAAGAAATAAAGAAACAAGCATCAATCATCTCATCCTGATTCAGAACAACACAGGCAAGTACATGTATATATAAAAATTAGAATAAAAACTTAACTCCAAAACAAACTTCCCGTCCCACCTACACTCACACTCCGAAAATAGCTTCCTTAGCTCTAACTAAGAACCTAATAGTCACTTAGGAGCTACCAGGTCGTAACCCAAAGCTCTGATACCATTCTGTAAGGCCCGGAAATTCTATTATAAAAAGGTCAAAGTCAAGAGTAACAGTAACGGTAAATTTGTGGAAGACTTCACTTTTCAAACGGGCGTCACTGCCGTATCCCCGAAGGAATACAAGGCAAGAAGGAAAACTACAACTGTTTGACAATGAAAAAGGAAAACAACTAAACGACTTTAAGGTTCAAGAACAACATTAACTAGTTCAAACAGCTAACTAAAACAAACTTCCAACTTCAAGACTGGTGACCTCACATCTAGATCCCAACCCTTCCAAATTATTGATCAGCACCTGAAAACAAAACATTTACAAACATGAGGGGGAAACCTCAATAATGTCTACCCCTAACAGTCAAAACACTTATGTAATTCATTTCAACACATTTTAAGGGAAGGGGTAACAGTTCAAACATTTCAAAATAACTTTCACCAACCAACTGTACCATTTTCCATTTTTAGTGCGGGCGGGGCTTCCGTATTGCCCCTCAGAGTCAAAGACTCGCCAATCATACATATTCCTTTCCAACAACTTTCCATATCATTCTCATTCCCATTCTCAACAATCCACAATCACTATTTAAAATCCGGATGGCCATCGCAATCTCAATCCAACACTACCAGGCGTAACCTGGTCTCTTGACAGACTCCCTCACAGGTAACGGCCTGATCTTGGGAGAATGCCTGAACCCGCATTATACTCATATCCTTTAATTTAGTCAGGTTTACAATTCCAGTTCAATCCAATATCAATCAGTCATTTCCAAAACCAACACTTTTAACATAAAAGCCAAAGGACTATCCATACTTTATAAATCAAAGAACATAACATTCTCAATAAATAGACAGTCAATTTAATATAAAGTCCCCTTCGGGATGCAAGCTCTAAAATACGGTAAAATCATTAAAACAGTTAAAGAGCATCCGATGGGGATTAGAGCATAGACATTACCTGAATATGATAATCTTCACGTAGAAAAATCACAGGAGCTTCTAATCGGATTTTCGCTCAGTCCTAGATTAAAAACGGCCTAAAATTAATATTTCTACCACTAACATCTAAACACTTCCCAACTTATTGTAACCTTTCCCAAAGAGTTAAAAATTTAAAGAACGCATTAAAGTAACGATATCCCAACCTAACTAGTTTAAACCTAATATACTCCAAGCTAACCATAGGAAAACATACTTACATAAAATCATGCCAAAGACTAACTAGGGTGACTCCTAACATGTAACTTGCATGGTACTATTCACAAAAATTACAAGTATGCCATTATAATATTTAAAGAACATGCTAGGTCATACAATCACATAAACTTATTCAACACCACACTTTTAGGGTTCCTATCATGTTCCTAGGTCAAGACTTTATTCAAGCTAACCTAATAACATGAATTAAAAATTAATAAGGAGGACTTAACATTTATGTATGAACCTTATAAACTAAAATCATGAGACTTATAAACTAATAACATGGGACTTTTATAAACAAATTTATGAAACTTTGATACCCAAAATATTTGAACTTCAAAACTAAGAAACATGAAATAAAATATGAAACTTTAATAACATTAATAACATGAACTCTAAAATAATAATACAAACTTTAAAGTAGTAACATGGACATTTAAAATAATATGAAAATAACGACATGAATCTTTAATATTCGAAAATGAAACTTTTAATAAAAATAATAATAATAAGTAATGATATGAAACTTTATAACAAAATCATGAAACTCTATAATAATACTAACACGTATCTTAAAATAATATTGACTTAATAACGTAATGAAAACTTAATAATAACTTACGAAACTTCATAATAATTATACGAGACTTAATAATAATATTACGGAAATGAAAACTTATTAAAAATGATACGAAATTTAATAACTTACGAACTAAATAATAAAATTACGAAACAAAATAATAAAATTACGAAACTTAATATTTACTTATAATATGAACATATGAGCAGTAATAACATGAAATATCAAGGCATTAAACATTTTAAACATAATTTAAACATATTAAACTCCACTAATATTCTAACACAACCCAAACTTATTCAATCCCTAAGATCACACCCACCATTTCACCACCCTTCATCACTACATACACCCACACTCTCTTAGCTACCCCAACAACCCTTGAACCCCTGACCCCAAACCAACACCCATGCACACGATCAAACAGTACACCAAATATACATACTTATGCATACATAAACCAACACACACCCACATTATCATATAAATAGTTGAACCCTAAACTCCCTACTGCCCCTAAACTTCACATATAACCCTTGGAAAAACCATGCGTGCATAACATAATATACACCAAGCAACCATTAAAACATCGTCATATGAACAAGAGAGAGAGAGAGAGAGAGAGAGAGAGAGAGAGAGAGTTATACTATAGACAAGAGAGAAGGGCACCCAGCTAGAGCGGTCAACATATGGTTGCGGGAGGTCCGGTGGGGCGGCGGTCAGCGTTGGCAGCAGCTGGGGTCGTCATCGGTGGTCAGGGAGGTCGTGGGTGGTGGCCGGACGAAAAACGGAGGGAGGAGGGAGAGAGAAGAAGAGACGTGTGATGTGATGGTGATGAAGAGACGGGAAAGAGAAAGACGTAGGGTGGCTCGACGTGAACAAATAGCTACAGTGCACAACTTTTAATAAAAGGAAGGGAGTAGAGAGAGAAAGAGAAGCGTACAGATTGGGGGGAAACATCAGATTTGAACACTCTTTTTGGGGGGAAATTAGGGGAGAAAGTTAGGGGGGAAATTTAAAACAAAAACCTAGATTTATTTTAACACATCTCATAAAAACTCTCTCCTAAAAAAACAACACTTTTTCTAAACATATCCCACAAACTGATCCTAATAAAATTACCCGATAACTGAAAATTTCCTAACTGATATTTTTCGGTCACTAAAAAAAATTCCAAACATATCTCATAAAAATTTTCTCCAAAAAACAACATTTTTTTCTTCTAAAACGGATTCTACAACTGATCCCAATAAAATCATCCGATAACCGAAAATTTCCTAACTGATATTGTTCAGTCACTAAAAATTCCAAGTAACCCACTCGCGGTTCTAAAAGCTCCATGTGAAACATATATATATAACTAATGGAAAGAAAACGCACGTCAGGAAAATTAACGGTATACATAATGACATTTTTCGGGGTTTTACATCATTCCCCACTTAATGAAGTTTCGTCCTCGAAACTTAAACCTAACATTAACCACAACACATTTATTAACGTCATCCTACTCAAAAACCCGAGGTTTTACATCATTCCCCACTTAAAGTAGTTTCGTCCTCGAAACTTTACTTACCTAATTGTTGAACAAGTGCGGGTATTTCGCCCGCATCTCCTCTTCAGTCTCCCAGGTGTCCTCGGTCGAGGTATGATTTGCCCATCGCATCTTGACTAAAGGGACGGTCTTCTTGCGTAGCTGCTTTTCTCTACGATCCAAGATTTCAAGCGGTTGCTCCTCGTAAGTTAAGTCTTCCCTCAGCTGCAACGGTTCCGGCTCGATCACATGTGTAGGATCGGCAACATATTTTCTCAATTGAGAGACATGGAAAACGTTGTGCACTCGAGGCAATTCTCCGGGTAGCTCTTATTTGTAAGCTACTTCTTCTATGCGTTCCAAAATAGGGTATGGTCCGATGTATCTTGGGGTCAATTTTCTCGATTGACCAAACCTCATGACTCCTTTCGTAGGTGACACGCGTAGAAACACATAATCTCCTACTTCTAACTCCAAAGGTCTTCGTCTCCGATCAGCGTAACTTTTTTGTCGGCTTTGTGCTGTCCTCATCCTATCTTGTACGACTCTCACCTTCTGCGTTGTGAGTTGGATTAACTCGGGGCCAATGGTGAGGGCTTCATCAATGTCCTGCCAGCATAGAGGAGTTCTATATCTCCTTCCATACAAGGCTTCGAATGGCGACATCCCAATGCTAGCGTGAAAACTGTTGTTATAGGAGAACTCGACTAAGGTGAGTTCGTCATACCATGACTCCTTAAAATCAAGGGCACACGCTCTCAACATATCTTCCAAGGTCTGGATCGTCCTTTCTGTTTGCCCATTTGTTGCTGGGTGAAAAGCGGTACTGAAGTTGAGCTTGGTGCCAAAAGCCTCTTGTAACTTTTTCCAAAATCCTGACTGAAATCTTGTGTCCCTGTCCGATACTATTGAACTAGGGACTCCATGCAATCGCACTATCTCATTTACATAAGCACGAGCTAACTGGTCCAACGTCCTAGTGTTAGCTATGGCGAGAAAATGCGCAGATTTGGTTAGCCGATCCACAATCACCCAAATGGCATTATTCTTCCTCCTGGTCTTAGGAAGACCGATTACAAAATCCATGGTGATCGAATCCCACTTCCACTCTAGAATTTCTAGTGGGTGCAATAGTCTTGCAGGCCTTTGGTGTTCAGCTTTCACTCGCTGGCAGGTTAGACACCTAGACACATATTCAACCACTTCTTGTTTCATGTTGCTCAACCAAAAGGTTTGTTTGAGGTCCTTGTAAAGCTTATTTCCACCTGGGTGCACGGAGTATGGGGTGTTGTGTCCTTCGTCCAGGATTCTTCGCTTCAAAGCTTCCATATTGGGCACACAAATTCTATTGTGAAACCTCAGGGTTCTGTCTTCATGTATTACAAAACCCGGTGCCTTTCTTTGGGTCACTTCTTCCCTTATCTTCACTAGTTGCAAGTCCAACTCTTGAGAGTTCTTAATCTCCTCTAAAAGTGTTGGTTGAATCTCCATGGCATTCAGCACTAAAATTTTCCCTGGAATCATTACATTGAGTTCTAGCTTCCTGAACTCCTCACACAACTGCTGGGGTAGGGTTATTAAATGATTCGTTGTGGGATAAGGTCTTCGACTCAGAGCATCTGCTACCACATTAGCCTTTCCTGGGTGGAACTGGAAATTGACATCATAGTCCTTCAGGAACTCCAGCCATCTAGTCTGGCGAAGATTTAACTCCTTTTGAGTAAAAAGATACTTCAAGCTTTGATGATCCGTAAAAACTTCGCAATGCACACCATAAAGGTGATGCCTCCATATTTTGAGAGCGAAAACCACTGCTGCTAGTTCCAAGTCATGAGTAGGATAGTTCTTCTCATGAGTCGTCAACTGTCTCGAAACATACGCTGTTACCTTCCCGTTCTACATCAGGACAGATCCTAAACCACCATGTGAAGCATCACTATAAATCATGATACTCTCGCTCCCTTGAGGCAAGGTAAGAATAGGTGCTGAGGTGAGTCTCTGCTTTAACTCTTGGAAAGCCTTCTCACACTTGTCTGACCATGCAAACTTCACCGACTTCCTAGTCAGGTTTGTAAGAGGCGTTGCGATCTTGGAAAAATCTTGGACGAACTTTCGGTAGTACCCAGCCAATCCTAAGAAACTCCTCACTTCCTTGGCATTCTTTGGTGTAGGCCACTTGCTAACAAATTCCACCTTTTGAGGATCAACAGCTACTCCATCCTTAGACACAATATGTCCTAGGAAAGATACTTGCTCTAGCCAAAATTCACACTTGGATAACTTGGCATATAACTCATTGGCTCGCAAGGTCTCCAACACCATTCTCAAGTGTTGGGAATGTTCTCCTGCGTCTTTGAAAAGATTAAGATGTCGTCGATGAACACTACCACGAACTTATCCAAGAAGAGTTTGAATACCCGATTCATTAAATCCGTAAGCAGCTGGGGCATTAGTAAGGCCAAAGGGCATAACCACAAACTCATAATGGCCATATCGGGTGCGAAAAGCAGTCTTGGAGATATCCTCCTCTCGGATTCTTAACTGGTGAAATCCCGACCTCAAGTCGATCTTGCTGAAAGTTGTTGCTCCTCTCAACTGGTCAAAAAGGTCATCGATCCGTGGTAAAGGGTGATGGTTCTTAACAGTAATCTTGTTCAACTCTCGGTAATTGATACACAGCCTCAGACTGCCGTCCTTCTTCTTTACAAAGACAACCGGTGCGCCCCATGGAGAGGTGCTCGGTCGGATGCCTTTCTCCAACAACTCGTCTAGCTGAGCTTTAAGCTCCTTGAGTTCATCAGGTGCCATTTGATAGGGTGCCTTTGATATGGGAGCAGCTCTAGGCTCCAAGTCGATGCAAAAATCCACTTCTCGTGGTAGGGGCATCCCTGGGATTTTCTCGGGAAACACGTCTGGGTATTCCTGCACCACAGGAATGGTCTCGAGTGTTGTATCTTCAGCCTTAGTGTCCACGACACTGTATAGGAATCCTTCACAACCCTGTCCCATCAATCTCTGGGCTTTTCGGGTGGAGATAATTCTCACTCCTCGAAGATCGCGATTGTCGTAATGGACCACTTTGCTCCTGTCAGGACCAACTAAAGTCACTTTCTGCTTGCAGCAATCAATTTGAGCCTTGTACTTGGCCAACCAATCCACCCCCAAAATAACGCCGAACTCCATCAGGTCGAGCTGGTACAAATCGGCGTCAAACTCCTGACAACCTATAACCACAGGGCATTTCTTGTATAACTTTCCACACTGGACCAATTCTCCCGGCGGTAGAGCTACCGACATAGGGGTGCTATCTTTAGAACATACTAATTTAGCCTTTTCCACTATTCCCGAATAAATAACTGAATGACTAGCACCAGAATTGAATAACACATAAATATTACCAAGGACTGAACCTGACAATTATCAAAACAACACAAGTATGACATTCGCATAATTACAAGATTCCTTAAAAAACACAAACACAAGATTTTCCTTTTCCACAACCTTATCACACAATCAAGATATTTCAAATACCCATTTCTTCACCTCATAATCATACAATTTCCCACCATCAAATCCTCGAATCGACATATTCATAAAATATAAAGTATAAACATGGTCATAGAACTTTCAAAATAAATAACCACAACATAATGAATATCAAATTCATGTGAAGGAAGAAGTATCAAAGTCACAAAATTCCATTGTCACATCACATAATCGAAAGAAGGTTTCCAACTATCATCCCATTACCACATGATCATTATAATTTCCAGCACATACTCCTTCCATCCTTGATAGTCCAACACAATATCCTTTTTCTTTCAACGGAATAAAATCCGCTATATATACAATTTATTCCAACAACATAATACTCATCACATAAGACGATAATATAAAACAAAAATTCCAAGCATGGGTCTTTCCAACAACGCATAAAGATAACAACATAATTTCATTACTTTCATTCAAAACATGCGAGTTTTAAGGCCTATATACGCTGTTTCTCAACATAAACTCATTCTCAACAACATACGATAAGGAAATAAACATGGAAAATAAATTCAGGGTTATATATAATCCAGAGGAGGGGTAATCATCAACCCACTATAACTCGATACTACTCCCTCCGATTTCCTTTGCTCTCGTGATCTGTCTCTGGGGTCTCGTTCAGGATCCTCCACAGGATCCTCCTCGGGATTTTCCTCTGGATCCTCTTCCGGATCTTCCTCCGAGTCTTCTTCTAATTCGAGGCCCTCCTTGGGGCTCTATCCCAAACCCTCCCCGGGGTTTCGAATCTTTCAGTGAAATCGAGATCGTCGTTCATGGCAAGGGCAGCGATATGACATCTATCAGATTTCCAAAAACAAATAACCATGCACTTGCGATCCAAAAAGAAATAAAGAAACAAGCATCAATCATCTCATCCTGATTCAGAACAACACAGGCAAGTACATGTATATATAAAAATTAGAATAAAAACTTAACTCCAAAACAAACTTCCCGTCCCACCTACACTCACACTCCGAAAATAGCTTCCTTAGCTCTAACTAAGAACCTAATAGTCACTTAGGAGCTACCAGGTCGTAACCCAAAGCTCTGATACCATTCTGTAAGGCCCGGAAATTCTATTATAAAAAGGTCAAAGTCAAGAATGCTTGATGCAGTAAATTTGTGGAAGACTTCACTTTTCAAACGGGCGTCACTGCCGTATCCCCGAAGGAATACAAGGCAAGAAGGAAAACTACAACTGTTTGACAATGAAAAAGGAAAACAACTAAACGACTTTAAGGTTCAAGAACAACATTAACTAGTTCAAACAGCTAACTAAAACAAACTTCCAACTTCAAGACTGGTGACCTCACATCTAGATCCCAACCCTTCCAAATTATTGATCAGCACCTGAAAACAAAACATTTACAAACATGAGGGGGAAACCTCAATAATGTCTACCCCTAACAGTTAAAACACTTATGTAATTCATTTCAACACATTTTAAGGGAAGGGGTAACAGTTCAAACATTTCAAAATAACTTTGACCAACCAACTGTACCATTTTCCATTTTTAGTGCGGGCAGGGCTTCCGTATTGCCCTTCAGAGTCAAAGACTCGCCAATCATACATATTCCTTTCCAACAACTTTCCATATCATTCTCATTCCCATTCTCAACAATCCACAATCACTATTTAAAATCCGGATGGCCATCGCAATCTCAATCCAACACTACCAGGCGTAACCTGGTCTCTTGTGAACTCCCTCGCGGTGTGGCTGATCTTGGGAGAATGCCTGAACCCGCATTATACTCATATCCTTTAATTTAGTCAGGTTTACAATTCCAGTTCAATCCAATATCAATCAGTCATTTCCAAAACCAACACTTTTAACATAAAAGCCAAAGGACTATCCATACTTTATAAATCAAAGAACATAACATTCTCAATAAATAGACAGTCAATTTAATATAAAGTCCCCTTCGGGATGCAAGCTCTAAAATACGGTAAAATCATTAAAACAGTTAAAGAGCATCCGATGGGGATTAGAGCATAGACATTACCTGAATATGATAATCTTCACGTAGAAAAATCACAGGAGCTTCTAATCGGATTTTCGCTCAGTCCTAGATTAAAAACGGCCTAAAATTAATATTTTCTACCACTAACATCTAAACACTTCCCAACTTATTGTAACCTTTCCCAAAGAGTTAAAAATTTAAAGAACGCATTAAAGTAACGATATCCCAACCTAACTAGTTTAAACCTAATATACTCCAAGCTAACCATAGGAAAACATACTTACATAAAATCATGCCAAAGACTAACTAGGGTGACTCCTAACATGTAACTTGCATGGTACTATTCACAAAAATTACAAGTATGCCATTATAATATTTAAAGAACATGCTAGGTCATACAATCACATAAACTTATTCAACACCACACTTTTAGGGTTCCTATCATGTTCCTAGGTCAAGACTTTATTCAAGCTAACCTAATAACATGAATTAAAAATTAATAAGGAGGACTTAACATTTATGTATGAACCTTATAAACTAAAATCATGAGACTTATAAACTAATAACATGGGACTTTTATAAACAAATTTATGAAACTTTGATACCCAAAATATTTGAACTTCAAAACTAAGAAACATGAAATAAAATATGAAACTTTAATAACATTAATAACATGAACTCTAAAATAATAATACAAACTCTAAAGTAGTAACATGGACATTTAAAATAATATGAAAATAACGACATGAATCTTTAATATTCGAAAATGAAACTTTTAATAAAAATAATAATAATAAGTAATGATATGAAACTTTATAACAAAATCATGAAACTCTATAATAATACTAACACGTATCTTAAAATAATATTGACTTAATAACGTAATGAAAACTTAATAATAACTTACGAAACTTCATAATAATTATACGAGACTTAATAATAATATTACGGAAATGAAAACTTATTAAAAATGATACGAAATTTAATAACTTACGAACTAAATAATAAAATTACGAAACAAAATAATAAAATTACGAAACTTAATATTTACTTATAATATGAACATATGAGCAGTAATAACATGAAATATCAAGGCATTAAACATTTTAAACATAATTTAAACATATTAAACTCCACTAATATTCTAACACAACCCAAACTTATTCAATCCCTAAGATCACACCCACCATTTCACCACCCTTCATCACTACATACACCCACACTCTCTTAGCTACCCCAACAACCCTTGAACCCCTGACCCCAAACCAACACCCATGCACACGATCAAACAGTACACCAAATATACATACTTATGCATACATAAACCAACACACACCCACATTATCATATAAATAGCTGAACCCTAAACTCCCTACTGCCCCTAAACTTCACATATAACCCTTGGAAAAACCATGCGTGCATAACATAATATACACCAAGCAACCATTAAAACATCGTCATATGAACAAGAGAGAGAGAGAGAGAGAGAGACCCCCCCCCAGACACCCACACTATAGACAAGAGAGAAGGGCACCCAGCTAGAGCGGTCAACATATGGTTGCGGGAGGTCCGGTGGGGCGGTGATCGGCGTTAGCGGCCGTC
The DNA here is from genome assembly GCA_029582165.1 of Portulaca oleracea. Taxonomy (NCBI): domain Eukaryota; kingdom Viridiplantae; phylum Streptophyta; class Magnoliopsida; order Caryophyllales; family Portulacaceae; genus Portulaca; species Portulaca oleracea. The sequence continues at coordinate 33,368,305 of CM055870.1, read as the reverse complement.
ATCGGTGGTCGGGAGTCGTCGGGCGTGGGTGGTGGCGAGGTTGGCGTTGAGGTGGCGCTTGTTGGGGTGTTCGGTCGGCAAAGCAGGGCTTGTGGCGGGTTTTGCGGCGTCCTTTGGTGGTGTCTTTGGCGGCGGTGAGGTGGCGCGGTGGTCGGAAAGGTCGTGGGTGGTGGCGGACGAAAAACGGAGGAGGAGGAGAGAGAAGAAGAGGCGTGTGATGTGATGGTGATGAAGAGGCGGGAAAGAGAAAGGCGTAGGGTGGCTCGGCGTGAACAAATAGCTACGATGCACAACTTTTAATAAAAGGAAGGAGTAGAGAGAAAGAGAAGCGTCTGATTGGGAAACATCAGATTTGAACACTCTTTTTGGGGGGAAATTAGGGGAGAAAGTTAGGGGGGAAATTTAAAACAAAAACCTAGATTTATTTTAACACATCTCATAAAAACTCTCTCCTAAAAAAACAACACATTTTCTAAACATATCCCACAAACTGATCCTAATAAAATTACCTGATAACCGAAAATTTCCTAACTGATATTTTTCAGTCACTAAAAAAATTCCCAACATATCTCATAAAAATTTTCTCCAAAAAACAACATTTTTTTCTTCTAAAACGGATTCTACAACTGATCCCAATAAAATCATCCGATAACCGAAAATTTCCTAACTGATATTGTTCAGTCACTAAAAAATCCAAGTAACCCACTCGCAGTCCTTAAAGCTCCATGTGAAACATATATATATATATAATTAACGGAAAGAAAACGCACGTCAGGAAAATTAACGGTATACATAATAATATTTTTCGGGGGGTTTTACAAAACTAAATAAAAAGAAAACTAATAAGATCAAAATTAACACACAGAATGAACCAGAATCAATCACCGGACTGAATGACTGACTAGCTAGAGACTGGTCAAAATCTATGACCCGGAATGGAATTCATCCTCATCGACTAACCAAGCGATCAATCCAAGGAGTATAACAATTCTGGTTTCACCCTAAACTGATTAGCTGTTTGTATAAAAAAATGTTTGTTAGAGTTAGATGTTTGTAGGATGGCTTTTTCTCTTAATTGTCAATTGTACCCTTGGCTTTATTTTTAGTGTTTTTTAACATTATGGTTTTTTAAAATTTGTTTTTAGGTTTTTCCGTCCAAATTATAATTCATATTTAGGTTTAACATTATGATTTATATTCATTTTTTAGTTTTTTTATTAAATCCCAATGTACTTTTACAATTTAATGTAGATATTTTATAATTTATTTGTAGAAATTACACTATTGTAAACAATAGGTATATGTATAATCAATTAGTAACTACATTATCAACATAAACCATAACGACAATATGAGTCTCTTATCCAAATTGATAGGAAAAGCAAATGAACTAGGAGATTTTGAACACAAGTATCATCATTATAAATTAACTATGTGAAATACCTAATATTAACTTGGAGAAATGTAGCGTGCTTTGAGAAGGAAGACGGCGAAGCAGATGTTCTTTTGTGTTGCGGTGAATTGAAGTGAGGGATGAGAGAACAATTAAAAGAACTAAACCTAAATTATTTTATTTGATGACAATTTTTTGTAATTTTTGTGAATTAATTGGTCAGTATGGTAATTTAAAATATAAAAAGCCAACTATTTCTACTCATAGTAGTTTTTTACAATTTGAATTTTTGGGGGCAAAAAACTAGTATAATTCGCCAATTTACCAAACACCCCAAATTGGCATATTGACTAGTCAAACAGCCAAAAATCCTCCAAAAAGCCATTTTCTCCAAAAAGCCAACCAAAAAGTCGGGCACCAAACGCCCCCTTAATTTATTATTTGATGCATGCAAAAGAATTAATATTTGCATGAAAATTTACATGTTATAGATTACACATGAACATGAATGGTAACGAATTCACATGATGAAAATACAATGACGAATATAAGAAAATAAAGCGTAACATTAGATCAACACCAAAAAAATCCAAGCAACACATGAGGGGCGACGGGCCGCTAACCACCCACGCCAAACCACGTTGGTGAACTGACAGACAACCTTTTTCTCATTTTTCTTCTTTTTATCTTTCTTTTTATCTTTTTATTTACCGGTTTTCCGGGATCGATACGGCCCTCCAAAAAGGGGTTACCCTCCCAACTTGGGCTGCTCCATTCATAAACGAAGTACTTACTTAAGGGGTGTGAGCGTCATCCACTCACACCAACCTTTGTTGGTTTCGTCGGTTTAATTAGAGCAAGAAAAGTATGAAAACCAAAGCTAACACTTTCTAAGTCGAGAACATTCCAAAAACGGATTTCGAGGTGAAAAGGTTTGAGGTTACCGCTTTAAAAAGGTGAATCAAATTATCGAAAAAGAAAGACACACCTAAGGACTAGGTTTGGCACGCACATAATAATTGTTTTCACCTAACCAACTCAACTATCAAATCAACTAAGGCATAAAAGAAAGCATAAACAACTCCTAAAAGAAGAAAAACAAAAACTTTTTAGGGACTTTCATTAGATTTCTCTCTCTCTCTCTCTCTCTCTCTCTCTCTCTCTCTCTCACTCACTCTCCCTCCCTTTTTTTTTTGGCTAAGCCACACAAACAAATAAAACCTAAAGAAACTACCCTGACAAGAATACTCCCCCCCTCCCACAGACACACTTAAACTTCACAATGTCCTCATTGTGAGGGTAGAGTCTCGAAAAGGGTCAAAACACACAAAAACATGAAAGTGATGGTGACTCGAGCCCATGTGGCTCCAACAACCAATATATCCAACACAAACATATAGGGGCGCACCACCAAAAAGAAAAACAAGCATGCAACAAGATATATACACACAAAACAGGGAAAAGAAAGAAAACAAAAGAAGGGTGGAAGGAGCTTACTAGAAGGTCTTAAAAGGTGTATGTTCGGTTGTAATTTTTGTGGTTTTAAGTAAGGATTGTCGATCTCAGGGATGGGTGTGAGGCTTGATTAAGGTAATCGATTTGTGTAAAGGGGTTTTTCTCACAATTGCGGAAAGCGATAAATTATGTAAAGAAAGAATTAAACTAATCTAGACATGATAATAATAAAGAAAGCAATTAAAGGAAAGCAATAAAGAAAGCACTTAAGGATGAAAGCAATTAAAAGACATGAATGAACAACGAAATTGGGAACAAGAAATTATACCTTTGATGACTAATCTTCAATAACCTTCAATCCACACTTGAATTTCCCCTGAACAAACAAGAAATTGTGGTTTGGATTACCAAGAATCCCCCAAATTCTCACTAGTAAGTAGAATTGGAGTTCCTTGACCCTCCTCCCCAATTGATGTGGCTAAACCTAGAAAGCTTTGAAATCAACATCAATGGAGAAAAGAGAGAGAGAGAGAGAGAGAGAGAGAGAGAGAGAGAGAGAGAGAAAGCTTGTAAAACACTTCAATGAAGACTACAGAAAGCTTGAAAGATATTGAGAATTGAAATTGCAAGAAAACCTTGAAGAACAATTGAAAACTTGAAGAACAATTAAAAAGAGATTAAAGCAAATAAAGGAAAGCAATAAATCTAATTCTACTCCTAAACTACCTAGGCTAATTGATTTTAACATAGTTTATTAGGTCTGAATTACATTGGGTATTTATAGAAGAAGGAAAAACGAAACCAAAACCCTAGAAATAAATCGCAGCACGCGCGTCAGTTTTTCCGCAGACAGAGTGGCTCGGGCGAGCCATGGTGTTGCTCGGGCATGCAGGCCTACTGTCCGGCTTCATCCATCGTGGTTGTTGGGCGTGGGTAGCAGAAGTGACAACAGATCGGCTCGAGCGAGCCATGGTGTTGCTCGAGCGGCGAGTGGCTTCCGCGCGTCAGCGATCATTCGAGCCTAAGTAACGGGCGCTACCAAGCTTGTCGCGGGTGTGACAGAAATGCTGCTCGGGCGAGCCAATGTGTTGCTCGGGAGCGACGATTCTGTCGCCCGCCTTTTCCTTCGATGCACAGTCGCGGGTGCGACCAAGGTTGTCGCGGGCGCGACCTTGATGCCATTTGATCGAGTCAGGTTCACGGCTCGGGTCTCGGGTTGACTCGGATTATCTCGGGGAGTCGCTCGGGATTCCCTAAGAACCTTCAATTAAGCCCAAACTTCTTCTATCTCCTTATTTTCCTACAAAACACCAAATCATTATATCTAATATATAAATGGGGGTTAAAACAAGCAAATATACTTTATAAAAGAGAAGAAATTCAGCTCGGAACGAGATCGAACACCACTCCAACACAAGGGTTTGCTCGCCCCGAGCAGACTAAAAACAAAGAAAAGGACTAAAAAGAAAAACTAAAAACCCTAACTCACTTTTGCAGGAATCGCGGATGCATTTAGCGTATCCATCAAGCCCTTTAAACCCCTTGGTAGCCCAGTTGGACGAGGTAGGTCTCGTGAGGGTTTATAGCAACTATACCCACAAAAGCCTAAAGAAAAAGGGGAAAGAAAAAGAAGTGAAAACCGAAAAACAAAACAAAACAAAAGCAAAGAAAATATTCCCATCCCCAATCATGCACCTAGTTCCCCAACCCGCGTCAACAATCAATTAGAAAAAATAAGTATAAACAAATTAAGACACGAAAGTTGGAAAGCTGCCAATCTTTGAGATTTTGAACCAGAACACTTCCTGATGAGCAAAACTCCTCGTGCTTATGTGCAAGTGGGCTCTAATCGGTCCTTCCTATCCTAAACCAGACAATCAGAGTTGTTCTCATGCTCAAGCTCGGGATTATCAATCCTAACTCACTCTTGGTTTTTGTTTCAACCTCTCTTTTCTTTCTTTTTCTTATTTCGCTTTTTTTTTCTTTCTTTTTCTTACTTTTTCTTCTCTCTCTTTTTTACTTTTCTCATTCTTACCATTCCTTTTCTCAAGTCTTTTTTTTCTTTTTCCTTGCTTCGCTCTTTTCTTTCTTTTTCAAAACCTACGCTCTTTTATTTCCACTCAATCCGTTTTGTGTCTTTTAGAGCGTTTGTGTCGGGTTTTGCGGGTTTTAAGCACCGGCCTTATGAGGATACCCTCCTGTTGGTTTCTCCATACGTGAGTCATTGCACTTAAGGGGCATAGGGTGCCGATCCACCCAAACCAACTCATGACGGTAGGCCCGACAGTAATTATTTAATGCATTAATTAAGAGCTTAAGCAATTGAACAACTAAAACCGTCTAACTTAGGTAAGAAGACACAATCAAAGCGTGTAAGACTTGAGGATTCCGCGTTCCCATTCCATGTAAAGGTCTAATAGAGATAAGTCATGGCAAAAATCCTTCCTAAGGCCCATCATTATTCATACCGGCCGCTTCCAACTGACTAAATCAGCAAATTAGACAACTATCTACACAACTGTAAACGGAAACATCTTCAAAAAGAAAAACAACTTTTGGGTTTTTCACAACATTTCTCCCCTTTTTGTTTTCTTTTCACACACAAATTTTTTCAAATTTTCAGACACAAACTACGAAAAACTAAAACAAAAGACTCAACAACTAGGTGGTCTTCCCATGACAAATGGAAAATAGCACCCCCCACTCCAACACAAGACATCACAATGTCTCCATCATGAGTAGGGTGTCAGAAGCAAGGTAGAAAACCAAGAAGAACATATATACAAAACACTTATCACATAAAAGGCCGTGGAGACCCGAGCCCACACGGCTCCAACAACAATATATATCCAACATTCACACTCAAGGGGTTCGCCACCCAAAAAGAAAATCAAGCATGCATCAAGGATTATCGATATATACACATAAAGAGAGGGTGGAAAGAGGTTACCTCATAATCTTCAATAAAAGCACTCAATCCACGATGCAAAGAACATCACACATAGGTCAGAAATAAACAAGAAAAGCATACTATGTATGATGGTTCACATGCAAGATCAAAAAGAAAAACAAACTATACAAGACACTAAGGACTAATGAACTAAGAAACTAAACTAAAATATTTACAAAACGACTCTTTTTTTTCTTTCTTACACTCGAAAATTGGAATGCAAATTACCCTCCCACTCCAACACAAAGAGGTTGTCGAGTCCTCAAAATGGAAAAATAGAAGTAGGTAAGTAAGCACCCCAAAATAAAAGAAAAAGACACACACAAAAAGAAAATAAAAGAAGAAAAGAAAACCGACTCATTAAATATACACAAAAGGTGAGGAAGGATATTACCTGGAAGGCTTTTTATCAAGAAATTCACTCCTTCTCACCTCAAGATATCGGGCACCAAGTCAGAACCATTCAACGCCCGAAGTAATAAATCATGCATCCTCTCATGCATCTTAGAATGGTGTAGGTAAGAGCACACTCGCAATAGCACATAAACAAACATTAGTGCCCTTAACAATTTATCAAATACCTTAGAAAAGTCATACAAATGATGAAATGCATGAATACACAAGACTTTCCTAGGCATAGTGAAAGAAGATATGACAAATGGATCCTCCCATTGACTCGTAAATGGAGATTGGGTATATAAATCAACAGGAGGGAACAATACAACACAATCCTGAACATGCTCATGCGAAGACTTGGATGCAAACAATGGTTCAAACTCAATATCCATGCAATTTTCATCAAACACAGATTCCAAATCACAACTTTCATCCAAATAATCATAATCGTCAATAGGTGATAAGGAAAACAGAGGGTTAGACCACATCATAACACTCTCAAATTCACAAGCAGGCACATCTTCATCTTCATCAATATCAGACTCACTAGAAGAACTATCAACATCAAAAGACATCGGTGCATCATTCAAAACAACATCAAAAGTGAAAGTGGAAGGCTCCGGGTCATAACTCATAGTGAATGGTTCTCCTAAATTGGAAAACCCTAGAAATAAATCGCAGCACGCGCGTAAGTTTTTCCGCAAACAGAGTGGCTCGGGCGAGCCATGGTGTTGCTCGGGCGAGCAGGCCTACTGTCCGGCTTCATCCATCGTGGTTGCTGGGCGTGGGTAGCGGAAGTGACAGCAGATCGGCTCGGGCGAGCCATGGTGTTGCTCGGGCGAGCAGGGCTTCTGTCCGCACGTCAACAGTCGCTGCTGAGCGTAAGTAACGGGCGCTACCAAGCTTGTCGCGGGCGCGACAGAAATGCTGCTCGGGCGAGCCAATGTGTTGCTCGGGCGAGCACAGTTTCTGTCCGCCAGCCTTTTCCCCTTCCAGTACCTGGTCGCGGGTGCGACCTTGATGCCACTCGGTCGAGTCAGGTTCACGGCTCGGGTCTCGGGTTGACTCGGATTGTCTCGGGGAGTCGCTCGGGATTCCCTAAAAACCTTCAATTAAGCCCAAACTTCTTCTATCTCCTTATTTTCCTACAAAATACCAAATCATTATATCTAATATATAAATGGGGGTTAAAACAAGCAAATATACCCTATAAAAGAGAAGAAATTCGGCTTGGAACGAGACCGAACACCACTCCAACAGAAGGGTTTGCTCGCGCCGAGCAAACTAAAAACAAAGAAAAGGACTAAAAAGAAAAACTAAAAACCCTAACTCACTTTCGTAGGAATCGCGGATGCATTTAGCGTATCCATCAAGCCCTTAAAACCCCCGGTAGCCCGGGTGGACGAGGTAGGTCCCGTGAGGGTTTGTAGCAACTATACCCACAAAAGCCTAAAGAAAAAGGGGAAAGAAAAAGAAGTGAAAACTGAAAAACAAAACAAAACAAAAGCAAAGAAAATATTCCCATCCCCAATCATGCACCTAGTTCCCCAACCCGCCTCAACAATCAATTGGAAGAAACAAGTATGAACAAATTAAGACACGAAGGTTGGAAAACTGCCAATCTTTGAGATTTTGAACTAGAACACTTCCTGATGAGCAAAACTCCTCGTGCATATGTGCAAGTGGGCTCTAATCGGTCCTTCCTATCCTAAACCAGATAATCAAAGTTGTTCTCATGCTCAAGCTCGGGATTATCTATCCTAACTCACTCTTGGTTTTTCTTTTAACCTCTCTTTTCTTTCTTTTTCTTACTTCGCTTTTTTTTTCTTTCTTTTTCCTTTTTTTCCTTACTTTTTCTTCTCTCTCTTTTTTACTTTTCTCTTTCTTACCATTCCTTTGCTCAACTCTGTTTTTTCTTTTTCCTTGCTTCGCTCTTTTCTTTCTTTTTCAAAACCTATGCTCTTTTATTTCCACTCAATGCTTTTAGTGTCTTTTAGAGCGTTTGTGTCGGGTTTTGCGGGATTTAAGCACCGGCCTTCGCAAAGGGATACCCTCCCTGCTGGGTTTCTCCATACGTGAGTTATTGCACTTAAGGGGCATAGGGTGCCGATCCGCCCAAACCAACCCATGACGGTAGGCCCCACAGTAATTTTTTAATGCATTAATTAAGAGCTTAAGCAATTGAACAACTAAAACCGTCTAACTTAGGTAAGAAGACACAGTCAAAGCGTATAAGATTTGAGGATTCTGCTTTCCCATTCCATGTAAAGGTCTAATAGAGATAAGTCATGACAAAAATCCTTCCTAAGGCCCATCATTATTCATACCGGCCGTTTCCAACTGACTAAATCAGCAAATTAGACAACTATCTACACAACTGTGAACGGAAACATCTTCAAAAAGAAAAAAACTTTTGGGTTTTTCACAACATTTCTCCCCTTTTTGTTTTCTTTTCACAAACAAAATTTTCAAATTTTCGGACATAAACTACGAAAAACTAAAACAAAAGACTCAACAGCTAGGTGGTCTTCCCATGACAAATGGAAAATAGCACCCCCCCCCCCACTCCAACACAAGACATCACAATGTCTCCATCATGAGTAGGGTGTCACAAGCAAAGTAGAAAACCAAGAAGAACATATATACAAAACACTTATCACATAAAAAGCGGTGGCGACCCGAGCCCACATAATACTGAAATTTCTCACAAATCTTCTATAAAATGAAGCTAACCCATGAAAACTCCTTACTTGCTGAATAGAACTGGGGGTAGGTCACTCTTGAATGGCCTTGATCTTCCCCTGATCAACTTGAATGCCATCAGTAGATACTATATAGCCAAGAAAAATAACTTGGTTTGTAAAGAACTGACATTTCTTCAAATTCCCATAAAGCATCTCCTTAGACAGAATATCAATCAGTTGTTTCAAATGCTGTTGATGTTCTGACTCTGTCTTACTATAAACCGACGTATCATCAAAATAAACAACTACACAACTTCCAATCAAAGGTTTCAGTACCTGGTTCATAAGCCTCATGAATGTAGAAGGAGCATTTGTAAGACCAAAGGGCATTACAAGCCATTCAAACAGACCTCCCTTTTTTTTAAATGCTGTCTTCCATTCATCACCTTCATAAATTCTGATTTGATAATAACCACTTCTCAAATCTATCTTGGAAAACACCTGAGACCCATGGAGTTCACCAAGAAGATCTTCAAGTCTAGGTATTGGGAACCTGTACTTGATTGTGATTTTATTTATAGCTCTACAATCCATACACATTCTTTGGCTACCATCTTTCTTAGGAACCAATAGAGCAGGTACTGCACATGGACTTAGGCTCTCCCTGATCATTCCCTTGCTAAGAAGATCATCCACTTGCCTTTGAATCTCTGCAGTTTCTGCCGGAGCCATCCTGTAAGCAGGTTTATTTGGCAAGACTGATCCTGGGACTAGATCAATCTTGTGCTGGATGTCTCTTTTGGGGGGGGGGGGGGGGGCAATCCTGGGGGCATCTCATTTGGAAATAGAAATGCATACTCTTCCAGGAGTGGGACAAGTAGGGGATGGTTATTTTGTGGGATTTGTGGTTCATCAGAGGATAATAGGATAAGATCTTTACAAGCACTGAACTCATGATGCTCAGCAGCTAATAAAAGATCAAGGGTAGGCTCAAGGTAAAGGTTCTTAGTGGGCTGGGTTTGTTTAAGTGGGGTTAAGGTTATTTTCTTGTGGTACACCACCAAGGTATAAGTATTAGCCCTTCCATCATGTTACACAGACCTATCAAACATCCAAGGCCTTCCCAACAAAAAATGGTATGCATCCATTGGCAAGACATCACACCAAACAGAATCATGATATGATTTGCCTATTGAAAAACTCACCAAACACCTTTCTGTGATAGGAATGCCTCTGCTAGACTTCAGCCACTGAATAGAATAGGGTGCTGGATGTGATGAAGTCTCCAGCTGCAACTTCTTCACCATTTCCTGTGAAGCTGCATTTGTACAGCTACCACCATCCACAATGATCGAGCAGACCTTCCCTTTCACAGTGTATCTTGTATGAAATAAGGCTTCTCTTTGTTCCTGTCCTGTCTCCACAGAAGAACTGTTAAGGGCTCTCCTTATCACCAATAACTCTCCTTCATGAGCACCTTCCTCTGCTTCATCATATACTAGATCAAGAAACTCTCCTTCTGGATATACTTCCTCTTCCTCCTCAACTTCAGGTTGAGCAAACCATGAAGCTTGGTAATCAGCCAAGGTCACCACTCTCTTATTAGGACATTCTGAAGCTATGTTCCCTAGTCCTTGACATCTGAAACATCTCCTGTTATCAGTAGCAATGGGGTTTGGGGTTCTTTGAGGAGCTGGGGATTGTTTTTGTGAGGGGGTAGGTTGTTTTGTGGGGTATCTTGGGGTAAAGGGGGTTCTTTGGGCTGTGGGGTAGGTTCTGGGATAGGTAAAGGGCTTGGGTTGAGGTTTATAGGGGGTTTTTTACAGCAAACTCCTTTCCTCTAGACCTCCTTTGCAACTCTACCTTGTGAGCCAGAGAACTAAGCTCATCCAAAGTAGTGTAGGGATGCAGTTCAACCACATTCCTAACGCCTTCATTCAATCCTGCCAGAAATCTCACCAGAACTTGAGTTTCATTCTCCTTGAGATCACATCTCCACAAAAGATGTTCAAACTCCTTTGTGTACTCCTCCACAGACTTACTGCCTTGCACCAGATGTTGCAATTTTTCATAATTCTCCTTAAGATAGTTCACAGGCAAGAACTTAGACTTCAGCTTTTCCCTCATCTGTTCCCAAGTCTTAACTTTCTCTTTTCCCTTCTCTACTCTTCTCTTATGCAGATTAGACCACCAGATGGAAGCATTTTTCTTCAGTTTCAGAGCAATAAGCTTGACCTTCCTCTCTTCAGAAACCTCCTTCAGATCAAAAACCCTTTCTACAGTCTTCAGCAAGTCCAAGAACACCTCAGTGTCCAACTGACCTTCAAATTCAGGAATTTCCACCTTGAAATCCAATTTGTCATCCATTCCAGCCTTCCTCTGTCTAGTCCTGACTTTCTTACCTCTACTAGGACCCTCTTCTTCACCAAAAGGATTACTGGAATAAGTACTCCCTTCTTCTTCATAATCAAAGTCTTCCTTAAAATTTTGCTTCTTCAAATATAAATAGTTCTTCAACTGATCTGTCAAATATTGCACCTGTTTCTCCAACTCGGCCTTCTCCCTAAGAGCTTGTTCAGCCACTTCCTCGACAGTTCTACTAGAAGACATCATGTGATCAGCAAGAAGCTCACCAAGAAAATCACACAGCTTTGATACCAAAGCTGATGTATGTGCAGACCAAAGGGAATCAGAGTGCACTGGCTTGGACTACACCAAGGACCTTACTGTCCTGTTTCTATTGAACCTAAGCTCTTCCTAGGGATGGAATAGCATCAAGGAACGAAAAGCAAATAAAAGAAGATAAAGAACCTGTGACTCTCACTGATACAGACCACACCACAGCAAGAAGCACAAGGGCAAACTCAGCTATTCACTGGAAACAGTCCACACCACCAGAACATGAACCGAGCTCTACTTAACACCTTCTAAGCTTGCCAAAGCTTAGTTACAGACAAGTAGAAACAGTGGAGAGTTTTTAGAGACACTCACAAACAGACAAGAGCAAGCTCGACTGGTTTCTCATTCATTCACTCAAAGTTGGATGTAAAATACAACAGGAGCTGCTTATATTGCTACGTTCAGCAAGTAGCTGGCTGTAACCAACTGATTAAGGCTTTCCTAAGCATTAGGAAACCTCTAATATATTGCTAAGCTAGCTTAAGATACATAAGAAAGATGTTTAGAATTAATACATTACATAATTACATCAAATTATATTAAGAAAACAGCAAATTAATGGCAAAAGTTGTTGGCTGGATCTGGAAATGCCAGCAGCTGCTTATCGGGCCTTAGTCATGCTTCCACTAAGCTTATTATAATCTCCCTCGTAGCTTCTGAGATTGCTGGTAATATTAGCAATTAAAGGACATTCGATTATTGAAAGTAAAATAACCAAATGACCTCAATGCTGCTGAAAATGCTAACACTGTCCGAGCTGCATGATGTTGCCTGCACTTCATGAATCAACATGCTGTAGAAAATGCCCAAGGACATCAGTCACCTGCACTCCTTGAGCAGCAGTAGTAAATGACCTTAAGAACACAGGGTAACCACCAAATGTCATTGCATTGAGCTGTTGCAGCTTGTAATAGACCTTGAATCAGACATGAACCCTGATTTCACAGGTTGGGGTTCTGCCAAGGTCCAATTACACCAACTGGACTTAAGTTCTAAGGCCAAGGCTGCCTCCTGCACAGGATCCTGGAGTGATCACCTTGCTACCTTTTGAATACTTCAAAATTCACCTAGGACCTGTCTGCCATAACTCTTTATGCTTGTTGCAGGAAGGACTTGATCCCTCCTGAATTCCCAGCTAAGTCCCATTGAGTGAAGGACCTGTTAAGGACCTGAGAATGGAAAGTCCTCTCTTCTTTCCTTACTGGCTTGGAGCATTGCTGTTTTAGATGGACCTCCATTAATGTCCTAAAATCTATATGAGACTTCCTAAAATGCAAATGCCTATATGTTGACCCGGAAAGACTAACCTATGACATGGTTTACAGTAAACTTCCTAAAAAAAGAAAGACACTCACATGATATGCCAACACGAGAAAAGACTCACCCAGGGCATGAGTTTAAATTGAACTTCTAAAGAATGAAAGGTATTTACATGCTGACCAATTGACTCAAGACCAAGACATGCCTATGACCTAGACCTTATACGAGAATTCCTAAATAATAATAAAAAAACACTTACATACTAACTTGAGTAACGACCTGACGACTCACCCATGGCACGGGTTTTACTTTGGGCTTTCTAAAAAAAATGAAAAGACTCACATTGACTTAAGAAAGGATTCACCTATGACACTGGAGCGTGGCGTGATGGGAGAGATTGTAGACTTATCTTGAGTTGTTGTTGTAGAAGAAATGAGAGAAATCCATAAGCAATAGAATAAGGGGAGAAAGATGAACATCTCAATAACCCATGCTTGAACTTCTCAACAATAGCCTTCAACTTGAATAATAACAAGAATAATAATCAAAATCAACCAATATCAATAACCTTGAACACCAAAGGGATTGGATATGACCTTGGATAAAGGAGATTCCACCACCAAAGCCTAACACCCCACCATGACCATCATGAAGGAAGAATCCACCAAATGATCAATAAAGGAATGACTAGAAACACCACCATTAATCAATGGATAAAGTAATCTAGATTTTGAGAGAAAACTTAGGGAAACCCTAACCAATGCATAAGCATGTTCATAATCATCAAAAGCTGCCTGGAAAGAAAGTCCTAACAAGCTATTTATACTAAACCAGAAATTAAGTAAAAACAGAGCAAAAATAACGAAACTTCGCGTTCTCCCAGAAGGTTGGCTCGGGCGAGCCAGGGGGTTGCTCGGGCGAGCAGGCCCACTGAGGGGTTGACCACGTACGCGACACATCTGGCGGGCGCTAGGACAAATCTGGCAGGAGCTTGGCTCGGGCGAGCCAGGGAGCGGCTCGGGCGAGCAGGTCCACTGAGAGGTTGACCATGAGCACGACAAAGTCTGGCAGAATGATGGCTCGGGCGAGCCACAGAGTGGCTCGGGCGAGCCATGCTTCTGGCAGTTTTTCCCTGCCGACTTCCAACGCGCATAACTTCTTCATCCGAACTCCGTTTTAGGCCCATAAGATATCGTTGGAAAGCTCTCAGTGTGTACTATAAGTTCCCAAAATTTGAGAGTTATTGGAGTTATATTGAAGGAGTTATGGCCTAAAGCATGAAGGCGCGCGCATTTCCAACCTTTAATCGCCTTCTCCCCTGCAAGTTATTAACTTGGTTACTTCCGAGACTTGATACCACCACGCCCTTCATTTCCGGGATGACCCAATCCAGTCCTGAGGCCTCTGAGGTCATTGACAAGTCTCGAGCCTCTCCTTACTCCAACAAGGATGGCTCGCCGAGGCCACGATAGTGTGATGCTCACCACCCCGCCTTTTGTAAAGGTGTAACGATTCCTAAAAAAGAGTGGGTGAGCGGTTTTAGTCCGGTGATGATGGGTCGGGATTTCATCGATCTTATCTTTAACCGTAATCCCGGCTATGAAAGCTTGGCATCGAACCCGACTCAACGAAAGAAAGGCCATTATGTGCTAACGACTCAACGAATCACTTATGATTTGCAGGACCTAAACCCTATATGTGGCTTCTTAAAGAATGAAAGACCCTTACACAATGACTCAAGGACTTACCCATGATCTGGGTTTACATTGAACTTTCTAAAAACGATAGACGAATATTGTCTCAAGAAAAGACTCGCCTATGACCTAGACCTTGTATGAAAACTTCTTAAAGACTGAAAGACATTTGCATGCAGACGTTAACACAAAGACTCATCCTAGACCTTTACATGAAACTTTCTAAAGAATGCAAGACACTTACATTCAGACGTTAACACCAAGACTCATCCTAGACCTTTACATGAAACATTCTAAAGAATGTAAGACACTTACATACAGACTTTAAAACAAAGACTTACCCATAACTTTGGTTTATTAGACCGTACATGATACCTCCTAGCGTGTAAGACCCCTATATACTAACTCTGGAAATGACTCAACTATAATACAGGTTCGCTGGTCCTAACCTCTACGAGACGTCCTAAAGAATGAAAGACACTTATTTACTGGCTCAAGAACGCCTATCCTCTATACGACTCAAACCACAACACTTTTTTACAACAAGAGCATTATAAAGGGCCGGATAAAGTCAAACATAGCGAGCCGGCATAAGTTGGAAAACGCAAGTATTTCTCAATTCCGATGGACTCAAACCACAAGCCGACCGTTTTAAGGAGAATCCGTCACTTGAACTAACAAACTTGTGTTAACTCAAGCTAAGGTTGCTATTATGCAGACTAGAATAATGCTGGACGGACTGACAAACTTACTTCTAGACTTCTATTTACACACTTTTTTTATTGAAGACTCGACATATTTATTTATTTACACTCATGGAAAGTGGATGTTGTAAAGGACCAAATAAAGCCATCAAAAGGCCGACCGTTTTAAGGAGAATCCGTAACTTTGACTACATACACAGACTAGAATAATGATCGACAGGACTGACAGTGTGACACTTTTCTATACATTTTTTATTCTATTTGTTTAGGAAAGTGAATATCGTAAAGGACTGGATAAAACCACCAACAGGCGAGTTGTAATTAGTTTATGGACTTAATTGCCAAATCCAATATGGTTAGGCCTAACCACGAGCTGGCCATAAGTATGATGGATTCAAAAATTAACTCGATAAATTAATTTACTCGAGCTCGGTGATTGTTATGCAGTCTAAAACTTTATCCACTAACTTTGTTTGATTTATTAGTCAGATTTTTCTTTTTTTGACCTAAGGACAACTAATCATTACAAGAGGCTGAATAAAGTCAAACATGGCAAATCAAGCCTAAGTCAAGGAGCACAAATCAGTGTTTATCAATTCGGATGGGCCCCATCCACAGGCCGACCGTTTTAAGGATAATCCATAATTTGGGCTACCGACTCAGACTTAATTCGAGCCATGTTGACTGCCATGCGGACTAAAATAACGATTGATAGGACCGACGACCCTTCTTTCTAATTCGTTTTTATTATTTAATTACCGAAAAGCGGGTATCATAAATGACTGAATAAAGCCAACAACGAGCGAGTTATAATTGATTTATGGACTTTAATTGCCAAATCTAATATGGTTGGGCCTAACCACAGGTCGGCCATAAGTGTGATAGATTTGATAATTAACTCGATAAATTAATTTACCCTAGCCCGATGACTACTACGCAGTCTAAGACTTTACCTACTAACTTTGTTTTGACTTTAATCAGGTTTATTGGACCTTTGTTAAGATGATGTCATAAAGGGCCATATAGAATCATCATAGGCGAGTTGAGTTTACTTTATGAACCACAAGAATCAACCTTTATAGATAAATGGACCAAATTACTAGGTTAACCATCATTTTTGAGGTTTATTAACTTAGTTGGTAAACATGACTTTTCTCAGCCCAATGACTATGGACTAGAACAACACTCCTAAACTTGGGTCGACTCTTTACAACGAATTTAAACACATAGTGTTGGAGGAAAGGAGTAACAGTATATAAAACAATGAACACTCGCTTGGATTACGCTAAGAGTTGTGGCTTAATACTCACTTTCCTTAAGAACTATTTACGATACCGTAAATGTTCAAAGGGATAAAACTTAGCACTTGTAAACACTCAAGAATAGTAGTTTCTCTCTTGATTCACTCTAGTATAGCTGCAGTCTAGACAAGAATGAAGATGTGATTTCTTAGATTGGTGTGTCTCAAATAGCCTAGGATGTCTCCTATTTATAGGAGAATACCAACACACTTAGGATGCCCTAGTCAAAAGACAATCAAGTGACTTTAATGGAGGATCACAAACTTAATATGACCTTGACCAAGTCAAGTCATATAGCTGTTGGAATATCATTATAATGTTGCTTAATTATAATATCAAAAACTAATTACACGAAATCATATAGTCGTTAGCATTTAAAACATTCCTGGCAATCAACACGACCCGTGTTGGACCAACACGACCCGTGTTGAGCCCTGGAATTGTTTTCTTACTTTCTGGAAGGCAACACGACTCGTGTTGCTTCCTATTTTACCCGTGTTGATCATATTCTTATTGTTTCACTTATATATGATCCTTATACTTGATATACTTTATTCTTTAGGCTATATAATTATCTTATACTCTTGAAATATTTCCAACACATAGCACATAGCATACATATGAACAAGGGGTAACCTAAACCAAGGCTCTATGTACCAAAAGGTTTATTGGCTGGATAAGGCTTAGCGGCTCATGTGCTCGCGCCCTGGTGCATTCTTGTTGTAAAGGAAACTCCAATGTGTGGGGTGTTGCTCTTAGAGGCTCGAGTGGAGACCTCGTAGAGTGATGCGTGAGTGGATTCGGTGACTAATGCTCTCTCGGTGTAAAGGCACCAATTGAGTATAGTCGGTTCGACATCCCATGGGTTATTTTTTGTGGTTGAAAAGGAAAAAAACTTAAACCGTCGATTTACGTGCTCCTACGACATATTACATGTCAAGGGAGTGCCCCAGTATATGCAATGCATTATGCCTAAAAAGAATCACTTAATAATATAAAGTGAAAATTTATTTTCCTTCCAAAAACTTTAAAGCACACTAAACTTTTTTCAAGTTTTACCCACTTTAGGAAAAACTCCCCAGTGGAGTCGCCAAAAATCCTGTCGACATTTTTCCTCGCCGTTCAGGCTTCTGAACGTCCACGTGGATTGGGGGTGTGATTTGATGATTCGTGTTGGGGTTTAACCTTTGAAAACTCTTTAAGGAAATCAACCTTACATTTCATGAATAATATTTTGTAAAATCACTTTCGCTTTACTTGTGCATTTTATAAGTCATCGAATTAAACCTTTAAGAGTGTTCATCCACCTGTTCCAAACTCTTCTAAATTTAACCCAATTTGCTCATTTAAATATTAAGGCTCGAAAGAAAGCGATTTATGCAAATATTATTTAGAAATATAGGAAAGAAACCCTAAAGTTGCATCGATACATTGTAAAACCATGTAAACCACAATTTATGCAACCCTCGATGTGTTTTGGTTTGAAATGGAGTCGCCACCCGACTTTTTAAAGAGAAAAGCCAAGAAAAACTAAGAAAATAAAGAAAAAGACTCCGCCTGCGTAACCCAAGAATCGATCCGGGGGAAGGCTATGAACTCGAAAAGTAAACTTTAAGAGTTCGCCTCTCACAAAAGGAAAGACTCTACTAAAAGTTTATGAATGTACTTTTAATAAAGTTTGGAAGGGAAATGAATGAATACCTTATAGGATTATTTCATTGAATCATGCAACAAGAATAAAGGATACAAGATAAAAGAAGATATAAAATACACAATTATGTACAAAAAGAACACTTAAAGCTTACATTGCTACTTTGTTTGGGAAAAGCCTTGCCTAGCCTTTTGGTGCTTGAAGAATCCTCTTTGATGCCTTTAGAAACCTCCTCTTAAAGTGCTGAAATGGATCAAAAGAATGATAGGAAAGATAGTAGAAAAGAAGGGATAAACAGGGGATGGAAAGGGATAGTAAGAAGGCTTTTGTGGTTTTGAATGTGTTTAGGCTAGGTTTTTTGTAGAGTTTGGGATGGATAGAATAAGATATGTATTTAGGCTTTTTGTGATGGAAAAATGAGGATTATAGTGGTAAGAAAGATGATGGAGGATAATAAGGATGGTAGTAGAATGACAAGAGATATGATATGAGAGTATAAGAAGTAGAGAGAAGTAGAGAGAATGAGAGATTAGAGAATGAGAGAAGTAGTAGGAGGAGGAAGGATAGATGAATGAGTTGGTGAGTGAAATGAGTGTTGAGAGGGGTAGTATTTATAGGCTTAAGGGAAGGAAGGCATGCATGCACATACATGCACTCACCTCGTAGTCTCCGGATTAGCACAAACCACTAGGGCATTAGGGGCAATGTCTTCTATGGACGGTGGCACGTGGTCAATTGACCACGTGTGGGCGGAGCCACCAAGGCCGACCGGCCTTCAGACATGGGGAGGAATACCTTCTCGTCCATGCATGCATGGACGGTGGGGTGTGAAGAGAGGCTGCGTAGGGAATTGGTGATTCACACTGGATGGAGAGAGCATATGTTATTATCTTTTGTGATATGGTTTTTAAGTGTTTTTGTGAGGGTTCGATCTCGCGACCTCTGGCACTTGATCTTATGGCTTGCATGTCTTGGCTTCCCTTATTTTCTAACTCCTAATTTTCTAACTAAAAATACATAAAAAAGAAATAATTAAATTACATTAAAAGTGTATAAAAACTATGCTACAATCTAGTATCTGAATTAGCTTATCGACCGACCTCTTCTTTATTTCTGCTTTATTTTTACATAGGAATGCTATATATGTGTGTGCCAAATTCCGGTGTCTACACTAGCATGTTTTCGAAGTTTAAGAGCAATATACTTGACTTTCTAGTCATCAGGATCATCTTTCAGATCAAAGACTCTCTCCACAGTTTGAATCCGATCAAGAAAAACTTTACGATCAAGATTACCTTCAAATTCAGGGATATCAATTCTCAAATCGAGCCTCTCTTCCCTTGGTTCACGTCGTGCGGGACAGAACCTTCCACGTGAGCTCAAGGACCCTACATCTTTACTTTCTACTGGATCCTCTTCTTCTGAATCTCTAAGTTCCTTTTGTTGTAGATGCATGTATCGTTCTAGCTGCTTTGTAAGGAACTCCACCTTCCTCTTTAGATCTTCACGAGTGGGACTAGGGCTGCTACCACTGGCCATGATGATGGTAATGTGTTTAGGTTTAGAGGGGGACGTGTTTTGGATCTGTTTGGAATGTGTTTGGGTTGTGGATGATTATGAGTTGCATCGAAGAGAAACCAAAGCTCTGATACCAATTTTGATGTATAACTGATGCAAGCTAGCTTTAATGATCAATTACATATCAAAGGGACGTGCAACCAATCTAGGGATAAGGTAAGGTTTCTAAAAAGCCCAGGGTTGCTATAGGAATAGCTCAACAAAGATGGATAATTTTGGATAGTTCAAGAGAATCAAACTTGATACAGAGATACCACAAGTTGAATCCCTAGGGCTACTTGCTCTTCTACTTAGTTACAGAAACACCTTCTAAGTATAGGAGACAATTTCTACCTCACCACTTGAATAGCCAATTCAAGATACAATAGTAGAAAGAAAGAGGGTTATAGAAAACTCTTAGGATAAGCAAAAGCTTGTTTGTATTCATAATCAAAAGCTATGTGTGTTAAACGTTACAAGTCTTCCCTATTTATACTAGTAGACTTCCTAATCCTTCTAGGATTACTAAGATTGGCGCCTAAGCAGCCTAAAGTTGAATCCTTCTAGGATTCCCTTGGCTTCTCCTAATCCTCATGGGATTATACAAAATTGGCGCCCAAGTACTGAATCCTACTAGGATTCTCCTCTTCTAGACTCTTGTAAACTCTTCTATACTCCTCTAACTTGACGCCAAAGCTATACTATGAAAACTATAACATTACTTTGGCATTATGCTTTATAACAAACTTAGCTAATAATACGAAAAATATAAATACTACTATAACAAATTTATCTAATAATAATGAAAATACAAATACTACTATATTAATTTGGACGTTTTCTTTCACGTGACTTCTTCTCTTTCATGTGACTTTGCTTGGACTTGGGCTATGGAGCAGAGAACACGAGTTAGTCGTTGGACCTCTTTAATGAATCCTTCTTCTAGGGCCTTTTCCACCTCCATGTGTGTGAATTGGACCTTCTTTGGTGGATTGGGTGAGCTGGCCGATCTCCATCACCCTCCATGAATCTTGGGTCCCCAAACGTGAGACTAAGGCTAGGGGAATCTCCATCAAATGGTTCGTGTAATCAAAACTCGACTGCAGGAGGTTTTGTTCTTCGAGATTGGAGGGGAGTCATGATAAAAACGGGGGTTGGGAACTATGGAGGCTCCCCTATCACTTTCGCAGAAGCAAGAACGCTCTATGATGGATTATTGGAAGCTAAAAAAAGCAAACTATTCTCACATATTCACCGAAGGTGATAACTTAGTAGTAACCCAAGCTATTCAAGGAAATTTTGCAACACATTGACAGATCAAGTATTTGGTGGAAGATATTCACAGTCTTCTTTCGAAGTTTACATGGAGTAATATTTCTCATATTTATAGATAAGCAAATGACGCAGTTGACTGGTTTTTAAAAAGATGACATCATCTGCCAACAGCTAAAACTTGGAATCGGATAGAGGATAAGGAGTTCAATAAAATATTGTATGAAGACGAGATATATTGTAAAAACCAGACCAGACCGGTCGGTCCAACAGGTTCAACCGTGAACAAGCAAGTTGACCGGTCCGGTTTCAGGTTCAGCTCGGTTGACTGGTTCAATCGGGGAAAAACGCCGAAACCGGTTCCACCGATTCAACCGATCGGTTCAAGGTCAGACCGGGATTTTGGTATTTTAATTTTAAAAATCCAGTTTTTGACCGAATCAACCCCATATTGACCAATTCATGCCATGTTCATGCCGGTTTAATTGTTTTGGTAGCTTAATTATCTTGAAGTATATAAAAAAATTTTAAATTCGTGACCGATTCATGCCTGTTTTGACCGGTTCATGCCTGTTTTAACCGGTTCAACCGTCACCAAGGTCAACCGGTCTAATTCAATCAAACTGGTGCAATCAATTGAATCATTGACCCACTAAGTCAACCGATTTGGTGATTGATCCGAGTTTGACAACATAGAAGACACGGTGGAAAGATTTCTTGTGAGAAGAAATCTTTAACCACCACTTTCACTTGCTTTCTTAAAAAAAGAAAATGTCAAAAGTGGAGTTTGAACAAAATAATAAATATCTTGTGTTTTTAACCATCCGTCCATCTTAGAACAAAAGTCACGAAACACTACATAATAACCTCAATAATCTACAATATATATTGCGTGCACCCGGAGCATGTGCTCCAGATATTTATAAGTAAACAATCATTGTAATAAGAGTGAACAATCTGATATCTATGGTGAACAATCTAATACATGTGAGTGAACAATAATATAATCCAGAGCACGTGCTCCGGGAGCACCTAATAAATTGCAAATAATCTAGCTTGCCCTTGACGTAGCCCATTCAACCCTAAGGATGAGATTATCATAACCATAACCATTGAGTTTGTTTATGGCTCTTTCAGCATCTTCCCTGTTTGCAAAGTTAACAAACCCAAAACCTCTACTGAGACCAGTTTTCTGGTCAATGGCAACATAAACATGGGTGATCTGACCAAATGGCCTGAAGAGCTCATGCAAATCAGCCTCCCTAGTATCCTCGGAGAGGTTGGTCACACGAACAGAGTTCTCTTCATTCCTCCGCCTCATGTCCGTCACAGTTCTCTCAGCACCAGCCCTAAGGCCTGGAGGAACATATGTTCCCTTGGTGCCAGTGCCAGGAGCAGCTGCACCATCAGTAGGTGGCTTATCAATGAAGCCGTCAGGGGGTTGGGCTAGATCCTTGTAGGGACACCGAGAAGTCCAGTGATCGCCCTTCTTACCACACGTCCTACAAACCATGAGAACCGCACCTCCTTTCCCAAACGGGTTGTCTGATGCTGCCTTGCTTTCTTCTTGTTTGGTCCCTGTCCAGAAATAATTGTTATTTCAGCATTACAATAAAATGAAGTCGTCAAAACTGAAGAAAACTAAAGTCGGTCGTATTTTAATATTGCAATAATTCATATGAAATTAACCCAAAACTTTTTCATGCAAGCATCAAATCAGCACAATTAAACAAAACCTCGTGACCATGACCAGTAACATGTTGCTTTGCAACCTTAAAAGGGTTGAATGGCTTCACCATCCAGTCAATATATCACAATGGTGTAAACAAAGTTGACCAAAAAATCATTTGACCGAAGACTTAATAGATCAATATAGAAACATAAACCCATATACAATTACACATAAATCAATACCAACAAAGATAACAAGAAAAGGGACATAGGGATGGTGGGAAAGCCCAAACAAAGGCAAAATGCAGTATACATCATAAGGGCATTTCCTCCTTAAAATTTCTTGGTCACCACACATTCTTAAGAGCCATCCCAAACTTTGCCCTGTTAGTTCCCATTCATAGTAGTGTAGCCGTATGACTCTACCTATACGAACCACCAGTGTATCTCCTAGATCGAGGATTTGAGAGAATGACACAGTTTTCAACAAATTATGTTTCTAGATCCCTGTAGCAAGGGTTTTTGTGTCAAGATTAACAAAGACACAGTATACATAATGCATTAAACACAATATACCAATTTACCTTGCTTTGTGCACTAGCGGAATTAAAACAACCATTAGGCTCCCACTCCAATATTATGATGTATGTATAGATTGAAATGGATCAGAGTGCACCAAGCTAGACACACACCAAGGGTTTTGAACTCAAATCAAGCTAGGATGTACAGTTTCCAAAACAACCTGACTTATGAACTCAGATTGAGAAAAGAAAAACAAACGATGAGGATAGATCAAGTGATCTATGATTGATACAAAAACACCACAATCACAAATCAGAAGGGCTTAGCAGGTTAATCTTCCAAGGATACAAAAACACCACCAAGGCAAGATCAAGATACAGAAACACACTTGATCTTTTAACAAGTTCTACTTATCAACACTTTGATTAGCCAAATCAAAGATATAGAAGTGGAAGTTGCGAGTTTAGTTACTCACAAACGCAAGCTCTAAGGCTTTCAATTCATAAACATCACGTGATGAGCTAAGTTACAAATAAACCGTGAGTTATCAACAAGCAAGCAAGTAGATATCCTTTGCTAACTAGGTCTCCTAATCATGAAGAAACCATAATTCAGCAATGATTAAGCTAAATCACATATGACTGAGCTGCTTAAACATGATTACATAAACTTAGACATTAGGAAAACATAAACTTGTGCCAACACATCAAGAGGTGAAGGTGACTCATGGGCGGCTGCTAGTGATTGGACCATCAAACATTCCTTGTAACTTCCACCATTTACTTGTACTTTGTTTCTTCTCATTGTTTCCAATCTACTGGATCATCCATTGTATCATACAATAACAAGTGAGGTGGAAAAACGCAAGGACCATACTAGCCTTGATATTGCCAAAATATGCCAATCGTGTACAAATAGAGCTTCACGAGTTAAGCCCAACTGATTGATCTGATTCGGTAACCAAATGACCTCCAAAATGCACGTGTGATGGCTTGTTGAAAAGCTTATTCATAGCCCTTCAAAAGACTCTTAGAGCTTTTCCCTTGCGAACAACTCATTGGAGAGTTAAACATACCGAAAAGACTTTCCTCTTGGAATGAAATTTGTCTTTTCTGAGATGGATCCATACCAAGTCTCTAGGCTGGAAAACCTCCTTTCTCTTTTTGGAAGTAATAACATAGCCAAGAAAGATGACTTGACTGGTGAAGAATCGACACTTCCCAAGGTTGCCATAGAGCTTCTCTTGGGATAAAATCTTTATAACTCCTTGCAAATGTTCACATGCTCCTTTTCATACTTGCTATAAAAAGTATGTCATCAAACTAGACAACAACACGCTTGCATATAAGTAGCTTCAAAACCTGGTTCATCACTCTCATAAAAGTAGGTATGTCAATTAAACCAAAAGGCATAACCAACAATTCATATAAACCTCCTTTTGCCTTGATTGTTGAAGTGTCGTTTTCCATTCATTTCCTTCATAGATTCTAATTTGATGGGAGCTACTTCGTAGATCAGTCTTACAAAAGACTTGGGCACCATAAAGTTCATCCAAGAGATCTTTAAGTCCAGGTATAGGAAACCTATACTTGATAGTAATTTGGTTCATTGGTTGATGGCCCTCGGTCAATACACATTCGCTAGCTTCCATCTCAGACACCAATAAAGAAGGCACAACACAAAGACATAGGCTCTCCCTGATCATACCTTTAACAAGTAGATCATCAACGTGCCTTTAGATCTCATTGGTTCAGCTGGAGTCCTTCTATAGGTTGGTTTGTTTGGGAGCACAGATCCTGGAATAAGATCTATTTATGTTAGATATCTCTCACTGGGGAAAATCTTGGCGGCATCTCATTTGGGAATACATGGGAGTATTGCTCCAGGAGGGGTAATTAGGGGATGGCATTTTGTGGAGTTAGGCTACGATTCTTGATCAAGCAAGATCAATTCTTTGCAATCACTGAATAGAAGTTGCTCAGCAATCATCAAAGTAATCAAACTGGGTTTAATGACCAAATTCTCTTTGGGTTTGAAAAGTTAGGATGGTTTGAAAGGTGTAAGGGTAATTTTCTTGTGGTTTAACAAGAACGTATAGGTGTTCGCTCTACCATCATGGGTCACTGCACATATCAAAAAACCACGGCCTTCCAACCAAGATATGACAGGCATTTATAGGCAAAACACCACACCAAATAGTGTCATGATACGATTTGTCTATTGAAAGTTAAACAAACATCTATCAGTAATACAGATACCTTTGGTTGAGCCATTGGATCGAATGTGGGGCTAGATGGGAGCTAGTTTTCACGCATTTTGTCGGCAGAAACGGCTGCGTTTTATGCAACATCCATGCCTTGTATATATATGTTTTGTGACAAATTTATTAAGAGGACATTTAGAGAGCGAATTAGTGAGTTTTTACTGTTCTTCTTAGGTAATTAGGGAGAGATTAGTGTGAGATTAAAGAGATTGTACTTGGATTATTGATTGGATTGAAGTTTTAATTGAAGATTGAAGTTATTTTCTGCATTGGATTGTGAAGTTCATTAACCCACTTGATCATCCTTGGTTCCAAACACCTTGCTAAGTATTTCTTGCCCATTACTCCATTTAATTAGTTTTTAATTACTAGTTTGATTATCATTTTGTGATTGATTGCTCTTTGGTTATTGTGATTGCTAGTTTCTTGTCTTGATAGTGCTTTGATCATGATTAGCTTTGAGAATGTTAATGTTGGTGTAGTGATTAGAATGATTAGTGGCTAGAAACCTTATGGGTTAAGGGGTAATTAGGGATGTGGATAGGTGACTAGAAATGGGTTGGCTCTTTTAGTGAGTAATTAGGTGGAAAATCACCTTCCACTCCAATCTTTCCTGCAAGTGCGATGTAATTGAGACCGAAAGCATCGAACACTTGTCAATGGAAGGTTGGAGAGGGGATAGCTAACACTCGCCCATGAAAGTGGGAAAGAGGTTAGCTAGGGAATTTTGTTGCATTAACCCTTCGGGTGTGTGGTGGACTTTGAGGTAGTTAATTCGGACTTGATTGAACCATAGATTGTTCATTGTTCTGTTTCTCTTACAAATCAACCAAATTCTGTTCCCTAGCGATCTTAGCTCGTACCTAGACCTAAATACTTCAACCAAGGTCCCTTGCTCCTCGAGAAGAACGACAATTCACCGGGTATACCAACCTACCTTGCATCCGCCATTTGAATTTTTTGGGCTTGATTATGCACTATTGTTTTATGGGTTGATGTTGTTATTTAATGCTCTCTGTTTGCTCCATTTCTGGGTTGCTTCCTTTTTTCCATGTTCTTGAATGCTCTCTGTTTGCTCCATTTTTGCTTGTTGTCGGTTTGAATTATGCATTTTTGTTTTCTTCTCCGTTGTAAGTTCTAACTCATGGGGTTAAGACTTAAGTTCATGGATGCTCTTTAATTTGGTTGTTGTCTGTTCTCTTTTTCATTTTCAGTTTATTGATTTATTAGTCACTGAGTGTCTCTAGTTATGACGGGGGAAGGTGGTTCTAAGAGTGGTACAACCTCCGCTAAATCTAATGATCCGGCATGGAAGTATGCAAGGCGAGATGAAAACAATATAAGTGTATTCTATTACAGCTTTTGTGGACATAAGACCTCGGGGGGAGTCACTCGGGTGAAACAACATTTAGCCGGTGGATATCGGAATACGATTGCTTGCCAAAAAGCTCCCCCACATGTTGTGCAAGAAATGCAAGATTATATAGAATTTAAAAAGCAAAGCAAGGAGGTTGAAAGTGCACTTAAACAACAAGAGTTTGTTATCAGTGATGATGATGAGGATGAAACTGAAGATGATGTTGCAGTAGTTGGGCAAAAGGGGCCAATGGACATTTTTGTCTCTAAAAAGGTGGCAAATGTAGTAAAGGGAAAAAAGGACAAAGGAAGGCAAAGAACAATAAATGAATTTCTTGTCTACCTTTTTCCCCTTTACTACATTTGCCACCTTTTTAGTGACAACAATGCTCATTGGCCCCTTTTGCCCAACTACTGCAACATCATCTTCAGTTTCATCCTCATCATCATCACTGATAACAAACTCTTGTTGTTTAAGTGCACTTTCAACCTCCTTGCTTTGCTTTTCAAATTCTATATAATCTTGCATTTCTTGTACAACATGTGGGGGAGCTTTTCGTCAAGCAATCGTATTCCGATATCCACCGGCTAAATGTTGTTTCACCGGAGCGACTCCCCCCGAGGTCTTATGTCCACAAAAGTTGTAATAGAATACACTTATATTGTTTTCATCTCGCCTTGCATACTTCCATGTCGGATCATTAGATTTAGCGGAGGTTGTACCACTCTTAGAACCACCTTCCCCCATCATAACCGGAGACACTCAGCCCAAACTCACTAATTAATAAATTAATAAATTGAAAATGAAAAGAGAACAGACAGCAACCAAATTAAAGAGCATCCATGAACTTAAGTCTTAACCCCATGAGTTAGAACTTAGAACGGAGAAGAAAACAATAATGCATAATTCAAACCCACAACAAGCAAAAATGGAGCAAACAGAGAGCATTGAAGAACATGGAAAAAAGCAAGAGAAACAGAGAGCAGCAAGAAGAGGAGATGACAATTCGCTTGAGGTAGAAGAAGAAAGCCCAACGAGTAAAACAGAGAATAGTGGCAGACAGTCGCACGGGTTAGGGTTTTTTCAACCTAGAAGCAGTTTTTTCAAAATAATAAAGCCCTAAAAGGCGCATAAAGTGTGCGCTAAGTGACATCGTCTCACTCCAGGATCTCAAGGCACTGAGAGGAGAGCCTCGGCTCCTCGTGCGCTATAGTGCGCGCCTTGGGCGCTTTTTCAAACTAAGCTAGTCCGGGGCAAAACTTTATCGATCCAGTCTTCAATCCTCTTTTTTCCTAAATCCGACCCCAGTCTTTTCGGTCCAGTACTCCAGTCCAGTTTGGTCCAGCCCTAAACCAATGAACCCTTGATAGAAATTGTTCAGGTACATCTTATTATAGATTTAACCAAGAAAGCCTTAATTTGAATACTACAGTACACCGTGCATGTTGAAAAAAGTTCTTAAGTACATGAATTTCTTGCAATTGTCAACCGCACTAGCAGTAGGGAGGATGAAGTTTCCCAGTGTGCTTGATGTGTAAGGGCGAGGCAACAGTGGCTTTACTGGAGAGAGAGAGAGAGAGAGAGAGAGAGAGAGAGAAGACAGCATAAGGCCTCCCCTCGAGGCACTCTAGCCTCCATCATATAGCCTCATCGTTGCGTCTCCACCTACCTCGCCATATCATCATCAAGGCCTTCCAAGCCAAGCAAAGCCATGCTATTGGGGATGCTCTTAGGGTTAGGACCCCTGCAACCACACCTTAACCTAGGGAGGATCCCTAAGAAGGGTAAAGATAAGATATGAGACAAACATATGATGCTTACGCCACATAAGTAACCATTTATACTAGGTAGCCTTTCTTCTCACCATGTGATCTACATGAAAGGATACTCAAAACCCACTCATTAAATCAAATACAAAGAACAAAGATTGAGATTGAATTCTAAATTGAAAACCCTAGGCACTCTTCGTGTCTATGAAAGGTCCATGGTCCCACAATCACTATAAGTCACTACCTATTCATAGCAGCTTACCCACGGCCACTTACCCAGGACTGGATACTAGACCAAGCAGCAAAGCCTTCAACTCTCTGCCAACATTTCAAGCAATCCTTTACACACAGCAAAACCCAAACCCCAAAACCCAAAATCTAATCTCAACTAGTTCCAATGGCACCCCACTAATAGCTCATAAATATGCAACATCGTCAAATATTGAAGTATTACCACATTCATCAATCAAAATGTCCCAACTAATTCAAACGAATGCCCAATCCTACTGCAAACTTGCTAGTTCAATTTCAAACACCAAAAGAGGCAGCAAAATAAGAACTTTCGTAAATAATAATAATAATAATAATAATAATAATAATAATAATAATAATAATAATAATAATAATAAAACTACATCAAGTTAATTAATCACAAATAACCAACCCCTCATCTCCTCAATTTCAATCTCAATCCCGATTGCCACAATCCAAAATAACAAATCAAACATATTTCTAACTCGTCAATTTCAACGACTAGAAATCAACCAGGAACAAAAACAAAATTTGAGAGAGATAGAATCACACCTGGAGCCCTGGGACGTTCTAGAAGGATCTCTTCAGTGGATATCATGGTGAGGCGGGCACCAACATCCTCGTGAATGGCGTCACCGAACTTAGGCCAAGAACGACGCGCAATGGCCTTCTTGCTGAGCTGGGCCTTGGCGAGCTTTCGAACTCGGGTGGTGGTGGTGATCTTGACCTTGTTCCCTTCATTGTTGAATTTGTACTCGATCACCTTCTTAATCCCGTTTTCGTCTGGACCAATCACCTGCTTTGGTGGTAGCAGGAAGTCCAAATCCTCCGCATCATCCTCCTCTAACTCCCCCCATCGTAGCTTGCTCTGTGTGCCATTCTGCATCCTCGCACTTCCGACAGCAGAGAGTGACAGAGACAGGGAGGGTTAGGGTTTATGCGACGTGCACTGTGAATTCGGTTTGGGGTGGCCCGTTCCTGACATTTTTTGGACCCTAGGCAACATAGTACACAATTTGTAAATTGGCCCCTTTTACAAAAGGTGCGTTGAATACTGTTTAGACTTATATTAAGTTCCAATATATATTGCATGCACGCACCGGAGTATGTGCTCCAGATATTTATAAGTGAACAATCATTATAATAAGAGTGAACAATCTAATATCTATGGTGAACAATCTATTACACATGGGTGAACAATCATATAATTCGGAGCACGTGCTCCGGAAGCACCTAATAAATTGCAATTAAGTTGACACCAATCAAAGAAGGCTAGCAACTGTTGAGCATCAAGCAGATAATTTTACAAGTAATGGACAAAAAAAATCGAATATTTTTTCTTCCCATACAATTTTAGCTTTTTGTGCAATGAACTCGCATTCCTTTTTTTTTTATCAAAACACCCAAGTATGCACTATGCAATTTTTTTGCATAGACTAACAACTATATCAGTATTTCATCCTATGTTCACTAATTTTTAGTCCACTATAAGATATATATCAACAAATTGTTACTTGTAGAATAACTATTAAAAGAAAAACAACTCATCAGTGATCAATTTGCCCTTGATTTCAGTTATTTTTTTTAATTGTTAAAGGGCTTGGCCAAATATTATTAAGATGCTGAATAGCACAAAACCAAAAGTCATTGAGGCTTGAAGGACAACTGGAGACGACAAGAATTCATACCCAATACTTTTGGTTTTGATTACAATACCCCACTAGGCCACTACCCAATGCCATCCAGGTTCATTGAACTATTTTGATTACAATGAGCTCCTGCCAATGTTAACAATGCACAACCATAATTGATTCGGCAAAAATTGAAGGCATATGTCCTGTATTTTGAGACCCTCGTCCACCTCTTGCTTCAAACTCGCTCTTACCCCTGATTTAAGTTCGCAAAGATAATTTTATAATTCTTATTTTTAGTCCAGTATCATAATTTCAGTTTGCCTGGCCACTAAGGGTGGGCAATGGGCCGGGGCCCCATAGGATCAAGAGGGTCGGGCTCTAAACATTAAGGGTTGGGAAAGGGTCGGGTCGGTGAGGGGTCGGGTTATTAACAAGCCGGCCCATCTCACAATGTTAAAGGGTCGATGAATCGACCAGACCTATTTATACTAGACTTGAACCTAGGGTTTCTAACAAACCCTAGCCTTGGCGTGCAAGCCAAGTCTTCTAATCCTAGACGCCTACCTTATACTACTCTCCCTTGGATTAGGACTCCTTATCCTAAGGGGAGTTGGTTACAAACTACTTATCCTAATAGGTTTAGGCTTTCCTAATCCAATATGGATTAGTTACAAAATAAGCCAACCTTATCTAGGATAACAACCAATTGGCGCCTAACTACTCCTATCACACGTCTACTTTGACTTTCTAGAACATTCTTTAACAGTTTAGAATGTTCTAGATTTATCTACTCCTAATTAATTTAAAATACACCAAAAAATATTTAAAAACTATAAAATAGAATTACATCCAAAAAGATCAAATGTGACGATTGGGCCTTCTTGGACGTGACTCTTGGGCCTTTCTTGGGCTAGTTTGGCGTGGCTTAGTAGACCCTAGGATGTTTGGACATCCTCTTGCCATAAGGAGCACACAATATGTAATGGCCTATGGGCCTCTATGCTCATGTTTTCCTCTAGGGCTTTATCCACTCCTATGTAATCAGATTGGGCCTCCTTGGTTATTTGACTTGGCATGGATAGGTTTCCATCATCCTCTATGAATCTTGAGTCTCCAAAGGCAAGCCCATGGCTATGTGAGCCTCCATTTCCTTCCATGAACCTATGGTCCCCAAAGGTGAGACCTAGGTTGAGCGGTTCTCCATCACGGGTCTCTTCTGATGTTTTTGGCGTGGGCCAAAATACATCATTCCCCCCTTGTTGGAAGAAGTTTGTCCTCAAACTTGGAGGTTCAAATTCAAAGACTTTCGTTGACCCTACTGTAATAATCACATGGATCAGGACCTCCACGTGAACCATGATTGCTCCAGTATCTCTCACGTGAACCACTGCCTTCACGTGAACTGTGATCTTCTCTGTAGATGGTTTTGGCTGCCCTCCGTTATTCTCCATGAATCTAGGGTCACCGAACTTCTCACAGTAATGAGTTAAAGGATGACCTTGTGGACCGTATCGGGTTCAGTGTCGGGTTTGGTGCCAAGCTTTCATAGCCGGGATTGCGGTTAAGGATAAGGTCGATGAAATCCCGACCCATCATCACCGGACTAAAACCGCTCACCCACTCGTTTTCAGGAATCGTTACACCTTTACAAAAGGCGGGGTGGTGAGCATCACACTATCGTGGCCTCGGCGAGCCCTCCTTGTTGGAGTAAGGAGAGGCTCGGGACTTGTCAACGACCTCGGAGGCCCCGGGACCGGATTGGGTCATCCCGGGAATGAAGGGCGTGTTGGTATCAAGTCTCGGAAGTAACCAAGTTAATAACTTGCAAGGGGGAAGGCGATCAGAGGTTGGAAATGCGCGCGCCTTCACGTTTCGAGTCATAACTCCTTCAATACAACTCCAATGAAGCTCAAATTTTGAGAGCTTATAGTACACACTGAGAGCTTTCCAACGATATCTTACGCGCCTAAAATGGAGTTCGGATGAAGAATGTATGCGCATTTGAAGTCGGCAGGGAAAACTGCCCAGAAGCCTAGCTCGCCCGAGCAAAATGTTGGCTCGCCCGAGCCAACATTCTGTCACGGCCACGACCCATCCAGGCCAGCGACAGGCTAAGGCAGTCAGAGGGCCAGCTCGCCCGAGCCACCCATCTGCTCGCCCGAGCCGCTCTTCTGGTCGGACGCGTATTTTCGTCATTTTTGCCTTGTTTTAGCCTAATTCCTAGTTTATTATAAATAGCTTGTTATCTCATTTTTTCAGGTAGCTTTTGATGATTATGAACATGCTTATGCATTGGTTAGGGTTTCCCTAAGTTTTCTCTCAAAATCTAGATTACTTTATCCATTGATTAATGGTGGTCTTTCTAGTCATTTCTTTATTGATCATTTGGTGGATTCTTCCTTTATGATGGTCATGGCGGGGTGTTAGGCTTTGGTGGTGGAATCTCCTTTATCCAAGGTCATATCCAATCCCTTTGGTGTTCAAGGTTATTGATATTGGTTGATTTTGGTTATTATTCTTGTTATTATTCAAGTTCAAGGCTATTGTTGAGAAGTTCAAGCATGGGTGATTGAGATGTTCATCTTTCACCCCTTATTCTATTGCTTATGGATTTCTCTCATCTCTTCTACAACAACAACTCAAGCTAAGTCTAAAATATTTCCCGTCGCGCCACGCTCCATTTGGTATCAGAGCACAAGGTTATTCATCTAGCTTGAGTTTTTCATTGTTCTTGCTAGTTTGTTCTCTATTGTTGGAATTTTGGTATTTTGATTGAAGTATTGGTGTTCCCCAACCCTTGTGACTCCAAGTGTGTTGGAGAAATTGTTATTGCTATTGTGTTTGTTGATTTTGATGCATATTGGAGGTTTGAGGAAGAGTTGGAAAGTTGTGCACACAAGGTGTTCGATAAAATGCCCAAGTGAGAAAAACACAAAGAACCCTTATCCAAACACAAGCCAACTACAAGAAAACCCCCAAACTTCACAAAATATCCCAAACACAATCCGTCCCATACCTTTCCCTCAATATGGATGGTCACGATGATTCCGATCGAGAGGAATCAAGCCACCGGGGTAGCCCTCGACATCGGGCTCTCGAGAACCGACTTGCCACCCATGGCGAACGGTTCACCTCCATCGATCGCACTCTTAATGCCATCATGGTACGGTTGGACAACCTCGTCCAAGAGCATCCGGTTCCACCTCGAGTTGAACGTTCGAGGCGCGCACAATGCCCTAACCGTCCTCCTCCCTCTTACGAGTCGAGTGACGATGATAGAGGCTCACTACGACGCAATCATCGACGAGAAGCGGTTGAGAAACCCCCATGGGATGAATTCTATGATACCAAGATCAAAATTCCGGAATTCAATGGCAACACTGGCCCCGAAGATTATCTTGAATGGGTCCAAATCTTGAATAGGTATTTTGAAGCTGGGGATTATAGTGATGAACAAGCCTTCAAGATTGCGAGGTTGAAACTCACCAAGGGTGCATCCTTTTGGTTTGAGAATGTCAAGGCACAAAGAGCTAAGGAGGGTCGAGCAAAAGTCACCTCATGGACAAAGCTAAAGCGATTAATGAATCGACGATTCTTGCCTAGTACTTACAAGCGAGACCATGAACTCATTTCATCACTTGATGGGCAAAGAAGAAGAGAGGATTCCTCCCGAGAAAAGCCATTCCACTGTTCCCCACTAACGGCCTTTACGTCCCAAAAATGTGTCAAATGTAGACGTGTGGGACATGATGCTTTGCAATGCCCGACAATGGCTATGGTTGAAACTTGGATTGAAGAATCCTTTGGTGTGGAAGAGCATACAGGTGACATGGTAGAAGGTGTTGATGAGAAAAACGTTGAAAGAAAAGTTCAATGAACGGGGTTATTGTCATTGAGGCCGTTGAAGGGAAACCTCTTGAGCTACTTGAAGTACATAGTGATCTTGATAAAGTTCCAAGCCAAGAGAAGGATGCGAACGTCGATCTTGCCCTTCCTCTCACCCTTGTTGAAGAACCCCAAGAAGAAGCTCCTTCATTCATCTCACATCCATCAATTGTTGAGCCTAGCAACAATAGAGTTAACTCCATCATCTCTTATGGTATGACTACTTTTGGAGTCCCTCCCAGCATTGTTGAAAGGGCTCAAGAAGAGAATCCTTTAGTTTTATCATTGGCACTAATCGAGGACTTAAGCAACCATGGTGATGACTCCCATTTCCCTCCGCCCATGGGCACTCAAATTCTTCATCATGAGAAGAACAAGGTAACCACAGGCTCTCATATGAATTTTATTGAATCGTGCTTGAAATATGGGCATTGTGTTGTAGAGTCTTTGGGTGAATCGTGCATGATCTTTGGGAGACATTGGTTGTTTGATGATGCTTGTTGGCGTGATAAGTTATATGATGATTATGTGGTGTCGAAGTTGTATGATTCTCTACACTGGAAGTGGATTGTTAAGAATGTTGGTGATCCTTTGGTGTCTAGTGACAAATTTGGGTTTGATGGAGCTATGATTCTAGTTCCACCAATGTGTATGGGCTCGTTATTTGTGTCATCCCTCAATGGATATTGTTTGGATGTTGGTCGTAGTGACATGAACTCTTTGAATGGGTCATATATGTTATTTGTCGACATTGGTTGTTCGAGAAGTCTATTGGGATGTCGAATCCGTCTTTGTTCCTTACACTCTTGATGCTTTCACTACCCCGAGGCCATGTTGATGCTTTTATGGCCCTCGTTTGGCGTTTCCTACACTGTGTCTTTCCCATGCCTTTGAAACCACCATTA
This sequence comes from Portulaca oleracea, assembly GCA_029582165.1. NCBI lineage: Eukaryota > Viridiplantae > Streptophyta > Magnoliopsida > Caryophyllales > Portulacaceae > Portulaca > Portulaca oleracea. The sequence goes on along the minus strand of CM055870.1, from coordinate 33,333,051 downwards.
GCCCACAAAAGCAAAACCTGGGTGGGAAGTGAGTTGAGGAACCTCCTATCGAGCGAAACACGGGGTGAGTGTGCTCTTGGTGAGGGCAAGCGATCCATAGCTTTGTCTTCTGGGATCTGAGCTTAGTAAGGTTGAGCGTTCCCTAACTCCACAAAATGAACCTACTTCTGTCCTTTGTCCTTCACCCCCAAACCTCTTCGCTAATTCCTATTTTTTCAAGAAGGTTGGAGATCATAGCGTGACCATGATTGGTTTATTTGAGGGTTCATGCAACGGTTGGTCGAGCCTTGGAGCGAGCCTTCATTTTAACTCCTAAGAGTTGAGGGCAACTCTTTTTCAAGAAGGGGAGTATGGATCGTATCGGGTTCAGTGTCGGGTTCGGTGCCAAGCTTTCATAGCCGGGATTGCGGTTAAGGATAAGGTCGATGAAATCCCGACCCATCATCACCGGACTAAAACCGCTCACCCACTCGTTTTCAGGAATCGTTACACCTTTACAAAAGGCGGGGTGGTGAGCATCACACTATCGTGGCCTCGGCGAGCCCTTCTTGTTGGAGTAAGGAGAGGCTCGGGACTTGTCAATGACCTCGAAGGCCTCGGGACCGGATTAGGTCATCCCGAGAATGAAGGGCGTGTTGGTATCAAGTCTCGGAAGTAACCAAGTTAATAACTTGCAAGGGGGAAGGCGATCAGAGGTTGGAAATGCGTGCGCCTTCACGTTTCGGGTCATACCTCCTTCAATACAACTCTGATGAGGCTCAAATTTTGGGAGCTTATAGTACACACTGAGAGCTTTCCAAAGATACCTTACGGGCCTAAAACGGAGTTCGGATGAAGAAGTTATGCGCATTTGAAGTCGGCAGGGAAAACTGCCCAGAAGCCTAGCTTGCCTGAGCAAAATGTTGGCTCGCCCGAGCCAACATTCATCACGCCACGACCCATCAGGCCAGCGACAGGCCAAGGCGATCGAGGCGGCTCGCGAGCCACCCATCTGCTCGCGAGCGCTCTTACAGTCGACGCGTATTTTCGTCATCTTTGCCTTGTTTTAGCCTAATTCCTAGTTTATTATAAATAGCTTGTTATCTCATTTTTCCAGGTAGCTTTTGTTGATTATGAACATGCTTATGCATTGGTTAGGGTTTCCCTAAGTTTTCTCTCAAAATCTAGATTACTTTATCCATTGATTAATGGTGGTGTTTCTAGTCATTCCTTTATTGATCATTTGGTGGATTCTTCCTTTATGATGGTCATGGTGGGGTGTTAGGCTTTGGTGGTGGAATCTCCTTTATCCAAGGTCATATCCAATCCCTTTGGTGTTCAAGGTTATTGATATTGGTTGATTTTGGTTATTATTCTTGTTATTATTCAAGTTCAAGGCTATTGCTGAGAAGTTCAAGCATGGGTCATTGAGATGTTCATCTTTCTCCCCTTATTCTATTGCTTATGGATTTCTCTCATCTCTTCTACAACAACAACTCAAGCTAAGTCTACAATCTTTCCCATCGCGCCACGCTCCACCTTGAGATAGAACAAATAGAACATCTCCAATACTAACTCCAGAAACATCACACTTAGACTTCTTATCAAAGTTATGTAGGGTTAGGACAGGTGTGGTGCAGTGTTTTCTTTTGCTGGTGTCGAACACTTGTTGGATTGTTGGAGCCCATGAAAACTCCTTAGACTTTAGTAGCTCGGTTATAGGTGATAGAATAGTGCTGAAATTCTTCACAAACCTCTTATCGAAAGAAGTCAAGCCGTGGAAGATTTGATCGCCAAGAATATTAGTTGGAGTAGACCACTCCTTGCTAGCTTTGACATTTTCTTCATCAACCTTGATCGTTTCTTTCGAGAATACGTAGCCACGAGAGACTATGTTGTTGATGGAGAAGTAACACTTGAACAGATTACCATGCAGCTTCACGTGAGCCAAGGTCTCCAAAACAGATTGGAGGTGAAAGAGGGGACCTTTCTCACTTTTTTATTTACAAGTATGTCATCAAAGTAGATAACAACACACTTGCTCATGAGGGGGCTTCAAAACCTGATTCATTAGTCTCATAATAATAAAGAGAGCATTAGTTAGACCACGAGGTGTGACTAACCATTCATAGAGACCCCCTTTGGTTTTGACAAAGATGTCGCCTGAATTCGAATTCGATTGTACCCTTAGATTAACCTTGGAGATGACTTGGGTACCAAATAGCTCGTTCACTTGATCTTCACTTCTAGGAAACCTGTATTTGGTAGTAACCTTGTTGGTGCACAGACTTTGGCTTCCTTCCTTTGGGACCAAAAGGGTAGGGATGGCGCATGGACTGAGACTTTCCCTAATGATACCCTTTGCTTGAAGATCTTCATCTTGCCCTTGAACCTCTTGGATGTCACTAGGGTTCATGTGATATGTTGGCTCGTTGTGCACAGCAGACCTAGGAACATGATCGGTTTTGTGATGGATCTCACGCTGAGGGGGCAATTCAGATGGCTTCTCTTTTGGGAATACATGAGGAAGTTGTTCCAAAACAGGGCTGACGAGAAGGTAGCCTTTTGTGGGTTTTTCTTGGCTAGGGTTCTCGTTGGTAGGCTCTTTGTGGCTAGGGTTTGTGTTTGGATCTAAGGGAGTGATCTCCTTACGCTCACTAAACTTAGGGTGTTTAGTGGTCATAGAAGTGATGGGGTTTGGATCATCTTCCTTAAGTGGGGACGGTTGGGTTATTTGGAGTGGAGTTAGGGTTATTCTCTTGTTGTTCATCACAAGAGTGTAGGTATTAGCTCTTCCGTTGTGCATCACACTCCTGTCAAATAACCATGGTCTTCCAAGTAGAATATAACAAGCATCCATAGGCAAAACATCACACCATAAAGATTCTTTAAAGGATTTGCCAATGGAAAAGCTTACCAAACATATTTGAGTTACTTGTAGACCTTCACCCTGATTGAGCCACTGGATGGTGTATGGCTTTAGATGGGGACTCGTTTCCAACTGAAGTTTGTCCACCATAGTAGTTGATGCCACATTGGTGCTTGAAGAGGACCGGGTTCCACTCTCTCCCCTAGAGATCTCTGCCAAGCGAGCCGCTTCGACCAACTCGAACCTTGAGTTACAATTTCCGATCACTTTTGGAGTTGGGAGGCTAGTGTCGGCCATCCAATGGATAAGCCCCGAGGCTCCTTAGGGGCGCTCGCTCACAACACCAACCCTGGAGGCCTCGGGCCTGGACCGGGCCGTCTCGAGAACTAGAGAATAGAAGGTATCGGGGTGCGAGTGTTTAAAAACCCGGGAACAATAAACCCAAGGCACGGACGTAGCGTCAGAGGACCTGCTCGCCCGAGCCAAGCTCCTGCCGGATGTCGTCGTGTGTGGACTTGGCGTCTTACAGCAGGGTGTCGCGACCCAGCGAGACTGCTCGATCGAGCCACCCTTTGGCTCGCCCGAGCAGCGCTTCTGCCAGGTCTTAGTTGAGCACAACACGGGACCAGATGGCCTGCTCGCCCGAGCAAGATATTGGCTCGCCCGAGCCAGCGTTCTGTCGCGCCCGCGACCCAACTGACAGGCCGAAGGCAGCGAGCGGTCGAGCCAGCCGCCGAGCCACCCGCGTGCTCTTGCCGGACTGGCGTATTTTCGTCATCTTTGCCTTGTTTTAGCCTAATTCCTAGTTTATTATAAATAGCTTGTTATCTCATTTTTTCAGGTAGCTTTTGATGATTATGAACATGCTTATGCATTGGTTAGGGTTTCCCTAAGTTTTCTCTCAAAATCTAGATTACTTTATCCATTGATTAATGGTGGTCTTTCTAGTCATTTCTTTATTGATCATTTGGTGGATTCTTCCTTTATGATGGTCATGGTGGGGTGTTAGGCTTTGGTGGTGGAATCTCCTTTATCCAAGATCATATCCAATCCCTTTGGTGTTCAAGGTTATTGATATTGGTTGATTTTGGTTATTATTCTTGTTATTATTCAAGTTCAAGGCTATTGTTGAGAAGTTCAAGCATGGGTGATTGAGATGTTCATCTTTCACCCCTTATTCTATTGCTTATGGATTTCTCTCATCTCTTCTACAACAACAACTCAAGCTAAGTCTAAAATATTTCCCGTCGCGCCACGCTCCATTTGGTATCAGAGCACAAGGTTATTCATCTAGCTTGAGTTTTTCATTGTTCTTGCTAGTTTGTTCTCTATTGTTGGAATTTTGGTATTTTGATTGAAGTATTGGTGTTCCCCAACCCTTGTGACTCCAAGTGTGTTGGAGAAATTGTTATTGCTATTGTGTTTGTTGATTTTGATGCATATTGGAGGTTTGAGGAAGAGTTGGAAAGTTGTGCACAAGGTGTTCGATAAAATGCCCAGTGAAAAACACAAAGAACCCTTATCCAAACACAAGCCAACTACAAGAAAACCCCAAACTTCACAAAATATCCCAAACACAATCCGTCCATACCTTTCCCTCAATATGGATGGTCACGATGATTCCGATCGAGAGGAATCAAGCCAGGGTAGCCCTCGACATCGGGCTCGAGAACCGACTTGCCACCCATGGCGAGCGGTTCACCTCCATCGATCGCACTCTTAATGCCATCATGGTACGGTTGGACAACCTCGTCCAAGAGCATCGGTTCCACCTCGAGTTGAGCGTTCGGCGCGCACAATGCCCTAACCGTCCTCCTCCCTCTTACGAGTCGGTGGCGATGATAGAGGCTCACTGACGCAATCATCGGCGAAGCGGTTGAGAAACCCCATGGGATGAATTCTATGATACCAAGATCAAAATTCGAATTCAATGGCAACACCGCCCGAAGATTATCTTGAATGGGTCCAAATCTTGAATAGGTATTTTGAAGTGGGATTATAGTGATGAACAAGCCTTCAAGATTGCGAGGTTGAAACTCACCAAGGGTGCATCCTTTTGGTTTGAGAATGTCAAGGCACAAAGAGCTACGGAGGGTCGAGCAAAAGTCACCTCATGGACAAAGCTAAAGCGATTAATGAAGCGACGATTCTTGCCTAGTACTTACTGGCGAGACCATGAACTCATTTCATCACTTGATGGGCAAAGAAGAAGAGGATTCCTCAGAAAAGCCATTCCACTGTTCCCCACTAACGGCCTTTACGTCCCAAAATGTGTCAAATGTAGGCGTGTGGGACATGATGCTTTGCAATGCCGACAATGGCTATGGTTGAAACTTGGATTGAAGAATCCTTTGGTGTGGAAGAGCATCAGGTGACATGGTAGAAGGTGTTGATGAGAAAAGCGTTGAGAAGAGAAAAGTTCAATGAGCGGGGTTATTGTCATTGAGGCGTTGAAGGAAACCTCTTGAGCTACTTGAAGTACATAGTGATCTTGATAAAGTTCCAAGCCAAGAGAAGGATGCGAACGTCGATCTTGCCCTTCCTCTCACCCTTGTTGAAGAACCCCAAGAAGAAGCACCTTCATTCGTCTCACATCCATCAATTGTTGAGCCTAGCAACAATAGAGTTAACTCCATCATCTCTCATGGTATGACTACTTTTGGAATCCTCGGCATTGTTGAAAGGGCTCAAGAAGAGACTCCTTTAGTTTTATCATTGCCACTAATCGAGGACTTAAGCAACCATGGTGATGACTCCCATTTCCCTCCGCCCGTGGGCACTCAAATTCTTCATCATGAGAAGAACAAGGTAACCACAGGCTCTCATATGAATTTTATTGAATCGTGCTTGAAATATGGGCATTGTGTTGTAGAGTCTTTGGGTGAATCGTGCATGATCTTTGGGAGACATTGGTTGTTTGATGATGCTTGTTGGCGTGATAAGTTATATGATGATTATGTGGTGTCGAAGTTGGATGATTCTCTACACTGGAAGTGGATTGTTAAGAATGTTGGTGATCCTTTGGTGTCTAGTGACAGATTTGGGTTTGATGGAGCTATTATTCTAGTTCCACCAATGTGTATGGGCTCGTTATTTGTGTCATCCCTCAATGGATATTGTTTGGATGTTGGTCGTAGTGACATGAACTCTTTGAATGGGTCATATATGTTATTTGGTCGACATTGGTTGTTCGAGAAGTCTATTGGGATGTCGAATCCGTCTTTGTTCCTTACACTGTTGATGCTTTCACTACCCCGAGGCCATGTTGATGCTTTTATGGCCCTCGTTTGGTGTTTCCGACACCGTGTCTTTCCCATGCCTTTGAAACCACCATTAACCCACAAAAGCAAAACCTGGGTGGGAAGTGAGTTGAGGAACCTCCTATCGAGCGAAACACAGGGTGAGTGTGCTCTTGGTGAGGGCAAGCGATCCATAGCTTTGTCTTTACCGGGATGCAAGCTTAGTAAGGTTGAGCGATCCTTAGCTCCACAAAAATTTCCAACCTCCCTCCCTTGTCCATCACCCTTGACCACAACTCCTACCGAGCGCCGCATAGAGTCTCCCAGTGTTGAGCCATGCTCAATCGCTCCCGAGCCTCGCCATGGAGTAGAGCTGCATGAGTCCACGTCCATGACTACTCACCCGAGTTCCATTACTTCCACATCGAGATTGAACGAGGAAAAGGATATTTCAGTTAGTCTTGAACCCGAGATCTCATGTGACGAATTCCTTGTTGCTTTCAACGAGTTGATGGGTGCTAGTCATGTTCGGGTCCTTCGTGATGTCGACTTGGCCCCTCCTTTGCACCGGAATTGCTACATTTTTTAGAAGGATGGGTTGCTGAGTGTCACTCTACTTTGGCTGTTGGAATACTTGCTCTTGGTTGATTTTGGTTATTATTCTTGTTATTATTCAAGTTCAAGGCTATTGTTGAGAAGTTCAAGCATGGGTGATTGAGATGTTCATCTTTCTCCCCTTATTCTATTGCTTATGGATTTCTCTCATCTCTTCTACAACAACAACTCAAGCTAAGTCTACAATCTCTCCCATCGCGCCACGCTCCAGTGCTGCTTCCACCATCAATGATCAACGAACAGACTTTTCCCTTGATTGTGGAACGGGATTGAAAGATGGTCTCTCGTTGTTGCTGATCTTCTGGAATAATGAAGTCACGGAGAATTCTCCTCATAAGGAACATCTCGTGAGCCATAAAGGGGTTAGGAAACGTCCAGAGTGACATTGGGTAGGGAAGGGAATGTGTTTGGGCTGTTTGTGGAGTCAAGGGTTGCAGGTTGGTACTGAAGGTTTGAAGGTTATGTGTTTGGATTGCAGGGTAAGCTATTGCAATAGCAGGTTAAGCTATTGGAATAGCAGGTTTGGGAATTGGATTTGAAGGTTATGTGTTTGGTTTGCACTCAAAACAACCTAGAGCTCTGATACCAAAATATGATGTATAATGGGATCAAGAGAGCGGTTGATCAATTACACATCATAGGGGTCACGTGCAAACGATCTAAGAGTGGGACACCACACGAGAATTTAGGGTTAAGGTGGGGGTGGTTCACGTGTGAACGGTGGAAAAGTGAAAGGGAATTTTGCCGTGAGGGCTTTTGTGGTTTCAAGATTCAAGAAAGATTGAATCTTGAAAAGGGAAGGGATGATTCTTGGGATGGGAAAGGGCTAGAGTTGACGTGAAAGAGAGGGGAGAAGGGGAGGGTTGACGTTGAGGAGAGAGGGAGAAAGAGAGTGGAGAGGTTGTTGGAGGTGAGAGAAAGTTGTTAGGAGGTTGTTATGGAGAGAGAGGGAGTTGGTTGAGCTATTTGTGAGAGAGAGAAAGGGGTGGACGATTTGGGGAGGTGAGAGGGATGAGGGTGGCGTTGAGTTGAAGATGGGATGGGGGGTAGATATTATCTTTCTAAGAGATAGAAAGATAAAGGGATAGAGCTAGATTTCCTACTTGTATCCACAAGAAGGACAATCTAGGGTTTCTTGATCTAGACCGCAACCTAGGATCAAGTTCTTCCTAAACCACTTGGTTACCACACCAAGATACAATAGAAGAGGGGTTGAGGGTTAATCCAAACACTCAGGGGGTAAGCTCAAAGCTTGATTTATATTTCTAAACTGGAATGTTTGAAAAGATTACAAGCCTAGGCTATTTATACTAGACTTGAACCTAGGGTTTATAACAAACCCTAGCCTTAGCGTGCAAGCCAAGTCTTCTAATCCTAGACGCCTACCTTATACTACTCTCTCTGGGATTAGGACTCCTTATCCTAAGGGGAGTTGGTTACAAACTACTAATCCTAATAGGTTTAGGCTTTCCTAATCCAATATGGATTAGTTACAAAATAAGCCAACCTTATCTAAGATAACAACCAATTGGCGCCTAACTACTCCTATCACACGTCTACTTTGACTTTCTAGAACATTCTGGAACAGTTTAGAATGTTCTAGATTTATCTACTCCTAATTAATTTAAAACACACCAAAAAATATTTAAAAACTATAAAATAGAATTACATCCAAAAAGATCAAATGTGACGATTGGGCCTTCTTGGATGTGACTCTTGGGCCTTTCTTGGGCTAGTTTGGCGTGGCTTAGTAGACCCTAGGATGTTTGGACATCCTCTTGCCATAAGGAGCACACAATATGTATTGCCCTATGGGCCTCTATGCTCATGTTTTCCTCTAGGGCTTTATCAACTCCTATGTAATCAAATTGGGCCTCCTTCGTTATTGGACTTCGCATGGATAGGTTTCCATCCGCCTATATGAATCTTGAGTCTCCAAAGGCAAGCCCATGGCTATGTGAGCCTCCATTTCCTTCCATGAACCTATGGTCCCCAAAGGTGAGACCTAGGTTGAGCGGTTCTCCTTCACGGGCCTCTTCTGATGTTTTTGGCGTGGGCCAAAATACATCAAACGGAAACATCTCCTTGGGGCTAAGGGTTTTGATTCTTGGACGTGGGGTTTGGGAATGGATGGGGGTTGATTTTGTTGTGCTTTTGTGTTTGGTTCTTTTGTGGGGAATGAGGGATTTTGTTGTGGGGTGTATGGGCGTTTGTTTTGCGGGAGTTTGTATGATGTTTGGTACTTGGATATGGTTTCTTTTCCCCTTTCTTTCCTTTGCCTCTCTACTTTCAAGGCCAAAGCGCTTAACTCGTCCAAAGATTGGTAAGGATGTAATTCAACAATATTACGAATCCAATCACTTAACCCATATAGAAAACGTACCAAAGTTTGTTCCTCGTCTTCTTGGTGATCACAACGCCAAAGAAGATGCTCGAATTCCTTTGTGTACTCCTCAACACTTTTGTTCCCTTGTACCAAACGTAGCAACTTGTAATAGTTATCTTGGAGATAACTAGGTGGTAGGAACTTTTCTTGCAACTTCTTCTTCATCTTAATCCACGTTTTGATCTTGTCCTTCCCTTTGGTTTGCCTCTTCTTTTGCAAATTATTCCACCAAATGGACGCATGTTTTCGCAATTTGAGGGCCACATATTTCACCTTCTTCTCATCATGGACTTCTTTAAGATCAAAAACACGTTCAACAGTTTGCATCCAATCTAGAAAGTTTTCGGGATCAAGATTACCATCAAACTCGGGGATTTCCACTTTGAAGTCAAAACGATCCTCCCTTTTAGGACGTCCACTTCGTTCACTTTGTACCTCCTCTTCATCATCACTACCTCCACGATTCACTCTATGTTGCAAATGCATGTAACGTTTCAATTGTCCGAGAGAAAAGCGATTCTTTGCTTCATGAATTCCACATCTTCTTGAGAATTCGTGGGTTGTGTCGTGGGTGTGCTTGTACTTTCCATGAATCTTGACACAAAAAGATCACAAGAAACTTGTAAAAATGGAGTTAGCGTATGGGGGAACGAGAGGGGATTGTTTTTGGTTTAATTGTGTTTGGGCTATGGGGTTCTTTGTGGAGGTAATTGCAGGCGTGAGATGGGGAGATGGTGGGGGATGGATTTGTGATGGAAAGATTGCAAAAAGATGGTACAAGAACTAAGAGAATCAAACTCCTAAGCTTTGATACCAATTTTAATGTATAATGGATCAAGGAATGATCACATTACACATGAATCTAGGATCTTTAAAAACCAAGATAAGAATCTTCAACTCTTAGTTCTCAAAGTTCAACTAAATTAAATGAAAAAGGATGAATGATAAACGAAAAGATGATGAAATAGTTTACCCAGATTGATGATGGACGATTGTTGTTGATGAATGTATGATGAACGATTGATGCTTGGATGATTCTATGTTGATCGACACTTGAAAGATCAAACAAAGATGGTTTGGATGATGATTGACGTATGGATGGATGAATGAACGAATGGAATGATATGAATGATATGAATGGCACTTGAAGAATCTTGGAGGATATAGGCACACCACCTTCAAGAATGCTTCAATCTCTTCCTATCACCACCAAGGACGCCACCCTAGGCTAGAAGAAGACAATATGATCGAATCCCTCACAAGAGAAACGAAAGACTAGCAAAAGCTAGAGAGAAACAACATCATGTTGTGTTTGATTGTATTTTGTATTGAATAATGTGTGATTACAAAGCACCCTAAGGGGGTATTTATAGTAATGAGGCCCCCCTTTAGGCGTGTACAAAACAAGAACTAGGCCCCTTGAGGCTTACATCATCCTACACATTTATTACATCATAAAAACTCTAAAATACAACTCTATAAAGAAAAGACTGTAACTCCTTCAATACTTGTCTATGTCTAATCTTCAATATTCAAAAACCAATGTGTAGCTTCTTTGCTGTAGATTATTTGGTACTTGGATGACTTCTTCAATATCTTCAAGGATCTTGTGATATAGAACAAATGACCGATCCACCCTTGAAGAATTCACTTGGACGTGTGAAAGGTGTGAGTGTTTCAAGCTCCCTTTGAATGAAATCAAGCATTTGGTTCCCATGATGAAGATTTGGGACCAAATCTACATCATTCCCCCTAGTTGAAAAGAGTTTGTCCTCAAACTAGGAAGGTCTTCTTTATCACCATAATAAGGCTTGAGATCACTCACATTAAAAGTGCAACTCCCTTCATAATCATCACCAAGTTGTAACTTATAAGCATTGTCACCAATCCTTTCCAAAACCTCATATGGACCATCTCGTCTTGGCGCAAGTTTACCTTTCCTCTTAGAAGGAAATATTTCTTTCTTCAAGTGAATCCAAACAAGATCCAGGTTCAAACACGACCTTCTTCCTTGCTTTGTTCACTCTACTAGCTACATCTTGAGTATACTTCACAATTTTCTCACGAACCTCCTCATGTAGCTTCTTAATCTCTTCTACCCTTTTGTTAGCTTCAAAACTAAACTTTGTTGATGTCGAAATGGGCGTGAGATCCATTGGTTGGAGAGGGTTCCTTCCATATACCACTTGAAAAGGTAACAACCCCGTGGCTTTACTTGGACTCCGATTGAAGGCAAATTCAGCATGACATAGAAGAGTATCCCACCCTTTCTTGTCTTTTCTCACCAAGCTTCGAAGTAGAGCTCCCAAAGTACGATTAGTTACTTCGGTTTGTCCATCCGTTTGTGGATGACAAGCGGTGCTAAACTTCAAAATAGTTCCAAGCTTCTTCCATAAAGTAAGCCAAAAATGACTAAGGAACTTTGAATCCCTATCACTTACCATGGTCTTGGGGATGCCATGTAACTTCACCACTTCCTCAAAATAGAGATTTGCAACCTTGGTAGCATCATATGTAGTATGACATGGAATGAAATGAGCCATCTTGGAAAATCTATCAACGACCACCATGATAGAATCCTTACCCCTTTGCGTTCTTGGTAGACCCACTACAAAGTCTAAACTTACATCTTCCCATGGATGATGTGGAATGGGCAAAGGAGTATACAACCCTTGTGGTAAAGCGTGAGCCTTGGAAACATTACAAGTATTACACCTCTTCACCATATGCTCAACGTCTTTAATCATGCTTGGCCAAAAATAATGCTCCTTCATCATAAGATATGTCTTCTCAATTCCAAAGTGACCAGCCAAAAATCCTCTATGGACCTCCATGATCAACAACTCACGTATGCTACTCTTAGGAATACAAAGTTGATTTCCTTTGAAAAGAAATCCATTCTCAATGTGATAGAGTTGGTGGGCATGCTTCTTACAAAGCTCATATACCTCCTTGAAATCCTCATCATTTACATACAATCCTTTAATGTGCTCAAACCCAAGGACTCTTGAATCTAAAACATGAGTGAGTAGATACCTTCTTGATAATGCATCCGCTCCTTTGTTTAGATGACCCACTTTATGTTTGATCACAAAATGGAATGCTTGCATATACTCCACCCATTTAGCCTGCCTTGGATTCAACTTGTGTTGCCCTTGAATGAATTTAAGAGCCTCGTGATCACTTTGCAAGATGAACTCACCACTTAGAAGATAGTGTCGCCAATGTTCAAGAGCTCTTATAATAGCATAGAACTCCTTGTCGTATGTACTATACTTCCATTTGGCGTCATTCAACTTTTCACTAAAGAAGGCAAGAGGTCGGTGTTCGGTTGTAATTTTTGTGGTTTTTATAAGTTAAGGTTGTCGGTCCACAGGGATGGGTGTTAGGCTTGATTAAGGATAATCGGTTTGTGTAAAGGGGTTTTTCTCAATGCGGAAAGCAATAAATTATGTAAATGAAGCAATAAACTAATCTAGACAAGATAATAATAAAGAAAGTAATTAAAAGCATGAAATCAAATAAAGCAATTAAAGCAAGGAATGAAAATCTAGAATGAACAATGAAATTAGAGACAAGAAATTATACCTTTGAAGACTAATCTTCAATAAGCCTTCAATCTACACTTGAATTTCCCCCGAACAAACAAGAAATTGTGGTTTGGATTACCAAGAATCCCCCAAATTCTCACTAGTAAGTAGAATTGGAGTTCCTTGACCCTCCTCCCCACTAAAAATGGAGTTGACTGTGGCAAACACTATAAAGCTTGGAAAACAAGTCAACAATGGAGATTAGAGAGGAGAGAGAGAGAGAGAGAGAGAGATAGAGAAAGCTTGTAAAACTTCAATGGAAACTTGCTTGAATTGAGAAAGCTTGAGAAAGTTTGAATACAAATGCTAGAAATCAAAGAAAGCTTGAAGAACAATGAAGAACAATTGAAAACTTGAATAACAATTAAAGAGAGATTAAAGCAAATAAAGGGAAGCAATAAATCTAATTCTACTCCTAAATTACCTAGGCTAATTCTAATTTAGATTAATACAAGTGGGTATTCATAGAAGAAGGAAAAATACAACCCAAAACCCTAGGACAAATCGCGACGCGTCTGCGAACAGTGGCTCAGGCGAGCCACTCTGCAGCTGGGCGAGCCAGGCGTTACTGGTGTTTTGTTGCCCGAGCTTTGGCTCGGCGAGCGGATGGCTCAGCGAGCAAGCGTTACGGCGATTTTTCCTGCCGACTTCAAACGCGCATAACTTCTTCATCTGAACTCCGTTTTAGGCCGTAAGATATCGATGGAAAGCTCTCGGTGTGTACTTTAAGCTCCCAAAATTTCAGAGCTATCGGAGTTGTAACGAAAGAGTTATGACCCAAAGGGTGAAGGCACACGTATTTCAAACCTTTAAGTTTGTACCGTTCCCCTGTTTTGCGCCAATCTTGATATGGAATTTCCGACTTCGGTTTTGCCTCGGCTCTCAGCTCGGGTTGACTTGGTTTAACTTGGATCTCGGCTCGGGTTGACTTGGTTTGACTCGGGAAATAGCTCGGGATTCCCTAAAAATCTTCAATTAAGCCCAAACTTCTTCTAACTCCTTATTTTCCTACAAAACACCAAATCATTATATCTAATATATAAATAGGGGTTAAAACAAGCAAATATACCCTATAAAAGAGAAGAAATTCGGCTCGAAACGAGGCCAAACAGTCGGCCTTCTTGAGATAACACGGCTCCTATTCCAACTTCACTTGCATCCACCTCAACTTCAAAGACTTTCTCAAAACAAGGTAATGCAAGAATAGGTGCATGACACAATCTATCTTTAATCATTTCAAAAGCTTCATTAGCACTCTTACTCCATGAAAACTCCTTCTTTTTCAACAACTCGGTCATGGGTGCAAGAATGGTGCTAAAATTCCTTATAAACCTCCGATAAAAAAGATGCTAAACCATGAAAACTTCGTACATCATGGATTGACATGGGTGTAGGCTACTCTTGAATGGCTTTTACTTTCTCCTTATCCACTTGAATGCCATCTTTCGAAAGAACATACCCAAGGAACACGATCTTGGGTGAGAAAAAGTTGCACTTCTCCATGTTGGCATAGAGTTGTTTTTTCTCGAAAATATGCATAACCAACTCTAAGTGCTTCACATGCTCCTTTTCGCTTCGACTATACACAAGAATATCATCAAAGTAAACTACAACACATATGCCAATAAGAGGCTTCAAATCATGATTCATTAAACGCATAAAAGTGGAGGGGGCATTCATAAGACCAAATGGCATCACAAGCCACTCATATAACCCTTCCTTCGTTTTAAATGCCGTTTTCCACTCGTCACCTTCATGAATTCTTACTTGATGATATCCACTTCGTAAATCCAATTTAGAGAACACAACACTCCCATGAAGCTCATCAAGTAGATCCTCAAGACGTGGGACTGGAAATCTATACTTGATTGTGATCTTGTTTATTGCTCGGCAATCCATACACATTCTTTGGAACCCATCTTTCTTAGGCACAAGTAAAATCGAGACAGCACATGGACTCATACTCTCACGTATCAAGCCCTTGGACAAAAGATCATCCACTTGCCCTTGAACTTCTTGCGCTTCTTTGGGATTCATACGATAGGCCGGCTTGTTTGGAAGCATAGAACCCGGAACGAGATTATTCTTGTATTCAATTTCCCTTCTTGGAGGCAACCCATTCGGCATTTATTTTGGAAACAAGTGTTTGAATTGTTCCAAAAGTGGTCGAAGATATGCATGCTCGATTGTTGGGGATGCTTCTTCCTCCTCCAAGTTAGCCAAAATAAGCTCGCTATGCTCTAGAAACTCATGGTATTCGGCCTTTATGAAACTCACAAGATTGGTTTCCTCCTTTTGTTGGTGTGGTTGGGGACGAATAATCGATGATGGTGGGAGAGGAGCCAAGGTGATCTTCCTCTTATTGAGAACGAACGAGTAGGTGTTCATTCTCCCATCATGTGTCACGTGCCTATTAAAAAGCCAAGGTCTCCCAAGCAAAACATGACAAGCATCCATAGGAATTACATCACACCAAATAAAATCTTTGTAATTTTTCCTAATAGAAAGACTTTCAAGAACTCAGTGAACCACACGTATGCCCTTCCCATGACTCAACCATTGAATTGTGTAGGGAGATGGGTGGGGACTAACCTCCAATTATAGTTTGTTCACCATAGTTATTGATGCGGCGTTTGTGCAACTACCTCCATAAACGATCAAAGAACACACCTTGCTTTGAATTGTACATCTCGTATGGAAGATGTTTTCCTTTGTTCAAGCTCATTTGGAACACAAGCAACGCTCAAGGCCCTTCTTACTACAAGCATTTCACCTTCATCCGCTTCCTCTACTTCCTCTTCATTCACGTCAACTCCTACTTCTTCTTTTTCATTCTCATTTTCAAGATACTCTGGTTCCACATATAAAGCACTTTGATATTCCACCAAAGATACTACCCTCTTGATAGGACACTCTGAAGCATAATGTCCTAAACCTTGACAACGGAAACATCTCCTTGGGGCTAAGGGTTTCGATTCTTGGACGTGGGGTTTGGGAATGGATGGGGGTTGATTTTGTGGTGCTTTTGTGTTTGGTTGTTTTGTGGGGAATGGGGGTTTTTGTTGTGGGGTGTATGGGTGATGTATATTTGATGGCCATATACATCAAGGTCAACAAGGGAGACATCAAATACTCACCTATAAGGAAAAAGAGCTCAAGTCTCTTACATATCTCTCTACCTTGGAAGAAATCAACAAGTGTGATCGTGTACTTTGCTCCTTAACTCAAGAACCATAAAGCTATCATGGAAGACGTCCTAGAGTGGATTAATCTACATTCCAAGAGCTTTCATTTGGTTCAAGAATCTTTAGATTTGGCTAAGAATTGAAGGAGTTATCATCATTTGTAATCTAGCTTAGTTCATTTGTTTCTTTATGATGTAACATTTGATTAGGATGATGTAAGCTAGATGGCTTGTGATTCTTGCATATGACACGCCTAAGGGGGCCTTCAAATGCTATAAATAGACCCCTTAAGGTGCCTTGTAATAATCATTCAATTCAATACAAATCAAAAACAAACACAACATGATGTTGTTTCTCTCTAGCTTTGCTAGTCTCTTTCGTTTCTCTTGAGGGAGTTTCAAAGCTATCATCTACTTCTAGCCTTGGATTGGCATTCCTTGGTGGTGATAGGTAGAATTGAAGAGCTCTTTGAGGTGGTGTGGCTGTATCCTCATTGATCCTTCAAACGCCAATACTATCGTTCGTCTATCTTCATAGTTCGTTCATCAACATTCACCATTCTTACGTCAATCATCATCAAGCTTCAATCGTCCATCATCATCTTTTTGTAACATTCAATCATTCTTTTCGTTTCCATCATCATTTTAGCCATTTCGTTGGGTTCTTTGAACTTTGAGAATTGAAAGATTCTTATCTTGTTCTTAAAGATCCTAATCTTTTGTGTAATGTGATCATCCCTTGATCCATTATACATCAAAATTGGTATCAGAGCTTAGGAGATTGATTCTCTTATTTCTTGAACCATCTTTTTCCATCTTTCCATCACAAATCTATCCCCCATCATCTCTCCATCACACGTCCACCCATAAGCTCCACAAAGAACCCCATAAGCCCAAAACACAATCCCACCTAAACACATCCCACCTCTCGACCTTCACCCCCAAACCCCAAATCCGTGAGTTTTACAATCTTTTGCATCAAGATTGTCCAATATGGAATGTTGACGCACTCTCACACCTACACCCACGGAGTCCAAAGAAGAAGTAGAGGCGATGAAGCAAAGAATCATCTATCTCAACGATCAACTAAAGAAATACATACATCTACAACATAGGGTGACCCATGGTGAAAGTGAGACCAATGATAGTGATGAGGATGTTCCAAGAAGACGTTCCCCAAAGGAGGAACGATTCGACTTCAAAATTGAGATCCCGGAGTTTAATGGTAATCTTGATCCGGAGATTTTCTTGGATTGGATGTAAACCGTGGAGAGAGTCTTTGATCTCAAAGACGTGGATGATAACAAGAAGGTCAAGTATGTTGCCTTGAAGTTACGAAAACATGCAAGTATTTGGTGGAAAAACTTACAAAAGAAGCGGGAAGTTAAAGGAAAGGACAAGGTGCGTTCATGGGATAAAATGAAAAAGAAGCTTAAAGAGAAGTTCTTACCACCTAGCTAACGATAACCGCATTACTTGGGGTACGGTGACCTTGGCGTTCCTTTATCGGCAGTTAGGGATGGCGAGCAGGGCCGGGACAGCCAAGATGGCTGGGTGTTTGACCCTTTTCCAGACCTGGATCTATGAGTACTTTCCTGATTTTAGGCCACACGGGGAGCGGCCAGTTACTGGGCCACGCGCGAGCAGGTGGATCCCCAACCGCCTGCCGAGTTCGGAACAGCGCCTCCAAGCGTTGAGGGCCTCCTTGGATGCGATGATGCCGGATCGTGTGATTTGGGCTCCATACCGACCTGCCCCATACAAATCATGCAACAGGACTTTGTTCGCGGGCGCCATTCGTGCATGGACTGCACTGAGCTTTACATGCCCGATCGCGTCGTCCGTCAGTTAGGGCACCTACAGCATATCCCACGCAGATTGGTTTTCACCGACGAGCGCTGAACGACCGGCGAAGGGGCCGTACAAATTGGCATTTGTGGAGTCTAACGTCAGTGCTGACTGGGCGGCGTTTCCAATAAACAACAAAATGTCAGTGAGTGATGTGCCACGCACAAAACATGTGCCGTAGGAAATGGATGTTGCTTACAACAATTGGTTTGCGGCACATTCACACAAATTCTTAATAAACACCGCCTCTGCCAGCCAATCGACAGTCGATGACCATCCAACACACGAACAAGTACCCTTAAACCCTCATCATAATTTAATATTTTGTTGAACTGATTTGTTTATGGGATGGTGGATATCATGATTGGTTTGACCGCATTATTTTGTGTTTTATTTTTAAAAGTGGGCCTATGTCTGGGCCTCACTAGTGCAGCGACGGAGGCATCAGTTCCAAGCGAACGATGAGGCAGCGACAATTAATCGTGGGTGGTATGATGAGATGGTCGACTTGCACGGGCGTTGGTGCCGTCAGATGCACATCGAGGTCCCCGAGCAGCAAAATGATGAGCAGGAGGAGTAGAGTGTGTTTTTCAATTTCATTGTTGTGCATGTACCCTAAACTTAGTGGTTATCGTATTTACTAATTGAACTGATTTTGTATTGCCCGTGACATTGCGTTTCCATGGTAATTTGAGTTAATTTGTGTTGTGTTTTACGATTTCCAATTTACAGCACGAGTTTCTTTATGAATATAATTAGACATTCATAAATACATAAGCGTACAACTACAACCATCACTGGCGTTGAGCGACCTAATAGCCTGCCATCTATCAATATGAGCCTTGAAAGGCTCATCCCAACCTTGAACAGTTATGTATTTAGCTGCTCGCCATCCAACATGAATCGGCGGTAAAGGGCAGTCATCCCGTAAATGAATAAGCATGAAGTGGTTGTTCACTCACACAATTCCCTGAACTTTGGCAGGTGTCGTAAGTCTAGGTCCTCCTCGTATGGGTAATACTGATATGCATAGCTCAGCTGTCTGCTCTCGTGGACCAGGAGGTGTTGACAAAAAGATCCACATAATGTTCATCAGTGTCGCAGCTGGAAATAAATCATTTGGAGCCGACATCCAATGTTTTATGGGCCTGGCCCAACCAAGTGGCTACCTATCCTTGTGAAGGATTCAAGGAACATCTCCTTGTTATTAAAAAACGCATTAACATATGCATTTTCACTCGCCTGCAACTCAATGCTCATTGACCACCTAGCAGTTGCCAACAATTTCTCATCCCCGTAACCTGCCTTGGCTATGCATCTGAACACCCAGTTGCCATCAGCGCCAACATCCGTCCAGCCAACGATGTATAGTAGAACGAAATGTGGCAAAGCGTTCTCGAACGGGAACGGATCTTCACACATCCGGGGGATACCTACGCATGAGATTATCTTAAGTTATAAGCAACAATGTATAGTCATTTTCAAAGCCCTAAACATGTGGTTAACATCGGCTATAAAGATAAAGAAATCCACACCTGTTGAACCCATCCCGACTGATGAAGAACTGGTTCCCTTTTTCCTCGAGGAGTTCGTTATAGTCTTGCTACCCCGACCCACTGTTCGGCCGTACTCAAACGCACTGAGGTTGAGTCGCGTAGATCATGAAGTCTTTGGTCTCCCGGGGCGTGGGGGGCTGTAACGTGGTTTGTAAGACCTCGGTTTTTATCGTTCTTTCTCAGGGAGCTGGTGGCCATGGTCAAAGGAACTAGGTCAATGGTCGGGTCGAGATTGCTAAGGTAAGGTATTTGGTTCGAAAAGGGTCACAACGCAACAAAGAAATCTAAGGTCGGTCAAGGAATGGAAAATGGGCTTCGGAGGCTTTTCGGGATGCAAATGGGGATGAGGAAATGGGTTTTGCAACAAAGGAGTAACAAGAAGGGAGAATCAAGTGGTAATTCCGTTAGAAAATACCCCCCGGGCTTCCTCTTTCAAGGATAGTCCGGATTAACTTCCCCAAAGTCCATTGACAGATCCGGGTGGTTAATGAAACAGAATTTTCTAGTTAGTTTCTATTCGCTTTCGCGAACTAGAATACTAACTATCCCAATTCCTACCTTCCTACACAAGTATTGGATGTATTCGGGATGCTTTCGCACCCAAATACATCCCACTTGAGGGAAGGATAGGAGTGGGAAATTGATTTTCCAACTAATTACTCACTAATATTGCTAACCCAAACCTAATCACCCATTCACACCCTTAATTACCCCCTAACCCATAGGGTTTCTAGCCACTAATCATGATACAAACTAAGCTAACAACATCCAATCCAAACCTAAACATGATTTCTAACATCAAACAACCATAAATAAGCAAGAACAATGAAATAGCAAGCAAAGCAATTAAGAACAAGGAAAGTAATTAACAAGGTAATTAATAAAAGAGATAAAGGAAGAGAATACTTATCAAAGTGCTGTAGATGAACAATAGAAAGCAATAAAAGATGATCCAACAATCTTTCAATTGATTTAATCCCCAAATCTTCAATAACATACACAAATCTCCAAAACCCTAGATTAATCTTTCACTAATCTCCCTCTAAAATCCACTAATTACAAGCTGAAATAATGTTTTAGTTTAACCCTAGATAGGTCGAGTCTCCCCCCTAAAAATCGCAGCAAAAGAGCTATTTAAACCCCCCAAAACAACTGGCCAAAACGCAGCATTGAAGGCCGAAGAAACGCAGAATAACAAGGGGGTGGCGGACGCGACCTCCCCCGTCGCGGGCGCGACGGGCGAAAAGCTTCGGGCGATTTTGAGCTTCGAGGCGTCGTGGCTACGGTGTACCGACCGTGGGTACGGTCTTCCTCGGACAACCTGACTCCCAGTACATGCACACCGTGGCTACGGTGCCATGACCGTGGCCACAGTCACACTCTGCTCCATTGCACTCTGGGCGTAGCGGGTGCTACGCCATTCGTGGTGGGGGCTATGCTCCGGCTTCCCTTCCCTTTGTTCTTCCTTCTTTCAGAGGCATGTAACGCTCGATCCGAAGGTCGTAGCATACGTTACTTCACTAATCGGCACCAAAGGTCGGGAGTGTGGTCCCGGGTCGACTCCGTCTCGGTTTCCGGTCCGGCTCGGCTCGGGAAATCGCCAAGAATGCTGTAAAACGGCCCGTTTTGCTACGTTTTTGGTGAAAACTCCAAAATCTACAAAATAACCAAAAACACATTAAAAGCTATGAAATTAAACTACGAAACGAGTTAAAAGCCTAAGGACTTAGGCGGTATTTAGACACCAAATCGGGTCTAAACACCCCCCCCCCCACACTTAAACTTTTGCTCGTCCCGAGAAAAACAAAAGAAAAAAGAAACCTAAACACGAACTCCTCTGTCGTGGGAGGAAACGAGTGCATTTAGCGTATGCACCAAGCCCTTTGAACCCCCCGGTAGCCCGGGTGGACGAGATGGACTCGTGAGGGTTTGTAGTGGCTGTGCCCACAAAAGCCAAAGAAAAAGGAAAAATGGGAAAGAAAGAGAAGTGAAAACCGAAAAACAAAGCAAAACAAAAACAAAGAAAATACTCCCGTCCTCAATCATGCACCTAGCTCCCCAACCCGCCTCAACAATCAATTGGAAGAAACAAGTACAAACAAATCAAGACACGAAGGTTGGAAAACTGCCAATCTTTGAGATTTTGAACCAAAACACTTCCTGCTGAGCAAGACACCTCGTGAATATGTGCAAGTGGGCTCTAGTCGGTCTTTCCTATCCTAAACCAGACAATCAAAGTTGTTCTCATGCTCAAGCTCGGGATTTATCTAGCCTGTTTCACTCTTGTTTTTTTTCTTTCAACCTCTCTTTTCTTTCTTATTCTCACTTCACTCTTTTTCTTTTCTTTTTCTCTCTTTTCTTTCTTTTTCTCTCTTTTCTTTCTTTTTCTTGCCATTCTATTTCTAAAATCTTTGTTTTTCTTTTTCTTGCTTCGCTCTTTTCTTTCATTGCAAAAACTACACTCTTTTCTTTCCACTCAAACCACTGGTGTCTTTTAGAGTGTTTGCGTCGGATTTTGCGGGATTTAAGCACCGGCCTTCGCAAAGGGCTACCCTCCCTGCTGGGTTTCTCCATACGTGAGACATTGCACTTAAGGGGCATAGGGTGCCGATCCACCCAAACCAACTCATGACGGTAGGCCCGACAGTTATTTGATTAATGTATTGATTAAGAGCTTAAGCAATTGAACAACTAAAACCGTCTAACTTAGGTCAGAAAACTCGATCAAAGCGTGTAAGATTTGAGGATTCTGCTTTCCCATTTCATGTAGAGGTCTAAAAGAGATAAGTCATGGCAAAGATCCTTCCTAAGGCCTCTATTAATTCATACTGGCCGCTTCCAACTGACCGAATCGGCAAATTAGACAACTTTCTACATAACTGTGAATGGAAACATCTTCAAAAAGAAAAGAAAGAAACTTTTGGGTTTTCACAACATTTCTCCCCTTTTTACTCTTTCACACACAAAAATTTTCAAATTTTATGCAAAAACTAAGAAAACAAGGAACAAAAAGACTAGGTGATCTACCCTAGAAACAGAATATCTCCCCCCCCCCCCCCCACACTTAAAACTCCACAATGTCCTCATTGTGGGAAGGTGTCACATGAAAAGGGTAGAGAGCCTACAAAAACCAACAAACAAAAAAAACTAGCAAGCAAAAATGGTGGCGACCCGAGCCCACACGACTCCAACAGCAATATATCCCAACACAAACACTCAAAAGGGTTCGCCACCCAAAAGAAAAATCAAGCATGCAGCATGGATCAATATATATACACAACAAAGAATGCGGAAAGAGGTTACCTCGAGATCTTCAATTTATTAACGAACCAATCCGCGATCCAAGGAAAACATCACACTTTAGTTAGGAATAAACAAGAAAAGCATAATAAGTGTGAATGTCGCATGCATAAAAGAAAAAGAGCAAAAACAGAAAAAAGATAAACAAGACACGGGAGACTAAAAACTAAGGAAACGACAAACTATTCACAACATGTACATTGACACTAACTGGCCTCAACCCCGAATCTCACTAGTTTGAGGCGGGAATTGAGGGTGAAACAACTCTCGTAACTGGCCGAACCAATGATGAAGCAATGAATGCGAAATAACTCAAACCATGGAGACAACGAACTCAACAAAACCGACCAACCAGCATACTTTCCCTCCAACTTTCCAATAAAGCACCCGCCACACTTATCTAACACTAACAGTGTAAATAAAATCAATAGAGTAAAGTGGGAGCGGGGACACTTACAAATTATTACTCGGATCCTTCCGGGGAGGATATGGGGGATATGGGAAGTAGGTGGGATAATAGCTGTTGGTGTACTCCGGTGGTGCTGGGGGATTGTTCGCAATGGAGTAATGGTAATACCCCCAGTCACGCCAATACTGGTTCTGCTGTTGAAAATACTCCTCGTGCCTCTGAAGTGTAGACCGCTGGGCACGTAATAGATCTTGTTGGGTCTCCAACAAGTTGTTTTGGCGCTGGAGTATCGTTCGTTGCTCTCGAAGGTCAACTCTCGATTGTTCAAATTGAGAGTTGAGATGCTCAAATGAAGCTTCCCATGGGTGACTCTGACTTCCACTAGCTTCACCGTGACCGGCATATTCCTCTTCTTCCTCCTCATTTTCTTCTTCATCCCCTCCTTCCTCCATGTCCTCCTCTTCTTCTCCGCCACTGGACCCATCCGGACCACCAACCATGCGGTCACTAGGAACCTGACCACAAGACCAGTTGCATTTCTTCGTGATATCCAACCACTCCTTGGCATGGTCCGGATCTAAAAGAATCTTCGTGTTGTTGTCGTGTCCGTGGCAATAGATCGTGGCAGTTGGGTGCTTGGCGAGGATGTTCATTTTCTGTAACCGCACCTTGTCGATAGGATCCGGATCATAGCGCGGTTTCCACTTCTTCAAATATTTCCCAAAACCTTCCTGAACTAGGAAGTGGCAAATGATGTGCCCCATCCCGATAGTAGTAGGTCGGGGTTCCGTGCTAATCTCCCGGAGACAGTGTAGAATGCAAGATCCGGTGTTGACCCGCTTACCCCTTATGGCAGTGTAGATTACAAAAAGATCGTCCTTTCGAACCTTGGGGCGTCCGTCAGCTCTCCCAAACACCGAACTAGTCACAACTCTATGGAAGATTCGAACAACTGGATTGCAGAAGTCACGCCCCTTAGAGTTTCGGGGGCAATGATATCGTGGGTATTCGCCCCTCATGCCAAGATTCATTTTCCTCCAACAGGTTAAGTCCATCATTGCCTGCTACTCATCAAAATTCGTGCATCGCTCATAGAGTCTCCCATCCTCGGGCAACCCCAATCGTTGGCAAAAACGCTTCAAGGTGCATGACTTGTCTTTGTTGGCGACCCGGTATTCAAAATACGCATCCTTCTTGCCATCATTGTGAACCTTCAAGGAGCTTAAAAATTCGAGGACGGGTTGATCCACGATCGATTCGTCAATCATGATGAATACCTCCCAACCAAGAACACCAATGAGGTAATCGAAGCTCGGTTTGCAATGGATGGCTTCAATTGTCGCCGCATGATAAATATCTGGTGCACATATTTTTCGTGCTTGGAACGTTTCATACCGTCGTTTATGCTCTTCATCCCGGAAAGTCACATTCGCATCTGGTTCACACCGAATTAGTGTGGGCGTTTGCGCTTTGTAACGATCCTTTATGAATGAGGATGGTCCCGGTTGCGAAGAAGGAGCTTCCTCGACTTGTGAACGCTTGTTTCTCCCACTCATGATGAACAAAAGCAGGACTTGGCAAGAATTTTGCAAATAACAGTGCCTAAATTCAAAGGTAAACCAAAAAGAATCGACACAAGCAACAAACACGTGAGTTTGAAAAGCTTATGCACAAAATCACAAGGAATTACCTCAGATCGGAGCACTTGAATGTGTATTCACCAAGGAGGACAACTTTTGCTTGTCAAAATGAACCAAACGCACAGCATATACAAAAAGAACGCACAAATAGCACAAAGACAACTTACTAACTCAGCTCGTAATGTAAATGTGTGTGAAAATCAACCAAACTCTTAGCAAATACAGCATGTGCGTGCTTCAACAGATGAAAAACAGCAGCTAAACACACCAACACCAAGCAGTAGCACAACATGTACACAAAGAATATCAAAAACAGCTCATAAAAGCAATTCACTGCTTGGGTGTGGGTGTTAATCAATAAGAACCATAGTGCTGCTAGTGTGCGTGCGTTTCAACAGATAAAAACAATACTTACTCACACAAACACCACACAAGACCTCACCATTCAAATTCAGCAAACAGCAAGGCAAAATCGTGAGTGAAAATTGACAAATTCGATCCCAACTCAGCAACAATGGTGAACGAACCAAATACAGATGGGAGGGGAAGGGATTTCGCACAATCTACCAAAGGAATACCTCACTCAGCTGTGGAGAACAAGGACTTGGACAATGTCGCATAGTTGGACGAAATCTGGGCAGAAATTGAACCCTAGCAGCATAACTTCGCAACAGAGGAGAGGATTAGGGTTTTGGGGATCGAAAATGGGAAGAAGAGTGACGAATTGATGAATGAGAGGGATTGAAGTGAGTGTTAGTGAGAGTTTTTCGCAGGTGTAGGGCTGTTAGAGAGGGGGAGTGTCGAAGGAGAAATAAAAGAAATGAGAAAAGTGGAAGAAAATCGGGATTTTTAGGGCTGGAAATGCTCGCTGACAATGCCAGGTCACGGGCGCGACATATGGAGCGGCTGGGAGTGCTGGCGTTGCAGCGCGTGACCTGTGCACGATGCCTGCACCGTAGCTGCGGTCTCTCCCTGGACGTGATGCTGCTGTTGCTTCTTCCAACAAACCTCCAACTCCTAAAAATCATCATACTTCAATACTCAAATTTTTTTCATACTTCCTCAATTTCAATCTAATATTTTCCAACTCTCAAACTCCCTCCACACTCAAATATTTTTCAAAACTTCACTCACTCACACATTCTTCCTACCTTCGAACTTCAATTTTTTTTTCAACTCCAACTCTTTTTCTATTTTTTTCTATATTTTTTTTCCACATCATTTTCTCTCTTTTTTTTTCTTTCAAACCTTTTTCTTTCTAAACCTAAAACTAAAACCTCAATTACAAGAGAAAGAAATAAAGAAAAACCAAAAAGACTAGAAAAATAGAAAAAACCTAAAGAAAGCTAAAAAGAAAAATTAAAGAAAAGAAAAAGGAATAAAATTAGAAAAATGCAAAAAAACTAAAAATTGAAATAAGAACTCAAGAATTATGGGGTGCCTCCCATAGAGCGCTTGTTTAAGGTCCCTAGCTCGACCTAAATACTTACTTGATTTTTGGAATCTTCGGGACACAAACCAAAATCATCATCAACCTTTTCCACCAGTTTCTCTTCCTCTTTTTCCCATGATTCTCAAAGAGGTTCATGAATGTCATGGGACACTCTTCCGGTAGCCTAATCATCTGCCTAGAATATCCGGGTAGCATTTCCTTTGGCTTTCTCCACCAACGTTTCCTTCTTATCTTCCAACACCTCCTACCCTTGCGTAGAAACGAATCTCGCTTCCTCAAAAACTTAGTAGGCCACGAGGATATAGAAGTAGAAAGTAACTTCAATTTGGTGTTTGGTGGTTTACCGAGCCTAGGACCTATGAAGATCAACTCGTTGACTTTGTTGCATTCAATATAGGTTTCACTCAAAGAAATCTCCTTCCTCCATGGAATGATCTTCAGAGGATGATCATAGTGAATGTCCTCAAATTCACTTAGATTTGGATGCGAAACCCTTAGATATTTGATTTCTCCCCAATCATCGGGCTCAACTTCGAGAAAGTAAGACTCCTTTTGGGGTTCATCCAAGATGCCTACCACCGCATTGGCCTTAAAAGGAGATTCTTTGCGGGATTTCATTCTTGAAGGGTCAATGTTAAAATCAATACGATCTCTACCCACATGAAAAGACAAACGACCTCTTTTCACATCTATAATAGCTCCTGCGTTAGCCAAGAAGGGTCGACCAAGAATACTAGGATTTCTCCAATCTTCATCCATCTCCAAAATAACGAAGTCACAAGGGATAAGGAAACTTCCCACTTAAACTGGGATGTCTTCTAATATTCCCAAGGGCCTCCTAATACTCCGGTCCGCAAGTTGCAAATTAATAGTTGTACGGGTCAAGTCATCAAGGTTCAACTTCTTACATATAGAGTGTGGCATGACACTCACACTTGCCCCCAAGTCACATAATGCATTATCAATCTTCATATCACCAATTAAGCATGGAATAGAGAATCTACCGGGATCGGCTAGTTTCTCGGGATACTTGCTTCTTATAATGGCGTTGCAACTAACCGTAAGATGAACGGTCGACGACTCCTTGATTCTTCTTTTGTTTGTCAAAAGGTCCTTGAGATGTTTCTTGAATGAAGGGACCTCCGACAAGGCATCTAGAAACGGAATATTAACCTGGAGCCTCTTCATCATCAAAATAAACTTGGAGAATTTAACATCATTCTTTTGTTGAACTAATCTTCCGGGAATTGGAACTGGAGGTCTATATGAAACGGGTTTCTCCAATGGGTTTTCATGAATATCCTCCCTCAAGACTTCCTTTCCTTTCTCTCGTCTTTTCTCAATCTCTACCATCTCTTCCAACTCCTTTTTTTCCTCATTCTCGGCCTCATTAACCACAACATCATTCTCCTTTTCTTCAATCCTAGCCTGCTCAACTTCTAAGTCCTCCTCTTCATTGCTATCCACCACAACTCCCTCATTCTCTCCCAGAGGTCTCTCCTCCTCCACATTCTCCTCCACTACCATAGGTTCTTCAATTTTTCTTCCACTCCTTAGGATAATGGCTTCAACTTGCTCCCCTTGGATGAGTTGAGGTTGAATGGGTTGAGAAGAATATACTTGTTGAGCAACTTGGGTCATTTGGGTTTCAAGGTCTCTAAGGCGAGCACCTTCACTTTCTTGATTAGCCACAATTTGTTGCAACAAGTTTTCAATCATAGAATCTTGGGATGGTTGAGAATATTGAGGTTGTGAGGTGGGTTGAGGCGAAAACTCTTCTTGAAAGCATGCATGATGGTCATAGACTTGAGAAACAGGATCAAATGTAGGATTGGCAAATGTAGTATAACCAAGACCATAATCCTCATAGGAATGGGAATAGAGTTTGTTGGTATAAACGGCATTCACATGTTCCACTTGACGATACTCCACACATCGATGCTCGAGATGTGGGGCGGAAATGGATGCAATGGCTTGCATACCTCGGGCTAAGTTCAACTGGTTGGAAACTCCATCATTCACCATCTTCTTTTGTAAATCAAGGACGGTAGCCATTAGAAGCTTGATAGTGGGGTTGTGTTCCAAAGAATCATCCCCATTTCTTGAATTTTGGCCGCCTCCCCAACTGGGCACATTCTGAGATAGCTCATGAAGAAAAATATTGGCTTCCTCCGCAGTCTTCTTTAGGAACATCCCTCCGGACGCATTATCGATAGATTCTCTAAGAGGACCACGGAGCCCATGATAGAAAAGTTGAAGCAACATCCAATCCGGTAAATTATGATGAGGGCATTGTCGTTGAAGACTCTTAAACCTCCCCCAAGCGTCGAAAAGACTTTCTCCCAGCCCTTGCTTGAAACTTAGAATTTCTACTCGAAGTCGGTGTGTCTCCCCCGCGGAAAAGAAACAGTGAAGAAAATCTCCTTTGAGTGCCTCCCATTAAGAATAAAAACCAGGCGGACATGTTTGTAGCCATATCTTTGCTTTCCCCCCAAGAGGGAGAGGAAAGAATTTCAACTTCAAAAATTCTGATGAAATCTTTGGAATGTGCAAAAAGCTAATCCGATCTTCGAATTTATCAATATGAGCAATGGGACTTCCAGCAGCATCGTCCCCATGAAACAGGTCTCTTTCGAAGACGTCAAGTAAGTGCGGCTTAAACTCGAACACAGCATCAGGTGGTAATGGTGGTAACGTGATAGGATTGCCTCCCGTACCCGAAGATGGAACGGCATATGATAAAAGGGTACGGGGTGAATCAGCTTGGACTTCACCCATTGGACTCGAGGCCTCCTACGATGCTCGATAGAACATTAGGGCGTACCTACATGCACCAACAAGAACCATTAGAAGCATCAAATTCATCGGGATTAGCACAAACTAATCTCTAGCGTGAAAGCAAACTCAAATAACCAAAAACCAAGCAACTAAAACTAGGGGCGCTGGCTCCCCGGCAACGGCGCCATTTTGTGTAACGTGGTTTGTAAGACCTCGGTTTTTATCGTTCTTTCTCAGGGAGCTGGTGGCCATGGTCAAAGGAACTAGGTCAATGGTCGGGTCGAGATTGCTAAGGTAAGGTATTTGGTTCGAAAAGGGTCACAACGCAACAAAGAAATCTAAGGTCGGTCAAGGAATGGAAAATGGGCTTCGGAGGCTTTTCGGGATGCAAATGGGGATGACGAAATGGGTTTTGCAACAAAGGAGTAACAAGAAGGGAGAATCAAGTGGTAATTCCGTTAGAAAATACCCCCCGGGCTTCCTCTTTCAAGGATAGTCCGGATTAACTTCCCCAAAGTCCATTGACAGACCCGGGTGGTTAATGAAACGGAATTTTCTAGTTAGTTTCTATTTGCTTTCGCGAACTAGAATACTAACTATCCCAATTCCTACCTTCCTACACAAGTATTGGATGTATTCGGGATGCTTTCGCACCCAAATACATCCCACTTGAGGGAAGGATAGGAGTGGGAAATTGATTTCCCAACTAATTATTCACTAATATTGTTAACCCAAACCTAATCACCCATTCACACCCTTAATTACCCCCTAACCCATAGGGTTTCTAGCCACTAATCATGATACAAACTAAACTAACAACATCCAAACCAAACTTAAACATGATTTCTAACATCAAACAACCATAAATAAGCAAGAACAATGAAATAGCAAGCAAAGCAATTAAGAACAAGCAAAGTAATTAACAAGGTAATTAATAAAAGAGATAAAGGAAGAGAATACTTATCAAAGTGTTGTAGATGAACAATAGAAAGCAATAAAAGATGATCCAACAATCTTTCAATTGATTGAATCCCTAAATCTTCAATAACATACACAAATCTCCAAAACCCTAGATTAATCTTTCACTAATCTCCCTCTAAAATCCACTAATTACAAGCTGAAATAATGTTTTAGTCTAACGCTAGATAGGTCGAGTCTCCCCCCTAAAAATCGCAGCAAAAGAGCTATTTAAACCCCCCAAAACAGCTGGCCAAAACGCAGCGTTGAAGGCCGAAGAAACGCAGAACAACAGGGGGGTCGCGGGCGCGACGAGCGAAAAGCTTCGGGCGATTTTGAGCTTCGAGGCGTCGTGGCTACGGTGTACCGACCGTCGGTACGGTCTTCCTTGGACAACCTGACTCCCAGCACATGCCCACCGTGGCTACGGTGCCATGACCGTGGCCACGGTCACACTCTGCTCCATTGCACTCTGGGCGTAGCGGGTGCTACGCCATTCGTGGCGGGGGCTACGCTTCGGCTTCCCTTCCCTTTGTTCTTCCTTCTTTCAGAGGCATGTAATGCTCGATCCGAAGGTCGTAGCATGCGTTACTTCACTAATCGGCACCAAAGGTCGGGAGTGTGGTCTCGGGTAGACTCCGTCTCGGTTTCCGGTCCGGCTCGGCTCGGGAAATCGCCAAGAATGCTGTAAAAAGGCCCATTTTGCTACGTTTTTGGTGAAAAATCCAAAATCTACAAAATAACCAAAAACACATTAAAAGCTATGAAATTAAACTACGAAACTAGTTAAAAGCCTAAGGATTTAGGCGGTATTTAGACACCAAATCGGGTGTAAACAGGGGCTTGTCTACGGATCAGGAATATCCTGACTGTAGGGATTCAACTCTCCATGGAGGACCTGGGTTACATGTCGTACAACTGATGGATCACTCTCCCGAACCTGTTTAGCGAGTTCCTCAAATTCTTCCAAGTCCGTTCCTGATGGAACATCATTTGAGCAAGGAGTTTCACCATCTCCAATTACTGTTAGTTGTCTCCAAAACATGTTTATCCGTGTAAGCTGAATTGACCCTCCAGTTTCGTAAACTTCCATCATAGAACACGCGCACGGGAGGAGGTGGGTTCTCGACACTCGGTGATCGCATAAGTCGCAGCCTCCTTCATACCTCATCGCCAGCATCCTATTTAGCTCCAACGACAACATGTCCAATGCGTGATGAGATACACGCCCGTGCAAATTCTTAACGAAATGACAATTACCAAAATTCCTATGCGTGCTCCTAGACTGTTCAAGCTCCCACTTGATCTCAGCATGTTGATTCTCCAAGTGTTGGTGAATCTTCGCAAACACGCGATCGAAGGTGCCTCTAGAACTGCCGATATAATACTTCAGTGTAGAATGTTGGCTCTCAACTCTAGAAGTCGTTGTGTTCCCCATGTGAGGGACATTGTCGGTAAAAGCACAAACAAATTTTTCCTTATGACTCAGCCACGTCCTAGTAAGATAATCAACTATCGGTTTGTTTTGCTCAATCCACGCGTTAACGACGTCGTTCCACTTGTGCTTGAACTCTCCAACAGTCTTCGCATGTACAATGTCGTTCCAGAAATGATGTCTGAAATGAAGCCCGAGTCCGAGCTTAAGGCCCCCAGTAAGTTTGTTTACTTTGTTCTCCACATCATTCCCAATATGCCACACGCGCAACAGTTGGTGCACATTTGGGTAAACCTTGGCAGCAGCCCCCAACAAAGCATCCTGCTTGTCCCTCACAAACACGGATTGAATAACATCAGGACCCAACAATTCATGCACCCTCCACATCAGCCACTCATATGATTCCATCTTCTCGTCCCGCATGAACGAGTAAGCAATCCGGAAGTTACGGTTTGTCGGTGTCACGCCTACCAGCTCAAATAAAGGCCACTTTGCCTTGTTTGTCTTATACGTAGTGTCAATGAGAATGACATGCGGGTACGTACGTAGCAACTTCAACGAGTGAGGGTGACATAAAAAAACCTGACGAAGCTCGCCATCATCATCATAATCAACAAATGAGACGTATCGGCCGAGTTTCGCCATGTACAGACATTGTTGGTCATGCGTCCTACCATCCATTTCCTCGGTGTAGGGATGGCGATGGGGCGGGTAGAGTCATACCCTTACCTTACCCGTTTTCAAAATCACTACCTTTACCCTTACCCATATTTAGCGGGTACTAAATATTTGTACCCTTACTCGTACCCACGGGGTATGCGGGTACAACGGGTACTTTGTTGGGTATATATAAAGATTAAATTTTACCACCCATTTTATACCCATATGCACAAATTAACGGGTTGTATTCGGGTAATTT
This sequence comes from Portulaca oleracea, assembly GCA_029582165.1. Taxonomy (NCBI): domain Eukaryota; kingdom Viridiplantae; phylum Streptophyta; class Magnoliopsida; order Caryophyllales; family Portulacaceae; genus Portulaca; species Portulaca oleracea. Next base: position 33,300,894 of record CM055870.1, on the reverse strand, counting down.
AACCACTGCTTTCGGGGCTATGATATGATATTTTAATAAATCAGAATGATATGATATTTTCATAAGAAAATAACCTTTAACAGCGTAGAGATCATAAGAAAAGAGCCCTGAGGGAGTGACGGGGAAAAATTAGAAAGGGCACCAGGGCAGAGAGGCAGTCTTTCTACGCCGAAATCTGAGTGGACCTTGGCTAAATTCTGGGCTTCTTATTTGCGGGGCGGGTACCCACCGGGTACTACCTTGTACCCATACCCGTACCCGACCCGTACCTATACCCGTCCCGTCCCCGACCCGTACCCGTACCCGTATTTTTTTAAAAAAGTGTACCCTTACCCGCTTTTTGCGGGGCGGGTAGGAGCGGGTACCCGCGGGTACGGGTTTTATTGCCATCCCTACCTCGGTGCGCATCTTTGCCCGTTCGTTGTATACTTGTTTCATGTTTATCTTAGAGGCAGGGAACCTAATCTTCAGCGATGTTTGTATCATGGCCGATGTGCACCCCGTGTTGGTCATATCACGGACATGTTCTTTCATTTCAAAAGTTAATGGATGTCCATGACGATGCCCTTCCACGTACACGATGAAGGCATGATTGTGCTTCCCCCGGTCACCTTCGCACACACGTACCAATGGTCACGACCGTGACGACAGCCGTAATGCCCGTGACGAAACTGTTTTACGCGTGATTTTGAGACAAAACGCTGCGTTTTGTTTATTTTTTCCCCATTCCTATATATACCCCCTCCCTTGGTATTATTTGGAGTTTTTGGCTGAAATTTGAATGTAATGCTAAGCATTGTTAGGGTTTCTCCCTTGCTTTCTCTCAAACCTTGTTATCTTTATCCAATCAAGTTTGGTGGTGATTCAAGTCAATCCTTTAGTGATTATTTAGTGGATTACCTTTGATAATCATGGTGCGATGTTAGGCCTAGAGTTGTGGACTCTCCTTGCTCAAGGTCATATCCATTCCTTTGGTGTTCAAGGCTATTGTTCTTGTTGATTGTTGATCTCCATCATACACTCAAGCTAATCTCATCGTCCCACCACGACGGTAACGCTCCATCTGGTATCAGAGCCTCGGTTTTTCATTTGCTTGAGTTGTTCTTCATTGTTGTGCTAGTAGTGTTCTCTAGTGTTGGGTTTTGTGAATTGTATGCTATTATTGGTGATCCCCAACCCCGATGCTATCATATTTTGTTGGAAAACATTGTATTGTGGGTGTATTTGTTGAATTTGTAGCCATTTGGTGCATTGGAAAGAAGCTGGAAAATAGTGCACGCAAGGTGTTCGATGAAATGTCTGAGTGAAAAAAACACAAAGAACCCTTAGCCAAACACTTGCCAACTACAAAAGAACCTTCAAACTCCACAAAATACCCCAAACACTAACCATCCCTCACCTTTTTTTCCCGGTATGGCCGACGGAGCTCGCCACGAACGAGAGGAATCGAGGCACCGGGATAGCCCTCAAATTCATGCTATCGAGAGCCGACTCGCCACTCATGACGAACGGTTCTCCACTATCGATCGCAACCTTAATGCCATTATGGCGCGGTTGGACCACCTCACCCAAGAGCGTCTAGGTCAACCTCGAGATGAACGTCAAAGGCGTGGCCCAAGCCCTATTCGTCCTCCTCCTACGTTCGAGTCGAGTGACGATGATAGAAGTTCCCCACGTCGCCGTCCACGTGGGCAAGTACATGATAGGCCCCCTCGTGACGACTTCCAGGACGTCAAAATCGACATTCCCGAATTCAATGGTTCCAGTGATCTTGACGAGTACCTTGAGTGGATCCAAATGATGGATAGGATCTTTGAGACCAAAGAATACAATGATGAGAAGGCCTATAAGATCGCTAGCCTAAAACTCACCAAAGCCGCGTCGCTTTGGTTTGGAGAATGTGAAAGCACAAAGGGCATGGGAAGGTCGAACGAGGATCACCACTTGGACACGGCTTAAACAGTTGATGAACCGCCGTTTCTTGCCCGCCACCTACCAACAGGATGTATTGAAGAAGGTCTATGCCCTAACCCAAGACAAGCAATCCGTGAGTGACTACATTCAAGAGTTCGAGCAACTCCGCATCAAAAGCGATCTTCAAGAACCCGAAGCACAAACCATGATGCGTTTCTTGAATGGATTGGACTCCTCGATTGCCAAGAAAGTAGAGGTTTAACCATACTACTCCATGGATGACTTGTGCAGTTTGGCCCTTCGGGTTGAGCGACGAAAGAAGGAAAAGGCTACTTCCAAACCGGCACCAAGAGCCTTCTTCCCACCGCCCAGCCGACCTCCTCCATATTCGGGTACCCCAAAACCCAGTGAGACACCCAAGTTCCCTTCGACACCTCGCACGGATAAGGGAAAGGGACTTGTTGTGACGTCTCCAACGGACCCCTCTCGCTGGATGGAGGGAAGAAAATGTTTTAAATGCCACGGCTATGGTCACCACTAGGCGGATTGTCCGAACCGACGGACCTTGACACTCAAGGAGGTTCAGGACATTAATGAGGAATTGCAAGCAGCCTGGGATGAGTCCGAAGTGATCATTGAGGACGCGATCACTAGTGATGATGATGCCGCCCCCACACCCCACGTACGTGGTGACGCCTCTGTCTTGAGGCGGGTTCTACACACTCAGGAAGCCCCTCTCGACAAGGCCCAACGGGAGATGATCTTTCAATCTCGGTGCTTTGTGGGAGGCAAGGTGTATAACCTTATTATTGATGGAGGAAGTTGCACCAACGTCGCTTCAACGTATATGGTCGAGAAGCTTGGATTGCCGCTATTACCTCACCCTCGACCTTACTCTCTCAAGTGGCTCAATGACCAAGATGGCATCAAGGTAACTAAACAAGTCTTGGTGAATTTGTCTTTTGGTACTAACTACGATGATTCTGTTATCTGTGATGTTGTTCCTATGAGTGCTTGCCACATATTGTTGGGACGTCCTTAGTAATTTGACAAGCAAACGGTGCACAACGGGTCGAAAAACACCTACACTTTTACTCATAGGGGCAAGAGGGTTAAGCTACTCCCATTAGCTCCACATGAAGTTATCTCTCCAAAACCCGGGGTGGGAAGTGAGGAACCCAAACACATGAGCGAAACACAGGTTGAGCGAGCTCTAAGCAAGGGGAAGGTCGTTTTCGCCTTACTCCTCTTAGAAGCAAACAAAAATGAGGTAGAGTAACCCTTGCACCCTCTTGTCGCCCCTCTCATTGCCAAGTTCGGAGACGTCTTCCCCGATGATCTACCACCGGGTCTTCCACCTATTCGGGGAATCGAGCACCAGATCGACCTTATGCCCGGAGCACCACTTCCCAACAGAGCGGCTTATCGATGCAACCCGCAGGAAACCAAGGAGCTACAACGCCAAGTGGACGAACTCGTTTTGAGGGGTTTTGTTAGGGAAAGCATGAGCCCTTGTTCCGTCCCGGCCCTCCTGGTTCCCAAAAAGGATTGTACCTACCGGATGTGTGTCCACAGTCGGGCCATCAACAACATCACCTTCAAGTATCGGTACCCTATACCGAGGCTCGATGACATGCTCGACGAGTTGCACGGATCTTGTATCTTCTCCAAGATCGACCTCCGCAGCGGTTACCATCAGATTCGTATGCGAGAAAGGGATGAGTGGAAGACGGCGTTCAAGACCAAGGGAGGCTTGTACGAGTGGCTTGTCATGCCATTTGGTCTCTCTAACGCCCCTAGCACGTTCATGCGACTCATGAACGAGGTCTTGAGGCCATTCATCGACAAATTCGTGGTGGTTTATTTTGACGACATCCTTGTGTATTCCAAGAACGAAGCCGAGCACCTTTCGCATTTGGAGTCTGTTTTCCGGGTTCTACGCCAACAAAAGCTGTTTGGCAAGATCGAGAAGTGCGAATTTTGCACTCCCTAAGTCACATTTCTTGGGTACATAGTCTCTGATCGGGGTATTTCCGTGGATCCTTCGAAAGTGGAAGCTATACGCTCATGGCCTTCTCCCTCTACTATCACGGAGGTGAGAAGCTTCCACGGCCTTGCTTCATTCTACCGCCAGTTCATCAAAGGGTTTAACACCCTCACCGCCCCAATCACCGAGTGTAAGAAGAAGGGCACCTTTGAGTGGACCCGAGCAGCCCAAGGGGCCTTTGAGAAGCTTAAGGCTCGACTTTGTGAAGCTTCGGTACTTGCTCTCCCGGATTTTTCACAAGTCTTTGAGGTGGATTGTGACGCAAGTGGAGTGGGCATTGGAGTCGTGCTCATGCAAAATCAACGCCCCATTGCCTACTTGAGCGAGAAGCTCAGTGGGTCACGGAAGAACTACTCTACCTACGACAAGGAGTTCTATGCCCTTGTTCGTGCCCTTGACCATTGGTCCCACTACTTGAGGCCTAACCAATTCGTGCTTCATTCCGACCATGAGGCTCTCAAGTACCTAAACGGTCAACACAAGCTCAACACGCGTCATGCGAAGTGGGTGGAGTATCTACAAAGTTGTAACTTCGTGGCTAAACACAAGAAGGGGAGCGTCAATTTGGTTGTCGATGCACTTTCTAGGAGGCATTCCCTTCTTTCGGTAGTTGAAGCGAGGGTTCTTGGGTTCCAACACATGCGGGAGTTTTACAAGGAAGATGTGGACTTCCAAGCACACCTCGATGGTGGCAGTGGTTCCTATGTACTCCAAGACGGGTTCCTTTTCAAGGGGAACAAATTGTGTGTTCCCAAGTGTCCGTTGAGGAAGCTATTGGTGCGAGAAGTTCACGGAGGTGGTCTAGCCGGTCATTTCGGCATCAACAAGACCCTTGACATGCTAAAGGAGCATTTTTATTGGCCTAGAATGGGAGGGGACGTACACGATGTGATCTCCAAATGTGTTACGTGCCAACATGCCAAAAGCCAGTTTCACCAAGGGCTATATACCCCTCTTCCCGTTCAGAATGGCCCGTGGGAAGATTTGAGCATGGACTTCATCGTTGCTCTTCCCGACCGCGCGTGCAAGGACTCTCTGTCGTCGTTGACCGTTTCTCCAAGATGGCGCATTTTGTCGCTTGTGAGAAAACCGACGACGCCACTCATATCGCTAATCTCTTCTTCCGGGAGATAGTGAGGTTGCACGGTGTTCCAAGGACCATTGTTTCCGATCGTGATACGAAGTTCATGAGTCATTTTTGGAGATCTCTATGGAAACTCCTTGGGACAAAGCTCCTATTCAGCACGTCGCACCACCCTCAAACGGATGGTCAAACCGAGGTCACAAACAAGACCCTCACTACCTTGCTTCGGGGTCTTGTGAGCAAGAGTCTACGAGATTGGGATGCTAAGCTTTGTCATGCCGAGTTCGCATACAACCGGGCTCCTTCATTCGCTACGGGTCGCTCGCCTTTTGAAACTTGCTACGGGGTGAATCCTATCACTCCCATCGACCTCCTTCCTCTACCTTTGGAGGCAAGGGCGAGTTTTGAGGCAAGCGTAAAGGCCGCCGAGATTCAAAAGCTTCACCGCCAGATCCGGGAGAAGATTGAGAGAACTAATGAGCTCTACAAGTCCCGAGTCAACAAACACCGCCGGAACATCACTTTCAAACCCGGGGACTTGGTTTGGCTCCACTTGAGGAAGGAACGGTTTCCTTCGCGGAGGAAAAGCAAGCTCATGCCAAGAAGTGAGGGACCGTACAAGGTGTTGGAGAAAATAAACGATAACGCCTACAAGCTCGATTTTCCTGGCGATATGGGAGTCTCCTCCACGTTCAACATTGGCGATCTTTCACCCTACATCGAGGATGTTGAACCCGATGCGGATTTGAGGGCAAATCCTCTTCAAGAAGGGGAGGATGAAGAGTCCCGGGTTCTGTTCTCGTCCCTCATAACATTTTCCAAGCGAGCCGCCTCAACCACGGTGAATCTCGAAGTGCAATTCCCGGTGAAGCCCGGAAACGCAAGGGTAGTCTCGGTCATCCATTGGATGGGAACCGAGACCTTCTAAGGAGGTCGTACCGTCCCAAGATGGTGAACAATGCCTTGATGGGTCCGGGTTACTTTTGGATCATAGGAGAGGAGCCTACTTCGGGCCTTTAAAAGGGTTCGAAGTCCTTCGACAAGAATAAGCGCAAACGGGTCAACGTGGGTTGTCGGAATGGACACACCTTCACTTATTGGGTTATAACTCCTTCAATTTAACTCCGATGGGTCTCAAATTTTAATAGCTTAAAGTACACACCAAGAGCTTTCCATCGATATCTTACAGGCTTAAAACGGAGTTCGGATGAAGAAGCTATGCGTGTTTGAAGTCGACAGAAAATTGCCCAGATCGTCATGCCCGTGACCAACAGGCGTCACGCCCGTGACGACTCACGGCAGTTTCATTTTTTTGTTCCGGAAGCTCCGTCACGCCCATGACAACCAATGGTCACAGCCGTGACCCTGCTCGCCCAGGTCGTCACGCCCGTGACGACAGCCGTAATGCCCGTGACGAAACTGTTTTACGCGTGATTTTGAGACAAAACACTGCGTTTTATTTATTTTTCCCCCATTCCTATATATACCCCCTCCCTTGGTATTATTTGGAGTTTTTGGCTGAAATTTGAATGTAATGCTAAGCATTGTTAGGGTTTCTCCCTTGCTTTCTCTCAAACCTTGTTATCTTTATCCAATCAAGTTTGGTGGTGATTTAAGTCATTCCTTTAGTGATTATTTAGTGGATTACCTTTGATAATCATGGTGGGATGTTAGGCCTAGAGTTGTGGACTCTCCTTGCTCAAGGTCATATCCATTCCTTTGGTGTTCAAGGCTATTGTTCTTGTTGATTGTTGATCTCCACCATACACTCAAGCTAATCTCATCGTCCCACCACGACGGTAACGCTCCATTTACCAACAAAGTTAATTAACCTCAAAAAATTATGATTAACCTAGTAGTTGGGCCCATTTATCTATAAAGGTTGATTCTCTTGGTTTATAAAATAAACTCAACTCGCCTTTAATGATTCTATATGGCCCTTTACGATATCTTCTCAACGAAGGTCCAATAAACCTGATTAAAGTCAAAACAAAATTAGTGAGTAAAATCTTGGACTGCATAATAATCATCGGGCTAGAGTAAATTAATTTATTGAGTTAATTACCGAATCTGTCACACTTATGGTCGACCCGTGGTTAGGCCTAACCATATCAGATTTGGCAATTAAGTCCATAAATCAATTATAACTCGCCCGTTGTTGGCTTTATTCAGTCCTTTATGATACCAGCTTTCCGATAATTAAATAAATAAAAAATGAAGTAGAAAGAAGGGTCGTCGGTCCTGTCAATCGTTATTTTAGTCCGCATGGCAGTCAACATGGCTCGAATTAAGTCTGAGTCAGTAGCCCAAATTACGGATTCTCCTTAAAACATTCGGCATGTGGATGGGGCCCATCCGAATCGAGAAACACTGATTTGTGCTCCTTGACTTAGGCTTGATTCGCCGTGCTTGATTTTATTCGGCCTCATGTAATCATTAGTTGTCCTTAGGTCCAAAAACTCTTACTAATAAATCAAACAAAGTTAGCGGATAATGTCTTAGACTGCCTAATAGTCACTAGGCTTGAGTAAATTAATTTATTAAGTTAATTATTGAATCCATCATACTTATGGCCGGCTGTAGGACCCGGAAAATTCTCGTTCGAGGAAATGTTTTCGGATGCGCTACTTATGTGATCGGGAGCCGACTAAGGTTGCTTAATCCTTTAAATAAGGATATTTTTAATTTTCGAAATTCATTTTCGGGGTGATGAGATTTTATTTATGTATAAACCCGTTTTTTATTATTTAAATTATTCGTAATTACACAAATTAATTTAACAATAATTTAATCCCGACCCACTTAATAAATCCAGGCCCAAGAGAAAACAAGCGGGCCTCTAGAATATGCTAAAACCCGCCTAGGTTTTAGCGGATTCCAGGCTGGGCCACTGGTCTCCTCAGCCCAAAGAGAAATTAGGTTGAAAATGATAAAACCCGCCTAGGTTTTATCATTTTCTGGCCCATTTCTCTCGGGACCCTCCTTGGATAAATATTGGACATGAATTAAATTTTTTTCTTAAATTATTTTTGTGCAAGAAATCGAATACTTTAAATAATTAAACGAATTTGTAAAATGTTTAAAGAGTCGCCAGCCGATTTAAAAGAAATCGACAAACTATAAAGTAAGAAAAGAAAGACTCTGGTCTACGAACCTGATTTCTAGATTCGGGGGTAAGGTTACGAATTCGAAGGTTATAAGAACTCTCGAATCCGCCTATTATAAAACAGACTACTAAAATCAACATTGAAAAGAAAGAGAGCCGGGAGAAGTTTGGTTAATTTCTGGGCCGGGGCGCGCTTTTGGGTCAGATTTATGGGCCAGGAAACTGTTAAAACCCGCCTGGGTTTTAAAACTGGCTAAGTGCAACTTCGAACGACCATAACTCTTTCATCCGGACTCCGATTGAGGCAATTCAAAAGGCGTTGGAAAGCTTATGATGTGTACTTTACTCTCATCAAAAGAAATGTGGCCAACGAGACTTGTAGGGAAAATGGAATTTGAAATGGTGGGCATATGTATGTGGAAAAGGGTGGAAAATGAAGGCTTTTTGTGGTGGGTTGGCCCGGTAGCTTTTGATTGAGGAAGGCCCTTTTGATTTTCTTTCATGCTAGCTTCTTTTCTTGTTATGCTTGATTTATACACTTGTCCCGGTACAAAATCCGGTGTCTACATCGGCCCGTGGGTAGGCCCAACCATACCGGATTCGGCGATTAAATCCATAAATTAGTTATAACTCGCCTATTGTTGGCTTTATTCAATCTTTTTATATTATCTACTTTCCCTGAGTAAATAAATAAAACTTGTTTTACTAGGTGTAAATATGTGTTTGGTAAACATATGTTTGCATTTGTTGATTCTTCCTTGGGTGTAAATATGTGTTTGGTAAACACGTGTTTGTATTTGTTGAGTCTTCCTTAGGTGTAAATATGTGTTTGTGTAAATCCGTGTTTGTATTTGTTGAGTCTTCCTTAGGTGTAAATATGTGTTTGTGTAAATCCGTGTTTTAGTTTGTTGAGTCTTTGTTAGGTGTTATCCGTGTGTGTTTGTTGAGTCTTTGTTAGGTGTAAATATGTGTTTGTGTGTTGTGTCTTCGTTAGAGTGGGGCCTAATTTTGAGATAATGTTTTAGTCTGCATAATAATCATTGGGTTCGAGAAGAAATGAGTTTATAAACTCGATTAATTAACCTTAAATTTTATGGTCGACCAGGTGAATTAACCTTGTTTATCAATTCATTTTAACTCACCTTTGATGGTTTTATTCGACCCTTCTCAGTATTCTCTTCTTTTGGATCTAAAGAAAATGATTATTAATAAAACAAAGTCAGCGTGTGTTGTTCTAGCCTGCGTAATAGTTTCAAGGTTAAAGAAAATAAAATTATAAACTTGATCATTAAGTCTAAACAAAATCCATGGCCGGCCCATTAGTAAGCCCATCCATGTTGGATTTAATAATTAAGTTTATAAGTTAGTTTTAACTCACCTTTTGATGGCTTTATTCGGTCATTTACAACATCCACTTTCCTTGAGTTAAATAACTAAATATGTTGGGTCTTAAATAAAAAAAAAAGTGTATAAATAGAAGTTAGGCTGTCAGTGTGTCGAGCATTATTCTAATCCGTATAATAGCCAATTTAGCTTGAGTTAACACAAGTTTGTTAGTTCAAGTGACGGATTCTCCTTAAAACGGTCGGCATGTGGTTTAAGCCTATCCGAATTGAGAAACACTCACTTGCGCTTTCCAACTTATGTCAACTCGCTATGTTTGACTTTATCCGGCCCTTTATAATGCTCTTGTTGTAAAAAGTGTTGTTGTTTGTCTTAGAGTCGTATAGAGGTTAGGCGTTTCTGAGTCAGTAAATAAGTGTCTTTCATTCTTTAGGACATCTCATATAGGTTAGGACACGCAAACGTGCGTCACAGTTTAGTCGCTTCCTAAGTTAGTATATAGATGTCTTACACGTTAAGAGGTATAATGTATGGTCTAGTAAACCCAGGTCAAGGGTAAGTCTTTGTTTTACAGTCAGTGTGTAAACGTCTTTCAGTCTTTAAGATGTTTCACGCAAGATCATGTCTTATGTGAGTCTTTTGTTGAGTCAACCTGTGTATTTTTTTAGAGTCTAATGTAAACCCATGTCATGGGTGATTCTTTGTTTGAGTCAACATGTGTTCGTGTAAACCCAAGTCATGGGTGAGTCTTTGTTTTAGAATCAATGTGTGTCTTGCATTTTTAGTTAGTCAAAGGCATACCTAGGTCTAGGATGAGTCTTTGTGTTAGTGTCTACATGAATGTGTTATGCATTCTTTAGAAAGTTTCATATAGAAGTCATGGATGAGTCTTCTTTTTAGAGTCTGTATGTAAGTGTCTTTATTTCAGAGTCAGCATGTAATTGCCTTTGTTTCAGAGTCTGCATGTAAGTGTCTTTATTTTAGAGTCAGCATGTGAGTGCCTTTGTTTCACAGTCTTCATGTAAGTGTCTTTATTTTAGAGTCTTCGTTTTAGAGTCAACAAGCATGTGTCTTTTATTGTTAGAAAGTCCAATGTAAACCCATGTCATGGGTGAGTCCTTTTTTCAGTGTCAGCATATGAATGCCTTGCATTATAGAAATCTCGTATAGAGTCTAGGTCATGCAAACCCATGCCCCGAGTGAGTCTTTTCTCGTGTTGGCGTATCATGTGAGTGTCGTTCATTTCCTTTTTTAGGAAGTCTAGTGTAAACTGTGTCACAGGTTAGCCTTGACCCGCCTTTCCAGGTCAACATATAGGCATTTGCACTTTAGCAAGCCTCATATAGATTTCATGACATGTAGACCCATGTCGTGCTAAGTCTTTTTCTTGAGTCGGCATATAGAAGTCTTGTGTATAGAAGTGTTTACATCCTGGGAAGTCCCATATAGGTCATTTAGGACATGCATGCATTGAGGTGGGTTTTTCTTCATTTGCCTAGTGTCAAGGTCAAGGCCCGAGCCAACAATAAGGGGAGTATTGGGGCGACAGGAAATTCTGCAACTACCATAGATCCGGGGACACGATATGGAGAATTGTTAGACTCTAATGGACAAATTGAGGACATGATCCAGTAAGAGAAACTGCCTACCGAAAGCAGCACAAAGGACCAAATAGAACATGGATCCCCCATACGAACACAGGGAGGGCATAACATCAAGGAGATTTAGAGTTAGGAAGGGTCCTGGTTGTCAAGCATTTCGTTTCCGAAGTCTGTTAAAGTTAAGAGTCAATTCTTAATTCATTTCTTCGATTCAGTTGCTCTTGTTGCTATTTGTTCAAATAGAATTTCGTGCTTGTACTTCTGATGTGAGTTGACAAGTTCTCTCTTCCATTCACCATCCTTACAAACCAAGTCTGACAAATTCACCTTCTCTTATCCTTCAATCTTTGTCATATATCTTATTCCCATCCTTTCTTTTCTTGAATCCAGGGTTAGAGAGATAAAAAAAAAAGAATAAAAAAAAGAGTGAAAAAAAACCATAGAGTGGCCGATTTGAATACCTCATTGAGGCAAATCGGACAAAAGGAGAGAATAAAATTATAGAGGCATGTCAGCCTCCACCTCCCATCCAGTAGGCTAAGAAAAAGGAGAGAATGTCGTTAGGAAAGACCAAATCCAATAACCTCTTTAAAGTGAACACTCCTCATTAGAAATGTCGCAGCTTAACCAAATGTGCCGAGGACAAGGGGCTTCCGCCCAGCCTTCATTTCACCAACCACATTACCCTCGTCTTTCCATCCAATCTCGACCTACCACTTACTACCAATCATTTACATTTCTAGCCTTTTTCATCAAACCTCAACCTTTTCAAAACCCTTTCATTCATTAAACCAATCCCAAAAGGTGTGCTATGACCAAGGAGATTAGGGAAGTGACCCATGAAGAAGTTCAAAAAAAGAGAGGCAAAAAAAAAGAGAGAGCCACAAAAATGAAGTTCAAAAAAATTAAGAAAAAGAAAAAAAAAAGGAGAAGTTGAGAGAGATAGCAAAAAAAAAAGAATGAATGGGAGGAAAGCAAAAAAAAAAAGAGAAAGAAATGGAAAAACAAAAGAAAAAAAGGGAAGAAAGAAAAGAGGGGAGAATAAGAAACTAGAAGACGGAAATAAGGGTCAGGCACACCGGAGAAAATCCCATTCATCCTAAACCTTTACCTCATCATCCATACACCTCATCACACCTTTCATCCTTCAATAACCTTCATAACCATCCATAACCTGCAAATGAACCCTTCAAGCCTTCATAACCATCTTTTTTTTGAACCGTTAAGCTATCCTTGAGGCACTAACCCTTCAAAGTTGTGCTTAAAGAACTACGACTATCCTTATTCCACCTTGGATACGTAGGAGAACCTCTTCGAGGCCCGACCAATATTTTTCACTTTAGAGAGTGTCATCGTTGAATAAACTGGTCTTTGAGAGAATAAAAAAAGTGAGAATAAAAAGCTAGTCTGAAAACCCACTTGGACGGGCTAGGAAAAAGGAGAGGAAGCCCTGGATTCTATCACTACCATCAAGTTGCCATTTTCTTCTGTCAGACTTGGACATTATTCCATCACCCATGTTCCGTCCTTTTTCCCAAGAGATGATGTCTATCCCTTTTGACCATCTCTCTTCCCTTTTTAAGACACGATCATCCTTAAGTGTCTCTTTATCCAATTCATAAATATACCCTCATATACCATCTCTTTCATGACACAGGCATTCTTAAGTGTCTCTTTATCCTATTCATAAATAAACCCTCATACACCATCTCTTTCATGACACATGCATTCTTAAGTGTCTCTTTATCCCATTCATTGATAAATCCTCATCTTCCATTTCTTTCACCAAACACTTTCTAACCAACCTTTTCAAGCCTTTTCATCTTATCTCACCCTTTGAGGACTTTTCAACTCGGTCATTACTACAAGTATGAGGTTCTGTTATTCATACCCACTCTCAGCACACATGAGTGTGGCTCACTTCTCAGCAAGACCAAAAGCCATCCACATCATATCAGCGGCTAACTGGCAACTACATGATCATGAACGGACTTAGAGACAAGCTACTGTAAACTGGGGGCTCGCGCTACTTCTGTGACATCATTCAAGACATTTTTCGAGGATAGATTTTAAAAGGGACCCCTACTCCCAATTCTACAAGGTCCTAGATCTTCATTCTCATTGGTGTCCCTAATAGTGGTCTCGGAAAAAAAAAAGAAAAAAGAAAAGAAAAGAAAAAAGGAAAAAGGAAAAAAAAGAAAAAAGAGAGGCAAACTTGAAAACCCTTTGGGCAAGTTAGGGAAAAGGAGAGATCGAGACTCACAACCAAGGACATATCAGCCTTCCATCGATGCAACATAGGAAGAAATGCCTCCTTCTATTCCATGGTCTTCGTCCATCATATCGTTCGTCCGCATGAAACTAGGGGCTTACAAATCTCCAAGGTGCCCTCCAAAGGAAGACAATGTCGTGAAGAGTCTACGCTAAACCGGGGGCTTGTCGTACATCAGCATAGATTTGCAAGCAATCAAGGTCATCCGCATGAGCATTCAAGAAGCACATCCTTCAGGCCTAGCGCCTCCCTCATCATTCCTTATTCCCTGGATCGAATGTTACTCATCCTGAAGTTTCGTGAAATTCCCCACAAGTGGCCTTGACCCTTAGAAAATCGTTGTCTTGGGGAAACATTGTCTTAGGAAAGCATTGTCCTAGAATGTCATTGTCTAAATAAAGAGTTGGGGGGTTACCTACATCTAGAGTTGCATATATAGAAGCATAAAGCATCATGTGTGTGCCCCCTCTAAGAATAATATGTTTGCATTGCATCCATAAGTCGTGTCAAAGTCATTGAGTTAGTTTGTCGGGCATAAAGTCTATAGTCATGCATAAATACATAAGTGCATAAATACTTGTGTAAAATAAACAAAAAAACGCATTGTTAGTGTAAGAGTCTAGTATATTAGTTGAATGCATCATGTCCTGCATATCTGAAAATTGAAAAAAAAATGTCACATTGTTGCTCCAGAGCGCAGCATTGGGGGCTGGTTAACCCCGTATGCCACCTCATTCAGACCGGTCGACATGGTTTCTAATCACTAAAGAGCAAGATTAGAGCAACCACTAATCCAACTCTAGCAGGTCAAGTTAGCATCCACTCAAGTCATGAATCTTTTTCCGCCAGACACGAATGGCGACTGTTCGACACGAAGGACAGAATCATCATCCACCAAACACGAATGGCGATTGTTTGACACGAAGGACAGAATCATCATCCGCCAGACACGAATGGCGATTGTTTGACACGAAGGACAGAATCATCATCCGCCAGACACGAATGGCGAATGTCCGACACGAAGGACATGATCATCATCTGCCAGACACGAATGGTGACTGTCCGACACGAAGGACAAAATTATCATCCGCCAGACACGAATGGCGAATGTCTGACGCGAAGGACAGAATCATCATCCGCCAGACACGAATAGCGATTGTCGACACGAAGGACAACATCATCACCTGTCAGACACGAATGACAGAATCATCATCAGCCAAACATGAATGGCCCATATCCGACACGAAGGACAAAATCATAATCCGCCAGACACGAATGGCGATTATCCGACACGAAGGACAAAATCCTCACAAATGACTGATACGGATCAACAACCGGGGAAAATTCAACAATCCCTTCCCCTAGTGAAATTTTGGCATCTATGTGCTTGAAGCAAAATTTCAAGTATCACCTACTTTATATTCAACTTAAAGTGCTAAAACAAGCAGTAGCATGCAAGTCATTTCAATGGTAACATGCTATAAAAATAAAAATAAGCCTATTGAAGAAATAAAGCATACTGAGGAATGAGAGCGGAAGAAGCCATCACTTTTCAATAAAAGTCGAGAATACAAAAAAGGAGAAAATCCAGAAAACAAGAAAAAGGCCAAGAAGAAGCTCCAATTGATAATCGTAAGAGCTCGGTTCACACAGCCACGTGTCAGACCCTCATTGGCCCGGACTCCAGTCTTATCGACCCTAGGGCTATCTACAATAATTGTGTTCAAATTTGTCTCCTACATGGTTTGCAAAAGCTAGAGTGAATGCAAAGATTCTCTCTTTTCTCTAGTGTCCAGCAGGCCTAGGGAAAGAAGGAGCCTTTGTCTTTTCTCCGTGCTTGTTGCCAAGGGCTCGAGTGAATGCAAAGATTCCTCTCTTTTCTCTAGTGTCCAGCCGACCTAGGGAAAGAAGGAGCCTTTGTCTTTTCTCCATGCTTGTTGCCAAGGTGCCAGGCGGATTCGAACCCAAGCGAAGAAGGCAGAGAACAAGGCCAACACGGATCGTGTTTCCTCTAGCACGACCCGTGTCGCCTTCCAGATAGCAAGATCTCGTGAACACGGGTCAACACACACCGTGTTTATTCAACACGATCCGTGTTGAACCCCGACGCCAGGTAGCACGGGTATTTTACCCGTTTTCTCGCCCCTTTCTTTTCTTTTTCATAATTCGTCAGTTTTCACCCTATTTTACTCGTGCCAACCCTACTCTCTCCCTCACTAACTCATTCTTCTTCCTCCATCTCCCTCAAACTCCATAACCATTCCCATCTCCCTCCTTCACTCTTTTGCCTCTAATTCTCTCAATTCTCACCCAAATCACTCCATTTTGCTTCCATTCTTCATCTTTTTCCTTCCCCTTTCAGATCCTACAAAATTCATCCTCATTACTTTTATTCTATTTTCACCCCATTCCACCTCCATAACCAAAAACTTCCATTTTCATCCACATTCAAGGTCTTTTCTTCCTCTTCAAGTGTAACAAGGTTTAGTTTTTCTAGTTTCTTTGTTTTATTTAGTTTATTTTTGTTTTATATTTTCGTTTTTAGTTTTTATTTTTTATTTTTGTGTATAATATGTGGATCTCCATTGTTGTCCACCATTTTTGTGTTTCAAGCTTTTTGAAGTGTGTATTTTCATGTGTATATTTTGATTTTCTGTTTTAGTAATTTGTTAGTTTGATTTTTCTTTGTTGAATTTTCTGTTTATGTTCTTAGTTTGTTTTAATTGTCTTATTTGAGTTTAGCTTAATTTGTGAATATTAGGGTCTTAACTTAGTTTAGGTTTAGCTTAAATTAGTTACCTTGGTTTAGCCTCTAATTTTGGTGTTTTAGTGTTGTTGACTGTTGTATATGTTAAGTAGCTAGTAGTATAACCTACTTTTGCTTAGTAAGAGTCTTTAATCTTTTAGAATTTGAGTTAGACTTAGTCTAGCCTTCGTTTAATTAGTAGTCGTTAAGAGTTTACGGGTCTTAGATACATTAGAATTTAAATTGATTTGCGTCATATGTACATAAGTCTAGGATTAGTTTTGGTCTTGATTTTCTTAGTTTTGCTTAGTTTTTCTTTGTTAACCTTTGTATATTACTAACTTCTTAACTTGTATATTTTGTATAAAAGATGGTTAGGACTTCGCGCGGTGAGGAGCAAGCTACAAAGAAGTGCAAGGGGGACAACGGTGACAAAGGCAAAGGCAAAGCGGGATCATCTTCCAGGAAAACGCGAGGTAACAACCCTTTTAATAGGTGCGTAAGGAAAAGAATGTTCGGGAGCTCTTGTGTAGTAAGGTTTGGATGAGGAAGCCTCATCAACTCATTGTTAGGGTACACCCACCAAAGCGGGAAACCGGTGACAAAGGCAAAGGAAAAGAAGAAACTAAACCCTAAACGCACCTATTCCACAACCTAACCCTATTCCCGACCAAGTTCCTTCGCCTCCTCATCATGAGGGTGGCGGGGATAAAGAAGAAGGTCCTGTCGCCGCCTTTGATTTCCAGGATAGTTTTAATTCTTTGCGTGCGGACCATGCCTCCCTTATAAGCTATTGAGAAAAAGAGTTTGGTTATTTTCGAACCACTTCGGACCGACTATTGCAAAATCAAACTCGTCTTTTTGAGAGGCTAGACCTTCTTGACCAAGCCAACGCCGCCCAAGCTACCGAACAAGCACGCATGCTCGAAATGATGGAAGCGATGCGCGATTGGCAGTTGAGCTACCCTCACCAATATCCTCACCCACCTCCTCCACCACCACCTCAGTGATTGTCCTGTTTTTCCCCTTTGTGTTAGTTTCTTCTTGTTTTATGCATTGAGGACAATGCTTTGTCCAAGCATGGGGGGGATTAATTTGAAAATTTTGGGTTTTTATCTTTGTGTATATGATTTTATTTTTGTTTTTCTTTAATTTTTGTTTTCTTTTAGTTTGTTAGTTTTTGTTTAGTTTAGGTGTATTTTTAGTTTAGTTTGTGTTTAGTTTAGTTTAGTTTTTCTTCTTGATTTTTCTAGTTTTTAGCTATCATCTGTAAATCTTTTGCATTCACTTAGTTTTGCATTAGTTAGTATCATATTAGATTTTATTTTCTTTCTTTTTCTTAGTTTTTAGTTTCTTCTTTTATAGTTTTTCATTGGACTTTTGATTTTAGTTTTTGACAAAAACCAAAAAAAAATAATAAAAACTTTAGAAATTTTTTAAAAAAATTGAAAAAGAAGAAAAAAAATAGGTTAAGATAGGATTAATGAATAAAATTCTCCGGTGATGAATTAAAGCTAGATAAGTTTTCTTTTGATTTGATTTAGTCTTGTATAGCCCTATTGTGAATTAAAGTTTTGAAAAGAGTTGTAAAAACATAGAAAGTTTAGAATTATACTTTGATAGTGATGATTGATTGCTTTTTCTTTGATCTTTTGGAGTGAGTTTAGCACATATACATCTATTTGAGCTAGGTCTATTTGAGAGCTTTAAACCCGTGAGACCACAAAGGCCTTAAATGACTAATCATTTTTATTAGTCTCATATTTTCCATGTGTGACTCATCCATTGTTTTCATTCTCTAGACCTTGCGATGCATCTCTTTGAAACTGCATTTTTGCTTGTGCATTGATAATATGATAGAGACATTCTTTTGTACATTTTTTAAGCTACTAAGCCAAATAGCCATCCTTTATATGTGAATATCCGCCTTTAGCCCTCTTTTAGCCTTGTATCACTCTTTCTTTTGATTACCTATATAATTAGCCATGGCCGTATATATAATTTTCTACCCTTAAGTCATTGCTTGGAGTGTTAGAGTGAAAAGTTGGGTTGATTGTGGTGTTTATGTGGTTTGGTTTTGTTGGGGATATTGTGAAGTTGAAAATCTTAAGATTGCTCCCCATTGTTGCTTGATATAGGTTGAGTTGGAAATTTGCCTTATTATTGTACATACCTTTGATTTTGAGTTGTAGTTCATTTTGAAATTGAAAGAAAAAAAGCAAAAAAAAAAAAAGAAGAAAGAAAAAAATCAGAAAAATGAAAAAAATGAAGAGAAAAATGTTTAGTAGTTTGATAGTTTATTTTCTTTGATTTGAGGCGATTTCCACATGATTATGGGATGCATTGATATGAATATAAGGTGTGAGTGCTCTTATTTGAACAATTTGGTGAGGTTTATGCTCCAAGTCTTGGCTTTTAGCTCTACTTTCCCAAATTTATTTCCATTCCTTACCCTTAACCTTAGCCCCATTACAACCCATTTGAAAGTCCTCTTGATTATCTTTGTGCATTGCATTTTAGCAGTAGAGAATTGAGATTATTTGCAAGCTTATAGTAGAATGTTACTTTGTGATTGAGTATTGAGTGAACCTTCATTGTATTATTCATTTTTAAACACATGAGAGGAATGTTTCCACATTCCCTAAAGTGAGGTTGCTCTCAATTACCTAGCTCCATCCATAATTGTGTGCTCGCTTGTTTCATTTGTGATTAGGAGGGTGATTAGTTTGATCTTGATAGGTATGGTTTTTGTAATTCTTTCTATGGTTTCATTTTCTCTTATATATAGACTTTCATTCATATTTGGGCTATGTTTGATTAAGTTGGATTAATTGAAGGTTTAATCGGCGCTTTCCTGAGGAGATTTGTAAATAAATTTTTCTTTTTCACTTTGAAGTTTTTTCTTTTGACTTGAGTCATTTTATCCCGTTTATTTTCAATTTTCGTTATTTTCTTTGTTTTCTATTTCATTTGTGAGTTTAGCCTTGCTTAGGGACAAGCAAGGTGTAAGCATGGGGGGATTTGATAAGTATATTTTATATATATGTGATCATGAATTATTTAGAGTTTATTTGGGTGATTTTAGTTATGAATGTGTTATTTTTATACCCGAATTATCTATATTATGCTTGGTTGGAGTTTGGTATAAATTTTGTAGGAAAATGGAGTTAATTGGATCAAATCAAGCTCAAAACCAAGTCAAAGGAGTCCAAGTAGATCACAAATCAAGAGAGAGATCCACCCCAAGGCCCAAACATTGGCCCAAGAAGACATTGGATGCCGCTTGGCATCAACACGGGTGCTAAAAGACCTGAAATAACCCTAGAGGGGGGGTGATTAGGATTATAAAAATAATTATGCGCTTTGATCAACACAACCAAGTTAGTAGCACTTTTATATAATGAAAAACTTTCTTTATTGAATAACTAAAAGTGCTTAAGAGAGAGAAGTTTACAACTCAGCTCAAATGAGAACTTATGAGGTCCTCAGATGGCCTACTAGAACAGAAGACACAGCATACGTCTTCTGTGATTGAGGCCTCACAGTGGAGGCGATTACAACCAGTGAACCCACTCAACGGTGAGACACTTTTCTGACTTCAATCAAACGACCTTGGAGGTCCTCACCTGTATGACCACTGGTTACACACAAACTCACACACAAACTCACCACCACAAGAATGGTTACACTCAGAATATTCACTAAATATTCCTACACTCACAACTTTACCACACAAAGTTCCTACTACTGATTTGCTTCCTTGGAAATCCTTGCTCTTCAATGTTGGTATACAACCGTATATATATTTGGGAGTTGGAGGCAGCAACGGCTTCTTTATTCTCCAAAGGATAGTTTCCATTCTTGAGCTCTCTTCAAAATCTTCTTGATTTCCTTGATTTGCTTTCCATACGGATGATATCTGGAAACAAGGAAGGTAGCGGTTATTGTATCAGATCATGCAGAATAATAGAAAGTATATTTTAGGGTTTGTAGAAGATACTTCCCTAAATTACTGTTTCTTTAGTCTTTTAAACAAAACTTCAATGCTATCGTTGGAGGTCCTCGAAGTGTGCTGCAAGGAGGTCCTCGGAGCTCATTGTGATGAGGTTCTCAGAGTTGAGATTCTTCAATCTCCCCCTTTTTGTTTGAAAGACAAAACTTCCTGGATGTTGCTTCTATACATGCATTCTCAATGTACAGCAGATATGGACAATAGATGCAATAGTACATACATGTAATAGTAATAGAGTATCATATAACAGCGGATTATAGTAGCAGCAGTTCATCATAATAGTTCGGGTACATGCCAAGGGTGTCTCCCCTTTTTGTCTTTCAGACAAGAAGGAAACAGGAGCTCACAAAGACGAGCAAAATGTTTAGCTAAAAGAGTTTTAAAACAAACAAAATCAAAAGAGAATGTTTGAGGAGGGGAGGGGGCTCAATCTTGGGGAGGGGGATCGACGCCAGTATCAGCAACATTAGCCTCCATAGTTGAAACAGTCAATGGGGTGCGAGGACCAAGAAGGGCTTCAGCCTGATTGACCAGAGTCTGAAGGGTAGAGCAGAAGTTAGAGCTGGCAAGAAGATTTGCTTGAAGAGAAAGGCGGAGGTCCTACAGATGACGCACTTCGGTTTGGAGGGACTGGACTTCAGAATGGAGGAGATTAAGCTGAGTTTGCAGTGGTGCTGAGGCATCAGAGATAGATGGGACAGAGGATGAGGTCGATAGGGGCTTAAGGTCATCGGCATGCATCCAGTGACTAGAGGGGTGAGGATGGTAGCCTAGAGATTCCAGAGTAGCGGTGGTGATGGTAGCGAGAGAAATAGGGGACTTTGCATCCTCAGGAAGGGAAATGTGGAATTTTCGAAAAAGGTGATTGAGGAGGTTGGAGTAAGGGAGGGGACCAGTAGAACTAGAGCCAACTTTGACTATGTGGTTGAGGACTACCTTATCCATGTCCGGATGACAGTCGTTGAGGACATTCAGCAGAAAGGAGGCACAGGGCTCATTAATAGTTTCTTTGGAGGTTCCCCCGGGAAGAATGGTACGAACCATAATGAAGTAGAGACAGCGAGCCTCAGACAAAAGGTTCGTGTATTGAGGGTATTTTGTGGTGGTTGGTTTGCCATAGGTCGAGAGGAGTTCAGAGCAGGCGCCATTGACATCAGTCAGGGAAAGTTTTGAGGGGCCTGGGGTCAAGCCTAGAATGCGTTCAAGGTTGATGGCTGAGAGGTGTATTTCACGCCCAGAAACAGTGGTTTTGTAAGTTGGTTTGGAAGAATTTGGGGAGGTATTCACAAGATGGGCGTAGAATTCAAAGACAAGGTCTGGA
Organism: Portulaca oleracea; assembly: GCA_029582165.1. Taxonomy (NCBI): domain Eukaryota; kingdom Viridiplantae; phylum Streptophyta; class Magnoliopsida; order Caryophyllales; family Portulacaceae; genus Portulaca; species Portulaca oleracea. Next base: position 33,279,447 of record CM055870.1, on the reverse strand, counting down.
TAGCAGTAGTCATCACCATTAAAAAACATATCACAGCCAAGGGCAGAAAGGGTGGAAATGAAGGGGAATTTGGTACCTTGGAGTTGTGGAGATCAACCCTGTCACAGTAAAGAAGGGGACGCTTCTTAATGGCCTCGAGCCGTTTTTCGAGAAATTCTTGGCGCCCAGTAGTGGTGGGAGTAGGTCGAGGAATGATAGCAAGTTCATCGAATGACGAGTTAGTGGAGGCTGTGTCTGGAGACGTGGGAGGTTTACTCGACCGAAGTCGTTTAGCGACACTGGAAGGTGCATCAGGCTTCGTGGAGCGATTTGTCATGGTGGAAAGAAAGAGTGGAGAGAGGGATGAATGGGGAGGAAGAGAGTGAAAAGGAGGGAATTGACAGTCGGTAAGAAAAAGGGAAGAGGTGAAGGGGATTAAATAGAGGCGATTTGAAGAGTAAAGAGGGGAACGATTAGGTTAACGGCAAGAAGGAGTTAGATGGAAAAGGTGAGAGAGAGTGAGAAGATAACGGAGAAGGAACGATGGGGAACTGTGAGTTTGATTTAAACGTTTAGGAAAAAATCAATGACTGAGCCACATATTGAGAGATGTGATCAGTGCATCGATGAGGCCATTTATTGTGAAAAAAAAAGGGTAGAGTAGACTGAAGAGGACATCAGATACTCTCAGAGAAGAGAGGAAGCATACCTGATAGTATGTGAGGGCCTCAGACAGTATCTCCCCCTCAGAAGTTGCTGGGGGGTGAAGGGAGGACCTCTATGGAGGAGACTCCCCCTCAACAGGTGCCATGAGCTTTAGGGATCTAGGTGAAGCATGCCAAGCTCACGCCTAATGTAGGCAAACTGGTCCTCCGGGAGAGGTTTGGTGAAGATGTCAGCTAATTGCTGTTGAGTTGGAACAAACTCTAAGCTGACGTGGCCTTTTTCAACATGATCACGGATAAAGTGATGACGGATTTCAATGTGTTTGGTCCGTGAATGCTGCACTGGATTTTTGGTTATCTGGATGGCGCTCATGTTATCACACTTGATGGGCACATTGGTGAAGTAGAGCTGTAGGATCCCGGGAAAAGGTGACCACCTTTCGTCCGTGATGCGCTACTTAAACGATCGGGAGCCGACTAAGGTCACTTAATCCTTAAATAATGATATTTTTATTTTTCGAAATTCATTTTCGGGGTGGTGAAATGTTATTTATTTTACAAATCCATTTTTTATTATTTAAATATTGGAAATTACGCCAAAATATATTAATAATAACCTAAAATCGACCCAAACAATAAATTCAGGCCCAAGAGAAAGCAGTCGGGCCGCCAAAAGCAGTCAAAACCCGCGCGGGTTTTGACCAGTCTTGGATTGGGCCGCCTGCTTTCTTGGGCCAGAGAAAAAGGGGTTGGAAACAGTAAAACCCGTGCGGGTTTTATTGTTTCCTGGCCCACTTTCTCTCGATTTTGGCCTTGAATATGATGAATGGGGAGATGCTAAGCCATTTTTAATTATTTTAGTGCAAATTCTAATGTTAAATAATTAAACGGATTGTAAAAAATAACAAAAGAGTCGCCAGCCGATTTGAGGAAACCGACAAACCGTAAAAAATAATAAAAATAACTCCGGTCTACGAAACCCGATTCTAAGTTCGGGGGTAAGGTTACGAATTCGAGAATTATAGGAATTCTCGAATTCGCCTGTTGGAAAACAGACTCTACTAAAATCGACATTAAAATGAAATAAAGCGGGGAAAAGTTTAATTAATTTCGCGAGTTTATATTCTTAATCATGCAATATAAAGAATGGGGTTTTTATTTACAAAACATGCACAACTAATAGAAGCGAAATATAAATTACATTATTAAAAATAAAAAAAATAGGCAAGTGAAAGCGAACCTTTTGATTTAGAACCCCGAATGCGTCGATCGAACTCTTGCCTTTGCCTTGACTTGGTGGATGGGTAATGGTTTGATAATAATTTGGTAGAGTGAAAGTAGTGGTAATGTGTGTATGAATAGAGAGGGTCTAAGAGAGTGTAGTTGGTGAAAATGGGAGTATGATGGTGGTGGTTTATGAGAGTTGGTGGAATGGATGGAAGTATGAAATTTTGAGAGAAGATTTAAGTAGAGTATGAGTGTTGTGGAGGATAGTTGGTGGGATTATGATGATAATTGGGTCAAAATGAATGGAATGGAGGGGGGTATTTATAGGTGAAGGAGGTGAGGTTTAGGAGGGAAATGGAGGGAAAATCATGGGGGACACATCCCCATGATCATGCCATGCAATCACGTAGCACCCAAGTCAAGGGCAAAGGTCAAAGCACATGGGGCTAATATCAAGGGAGGATGATCAAGATGATTTTGGCGCCAGATTCTAAAAATTAAACCCCGCGCGGGTTTTAAAATACCCACACGGATAGCTGACGTGGATGAGCTGAACGACGCGTTTTGGCCAGGCGATAAACCGCGCGGGTTTTGAAGGCTGGGCCGGGGCGCGCCTTGGGCCTATCCTGGTTCTGGGCCGCTTTTCTTGATTAAAACCCGTGCGGGTTTTGTCCTTGGTACTAGGCCGCTTTTTATTGTTTTGCTTGTTTTGCTCATTGAACCAATGACCCATTTTGGTATCGGCCCAAATGCTTTATTCACACTTTTGATAAGTCAAGATTATATCGGTGCAAATCACGGTGTCTACAAGAGCCCGAGGTCCTCTAGTTGATGAGTGATCCGGAGTATTTGAGCGCAACATGATTCAGCAGCCACATATTCGGCCTCAACAGTGGAGAGAGCTACTGAGGTCTGTTTCTTGGATTGCCAGGAGACAAGTGAGGCTCCTAGGAATTGACATCCTCCTGAGGCGCTTTTTCTATCAACATTGTATCCGACAAAGTCAGCATCGGTGTAACCACAGAGGAGGAGGTCAGGCTGTCGAGGGTACCAAAGGCCTAAACTTTTGGTTTCTGTAAGATAACGCAAGATTCTCTTGACAGCAGAGAGGTGAGATTCTTTTGGTGCGCTTTGAAAGCGCGCACATAAGGAAACACTAAACATAATATCAGGACGGCTAGTTGTAAGGTAGAGGAGTGAGCCAATCATACCTCTATATAATTTTTCGGAGACCGGTTTACCTGTGAGGTCTGAATCAAGTTTGAGAGTAGAGGACATCGGAGTTGATGAATGCTTGAGGTGGTCAAGCTGATACTTCTTGAGGAGCTCCGAAATGTATTTGCTTTGATTCAGAAAGATGTCGTCTTGTGATTGTTTGATTTGAAGACCAAGGAAGAATGTTAATTCACCTACGAGGCTCATTTCGAATTCAGCACTCATGAGGTGAGAGAATTCTTCAACCAGAGAAGAATGTGAGGCACCATAGATGATGTCATCAACATAAATTTGTGCCACGATGAAGTCACCATCATTTTCCCTAATGAAGAGAGTCTTGTCCACTTTGCCTCTTTTGAAATCATTCTGAAGGAGGAACTTGCTAAGGCGCTCATACCAAGCTCTTGGAGCTTGCTTCAGCCCATAGAGAGCCTTATGCAGGCGGAAGACATGATTTTGATGTGTGATGTCCTCAAAGCCTAGTGATTGTTCAACATAGACTTCTTCAATGAGGTCTCCATTTAGAAAGGCACTCTTTACATCCATTTGATGTAGCGTGATATTTTTGGATGATGCAAAAGCGAGGAGGATCCTGATAGCCTCCAAGCGAGCAACATGTGCAAAGGTTTCATCATAGTCGATGCCTTCTTTTTGGTTGTACCCTTTGGCTACCAATCTTGCTTTGTTTCTGGTTATGGCACCATTTTCATCCAGTTTGTTGCGGAATACCCATTTGACTCCAATAACTGGATGATGGTGAGGTCGGGGAACTAAGAACCATACTTTGTTTTGTTTGAACTGGTTTAGTTCCTCTTGCGTTGCATTGATCCAACTTGGATCAAGAAGCGCCTCATTATGATGCTTTGGCTCAATCTGTGAGACAAAGGCGTTAAAAGCACAAAAAATTCGTAATAAGGAACTGATACGTATACCTGAGTTGATGTCTGTGAGGAGATTATCAATCGGGTGAGCTGCTTTAAACTTGTAAGAAATTTCTGGTGCTGGAGGAGCTTGAGAGGAGGGCTCTTGAGAGGAGGACTGAGATGATGAGGCCCGAGGTGATGGTGAGGCCAGAGATGAGGGTGCATCCTCAGGAGGTGGTGACGTCTGAGGTGGAGGAGCAGGAGTGAGCTCAGGAGGTGACTCATCTTCACTGTCACTCACAGGAGGTTGCACAATTTTCTGACCAGGGAGGCAGCCTCATCAAAAACAACGTGGATGCTTTCTTCTACTGATCTTGAGTGTTTGAAATAAATTCGGTAAGCTTTGCTAGTAGAAGAATATCCAACAAAGATTCCTTCTTCACTTCGAGCATCAAACTTGCTAGTTGGCTTCTTTCCATTGATGTGAACAAAGCATTTGCAGCCGAGGACCTTGAGATGACTGATGTTTGGTACCTTCCCTTTGAATAATTCATAAGGGGTCTTTTTCATAATAGAATAGATAGTACACCGGTTCATAGTGTAGTTTGATGCATTGATAATTTCTGCCCAAAGGAATTTTGGACGATTGTTGTCGCATATAATTTTTCTAGCCATATCCTCCAATGTGCGATTCTTTCTTTCAACAACTCCGTTTTGTTGAGGGGTCCGTGGAGCTGAGAAGTTGTGAGTTATCCCCATTTCTGCACAGAATGCTCCAAACATATCTTTATTTTCGAACTCATTTCCATTATCTGTCCTTATTGCTTTGACAGAATTTCCTGTGAGGACCTTGAGTTGCTTGTAGAGGCTTGAGAAGTGCTCAAAAGCTTCTGTTTTACTTTTCAAAAAGAACACCCAAGTAAATCTTGAAAAATCATCTATTATAACAAAGATATATGAACTTCCACCAAGACTTTTGTAAGGAATGGGACTACAGAGGTCCATATGGAGGAGGTCAAGGCATTTTGAGGTGGTCACAGACTTGAGAGGTTTGAAGGATGTTCTTTTCTGTTTACCTTTTGCACATGCATCACAAACCCGATCTTTCTCATACTTATGAGGCGGGAGACCTCGGACTAGGTCTGACTTATGCAACTTTTGTAAGGTTTTCATGCTGACATGACCTAGGCGGCGGTGCCACAGCCATGTTTCCTCAGTTCCAGCCTTAAGGCAGGAGAGGTCCTCAGAAGATTCACTTGGATCTATAACATAAACATTATGTAGACGAGGACCATGCAATATGACTTGATGCGACTCTGAAGACACTACACATGCATTTTTTTCAAAACTGACTCTATTACCTTTATCACAAAACTGAGATATACTAAGCAAATTATACTCTAGACCCTACTAGATATACATCATGCAGAGAATAGTTGAGGTCCTTACCTACCTTCCCAATGCCGAGGATCTTGCCTTGGCTTTTGTCTCCAAATGTAACTTTCCCTGTTTTGCTAGTTTTCAACTCGCAAAACTTGGTTGGATCTCCCGTCATGTGACGAGAGCAACCGCTGTCCAAACACCATATGTTGCTGTGAGTTTTGAGGCATACCTGCATTAGAGGACATTATACCTTCCTTGGATTTTGACAGACAAGTTGTAACATTAGGTCTGGGGATCAAAATTTCAGCAACTTGAAAGATCCTTAAGGACTTAGGTGATTTAGGAGAGTTGTCTTGAGAGATCTTTTGACCATAATGTGCATGAGAGGTCTTTTGAAAGAACTTTGAGGACTTAGATGATTTAGGGGAGTTTCCTCGAGAGATCTTTTAAGCATGAGCTTCAGGACAATTTTTGTGATGTTGCTTTCTGTGAGGGGTCAGTTTAGGAGTAGGGAGGAGAGGTCCTCTAGGGAGCTGATTTGTGGAGTATTTAGTCCGAGGTTGAAAAGGAGGAGTTGTAAAAGCCAATTTGTTGTTGTAGGGATGAGAAGCGGTGACTGCCTCATTGGATAATTGAGAGATGGTTTTATAGCAGTCTTTGACCTCAAGAGATAATCTTTTGCTTTCTGTGAACAGGAGGTCATTTTGAGAGTTTAGATTATCATTAGCCTCACTGAGACTTTGAACATGCTTGGTAAGGTACTTGATCCTTTCTATCAATGACTTGGAATATTTAAACATATGCAAACATTTATGAGCAAGATGTAAAGGTGACAGATTGAGGAGGTCGTCAATGTTTACCTCATCTTGTAGTGAGGGAATTTCTGGTTCCTCCATCAGTTGAGTCATTAGACAGACATTTGCAACCTCATCTACATCACTGTTGTCCTCAGTTGAGTCACTGTCACTCCAAGTTGCAAGCATTGCCCTACGTTGTTATTGTCTAAGCCTCATGTTTCTTTTCTCCTTATTTTTTCTTGTGTGAGGGCAGTCTTTGACCAAGTGTTATGGGCTGCCACAACCATAACAAGTAAAAGGATCAGATTCGTCTTTCATAGAGGTCTTACCTTTTGGTTTTCTATATTGTCTATCCTTGAGGTAGCCTCGAAAGGTCGGATTTTTCTTATACAGTTTTCTGAACCCTCTTGCCAGCATAGCCATTGTTTCTTCTTCATCCTCATCTGATTCATCATCAGATTATTTAGTAGCTTTGAGGGCAGTTCCTTTAGACTCTGTGAGGTCACTTAATTGGATCTCATGGGCCAACAGTTTTCCAATGAGTTCTTCCAATTTGAGGACTTTTAAGTTCTGTGCTTCTTCAATGGCTGTGACTTTTGGACCCTACTTTCTTCTTGGCAAACATCTGAGAATTTTTCTGACATGTTCCTCATTGGAGTTAGGAATGGCAACGGGGCGGATCGGGGATGGGGGAGTATACCCCCGTCCTATACCCCCGTCCCCATCCCCTCTCCTGAAACTCATCCCCATCCCTGTCCCCATCCCCGCTTCGGAGAATGATTCTTGCCCCATCCCCATCCCCGCGGATTCCCCATCCCCAACAGGGATCCAACGGGAATTTTTTAAAACTATCCTAAATTTAACTAAATTTTAATTGGATCCGGTTTTTAATCGAACCCAGTTTTTAACATGTTCAAAATACAACGTATTTAACTTGCTCAAGTAATAATACATCAAAATCAAACAATAATACATCAACAAGTGAGAATAAATTGGAAAATTACTACTTTGTCCTTTCCATTAATATATATATTAAATTTGAATAAAGGTTATTTGGTAATCTTAACATTTTCGGGGATGGGGATTCGGGGATGGGGACGGGGAATTCACCCCGGCGGGGAAATTTGGGACGGGGATGGGGAAAATTTTGTCCCCATCCCTGCCCCCGTCCCCGAGCGGATTTCGGAAAATCGTCCCCGTCCCCGTCCCCATCCCCAATGGGGGCGGGGATTTTTCCCTAGAACGGGGCGGGGCCCCGACTGGTTCGGGGATTCCCTGCGCCATTGCCATCCCTAGTTAGAGTAGTCTTTTCCAAGTGACTTGAGGTGGTTAGCAATGCTGCTAAATCTCTTGTACATTTCTTCGATTGACTCATTCTCTTCCATTTTGAAAGCCTCATATTTCTGAACAAGGATGTCCAATTTGATATCTTTGACTTGACTTGTGCCCTCATATGAGGTGACCAAGTATTCCCAAACCTGTTTGGCATTTTCACAATTTGAAACACGTTTAAAGTCATTTTGATTCAAACTGCAATATAATAAATTTAAAGCACGAATATTTTTTCCCAAGGTGGTGAGCTCTTCGGCTGTCATATCAGCTCTTTCTTTTAGGACATCTTGATTTGCAGTGTTTTTCTTTGTGGGATTAGGGAAATCTCCTTCAGTGACTATAGTCCAGAGGTCCTCATCTTGGTCTCTGAGGAATATTTCCATCTGCCTCTTCCACATTCTGTAATTTTGCCAGTGAGGAGAGGCGCTCTTGTCCATGAGCGTCCTTGGGGAGCTTCGGTTGTGTTGAGGTGTAACACCCCAACACCCTTAACCACAAGATTAACACAACAACTCATACTAAACCTGTGATTAGCGCAGCGAAACACCTTAGGGTGGAGGTATTACCGCCGTCCCCACTCGGGACAAGGCAACAACCCAAAAGAACATCATTAAAACATAAAAACATTACATACTATACTTCCAAAGCATAACTTCATACTTAAAGATGAATCTCTAAAGCATAACCATCAAACTTTAAAACCATTACAGAGGACAAGTACAATCCTTCTTCCTTAAGCATGGGTACTTTAAAACGTGCGACACCCAAGTCGACCAAAATACTTTCAACCATGACTACCTTGCTTGCAACACGTGTCTACCCTTGCTTGCCCTTGCCTTTACCTTGGGGGCTCGGACCTCCTAAAGCAAAACATTAAAACAACATAAAAGTGAGTGGGGAAACACTCAGCACGTAAACCTCCAACACGTCAAACCGTTCGAAAACGGTTTTAGCGCCGGCGCTTAAATTTATTTTGAAAACGGGAAGGGGATAACATGATTGAAGTAGCTTGAAATCATAAAGAACATGTCGCATAAACTTAGAAGTAAACGTATAAAATCAAGAGTTTTGGTCCCTTACGATCGATGCCAAAGCATCTCACCCACGCGCATACCCAAACCGATCTAAGTTTGGATTGGGTGACTGCTAAGCAGTCGACACTGGCCAAGTCTAGGACACTCTGATCAGGAGCATCTGAAAATAAATAGGGCTAGCACTTCACGTGACTAGCTAGAATATAAAACATAGAATACATAAAATGGGACCACTTAAAACCATGAAATAATCATAAAAGCATAAACTTAGCATAAACCGTAAACATAAAGGAGCGAAGAGTTGGACAATTCGCGTACCTTGGATTAGACGAAAGCTTTAACGACGAGCCTCGAGCTTGAGATGGCGTGGGCGACTTGGAAACTATAAGGAATTTGTAATGAGAGCGTAGAGAAATCGGTATGGTTCGTGTAATTACATAAAATAGAACTAAATACTTAAACTTGTCTCATAAAAGGTAAGAAAGGAAATAAAATTTCAGATTTTAGTAATTCATCGTTTCAGCGATAACTCGGGCTAGAAAACTCGGATTTTTGCAAACGAATACTTTTCGAAAAGGGAAAATCATGCCCGAAAATTTTGTCAACTGGCATAAAAGCTAGAAATGAAAGGAAGGGCTCGGAAAATGGCCCGGACAGAAGCAGTGCAAGAAGAATTTATAAACGGCTTAAAAACTTAGAGTGGAACTCATGGTGAAGATTGAATAGGATTAGAGAAGGTTCATGACTTATGAGGCATTCTCAACCATTGGCTTGAAGGAACATAGAATTAGAGTACTTGAAGGTTCAATAAAGGAACTATTCTCTTAATGAAAACGTGAAGACACGTCGTAACGACGGAAATTTAGGTAGGGTCGTGTTTATGGATTTGGAAACGATTTATGAATCGATGAATGGTGAATCGGATATAATGAAGGAATGAGCTTATGGCTACTTAGACATAGAGGGACTCATAATCTTGCTAAAAACACATATGTACCCTTTTGCCATCAACAATACTTAAACAAATCCCAAAACTCACTCATTAAATCCATGGTTTGCTAAGGTATCTATAATCCTTTAGGCGGTATTCCTCAACATCAATCTAGCATAAATTAGCTTAGAAACTCATCCAAACTATCTTAACAATACTACAAAGGTTACAAACTCATAAGAACTCCTTATAAGACCCAATTTGCACATTTTAGGCTAAAATAGCAATAAAATTTCTCGGCAGAAACTTGTTGGTCGGCCCCTGAACATAGCTTCATATCTCACTCTCCCGATATCGTATGGCCGCAAACTTTATGTTTCCGGAAAGCTTGAAGAATGACCTAAAACTTTTATGTTCACTTTTAGAGCCAATAAGGTCCTTAAACTGACATAAATTGCCTATCAACCTACTGACTCAGAAAAACGTATAACAAGGTACACCTTCACGGTTTTGGTCGTAACTCGGGCTATACATGCCGGATTGTCAAAATTCTTCAAGCCTATAGTTAGCTAATGACTTGGACTACCATTTCCAGTAAAAATCTGGGAAAAACTTCCATTTTATAACCTCTGTAAAAATCAGACATCAAAACAGAAACTTCTTTGGCCTTTTAATTTAACATGCATGCTCTTCTTTGACCTCAACTTGCATCAATTCTTACCCAAACATCAAATTAGCCCTTACTCATAGTTTTTCCAGAATTAAAAGCTCAAAGAATACTCAACCAAGCTCACAAAACTCACATGCAACCATGGATTACACAAGCAAAAACATCCAACACTTAAATTAGCCCATAAATCAACAATTCCACCCCAAATTCATATCATCCAAGAATAGAAACTTAAATAACATATAACTCACTTCCAAACAGCCCCTAAATCATCAATTCAGCCATTAAAATCCACATGCAAGTTAGAACTTTCTTTACTCATCAAGAACTAACAAGAATTACTTCCACCTTTCACCAAATTAAGATGCATCTCTTCACCAATTCAAACTCTAACTTAACCACAACTTAAATTCATGCTTGATAAACATAAAGGAGATGGAAAACATCAAGAAAACATAAATTGGAAGCATAATTTCAGATTATAAACAAAAGAATTGGGTTAGGGTTTGAGATTATACCACTTGAACTTTGAGGTGAGGGATTGAACAAGAGAAGGGAGGAAGGAGTGGTGGCCGGCGTGGGTGGCTGTCGGCACCGGCAAGCTCGCCGGAAAACACCCGGTTGGGCGGCAGGGGAGGGTGGCCCACGACTGGGCTGAGGAGAGGGGTGAGGAAGTTGTTTGAGAGTTGTGATAAAATCTGATTTTTGAAATGAAAAATAAACCCCCTTTAACCCCCCCCTTAACATATAAATACACCCCTAAAATAATTAACTCTTTTAATAGTAATTAACTTAGATAATTAGGGTTGTAATTTAGTTAGGTAAAATAATTGGTAAACAACCCAAATAAATTTATAACATAAACTTGATAATATAAATTTAGTATACAACTAAATAAAATTTCCTTGGAATAAAAGTGGGTGGAAGACTAAGATTAAAATTACGTAAACTAAATTGATAGAACATACTAATAAAATAATTTGGGCCATAAAATGTACTTAGGTGGATCGAGTAGTATAAATCGTAAAAGAAACGGAATTGAGAATAATATAACCTTCCTCGGTTACAAGCGTAAAATTGAGAATGATAAAATAAATTATAAAACTTATCGTAAAAGTATTCATAAACTCGTAATAATAATCATAACTTTAAATTCGAGATAACATAAAATCAACCTGTTTAACCATCGCCTTGCTCGAGACCTGCCGCGCATAAAAAATAAATAATAATAATAACAGTAATAACCATATTAACGTAAAAGAAATAAAATTTCTAACAGCGTAATTAGTTAAACTCCGTGATTAAGGCTTTAATTAATACGGGTTTAGGGCGGGTCGTTACATGAGGTCGGCCATGATCTTTACCACGAGTTGTTAGACTCTTTTGATCTATGGACCTGCTCTGATACCAACTGAAATAACCCTAGAGATGGGGTGATTAGGGTTATAAAAATAATTCTGCACTTTGATCAACACAACCAAGTTAGTAGCACTTTTATATAATGAAAAACTTTCTTTATTGAATAACTAAAAGTGCTTAAGAGAGAGAAGTTTACAACTCAACTCAAATGAGAACTTGTGAGGTCCTCAGATGGCCTACTAGAACAGAAGACACAGCATACGTCTTCTGTGATTGAGGCCTCACAGTGGAGGCGATTACAACCAGTGAACCCACTCAACGGTGGGACACTTTTCTGACTTCAATCAAACGACCTTGGAGGTCCTCACCAGTATGACTACTGGTTATACACAAACTCACCACTACAAGAATGGTTACACTCAGAATATTCACTTAATATTCCTACACTCAGAACTAGCACTGGCAAAAATCCGGGTCCGGGTAAATTCGGGTCGGACAAATTCGGACAATGTCAAAATTCGGACGAGAAATTCATGTCCGGACCCGGTTTTATTTCGGGTCAAACCAGGTCGGACAATTTGGAACAAGCTAAAATCGGGTTCAGACAATAGAAAAAAGAGAAATTTTATGTCCGAATATTTGGTCAATTCGGACAATATAAAAATTCGGACGAAAAATTTATGTCCAGACCCGGTTTTTTCCGGGTCGGACAAATTCCAGTAATCCGGGTCGGACAAAATTTTGCCAGCTCTACTCAGAACTTTATCACACAAAGTTCCTACTACTGATTTGCTTCATTGGAAATCCTTGCTCTTCAATGTTGGTATACAGCCGTATATATATTTGGGAGTTGGAGGCAGCAACAGCTTCTTTATTCTCCAAAGGATAATTTCCATTCTTGAGCTCTCTTCAAAATCTTCTTGATTTCCTTGATTTGCTTTCCATACGGATGATATCTGGAAACAAGGAAGGTTGCGGTTATTGTATCAGATCATCCAGAATAATAGAAAGTACATTTTAGGGTTTGTAGAAGATACTTCCCTAAATTACTGTTTGTTTAGTCTTTCAAACAAAACTCAAATGTTATCGCTGGAGGTCCGCGGAGTGTGCTGCAAGGAGGTCCTCGGAGCTTATTGTGATGAGGTCCTCAGAGTTGAGATTCTTCAAGACCCAACACGGGTCGTTTCAGGGTCCAGAGAGTGCAGAAATTGATTCCAGTGAACAACACGGTCCATGTTCAGGCAACACGATCCGTGTTGAATGTAGCACGGTCCGTGTTGACCTGGGATCACCCGTGTTGGCCCTGTTTAATGCAAAAATGGCGTTTCGGTTGGTCTTAATGCTATATAATTGATGTATCCGGCTGTTTTTGCTGTGATTCATCCCCATTCATCATCATTCTCGTTATCACATTCATCAATCCTTTCATCCATATTTCCATCTACATTCATCCATAGTGAAGATAGAGAGATTGGTTGAGTTTTGGAAGATCGGTTCTCAAGAATTGGAAAGAAGTGGAGGAGCAAAAGTCCCCGCGGATCAACATTCAAGCAAGGATTGAATTCCAACTCGGTTTATTCCTCTTTCTTTAGATTTCCATGCACTTTACTATAGAATTTCATATGTTTAGTGAATCGAACATGAGTAGTGAGTAGTTTCTTTTAGTTTGGGGGATAAACCCTTATTAGTTTCTCTTATGGATTGAGTTTTGTTGGATTGAACAAGGTGTTATCTAGTTTGAATGCATTTTATTTATCCTTTGATTATGTATGTCATTGTTTTTGACTGGTCATCAAGAGCATGGATTTAGATTGTTGAATGAAGTATCGAACAGAGAAATTCGATAATCGGAACCCTTAGGATTAAACTAATTATAAAGTGATCTAGACATAGAAGACTTTGTAATCAGGGCTCATTAGATAATTTGATCTTTAACTTAGTTAAAATTGAAATAACCACGACAGTAAGTGATTGATTTTGCTAAGCAATCTGTTTCATTGCCAAAAGCTCGCTACAGAATAATTTATGCGATTATCGACCCTAAAATGTACCAAATTAGTGACATACATGTTCAATCCACTTGTTTGATTCGTAGAGTTACTTAGGTTTTATCCCCTGAACGTTTTTTTTTCCTATTGATTGCATCTTGTGAATTGTGTGAATATTTGATTTATTTGACATTTTTAGTGATTAGAAATAGTTTTAGTTTGATTCAAAACAAAACCTGACCGATTTAGCAATCACATAGGAGGATAGTTTGGTGTGTAGTTAGAAAGGTCCATGTGGGATCGACCTTGATATTTGCTACACGTACACCCGTGCACTTGCGGCATATCAATTATACATGTGAAAATTTGAATAATAGGTGAAAGATTTCAACTCAGAAACACAGGTTCAACTCACAAAGATAGTTCATCCAATTAGTCTAGTAAAACTTCTTTCCCTTTCGATCGATCTAGTAACAAATCGAAAAAGTTCAGTCGGTCCAATCCCAAACAGAAAAAGGTTAGTCGATCCAATGTTCGGTCCATGTCATTTATCTTGTTTGGTCATCGGTCCAATCCTGGATCGATGCTCAACCCGGCCTATTGGGATGGAGTCATTTGTGATTGTAGCCAATGTATTTATGATTAATAATTAATAGTATATATCCAATAAATTGGTGTCAAAAATCATAACAAGTATTAATAATTAATAGTATATATCCAATAAATTGGTGTCAAAAATCATAACAAGTATTAGTTTCATGAAAAATAAGACACTTAAATGACATTTGTCCCAAGATACATCACACATGTCATTGCTGGATAAGATATACGGACATATTAAGATTCAATATTCTTTTTTATTAAACAACTCCATGCACGTTATGTTGGTGTATGTCTATTTCCACAATGTATTAAAATTCCCTGAGTTATAAACAGTTTAAAATCCTAAGGAAAAGATAACAGACACACGCAACGTATAAAATTTGGTGAATCATGAGACAATTGTGAATTATATGTGTAATTTGATTTGATAAAAGGGGTATGCTTGAAAACTGTTACTATCTTTCCTAATAGTGGTCTCTAGATTTAAGTAAGTGATTTATCTTCAAGTTGCAATCACACCGTATACAAATACGTTCTTAGTTTAGCTGGTGATGGCCGGTGATGTATCCCTCCCTTCACTTATGGATTAAAAATAATAATTAATCATGAAAGTTGATCAACTCATATATGCGTGGCATGCAAAGGCATGCACCTCTGTGGTGTACGCAATAATATTCAACATGAAGCTCATCAACTCCAACATGAAATTCATCAACTCATATGCGTGGCATGCAGAGACATAACCCTCTCTGTAACGTACACAATGATATTCAACGTGAAGCACATCATCTACTTTGCTGCGTGGCATTCAAAATAGACTCTCACCCTATCTGCGTGGTATTCAAAGAGAGGACCTCCGACCTTAGGTAATAATGATATTCAACTTGAATCAAAGTTCATCGAATTTATTTTGTACTGAATGCTTTTTGACTATTCTTCTTGCGGCTGTCCTCAAATTTTTTTTATTTGTGGGCTGCAGCAATGATGAGCATCCAATATTAGAACTTATGACCAAATTCATTTATAACTGCATAACAATAATCATGCAATTCCTACGTCAACTTGCAAGCTGTTGCACGAAAATAAAAAGAACTGGCTCCACTGAAACTTTCAAAATTAACGTTGAGAAAAATTAGAGCTTGATCAGCTATATGAAATTATACAGTGCAAGTTGCGCATTTTATTGAAGTTTCAAATTTTCTAGAGCAAAGTATTTTCCTTTCCATATTTGGGTATTTGCTTCCCTAATACATTAGAGATCCCCTTACTGCCTTGGCGTCTTTATCATTTTGGAAAGCATTGGAGAGCCTACTCCTAGCCCCCTTCCCCTCTCCATTACTACATCAAACCTTACAACTCTAAGCGGGGAGTCAAAACAGACAAACAGCATGTAAGTCCGCTGTAAGGGAAAAAAATAGGAGAGAGAATAGAGGACTGAAAACTACAACCTAAACCCTAAATCCTAAATCCTAAAACCATAAAAAAAAAGGGAAAATGAAATGGAGAAACCAGAGAAGTAGAGGACTTGTTTTCTTTTGTGCTTTGCCATTCAGAGAAATTTAACAGATTCCCATCAAGGTTTCCAGCATTTGTTGTCTTGGAATCCAGTTGGTTGTTTTTAATTTGAATTCCAAATTTTCTTCCTCCTGAGATCAATGACGACAACGCTGACATTATCAGTGCTGTGTCTAGCCAGAGCCAACTTGGTGAGCAACATGGAAGCATCAGAACAGGCCTTATCAAGGTTACCATCGGCGTGACCAGGAAAACCTTTAACCTCTACCGGCGCTATGGTGGGTGGTGTCGCTGGCATCTTCCCTCGTAAACACATCCTTGCCACACCGCAAGCAGTGTCGTTTGACACCACGTCCCACAACCCATCACTAGCCAATATCAAGCAATCATCCTCCGCTGTCCGATCAGTTATCGTAACCTCAGGCTCACAACTCACGTACGGCTTCAGGTAGTTATCCCCTGTTCACAGCCACACCAAATCAGCCTACATCCCAGCATGCATCAAAACAACCCATGCTAACACACATGTGCTACTTACCAATCGCTCTTGACATAGCCAGGACTCCAAGGACTCGTGGACCATCCCAGTATATGACCCGGCCGCCCGCTTCTTGAATCCGGTTCAGCTCATCTGGCCGGTCCGGCTTTTTAATTCAACATAACAGGAAACCAAAATAAACTTTAGTAACTGCTTTTTTACTTTTTCCCATAAACCAAAATAATGTACAGTGCCTGCCACGGAGAATTAATGAATAATGAAGAATATTTGACAAACCTTGTGATCGGAGGAGAGCGGGTGAGACTTGCCATTCCGGCAGAGAACGGCGCGTGAATCACCACAATTTGCGACAATAATCTTCCTCGGAGTAACGATTGCGACAACGGCAGTGGACCCCACCGCGTCGCACTCTGGAGTCTGCAACTCGCATCTGCAGTTTCCGACGACCCCTTCGTTCCAGGCAATTACTTCTTTGTCCATTCTATCGAAGCTTCTCTCCATTGCTAGCTTCCATTCCATAGAAGTTTCCTTGTTCAGCAGCTCTTCTTTAACTAGTTCGTGTAGCCTCTCCCTGCACCGCATCGCTACCTGTTCAAAATCAAACCGATCCGACTATCCAGTTAGTTAATTAGTCTCTCCATCAGTTATTTTCAGAAAACAAAGAAGTAACGAGAGAGAATATACATGAGAGCAGCCATGGCCGTCATATACAGCGAAGTAATGGAACTCCGAATCGGTTTCATTTTCCGTCCGGATAAAAGAAGGATGAACAGCAACAGCATCCTCCATGTCTCTTCGCCTTCCACAAACTGATGCCACGCCGAATTTGGGAATGACATTGAAAGCCTGGATGTTGAGCAGTGATTTATTCGGCGAAATTCCATGCGACTTCACCGAAAGAATCGGTGATTGATAAAGCGTAACCTCGTTATGCCTCTCATCTTCATCACCGCCATATTCTTGGTCGCAATCCGAAATGGCCAACCTCTCAACAGCTTTATCGCATTCCCTCGACAGCGCCGAGGTAGCCGATATCTCCATCCTCTGACGCTTTGCTTCAGAAACACTAGTACACCCTGATGAATCAGCAGCTACCGTAGATGTGACTCCTGTTACAAATTTGAACCCTCGGATCTCGACTCTTCGTCTTCTCCCAGCACGGGAAGAAGTTGCCTCGCACCCCCCAGCCGCACCCGCCGATTCTCCGTCACTCACAACTCCACAACAAATCTCCGCCATCAAATGCAACCTAAATTCATCAACTCCGTCAGTTTAGTTAAGTTTCCAATCTTCTTCTTCTACTTCTTGTTGTTTTTCTCTGTACGTATTTGTTGCTTGTGAATCTCCTGAAGTAGAGGGTACCGCCCTGGAAATATTTTACAAATGAGTGACAAGAAAACTAGGGAGGGTCTTTTAGTAAGAGGAGGGGACGTAATAGAGGGAAAGAGAAGGCGGGCAGGAGAACGGGGCAGTGCACGGCTGCCCGTAAGGTGAGTAAATTGGTGACGTACGTGGCTGAGGAACTAAAACCAGGGTCGAAATCTGAGCCGTTGGATGAATGCCATATCTCAGGCCATAGATCACGTGTGTAGGAAGGGGGGATTTTCTGGTAAAGGAAAAAGTTCGTGCACCAATCACATTACAACACCGCAAGCGTTGGGGACCTTCCTTCTCTGACACGATCGAGTGGTCCAGTGAAGAGAGAGAAGGGGGAAAAGGACAACGTTGGTGGGAGGAGCGAAGAAAAGAAAGCTAAAACATAAAAACAATAGAAAGAAATTGCAAGGGTGATGTGAACTGTGAAGTGTTTTATTTTTCATTAAATTAATATTTTCTATTTTTGAAATTATTTTGTTAATAATAAATGTTAATTATTTACCATAATAAATTTTGAGCATTTTCTACACTGTTCGTCTATATGATATTTTGATCAAATTAAGGCATGTTCTTTTCTGCGGTTGACAAACTGCGGTGTCACAGCATATCGCAATTTGGCATAACCTACCACAATTTACCACAAATTGTTATTTTTCTCTCTCCTCACTTTTCTCCTCTACTTTTTACATTCTCTCTCCTCACCTACCCCACATATCAATAACCCGCCACAATTACACCACAACCCGCCATAATTTCACCACACTATACCGTGTCATACCGCAGAAAAGAACCGGGTCTAATCTATTTGATGCCTTTCTAAGTATGAAAATGATTAATAAAAATATAATTTTATATATATAATTTTTATATAATATTATATAGTTATAAAATTAATTATCTCGTCTTTATATTAGTTTAATATATAATAAAATTTTGATAATACCACAACCACAGCACACTTAAAAAGGGTATCATTTCAAGAGTCATGATTTTCAAATTAAATAAGAATTAGGCCATTGCTTTGCAGTTGTACAAAGACGCCGCAACATGCCACATACTCACCACACTTTACCACAAATCATTACTTTTCTCTCTCGTCACTTTTCTCCTCTACTTTTTACATTCTCTCTGCTCACCTACCCCACATACCAATAACCTACCACAATTCCACCACACCCCACCAAAATTCCACCACACCTCACCACACCATACCGCAAAATACCGCAGAAAAGAACAGGGCTAGGAGAAGATGTTTAAGAAAATTGGCCATGTTTAAATAAGTAAAAGGACACGTGTTTTTTTTAAATATGAAGTGTAGGCCATGTTTTTTTATATGGAATGTATGGTGCGGTACTACAACATATCATATTATTTAATATTAGTCCATACTTTGCCATATTTTATAACAATTATTATCAATATATCTCCTTATTTTTCTTTCATCTCATTTTTCTCCTCAACCATTCTCATTTTCTCTCATCATCTACTACATCAATCACATTTCTCATAAATTTTACCATATCATTTCATACTTCACTGCAATTTCCACAATTTCACCACACTATATCATTTCTGCACCATACTAATCGCAAACAAGAACAGGGTCTTAAAAGTAGGAGCAACTTTTTGTTTTTTAAATAAAGTTGCTGAAATTTTGGATAGCAAAATGATAAACATCTTGACGCATAATCATCTTACATTTTGCTTAAATCACTCATAAAGTTAAATATAAGTATATTTAAATCATTGTAAAAGTATGTTTCATCACTTTGAGTGTTATTAAACCTTGTAAACAATGCAAACATAATTATTTATTTATATTTTTCAGAAATATAAAGTCATGCATAAAATGTGCATTTTCTACTATGATTGATAAAAGCATGCTGTTATTTATATTTTTTGACATAATTAATGAGTATTATACTCTTATAGCTGATAAGTATATATAATTTGTAAAACCCCGAAAAATCCAAAGATGTTGACCGTGACGTCGTTAGTATATTATGTTTGACTTTGTGTTTTATTATTATTCGTTTGTGTCTATTTATGCTAACGCTTGAGCTCGTAGGACCGTTGAGGGCTAACAAGGGTAGAATAGTAATTTCCGCTGGTTAATATTATTATGTGATTCATTACGTGAATATTATTTGCTATGTGATTATATGATTATTAGTATTAATATTATTATTACTATTATTAGAATTATTGGGTTTTTAGAAAAATCAGTTTTTAATTGTTTTAAATGGGTTGGATTAGGATTAGATTATATTAGTGCGCCTAAATTAGGTATTAGTATAAAAACCCCCTCTCAAACCCTAAACCCTAATTTTCTCTCTAAACCCAAACCCTAGCCCATTCCCCTCTCCTCTCTCTCTCCCTTTCTCAAGACCACCGGCAACCACCAGCGACCACCATCACCACCGCCTCGCGGCCACCACCGCAAACCACCGCGACCTTTCTCCTCTCTCTCCTCTATTTCGTCTTTCTCTTTCTCCTTCCTCGGCGTCGACGTTGTTCCGCCACGTAACAAACACCGCCGCCGCCCGCCGTCTGCCGTCGCCGCCGATCACAGACGCTGCGACGAGTGCACGACCCACGGCGTGGGTTGCTAGTCGGCCGAGCCCGACGCCATCGCACTGACCACCGTCGTTCGACGCTTACCATTGCCGCCGCCCCAAGACCGCCGACGTCGACCTCCGTCCACCCAAGCCGTCGCACCACCCCCGCCACCGTGCCTAACCCTACGTAAACCCTAACCCTAACCCTAACCCTATTATGGTTCATCTTCTTCTTTTCCTTTTCTTTTCCTTTTCTTTTCTGCTTTAATATCAAAATCTGTTTTATATATTTGTAATTGTTAATGTTTTTAAATTCAGTAATTTTTGTAATTAGGGGAAATTATTTGTATCTTGTTCTTGGTTGTAATTATGTGTGAATTATTATTTGTTATGTGTAATTGTTTACTTGATATATGTAATTTTATGTTATAAAATTGTAATTAGATTAGGTTGTAATAGTTGGTTATTAGGTTTGAAAGTGGTTCTTAATATTCTTTATATTCTTTATATGAATCTTTTAGACCACAATATTATTGTATGTCTGAATTTGGAAATTTATTACCTAGGTTAATTCTTGAATGTCGAGTTATTAAATCGTTATGTTCTTTATTGTTCCTTAAAAATAAATATTGTTAAGTTTGTTAAATAAATTAGGTTGGTTTCTTGTTAATAAAACCTTAAATTCTTGATTGGTAGTTATATGTTTATTGTACTTTATTTTATATATTCCTTGTGTTCTTTAAAGGTTATTCATGTTTAAAGTTGTTAGATAAATTAGGTTGACTAAAAAAAAAAAGTACAATTCTTGTTTAGTAATTCTTGAATCTTGATGGAGTCTAGTAAAAAGAAAACTAGTTGTTGGGATTCTTGATTGGTAGTTTTAATGTTTCTAAGTTCTTTATGTTTCTTTTACATGTAACCTAAGTCTTTCTTGAATCTTGTTTAAAGAAACCGCATGTTTAACCACCTTTGTTTTACTTTGTGAAATTCTTGTTGTAATGTTATAAGCTTATAACTAATTCGTGTTTTAAAATCTTTAAAGCCTTGTTTACGCGTTTTATGTTCAAAGTAATTTTATTTCTTTGTACGACTTAAGTTTTAATTAAAGTTTTTATTAAGGTGTTCTTGTTTTAATAAGTTTACTTCTACAAGGTTGATTGTTGAACCTAAATTAGAGTTGGACTTTGTATCTTAGACCCTAAGTATCGTTTTAAGCTCAAGTTAGAACCCCAAGACCTTTTGGTAAAGGTTAGAACCGAAATAACAAATTTGTTAATAACCGTTATCGGGACAGTTTCGTTAGCGCCTAAAGATCTGGTTGCCACGGTTAGTGTAGTCGTCTTTTGATCAAACCCTTTGGATTGGAGGTTCCCTTAGATGTTAGGAACCATAGGAATTTTACGGATCGAACGTTTGATTTGTATAGCCCGAGTTATAACCGTTTTACCAGAACCTGTCAGAACTGGACCAATGGGAAAGACGGGTGTTTTTGGAGTCCTTCAGGACTGAGTTGGGCTTAACCATCAACATAGAAGTTTTAGTATACATCCCGAGGTTTCCGAAAAGTCCAGAACCAGCCCCGTAGGATGTCGGGAAGTCGAGTTGTGACTCGTTTTATGTGAACGTTATAATCTGTCATCTGCTTGCTTCTTTTTATAATAATTGTTGAGTGAAAATAATATGTGATCTTGTTATGTGTTTTCTTGGAGGTGTTAAGTGTAATTTCATAAATGATAGGAACCTAAGTGTTTCTAGGGGATGGGTTAGGTAGTTAATAGTTAATACTAACTTCGTTAGAACGCGTTTTGATTAGATAATTATTCTTATTCTAGGCCCGAGTTAGTGCGAGACGTTAGTGAGCTCAAGTGTGTTCTTCTTTTGCTGTGCTGTGAAGTATATCAGGTAATGTCTATGCTCTAATTCCCACTGGGATGCTCTTTAAATGTGTTTTAATGTTTTCTAATCTGTTTTGAAAATTGCATCCCGAAAGGGGACTTTATGATGAAAATGTGACCATCTGTTTTGGATAACTGTGCGTTTTTATTTGTGATTATTGATTTATGAGTTGAGAAATTGTGATGGTCTTTTATAAGTAGTTTTGAGACTCGTTTTGATAACCTGGGTTGGGTTTGACTTGAGAGTTGTGGTGAGCTTTGATAAGATACTAATGATTCAAGTGAAACATTAAGCGGGTTTATTTGGTCGTAGCCTGTGGTAGGCAAAGGGTCATGGACACTGGTCGTAACCTTTGGTAGGCAAAGGGTCCAGGACCTGGTCGAGCTGTGGTAGGCGGAAATGTGAACTCTTGATATTCGTCATAGCTCTGGTAGGCAAAGTGCAGGACCACAGTCGTAGCCTGTGGTAGGCGGAAATGTGAACTCTTGATATTCTGGTCATAGCCTGTGGTAGGCAAAGGGTTTGGGACCCTGGTCGTAGCCTGTGGTAGGCAAAAGGGTCTGGGATCCTGGTCGTAGCCTGTGGTAGGCAAAGGGTCTGAGACCTTGGTCGTAGCCTGTGGTAGGCAGAGGATCTGGGATCCGGTATGATATTTGTTACTTTAAGGGATGTGGTATCCCGCCCGCACAATAAAATATGGATTGGTTGGGTTGAGGAAACAGTATGGGATTAAAGGTTTGTAAAATGTTTGATTCGATCCCTCTCCCCAAAATGAATTGAAATGAACTTAAACTGTTTTAAACGTTAGGGGTAGACATTATTGAGATTTCCCCCTCATTTTTGAAATGTTTTGTTTTCAGGTGAAGATCTAAATGCTGGGGACGGGAATTAGAAGTGAGGACGAAGAGTCTAGAAGTCCTTGAATCTTTTTATATTGTTTTCGTTATGAAATCTTAGAGTTTGTTTTGAGTTGTTAGTAGTTACCGTTAGCAGACAGTTGTGTTTTCTTTTATCGCCTTGTATTCCTTCGGGGATACGGCAGTGACGCCCAAACTAAATTGAAGTCTTCCGCTAAGTTTTGTCTGTTAACGTTAGTTTGACTTTGACTTTTTTTATAATTGAATTTCCGGGGCGTTACAGAATGGTATCAGAGCTTTGGGTTGCGACCTGTTAGCTCCTAAGTGTCCCTTAGGTTTAGTTAGACCTTAGGATGCTACGTTCGGAGTGATGAGTGTAGGATGGGGGTATGAAATGTTTGTCTGTTTCTTGGATTTCTTATATGTTGCAAGTGCGTGCTTGATTATTTTATTTTTCATATGTGGGGTTGCATCGGCTTGACTGTTCCTTCATATTTTGATTAATGTGTTTTTATTTAATTTTGTCTCGATTTATTATTTTCCCGTGCCAAGAGATGTTGTGCAAGAAGCTAATAATATTTGTGGAGCATGATTGTTGAGTATTCAGGAATATTATGTTCGATTGAGACTCTCGGGTATCTCTATTAAACACATTGGGTTTAGTCAGGGCTTCAAATTGTATTTATGGGGTTTTGGAGTATGGACTATGGTGATTGGGAATGTACTCTGACTTACAGACATGGGGAATACTTGAAGATTCATATGTGAAGTTGGCATTTGATTTCAATTTTTGGTTTTGGGATTAAGTCAATGTTTGTGATTCAACGCGAGTCATTCTAAGACAAAGTCTTGGGTTAAAGGAATCTTTGTAAGGAAAGTATTGGTTAATGCCTGAGTTGAGGGGTATAGTTGAAGTGAAGGTTTTGAGCTTAAATCTCGTGGTTAATATGATTTTTGGTGGTACGGTAAGTTGGAGACTTCACGTATGTTTGAATGGATATTGTTTCATTAAAGTATTGAGAGCAGATGAAGGGTTTCAGAGTAATATTGGGATTATGGTTGGTTTTAGTCAGGATATGGAATTTCAAGGATCACTTTTAAGGAAACAAGAACTTGATTTTGAGATAAAAGTTGAGATGAATATCTTGTTGATGATCATACAATTAAGCTAGACTTTTGGATATCGATTATGAGACCTTGAGTTAAGGTTTGGTTTCTAGAGTATTTGAGTAAGTTGATACTTTTAAGGTAATGGTTGAGGGCACTGTTATTGAAGTGGAATGATGCAATTATTATTATGTTATCTACAAGCTGAGAGGTTGCCTGGATGATTAGATCGTTAAGAATGACAAAGTGTTACTTTGGAAAAGTTTTAATCATTATGGGATGGAGATATACTTGATCCGTAACTATTTGTTGTTAATATTTCTTCCTGGAATGTTCAGAGTGAGTTTCTGTTGTATATTCACGATTCATAGTCTCATATATGCTTATTGTCATTCATATATATACAAACATGTGAGTCTATGTACGTAATTGTCTATTCCCTTTTGCAAGCCTTTTATTTATGATTGTGTACACGAAGTGAGTTGATCGTCTGAGAAGTGGGTATAACCCATGATGAAAGCTGTAGGTATTGATACCCACAATACTGTTTGAATCTCACCTGGTTAAGTTCGGTATGAACATCATTTGATTGACCTGTCTGAATGTTTTCTGGGATAACCTATTTACATTTGATGAATCTGTGGAAATATTATTTGATTAGTTCTGTTGGGTACCATCCAACTGAATCGTTTGATTATCGCATGTTTATTAGAGCAAATTCTTTCTTTGTTTTGTCAATCTCTGTTGATGGTGACGTCTATTATCCAGAACTATTAGGGAAGAAATTAGACGTAATGAGTATATAGTGCTTAAGACATTGGAGGAGCTGAGTGAAGTGTTGGATCATGGTTGGTTACGTATTTTGGTTATGGAGATTACCGTTAATGGAAGATGAATGATGAGATGTACGAAGTAGGTCATTGTTTAACACAGGTCCCTATACTTTTTGTGCTTGAAACACGTGATGGATTTGGTAATTACCATTACTAGTGGTTCTAAAATAGAAGTGGTGATTAAGGGAGATTTTGATGGTTTAAATACATGATGACTCTTAAGTTGCAGTTGAGTATAACTTGAATTGGCAAATTTTTTTTGTTTAGAGTCAAATAGATACTATAAAGGTTTATCGGGTTAAGCTCAATTCATGTTCGAAGCCTTGGTTGGTGTACCGTAATTTGAGTTTCGGGGACGAAACTCCATTTGAGAAGGTTGAGAGGGTAATGATTGGTAAGTGCTAGTTCTTATTAGGCATATGTATGATAAGTGAAAAGTCTCATTTGGCGTGGTTAAGCGTTTTGGAGTTAAATAGTGATTCGATAAATTAATTACAGTGTTAATCATGTCTTGGGTTGTCAATCATAGCTTTTGGTCTTTCTGTTAGATGAAAACATAAGGTTCATGTGTCATTTGAGGCGTCAGGTTAGTGATCTGACATTTGAGATTATTAACAGAATTTCTCCTTCTCTTACGGATAATAAGGTTGTCTCGAGGAAGTTATGTCGTATGGTTACATATTATTAAATAGTCTTGTGGTGGTTGACATAATGGGGATCTCGTCATTGAAAGGGAAGAAAATCTTACAGCTGCATTAGAGGAAAATTAGAAATTTTGGACTTACTTGAGTTATCAAGGGAAACTATTGAAAACTATTGTTATTTTATGTTACCCTAGCACAGAAGCAAAAGACTTGTTTTGAGAGGTGAATATTGAGATCTTATAATATTTTGGGTAGTGGTAATTATCAGTTGGTGTGTTCTGATGATCTTATTTTACGGTTTTAGAAGGTTGATAATGGGAAGGTTATGATAAAGTTGAGTTTAAGCTTAGCTATAAATTGATGGTTTCAACCAGGGACGTTCATGGTGAGAACGAGTATAAGCCATACCTCTGGGAAATGGGATATGTGTCTCTTTCTTGTTTCATTTTATGTTGAAATTGACTGTTGGTTGTTGTTGACTTTTGTTGGATGGTATAACGCTACCTTTACTATGAGCGAGGCTCTAGCTTCTCTGAAAGACTAGAAACCCCGAGGTGGGTACGAAATACAACCTAGAGGATGGCCTGGTAGCCAGAAGAAGACCTTTGATGAGAATTCGGAGGCTGAAAGAAGACTCGACATACAAGGAACAGCCGTAGGAGATTCTAGATTGCTGTGAGAAGTCACTTCTCAGAAAGACCGTCCTTCTAATACCATGGTGTGCGCCACAGCTGATGCAAGTTAGGAAGTCACGGAAGATATGGGATCGAGGCAATCCACACCTTTTCAACACATAAGATGCGTTGAGTTTCGAGGACGAAACTCTTTTGAAGAGGGTAATGATGTAAAACCCCGAATTTTTGTTAGCGCCAGTGTTAGTTCCGTTTGGCAGACCGTTAGGGTTAAGTTTAAGTTTCGAGGACGAAACTTCTTTTAAGAAGGTAATGATGTAAAACCCCGAAAAATCCAAAGATGTTGACCGTGACGTCGTTAGTATATTATGTTTGACTTTGTGTTTTATTATTATTCGTTTGTGTCTATTTATGCTAACGCTTGAGCTCGTAGGACCGTTGAGGGCTAACAAGGGTAGAATAGTAATTTCCGCTGGTTAATATTATTATGTGATTCATTACGTGAATATTATTTGCTATGTGATTATATGATTATTAGTATTAATATTATTATTACTATTATTAGAATTATTGGGTTTTTAGAAAAATCAGTTTTTAATTGTTTTAAATGGGTTGGATTAGGATTAGATTAGATTAGTGGGCCTAAATTGGGTATTAGTATAAAAACCCCCTCTCAAACCCTAAACCCTAATTTTCTCTCTAAACCCAAACCCTAGCCCATTCCCCTCTCCTCTCTCTCTCCCTTTCTCGGCCAGCAGCCACCGGCAACCACCAGCAGCCACCATCACCACGCGATCGGGCCACCACCGCAAACCACCGCGACCTTTCTCCCTCTCTCTCCTCTATTTCGTCTTTCTCTTTCTCCTTCCTCCTCGGCCGACGTTGCTTCGCCACTGAACAAACACCGCCGCCACGCCGCTGCCGCCGCCACAACCGCCGCCCCGCCTGCCGATCGCCGCGACGCTCGACGAGTGCGACGACCGACGTGGGTTGCTAGTCGGCCGAGCCCGACGCCATCGCCGCTTGACTGCCGCCCCAAAGACCGCCGACGTCGACCTCCGTCCACCCAAACCGTCGCACCACCCCTGCCAGCCGTGCCCTAACCCTACGTAAACCCTAACCCTAACCCTAACCCTATTATGGTTCATCTTCTTCTTTTTCCTTTTCTTTTTCCTTTTCTTTTTCTGTTTTAATATCAAAATCTGTTTTATATATTTGTAATTGTTAATGTTTTTAAATTCTGTAATTTTTGTAATTAGGGGAAATTATTTGTAATCTTGTTCTTGGTTGTAATTATGTGTGAATTATTATTTGTTATGTGTAATTGTTTACTTGATATATGTAATTTTATGTTATAAAATTGTAATTAGATTAGGTTGTAATAGTTGGTTATTAGGTTTGAAAGTGGTTCTTAATATTCTTTATATTCTTTATATGAATCTTTTAGACCACAATATTATTGTATGTACGAATTTGGAAATTTATTACCTAGGTTAATTCTTGAATGTCGAGTTATTAAATCGTTATGTTCTTTATTGTTCCTTAAAAATAAATATTGTTAAGTTTGTTAAATAAATTAGGTTGGTTTCTTGTTAATAAAACCTTAAATTCTTGATTGGTAGTTATATGTTTATTGTACTTTATTTTATATATTCCTTGTGTTCTTTAAAGGTTATTCATGTTTAAAGTTGTTAGATAAATTAGGTTGACTAAAAAAAAAAAGTACAATTCTTGTTTAGTAATTCTTGAATCTTGATGGAGTCTAGTAAAAAGAAAACTAGTTGTTGGGATTCTTGATTGGTAGTTTTAATGTTTCTAAGTTCTTTATGTTTCTTTTACATGTAACCTAAGTCTTTCTTGAATCTTGTTTAAAGAAACCGCATGTTTAACCACCTTTGTTTTACTTTGTGAAATTCTTGTTGTAATGTTATAAGCTTATAACTAATTCGTGTTTTAAAATCTTTAAAGCCTTGTTTACGCGTTTTATGTTCAAAGTAATTTTATTTCTTTGTACGACTTAAGTTTTAATTAAAGTTTTTATTAAGGTGTTCTTGTTTTAATAAGTTTACTTCTACAAGGTTGATTGTTGAACCTAAGTTAGAGTTGGACTTTGTATCTTAGACCCTAAGTATCGTTTTAAGCTCAAGTTAGAACCCCAAGACCTTTTGGTAAAGGTTAGAACCGAAATAACAAATTTGTTAATAACCGTTATCGGGACAGTTTCGTTAGCGCCTAAAGATCGGGTTGCCACGGTTAGTGTAGTCGTCTTTTGATCAAACCCTTTGGATTGGAGGTTCCCTTAGATGTTAGGAACCATAGGAATTTTACGGATCGAACGTTTGATTTGTATAGCCCGAGTTATAACCGTTTTACCAGAACCTGTCAGAACTGGACCAATGGGAAAGACGGGTGTTTTTGGAGTCCTTCGGGACTGAGTTGGGCTTAACCATCAACATAGAAGTTTTAGTATACATCCCGAGGTTTCTGAAAAGTCCAGAACCAGCCCCGTAGGATGTCGGGAAGTCGAGTTGTGACTCGTTTTATGTGAACGTTATAATCTGTCCTCTGCTTGCTTCTTTTTATAATAATTGTTGAGTGAAAATAATATGTGATCTTGTTATGTGTTTTCTTGGAGGTGTTAAGTGTAATTTCATAAATGATAGGAACCTAAGTGTTTCTAGGGGATGGGTTAGGTAGTTAATAGTTAATACTAACTTCGTTAGAACGCGTTTTGATTAGATAATTATTCTTATTCTAGGCCCAAGTTAGTGCGAGACGTTAGTGAGCTCAAGTGTGTTCTTCTTTTGCTGTGCTGTGAAGTATATCAGGTAATGTCTATGCTCTAATCCCCACTGGGATGCTCTTTAAATGTGTTTTAATGTTTTCTAATCTGTTTTGAAAATTGCATCCCGAAATGGGACTTTATGATGAAAATGTGACCATCTGTTTTGGATAACTGTGCGTTTTTATTTGTGATTATTGATTTATGAGTTGAGAAATTGTGATGGTCTTTTATAAGTAGTTTTGAGACTCGTTTTGATAACCTGGGTTGGGTTTGACTTGAGAGTTGTGAGCTGAGCTTTGCATAAGATACTAATGATTCAAGTGAAACATTAAGCGGGTTTATTTGGTCGTAGCCTGTGGTAGGCAAAGGGTCTGGGACCCTGGTCGTAGCCTGTGGTAGGCAAAGGGTCTGGGACCCTGGTCGTAGCCTGTGGTAGGCGGAAATGTGAACTCTTGATATTCTGGTCGTAGCCTGTGGTAGGCAAAGGGTCTGGGACCCTGGTCGTAGCCTGTGGTAGGCAAAGGGTCTGGGACCCTGGTCGTAGCCTGTGGTAGGCAGAGGATCTGGGATCCGGTATGATATTTGTTACTTTAAGGGATGTGGTATCCCGCCCGCACAATAAAATATGGATTGGTTGGGTTGAGGAAACAGTATGGGATTAAAGGTTTGTAAAATGTTTGATTCGATCCCTCTCCCCAAAATGAATTGAAATGAACTTAAACTGTTTTAAACGTTAGGGGTAGACATTATTGAGATTTCCCCCTCATTTTTGAAATGTTTTGTTTTCAGGTGAAGATCTAAATGCTGGGGACGGGAATTAGAAGTGAGGACGACGAGTCTAGAAGTCCTTGAATCTTTTTATATTGTTTTCGTTATGAAATCTTAGAGTTTGTTTTGAGTTGTTAGTAGTTACCGTTAGCTGACAGTTGTGTTTTCCTTTATCGCCTTGTATTCATTCGGGGATACGGCAGTGACGCCCAAACTAAATTGAAGTCTTCCGCTAAGTTTTGTCTGTTAACGTTAGTTTGACTTTGACTTTTTTTATAATTGAATTTCCGGGGCGTTACATAATTATTCGACAAAAAATATTATTAAAAGTTATAAAAATGTGAAATATATACAATTCAAGATGATTATTAACAATTTTTGAGTCAAGATGTGTATTATTATTCTTTTTAATGTATATAAGATGTAGTGCTTATGTTGGTGTAAAAGTAACTTTTTGACATTAAATTTTTTATTTAATTTATATTTACATGATTATATAAATTGAAATTTGTGAATGATGTTTTTATACAAAAATGATGTTAATTTAATGAGATCATTATTTATACTTATTATTATAGTTTAATTATTTTATTTATATTAATTAATTACAATCATCAAAAGAACCAATATTAATTAAAATATATAAAACAATATCAATTTGAGAAAAAGAGAAGTACTTCCTCATTTCATATTATAAGTTCATTTGAGAAAATTTTAAAAATTTAATACAATAGAGAGTTAATGAGATTTTTAGAAATTTGGAATGTCTTCAATGGCAATTAACTATAATCCTGAGAGAAAAGTACTATAACAATAAAGAAAAGGATGAAACTAAATTGATAAATCCTCTTATAAATAAATGTGAGAAGAATGAAAAATTGTTTTGTAGTTTGTTTAGCTATTTGTCTGCCCGTTTGCATTTACATAAAAAAAATTATTTTTTATTTGGAAATATAGTTAACAAGCAACTTTCCTTGTAGTTTCTTTGCACACACAAATTTAGGTCCATTCTTTTACATGGTTGATTGCAGTGTGGTAATGGTTCAGTGCGGTGAAATTTGAAAAAACGTAGTGAGTTGTGGTGAACGTTGCGGTAGGTGAGTTATGTTAAGAGAGAAAATGCGAAAAATAAAGGAGAAAAGTGAAGAGAGAGAAAAATGAAAAGATATATTGATAATGATTGTGGTGTGGCATGGTGTGGTGTGGTGAAGTATGGTTGAAAATTATGAAGTGCACTGCGTTGTGGTACCGCATCGCAACCTATCTCATAAAATAACATGACCATACTCTTTTACCTTTGAATACAATAAGTAAGGATTTTAACATCAAATATAATGAAACATAAGTTACTAAACGTATCCATGCAGATAGACTGGTTAAATATAGTTGGAAGATATATTTACTTATGGCAATTATAACATTTATTTTTGGTTCATATATATATATATATATATATATATATATATATAAGTCAATTTAAACAGTCGATAGGATGATCAGGTTAACTAGTAATAAAAAAATCGGGATTATTCTATTAGGGTGCGTTTAGTTGATTATAACCTCAGGGAAATGATCAATTTTTTCGGGTTGACTTATTTTTTCATGTTTAGATGTGGATTAATCTTGAGAAAAATTTCATGATACATTTTCTTCATTTTTCTAGAGAAAATTTTCCTTGGGAGACTAAAGGGAAATTTTTCTTAGAAAATTTTTTACCATGAAAAACTTTCCGAGCTTGTTCCTACGAAACTCTCCCTTAGAGTTTTAAAACAATAAAAGTTTATAGAAAGAAATTAGTGAGAGAATAAAATTTGGATGGATTTACGTTTTTTTCCCTTTTTCCATATTTGTGTGGGAGGGTAATGTGGTCCAATGAGAGAGGTAAACGTAGCATGAGGAAGAGAGAGATGGGAGATTAACTTGGATGTTGACACTTGACAAGGACAGAGGGAGGGGGCCCAGACTGGGAACAGTGGGACCCAAGGAGAACGTCTACATCGGTTGACGCTACATAGAATATCTGTTGGGGTTGGTGTGCTTGCTTCGTTCTACGCCACGTGTTTGAATCAACCTTGAGAACACTAAAAAAGGAGCCCTAACTTGTTGCACCGGGATGGGGTCTGCGGTTCAGAAATGTGCTTCAGTCTATTGCCACACTTTTTTGTGATTTTTGATGGATTGGATTGTTAGTCTGTCTTTCTCCCTAATTGTTAATGTTCGGTTTAAGTTGGCCTTAATCCCATGATTTTTCTTGAAATCACTTTCCAAGTGGATGGTCATCCTTCCCTCCGTTTCCACTCTTTTTGTGACTTTGTCCCATTATGAATCTACTTTAGGGCGCTTTTAAACATTTTAATTAAATAGAAAAGTTTGACTACTATCAAAGCAAAACAAAACAAGATGGACTGAATGATCCTACTTTACAATCAGCTCTTAGTTGTTGGAATTAGTCGTTAGATATTAGATGTTTGTGTTAGCGGTTTAATTTAATTATTGTGAATTTAGGGGTGGGCAACGGGCCAGGCCGGGCCGGGTTCGGGCCTGTCATAAACGGGCCGGGCCGGGCTGGATAGAGGCTATTTTTGTTGGGCCCCAACGGGGTGGGTTAAACCGGGTCCTAAACGGGCTGGGGCGGGCCTAGATGTATTCTCACATTATTGAACTGATCTTTTTTTTTTTGTTGTGCCTAATTGGGTTGGATTTAGGCCATTCTACATTCTTAATATGAAACAACCCATAAAAAAAATCAAATAGAAGTAGAATGAATCACCAATTCCGCATACATCAAGATTATGAAACATTTTTCAAATATCACATTATTAATATTAACAGAGTTATAATTACGAAATTAGCATATTATATAATAGTTAATTTCTCAAAATATAATTAACAGGACATTCTTATTTTGCTGTGACATGAGTAAAGATCATTTAATGCTTTTGCTTTGTTATATAATAGCTTGTTAACAATGGATGTATTTCTATTTTCTGACACCTGTCTTAGCCTATAAGAATAATCAATATATACACTGACATACAATACCCTACATTGAACATATACCAACAGGAAAATGCTGTATGGAAAATTAATATCATTAAACGATTCATACTTTGACAAAGACAAATTGTAGGCTTTCTAGTTTCTAGCTCTTTAGGTGAATGTGCCAACCACAATTCCTCGTATAAAAAACCACAAATCCTCAAAATAAAAAACGTGGACCAAAGCACACAAGTCCACGACATTCTTATTCATTTAGAAAAAGTCAGAGCAAACGGTGGATGTTTCATGAATCATGATGAATTAAAGGGCACAAATTTCCTCCCTTTAAATCCATATGTGCATAGCAAAAGAATTAGCAGCAAATGGTTGAGCGGAAATGAATAGATTGTTGGATTGAAATGGTTGAGAGAGAGAGAGTCAGACTGACTGAAACAAAGGAGATGAGCGAGGCGTGAACCCTAAGTGAAGTTCATATAGGCCCGCTAACAACCCGCGGGCCCCATGACCTTTTTTAAATGGCAAGCCCATGATTTACCCGACCCGTTTAATGCTTTAAGCGGGCTCAACCCGTTTTCCCTGTCCATTCGCTTAAGCCCAATGGGTACCCGCCCACTTGCCCAGCCCTAATTGTGATTGATTGTTTACCGAAAAAATGTTTGATAAAAATAGTTGTGTTTGTGACAATATGAACGCATTGAATTTCCATTTATACATATAATAACTTAACTATTTACAATATATTT
This sequence comes from Portulaca oleracea, assembly GCA_029582165.1. Lineage (NCBI taxonomy): Eukaryota > Viridiplantae > Streptophyta > Magnoliopsida > Caryophyllales > Portulacaceae > Portulaca > Portulaca oleracea. Next base: position 33,246,187 of record CM055870.1, on the reverse strand, counting down.
TTACAAATATTTCAAAATGAATTTCATATTTATAATTATAAGAATTTTTAAATGCTAATATACTTAATTTTTGGGGTATTTGACAATAATGTATTAAACTTTGATATTAGACAATAATGTACTGAACTTAGAGGGGTGTTGGACAATAATGCACCCGAAACAATTTTGATGGTGACTGACTTGGTGATAATCTTATGTGGAAAACCGAGAAGATCAATACGCTAAATAATATCTAAATTTATGACATGTTAGCTAATTTACATAAGCAGAGGTGATTTTATACAACTACGTCTACAACAACAGTCTCTCAGCGGAAGCACGTTTAAACAAACGTGATTTTATATTTTTTTTTCTATTCTTTTCAAAGTTATTTCTTTTTGCTTATGTTCTGATTAGCTGACATACCATAAATGTAAATATTTTTAGACCAATTCATCTCCTCCGATCCACCTACTACGTAGGATTGCCACCAAGTCAGTCACTGCCGAAATTGTTCTGAGCGCATTATTGTTTAACACCCCCCAAATTACAATGTATTAGCATCCAAAAACCCTAATTATAAAGTATATTTACTTTTATATAAATATGTGATATTTAATGTTTCATAGTAATTCTTGTTCAATTTCAATTCTATTTTTCATTTGATAGTACTTAAAGTTTGTTAATTAAAAATTATTCATTACTTGTATGACTAGAGTAGGGATGAAAATTGGGCGGATTTGATGCATAATGGGACCAAGGGATGATCTCATTACACAATATCTAAGGATCTTTAAAAACGAAGATAGGAATCTCCCTTCTCAAAGTTCCAAAGAACCAAAAATGGAATAGAAATGGATGAAAAGGATGGAAAGAACTATGAAAGATGATTACCAAATGAATAGAAAAGATGAACGAATGGATAAATGAATGATGAATGATGAACGAATGAAGCGTTTGAATGGATGCACGTTTGTTGAAGCTTGGACGTGATGATGAAGAACAAATGCTTCTTGTTGAATGCTTGATGAATTCTTGTTGAATTCTTGATGAATGGCACGAAATGGATGATAAATGGATGAATGAACGATGGATAGATGATGGCTTTCGAAGACTCTTGGAAGGATATAGCCACACCACCTTCAAGAGACCTTCAATTCCTTCCTTTCACCACTAAGGATGCCAACCTTAGCTAGAAGAAGGGGATGATTCGAATCCCACAAGAGAGAAACGAAAAACACCTAGCATGAAAGCTCGAATGAACACACCATGTGTTTGTAATCTAAAAATTCAATGTGTATGAATGGATTACAAAGCACCCTAAGGGGGGTATTTATAGTTACAAGCCCTCCCTTATGGTGTGTACAAGACAAGAAATGGGCCACTTAGGCTTTCATCATCTACTCTAATGCTTACATCATAAAGAAAACAATGTACTAAACTATATTACAAATATGAATAACTCCTTGGATTCTCATCCAAACTTAAAGATTCTTGAACCATATGAAAGCTCTTGGAATGTAGATTAATCCTCTCTAGGATGACTTCTATGATAGCTTCATGGTCCTTGAATTAAGGAGCAAAAATATACGACCACATGAGTTGATCCCTTCCAAGTAGAGAGATATATGAGAGACTTGAGCTCTTCTTCCTTCTAGGTGAGTATTAGATGTCTCCATGGTTGACCTTGATGCATAAGGCCATCAATTATGCATCAGGATTGCAGACGGGGGAGTATATCCCCGTCCCCATCCCCGCTTCGGGGAATGATTTTTGCTCCATCCCCATCCCCGCGGATTCCCCATCCCCAGCGGGGATCCAATGAGGATTTTTTAAAGCTATCCAAAACTTAACCAAATTTTAATTGGACCCGATTTTTAACATGTTCAAAATATAACGTATTTAACTTGTTCAAGCAATAATACATCAAAATCAAACAATAATACATCAACAAGTGTTATTCGAAAAAATAACCAATAATACATCCTCCTCAACTAAACACCTAATAATTACTGACCCAAGAATTAAGGATACCTCAAAATGAGTTTTTTAAAAGTTGAGGTAGTGAAAAATAGTTTCTACAGATATTGGAATACCTCCGAGTAATTTTTGACTTAAAATTCGAAAATTACTACTTTATCCTTGCTATTAATATATATATATATATATATATTGAATTAGAATAAACGTTATTTGGTAATTTTAAAATTTTCGGGGATCGGGGTTCGGGGATGGGGACGGGGATGGGGAAAATTTTGTCCCCATCCCTGCCCCGTCCCCGGGCGGATTTTGAAAAATTGTCCCCGTCCCCGTCCCCATTCTCATCCCCAATGAGGATGGGGATTTTTCCCCAGAGCAAAGCGGGGCCCCAGCTGATTCGGGGATTCCCCGTCCCACTGCCACCCCTAGACTAGAGCTAATAAGATGAACAATTGGTTAACTCTATGAAAATATTAAATTAATCACTAGCTTTATCTCCATCTAAGTTACGTTTATTTATCTTGGTAAAAGTTAAGTGACGACAAGGGACAACTCTTAATATCGTTCATTGTTAATAGATAATTATATAGATATAATATAAGATTTTTGGCCACAAATAAATCGTATTGAGGGGATTGTGACTGGGAATAATTCAAAGTGACTTTTTAGCCACTGGCAGTCTGTACTTTTTCACTATTTTCCTATAGCAGTCCACAGTTAATTTCCGGCACCGTAAAGCTGACGTGGCGACCGGAAATTTCCTGTTTGAAGTATGAATAAACATACTTTCCGGTCGCCATGTCAGCTTTCCGGTACTCGAAATTGACTATGGACTGCTGTGAGAAAATAGTGAAAAAGTACAGACTGTCAGTGGCCGAAAAGTCACTTTGGATTATACTCAGTCACAAGCCCCTCAGTATGGATTATTTGTGGCCAAAAACCTTATAATATAACCAACAAAGCATGACTCTTACCTAAATAAGTGCATGTTTGGCCAAATTCTTAAAAAAGTTGTTTTTACTTTTTAAAATTTTTTTTACAAAAACTATTTTTAGAGAAGTATTGAAGTGTTTGACCTAGTTTATGACATAAATGATGTTACAAAATTAGAGTTTTTTTTTATCTAACTTTATGATATAAGTGTTTGACCTAGTTTATGACCTAGTGTTTTTACTTTCAAATGTATTTGTAGACATCGAATTTTGTACCAATAAAATTCTCTCAGGAAAATTGGGACAAAACAATCAGACTTTGCCCAAAGGAAACAATCAGAAAATTGGGACAAAACAATCAGAGTTTCCAAGGCGAGCCCAGCATCAAACCAAGCTTGTAGAAAAATAGGAAGGCTCGGCGGTCTTCCTCTTCTCCACAGGCCTCCAGCCAACACAGAAAGGTGCGCCCAGCCCATAGAAAATAGGAAGACTCGGCGACCTTCCTCTTTTCTACGGAGCGGAATATGGTTGCCAGCGTGACAATCCGTGCGTGGTAAAATCAAAGACTCAATGGCCTTGCTCTTCAACTCTGATCTTCGCGCCAACTTTTTCCCTCCCTTTCAATGCAATCCCTTGATCATTGTTGGTTGACTTTTGTCTGTTGACTTAAGGAAGCCCCGACGGCCTTGCTATTGGCATGGAGGGTGTTAGGCTTGGCTTAGATACCCTTGTGAGGCTTTGATACCACTTGTTAGGATCGAGGTAAAAGATAGGCCTAGTATTTGCAGCGGAAGAGGTAGTTATCTGGATGTATAATATTGAGAAGAAATATAACAAGATCAGTAATTAAAAGGTTAGAGAGTATAAAGGACACACGAGTTACGTGGAAACCCAAATCGTAAAAAAAAAATCACGGACGGCAACAGAGCAATAATCCACAAGTATAAGGGGAGAGATTACAAGAGAGATCCCAAGGGGCTATATAACGCAGCGAGATCGACGGTAAGATCTCAAGGGGTTAATAGCACAACGGGAATATACTGAAGGCAAAATAACTCTCTATAACAGACTCTCACAACCTAGGGATGGGTAGAGGTGAAGGATGCTCTCTGTGTGTGTTTGTCGTATGCCGTGAGTGTATAGATTGATAACAACCTATATTTATAGGAAAAACTCCCTATAAACCTAACTTGAATCCCACTCCAATTAAATTTAGAATCTAATACAATTAGGAAACCTAACATAATAAGGAAACCTAAATAATATCCTAATACAATTAGGAAGCAAATAATTGTGGGATCAAGAAACTAGGTGATTTTAGGACACTTTCCTAACAATCTCCACCTTGGACTAAAATCTCCGGTACCGTCGTAGAGCCCCGAAGGGCAATTAGATGTGATGAGCATCAATTGAATTCAAGTCACCCTTGAACTCAGTAAGAGATGAGGTGTTAGAAACGGTTGTAGAACCTGTAGTAGTAGAACCCTGTGACAATCCGTGCGTGGTAAAATCAAAGACTCAATGGCCTTGCTCTTCAACTCTGATCTTCGCGCCAACTTTTTCCCTCCCTTTCAATGCAATCCCTTGATCATTGTTGGTTGACTTTTGTCTGTTGACTTGAGGAAGCCCCGACGGCCTTGCTATTGGCATGGAGGGTGTTAGGCTTGGCTTAGATACCCTTGTGAGGCTTTGATACCACTTGTTAGGATCGAGGTAAAAGATAGGCCTAGTATTTGCAGCGGAAGAGGTAGTTATCTGGATGTATAATATTGAGAAGAAATATAACAAGATCAGTAATTAAAAGGTTAGAGAGTATAAAGGACACACGAGTTACGTGGAAACCCAAATCGGAAAAAAAAAAATCACGGACGGCAACGGAGCAATAATCCACTAGTATAAGGGGAGAGATTACAAGAGAGATCCCAAGGGGCTATATAACGCAGCGAGATCGACGGTAAGATCTCAAGGGGTTAATAGCACAACGGGAATATACTGAAGGCAAAATAACTCTCTATAACAGACTCTCACAACCTAGGGATGGGTAGAGGTGAAGGATGCTCTCTGTGTGTGTTTGTCGTATGCCGTGAGTGTATAGATTGATAACAACCTATATTCATAGGAAAAACTCCCTATAAACCTAACTTGAATCCCACTCCAATTAAATTTAGAATCTAATACAATTAGGAAACTTAACATAATAAGGAAACCTAAATAATATCCTAATACAATTAGGAAACAAATAATTGTGGGATCAAGAAACTAGGTGATTTTAGGACACTTTCCTAACAATCTCCACCTTGGACTAAAATCTCCGGTACCGTCGTAGAGCCCCGAAGGGCAATTAGATGTGATGAGCATCAATTGAATTCAAGTCACCCTTGAACTCAGTAAGAGATGAGGTGTTAGAAACGGTTGTAGAACCTGTAGTAGTAGAACCCTGTAGAACATAATAATCACCTTGCCTGGAGGTTGTAGAACAGGTATTGTTGGAGCACTCTTTAAACTTCGATCTAGCTTTGCTAGAACCCCATTATTAGCGGTTTCACCTCTAAAAAACCAAGCCTTCAACTTTATCAGGAAGCACTTCAAGATCAAATTAGATTTGACATCTTCGAAAGACAGGATTTCATATGATATGACTTCTTTAAAGTGCTTGTAGGAATGGGGCAAAGATACAACCAACAAAAATAGCCTTATCATCATCTTCAATAGTAACCTCCAAATTTTCCAAATCAATAATAATGGAGTTACCTTCATCAAAATAATTTTTTGAACTCTCCAGATACTGAAACTGATCACACCGTCGAACTTCTCAATATCATACTTAACAACAGACATCTAGAACTAGGCAGAAAAAAGATTAAACCTCGCTCTGATACCACTTGTTAGGCTTGGCTCAGATACCCTTGTGAGGTTTTGATACCACTTGTTAGGATCGAGGTAAAAGATAGGCCTAGTATTTGCAGCGGAATAGGTAGTTATCAGGATGTATAATATTGAGAAGAAATATAAAAAAAATCGGTAATTAAAAGGTTAGAGAGTATAAAGGACACACAATTTACGTGGAAACCCAAATCGGGAAAAAATCACGGACGACAACGGAACAATAATCCACTAGTATAAGGGGAGAGATTACAAGAGAGATCCCTAGGAGCTATATAACGCGACGAGATCGACGACAAGATCTCAAGGGGTTAATAGCACAACGGGAATATACTGAAGGCAAAATAACTCTCTATAACAGACTCTCACAACCTAGGGATGGATAGAGGTGAAGGATACTCTCTGTGTGTGTTTGTCGTATGCCGTGAGTGTATAGATTGATAACAACCTATATTTATAGGAAAAACTCCCTATAAACCTAACTTGAATCCCACTCCAATTAAATTTAGAATCTAATACAATTAGGAAACCTAACATAATAAGGAAACCTAAATAATATCCTAATACAATTAGGAAACAAATAATTGTGGGATCAAGAAACTAGGTGATTTTAGGACACTTTCCTAACAGAGGGCATGATCTTTGGATCATGCCTCCCCTCCTTCCATCTTCACTACCTCACGGCTCACCTATAAATACCCCTCATTCTTCCATTCATTTCATCAACTAATACCATCAACAATATCCACCAACATTCATCATCCACACTCCTCAATTCTACTATCATCCTGTAAACACAAATTTTGAGCCTAAAATAATAATGACAAGCAAATTGAGAAACAAACTAATTTGTATTAATATTTGAATGTATGCGAGTACAATCTCTGTATTAAATACAATAAAGTAGTCCTATGATTCGATCTCCTGCAACTTGGGTGAGCCGAGGGTGCGAGCGCTTGATCTCGATCTCGAATGCAGGTCTAGCTGAAGAACTCTTTAGCAGTTCTTGAGCTGAAGGTCTTGAACGTTGATCTCCTTAGTGCTTGGTAGCTGGAGGCTGCTCGAAGGTTGACCGTTTGTAGGTTGACTGTTGGTTGCAGTTCTTCAAGTTCTTGGATACGAGGGCTTGAGTGCTTGGTCTCGATCGATGAACCAGACGAAGAAGATGACTGCAGTCTTTGATGTGAAGAATAAAAGTTGTTGAACTAGCAGGCGTTGGTCCTTGGCGCTTGACAGCTGAAGGTTGCTTGTAGTTCGATCTTCTGAAGGCCTTGCAGGTCTTTTCGAAGAACTTTGTAGCAGTTCTTGATCTTGACGCGGTAGAGGCTTGGAGACTCGATCTTGAGCTTTTGCAGACTTCTATCCTTGGCACTTGGTAGCTGGAGACTGTTGGCCGTTTGATCTTCTGAAACCTCTGGAGTGCAGAGTGCCGAATGCCGCCGGGGGATTCAAAATGAAGAGAGAGGATCCCTATTTATAGGTTCTGGAGGCCTAGCCCCTAGGGTTTGTCTTGGGCTTTGGGCTTCGTCCCAAGTTAATTAACTATTCCTTTAACTTTAAATAAAGAAATAATTAATATTTTCTGCATAATCTTTGACACGTGTCATGATATTATTGGCCAGGATGTATCTCCATTTAAAATTCAATTAAATGGACTGCCGTAATTAATTTAACACGTGATAGACAATAATTGGCCGAATAAATTTAATTTCTTTTCCACACGTCATTTTTTAATTGGTCGACAAATTTTTGCCTCCTACAGATGCCCCCTTCGAGAATCGGTCGCGAACACGAATTTTGAGTGTTCGAAGCGACTGAGTCTCGAATATAATTTGTATTTAGCGGGCATATTATTGTGCCTAAATTTCAGCTGAGCCAAATGAAGTGCGTCGCTGATTTGAAGGACGAGGATGTCATCTTGGAGTAGAATTCAACCAACACGACTAGGATGCCCCCACATTGCATATTTGAATGAAGTTGTCAACCAGCCTGAGTATCCTATTGATGGTGCTGACTTGAAGCAAACCACTAACATGAAGATCTTGGCAAGCTAGAGTGCGACTTGAAAGCCTACAATCATAACGACTTGGAAGTTGGTCTATTTCTTGTACTTTTGACTTGAGAGTCTTCATTGTGATGACGTAAAAGTCTTTAAAATTTGATTTTGACAGCTTGGTAGTCTTGAATTTGGCTGACTTGGAAATCTTCAATTTTTGATGACTTGCAAGTCGGTGGGTTTTAAGAGTCTTGAAATTTGTTGACTTAAAAGTCTTTGAATTTGCTGACTTGGGAGTCGTATGCATTGTTGACATTGAAATCTCGAACTTTATTGACTTGGGAGTTGTGATTGTTTTTCCTTGACTTATGAGTCCTTGTGTTTTGTTGATTTGAATTTGGTTGACTTGTAAGTCTTTCATTTTATCGACTTGGGAGTCAGGAGACTTGTTCATGCAAGATTTGACTGACTTGGAAGTCTTTGTCTTGTTGTTGACTTAGCAGTCAAGGGACCTGGTGACTTATGAGTTTTGAAATTTATTGATTTGAAAGTTTTGAATTTTTGCTGACTTAGAAGTCTTTAATTTTTGTAGACTTGGAAGTCGGTGAATTTGGTAACTTCAGAGTCTTGAAATTTGTTGACTTGAAAGTCTTTTATTTGATTGACCTGGGAGTCCTTGACTTGAAAGTCTTCAATTTCGACTTGGGAGTCTTTAACTTTGGTGACTTGAGAGTCTTTGACTTGAACGTCTTGAACTTTGACTTGTGAGTCTTGAATTTGCTAACTTGTAAGTCCTTAAAGTTTGTAGACTTGAATTAAAGTCTTGGAGTTTGTTGACCAGGAAAGTCTTCGAAATTTGCTGACCTGCGGTGGATTGTTTTTTGGTATGACTGTATTTGGGTATAGACCCAAATTGCCTACGTACATTAAGGGATAGGATAGCCATAAGAATCAAGCCAAACGTAGTTCAAATTTAAAGATGGAGAAATGAACATTTTATCTATTGATTTAGCCGTACATAGTTTATACTCCTGCGGGCCAGGAGTATTACAATGATAAAACTGAAAGCAACTAAAGTACGAATGAACTAAAAATGAAATCTCTTTTTTTTTTTTGGTGAACAGTTTAGGCTCTTGCTCGGGCGCTTCTCAATTTTCTTCATCAACTTTGTGATCTACTTACTTTACTCGTCGATTCTTTTGTCTTTCTCTTCACTTTCCTTAGCAATAATTCTCAACGTAGCCTCTAGCTTATCGATCTTTTCTTCCATGTTAACAGCTCCAATTGTTATCACCGCCATGACGAAGGTATGAGTAGATTCAATCTCTTGCTTGCGAAGATTCAATCTCTTGCTTGCGAGAAGAAAGATTTTTCTTTAGAGATTTCGGAAGAATCTTCACTGGAGTAGTCGTGGTCTTCAAAGCCCTCAAATTAGAAGAGCATGCGAGGTCTAGTCTGCTTTGAGCTGAAGGTAATCATAGTTGGCTTCCAAGAGTGAGGAGCCCTTTGAGTTGCCCCCAACGTGATGGAGTCGATAGTTGGATTCTTAAGTAATTTAGTTGGTGCATTCACCGTTGGTTTTTCTAGCGCTGTAGAAATAGCAGCGGTGACAGTTGCAATTCTTCGAGTTGTTACTCCGCTTGATGTGACACATGCAGTTGTTGACCCCTAGGATGAAGCTCGAGTCATCCTCCTTGTTGAGATTCGAGAAACAACTTTCTTGGGTGTCATCGCGTCGCTTGAGTCGGAGGTTGAACTTGATTTCTTGGAGAAGGAGATGAGAGGAAGAGAGGTCCCACCGGGCGTGCCAAATTTGTAAACACAAATTTCGAGCCTGAAATAAATAAAGACAAGAAATTGAGAAACAAATACAATTTTGTATTAATATTAGAATGTATACGGGTACAATCTCTGTATTAAATACAATAAGGTAGTCCTCTGATTCGATCTCCTGAAACTTGGGTAAGCCGAGGGCGTGAGCGCTTGATCTCGATCTCGAACACAGGTTTAACTGAAGAATTCTTGCAGTAGTTCTTGAGCTGAAGGTCTTGAGCGTTGATCCCCTTAGTGCTTGGTAGCTGGAGTCTGCTCGAAGTTTAACCGTATGAAGGCTGACTGTTGGTTGTAGTTCTCCTGGTTCTTGGATGCGAGGGCTTAGTGCTTAATCTCGATCGATGAACCAGACGAGGAAGGCGACTGCAGTCTTTGATGTGAAGGACAAAAGTTGTTGAACTAACCGACGTTGGTCCTTGGTGCTTCGTAGCTGGAGAGCGTCTGTAGTTCGACCTTCTGAAGGCTTTGCAGGTCTGACTGAAGAACTCTAAAACAGTTCTTGATCTTGACGCAGTAGAGGCTTGAAAACTCGATCTTGAGCTTTTGCAGATTTCGATCCTTGGCGCTTGGTAGCTGGAGACTGTTGGCAGTTTGATCTTCTGAAGCCTCTGGAGTGCAGAATGTCGAATGCCGTCGGGGGTAGACTGCAGAGTGTGTTGAAAATGAGGGAGAAAACCCCTATTTATAGGCTATGGAGGCCTAGGGTTGCCTAGGGTTTGAGTCGGCTTTGGGCTTGGGCCCAAATTCATTAATTATCCCTTTATTTAAAATAAAGAAATAATTACTGTTTTCTGCATCATATTTGACACGTGTCATGACGTTATTGGTCATGATATATTTCCATTTAAAAATTAACTAAATGGACCGCCGTAATTAATTTAACACGTGACAGCTAAATAAATTTAATTTATTTTCCACGTGTCATTTTCTGATTTGTCGACAAATTTTTGACTCCTACACATCCATCCTTTTCTATTCTCTCCATCATCACTATCATAGTCCTCTCCCATACTTCATCCATACTATCATCCATATTACTTCATTGAATTCATCTTCCACCACCACCAAATTAAAAGCCTTCATTCCAAGTTATTATCAAGTCACGATCAAGGATCCATCATAAGGAGCTCGATCTTCCATCCATCCTATCGAAGTTTCAAGTGAGGTTCGTTCATCCTTTAAGTTGCAATAATGTAGTTTATTTTATATGAACTCTTTATTTGTACATTTATTTTGTAAAATCGTTGTTCTTTTATTTCATTTGCATGTTCGAATATTAATTTCATGAAATTTATTAAAAGTTCTTCCCGCTCAATTTCTTTTCAAGTTTAATTTTAGTAGAGTCTGTTTTCTAACAGGCGGATTTGAGAATTATTTTAATTCTCGAATTCCTAACCTTATCCCCGGACTTAGAATTCAGGTTCGTAGACCGGAGTCATTTCTTTTATTATTTTTGGTTTGTCGATTTCCTTAAATCGGCTTGCGACTTTTTCTTTGTTTTAATCTATTTTTATTATTTAGCATGCTTGTTTATTATCTCGAAGGAATTTATATAAAATGATTCACATATACCAATATTCCAATCCGAAGCCTAACCAAGAGAAAGTATCATAGAAAAATCATAGGCTATGCGACCTTTGATTTTTCTAGATATTTTCTATTGGTTTTCGTCGACCCTTAAGATATATTCTTATTTGGCCTGGGTTTGAATTGGACTTTATTTGAAATTATTTGTAAATTAATTCGATATAATTTCAAGTATGTGAATAATAAAAATTGATTATTAATAAAAGCTTCCCATTCCGAAAACGAATTTCATAAAATAAAAATATCTTTACTTAAGGATTAAACAACCTTAGTCGGCTACCAATCATAACTTAAGTAGCGCTTCAAAACAGTTTCCCCGAACGGGAATGTTTCGGGTCCTACAGTATCACTTGTTTTTCAGAGTAAAATTATCATAAGATTATTTACATTATTTTTCTTTTTTTAATTAATTTTTAGACATATTATCCTACAATAATTATAATTACATAACTATAAAATTCTTAAAATTAAATATTTATACATCAATAATTTACTAAATACCATCTTTGTAGGAATTAGATAATTTAACATAGTTAAAAGTTTCAATATAATATTAAAATGTGCAATATAATATTACAAGTTCTAAAATAATATTTAAATGTTTAAATACCATCTTTATAAAAATTAGAATATCAATTTGAAATTATGGAAACTTACAATCATGAGCAGTCATTAATTTTTAGAAAGCAGAAACATCAATTTATTTCTTTTGCTTTTGAAGTTGTTTTTTGTCAAAACTGTTTTTGGAAAATAATTATCAGCTTAGCTTCTAAAAAAAAATCATTATTTGGCCTAGTTTATGCTCTTTAACCCAAAAACACTCCTAAAAGTTAGGTCAAACAAACACTAAGTAAAAAGAATATTGTCACTTGATATAAATTTTTAAAAAATATTAAAAGCATTAAGAAAATATTATTAAAATATATATATATATATATTGTCACTCTTTTCTTTATATATATATATATATATATATTATACAATATATAATATATAACTTTTCTGAAAATATGAGGGTAACAATGTAATTTTAATGTCAAACAACTAAATATTTATTCAAAAAGTTCATCTAATAAGCTTTTTTTGAAAAAAAACTTTTTGAGGTCGAACGTCTAATTAAAAAAAGATGTTTACCAAACACTCAAATAGTTATTTTGATTTGGTCTAAACAGTTAATTACCCTCAAAAAAGCTCTTTTGCCAAACACTCCTAATATTTCTAATCTCATTCTATTTTCCCTCTCCAAGATGCCGCTTAATTCACTTTAGCAAAACAAAACGGGATGGACTCGTAATTTCGATCAAAACAACAGGGTGGATATGTACTCCTCTCTATATTTAAGGTGTGTTATTTTAGAGCTAAAGTCAAATTGGAGATAAATTTGGACAGGTTTAAGATTAATTAATAATACTAAAGTTACATTTTCGAGAAATTAATGAAAAAAATGAATAAATCTTAGTTAAGTTAAAATGGATAAAAATAGATAAAATAACAGACAAAAGAATGTCGATCAAATAACCCGAGGGGGCATTCTAAGCAAACTGGGAGTTCAAGAAGTGGAGCGGTATGAAAAGTATTTGGGTTTGCCAACCATAGTTGGGAGATCGAAGAAGGCTGTGTTTGCATAGCTGAGGGAGAGGATATGTATAACACTCGAGAAATTTGATTATAAAAACTCTAACAGTTAACTTAACGGTAACAACAAAACTCTAACTTTATACGGGCGTCACTGCCGTACCGTGTCTCTGAAGAGACACAAGGCAAGATAATACTTAACAAACCATAACCAAGTTGTTTAGGCTCGGTTTTGAGCCTAAATGCGTCCTTTTTCCTTAGCTTTTCCATCGGTTTCGTGAGTAAATATTAGTATTTTTTCGTTATTTTTCTGCTTTTGTAAATTTGTCAACTTTTGGATGCTTATGGAGGAAAAATGCGCAAAACGAGGCCAAAATGGGCCAAATTGCGCAGAACAAGGGTCACGGCCATGACACCGTTCTTTATGGCCGTGACACCTCCAAGATCTTGGTTTTTGAACCAGCAACCTCATAACCGTGACTATCTTTCTTACGGTCGTGACACTGAAAAAGAGGTGCAGACAGAATGGACCTCATGGCCATGACATCCACTTGTCACGCCCGTGAAGGATGAAGAACCTTCCTAACAATATCATGCCTCACGGCCGTAACACCCATTGTCACGGCCGTGACATGTAGAGAACGCCTCCCACCAGAAGGCACCTTACGGCTGTGAGCCCCACTTGTCACGCCCGTGAGGGATGTGAACCCAGCGAAGTTCTTCGAATTTCTCCAGGGGCCACGACCGTGACAACTTGTGTCACGACCGTGACGAGCCTGTTCTGCCGATCATTTTCGGGCGAAACGATTGTGTTTTGGCCAACTTTCTTCCAAGTATATAATGTAAATTTCTTATTTCGATAGTACACTTTCTTTGCTAAGTTTTATATTTTATACTTTTGAGTTTTAGCTCTCTCTTAATCATAGATTAGGTTGTTAATTACTCTTTCAATCAAAGTTAATGCAATTTGCTGCTGATTTCTGAAGTTCTTCATCGCAATTTGAATTATTTCCATTGCTCTTCCTCTCCATACCCTAATAGTGAGTACTCATGCATCCTTTCTCAGATTTTCATCTTTTACTTATTGTTATTGCTTTGGTTATTATCCTTAATTGCTTTGATTATTGGTTTATGCTAGTTTTCGATTGTTATCTTTGAATCATGTTTGCATTAGTACTTTCAAACCTTGAGTCTTCCTTTGTTATTAATATGAACTAAATACTCTAGGATTGGAGGGTGATTAGGACTCCTAATGAGGGATTAAGTATGGATTAGTGGGATTAGGGTGATTAATGAGGTAATTAGTGTTCCACAATAGTTTTCCACTCGATAATTGGAGGATTTCGGGTGTCGGGAGGTTATGAATCCTTCTAAGCATCGAATTGGAACTCTAGGGCGGTGTGATTGATTCTGAATCCTAACTCTGGCGAGAGGAATTTGGAATTGCGTTCATATATTGTCTATACAGGAGTGATGATGGGCCTTGGGAAGTATGCATGAATTTACCACTCTGGTGAAGGAAATTGATGTTAACTATTTGTGCAATCCTTACATCTAATTATCGAGTATCAATCACTTCTAAAACCACGAAATTTGTGTTTAATCTTTCGTTAAGTTAGCCTGGTATTACCCCCGAGCCCTTATTTCCCTTCATTGATTGAAACGTTATAAAAAATCTCTTCCAAAAACCGTGTCCTTAGAACCTTCTTGAGACCAAAAGATCGAACTTGAATATTTGGTGTTGTTGCCAGGGATTTGTTCCCCCTAGCATTCTTGTTAAGTCTTTGTTAGTTTCGAGTCGATTCGTCCTTGTTCTAGGGTGTAGACCCTAGGGCAGTTTGATTTTGGTTGTTGTTTGAGTGCATACGAGATTAGCCGGTTTTGCCGATTGATCCCGAGATCGAATGGACAGCTCGACATAATTAATCTCGCGAACGCCTGTAGAAGACGCCAGCGACAAACCATGGAAGAACTACCACCGCCTTGCACCTTGCTATTGTACGCTTCACCAACTGCTGCTGCGGCGGCTATACTATTGTCCTACCTACTGTAACGCCCCGGCCCCTCCCAGGCCGCGGACATTACCCATAACTGCTTCAAGGATCGTTGACTAGCCCCACAAATCACCACGAGTCTTTCCAGCGTGCTTCATCCTCGCTCACACGCTGCTTGGGAAAACTTCCCAGGAGGTCACCCATCCTAGTACTACTTTCAGCCAAGCACGCTTAACTGAGGAGTTCCCAACGGATGAGCTACCATAAAAGAAGGTGTACCTTGGTGATATGAGTAGTCATTTCAAACCCTTTAAGCCACACTTTATCCATATATCCGGGGTGTTACACCTACTCTGGCCAACAATGTCACCTTTGACTTCAAGCCATCCTACCTCAACCACATCGAGCAAGCTCAATTCCACGGGATGAAGACTGAGAAGCCACTAGAACACATCTGCAATTTTCTGGAGCGATGTAGCATGATCAAAATATACAACATCACCGACGAGAATCTCCAGATGCGTTTCTTCCCGTTCTCTTTGGCCGGGAAGGCCAAGGCATGGTTGGACAAATGTCCAAGGAATTCCCTCACCACCTAGGAGTCCCTCAACTTTGCATTCTTGAAGAGTTTCTTCCCGCCCTAGGATAGCGCCAAGCTTAGAACCCTACTGATGAACTTCACCTAGGAGCCTGGAGAGTCTCTCTATGATGCGTGAGAGGCTGGGAGCGCTACAAGAGCCTCCAGAGAGCATGCCCCCACCACAAGCAACTGCCACGCTTATTGACCGATACATTCTACAATAGAGTCAACCGGGCTACTTGGCAAATGATCAACAACACATCTAGTGGCCAGTTCCTCAACAACACTCCTGAGGAAGCGGATGTTGTACTAGCATAGATGGCCGAGCATGCATGCTACTAGGGTAGCGATTCGAGAGATGTATAAGAGCCATTAGGAGGGGAGAATATGAATTACATTCTCAAGGCCATTAATAGATTATCTCAAGATATGACAAAGTTCAAGACCGCCCAACAGTTAAAGTCAATCATGGAGGTGAAAACCTCATCCACACCATCTATCACAACAACTTTAGGGTGTGAAATCATTGGTGGCGCCCACGCGTCATTCATGTGCAAGTTCTCCATTGATTTCAAGTTTTGTGATTGATTTTCGGATTCCTTCTGCGTTTTTTCTCGTTCTTCAAACCCAAGTAAGTTACTATTTCTCAAGTTCTCTTTTGTTTGCTATCATTAGTGTTTGGATTAGTGTTTTAATTACTTTCATTAATCGTTTATGCTTGTTCTTGTTTATTATATTATATCCATGAATATGTCAAGTGTAAAGATTGAGTCTTTGGCTTTTATCAATATGTGTGGCTAAGTTCCCTTAGGGTTAAGGGGTGATTAGGGCCCCTAATGGGGGATTAGGTATTAATTAGTGGTATTAAGGTGATTATCGAGGTGATTAGTGTTGCACCCTTGATTTTTGCTCGATAGTTGAAGGATACCGGGTGTCGGGAGGTTATGGATCATTTCAAACATCGAATTGGAACTCTAGGGTGGTTTAATCGATTCCAAATCCTAACTCTGGCGAGAGGGAATTGGAATTGATTGCTTAGGATTGCATTCCAATACTACCAAGGTTTATCATGCATGGGAGTAATGATAGACTTTGGAAAGTATAACATCGATTCATCACTCTGAGGAGGGGGATCGATGCTAGCTCGTGCATAGGGAGCGAATATTGGTTTACCACTCTGGCAGGGGAAACCGATACTAGCTTGGTGTGCATTCAATCCTCTTGTAGACACCGAGTATTTTGTATATAAATATATAACATAAACTATATGGTACGAAACAGAAATAAAGAAGAAGAAGCTGGGTAATAAAGCGTAGTTACATACACTCTACATATACAAATTCGCATAAGAAAACATGCATGATCACATGTGAAATATTTGATGGTTGCATGCACAATTTTTACTTGAAAAGCAAGCCATGTAGGCCATGTAGGAGCTACATGCAAAGAGGTCTTAAGTTTAAAACCTCACAAAGGCACACATTTTAGCTCAAATAAGTCTTCACTGTCCAAGGTGTGAATGACAGGGTCGCAAGCACACGGTGTACGTAGTAGCATGTCAAGGTCAATCCCATAGGACTCAATTAGCAGCACAGAAACTAATATCTATCACGATTGCTAAGCTAATCAGGTTTTGGCTTTTGTAAAGATCTAACAATTAATTAAAATTCATAAAGCAAGGAAAAATTCAATCACAGATTCTATCAAAAGAGAAAGACTTCTAGGGAGATGCTAACCTAACAACGATTTCGATTACTAAAACCTAGCCTGCACAATCATACATTCAAGAATGAATCAAGAATCGACAACCTCTGAATTCTATCGCCCTTTCGATGCTAAATAGAATTATTCTAAACAACCTAATCAACAACTTTCGTGTGCCTTTTAGGTTAAACAGAATTGAAGGTCTCTAAAAGTCAGGTTGTCTAATTGATTCCCTAGTTTACTACTACTTTCTCAGCTTTCGCAAACCTAGGTAGACAGGTTGGTAGTCAGATTACCCTAATTCACCTTTCAGTACGTCTTAGGTTAATCTCAAACTTACAAATATCCAAGGCCTTAAGAATACTCATAAACATGGAAAACACAACCTTCTATTGATTCTAATAAAAAATTCATGCACAAACTAATAACAATCAATCAAAACTACATTGTTTCGAGTTGCAAAATCCTAGAATTCAAGAAATCTACTCACTCATATTGAAGAAAAGCATAAAACAAGTTCCAAACATCACAATCGAATCTCAAAACTAAGAAGGAAATAAAAAAGAAAGAATAGAATTGTGAAGAATACAACCCGTCGAGTCTTTCGATCCCGGGGTGGAACCTTCTTTGCGAACGTCGCTCCTTTCCTTTGCGAATCTTGATCTTGGTTTCTCTTGAGTCGATTCGGTCTTGAATCTTGATGGTGGGGAAGAGGAGTAGAATGGAAGTATTAGGGCTCTCTTTTCTCTCCTTGACGGCCAAAGAACGAAGGAAAAATGATAGATAATGACTGAATATCGAAAAAATCGTCGCTTGCCTCCTTTTCTACTCACGAAAACAACCGACCTACATAGGCAGTCTGCCACGGTCCGTACATGTACGGGCCGTGGCCTCCATCACGGGCTGGCCGTGGTAGCCACTGGTCGGCCAGGTTTTGCTTCGTCAGGTCTTGCTCCGTTTCGTCCCAAATTCATGCCACGGTCTGTTTTTGACATTTGGAGGCCCGTGGTGTCTTGGAATCTGCCAAAAATGTTCCCAAAGCTGGTGTTTTGTTTCCAAATCTGTAAGTTTTCATCAAAAACAACAACATCGAGCATATTAGAGAAATAGGGGGTATAAATCAAGATTTACAATCAAAGTTATCTATAATTCACTATCAAAAACCCCTAAAAACATAGTCACAAAAGGCACTTATCAGTGAACAACCTATTTTCGATGCAAACTCTTTCACACTTTGTCGACCATGGATGCATGGACGAGAAAAAATTCATCCTCCCCTCTGTTGAAGGCTGGTCGAACTTTAAATGAGTCCACACTGGGTTCATTCACCCATGTGTTGCCGACCACCACAAACACCCCCTTCCCACCATGGAATTTGTGCAAGGTTGGCTGCGTGGATGGGCAGGGGCGGAGCTAGACCATTTTGCTAGGGTGGGCCATAATGTGACGATTCTTTTTATTTAAGAATGTTATTTAATATATAAAAAAATAAAAAGTAAAATATTAACTTCTCAATGAGACTTGAAAAAAAAAATTCCTCTCACTAATAATATTATGAGAGTAGTTTGTATAATTAACATCATTCATAGGGAAATATTTATTCATTACATTGCTTTGTAACAAAAAATGTGGGAAAATAGAAATTTTTAAAAATAATCAAAATTTAAAAGAGAAGATACAATAATGAATATTTATAAAAGAATAGAAAACATATATACAATATAAAAGTACGATTACTATACAAATAGAAATATTAGAAATAATTTGTTAACAAAATATAAAGGCCAAAAAAACCTAGAAACACAAAAATAGACACGTTGAGATTTGTTAAAAAAATATAAAGGCCAAAAAACCTAGAAACACAAAAATAGACACGTTGAGAGAAGAGAGGGGCATGGTTCGCTGTACAAACAAAATATTATGTGAACTCTAGGAATTGAACAAGCAACCAGCTTGGCAGAGTAACAATTAGGAGCACTTGAGAGCCTTTCGACCATTTAGCTATAACAATCTTATTGGAAACTGTTGCAGCGTATGGTAGATAATGAAAAGCATGGACTGGGCCATGGCCCTCCCCAGCCCCCCCTTATATCCGCCCCTGTGGATGGGGATGCATGAATGTATGTATCTTCAAGCCTCTCCTAAAGCCTATAAATCTACTCCTCTCAAAGACAAAGACACCAATTCATTCATCCTCTCTTCCTCCTACACTCTCATTCTCTTCTCTCCCTTCTCACACACTCACTCCTACTCTCACCTTTCTTACTTATATTCTCATTCTAGTCCATATCATCTCCATCTCCAATCTCTATCATCATAATCTCCATCCTAAACCTCTACTCTCAACCCCTATTCCATCTATCCTTATCCTTACATAAACTCCACCAAAAACACTACAAAAAGCCTCACCAAAACCCCACCAAAAACATCACAAAAAAGTCCCTTTCTACCACCCTTTTGTCCAACCCTTTTCCATCTACTTTTTGGTACTACTTTAGCCTCTTTAATAGAAGTGTTCAAAGCATTCAAAAGGAGCTACTACAAAGGCTAGGTAAAGCTTCTAAAAAAAGGCACAATGTAAGCTTTATGTGTTTCTTTTCCATGTAAATAAAGTGTTGTATATGTTATACTTTCTTTAATACATTTTGCATGATGAAAGAAGTAATCTTTAAAAGTTCTTATTTATTCCCCTTCCAAGCTTTATTAAAAACACACTTTATAACTTTTAGTAGAGTCTTCCCTTTTGTGAGAGGCAAACTCAACAGGTTCCTACCTTTCGAGTTCATGACCTTAACCCCGGATCCATTATTGGGTTTCGCAGGCAGAGTCTTTTTTGTTTTCTTTTTTGGTTTTGTCTTGGTTTTTCCCTTAAAAAGTCGGGTGGTGACACCTTTTCGAAATAAAATACATTAGGATAGCATAAACTGTGTCTAACATGGTTTTACAATGTACCGATGCAACTTTAAGGAGATGTTGTATATTTCTAAATAATATTTGCCTAAATTGCTTTCTTCCAAGTATAACATTTTGTGAAGAAATTGAATTAATCCTAGAGGAGTTGGAACAAGCGGATGTTCATTCCTAATGGTTTAGTTTAATGATTCATGAGATGCACAAAGCAAAGGGAAAGCAATTTTACAACTATTATTCCTGAAATGTACAATTAATCCTTAAAGGGTTTTTGAAAGTTAAACCCCAACACAAACCCCAAATTCCGTCCCGCAGGCGTTTAGAAGTCTGAACAACAAGAAAAAATGTCCACAAGATTTTTAGCGACTCCACTGGGGAGTTTTCTAAAATGGGTAAAACTTGATAAAAGTTTGGTGTGCTTTAAATTTTTTGGAAGGAAAATAAATTTTAACTTTACATTAGTAAGACATTATTTTTAGGCATAAATGCATTGCATATACCGGGCTACTCCTTCGCCATGTATTTTGGCTTGGGTTCACTAAAAGCGGCGATTTAGATTTTTCTTTTAACCCACAAAATAACCCATGGGATGCCGGACCGGCTATACTCTGAATAGTGCATTTACACCAATTGGAGCCTTAGTCACCACATCCACTCGTACATCACTCTATGAGGTCTCCACTTGAGCCTCCAAGAGCAACGCCCCACACATTTAAGTTGAATTTATACAATGAGAATGCACCAGGATGAGACATGAGTCAATAAGCCTTATCCAGCCCATAAACCCTTTTGTACATAGAGCCTTGGCTTAGGGTATCCTTTTCATGTTGTATGCTACGTGTTTCTTTCTTTTGTGGTAAAGAGTCGATCCTAGTTTAGAGGTACTGTTCTAGTCCATGTAAGAGTCATTGAGCTCAGAAGAGACACATTTACCAATTAAGCTAATTAACCTCAAATATTATGGTTAACCCAGTGGTTGGACTCATTCATGTATAAAGGTTAACTAGTGTTTATACCCGTGCGATGCATGGGTTATTTTTTCTTTTAATATTTTTTTTGGCTAGTTTGCTTTCTTTTTCTATTCATTGTTTGGTTGAATGAGTAACACCAATTGTGTAAAGAATTTTTATTATTTTATTTTGTCAAACACATCTTAAAAATATTCATTAAATATTTAGTGTGTTGTACTAAAACATTGTATAACATCTGACATCTAAAATTAAAATTCATTTGCAACACCGGTTAACTTGTCTTATTGTCCGGTTTTATTAAAAATCATTTGATTGAATGATTGTCACGAATTGTACAAAGGGGTTTTCATTATTTTATTTTTCCAAACACTTCTTGGAAATATTCAATAAATAAATAGTATTTTGTGTTAAACCATGGCATAATATCCTTCATGTAAAATAAAAAAAAATCATGTGTAAATGAGTGTTTTTCTTGTAACTAGTCTTTAACCCGTGCGATGCACGAGATATTTAAATAGTTTAATAAATACAATAAACATAAATATCTTAATACCCTCGATTCAAGTAAAAGAAAAGAGGTCATTTTGAATTGTATGAGTCTTGGGAAAGTGTCTTGCCTTGTCATTAAAACTATATTATATATATTAAGATGAAATTTGATGATATGATTGAATTCTATAACTATACCATTACATATAAATTGAATAAAGTTATACTTTTATACGTTATTTTTTATGTTTCATAAAATGCTTAAAATAAGTTTAATGGAAGGAGTTGATTCGATTAGAATATCATTTGGTGCTCATTGACACAACCTACGCATCCCAAGTTTCTTATAATTAATAATTAATACTTACTATTAAAAAAATAGTGTCAAAAATTATAAGAAAGAACAATTTGGTGAAGGGCACGATATATAGATTTAGGTGGAGGTAGATTCCTAATTAGATTTGGGGGGAGTTAGACTCCTAATTGGGTTAGGAGGTAGATTTTTAATTAGATAAGGTATACTCCTAATTGACTAAGCTTTTTGTATATTATTTTTTAAATCGATTTTTTTATTATTATATCATGGGCGGGAAATGTTTAGTGTAATTTTAATTTGATTTTTTTCTCTAATATATTACAATTATTATTCCATGGATGCACCTTTTTATGGGATGCATGGACTTACATTTCTAAGTGTGATTGTTGCTCTGTCATTAAAATTTTGTTGATGTTACATTACAATTACAGGACATTTAACACATACTGTGAAGGGTGGCTCCACCATAAAAAATATAAATAGACTGAGATTGAAAAGGATGAAGAAAATATCAACAATCATCACATACTCATTTACAAAGTATGATTTCGGATTTGGATTCCATATATCATATATAGTCATGAGATCTAATTTCATTCCAACACTTCACAGTTGAAAAGAAACATATATGCTTTCAAAATTTTAAAGTGCCTTTTGGGTTATACATGTATACTTCTGGCTATGTAAAATGATCTCAATCACTTTCACTGGCAGGGGGTTGCTGGTGACCATTTTCTTTGAGCCCCTGTATGCGGCTTTCGGACATGCATCACCTTCTCGACCACCACTTGAATCCCACCCACCTTCTAAGTTACATAAAAAAAGGAGCAGCAAATAATCAGCGAAATCCAAATTCAAAAAAGAAATCGTAGTGATTATACATGAATTATTAGGTGCACTGTGCAAATACAACTTAGCAAGTTCAGCCCATACCAAAGTTGCATTGCTTACATTCAAAAAAGGCAGCCTGTGCAACAAAATTTAAACATATTACTTTTATATATTAATAGATTTCTCAGGCAATGAGGAAGAGGCAACAGAACACATGCTAAAGCCAAAAAGGGATGGGTTGAATATCTTCACAGATATTTCGGAGATTATACACTTTTAATCTTTTTAAATTATCGAGAATGCTAAATTGTAATCTTCTGATATTTTTCCAATGTAAATCCAATGTATCATTCAAAATTTTATGAAATAAAATTGTAAGATGCAAATACATGCTAAAATATATTGCTGTGGTTTATATTGATAGTAATTTTCGAAAACTAACCTGTTATTTTTTGCAGGTTTGCCGAGAATTCAATGGTTGTTTCAAATGTTAATAGTTGATAGATTGGAAGAGAATGAAAGATGTTTCGATGTTTATATATTAGGTCGGGAGGTGGAGTCCTAATTAGATTTGGGTGAGATGTAGAGTCCTAATTATATTTGGGTGGGAGTTAGAGTCCTAATTGGGTTGGGAAGTAGATTTCTAATTAGATATGGTAAATTCTTAATCTGGTTAAATTTGTTAATTATTTTTTTAAATTGATTTTTTTTATTATTTCAGGGGCAGGAATTTTTTACTGTTCTTTAAATCGATTTTTTTCTTTAATTTGATCGGTCGATAACCCCCACAATCACTTTGGGTTGAGTATTTCAAATTTCGAATATATTACTTTTATATTATTATAGATTATTATTATTATTATTATTATTATTTCAAACTAATTATAATTACTAATAGTTGCATCGAAATAATTTAATTTAGCATTTATCTACTTTTTGATTGGTCGAAATCCCTACAATTAATCTCCTTTCTTCATTTAGTAGGACCCAAAAACTTTACGATTAATATTCTATTTTATTATTATTATTATTATTATTATTAGTATTATTAGTATTATTATTATATAGATTATTATTATTATTATTATTATTATTATTATATAGATCATTATTATTATTATTATTATTATTATAATTATTATTATATAGATCATTATTATTATTATTATTATTATAATAATAATAATAATTATTATTATTATTATAATTATTATAACATGTGCAATGCACGGAGTGAACTCAATTAGTTACATTTGAAATTTAATAAAAGTCATGGATGTGAAACTTACTGATGAATATTGAGGAAAACGTTTATGAATGTAAAACTTACTTATGAATATTATTATTATATAGTCATGAATGAAATTTAATAAAAGTCATGGATGTTGTTTGTAAAACACTACAACATGGTAACAAAAATAAGTCCGTTATGAACGGTCACTATTTAGCTTGAACGGTCGTTCTGGGGGGCGGGCGACCGTTCATTTGCGACCGTTCGCAACGGTCGCCTCTGAATGGTCGTTTGTGGAACCGGGCGACCGTTCATTTGAACGATCGCTAACTAACGACCGTTCATAAACGGTCACAGATGTGAACGACCGTTCAATGAACGGTCGTTCACTTCTGTGACCGTTTATAAACGGTCGTTATCAATTGTGACTGTTAGTTAACGGTCGTTACTTAGCGACCGTTCAGCTGAACGGTCGCCCATTTTTTTTTTTTTTAAAAAAAAATTTTTTGTCGAGGGTTTCTGGTAATACAATCTGTCCAGAATATATTTGAAGTATAAGTGCCAAACGGTCACAAAATGAACGGTCGCAAATAATAATATATATATAAAAATGAACGGTCGCAAACAGTAGCATATATATATATATAGTCAACGGTTGCAAGTCAACGGTCTCTAGTCAACGGTCGCAAAATATATTACATATCTGACAAGTTTTTAAAGTTGTACTATGAAGAAGGGGGGTCATTAATGAAGTTAGAGGGAGAGAATTGACCACTGGAAGGCGTCCCCTGCTGCTGCTGTTGATTTTGTTCTACTTGGGACAATCTTCCTTCAAGTTGGCTCAACAGTTGCTGGTATTGGGAGACTTGACTCCTCAAAGACTGTTGTTCAGCCACCAAGGAAGCATAAGCAGATGGGGTAGGGGCGGCGGATGAGGAAGAAGAACCCTGACCATTGTGGCGTGCATAGCGGTCCGGCCTTTCGTAGAACATGCACGTCGAGGATCCCAGGCCATAGACGGACTGATTCTTAACCGAGAACCCACCAGCGACATTGTAGAACACCGCATTGGCTTCCACAGTATTGGGCTCCAAGCCCGCTGCAGATACTTGCTCAAGATATTCATTCTGCAAATTATCAATATTAATGATAATTAGTAACCACAACTAAACGTAAAGCAAAGTGGTCATGTTGTTTGTTGTCAAAACACATTATCAATAGATGCCACAGTTAAGGTAATATAGGGAGAGTTACATAGAAATTTCGGCAGAGTTTCCTTTGTAATATGGACTATACCAAATTCATAATACAAAACATTAACCTGCAAATTACAATATAAACTTGACTTATAGAATTAGGGGTCACATGCCCACTTTACCACAACGAACATTTGAACATATACAATCCTATCGAGCCACACGCTCGTTTCTAAACATAAGTTGCACATTCCAACTTCCAACAACAATTCCAACACATACAATCAAGTAACAATATACGGCCACACGCCGATTAATCCTATCGAGCCACACGCTCGTTTCTAAACATAAGTTGCACATTCCAACTTCCAATAACAATTCTAACACATACAATCAAGTAACAATATACGGCCACACGCCGATTAATCCTATCGAGCCACACGCACGTTTCTAAACATAAGTTGCACATTCCAACTTCCAACAACAATTCCAACACATACAATCAAGTTTCGATATACGGCCACACGCCGATTAATCCTATCGAGCCACACGCTCGTTTCTAAACATGAGTTGCACATTCCCACTTCCAACAACAATTCCAACAAATAAATTATTAAACTAATTTTAGAAGAAAATGACTTACATAAACTTTGGCCGCCTTCGGGTCAGTCCATTGCTTGTTGTCGTGGTCGTCTTGTTTACAATGATAGTGCTCTATGACGTCCGCGGGGGATGGATGGATCCCGTCACTAGCCTAGGAATATATTTAGAAACATTACATATATTACCTGATAATTTGTATTGATGAAAAACGTCAAAGTTAAAGATGATGGGAGGCTTACCAGTTTTAAGTATTTACCGTGGACATCGCCCACCGTAGTGCTTATTCGTCCGGGCTTTGTTCCGATTCGCCGTGTATGCCTCGACCCGACGCTTATAGGCCTCTTCCTCTCGTTTAGCCCACATCCTCGCCCGGATTTCATCTGACAAATGGGGGATTGGTTTGTTCCTTGGGGTATGTTTCTCCCGGTAGACCAAGCCCTTAAGGAGGTCGCTGAATTTGCTATGCCACATGTTGAAGACTTCCTGAGCCAGGTCCATTTCATATTCGAAACGTTGTTATACAATAACAATTAAAACAATTAAACACATATTTATTGTCCCATATATAATAACGAAATCCAAATAAAATAATTAGGTTCCGAAGGATTGTATTCTTACATCGAAATACGACCAATAAACCATTTTCTCAAGATCTTTCATATCACCAGCACTAAGAGCCTCCCCTTGGTAATGAGATTTTAGACTATCCGACACGACCTTAGTAACCTCAGGCATTGAGATCCTACAAGAAACGAGCAATAAGTGAGAGAGGCGCAATATTTATTAATTATTATGTATTGACTAAAATTAAAGTTGACATACCAGTCTTCCCCCCTAATGAGGGGGATTTTCGGGTCGGATGGGTCGATAGGATTACCGGGTTGGATCTTCCATAGAGGGGATGGTGGGGACATTGCGTTTTCTTAAGCTGCACTATAATAACCAATAATTGACCGCACAAATAATGAATTTAAAATTATTTTACATTTGATGCATGCAGTGAGTAATCGAATAACCATGAAAACAAATTAAATTATAACACTCCAATTTAATGATTGAATATGAAAGGTCCTTCTTAGAGTTGTCATCATTTTTTGTCTTTCCTTTGATGTCCATGATGGTTTTCAACACTTGCTCAAACACATTTTTCTCAACATGCATGACATCTAAGTTGTGTCTAATTAGCAGGTCTTTCCAATACGGTAGCTCCCAAAATATGCTCTTTTTATGCCAATTGTGACATTGAAGATAGCCGTCAACATTGCCTTGTTGTTGAGTAGATGTTGGCAATCTTGACACTTGTTCCCAAACTTGGCTCCCATTAAGCGAGGGTGGAGGTGAATGTTCTTCCGATTTTTGAAAACGCACTCTTGTTAGTACGATAAGGATGGTCCATTGGGAGAAACTGCGATGACAATCAAACCATGACTGCTTTCCTCCATGTTTCAAACATCGTGATTTTGTTTTGTCCATGCAATATGGACAAGCTAGCTTACCTGCGGTGGTCCACCCAAAAAGCATACCGTACGCTGGAAAATCGCTTATTGTCCACAACACGGACGCTTTCATTCTGAACGTTTCCTTCAAAGACACATCATACGTGTCTACACCCTCCACCCACAATCGCTTCAACTCGTCTATTAACTGCATGTATACGTCCAAGTTTCCTTTTGGACTTTTCGGACCAGGAATCAAGAGCGTGAGGAACATGTAAGGCTTCTTCATGCAAAGCCACGGAGGCAAATTGTAGGGGGTAGCTATAACAGGCCATGTAGAATAAGTTTGCCCGAAACTACCGAAAGGGGCGAAACCATCCGTGCATATACCCAACCGCACATTGCGTGGTTCCGATGCGAACTCTTTGTGAGTGGCATCAAAATGTTTCCAAGCTTCACCATCACACGGATGAACCATGTCACCGTCCCCTCGAACATTTGTTGAGTGCCACCTCATTTGCTCACGATGTCTTAGTCAAGTATAATCTTTGCAACCGCGGACCGATTGGAAAGTATATGAGCTCCTTGTGGGCGATCTTTTTACCCTTGTCCGTTGTCCGCACATATCGATCAGCACCGCAAAAGTTGCAACTATCAAGCATGGAGTTCTCCTTCCAAAACAACATACACCCCTTTGGACACGCGTCGATCCTCTCATGCGGAAGTTCTAAAGCTTTAAGTAACTTCTTCGACGAGTGGTACGTGTCCGTCATTTCATTAACAGGGGGGCAAATTTCTTTCATGAGGGCTAGCAGACTGTCTACGGCTTTGTTAGGGAGATTATACTCACATTTTATGTTAACAAGCCGAGACACTGCTGACAACTGTGACAGTTCGCAACCCTCATACAAAGGTCGTTTGGACGCTTCTAACATTTCAAGAAATTTTTGCCCTCCATCTGTCGGCTCATTCTCTATTGTTTCGAACACGTTAGACGATAAATCTCTGATGGCATCCGTGAGCATTTCTTGCATTGGGTCTAACACATCAGTCCTCGACGACCCT
Source organism: Portulaca oleracea (assembly GCA_029582165.1). Lineage (NCBI taxonomy): Eukaryota > Viridiplantae > Streptophyta > Magnoliopsida > Caryophyllales > Portulacaceae > Portulaca > Portulaca oleracea. Next base: position 33,218,096 of record CM055870.1, on the reverse strand, counting down.
TCAGTTTGGTTCGACGTTTGGTTGAGGATCGTGGCAACGGGAGGCACGTACACCTCACCATGACTCGTCCACACAAAATAACGTGGTACGAACCCATTTTTGTACAAGTGCACCTTAACATTGTCCTCACGTTGGTGTTTCATGTTTTTACACTTTGAACATGGACACCTAAGTACTTTATCCGATTGGAAGCTAATGGTTTGTTTAGCAACCGGCAAAAATTATTCTTTCACCCCTCTAACAAACTCTTTGCTAAGATACCCCTCCTCATCGATTCTCTCATACATCCATTTCCTAGTATTTTCCATTTTGTTCAAATCTGCAAAGTTGACCGAATTAGATTTCAAAGTTGTCAATTTGTGCATGTCAACACACTAATTTGCTAGGTGAGCTCACTTACTTATAACAACCAAAAGCATCCAAACTCAACACTTTTCTATGACATCTACAACTAAGCTATATATGCCAATAGTCAAGAGGATAATGTTATTACCCGATGAGAGTGTCATTGTTCCTGATAATTTATGGCTGAAAAAAACTTTCATGAGTCTTACCGACTCTCCTTTTATTTGTCCGTTCCCAAAAGTAGCGATCTCAAAGTGAATGCGCGAGGTCTATAATGCTATGGAGTTAGAAGCATCTCGCATTCAATACAATGCAATGTTTCCATCAGGTAACTGGTGGGCAACAAGACAAGGCGGGAATGAGAGAAGTTTAGTAAAGGTCTAATAGAAATTGTGTTTCCATTAGACCTTTACTATCGCCTTCTATCATTCCCGCCTTGTCTTGTTACCCACCTGTTTGCACAATGGAAACACAACATTGTACCGAATCTGAGACGCTTCTAACTCCTACAGCACTATAGACCTCGCGCAATATCACTGCCGAGATTGCGCTACTTTAAGGAAACCAGACAAATAAATTGGAGACTCGGTACGATGCATGAAAGTATTTTTCAGCCATAAATTATCAGGAACAACCACACTCTCATGGACACTAACAGAACCCACACTCGACCACTTTTAATGACATCTACAACTAACATACTAGAACTATAAATTACCCTACTTTCTAATAACTACCAAAAGCATCCAAACTCAACACTTTTCTATGACATCTACAACTAAGCTATATATGTCAATAATCAAGAGGATAATGTTATTACCCGATGAGAATGTGATTGTTCCTGATAATTTATGGCTGAAAAAAAACTTTCATGAGTCGTACCGACTCTCCTTTTATTTGTCTGGTTCCCAAAAAATAGCGCAATCTCAGCAGTGAAATTACTACTGAGATTGCGCTACTTTTTGGGAACCAGACAAATAAATTGGAGACTCGGTATGACTCATGAAAGTTATTAGAGGTAGGTACCAATTTATTCCAGTCGGTGTCACTTATTAGAGGTAGCTTCTTGTTCTCAATCCCAGGTAGGTACCAATTTATCCCAGCAAACTTAGGAAACTTCTCCATATCTTGTATAAACCTCTGCTTAATGTCAATGAAAAGTTCCTTCTGATTGCATGTGTCTAAGTCCCTTTCAGGGATGTAAAATCTTTTATTGTGGAATCTAACAATGGATGACTTCATTGAATCACCCTACACATCAAATTAAGAAACTAAAAATGAATAAACAGCAATTGATTACCAACAAGTTTTCCCTATAAAAATCAAATCTTTCGACACATGAAATACCAAGCACTGAACAAAGGTTTTTTGTCTAATTTAAATTCAAACTTCAATCACATTTCAAACTTGCATTAACAATAAACGTTTACATGAACAACGACAAATACCTAGCAAACCCTAAACAAATTTCGAACACTAAACCAAATTGAAACCCTAACTTCATTGTAATTTCACACAATTTCACCTACCATTGTTTTGCTCTGTTTCGACAATCAACGCAACACCAGGTGATTAGCAGCAGCTTTCCGACATCCAAGCCACCGCCGTCGAACTCTGATCACCGCCCCAGCCTCCTCCTTCTCTTGATGAAGATTTTTAGAAACTTTCGATTGAATAGTGTTTGGTTCAGTGGTAGTTGGCATGCATTGAAGAAGGTAATGGAGAGGCCTTCGTTTCTTTTGAGCGCGCAAAAAAAAGGGCAACAAGGTCTTTTCACAACCATCCCCAAGGGCTTTTTAGTCTTTTCATGGATTCCGGCTATAATTGGCCGGAAAGGCACCTGGGAGTCATTTGTTTGAGGACTTGGTCCCCTTTGAGTGCATTAAAAAAATATGGTCCACCAGGAGTCAGTTTTTAAGAATGTATGACATCTCCTAGCAAATTTTTGGTAAATTTATAGAGGATTAATTGAAACTGAAATACATTTTTCAATGAATAATATACTATAATTGAAATTAATCGGATCTTCTATAAATTGCATCCGAGTAATTCCGTCCAAGGCTAAAGTTTGAATTAATAACATAGCTTATCCCTCATAATACATATCTCATATTTATTGTATCTCATATTTATATTAATGGAATAACGAAAAATAATATTATCTATTTATTTACTTTATTCAGTGTCCAATTATATATATTACTTTTATTTTAAATTCTTATATCTTTTGAATCATTTAAAAAATTTACGTAAATTTTAATTGATTTGTTGAAGTTTAAAATCGATGAAAATTGGCTTCAAAAAAAATTGATGAAAACTAAATATTAATTAAACACAATTAATGTATGGGATTTGTAGTTCCATGCAGCAATTAGATTTAGATCAAGATTTTGAAATATTTTGTTGGTATGACAATAATATCATATTTGAAAGAAATTTTTAAATCAAAATTAAAAGACAAATTTATGGATAATAATAATAATAATAATAACAATAATAATAATAATAATAATAATAATAATAATAATCATCTTTAATGACTCCTCTCGAATGCAATATTCTTTGATGTCCTTGACCCATAATGATGATTCTTATTTTTTGAAGAGTAATGTACAATTTTGTTCAATTGACAGTTTCCTTTAGGGGCCGTTTGACACGCTAGGTGCCGTTTGACACGCAATGGGAATGGGAATGAGAATTCATAATGACGCTGGGAATGAGAATTTATAATGGAAATGGGAATTAACATGTCTTTATGAATTACCAACCTTCTTGTTTGTTTTGTGGTAATTCAAATTGGGAATAGGATTGGGAATAAACACACATTGACTAAAATACCCTTTTATTGATTTATGAATGTTCTAATAAATTGAAATGGATGAAAGGCCATAAGTGACAAACATTTACTTCTAGAAAATCAATTATCATATGAAAAAAATTTAAAAAAAATTAAGTTCATAAAGATTTTAATAAAAATTAATTAAACATCAAATATGAATTAAAAAATAAAAACAAGTATATAAACGTTCAAAGTATGAATGATTCAATAAATCAACATGATAGACCAATTGTTGATGGTTGCCAAAAGATTCAATAACTCAACTGGGTTTACTAATATATTAATTATAATAAATATTTAATTAATAGAAGAACAATGTGTAAACCCTACTGCATTAGTAATATCTCAACCGAAGGATACGTAATAACAATAATATTTAATTAATATAAGCAAAAGTAATACCATGTTTAGGTGACGGTAGCAGGCAAGATTGACAATAAACGCGAGTTTTTATTTAAAATAAGCAAAAGAAATGAATAAATGTGAGGTTTTTTTTTTTAAATAGGGGTAGTTTTGGTATTTAATAGTAACTAACGAATTCCCAATGTCTATTACCACACCCCCCCCATGGTAATAGATTGTTGGGAATAGACCCCTTCTATTCCCATTCTCATTCCCTTCTTTTTTTTTTAAATTACCATCAAACAAACATGTAATTCTACTCCCCATCTCCCTTCCCATTCCCAACCCTCTATTCCCTCTTACCAAACAGCCCCTTAAAGAATTTCATCAACTTCCACAAGGTTGTTTCGCTCTTACACTATAGGACAGTGGCGGATACCCATAGAGGGTGACGGTGGTCATGGCCACCCTTAACCCACCCAAAAAATTTGTAAAATTTAATATAATTTTGGATTAAAAAAATCAACTATATATTTATCAAATTAGTGTAATAATATATTGGACACCCCTGATTTGAAAGGCTAGATCCGCCACTGCTATAGGAGACTGAGTAATGTGATTTGCATTAGTCTAGACACCAAGTCTGGTAAGGATTGAGTTAGTTATTTCAGTTGCTTAGCTGGCTTTGTATTCTTTAATTCTTGTTCTTGTTTTTCCCTTTTGTTTCCTGTCTCTGGCTGTGTATAAATACCCCCATCGTTGCTCTTGTAATACATGAAGAATTTCTCAATCATTCCTCTCCTTTCTCTCTTCATCGCTGTTCTATTTGTCTTAGGTCCAACTATAAGTTTAGATCTTTTCATGGTATCAGAGCCCTTGAGGGTACTGATCCTGCCTTTTTCTTCTCTTCTTCTGTTATCAAAACAATGTCAGAAGAACAATCCAAGAAAGTCAGAAATCTTCCAATAACGGATCCTTGTGATCCATTGTTCATTCATCCATCAGAGCAGCCTGGGATGTCCCTAGTGACAGAACTTTTCTCAGGTGAAGACTTTGACACATGGAAAAGATCGGCTACAATATCTCTGAATGCAAAGTTTAAGATTGGGTTCGTTGATGGCTCTCTTGAAGCTCCAGCAGAAAGTGATCCCATCTATCCATATTGGAAAAGAGGCAATGACATGGTGTTGTCATGGATCTTGAATTCCGTGCATAAGGATATTCGAGAAAGTGTACTTTATTCAACTAGTGCAGAGAGCCTTTGGAAGGAATTGATTGAGAGATTCGGTCAGTCAAACAAAGCTAAGTTGTATTCAGTCCAGCAAGAAATCTCCAAGCTATCTCAAGGTACTTTGGATATAGCAAGTTATTATACTAAAGCAAAAAAGCTGTGAGATGAAATGAGTTCTGCCACCAATTTTCCAAGATGCACTTGTGGCAAGTGCAAATGCTCACCACAAGGCATCAATCAACAAATTGACTCTCATTTTGAGGAGCAAAAACTCCTACAGTTTTTGATGGGTCTCAATAACAGCTACACTGGAATTCGAGGGAACATCCTAATGAGGTCACCCCTTCCTTCCTTGGGGAAAGTTTATGCGTTGCTGTCTCAGGAGGAAAAGCAAAGACAGGTCAGGGACAACACACAATTCTTGAGTGAGTCTGCTTCTCTGTATGCCAATAAGAATGATCAAAGAAGACAAGAGACCAAGAAATCTACATTATTCTGTGACTATTGCAAAAGGCCTGGGCATACTGTTAATAAATGTTACAAGATACATGGCTATCCCCCAAAGAACCAGAATAAGCAATATGGATCAAAGCATCAAGGTCAGAATGATCAACAAACAACAAAGAAAGCAGCAAACACAGGTTTGCAAGGGGCAGAACAGCATCAGGCTAACAATGGGGAAGCTTCAACCTCTGCATCAAATCCCAGCCTCAACAATGACCACTAGACATCTCCTGCAACAGCTTCTGAACAATCTTACATCTCAAGATATGAATCACATTGGAAACAGTAGCGACAGCATGTCTGGTAATGTCCCCTTACCCACTGTTAGCATGCTTTCAAATGCTATTAGTATGGTCTGTTACTTGCCCAATAATTCATGGATCATAGATTCTGGAGCTTCAGATCACATGTGTAATGACAAGAGATTCTTGAGTGCTTAAAAAACCTACCTAAACCCATTGAGGTAATTCTGCCTGATGGAAAAAGAATGACCATAACTGAGTGTGGGACTTTGCAAATCTCAGATAAAATAGTCTTACATGATGTGCTTCATGTACCTCACTTTAAATTTAATTTGATTTCAATCAAGAAACTATGTGATCAATTAAACTGTCTTGCAATCTTTACTAAAGAAGAATGTATCTTGCAGGACCTTTCTGCAAAAATGGTTCTTGGTAGACAAACCAATGGGATATATATCCTGGAAGACAGTCTTTATCAACAAATTCTCATAATACAGTCTCTAGGTTCTAGTATAGATGTCATTACATGTAATAAGGCCTCTACTTCAACTATGAATGTAAATGTTTGGCATAAAAGGCTTGGCCACATGTCTATTTCAAGAATGAAGTTGTTGCCTGTTTGTTTTGATCAATCTGTTGAACATGAAAACTGTGACATCTGCCCGAAGGCAAAACAAAAATGTCTGCCCTTTCAACTTAGCTCTATTTCATCTACTAAACCTTTTTCCTTGATACATATAGACATCTGGGGCCCATTTCACATCAAAACCCACTCAGGACACATATATTTTATTAGCATAGTAGATGACTTTACTAAGGCAATCTGGACTCACTTAATGACTACTAAAAGTGAAGCCTTTGAATTAATACAATCCTTTGTGTCCATGGCTAAAACTCAGTTTGGGAGGACTGTCAGAAAAATTAGATCTGACAATGCATTAGAAATAGGAAAGAGCAATGAGGCTATAAAATACTTTAACAGTTGTGGTATTGCACATGAGACCAGCTGCACATATAAACCCCAACAAAATGGAGTGGTAGAAAGAAAGCACAGACACTTGCTAGAAGTGGCAAGAGCCTTAATGTTTCAGTCAAGCCTTCCATTAAGATTCTTGGGGGAAAGTATACTAACAGCCACTTATCTCATTAACTGAATGACAACTCCCTTGCTGAAGAATAAATCACCTTACCAGCTCTTATTTGATAAAACACCCTCTTATGATCACCTCTTGTTTTTGGTTGTTTGTGTTATGCAAGCACCCTGAAGAACAATAGGCATAAGTTCCAAGAAAGAGCTGAGAAATGTGTCTTTATAGGCTATCCTCAAGGACAGAAGGCATACAGACTGTTTTCCCTTCAAACTAATAAAATTATTATCTCAAGGGATGTAGTTTTACATGAAGACTCTTTTCCTTTCCTAAATAAACTAGTTGAAAGAGACCAAAATCATGAAACTAGGCAGGTTATAGATACTGATATTAATATTTCTGCTCCTTCTCCTTCTGAGGTTGATAATTCTGCATCAGAACAAAACACTACTGAACTAATATCTAACCAGGCTGAACCAGTAAGAAGAACTAGTAGAATTTCAAGACCCCCAGCATATTTAGAAGAGTATGAGACCTGTTTTTCATGTGTCACAAATTTACATGTTACTCCAAAAAGGGTGGATTCTTGTTTTTCTTCTTCTTCTTTTGCAGGTTCAGTACATCAAGATTACACAGAACCTCAAAGCTATAAGGAAGCAATCAGACATGATGGTTGGAAAGAAGCGATGGAAAAGGAACTACAAGCCCTTTCCCAGACCAATACTTGGGACATTGTGCCTTTACCACAAGGGAGGAAGCCAATAGACAATAAATGGGTTTTCAAGGTGAAACAAAGGGCAGATGGCAGTGTTGAAAGGCTTAAAGCAAGGCTGGTGGTGAAAGGTTATACACAAAAGGCTGGAATAGATTATGATGAAACTTTTTCACCAGCTGTCAAGATGACCACAGTCAGGACCCTCATGGCAGTAGCTGTCAAAAGAAACTGGAAATTACAACAACTTGATGTCAACAATGCTTTTCTTCATGGAGATCTCCATGAAGAAATCTATATGAAGATACCACAAGGAGTTCATTCTGATGTTCCAAATGGGGTTTGCAGATTAAAGAAATCCTTATATGGATTGAAACAGGCCTCTAGACAATGGTATGCCAAGTTGACTGATGTTCTGTATAGAAGGGGATATGAGCATTCTGCAAATGATTATTCTCTCTTTTATAAGAAAACATCATCTACTTCAGTTTATTTGGCTATATATGTAGAGGATATAATGATAACAGGAGATGATGATGAAGAGATCAAATCTATGAAGGCTCATTTAGATCATGTTTTCAAGATCAAAGATTTGGGAGATGTGCATTACTTTCTTGGTCTTGAAGTACTAAAGACATCAGAAGGCTTAATTCTTACTCAAAAAAAGTTTGTTAGAGAGTTATTGACAGACTATAAAGTAGAGGATTTGAAGCCTGTTGTTTCTCCCATGGAGTTGAATACTAAGTTACTACCTGGTGTAGGAGCTCCATTGATCGATGTCACAAGCTATAGACAACTCATTGGAAAGTTGAATTTCCTTGTGAACACCAAGCCTGATATCTCCTTCACAGTGCAGCATCTCAGCCAATTCATGGAGAATCCAGCAGACCTTCATTGGAAAGCTGCCTTACATGTATTAAGGTATATTAAAAGCAAGCCAGATCTTGGAATATTGTTGCACAAAGATAGTGATCTTTCTCTCCCGGCCTACAGTGACTCTGATTGGGGGCTTGCAAGCACTCTAGAAGGTCTATTAGTGGTTTCTTGGTTTTTCTAGGAAAGACTTTGATTTCTTGGAAGAGCAAGAAACAACCGACTGTTTCTCTATCTTCTGCAGAGGCACAATATAGTAGTTTGAGGAGGTTGGTGGCTGAATTGGCTTGGTTGAGCAGGTTTCTTGGTGAACTTCAAGTGGAATCAATTACTCCCATTCCTGTTAAATGTGATAGCCAACCAGCAATATATATTGCTAAAAACCCAGTTTTTCATGAGAGAACGAAACACATTGAAATTGATTGTCATTTTGTTAGACAAAAACTGGGAGATGGTTTAATAGCTTTGGATCATGTCCCCTCAAAGATGCAGCTGGCAGATATTCTGACTAAAGCTCTCCCGGGTACACAACATCATCATATTCTGAACAAATTGGGGGTTGGAACACCCTCCAATTTGAGGGGGTGTTAAGGATTGAGTTAGTTATTTCAGTTGCTTAGCTGGCTTTGTATTCTTTAATTCTTGTTCTTGTTTTTCCCTTTTGTTTCCTGTCTCTGGCTGTGTATAAATAGCCCTCATCGTTGCTCTTGTAATACATGAAGAATTTCTCAATCATTCCTCTCCTTTCTCTCTTCATCGCTGTTCTATTTGTCTTAGGTCCAACTATAAGTTTGGATCTTTTCAAAGTCGAAATTAGAAAAAAAGGTAAGAGAAGGAATATAATCATACAACAACAAAAAATCGAGGGCTTAGCAGGGATTTGGCCTGCGGATACCGTAGAAGTTTGCCATATACTGTCAAATTTCATTTCTTTATTTGGTTGTGGTTGAATCTTTTAAGATTCTAATTTATTGAAAAAACAAAATACAGTACTTCACATTCAGATTGAATCTTGAAAATTTAGTTGAACTAGCTCACCCTTTTGCTATCCATTTTTCTCCATGAAAGTAACCAAAGTTATAATGTTCAACGAATTGAGAAGAAATATATGCTTTCCGATTCTATGTTACCACTTCATTAATGAGTGTGGTGAGTTTCATTTTCTTTATTTAAAAAAAAAATCTAACTAGTGTTTTTAGGCTTATTCATCATACCATTTATGTTTTTTTTTATGTGTTTTGTACACTATGAAGTTGAGTTAAATTTAGTTTTTCACTTTTAAATTAGTGATGACAAGTTTTTGTTTGTTAGGATTGTTCCTGAATTAATTTGGTTAGACTTTGGTTCATGTTTTCCTCTGTATTGCCATTATTGTGATTGTTTCCTCCTTATTGTGGGAGTAAAAATTGTCATTTTCATAAGATCATTGTGTTAAGATATCTTTACTTTTTATTTAGTGGTTCATATTGTATATTCAGAGGCTTAGTTGGAGATTGTTATGATCGACGAGTTCTATCTGCATGGAAGTTTTGCAATATCATGCCCTCAACCCCCATGAAAAAAGTGTATCTATCTCAACTTTGGCCCTACGATTGAAGCAATATCAACAAAAGTAATGTTTGGGCATGATACATATATTTATCATTGATTTGATGAAATTGGAATGTAATCACCGGGCAAAAAAGATCAAAAAAAGCGTATGCACCTTTTCATTCATGGGTTGATTGTCATTCGGTGTGCAATGCAGAGAAGATGAAAGACATGAGATTCTCTAGGGCTGCTCTACGACAGACCACACCAATTGTCGCTTCAGACAAAATTTATGGGATTTTCCACAACTGCTAGGCAACAATATAGATAGCCAAAATGGCATATTAATTATTGGTGTCACAATATTTTGGGGGAAGATGAAACAAAGTCTGGAATGCTGTTCTTGCACGGAGACACAATATTAGTGATAAAAATTTGAGTTTGTATGTAACCCCGCGAGATTTTTAGGCCGAATAATTAAATTAATCACATTTTAATGGGGCGTTATGCCGCATGCCTTTAGGGCATGCAAGGCCATCACAGTATCAATGTATATAAAACTAACTCTTCTTATTAATAAATAACCAACTAAATTGTTCGACAAATAAAACGGAAGATTTAAAATCTCTTACAAAACATAGGAATTATGTCTCGTAAAATAATATTCTATGTATTTTATAACACCATATTTAAAACTCTAGGCGAGCGTCCCATATAGCTAACCCCCAACGGTCAACCTGAAAACATAAAACAATTTTAAAAGTGAGAACAGAGTCCCAGCACAGTAAACCCAACCATGTAAAAACATATTTAGAAATTCATTTTAGTTCGAAATGAGGGAGAGGGAACGATAGTGTCTATGGATAGTCCAACAATAACGATACCAATAACGATAGATGCGCAATAATAAACGATAGGCGTGCAATTTAACGATAGGCGCGTAATAAAACGATAGGCACGCAGATAATAACCATAGGCGCGCAAACAATAACCAGGTGATCACCGACACAGTAACGATAACAGTAACGATATTGTGGACATCCAATAAACAATAATAATTTACTAAAACAAGATAATTTTATGAAAAGGGGTTGACATTTACTGTACCTTAGACTTGATAAGGTTAATGCTTGCTCCGAACTATCGAATATTATACGATTAAGAATAAGTTTCTTTTAATTACCCGACGTCTGCTTCCTTGAGTTTACTATAGGAAAGGATGATAATATAATGAAGTGGGGCATTCTGGAGTGTTAAGCAAATGATATAAATATTAGTGGGGTGAACTAGGTTAGGAAACATAATCTCTAGCATATAATGGTAATTTATGGAGGGCATAATTTATGCCGTAGGATGCAAATTAGGGACCTAATATCTTATTGATTGATATGAATCTAGAAGCTTCCTTGATTAAATTATTATTATTATTATTATTATTATTATTATTATTATTATTATTATTATTATTATACCACTAGCATATAAGGACACAATTATTATTAGACAATCAAGCAATAATAACAATTATTATTACTAGATTATTTTTATTGTACAAATACCATTATTTACGACACTAATTGTGTTATGACTATTATTATTTACATGGTTAATTTATTTACTAACATTATTAATACCACTATTTTGATAAGTATACCCTCAAAATTCCAGGATGTTATATTGTATGTCTATGATAGTCATTCAAGTCGTTGTGTTTGCATAATGTTTTTTCCCTTCACAAACGAAAGAAGAATTGATATTTACAAACACTTTATTCATCATGCCATTTACTATATTTTATGTTATCTTATCTGTTTATGATTTATTGTTATATCTTTAATATTTCCCTATAATGTTATTATTCAACGTTAATGTTGGTGAACTGTATGGATATTTATTTAATATCGTCGTAGCACGCAGGATTTTTTTTTTATAATTTTCATATTTTAATCAGTTGCATGTCTAATTTCATTAAAACATGTCAAGAAACCATATTTAACCAAAATTATTTGATCAAACAATCGAAGCAACCTCTAGCATAAATACCTACAAGGTAACGTTTGCCTACGTCGTACATTTCTAGAAGGACTAATCCCCGGAACCCCACTTACAGAGATGCTTTGTGCACTGGATTATATGTATGAACTTGATTGAACAATTATTTTTCTTTTGTTTGTGCTTTTAAATTTCATTGTGATGTATGATCATACTCATACCTAGCAATGCTCGGGTATTTACTAGTATATATAAGGAACAGATCCGGTAGGAAAAGAGTTTATGTTGGAAGATGAGAATAGTATATCTGAGCCCTTGATTTTAAATCTTAAGGTGTGTGGTCATGGATATTAGGGTGTGTGGTCACGGATTTCATGACCACACTCTCTAATATCCACAACCACACACTGTAAGATATAAAATCAACGGCCAAGATTCACTCTTCTTACCTTCTTACCTAAGCTCTCTTCCTACTGGATCCATTCCCATATATATATATATATATTGAATGACGAGGAAAACCTGCCCGCTTGCGCGAACGATAAACCCCGGCCACGTGCACCCACCCACAAACACACGTGATAGGCAAAGCCATATGTGTGTGTATATATATATATATATATATATATATGTATATATATATATATATATAAAAGCTCTTTCTCTCTCCTCAAGATTTTCTCCATATAAAATATATATATATAAAATATATATATATATATAGAAGCTCTTTCTCTCTCCTCAAGATTTTCTCCCTCCTGGTGATTTCCGGCAAAACAACAGTCCCTGCGTCCTGGGCTTCGGCCCTAGCCATGGCAAAGACCAGGAAAGCTAGCCATCAGCCAAAAGCCAAGACGCCGATCAAAGCCACACAGGGCTTTACTCCGGCAGAGTCTGACTCAGAGGTGAGCAATCGACAACAACATTCTGGGCAAGCCGCCATCAAATCTCCAGCAACTGATGAATTGATTGAGCATAAATCAGATCAAGCTCAAGGAATGAAGGTAATTGCTGATCCTCAACACCCTAATCAACAACGATCTACTACTTTTGCTTCCCTCCTCGATCCAGACGAGGGAAACAATCTACAGTACTATATCGAAGCTAATGTCATTGGAGGATCCCCAATTGCAACGATTGAGAAGGAGGCTGTCCAAGAAGAAATTGACTACTGGAAATCATCGATCCTGTGTCGAGTGATAGGTGCAAACCCTCATTTTCCAGTAATGGAAGGCTTCATTAAAAGAATATGGTCTCACTATGATCTGAGCAACATAGCAGCTGTGCGAAAAGAGGTGTTCTTAGTGAGATTCAACAAGGAAGCAGAGAAAAATGAGGTAATCAAAAGAGGCTTCTACTTCTTTGACAAAAAGCCATTTGTGGTAAAACCATGGAATCCAACACAAACGATTAACATGGATGATTTTAGCTCATTACCCATTTGGATCAGATTTCAACATCTTGATATCCAATACTGGAGCATACAAAATCTTAGCAGGCTAGCTAGTCTTATTGGTATACCAATTAAGACTGACAAAGCAACAAAAGAAAGAACAAATCTTTTCAGTGCACGAGTTCTGGTTGAGGTAAAACTGGACAGCAATTTCCCAACTGAGATCAAATACATAAATGAGCATGATGTGGTGGTAACACAGCCTGTAGAATACGACTAGAAACCAACTGCCTGTGGATATTGTCAACTGCTGGGTCACACAGCAGAGGACTGCAGAAAGAAGATCAAGGCAGATGAAACCAAACTAGCCAAGCGCAACACAACCAAACAGGAATGGAGAATCAAGATAAAAGACAGGTCTGTGGATGAAGATGGTTTCATTAAGACCTCCTCTCCTAGAGGTGGCACAACTAGAAACCCAAGCTCAAACAAAAATCAAAACAGTTCTGCACCCACAACAGCAAACCAGTTTCAGATATTAGCAGATCAAATGGACAATGATGCAGGAAACACACTTGAAAGTGCAAATGAAGCAGGGGATGAAGTAGAGGAGGGGAGTAAAAACTCCTCAAGCCCTGCCACAAATCCCCTATGAAGATCATGTCATGGAATGTGAGGGGTCTAAATGACCCAATAAAACAAGAAGATATCATGATCTTCTTGCGTAGCACAAAAGCTACTGTGACCTGTTTGATTGAAACAAAGGTGAAACCAGAAAAAGAGTCCATCCTCACCAAAGGTATGTTCAAGACTTGGTCTACTTGCAATAACTTCAATACTCATGATGGTGGTAGAATCTTTATAGCCTGGCGCACAAACAAGGTAGATGTTCAAGTGATTAGTGTTGATGCACAGTATATACACTGTAAAATCCTTGATTACAGCAGCAACATAGAAGCAAATTATACTTTTGTGTATGGTTTCAATCGCATGGAGGAACGCATATGTTTGTGGGATGATTTAAGGAGTATATCGAACAATATAGCAGGTCCATGGTGTGTGATGGGAGATTTCAATTCAATTCTACATGAGGGAGACAGGCTGAATGGGACTCCCGTACACAACTTTGAAACCAAGGATTTTCATAGCTGTATTGAACACTGCCAGCTCACTGAGTTGATTTGTCATGGAGCTACACATACTTGGTCAAATGGTCATGTTCAAACAAAAATTGATCGAATTTTTTACAATCAAGATTGGTTGCTTGCAAATGATTATATGAAGGGTCTTTATCTACCACAAAGTCTTTCAGATCACAAACCTCTCATTCTTGAGATTCTGGAAGGTCCTCAGCCACAGACCTGTTTCCGTTTTTGTGACATGTGGGTCACTGACCCGAGCTTCCACAGAATTGTTGGACAAGCCATGGATAAGCTCAGAGCCGGATCACCTATGCATGCAATTTACCATCTTCAGAAAGATCTCAAACCAGCCTTCAAGGAGCTTAATAGAAGCAAATATGTTGATATTCATACTCAATGTGAGAAGGCTAGAGAAAAGCTGCTAGCCATTCAAACCTCTCTTGAGACAGCCCCTACAGATCAGAGACTTATAATGGATGAGAGAAATATGAAAGAGTACTACAAAGTCATTTTAAACTCAGCTCGTCAACTCATCTCACAACAGAGCAAAATTGTTGCCAATGCACATGGCGATACCTGCTCTTCTTTCTTCTTTAGTAAAATGAAGAAAAAGAAACTCATTTCAACCGTCCATTCGTTGACTGATCTCAATGGGCAAAGCATTACTGGTTTCCAACAAGTGGGCAGTCACCTTGCTAGCTACTTTCAAAATCTTCTGGGCATCAATGCAAACAAATAAAATAGAGAAAGTAAAATTACTATCTGGGTTAGAGTTGGACTGTCAATACTATTAAGTAACAAGCACGACTTTTAGCACGTTACCTAACTTTCAGATCCTCTTTAACACCCTTCAGCTCCTCTGTTTTGTCCTTTAGCTCCTTCACTGATTGTTGGAATTGCTTATTACTACCACCCAACAAGTATGAGACAAAGTAAAAAGAATTTTTCAACAAAAAGTGGAAACATATATATCGAGCGACTGACCACAATTACCAACTAGGAACATAGTATCATTGCAACTGAAAGAAGGAAGTCTAAAAACAGAGTCCTGATGAAATAAAATAGAGAAAGCAACTCCAAGATTAAAAAAAAAATAGTATTGACAGTCCAACTCTAACCCAGATAGTAATGGTACAAAATTCAAGCATTCAGTTCCAAAATAAATTTCAGTATCCAAGCTACCAGAAAGCATCAATGCAAACAAAGAAGACATAACTAAGGCTTAACTGCAAATTATGGTAAAACAACTGAAAAGAGCTATCAAGCCTGAGTATCTGCACTTCGAATTCCAAAAAATGACACAACACCACCATCCAAAGGGGATCCCTCCTTAGCAAGCCCGGAGAGATCTAGATACTCTGTATGAAACTTTACCATGGCATGAGGTTGATTCTGAGAGACTTAATAAATATTAACACAAAACCAAGAGTGAGGGCTTTGCATAGCAAGGTAGTAAACACACCTGATAATCAAAATCTACCCACCGAGAAGTCATCCAACAACCAATCTGAGCACAATTTTAATTAGTCAAGCCCGAAAAGTACATGGCAAATCACAAGTTGATGCCGGATTACCAGATATATCAGTATAGGCCAGGCTAAGAGATACTACCAAGATCAAAACACCCAGGTTCTGCTTTTCCTAACCAGACTAATTCTCAAACATGATCAATTTTCTATCATATTTTCTACAATGTTGCTAAAGTCTACACCATGACAAGAAAGTTAATAATAATTCACTTAAACACTCAAAGGGACAGGGATTCAGCAAAGCAATGATCTAATAACATCCACTCACACACACACACAAAGCAAAAAGGAAAACAAAAAACACACAAACAAAGAACCTCATTACCCCATAGAAGAAAAATCTTGGGAATAAAAATAAAAACGACATGTTATTTCAACATCATGAAGATTTACCAAGGACCAACATTCACCAAGGAACGCACTCAGTCCTTCAATCCACAATTTTAAAAAAAAAATTAAAAAAAACTTCGGAGCTAATAACTGGCATTTATTTCAGGTAGTAAATTTTGAAGGTAACAAGCCTAAAGAAAAATGGGCAACCATAATACCTCGTAGCTTCCCCTCGAATCTTCTTGGAGAATTCATTGAAGACGCTAAATTGACGATTTGAAGAATACCCATTTGCTCCAATTAACCGTAGCCTTGTACCAGGCCGCTGCAAGTGAAAGCAAAGAGCTTTAAGACCCAGAAACAGCACATAAGGAAGAGAGAGAGAGAGAGAGAGAGAGAGAGAGAGAGAACCTGTTGAGAAGAGAGGAGGAAGTGACGAAAAAGGGGCTGTTTAGAGATTAAAAAATCACGAACAAGTTTTCTGCTGGCCATATCTCCGCTAAGACCACCTGCATTAAAGTCAGTGATGTCAAGAATGATATGGCCATAAAAAGCAATCGAATTTCGACAGCACCTTCAACAGCATCAAACAGAAAATAGAAATTCTGTATTAGCAAACAGAATGAAGTTGCAGAACACAGCCCAAACTCAACCAATTAGGGTTGAGCACTGAACCACACTTTGCAATGACATGGTACAGTTTGTACAGAAGCCTATATATCAAAGAAGTAATGAGTGATAGCTCCCAAACCTAAGTACCTAACATCTCAACTTATCAAGCCACGGAATCAAAATTTCATCAGGAAAATAACAACACGAAACCATATGAGTCCCAAGACCTTATTCACTCACATATCTGGACCTAATTAGAGTGTTAATTAAATTGCTATTGAATGAAAGAGTGAATAAAATAGTAATGAGTGATAGCTCCAAACCCTAAAATCTCAAGTCCTGGAATCAAATAAATTGGCATCCATAGAGCAGAGGTACAAATTTTAATATTCATTCTTCAGGCTAACTCCTTTCCACTCAAACTTGGTATAATCCTTGTACGTTAAATTCGACATAGCAACACCCAGAAACAAGGAACGAAATTAAAAACAAGTCTAAAAAAGAATTGAAGACTATACCCACCGGAAATTGGCGTCCGAATTAGCTGTAAAGGGAGGAGGCGGCAGTGGCAGAAGTTGTTTGCGTCGACAATGGGACGATGGTTGGGCAAAGAAGATACCCTGGAGAAAACAAAACGCAACCTTGGAAAGAAAGAAAGAAAGAAAGAAAGAAAGAATCGTCTACTTTCTAGAGAGAGAATCAAGAGAGAAAAGAGACAACGGAAAGAAAACTGGTGGGTGGGTAAATGAGCTCAAAAACCGGCCTTACTAGTTGCTTGCCCTCACTAGATATCTTCGCCAACCTGCCTTGGTTCTCTCTCAAACATATGTGAAAAAAGAGAATCTAACTACAGCAACTCAAACATGAGGAATAAACAGTGACAAAGGTGCCAATTCAAATTAAAGTTCAAGTTCTAGCTCAAATTGAAAATTCCGCCGACGATATCATAGTTGGAACAAGTGGCAACAAGAAATGAGTAAAAGGAGAGAAAATTAGGATACAAATTGATGAAAAATTGGAAGAATTTCGAATACACCTAGGTTCAATATACTACAATCATTAGCCTCGACAATTACGCAGGTGCATAGCTGAATAAGTAGCAAATTTTATCAATTTTATACTACCAGTATCATAAGGTCGACGATCACAAGAAAACCATCTGAATTAACATTTGCAATAAAGCTATTGAGTATTGTAATCTCCACACTATATCATCCTCACTCCACAGACAAGGACTGGTAAAGGGGAAAAGTTGACCGAAACGGACCATAAAGAGGATTTCTTGGCAGGCAAATCACATCTAAATTTCATATCCTTGGTTTGTGAACAAGGTCCTTCATGAATCATGAAAGGTGCACTAGGTTGATATACTGCATTATTTCACGAGCTCCCAGGGAAACAACAGAGCAAAATACATTTGGACTTCGAAACTGACATGAGTGCTGAAGCCAAGAAATCCTTAATAATTGTATGCAAACTGACTTCGAAACTGACAAAGACTTAATGCACCCACTTAATACTTGTTAATTACTTCGAAACTTACTTCGAAAATCATACAAAGAAATCCTCATCACCAACATATTTGGACTTCGAAACAACAGAGCAAAACATACAAAGAGTTAATGCAAACTGACTTCGAAACAGACAAAGACTTCGAAACTAACATGAGTGCATTAACAACCATGCCTGAAAATCACTTCCATGGCCAATAGATGGTTTGCTCACTTTCATGGAGAAGGCTAGACCATAGTTGTCAAAATCGAAAGACGGACAATCATGCACAAATGACTTGTATCAGATAATGAATGGATCATCTGCAAATAATTCTAGATGCAATTGAATGTTGAAGTAAAAGAAGAGAACAAACTGGTTTCCCAAATTACATTTCTGATGACTACATCTGAAACTAAACCGAAGCATAACATATTAATCATTACTAATAACTCAAATTAAGTGACTCCGTGAGTGAATGAGCGCGCCCTTAAAAGTAGGTCTCAAAGAGGGCGTGTAAGACTCTCCCTTGCACGACCACTATGGTAGTTGAAATGTCCTATCCTAGTGAGAAGCTAATTACCTAGGTTAGCGACAACTACGGAACAGGAAAATGGATCAAGATTAGATTCTCATACATATTAAAAGGTTGATGTCCTTAATTACACAAAACCAACCATTCGTACACTAGGCATAAGTGAGATTCAAGTTTTGCTCGAAACATATTAGTTTTTAAAAGGTAGTTGATTTCAATAGCTTGTCATTCCAGCTGAAGTTTTTTAGCACATTAAAATTGAGAGTAATTGACACAAGGCTACAAAGAAGAAGAGTTACCGTTGCAATAATGGCTGCCCAGTTACTCCAAAAGTGGCTGCAAATATCGCCACTATCGCTCGAGCAGGACGTCGGCAGCGCTTGTGCTGATGGTGGTGCGGGTGGAGGCAATGAGAGTCGATGATGGTGCTGGTGGACGCGGTGAGAGTCGACGATGGTGTGGGTTGGTGGCAATTGGAGGAAAGGAGAGAAGGGAAAGAGTTTAGGTTTAGGGTATGTGACTGATGGTAGTACTACTAGAGTCTGATTGCACATCTTTTTGTTTTCATTTAATTTTAATTTTTTTAGGTTGAGTGATGGTAAATAAAAAAACTAGTGTTTGCAGCAATTATAAGGTAGGACCGAATGTACATAGCATGGTACACTCGGTATACATATTGGTAGGGTTTATATATGTTTCACGTGAGATTTTATTATCTACCCATTCCTTATCACGCGGATATTATTCGATAGTATCCTTCATTAGTCAAATTTTCTCCTTCTTGAACCACCGTTGTTTGTCACTCATGTTCTTGCTTGGTCAATTTTACTCCTAGCTCAGTCACTTCTACAAATTAAGTATGGTAGAACAAACAATCAAACAAACCAATAATATCATATTTGATGCTGAGAATTTATTGATCGAGCAATTGCAGATGGAGGGTGAATAAAGCATGAATATAATTGAAGGAACTTCGGTGGATGGTGGAGAAGATACAGGCTTTCACCATGATGTTGATACCTTCAATAATGATGATACCTTTGATGAACTCAACAATGACGAGAACCATCAAGAAGACGTTCTTGAGTTAAGTAAACAGTAACCATTGATATTGCAATAAGTATTCATTGGAGTGCTTGAAAACTACATCAAAGATAGGAAAATATGCATTACATACTGGAAATTTTAACAAGTCTGAAATATTGTGTTTGAATACTGCGTTGATCTTTCCGAAGAATGCAGTCTGTTCGGGAAAAAAAATGCACTGCACAGTGGAAAAAGTATGCATAATGAGTTGGAGAATATGCATCAATTTGGGGAAATCTATAGTGAATAAATGAAAGTATGCATTGCATAATGGATTTTTTATCAACAAATATGAATTCTTGTGTTTGAATACTGCGTTGATGTTTCCGAAGTATGCACTCAATTTGGAGAAAAATGCACTACGTATGGGAAAAAGAAACCACTAATATCTAGATGATAATGCGTCAAAATTGGGAAAATCAGCATTGAATAAGGAAAAGTATGCAGTGCATAATGGAAATTTTATCAACAAGTATGCATTTTTGTATTTGAATACTACATTGATGTTTCCAATGTATGCACTCAATTTGAAGAAAGATTCATTACGTATGGGAAAAATTATAACCGAAAAATATTTCATTTATTTTGGTACTTATATCTAGATAATAATGCGTCAAAATTGAGAAAATCTATATTGAATAAAGGAAAGTATGCATTGCATAATGAAACTTTTATCAACAAATATGCATGCTTGTATTTGAATACTGCATTCATATTTAGATAATAATGCACCAAAATTGGGAAAATATGTAATAAATAATGGAAAGTATACATTGCATAATTCTTTTATTATGCTTGACAAAGTTGCTGATTAGTTTGTCAATTATTTGCATGTGTTACTAATGATAATCCGGCGTGCAGCCCCTCGTGCTCCAGAACCTGTTTTGCCAACATATATTGAGAATGATGACGAACAGCTCATTGGGAAAATAGTTAACAGTGAGGAAGACGCTTATGATCTATATAATAACTACGCTCTGAGAGTGGGTTTTAGCATTCGCAGGGGCACTGTTAGACCCAGAGCTGATAAATCCGGCATATCCATGAAAAAGTACTATTGCAACAAGGAGGGCACGAAGAACGTAAACAAAAATGTGGCGAAGGGGGTAGAGGGTGATAAGAGGGAATATAAGAAGAGTGTGACACGAACTGGGTGCAAGGCAATGATTCAATTCTCAATTGATCGTGATTATAGATGGACTATGGTTAGACATGACAAAATCCACAACCATCCATTTGTTGATGTCACCAAACGTCACCATTTGAAGTCTCGGCGAAAAGTTAGCAATGCTCGGCTGCAGTTATTGAAGCTTATGAAGTCTTGTAAAATTAAGGTAGCCGATGCAATTCGAATGCAAAAAAACGAAGTTGGTGGTTCTCAGGAACTTGGGTTCACAAATAGGGATGCTTATAATGCATTGTATAATGATAAAATGAAGAATTTAGATGGCTCGGATACCAACACTTTAATAGAGGGTTTGAAACATATGAAGGTGAAAGATAGCAATTTTGACTACCAGATTGAGCTTGGTGAAGGGGCATGTCTTACCAACATCTTTTGGAGGGATAGCACAATGAAGGAGGATTACGATTTGTTTGGAGATGTGATTATCTTTGACACCACATATAGAACAAACTGGTATGACATGATTTGCGCCCCAATCGTCGGGATGAACCACCATAATAAAAACATAATGATGTATGCAAGCTCACAAAGATCAGAGTATTGAACTAGCAAACACCATACAGTCACACACACACTCTACTGTTGCATTGAAAATAAGCTAATTGAATGCAATTAGTTGGAATAGATGACAACCCAATAAGGAAATAAGGATAGACTTGCTTACAACTGGTACAGACATATCACTTAAACTCCCTCATTACCATTCTTGCTTTCTGTAACGCCCCGACCCCTCACGGGCCGCGGACATTACCGATAATTGCTTGAAGGATCGCTGACTGGCCCCACAAATCACCACGAGCCTTTCCAGCGTGCTTCGTCCTTGCTCACACGCTGCCTGGGAAAACTTCCCAGGAGGTCACCCATCTTGAGACTACTCCCAGCCAAGCACGTTTAACTGAGAGGTTCCCAACGGATGAGCTACCATAAAAGAAGGTGCACCTTGGTGATATAAGTAGTCATTTTAATCCTTTTAAGCCACACTTTAACCACATATCCCGGGTATTACACTTTCTCTCTCTCTCATGGCCATCCAACCCCTGCTTCTGCCGCCTGCTGTCCGGCCCAGGCCAGCCGTCATTCGACCATTTTCTGACCACTTTTCCGGCCACCGTCACATCACCGTACCACCTCCATCATTCCTCCTTCAATCTTGTTCCTTTTTCAAGTGTAATGCCACCTTCCCTCTTCTCTCTTTTTAATGAAAAATCCTAGATAATTATGAGTTTTGTAGACCTTTTATGTGATTTCATAGGTTAAACAAGGGTTTTCTAAGTTCATCAAGTAAAAAGGGAAGGAATTCAAGTACCAAAGAGAGAAGTCTTGGGTAAGTTTGAGTTACTCTTGTGTTCTTGTGATTAAATAAGTATGGATGATGATGGATTATGTACATGCATGTGTTTTATTAGTTAAATTCACTGTGAAGAGATGGAAAATCGGTTAAGGTGAAAGGCATATGTATAAATTAGTATTAGATTAAGTAAGGTGAGGGTATTAAGTGGTATATGTTGATTTATGTATGAGATTCATGAAACGTGTGAAGTGTTGGCCTTGCATGTCTCTAAAATGAATTCAATTGATGATCTTCTGCATGTTTTTAATTCTGGAAATTTATATTGGTGATGGGAGGATAGGATTTTATAAGTGTTTAAGGTAAATCATGAGATTAGTTATACATACAAATAATTTTATGGGGTGTTATTGCAATCTGGTTCGGTTTTGATTTTTCCAGAAAACCTAAGATGTGATTTTGGGGTATTTTATGGGATGACTAGGTAGCATAAAGTGTTAACTAACACCCGGTTTTTTCGGTTTGTCGTTTCGATAAGTATATTAGGTTTTATGGCCAAAATCGTAAAGCCGCATGAATATGAGAAATTCTGGCGTTAGTTCAAAGATGGGTGTTTTTTGATTAGTTAGAGATTTCTATGATTTAGGGGCTGACATAAAAGTTTTAGAGGACATTATGAGCTTTCCAGAATGGTATGGTATGCATTCATAGGATGTCGGGAGGGAGAGTTATGAGCTTCTAATTGAAGGACAAAAATCTAAGTTTTTCCAGAAATTATGTTGTTGTGGCTGCATCTGTTTTAGGCTGAGAATCGACCTCTTCCCAAGCTTAAATCAAGTGGTGGTGAAAATGAAAGTTGGAGTATGAATCATGAGCTTTTTATAGACAGCTTACGGGCCCAAAACCGATTACCATAACTCGAGTTATGACCTTTCGAAAAAGCTTGGTTGACGTTTTTATTTTCTGGGCAGATTATGGAAATAAGAGTTTTGATCTTCTTAATCATGTCTTTGGTCTCGGTGATGTATATTTGATGGCCATATACATCAAGGTCAACTAGAGAAACATCAAATACTCACCTACATGGAAGAAGAGCTCACATCTCTCACATATCTCTCTACTTTGGAAGGAATCTACAAGGGTACTTAAGTAATTTGCTCCATAACTCAAGAACCATCAAGCTATCATCGAGGGAGTCTTAGAGTGGATTAATGTACATTCCAAGAGCTTTCCAAGGGTTCAAGAATCTTTAGATTTGGTTAATTATTGAGCAAGTTATCATCATTTGTAATCTAGCTTAGTTCATTTGTTTCTTTATGATGTAATCATGTGTATAGGATGATGTAAGCTAGATGGTTGTAATTTCTTTCATACCACACGCCTAAGGGGGCCTCTACTAGTATAAATAGACCCTTAGGGTGCCCTGTAAACATACCTTATTGAATTCAAATACAATCAAACACATGATGTGTTGTTCTCTCTAGCCTTGTGCTAGTTTCTCTTCGTTTCTCTTGAGGGAGGACGAAACTATCCCCTTCTTCTATGCAAGGTTGGCGTCCTTGGTGGTGATAGGAAGGAATTGAAGGTCTCTTGAAGGTGGTGTGGCTGTATCCTCCAAGAATCTTCAAAGCCATTATCATTCATTCATTCATCCATTCAAACGTTCATCTACATTCATCCAACTTTGAGTGTTCTTTCAAGTATCAAACAACATTCAATTGTACAAGGAGCATTCGTCCATCATTCAAACAGCAACCATTCATCAAAGTGACGTTCAAACATCCTCCATCATTCGTTCATCATTCGTTCATCATTCGTTCAACCATTCGTCCATCATTTCCATTCGTTGGGTAATCATCTTTCATAGTTCTTTCCATCCTTTCCATCCATTTCTATTCCATTTTTGGTTCTTTGGAACTTTGAGAAGGGAGATTCCTATCTTTGTTTTTAAAGATCCTTGGATTGTGTGTAATGTGATCATTCCTTGGTCTCATTATGCATCAAAATTGGTATCAGAGCTTAGGAGTTTGATTCTCTTAGTTCTTGAACCATCTTTCTACAAAACTTTCCATCACAAAAACGTTCCTACCATCTCTCCATCACACGCCATCCATTAGTTCTTCCAAGAACTCATCAAGAATTCATCAAGAACTCATAAAGAACCATTAGCTCCACAAAAAAACCCATAGCCCAAACACAAACCGAACCCAAACACAACCCCCTCTCATCCCCACGTGCTAACCCCAAACCCATGAGTTTTTTTGTGATCTTTTTTGTATTAAGATTCATATTCTATGGCCTGCAAAAGATCTAGCATGAGTTCTCAACGTGAATTACAACGCTTGGAGCAACAAATTGATGATCTCACCGAACAAATGGAAGAATTTGGGATTCTTCAAAAGGGATCAAGAAGCGCTTGTTCACGTGACTACATCAACAAGCTTGAAAGAATGAAGCAAGGGAGCAAGGATGTGGTTGAATATACAATAGAATTCAAGTGGCAACTAAGGAAGTATGCCCTTAAGGAGAATGATCAACGAGTTTTGGTATGTTACTTTCTTGGTTTTAATGATTACATTCGACGTGTTGTTGTAAATCAATCTTTCACAAACTTGGAAGAGTTAAGTTCTTTAGCTCTCGATGTTGAAAGACAAAGGAGATGTTGTCATTGCCAAAGTTTAGGTCACATTGATTTGGAGTGTCCTAACAAGAAAGATGTGTCTTTGGTTGAGTACCAAACGTATGATAATGAATTATTTGAGGAGAAAAATGTAGTAGAAGAGGAGTATGTAGAAGAGTGGCATGTGGCAAGGAGAGCCTTGAAAGAAGTATGTGTGCCGAATGAACATCAACAAAGAGAGTGCAAGATCTCTCATTGTACCAACAAAGGAGAAGTATGTTCATTGATCAAAGAAGGAGAAAGTTGTGCCTCCTATGGTTACATTGACGCCCCTACACAAAAGCCAAGCCATGACAAAGATATTCATGAGGATCCAAGAAGTTTATTGCTTGATAGGAATATCATGCATCAAGAGACATCTCTACTTCCATCTTATACCACACAGCCTAAGGAGGATGAAAGCAGCATTGTAACGATTATGAAGGAGGAATATCATGGGTTTGAAGAGCATAAGGGTCTTATTCTTGCAAACTTGGAGGAAAGCAAACCAACCAACTATCCAATTTTGAATTCTCCTATGAGACGTATCTTTCATATGATACCTCAAGATATCAACTTGGATCACATGGTTGAAGAGCCAACGATTCGAAGGAGCCAAGAAGCTAAAGCCGTCAAAGTAGGTTGTTTCATGCTAAATCATGAAGGAAAAGTGATGAAGCTTGACTTGGAAACAAAGAAGCTTCATGGAATCTCTACGTTCATGGAGAAAGTTCGAGGATCCAAGTTTTATAACGCCCATGGACTACTTGGGAGAAAGATGAAGAAGTTCATCAAAGGGATATATGACGATTTCAAAGCCTTTAAGAAGAAAGCTTGACATTCTTTGAGAAGAAGGCGAGTAAGAGAGTGATGCTCCAAGTTTGAGGACAAACTTTTTCAACAAGGGGAGTATGATGTATATTTGATGGCCATATACATCAAGGTCAACTAGAGAAACATCAAATACTCACCTACATGGAAGAAGAGCTCACATCTCTCACATATCTCTCTACTTTGGAAGGAATCTACAAGGGTACTTAAGTAATTTGCTCCATAACTCAAGAACCATCAAGCTATCATCGAGGGAGTCTTAGAGTGGATTAATCTACATTCCAAGAGCTTTCCAAGGGTTCAAGAATCTTTAGATTTGGTTAAGTATTGAGCAAGTTATCATCATTTGTAATCTAGCTTAGTTCATTTGTTTCTTTATGATGTAATCATGTGTATAGGATGATGTAAGCTAGATGGTTGTAATATTTTTCATACCACACGCCTAAGGGGGCCTCTACTAGTATAAATAAACCCCTTAGGGTGCCATGTAAACACACCTTATTGAATTCAAATACAATCAAACACATGATGCGTTGTTCTCTCTAGCCTTGTGCTAGTTTCTCTT
The DNA here is from genome assembly GCA_029582165.1 of Portulaca oleracea. Taxonomy (NCBI): domain Eukaryota; kingdom Viridiplantae; phylum Streptophyta; class Magnoliopsida; order Caryophyllales; family Portulacaceae; genus Portulaca; species Portulaca oleracea. The sequence continues at coordinate 33,191,751 of CM055870.1, read as the reverse complement.
CGTTTCTCTTGAGGGAGGACGAAACTATCCCCTTCTTCTATCCAAGGTTGGCGTCCTTGGTGGTGATAGGAAGGAATTGAAGGTCTCTTGAAGGTGGTGTGGCTGTATCCTCCAAGAATCTTCAAAGCCTTTATCATTGATTCATTCATCCATTCAAACGTTCATCTACATTCATCCAACTTTGAGTGTTCTTTCAAGTATCAAACAACATTCAATTGTACAAGGAGCATTCGTCCATCATTCAAACGCCAACCATTCATCAAAGTGACGTTCAAACATCCTCCATCATTCGTTCATCATTCGTTCATCATTCGTTCAACCATTCGTCCATCATTTCCATTCGTTGGGTAATCATCTTTCATAGTTCTTTCCATTCTTTTCATCCATTTCTATTCCATTTTTGGTTCTTTGGTACTTTGAGAAGGGAGATTCCTATCTTTGTTTTTAAAGATCCTTAGATTGTGTGTAATGTGATCATTCCTTGGTCTCATTATGCATCACTTGGGGTTAGCTATAAAGTTGTAAAGTGTGTTTCAAGCTTTCCAAAAAGTCCCCTTATGCGTTGATACGAGTCTATAGAGATAGTTATGACCCTTTCATGACGACTTAGAAGATTAAATTCATTAACAAGTCGCTTTTAATTAATTAAAGTTACCCATCCATTATCTCACCTAGGTAGGGTTCTAACTCTTATTCTCTTCTCCTTGCTAAGTCACTCCAAGAGATCGTTGCCTCTCTGCTGTTCAAGTCCCTGCTCGTTGTGTGATGATTTCTAGAATTTCAGGTACGTATATTGCCTGACCTTTTATGCGTAATTTTATGAACTAATCTTTTATGTTACATTCTAAATTTATATTATATTATTCATGTTTATATGCAGATCCTTATGAACTATGTTCAAAAGTTTACACAGGTTCTCATGGAGTTTTAAGCACCAATGTGGATTTATCGAGTTATTTTACAATTTACTCTAAAAGTCCATGCTATGCTTCATTTATGTAAGATAATCTTAAGTTAAATCATATTTCTCAATGTCAAGGACACCTATATGAGTTAATATGTTTATGAGTACTTTTCCTCAAAGGGACTGAGAGGTTGTCTTTAGGTTTTGTATAAAGCGGTTTAAGGATTTGATAGTGTCGTATTTTCAAGGTTAATGTTTTCAAGTTTTCTAAAGTTAATAAAGGCCCCGCCCATGTTTAATCGTGCCTTAGTGCACACCAGGGACCATGTTAATCGCGCCTTAGTGCACACCAGGATAGTCGTGCCTTGTGCACACTAGGGAAAACTATGTATATAGTGCCTAAATTGCACACCATGGAAATCTGGCCAGTATAGGATATTTATCCACCATCCGGATCTCCCGATGATCTCATACTGAGGCTTAGCCGATGATCACAAGTAGGGGACCTTCAAGATAATAATATGACAACTAAGTTTGATGTACTCTAAGTTTCTAAGAGAGTAAGCGAGAAAGAGAGAGAGAAAACGTAAAGTTTTGTAAGTGACTTTTTAAGGGGTTTTAAGTCTCATTTTATAGCAGTTTAAAGACATGTTTAGCGAAAGGTTCATGTGTGTGTTTATGTCAGCTCATGCGTGATTTAAGTTGCTTTCAAACAAGGTTATGGTTATGTATGTTACTTGTTCGGTCTCATTCCGAGCCGAATTTTTATCAGTTATAGGGTATATTTGCTTGTTTTAACCCCGTAATTATATATTAGATATGATAATTTAATGTTTTGTACGAAAATAATGAGTTAGAAGGAAATTGGGCTTAATTGAGGCTTTTTAGGGAATCTCGAGTGATTTTCCGAGCCGACCCGAGTCAACCTGGGCCAAGAACCGAGGTGAGACCAACCCGAGAAACCCTTGTGAAGTTTTGATACAAAACAAAGGAAAGGATACAGCCGGGCATCGCACCCGAGTCACAATGGGTCGCGCCCATGACAAGCCTCTGCCGCATCAAGACATCGCCAAGGGACAACAACAGGCCATACATCCGTCGCACCCGCGACGGTACTGTCGCGCCCGCCACAAAGACTTGTTGCGCCGGCGAATTATTGGATCACGCCCGCGACCGACATGAACTAGCGATGGATGGAACGGGCAGAGACGTGTCACACCCGCGACAGTCTCGTCGCACCCGCAACCTGACAATCTGCGGAAATGAAAACGCGCGTGCTACGGGATTAGTTCTAGGGTTTTGGGATGTTTTTCCTTTCTTCTATAAATACCCATGTAATTCAGCAACCTTAGGAATATCTTAGCTAGTTAGGAGTAAGATTAGAATAGATTTAGGTTTAATTGCTTTCTTTTATGTTGCTTTAATCCTTTAATTGTTCTTCAAGTCTTCTTCATTGTTCTTCAAGTTTTCTTTATTTCTCTTGCAATTTTGTATTCAATCTCTTTCAAGCTTTCTCCATTGAAGTAATTTTCAAAGCTCTCTCTCTCTCTCTCTCTCTCTCTCTCTCTCTCTCTCTCTCTTTCTCTCTTTGGTTGCCATTGTTGATTTGATTCAAGTTTCTAGTGCTTATCACAACCAATCCACTTTTAGTGAGGAGGAGGATCAAGGGTCACAAGTTCTACTTCCTAGTGAGGATTTGGGGATCCTTGGTAATCCAATTCACATTTTCTTGTTTGTTCGGCGGAAAATCCAAGTGAAGATTGAAGATTAGAAGTTTAGTTCATCGAAGGTATAATTACTTGTTCCTAATTTCCTTGTTCATTCTAGTTTTTCATTCATTACTTTTCATTGCTTTATTTGATGTCATGCTTTTATTGCTTTCTTGAATCCATGTCTAGATTAGTTTAATAGCTTTTTTTACATAATTTACTGCTTTCCGCACTGAGAAAACCCCAACACAAACCGATTCCCTTGTCAAGCCTAAACACTCATACCCGTGGATTCGACAACCCTTACCTCACAAAAACCACAAAAATACCGCAACCGAACAATGACGTCGTTGCTGGGGATGTCGTTATTTGGTAGATTAGGTCATTGGTTTGTGTGTAAATAGGTTATTGCTTTCGAGATTCTAGCAAGAAAAATATAGTCAAATTTTTTTTTTATTGAATATCGAAAAAAAGAAAAAAAAGAGATGGCATGTTTTAGCTTCCCTCAAAATGAACAAGAATTATTTTGTGATTATCGTGATAGATTAAATGATTATCTTGCTTATTGGGCTCCTCATGGTTATATTTTCTCTAATTGGGAAGTGTTAGTTGTTATTAATGAGGGTTTTAATTTTGACACCCGTTCTCTTTTGAATTACTTTGATTTCAATGTTGAAAATGAGTATCGGGCTTGCGAATTATTTGATTGGTTGTATACAGATACTTGTCAATTTGGGGAGACTTTTTATTCATCGGGTTCTTGTTTTGGTAACCCGTGTGCTCTTCATGCCCAATCTCACTATGAGAAATGATATGTGAAAATTTCTTCCCTTTCCCCTTATGATGATTTGCATATTCAATCTCCATTTATGGATCAACCGAGGGAAACGAGCTATGAAGATTCGTATGTGAGTACTCCTTCCGTTCCTATTTCTATTCCTATGCATGTCCCCTCCCCTTGTGATCGATTTGAATCATCTATTCATGCTTCCGACTCTTTTACTCATGTTGTTGACCTATAATGAATATAATCATGGATTATGTGCAACAACCAGATAGAGACCAAAGTGAGTTCGGTGAAAAGCTTGATTCGATAGTTTCTACATGTGTGAAACATGGCCTAAGTATGCTCACATGATAAGACCTTCCTCTCCCGAGGAATTTGCTTCAAGTAGAGTTGAATCTTTTTCCCCTGATATGCATATTGATCCCCCTTTGTGTGAAAATGGTGATAAGGGCTCGCTTTCTTCGTCTTTGACTTGTGTGCCTCATTCTCATGATGTAGAAAGTATTCCTCATGATGCATATGTGTGTGAGTATGAATCATTTGTTGAGGATATTGAACCTGAACGTGACACTTTCACTTTTGATGTTCAAGATGACGCATTTTTATAGTTAGCAATCCCAATTCACCCTTCATGTTTAGATTCCTCATGTGATGAGTTTGAGATTGTTGATGATGATGATGCTACTTTATTTGATGTTTGCATGTGGTACAATCCTACCTTTTCTTTGCATACTGGTGATGATGTTAATGAATTAGATGATAATCTTGGGTTGGGACTTGCTTGTGATGACATTGTTGAGGAAGTTGACAACTCTTTTATGTGCTTTGAATGTGATGATGTATCCCCTCCTTCCAATTATGTAATCTCCATTCATTCATTGAGTATCACTCCCTCACCCAACCATGCAAGTTTTGAGTCTCTAGGTACCTTAAGAGGGTATGATCCCCTCCTAGGTCCTTATTATGTTTACCTAGAAGACTTACCCGGAAATATTATGTTTATTCACGTATTTCATCATTTTAGTGATTTTTCTAAGGCTTTTGATAAGATGTTGAGAACACTTACCTATTCTGACTCATTGATTTTTGTGTTCTCATACATCCATCATTCTGAGATGCATTCACGAATACATGACTTGTTACTCCAGGCGTTGAATGGTTCTGACATGGTGCCCGATATCTTGAGGTGAGAAGGAATGCTGCTATTGATAAGAAGCCTTCTAGGTAATATCCTTCCTCACTTTTCTTGTACAGTTAGTGAATATTCTTTGTTTTCATTTACTCTATATTAAAGATGGTATCGACTTTTTTGTGTTTTGCACCGTTTTTATGTTTTGCCTCTTATAATGATCCGACGACGGTGTGGTATAGTTTGCTTTTTGACGGTTGATTATTGTGCCACGAAGGATACACATTCTAACCTAAAATCCAGAATCATCCCACATTTTGGGATTTTTGTGGGTAATTATTTAGAAAAAAGTTCAAATAAAGATACGTAGTTGGATACTTGGATGTGTCTTGTGTGCCAGGTGGTTAAGACAATTGAGGGATTATTAGAGAATTAACGCTAAATAATGGAAATTATTTTTTGGATCATATTATTGAAAATTATAATTAGATGAACAATATTGTTAAGTGTATTTTAAGGTAGCAATCCGGTGAAAAGTATATTTCAGCACTAAAATACCAAAATTAATAATATTGGTCAATGTAATTTATTCTAATAAGTAATGACTTTCATCGAGATATAATGTTTTCACAAAATTTAATATTTCTATGGATATTTTACCATAAGTAGAACTTTTTCAACTATCATAACTGAAAAGTGTACCATATCATTGATTCTATCCTAAAATATTGGAATAGTTGATTGTGTACGTTGGTACATAAATATTTTTAACAAATGAAATTTATCTTACTAAATTAACAATAAGAAACTTTCAACTACCATAGTTGAAAAAAATTCAACTATGGTAGAATTTTTAACTTGAGTTGGGGAAAATTAATTATAACAAGGAGTAAATGAGTAAATTTACAATCTTCATTAGATTCTGATTATTTTTCCTCAAATTATCAACTTAAAATCTATTAATATATATAAGTAGTATCTTTGAATTTTGAAATCGTGAGATATGAATGAATTTCGTCTTTCTAGCCAATGAGAATTTAGAAAAAAAAAATCAGCAACCACTTTTCCCGTGCATAAAAAATTCAGTACAATTTTTCGTGAGATATGAATGAATATTCACTTTATGACTGAGCCACTCACATTTATTTTATATTTTACTCCTATATAAAAGAACAACAAAATAAAAGAGAAGTTCGGTCTTTCTAGCCAATGAGAATTTAGAAAAAAAAATCAACAACCACTTTTCCAGCGCATAAAAAATTCAGTACAATTTTACCTTAAATCAAACTCTAAACCTTTGCAGTTATATCACTTGTAATATTTGATTTTATTATCCCTTAATTTTTATAGCTATCCACCTTCAATATTTGTTTTTCTTCCAATTATAACTCATTATATTTATCCCCTTCAACACAAAGAGGTATATAATTTTCCATATTAAATCAATCTATATAATTTGTTTCATGTAATTGTATAATTGAATAAATGATAAATTTTAATTGCAGGTGCAAGAAGTATGACATGATTTATCATTTGCACCATTTTATTCAACATTCGTATCATATAATTTTCATTGCAATAATTTATTATGTCATTCTTTTATGTGATGATATTATTTTTGCCTTTCTCCTTCAAAATTTGTACATAAATTATATGTTAACCCATGTAATGATATTATTTGTGTATTTTGACTTTATAATCTCCATGAATATTTATATTGTTGTTGTCTTTTTATTAAAAAAATTTATACTTTTTAATATACCCCATGCATCACGAGTATTATTACACTTATTGCGAGTTAAAATTTCAAAAACACAAAATAAATGCCCGTCCATTGGACGGGCAATTTAGCTAGTCTTCTTTTATTTTCTTTTTGGTGTGTTTAATTTCTTTTTGGTGTTTGCTTATCTCTATTTCTATTCCAATGAGGACATTGTTGGCTTTTTTGTGTGAGAGTGGGGGTGGCATGCATGTCGGCTTGTGTTTTTCTTTTCTTTTGAGAATTTTATTTTTGTGTGATCTTTCTTTTCTTCTTTTGTTTTCTTTTTGTGTGTTTCTTTTTCTTTCCTTTTGGAGTGCTTACTTACCTTACTTCTGTTTCCATTGAGGACATGACAACCTCTTTGTGTGGGAGTTAGGGGGAGGGGGGTAGTATGCATTCTGACTTTTGAGTCCAAGAAAAGAAAAAAAAAAAAGAGTGAGATTCATCTTGTAAATATTTTTGTTTTTCTTTAGTTCTTTAGTTAGTAGTGTCTTGTATATATTTTTATTTTTCTTTTAATCTTTTTTATTTATTTTTCTTTTAATCTTGCATGCCGAGTTCTAAGCATTTAGGTAGCTTAAATTGTATATCCTAACCTTATGCTTGGTGCTTTTGGATCGTGGATTGAGTTGTATTTTATTGAAGATCTTGTGGTAACCTCGTTCCACCCTCTCTTTGAGTGTATATATTGTTGATCCATGTTGCATGCTTGATTTTTCCTTTTTGGGTGGCGAAATCCTTGAGTGTGAATGTTGGGATTATCTTGTTGTTGGAGTCGTGTGGGCTCGGGTCGCCATCGCTTTTTATGTGTTAAGTGTTTTGTATATATGCTCTTCTTCGGTTTTCTACCTTACTTGTGACACCCTTCTCACAATGGGGACATTGTGATGTTTTGTGTGGGAGTGGGGGTGATATTTTCATGTTCATGGGTAGACAACCTAGTATTTTGATTTTGTTTTTCGTAGTTTTTGTCTAAAATCTGAAAAATTTTGTGTGAAGAAGGAGAAAAAAGGGAGTGAAAAACTTTTTAAAGTTTTTGTTCTTATTCTTTGGTTTTTGCTTTGGTTTTTAGGGTTGTGTAGTCAATGCTTAGAAAACTTTTTTAATCTCCTTGAAAGCAACCCGTATAAGCATTATCGTCCTTAGCTCAAATATTGTCATGACTTACTTATGTAGATTCCCTTCATTAAATGCTTAATGAAGATCTTTGAATCTTTTACATTCTTCTTAAAACTGTCAGTCTTTAGTAGATCACTATCCGAGCTTGTTGAAAAAGTGAAATCCAATTTGGAGTCTGCGAACACAAGCCAGTTGTTCTTTTGCACTTTGTAATCCATAGCCGACTTGAACTCCATGTAGATCGTGTCTGAAAATTCTCCTTTGGCTGGGGCAACCGCATGGTTCTGTGTCATCCATAGAAAGAAGCAAATTTTCAAGAAAAGTGGCAAACAAATACATACGTATAATACTTGATCAACAGTTAATTGAATACTTACATATGGAGTACATGAACAAAAGAATCTCGATAATGATTCCCCGACCGCACGGTTCAACAAGTGGTAGTGCAGATTCATCACATGGACGTGGAGATGACATGATCCGCTGCTTACACCTATAAGAGTACTTATTTGGGCTTTTGTAACCTTGAAAAATTCATCGGAAATACAATTTGACTGCCATGAATAAAAAGCAATTGACGTAATGTTGCAAATGATGCATAAGAAGCGTAATTAGTCAACAATATCTAGGTAAACATTATGTTGGACAAATGATGCATTATGATGGACAAATGATGCACTTCGTATAGGTAAACATACAATCCATAGTGACAAAACTGCATTGATAGAAACGATGCATCGAGAACAAGAAGAGATGCACTATAAATGGGAAAGAACGATACCTCCCATCATCTTCATCGGTAGATGGAATGAATACCAAATCTGAGACCTGTTTCTGTTCATCCGACAGGTTCTTCAAGGCCTGAATATTTTTTTGGTAGAAAGGAGATCTCAGATGGGGCTCCGACTTCTTACTACGTTGAGGTCTAGCCCTGATGTATACATTCTGAGGAGATGTAGTTTTGGCCGGTGCAGGCTGCTCATCTTGCCGAGGTGTTAGCTTGTTGTTTGGTGGAGTGTTTGCAAGGTCATCTTGTGGATGGCTATCAGGGTTGTCCTGAACCTCTGTGGTGTTTGCTTGTGGAGGTGTGGGGTCGAGCCCCAAACTGAAACTTGGTGGGGTTAGGTGTATGGTACCTGAAGGCTTGTCGTACTTCCTTGCTACCTCCTCGCAGGGCATCCAAAATTCTTCGTCTTGAGTAAAGTAATTGTCATCCTCGCTCAATGATGTAATAGCAGCTTCGGTGGAGCTATTATTCACGCGTTTTGAAAGACCAACCACCTCCTTAAAAATGTCTAGCTGTAGGCAGTTGCTTAGCAAATCCACCGGAGCCCCTTGACACCTATCCAGCTTTGCATTTGACGGAAACACCTGTTGGGCCTCATTTGATGCATCCACCAATTCCACAACACATCGTGAGAATTTTTTCATAACTTTGATGTATCTGTCGGCACATGCCTGCAAGGCATGGATAGAGAATACGAGTAAGAAGAAATGTTGACATGGCCAATTTATATGCACTGGAAAGTACAGTAAACCTAAAATATAGAAAGAATGCATTAAAATAAGTGAATGACACATTAAAATCATGTAATTTTTTTTTACATTAGAACTATCCGCAAACTGGCATTATGTTCTATATAAACTTCCGCTTAAATTTGGGAAATGATCTCTCAGTAATTGAGAAAAAGTAGGTTATCGTAATACAAGGACATTTACTACAATAACTGAAAAGCATGGTAATCATGAAAATATTAAATGAATGCGTTGAAACACGTGAATGATATATTAAAATACTGGAAATTTTTTTTACAGCCGAACTAACCAGGTTTGGTGGTATATATTACCTTCTTTTTCCGAGTCGAGTCATCGGGATCATATCAACCCGTATCTGACGAAAGTTGGGATTGATTCTCTCCTCCACTTTACCCTTGCCAATCCTTTGTCGGTCTCCACCTTGGATCGATCCGGCAAATCTTGTGCGGTCCAACATTCAATGATGGGAAAGGCTCGTTCTATATCCCTTAATCTTAGACGAACCCTGTCGACATAACAAAGCTAACCCCAAATCTATGTTAGTGATCAACCGATAATGATATACAAGTGTCAACAAATATAATAATAAAAACTTACCATAAGGAATAAGATAGGGCCTTTGTAATTACCCCCGTTGGATTGCCATGTTTCAGTACAATTCACTAGAGCAGATAATGTGAATTTGCACCAATTAAACTTATTAACATTCCGCATATCCCCAAGATTGATCAACACCAAATGATTTATCTTGTTGTCTTGACAACCCTTTATAAGGGTAGACACTACAAGAACTACAAAGTTTCTAATGAACTCGTCCCCCCCTTCTTTTTGTTCTTTCATCCTATCGACAAGTTGATTAACAAAGGGGATGCCATCACGTAAGTGAGGCCACTGCTGCGCCAATTGACCAGTATCTCATTGCTTGCTTCATTTTTCTTAGACTCCCTGAATGTCATTGTCCCTCTTGGAAAATTCATAGCCAAATACAAATCTTCTTCTGTGATGTGGCACTCCTTCGTCCCTTCCAGGATAATAGGTGATTTATTGCAATCAAAATGTTTAAGAAGGCTTAGAGCTAGACTCCCTGGGATCTCATCCACCATGAAATAAAGTAACGACTCAAACCCACAAGCAGCTATATCTCTCTTTTGCTCGCTGGAAGCTTGAGATATGAACTTGTAAACAGGGCATGGTGACATCCTAGATAGCCATTTTGTTTGTGTCATTCCCGTTATTTGACGATTTTCACGCTTACGTCTGTAAACAATTTCACATAGGGTGCATTATGATCAATAAATGATGCGATATGACATTGAAAAAAATATAGTCAACAATCTGGAAAGATGCATTGATATTGAAAAAAAAAATACAGTCAACAATATGATGCATTATGATGGACAAATGCATTATGATGGACAAATGATGCATTATGATATACAAATGATGCACTACGTCAAGGTAAACATGCACTCCATCCTTACAAACACTACATTGGTACAAAAGATGCATTGAATTTGAGACAAAGATAAGCTGCACTAGGATCATGCATGGCATTTGTCAAGTAATTTCCAGAGTTATAGAACCATCCACAGCCAAAAATCACAGTTTTATCGATGTGAAACACCTAATTCGATCACAGATACACCATACTAACACCCTATATAATGTACATATACCATACACAAGCAAGTACAAATTTCCAATTCCAGAGAATCACCCACAATCAAAAAATCAGAATTCCAGAATTATAGATACAAAAGATGCATAACAGTAAAATCAGAATTTTGATCCTACTCATTGTATCTGCACTTGTTTTTGTTGAAGTAACCATAGCATTATTCAAAATACACCTCATTAACACGTAAGCTTCAAAAAACCGTAGCATTAATCTCAAGTGCCTAAAAAGGAATGTGACTAATTGTATAACCATCCACCTAGCCTATGTAGACAACGCCAACTATATCATAAACACAAGTTACACAACTTTAGGGGCCTCAAACATCCATAATCTATGAAGCTGACTCGAACTATGCCACTAGAGTCGGTCAGAGTGAGCTAAGACATCAATGCTTAGAGATCTGACAAAGAAAGCACTTAACAAAAGACTGATATCAGGACGGGGAGGTCAAAATTTACTCTCTGAACATTACCAGATTTTTCGTTCACAAAGGCAGCAGATTCAAACACCGAAACCATAGAAAAACAGATTTGGCATACAACATTGACATACAACAACAGTACAACATAACAGCGAAAGGATGCATTGATACCAAGAAAAGATGCACTATATTATACAATTTTCAACACAAATTTCATTCAAGCATTTTATCGAGCACTTGGCAAGCATGCTTGATACATATCTACAAAAACAATAAAATTACTCACTTTCCAACCCGTGAAGTTCCGGCATCACCATCTCCACCAGTACCGGCCCTATTCGACCAAAATCTAGAGGGGAATTTGATGCAATTGCGGCGAAGTAGAGGCAATAGAGCGGCTGTGTGGAGCAGTAGCGATGTTGAAATTTTCTACGTGATGAAGTTTTGAGCAGTAAAGGGGAAGCGAATGCAGTAGTGGCGAAGCAGAGTCGACCAAAATACGGTGGCAGTAGCGTAGTGGATGCAGATACGGGGGCAGCAGTAGTCATTCGTTTTGCCGTTGAAGAGTTAAAGTGATGGGTGCTGGGGTTAGGGTTAAAAAGTGAAGAGTGAAAATGAGATGGTGTTTTTAATTTTAAAGCGCATGTGAATTACTCTCCCGTACACACCTTCCTGGTGTACACTCGGTAATATCTAATAATTTGCGCTAGTGTTTGTACCCATGTAATGCATGAGTTAATTTGTCCTATTGGTCGATTTTTATTTTTTTATTTAAAGTTTATTTTCCTTTTAAATTCGTTGTTTGGTTGAATGAGAGATATGAAATTTACAAAAAGGTTTTTATTTTTTATTTTGTCAAACACATCTTAGATATGTTCAGTAAACAAAAAGTTTGTTGTACTAAAACATATTTTAATATCCATGATCTAAAATAGGAAATCATATGTAATTGATTTTCTTTCATGGAATTGTAGTTTTCATTTTATTGTGTTGTGCTTGATGTTCGTCGTTGTGGTTGTCCTCCTGAGTATTGTTGTTTTTTCTTGCTATTGTGTCAAATATTACCATGCATTTTGATGATTGTACTGTAATAAAGCGATTATTATATTATAAACCTTCTCATCATATTAATACATATGATTTTTTTTTGAGGGAATACAGATGGATATATTAATCCACATATATAATGATACTAAGCCACAAATAGTAATTTAAGATATTTGTCATTTTCAAAATAAGCATTAAATTGGTACAATTTATAAAGGCATACATGAGTTTTGATAAACATGAATTTGATATTTTTGAGTAGTATATTTTATTAAAGTTAATACATAGGTAACTTAGTAGATGGAAATGATATGTTTATAACTTTGACGACAGAGCGATTGGTTTTTGAGATAATTTCTTCTATTGTTTGTTGATTTTGGGATTGTAAATGAAGATTATAAAATATAAAATTGCCTATGTTCTCCTTTGTTAGTATTAAAATTTAAGCGTAATGTTTCATAGGGATACATGAAAATACGTTGTTAATATTAAAATAATTATGAATGAGGTAGAAGGTGAAACTAAAATTGAGTGCAAAATAGAGGTGAGTGTTTTGGAATTTTGGTAACTAATGCATTAACTTACATAAAACAAATAATTATTCATGAAATTTGTATGTATTTTTGAACGTTGGAGTTATTTATTTTATTATTAATTATTTGTTATGGTAATAAAAAGTATCCTTGACGTTTGAGTTTGAGTTTTGAGTTTTGACTGTTGTTTTATATTGTTATTTGCAGTCAGTGGGTAGTGGCAGTCCATAGGCCACCATCTGCTATGATTTTAATGTAAGTTTGGACTGTTGCTAGTATTAGTATTCTGTGACACAATTATGAGATTTAATACCCTAGGGTTCCGTTACAACTTATTGAACAATAATGATGTATAATAATTGAAATTTTAATTAAATTTTACTTTTTTATACGCGTGACACATGACGACTTCTTGTTTGTTTTTTTTTTTGTTTTAATATATTTAATAGATGAGCGACCAATTCAATTTTTCATGAAAACCAACAGCCCGCCTTACTGAAACTAGCGCCAATTCGCAGCAATTACGATGGGTTATATAAAGCTTTCCTGACCGGAATTTTGATCCGTCGGTACTATCAATAACTAGAGATAGGGAAAAAATCCCGTCGTAAATATTACCTTATTTATGACGAAATTTAATGTCCGTGAACAGTAAGTGGTCGTAGATAAACAAATTTCTAGTGGTGTAAGATTATGAATCTAGGGCCATCGATACCATTGACTCCTTTATATGAAAATCATGGTCTGTACTGGAATAGAATTAACTAAAATAATGGGAAGATTGAGTGCAATAAATTAATCTTATTTAGTCAATTATTATGCATGCAATTGAGAATGTTAACCATGAATAAAGCATAACATTACAAAAGGATTACATAAAGTTGAAAGAAATAACGGATGAAAATACGAACCTTAAAGAAATTAGCAAGTAGGAGAAAAAGAGGGGGAAAGTTAGAAGAATTTCCTTAGTGTCAATACTCATTGGAAATTCTGATGTAGGATTGGTGAGGTTTGAGGGTGATATTTATCGTAGGAAGCACCCGTTGGGTTACGAACCTGGATTAGGGGCATAACCGGGAAGTTAGGGATTTGACTAGGAACTCTCGTGGAATACAGTAATCAACGTGTAAAGTAAAAGAAAAGGTTAGGTTGGTTTGGGACATGTTTGTCGTGTTAACATGTTCGTTATTTTAGAAGATTGGGCGTAACTTGGTGGTTATGAACTGATTTCTAGAAGATGAGCGTAACCTGGCGGTTATGGTCTGAGTTTATCAAGAGCGGAGTTGGGCTGGATCATTTTTGGGTGTGTAACAGGGCGGTTACGAAATGGGTGTTTGAGGTGCCGCCAAGAGCGTAGCCAGGTGGTTACGTAATAATATATCAGGCGCATAACTAGCCTGTTACAGTTGATATGTGTCGCTGTGATGTATGCAAGGTCACAAAGATCAGAGTTTGACCTCACAATACACCACACAGGACTTCACATACAAAGCAGATGGTTTTAAACAAAGCTAATTGGAAATAATTAGCTGGAATAGATAACAACCCAACAAGGAAACAAAAGGATAGACTTGTCTTGTATTCACTCTGATACAGGCACACCATAGAACAAACACAAGGGCAAAGGACTTAGTTACATCAGCAGATACAGGCACACCACCACTGAAGCTAGTAAGCTCTACACACACCACTAGGAATGCCAACTCCTAGATACTTGTTCGGTTGTAGAAATTTGGGGTTTAAGAAGTAAGGGTTGTCGAATCCACATGGATGGTGTGTCAGATTTTTAGGAAATTGGTTTGGTAGGGTTTCAAATTGCGAAAAGGCAATAAATAATAATAAAGCTAAACTAAACATGAATTAAAAACAGTAATTACTAAAGCAAACATGAAGCGAGAATTAAAATTTAACCTAATTTAACAAGAACGAAAAAAACTAAAACTAACGAAGAACTCATAATCAAGAAAACAATAAATAACAATCTAAATTGCAAATATGAACTAAATTAAAAATCTCGATGAAATTAAGGGAGTAGAGTATACCGACAGTCTTCTCTTCACTCTACCTCCCCTTGCTAGCATCACGAACTCTTCCAAACAAACAAAAGTTGTGATTCGGATTACTAAGAATCCTGCAAATCCTCATCGGAAGGGAGAATTTGTGAACCCTTAATCCTCCTCTTTCATTAAAAATTGGAATTTGGTTGTGAACTAATACTAATAACTCGAAATAACAAGACTAGAAACAAAAAGCGATAAGAACGAGAATTAAAAACTTGAATTGCATTAAAGATTGAATGAGTGAATTACAATCGAAGAATAATGGTAGCAAAAGCAAGAAAAACGATGAACTAAACCCTAGAACAATGATGCTAAGAACGAGTAAACCTAAAAAAAGTAACTATGATAATTCCCTATGACTTGCGACGGCTAGGTCTTTTTATAAGCAATGAGTGAAAAACGTAGCCAGCGTTTTATAAACGCAACCATCGTTTTGTATTTCGTCTTTGAGTTTTCCGTAGAAAAACGCAGCCAACGTTTTATAAACGCAGCCAACGTTTTGTATTCCGTCCTTGAGTTTTCCATAGAAAACGCAGCCAGCGTTTTGTACTACTCGACTTTTCTCACTTTCTGTCTCAGGCGCTGCCTGCGTTTTAAAAACGCAGCCAACATTTTTGTCTTCCGCTCATTCTTGGGCTGGATCTCGCGCGATTTGAGCCGCTTTTTTTAGTTCTTCTTCTCATCTTCTTTTCAATTCTCCAATTCTCTCTTAAATTTTTATCTTTTTTTCACTTCTCTGTGAAGAAATCACACTAATTTTCCAATCAAGTGAAGAAATCGCAACAAAAGTACTCAATTTACGGTCTTAATTCTCAAAATGAGATCGAACAACACTCCCACACAAAGATTTGCTCGCCCCAAGCAAACTAAAACAGAGACAGAAAATAAAATTAAATTATCCTAACTCACTTTCGTAGGAATCACGGTTGCATTTAGCGTATGCAACAAGCCCTTTAAATCCCTTGGCAGCGTAATTGGACGAGGAAGGTCTCGTGAGGGTATATAGCAATTATACCGACAAAAGCCAAAGAACAAGAAAAGAAAAGGTAGACTCAGATTAAAAAGGAAAAGACTCAAGAAAGAAAAAGGAAAAAGAAGAAATAAAAGAAATAAAAAGGGTTAGCGTTTAGGGTTACAAATACAATTAAACACCCCCTCAGGCTAACCAATCAAACATATCAATCCATCAAGCAAATACCAAGATCAATCTGGAAGAGAACAAAATCAGTGTAAAATAGATAGAATGAAGTTTTCGAAATTAAGTAGAGAGAACAAGTACTTTAGATGCGAAAAACCGCCAACAGACTTAAGATGAATGCAAATATGCACGGTTGGTTATGGACGTAGATCAGTCAAAAGAGCAAACCTCACTTTAGGATAAAAATTGAGCGCTCAAACACTCAAATTTGAATGTGTATGTGGATTTTTCTCTTACTTAGACCAAAAGATACAACCTACCACAGGTTTGGTAAGAATCTTGCTCTCCACTGCTAGTATGCAAATACACAATTGACAATCAAGAGGACTTTTTAGAATTGTAATGAGGCTTAGGTTAGAGGAAAAGAGGTGTAATAATTGGATATGTAGTTTAATTAATAAAGAAACGAATGCCTCAATCATATTGTCACAATATGTAATGCAAAGATGCAGTCTCAAGCAAGATGCAAAAAAAGTTTTAGAGGTGCAACTAGTAGTGGTGGAGTCACTCAGGAAATAAAAGAATTGATAAAAGTGATCAATTCATACTTTTAGGCTATGTGGACTCACGGGATATGGCTCATTCAACTAAACCTAGCCCAAAGATTTGCGGCACGCATATTTACACTTACTAAGATAGTCAAAGCAGTTAAACACAACTTTCATAACTAGACTCAAAATCAGAAGATTTGAAGAAAACAGTTTCAAAAACTTTTAGGTTCTCAACAAAACTTTTCAAGGTGAAGCAAGACAAACTGAAAGTCTAATCGGTTTACAAATCACCACTGAAAGTGTTCCGGACAGACTGTACCTAAAAATTATAAAAATTTTGCCAAAAACTAGTAAGGCACTTGTGCCACCCCACTCCCACACAAAAACTCTACAATGTCCTCATTGTGAATAAGGCGACACCACACAAAAGAAAAAGCACAGGAAAGAAAAGGAAAAACACAAGCCGACATGCATGCCACCCCCACTCCCACGCAAAAAGGCTAACAATATCCTCATTGTAATCAGAATTAGATATAAGCAAGCACCAAAAAAAAAAGAAAAAGAAAAATACTAAAAGAAAATAAAATAAAATAGGGAAAAGAAAGGCCAACTGACTAACTGTAATAAGAAGACAAGGAAAGATATTACCTGGATGGTTTCTTGCAAAAAGATTCAATCCTTCTCGCTTGGCAAATCAATGTTAGGAGAAGCACTCACGAAAAATCAAGAAAAGAAGGGTCAGATACACAATATATACAAGAATCTCAACTTTCCTTCCTTCAAGCACTTGGTGGATCGTGGAATGTGGTACATTGCACATCAGCAGTATCAGGAAACTCTAAGAAATGCTTCAACCTGTGCCCATTCACTTTCCACATAGAATTGTTAGCTGGTGAAAAATCAAGGTTAAGGGTTTTTAAAGCCCACCAGGCTCTATGTTCAAGCTCAACCGGTAAGTGACAAGCCTTCCCAAAAACAGCTCTATAGGGTGACATCCCAATGGGGGTTTTATAGGCCATTCGGTAGGCCCACAAGGCATCAATCAGCTTAACAGACCAGTCCTTCCTATTCCTAGACACAGTTTTCTCTAAGATCTGTTTAATTTGCCTATTGGAGACTTCTGCTTGACCATTAAACTGTGGATGGTAAGCAGTGGTGAGCCTATGCTGAACTGAGTACCTCTTAAGTAAGGCCTCAAAGGATCTATTACTGAAGTGGGTTCCCTGATCACTAATAATGGCTCTAGGCATTCCAAATCTAGAAAAGATGTATTCCCTAAGGAATCTGGTCACTACCTGAGCATCATTTTTCCTAGTAGGAATAGCCTCCACCCACTTAGACACATAATCAACAACAAGGAGAATATATTCATTCCCAAAAGAATTAGGGAATGGTCCCATGAAATCAATACCCCACACATCAAACACATCAACAAAAATCTCAGGTTGTAAGGGCATCATATCTCTCCTGGTAATCTTTCCCAAACTTTGGCACCTAGGGCACCTTTGGGCATAGTCACGAGCATCTATAAAGATAGTGGGCCAGTAAAACCCACTTTGTAAGACGTTGTAAGATCTGTTCTTTCCACTATAATGTCCCCCACAAGGTCGGTCATGGCAAAAAGAGAGGACATCCATAATGGATTCATCAGGAACACATCTCCTAAGTATCTGGTCAGGGCAATACTTAAACAAATAAGGATCATCCCATATAAAATTCTTCACAATGTAAAGAAACCTGTCCTTGTCATGCTTATTCCAATCACTAGGCATCTCTCAAGTTACCTTAAAGTTCACAATATCAGCAAACCAAGGTTCCACTCCAACACTAAAGAGTTGCTCATCAGGAAACTGAGCAGCAATAGGGGTGGTTTTCACAGTGTCAGGCACAATTCTAGAAAGGTGGTCAGCCACGGGATTCTCAGCTCCTTTCCTGTCTCTAATCTCACAGTCAAATTCTTGCAACAACAAGACCCACCTAACTAGCCTAGGTTTAGAGTCTTTTTTTTCCATCAGATACCTAATAGTTGAATGATCAGTATAAACTATGACTTTAGCACCAAGCAAGTAAGGTCTGAATTTCTAAAAGGCATGCATGACTAGAAATTCTTTTTGATCCTGATGTAATTTAATTGAGCATCATTTAAGGTGTGGCTAGCATAATGAATAACAACATGTTTCTTATCAATTCTCTGTCCTAGCACAACAACTACAACATAATCAGATGCATCACACATAATCTCAAAAGGTTCTCCCCAGATGGGAGGTTTGAGAACAGAAGGGGAAATAAGGGCATCTTTAAGTTGATTAAAGGCCCTCATACAATAATCAGAAAAGTGAAAGGGTACCTCCTTAGCTAACAGTGCAGACAAGGGCTTAGCAATTTTGCTGAACTCTTTTAGGAATCGCCGGTAAAAACCGGTGTGTCCTAAGAATGAACGGATTTCTTTTACAGAGGTTGGAGGGGATAAATTTTTAAAAACAGTTTCAAAAACATTTAGGTTCTCAACAAAACTTTTCAAGGTGAAGCAAGACAAACTGAAAGTCTAATCGGTTTACAAACCATCACTGAAAGTGTTCCGGACAGACTGTACCTAAAAACTTTAAAAATTTTGCCAAAAACTAGTAAGGCACTTGTGCCACCCCACTCCCACACAAAAACTCTACAATGTCCTCATTGTGAATAAGGCGACACCACACAAAAGAAAAAGCACAGGAAAGAAAAGGAAACACACAAGCTGACATGCATGCCACCCCCACTCCCACGCAAAAAGGCTAACAATATCCTCATTGTAATCAGAATTAGAGATAAGCAAGCACCAAAAAAAAAAAAGAAAAATACTAAAAGAAAATAAAATAAAATAGGGAAAAGAAAGGCCAACTGACTAACTGTAATAAGAAGACAAGGAAAGATATTACCTGGATGGTTTCTTGCAAAAAGATTCAATCCTTCTCGCTTGGCAAAGCAATGTTAGGAGAAGCACTCACGAAAAATCAAGAAAAGAAGGGTCAGATACACAATATATACAAGAATCTCAACTTTCCTTCCTTCAAGCACTTGGTGGATCGTGGAATGTGGTACATTGCACATCAGCAGTATCAGGAAACTCTAAGAAATGCTTCAACCTGTGCCCATTCACTTTCCACATAGAATTGTTAGATGGTGAAAAATCAAGGTTAAGGGTTTTTAAAGCCCACCAAGCTCTATGTTCAAGCTCAACCGGTAAGTGGCAAGCCTTCCCAAAAACAGCTCTATAGGGTGACATCCCAATGGGGGTTTTATAGGCCATTCGGTAGGCCCACAAGGCATCAATCAGCTTAACAGACCAGTCCTTCCTATTCCTAGACACAGTTTTCTCTAAGATCTGTTTAATTTGCCTATTGGAGACTTCTGCTTGACCATTAAACTGTGGATGGTAAGCAGTGGTGAGCCTATGCTGAACTGAGTACCTCTTAAGTAAGGCCTCAAAGGATCTATTATTGAAGTGGGTTCCCTGATCACTAATAATGGCTCTAGGCATTCCAAATCTAGAAAAGATGTATTCCTAAGGAATCGGTCACTACCTGAGCATCATTTTTCCTAGTAGGAATAGCCTACACCCACTTAGACACATAATCAACAACAAGGAGAATATATTCATTCCCAAAAGAATTAGGGAATGGTCCCATGAAATCAATACCCCACACATCAAACACATCAACAAAAATCTCAGGTTGTAAGGGCATCATATCTCTCCTGGTAATCTTTCCCAAACTTTGGCACCTAGGGCACCTTTGGGCATAGTCACGAGCATCTATAAAGATAGTGGGCCAGTAAAACCCACTTTGTAAGACCTTGTAAGTTGTGTTCTTTCCACTATAATGTCCCCCACAAGGTCGGTCATGGCAAAAAGAGAGGACATCCATAATGGATTCATCAGGAACACATCTCCTAAGTATCTGGTCAGGGCAATACTTAAACAAATAAGGATCATCCCATATAAAATTCTTCACAATGTAAAGAAACCTGTCCCTGTCATGCTTATTCCAATCACTAGGCATCTCTCAAGTTACCTTAAAGTTCACAATATCAGCAAACCAAGGTTCCACTCCAACACTAAAGAGTTGCTCATCAGAAACCGGCGTGATAGGGTGGTTTTCACGATCGTACACAATTCTAGAAAGGTGGTCAGCCACGGGATTCTCAGCTCCTTTCCTGTCTCTAATCTCACAGTCAAATTCTTGCAACAACAAGACCCACCTAACTAGCCTAGGTTTAGAGTCTTTTTTTTCCATCAGATACCTAATAGTTGAATGATCAGTATAAACTATGACTTTAGCACCAAGCAAGTAAGGTCTGAATTTCTAAAAGGCATGCACAACAGCTAGAAATTCTTTTTCAGTCACAGTGTAATTTAATTGAGCATCATTTAAGGTGTGGCTAGCATAATGAATAACAACATGTTTCTTATCAATTCTCTGTCCTAGCACAACAACTACAACATAATCAGATGCATCACACATAATCTCAAAAGGTTCTCCCCAGATGGGAGGTTTGAGAACAAAAGGGGAAATAAGGGCATCTTTAAGTTGATTAAAGGCCCTCATACAATAATCAGAAAAGTGAAAGGGTACCTCCTTAGCTAACAGTGAAGACAAGGGCTTAGCAATTTTACTGAACTCTTTTATGAATCGCCGGTAAAAACCGGTGTGTCCTAAGAATGAACGGATTTCTTTTATAGAGGTTGGAGGGGATAAATTTTTAAAAACAGTTTCAAAAACTTTTAGGTTCTCAACAAAACTTTTCAAGGTGAAGCAAGACAAACTGAAAGTCTAATCGGTTTACAAATCATCACTGAAAGTGTTCCGGACAGACTGTACCTAAAAATTATAAAAATTTTGCCAAAAACTAGTAAGGCACTTGTGCTACCCCACTCCCACACAAAAACTCTACAATGTCCTCATTGTGAATAAGGCGACACCACACAAAAGAAAAAGCACATGAAAGAAAAGGAAAAACACAAGCCGACATGCATGCCACCCCCACTCCCACGCAAAAAGGCTAACAATATCCTCATTGTAATCAGAATTAGAGATAAGCAAGCACCAAAAAAAAAAAGAAAAAGAAAAAGAAAAATACTAATAGAAAAGAAAATAAAATAGGGAAAAGAAAGGCCAACTAACTAACTGTAATAAGAAGACAAGGAAAGATATTACCTGGATGGTTTCTTGCAAAAAGATTCAATCCTTCTCGCTTGGCAAAGCAATGTTAGGAGAAGCACTCACGAAAAATCAAGAAAAGAAGGGTCAGATACACAATATATACAAGAATCTCAACTTACCTTCCTTCAAGCACTTGGTGGATCGTGGAATGTGATACATTGCACGTCAGCAGTATCAGGAAACTCTAAGAAATGCTTCAACCTGTGCCCATTCACTTTCCACATAGAATTGTTAGATGGTGAAAAATCAAGGTTAAGGGTTTTTAAAGCCCACCAAGCTCTATGTTCAAGCTCAACCGGTAAGTGGCAAGCCTTCCCAAAAACAGCTCTATAGGGTGACATCCCAATGGGGGTTTTATAGGCCATTCGGTAGGCCCACAAGGCATCAATCAGCTTAACAGACCAGTCCTTCCTATTCCTAGACACAGTTTTCTCTAAGATCTGTTTAATTTGCCTATTGGAGACTTCTGCTTGACCATTAAACTGTGGATGGTAAGCAGTGGTGAGCCTATGCTGAACTGAGTACCTCTTAAGTAAGGCCTCAAAGGATCTATTATTGAAGTGGGTTCCCTGATCACTAATAATGGCTCTAGGCATTCCAAATCTAGAAAAGATGTATTCCCTAAGGAATCTGGTCACTACCTGAGCATCATTTTTCCTAGTAGGAATAGCCTACACCCACTTAGACACATAATCAACAACAAGGAGAATATATTCATTCCCAAAAGAATTAGGGAATGGTCCCATGAAATCAATACCCCACACATCAAACACATCAACAAAAATCTCAGGTTGTAAGGGCATCATATCTCTCCTGGTAATCTTTCCCAAACTTTGGCACCTAGGGCACCTTTGGGCATAGTCACGAGCATCTATAAAGATAGTGGGCCAGTAAAACCCACTTTGTAAGACCTTGTAAGTTGTGTTCTTTCCACTATAATGTCCCCCACAAGGTCGGTCATGGCAAAAAGAGAGGACATCCATAATGGATTCATCAGGAACACATCTCCTAAGTATCTGGTCAGGGCAATACTTAAACAAATAAGGATCATCCCATATAAAATTCTTCACAATGTAAAGAAACCTGTCCCTGTCATGCTTATTCCAATCACTAGGCATCTCTCAAGTTACCTTAAAGTTCACAATATCAGCAAACCAAGGTTCCACTCCAACACTAAAGAGTTGCTCATCAGGAAACTGAGCAGCAATAGGGGTGGTTTTCACAGTATCAGACACAATTCTAGAAAGGTGGTCAGCCATAGGATTCTCAGCTCCTTTCCTGTCTCTAATCTCACAGTCAAATTCTTGCAACAACAAGACCCACCTAACTAGCCTAGGTTTAGAGTCTTTTTTTTTCCATCAGATACCTAATAGTTGAATGATCAGTATAAACTATGACTTTAGCACCAAGCAAGTAAGGTCTGAATTTCTAAAAGGCATGCACAACAACTAGAAATTCTTTTTCAGTCATAGTGTAATTTAATTGAGCATCATTTAAGGTGTGGCTAGCATAATGAATAATAACAGGTTTCTTATCAATTCTCTGTCCTAGCACAACAACTACAACATAATCAGATGCATCACACATAATCTCAAAAGGTTCTCCCCAGATGGGAGGTTTGAGAACAAAAGGGGAAATAAGGGCATCTTTAAGTTGATTAAAGGCCCTCATACAATAATCAGAAAAGTGAAAGGGTACCTCCTTAGCTAACAGTGAAGACAAGGGCTTAGCAATTTTACTGAACTCTTTTATGAATCGCCGGTAAAAACCGGTGTGTCCTAAGAATGAACGGATTTCTTTTATAGAGGTTGGAGGGGATAAATTTTTAAAAACAGTTTCAAAAACTTTTAGGTTCTCAACAAAACTTTTCAAGGTGAAGCAAGACAAACTGAAAGTCTAATCGGTTTACAAATCATCACTGAAAGTGTTCCGGACAGACTGTACCTAAAAATTATAAAAATTTTGCCAAAAACTAGTAAGGCACTTGTGCTACCCCACTCCCACACAAAAACTCTACAATGTCCTCATTGTGAATAAGGCGACACCACACAAAAGAAAAAGCACATGAAAGAAAAGGAAAAACACAAGCCGACATGCATGCCACCCCCACTCCCACGCAAAAAGGCTAACAATATCCTCATTGTAATCAGAATTAGAGATAAGCAAGCACCAAAAAAAAAAAGAAAAAGAAAAAGAAAAATACTAATAGAAAAGAAAATAAAATAGGGAAAAGAAAGGCCAACTAACTAACTGTAATAAGAAGACAAGGAAAGATATTACCTGGATGGTTTCTTGCAAAAAGATTCAATCCTTCTCGCTTGGCAAAGCAATGTTAGGAGAAGCACTCACGAAAAATCAAGAAAAGAAGGGTCAGATACACAATATATACAAGAATCTCAACTTACCTTCCTTCAAGCACTTGGTGGATCGTGGAATGTGATACATCGTGACGCCGAGATCGGAAACTCTAAGAAATGCTTCAACCTGTGCCCATTCACTTTCCACATAGAATTGTTAGATGGTGAAAAATCAAGGTTAAGGGTTTTTAAAGCCCACCAAGCTCTATGTTCAAGCTCAACTTAAGTGGCAAGCCTTCCCAAAACAAATTCATAGGGTGACATCCCAATGGGGGTTTTATAGGCCATTCGGTAGGCCCACAAGGCATCAATCAGCTTAACAGACCAGTCCTTCCTATTCCTAGACACAGTTTTCTCTAAGATCTGTTTAATTTGCCTATTGGAGACTTCTGCTTGACCATTAAACTGTGGATGGTAAGCAGTGGTGAGCCTATGCTGAACTGAGTACCTCTTAAGTAAGGCCTCAAAGGATCTATTATTGAAGTGGGTTCCCTGATCACTAATAATGGCTCTAGGCATTCCAAATCTAGAAAAGATGTATTCCCTAAGGAATCTGGTCACTACCTGAGCATCATTTTTCCTAGTAGGAATAGCCTACACCCACTTAGACACATAATCAACAACAAGGAGAATATATTCATTCCCAAAAGAATTAGGGAATGGTCCCATGAAATCAATACCCCACACATCAAACACATCAACAAAAATCTCAGGTTGTAAGGGCATCATATCTCTCCTGGTAATCTTTCCCAAACTTTGGCACCTAGGGCACCTTTGGGCATAGTCATGAGCATCTCTAAAGATAGTGGGCCAGTAAAACCCACTTTGTAAGACCTTGTAAGCTGTTTTCTTTCCACTATAATGTCCCCCACAAGGTCGGTCATGGCAAAAAGAGAGGACATCCATAATGGATTCATCAGGAACACATCTCCTAAGTATCTGGTCAGGGCAATACTTAAACAAATAAGGATCATCCCATATAAAATTCTTCACAATGTAAAGAAACCTGTCCCTGTCATGCTTATTCCAATCACTAGGCATCTCTCAAGTTACCTTAAAGTTCACAATATCAGCAAACCAAGGTTCCACTCCCACACTAAAGAGTTGCTCATCAGGAAACTAAGCAGCAATAGGGGTGGTTTTCATAGTATCAGGCACAATTCTAGAAAGGTGGTCAGCCACAGGATTCTCAGCTCCTTTCCTGTCTCTAATCTCACAGTCAAATTCTTGCAACAACAAGACCCACCTAACTAGCCTAGGTTTAGAGTCTTTTTTTTCCATCAGATACCTAATAGCTGAATGATCAGTATAAACTATGACTTTATCACCAAGCAAGTAAGGTCTGAATTTCTCAAAGGCATGCACAACAGCTAGAAATTCTTTTTCAGTTACAGTGTAATTTAATTGAGCATCATTTAAGGTGTGGCTAGCATAATGAATAACAACAGGTTTCTTATCAATTCTCTGTCCTAGCACAACAACTACAACATAATCAGATGCATCACACATAATCTCAAAAGGTTCTCCCCAGATGGGAGGTTTGAGAACAGAAGGGGAAATAAGGGCATCTTTAAGTTGATTAAAGGCCCTCATACAATCATCAGAAAAGTGAAAAGGTACCTCCTTAGCTAACAGTGAAGACAAGGGCTTAGCAATTTTACTGAACTCTTTTATATATCGCCGGTAAAAGCCGGTGTGTTCTAAGAATGAATAGATTTCTTTTACAGAGGTTGGAGGGGATAAATTTTTAACTAAGTCAATCTTGGCCTTATCTACCTCAATTCCATCCTTAGAAATCACATGCCCTAAAACTATCCCCCTTTTCACCATAAAGTGACATTTTTCCTAGTTCAGGGTCAAATTCTTTTCCTGGCATCGACTCAGCACGCGATTCAGGTTAGCTAAGCAAGCATCAAAAGAGGTACCAAACACAGAAAAATCATCTATAAAAATTTCCACACATTCCTCCACTAAGTCAGAAAATATCGAAATCATGCACCTCTGGAAGGTTGCAGGGGCATTACACAAGCCAAAAGGCATCCTTCGAAAAGCAAAGGTGCCAAAAGGACAAGTGAACGTGGTCTTTTCCTTGTCACAGGGGGCAATAGAAACTTGGGTATAACCAGAATAACCATCTAGAAAACAGGAATACTCATGCCCATCACGTCTTTCAAGCATCTGATCCATGAAAGGGAGGGGAAAGTGGTCCTTCCTAGTGGCTTTGTTTAGTTTCTATAATCAATGCAGACTCGCCAACCAGAAGGGACACGAGTAGGAACTAACTCTCCCTGTTCATTCTCAACAACAGTCAAACCAGCCTTCTTAGGGACCACATGGATTGGACTTACCCACTTGCTATCAGAGATTGGGTAAATAATGTTATGATCTAACCACTTAAGGATTTCTTTCTTGACTACCTCCTTCATTTGGAGTTTAGTCTCCTAAGGGGATCTCTATGGGCAGCATTCTCATCTTCTAGGAAGATTCGATGCTGAACAATGGTAGGGCTAATCCCCTTAATGTCTCCTAATGCCCACCCTAAGGCTCCCTTGTTATGTCTAAGAATCTCAATAACTTGGTTTTCCTGGTCCCTACCTAAGTCAGAAGCAATGATTATTGGGTAGGTCTCACTAGGGCCAAGAAAAGCATATTTCAGCTCAGAAGGGAGGGGTTTCATCTCAAGTGTGGAGGATGAAGGTGGTTTAGGCTCAACTATCTCAGGTGTGGTTTGAGATGCAAATAAAAATTCATATAGTACATCACCATCAAACACATTAGAATCACACAAAGAATTCAAATCATCAGGATTAATTCTTAGTGCATTCAACTCATCAGCAAAAGACATATCAACATAGTCAGGTTGCTCACTATCAACAAAATCACTCACACAATTAAGGGTACTCTGCTCATGCTCGTCAAAACCCAAGGGTGACTTTTGCAGGTTAAAAATATTCAATTCCATAGTAAAATTTCCAGAAGTCAATTTCATCCTACAATCTTTACAGTTAATCCAGGCATTAGAAGTAGCAAGAAAAGGGCAGCCTAGAATAATAGGAATCTCATCTCTATTACTCTGGACTCTAGCAGTTCTAGTTCTACAAAGTCAACAGGAAACACAAAATCCCAAACCTTAATCAGAACATCCTCCACTACCCCCTTAGGTACTGTAGTGGACTGTTCGGTTGTAATTTTTGTGGTTTTTAGGTAAGGGTTGTCGGTCCACGAGGATGGGTGTTTAGGCTTGATTTAGGAAATCAGGTTGTGTTGGTTTATTCTCAATGTGGAAAGCAGTAAATAATGTAAAGGAAAACAATTAAATCTAACCTAGGCATGAATCAAAGAAAGCAATTAAGAGCATGAATCAAATAAAGCAATTAAAGGAAGGAATCAAAACTAGAAATAACAATGAAATTAGAGACAAGAAATTATACCTTTGATGACCAAAATCTTCTAATCTTCAATCTACCTTTGCAATTTCCCCCGAACAAACAAGAAATTGTGGTTTGGATTACCAAGGATCCCCAAATTCTCACTAGGAAGTAGAATTGGAATTCCTTGACCCTCCTCCCCACTAAAAGTGGATTTGATTGTTGCTAACACTACAAAGCTTTTGAAATCAACATCAATGGAGAATAGAGAGAGAGAGAGAGAGAGAGAGAGAGAGAGAGCTTGTAAAACACTTCAAATGAGACTAGAGAAAGCTTGAAAGAGATTAAGAATTGAAATTACAAGAAAACTTTGAAGAACAATTGAAAACTTGAAGAACAATTAAAGAGAGATTAAAGCAAATAAAGGAAAGCAATAAACCTAATCTAACCTAATTCTAAGCAAATACTACCTAGACTACTTGATAAAAGTGTTGAATACAAGTGGATATTTATATAAGAAGGAAATTACAACCCCTAAACCCTAGGATTTTAATCGCAGCACGCGCGCAGCATTTCCGCAGCTTGCAGTGACTCGGGCGAGTCGCCAATGGTCACGAGCGAGTCGGCCTACTTCCCATCGTCAACTGTCATGCATTCTTCAGGTGTCACGGGCTTCACCATGTAGGTCACGGGCGCGACAGGGGCGTGACTCATGCGAGACAGATTCATCACTCGGGCATGACAAGCTTCTGTCCGCAGCAGGTCTCTTCCAGTTGAACGTCGCGGGCGCGACGTCTGGAGTAGCGGGCGCAACGCCTAGCTGCTGCGCTGATGTTGATGCGGCAGAATCATGTCTCGGGCGCGACATAAGTCTGTGCCATTCCCTTGTTTTGCGCCAATCTTGACATGGAATTTCCGAGTTCGGTCTTGCCTCGGCTCTCAGCTCGGGTTGACTTATGTTGACTCGGGAAATCGCTCGGGATTCTCTAAAAACCCTCAATTAAGTCCAAACTTCTTCTAACTCCTTATTATCCTACAAAACACAAATTCATCACATCTAATATATACAAAGGGCT
Source organism: Portulaca oleracea (assembly GCA_029582165.1). NCBI lineage: Eukaryota > Viridiplantae > Streptophyta > Magnoliopsida > Caryophyllales > Portulacaceae > Portulaca > Portulaca oleracea. The sequence goes on along the minus strand of CM055870.1, from coordinate 33,163,375 downwards.
AAAATAAACACAAACACCCTATAAAAGAGATAAAATTCGGCTCGGAATGAGACCGAACAACATTCCAACACAAGGGTTTGCTCGCCCCGAGAAAACTAAAAACAAAGATAAAAACAGAGAAAAAGAAACTAAAATCCTAACTCACTTTCGCAGGAATCGCGGATGCGTTTAGCACATGCATCAAGCCCTTTAAACCCCTTGGCAACACAAGTGGACGAGGTAGGTCTCGTGAGGGTTTATAGCTACTATACCGACAAAAGCCCAAGAAAAGGAGAGAAGGAAAGTGAAAAACAAAACAAGTTTGAAAAGAAAGAAAAGAAAACTGCTAGTTTCAAGAATCATGTTATCGTAATCAAGAAAACGATATTAATCCTTGTAGGACCCCGGGAAAAGCGAACCGCCTTTTTTTTCTCCATGATGCGCTATTTAATGATCGGGAGCCGACTAAGGTTGCTTAATCCTTAAATAAGGATATTTTTATTTTCGAAATTCATTTTCGGGGTGATGAAACTTTATTTATTTATAAATCCGTTTTTATTATTTAAATACTCGAAATTACACCAAAATATATTAATAATGACTCAAAATCGGCCCACACCAAATTCAGGCCCAAAAAGAAGCAGGCGGACCGCTAGAACTGTCAAAATCCGGGCGGGTTTTGACAATTCTTGAGCCGGGCCGCCTGTTTCTCTTGGGCCAGAGAACATGGATTGGAAATAATAAAACCCGTACGGGTTTTATTGATTCCAACACATTTTCTCTCGGTTTTCACTTTGAATTGGGGGAGAGGAAGATATTAAATCATTTCTTAATCATTTTAGTGTAAATTCCAATATCAAACAAATAAACAGATTATAAAAAAGAGAATAAAAGAGTCGCCAGTCGATTTAAGGAAACCGACAAACTATAAAAATAATAAAAATAACTCCGGTCTACGGAACCTGATTCTAAGTTCGGGGGTAAGGTTATGCATTCGAAAATTATAAGAACTCTCGAATTCGCCTGTTAGAAAATAGACTCTACTAAAATCGACATTAAAATGAAAAAGAGCGGGGAAAAGTTTAATTAATTTCACAAGTTTATATTCTTAATCATGCAATATAAAAAAAAGGGTTTTTGGTTTACAAAATATGCAAGATATAATGTAAAATGAAATACAAATTACATGATTAAAATAACAATAACGAAAAGGAGCGTGAAGTGAACCTCTTTGATTTGGGAGCCCGAATGCGCCGGTTGAATTTCGTGACTTTGCCTTGGCTTGGGACTTGAATGGAAGGGTGCAAGTGGTTTAGAATAATTGTATGAGGGTGAATATGGATATGACAAAAGTGATTAGAAGAGGATTAGAGAATGAATCTGGATGATAGAATGTTAAGAGAGTTTAGGTGATAATGATGATATTAGTTGGTGAAATTGAATGAGATGGAGGGGGGTATTTATAGCTGAAGGAGGGTAGTGTTTAGGATGGAAATGGAGGAACACATACCTTGGATCATGCCCTCCATCTCCATGCAATCAGATAACCCGCGCGGGTTATCAAAAGTCAAGGGGAGAGTCAATTCACGTGGGCTAAAATCGGGGGCTTTGCATGGGATTTTGGCGCCGGATTCTTAAAGATAAAACCCGCGCGGGTTTTATTAAATCCTACACATGGATTGCTGACGTAGACCAGGCAAAACGATGCGCTTCAAGTCGTAGAAAACCCGCGTGGGTTTTGAAGCCTCTGGGCTGGGGGCGCGCTTTGGGCCCGTCCTAATTCTGGGCCGTCGTCTTTGATTTAAAACCCGTGCGGGTTTTGCTGCTGGTAGTGGGCCGGCTTGGTTTGATTTGTTTGCATTGTTTGCTACATCGGCCCAATGATGTATCCGCCCCATTTGTCAAGTCAGGATTATACCGGTGCAAATCCCGGTGTCTATGGAGAGCCCCTACTTTGGTCGAGTCCGAATAGGACGAAGGTCAAAGTAGACTTGATGTATGTCTTGATGTTGGCGGTGCTCTTTTATATGGCAACCGGCTGATTTTGTTGATGATGATGTCGTTGGCAGCCTTTAGATGGCAACCGTTGGACGACTGCTGCTGAAGATGTCGTTGGAGGCCTTTAAGTGGAATCCGTTACACGACTTACGCTGATGAAGAGGTCGTCGGTAACCTTTAGGTGGCAACCGTTGGATGACTGATGCTGAGAATGTCATTGGAGACCTTTAAGTGGAATCCGTTTGGATGACTGCTGCTGCTGATGAGGTCGTCGGTAACCTTTAGGTGGCAACCGTTGGACGACTGATGCTGAGAATGTCGTTGGAGACCTTTATGTGGCACCCGTTGGACGACTGTTGCTGATGACATCGTTGGAGGCCTTTAAGTGGTAACCGTTGGACGACTGTCGTTGACGACATCGTTGGAGGCCTTTAGGTGGTAACCGTTGAACGACTGTCGCTGATTGTGCTCTTTTATGTGGCTACCGGATAATGGTGCTCTTTTATGTGGCTACCGGATGTTGGTGCTCTTTTATGTGGCTACCGAACGATGGTGCTCTTTTATGCGGCAACCGGATGATGGTGCTCCTTTATGCGGCAACCTGAAAATCATAAGAAAATTAAGTATTAGTTTTCGGAAATGCGAACTGGTTCAGATTTTTACCTGAATTTTGGGAACCCTTGGGCCGCAGTCTTTGGGCCTTCAGCTTTGGGTTGCATGGCTTGCTTCGAGTGGGTTGTGGGAACTTGGGCCGCTGAAATTTGGCACATATTGGCATAAAACCCGTGCGGGTTTTATAATCTTTACTGGGCCGTTTGAAAAGGCGTTGGGCCTGCAGATCGCCCAAAACCCGTGTGGGTTTTGGCTCTGTTTTTTTTTTCTTTTTTTTTCTTCTCCTCGTGAAGGAGATAAAAGTGGGGCATGATCTTGTGTGGATTAGGATGTGCCACCCAGCCATGTCTTCTCTTTGGGTGGCAAGGTGATGACCTTTGGATTTTCGGCCAATGAAACGCATTTGGCATGTCGAGGCGGGTTCTAGAAACGAGCGGTTCATATTCACTCAACCTTTCTATAAATACCAAGCCTCATTCATTTCCTTCATTCACATCTTCAACTCCTCCTCATCTCTCTAGCTCCTCCTTCACTCTCTAGAAAGATTTGCTTTTCTTTGAAGATAATTTGGGTTCTTTAGAAGATGCATCCTAGAGGTCGTAGAAATCCTCCTCTTCCTCATGCGGCGGCATGGCCCCATGAAATGTCTTCAAGGCGCAACTTTATTCCAGGTGCAAACGCCGACCCTTCATACCTTACTATTCATTCTTGGAAACATGCTTGGTTCTACCGTTCCCATGGCAAGGTAACTTCCGAAACTTCTCTTTAGATGCTTAGTTTAATAAAAAATGAGCAAGCATGAATTTATTTTTTTCATGTCTTGTCGATTTTTATTATTTTAAGCATACCTTAAATTGATGCGTACGCATGTCTTCATGATGTCTCTTTTTATTTATTCACAATAATAACCCAATTTGAGAGATGGACCAAACCCGACCCAAGAGAAAATCAGTGTGGGTTTTATGCATGCACGACCTAATTAACAAGGAAAACGACCCACTAGGACAGAGAAAACCCGCGCGGGTTTTCTGGCCCATAGACCGCCAAAAAAGACACTGGGCCTGGATGTGCGGCCCATCAGAGAATTAAAACCCGTGCGGGTTTTAGTTCTGCTGGGCCGGCTTATTTGGACCGTATTGAGTTGTCTTTTTTTTGTTGTTGTTTTCTTTGTTTTCCAATGTATTTATCTTGTGGGCCAGTGCTGTGAGCCCAATGTTGGTGCTGGGTCCAGCTAGGGCCCGAGAGAATATGCCTTGGTCCAATGTATTAGATGAGCCCCCAAATTTAACTAGCCCTTTCCGTTGTGCCACTAGGAGGGTAACTTGAAAACTCCCGGCGTCCTAAAGGATCTCCTTAAGGTAGCTGACTCAATTCCTGGGGACTTCGTTAGCAATACCTTGACTGTGGCGGGACTTATGCCGTTCTGGAAATGCTCGGTGGCCTAGAAAGGTCGTACATTTCGTGTTATAGGCCATGCTAGAACTTAGAGGTTTTGGGACACTACTAATTCCTTTCATTTGCCTGTGGGTGAGATGACGGTTACCCCCACAGACTTTGTTATGATCACCAGTCTTCCTTGGGGCGGGCGTGACGTAGTCTTCGACGCTGAGATTCCGCCAATGGTCTTGGATCTACTGGGTCCAGTGTCAGCGCCTTTAGGCCAAGGACAAGGCCTATCCAACCTAGCCTACGCGCACTTCGAGGCGGCCATCCGCGACGCCAACTTTTAGAGTTTCCCTAGGAATCAACGCCGCTTCATTTTCTTGGCGCATATTATCTCCGCCACTCTTTTCGCCAACCGGGGAGATAACATTACCCTAACTTGGTTTCGGAATCTCCTGGACCAGAACGATGTTCGGAACTTGAACTGGGGCAAAGCAGCGTATGCGAATTTCCTCCTCTGGCTTCACCGCGGTGTTAGACTGTCACTGGATGATGATCCAGTTTACCTCCACGAGTCTCACACTCGCTACTAGTATGGTCCTTCTTTGTGGAAGGTGCTCGAGGTATGTACCCGAGACTCTTCTCTTTGTAGTTTTGCTACTCTTTTGCTCTTTGTTTTGACTTTATATTCATGCAGTCGTGGGCATACGAGTACATCCTGCCTTTGGGTATTTGCTCCAAGAAAGATAGGACAGTTCCGGTTGCTGAACGCTGGACTACCAAATCCATTCGAGGGAAGAAATTCCAGTCGGGCAGTCTCAATCATATTCGTCGCGTGCTGGATGACCTCATCCCGGTATTTCTTTATGCCTGACGTCTTTATCTTATTTTTGCCTCCCTTCTCGAAAGGACTCTCTTTCTTTCACAAGATCAAGTGAATTGGCGTCCATGGGCGGAGTTTGATTTGAGTGGATTGCCCAATCCTTTGCAACAGGAGGAGCACGATGCTCGCCTCCGCATCCTGATGAATGGACCCTCGGGCTTCATATGGTACTTGGGAGAGAGAGCTACGAGGAAAATCCTGGGGGAATATCCCAACCTTATACCCCAGGATCCTCCAAAGCACATGTTCGAGCCATGGCGCGTCGCTCCGAATGCCCTGGGAGATTAGATTCGTGGCCAAGACTTCGACAACTTTGTGCATGACATCCCACGGGAGCAATTTGACGAGGAATTTCAGCGCTACTAGAGTCGTTTAGCGCCCGGGGTGGTAAGTATCTCCTCCCTTTTTTCCGTTGTGCTTTTGGCTGATTCCTAACCATAAAGTCTGCAGCTGGGGCCCTATGCTAGGGCTGCTGAGGTGGAGGCTCCACCAGCGAGGAGAAGGATCGGCAGTTTCTTGGACGTTGAGACCAGCAGTCAATGCTCTGCACTCAAAGAATTCGATCGGAAACCAGTAATTCTTCATTTTTCGTTGCTTCCTTTTATCCCATATGCCGCTTATATATGTATAACCTTGTTCTCATTATCTTTCAGCCAAGATAGGCCTTCTTTCGACAAATGACCAAAGAGTGGAGTACTATGTTGAAGCACATTGACCGAGCATTCACTGGCTCAGGCAAGTATCGCGGGAATACTGTCGGAAGGACTGATATGGAGGCTGATGCGGAGTCTGTTCCTCAGGAACCACCCCGACGTTCTACTGCAGGAGTCCCTCGTACCGAGCCCCCACGTCGTTCTTCGGCAGGGGAATATTCTTCCCGGGGCCGATCTCGGGAAGAGGTTGGTGGGTCCTCTCGTCCTCCACTAGCAGTTGTGCCAGAGGGTCGCGGTAAAGGCATCATGGTCGAGGGTCACCACTCAACGGGGTCCCATCATAGCAGATCTGGCAGCAGAGGTCGTCGTCCTATGGAATAGGACATGGCCCAGATGTCTTTGGAGGAACCACTTGGCCAAGGGGGGTCATATCACAGTGTTGGGTATGGTGGCGATACCTAGCCTCGTTCCTATTGGGTGGAAGATGCTTCGGAGTCGAGTGCTACGAACTGGCCTTCTCATTCTCGCCGCACTCCAGCTTCAGTGCGTTCTGCTTGCCGTGGTCGGGAGATTGTGGTGAGGGACGATGATTCAGGTGCATCCGTAGGATATCCTGGCGATCAGGCCCTAGCGGATGACGTTATCTCACGTCCTGCACCATACGACGCCTCCTCTTTTGGCTCTGGCTCTTATTCTGCTGGATGGCCAGTCCCAGCTCCTGGACTGGGTCCTTCATGGCCTGCGAGTACGCAAGAGTGGTCTGCACCTCAACACTCTTGGCTAGGAGGATCTACCTCTTTTGGTTGGGCAGCCCCCGGTGTTCGGCCTCGTTCCGAGCCGAAATTCTTCTCTTTTATAGGGTATAGTTGCTTGTTTTAACCCTATTTATATATTAGATATAATGATTTGGTGTTTTGTAGGAAAATAAGGAGTTAGAAGAAGTTTGGGCTTAATTGAAGGTTTTTAGGGAATCCCGAGCTATTTCCCGAGTCAAACCAAGTCAACCCGAGCCGAGATCCGAGTCAAACCAAGTCAACCCGAGCCGTGAGCCGAGGCGAAACCGAAGCCGGAAATTCAATAGCAAGACTGGCGCAAAACAGGGGAACGGTACAAACTCAAAGGTTCGAAATACATGTGCCTTCACCCTTTGGGTCATAACTCCTTCGTTACAACTCCGATTGGTCTGAAATTTTGGGAGCTTAAAGTACACACCGAGAGCTTTCCATCGATATCTTACGGGTTTAAAACGGAGTTCGAATGAAGAAGTTTAAGCGTTATCTGAAGCTCGCGAGCCAAAGCAGGGGCAACAAAGACACCAGCCAGAACGCTGGTCGCCCGAGCCAGGGAGTGGCTCGCTTGAGCCACTCTGTCTGCAGACGCGCGTGCTGCGATTTGTTCTAGGGTTTTGGGTTGTATTTTTCCTTCTTCTATAAATACCCACTTGTATTAATCCAAGAAAAATAGAATTAGCCTAGGTAGTTTAGGAGTAGAATTAGATTTAATTGCTTTCCTTTATTTGCTTTAATCTCTATTAATTGTTCTTCAAGTTTTCAATTGTTCTTCATTGTTCTTCAAGCTTTCATTGATTTTTAGCATTTGTATTCAAACTTTCTCAAGCTTTCTCAATCTCTCTCAAGCTCTCTCTTGTCTTCATTGAAGTGTTTTACAAGTTCTCTCTCTCTCTCTCTCTCTCCTCTCTAATCTCCAATGTTGACTTGTTCTCCAAGCTTTATAGTGTTAGCCACAATCAACTCCATTTTTAGTTGGGAGGAGGGTCAAGGAACTCCAATTCTACTTACTAGTGAGAATTTGGGGGATTCTTGGTAATCCAAACCACAATTTCTGGTTTGTTCGGGGGAAATTCAAGTGTAGATTGAAGGTTTATTGAAGATTAGTCATCAAAGGTATAATTTCTCGTTCCCAATTTCATTGTTCATTCATTGTCTTCATTCATGCCTTTTAATTGCGTTCATCTTTAAGTGCTTTCTTTATTACTTTCTTTTAATTGCTTTCTTTATTATTATCATGTCTAGGTTAGATTTAAATGCTTTCTTTACATAATTTACCGTTTTCTGCATTGAGAAAAACCCTTTACACAAACCGATTGCCCAAATCAAGCCTAACACCCATCCCTGTGGACCGACAACCTTAACTTATAAAACCACAAAAATTACAACCGAACAATGGCGCCGTTGCCGGGGATGGCGTTATTTGGTAGATTAGGCTATTGGTTTGTGTGTACATAGTTTATTGCTTTCTTGATTATGCTAGGAAAAAATGTAGCGAAAAAAAAAAATTGAATATCGAAAAAAAGTGAGAAAAGAAAAGAAAAAAAATAGAAAATTAGAAAAATAGAAAAAAAGAGAGTTATGGATAGTCCCCAATTCCCTCAATTTGAGCATGAAATATTTTGGAGGTATTTTGCTAGATTACATGATTATCGTGCTCAATGTGAATTGTATGGCATTTTTTATGATACATTGAATTTGTTGGGAATTGTTAGTGAGGGTGTGAATTATGAGACCCGAAACCTTTTAGATTATTACGGGTTTTCTAGTTTAGGAGAAGAACCAGCATGAGAGTTACTTGAATGGTTGTCTAGGGATTCCTATGAATTTGAGCAACAAAATGTTAGTCCTAGCTTCCAACCTCCTTATGCACCACCCTTTGGGACCGAAACTGAATAATCATGTGAATACCCCGTGTATGTTGATGATCAATCTTATGATGAGGGATATGTGGAAAACTGTTATGATCTTTCCCAAAGTGCCGATGTTGAGTCTCCTTCCGTGTGCTCCTTGTGTGATTCGCCGTATCATAGTTCAATTTCTTGTTTGCAAGCTACAGTGGTTTCCTTCAAGGCAGAAGTAGAAAAATTATGTGCCAACATGAATGAGTATATGCGTCAATTTGTCCATGAGAGTAGTCAAAGGGTAGTAACTCCGTCTTCACAAATGGTTGATTCGAATGTTGAAGTAGGTCATTCATCGTCTTTTAGTCCTGAAATGCAAGTTGATTTTTCTGTGTATGATGAGGATGATGACTATTATAACCGACCATGCCTTGGACTACTTAGTGATTCCTTAGCTCTAGCCCCACCTAGTGAGCATGAGGAACATGATGGTTCTGTGTGTGATGATGTAGAATTTGTTGAAAACATGCTAGATGACGAACCATTGTCCACACCCTTGTCCATGCCTTTGTGTGAAGAAAAAGTTGAGTTTATCGAATGCCATTATGCTTGTGATGCAATTGAGCATGATCTTGTTGAGGGTGAAATTGAATCTGTTGTGATTGAATGTGTGCTTGATACCGATTTGTTCACTTTCATTGAGGATCATTGCATTAGTGAGGCATTAGCTACCCTTGTATGTGAGACTATTTATGTGCATACTTGTGATGATGAGCATAATTCTTTGGGGAATGATCATGATTGTTTGAACTTGGTTGTTGACAATGATGCTTTTGATGATGACATGCTTTATGAGTCATTCACTATGAGTTATGACCCTGAACCTTCCACTTTCACTTTTTATCTTGATTTGGATGATGCACCTTTGTCTTTTGATGTTGATAGTTCTTCTTGTGAGTCTGATATTGAAGAAGATGAAGATGTGCTTGTTTGTTGTGATGTTGGGAGTGTTATGATGTGGTCTAACCCTCTGTTTTCTTTATCACCTATTGACGATTTTGATTATTTGGATGAAAGTTGTGATTTGGAATTTGTGTTTGATGAAAATTGCATGGATATTGAGTTTGAACCATTGTTTGCATCCAAGTCTTCGCATGAGCATGTTCAGAAATGTGTTGTATTGCCTCCTTCCGTTGATTTGTATACCCAATCTCCATTTACGAGTCAATGGGATGATCCATTTGTCATGTCTTCTTTCACCGTGCCTAGAAAAGTCTTGTATATTCATGAATTTCATCAGTTCTATGACTTTTCTAAGGCATTTGATAAATTGTTAAGGGCACTAATGTTTGTTTATGTGCTATTGCGAGTGTACTCTTACCACCACCATTCTGAGATGCATGAGAGGATGCATGATTTGTTACTCCGGGCGTTGAATGGTTCTGACATGATGCCCGATATCTTGAGGTGAGAAGGAGTGAATTTCTTGATAAGATACCTTTGAGGTAATATCCTTCCTCACCCTTCTTGTATAATTAGTGAGTTGGTCTTTCTTTTCTTCTTTTATTTTCTTTTTGTGTGTGTCATTTTGTTTTATTTTGGGGTGCTTGCTTACCTACTTCTGTTTCCATTTTGAGAACACGACAACCTCTTTATGTTGGAGTGGGAGGGTAGTATGTATTCCGGTATTCGAGTCTAAGAAAAGAAAAAAAGAGTCGTTTTGTAAATATTTTAGTTTGTTTTCTTAGTTCATTAGTCCTTAGTGTCTTGTATAGTTTGTTTTTCCTTTTGATCTTGCATGTGAACCATCATACATAGTATGCTTTTCTTGTTTATTTATAACCTTGGTGTGATGTTCCTTGGATCTTGGATTGAATATGCTTGATTGAAGACTTCGAGGTAACTTCTTTCCACCCTCTCTTTATGTGAATATATCGATGATCCATGATGTGATTTTCTTTTTGGGTGGCGAACCCCTTGAGTGTGAATGTTGGGATATTATTGTTGTTGGAGCCGTGTGGGCTCGGGTCGCCACCAATTATTGTTTGTTATGTGTTTGTTGTGTGTTTTTAGGTTTTCTACCTTATTTGTGACACCCTTCTTCTCACAATGGGGACATTGTGAAGTTTTGTGTGGGAGTGGGGGTGATACTTCCATTTCTCATGGGTAGATCACCTAGTTTTGAGTCTTTGTTTTCGTTTTTCGTAGTTTGTGTCGAAAAATTTGAAAAATTTTGTGTGAAAAGGAGAAAAAAGGGAGTGAAAAACCTTGAAAGTTTTCGTTTTTCGTTTTGTTTTTGTTTTTGCTTTGTTTCTTGGATTTCGTTGTTGAAATCAGGAAGCCGTTCTTAATCTTCTTTGAAAGAAACCGGTTTGAGAATTTTCGACCCTAACTTGGGCGATTGTCATGACTTACCTTAATTAGATTCTTTTCATCAAGTGTCTAGTGAGATCCCATTTCTTCTTTTTATGTTCTGGTTGAAACTGGGAGATTCTAGGGGTTCATATCCGAGCTTGTTTTCCAAGAAGAAAAAGAAAAAAAAAAAGAAAAAGCAAAAGCCAAAGCAAAAGTCAGAAAATAGCAGCAAAATTAAATAATTTGACTAAGTGGGGCGTGTCGGCTTTACGACATCAACCACCATACACTTAGCCAACCTACACGGGCCCGGTATCAGTGGTACGGCACGGATGCCCCTTAACCCTCCTGCTATATTGCTTTGCGACGGAGAGGTGAATGGAAAAGACCGTGTTGGGAGGGTATACCCCTTATATGGGCCGTCCAATTCCCGAAAATAAGGCTAATACCGACATTAAAAAGATGAAAAAGTTTGAAGTGTTAATAAAGTGAGGGGCTCTTCCTTGCATCACCTGCGGCCCTCACCAAGCCAAGGGCAACCAAATGCGGGGAGGGGCAACTCTTTCCTTTCCTTTGTTCGTTTCGCTGTTTTGTAAGCTTGGGTGTGAGTCTTTTGGGTCGTCCGGGATCGATTAGAACTGTTTAAGACCCTTTCAAATGGGATTAAACTCTACAGGAGGTGTAAGGAATCAAAAACTTCTAAGATTGGCAGTTGTTTGAGTTAAGAGTTGTGAGATGCTCATAACGGTTCTTTTTGGAGGATTAATACCGTTTTCTTAATTGAAACGACCTGATTCATTGAAACGAGCAGTTTTTTTCTTTCTTTTCTTTTAAACTTGTTTTGTTTTTCACTTTCCCTCTTTCCTTTTTCTATGGCTTTTGTGGGTCTAGTTGCTATAAACCCTCACGAGACCTACCTCGTCCACCCGGCCAGGGGTTTAAAGGGCTTGATGCATGTGCTAAATGCATCCGCGATTCCTGCGAAAGTGAGTTAGGTTTTTAGTTTTTCTTTTTAGTCCTTTTCTTCGTTTTAAGTTTGCTCGGGGCGAGCAAACCCTTGTGTAGTGGTGTTCGGCCTCGTTCCGAGCCGAAATTCTTCTCTTTTATAGGGTATATTTGCTTGTTTTAACCCCTATTTATATATTAGATATAATGATTTGGTGTTTTGTAGGAAAATAAGGAGTTAGAAGAAGTTTGGGCTTAATTGAAGGTTTTTAGGGAATCTCGAGCTATTTCCCGAGTCAAACCAAGTCAACCCGAGCCGAGATCCGAGTCAAACCAAGTCAACCCGAGCCGAGAGCCGAGGCGAAACCAAAGCCGGAAATTCAATATCAAGATTGGCGCAAAACAGGGGAACGGTACAAACTCAAAGGTTCGAAATACATGTGCCTTCACCCTTTGGGTCATAACTCCTTCGTTACAGCTCCGATTGGTCTGAAATTTTGGGAGATTAAAGTACACACCGAGAGCTTTCCATCGATATCTTACGGGCTTAAAACAGAGTTTGGATGAAGAAGTTATGCGCGCCTGAAGTCGGCAGGGAAAAGCGCGAGCGATGGCTCGCCCGAGCGAGCCTAGGGCAACAAAGACACCAGCCAGAACGCTGGCTCGCCCGAGCCAGGGAGTGGCTCGCCCGAGCCACTCTGTCTGCAGACGCGCGTGCTGCGATTTGTTCTAGGGTTTTGGGTTGTATTTTTCCTTCTTCTATAAATACCCACTTGTATTAATCCAAGAAAAATAGAATTAGCCTAGGTAGTTTAGGAGTAGAATTAGATTTAATTGCTTTCCTTTATTTGCTTTAATCTCTCTTAATTGTTCTTCAAGTTTTCAATTGTTCTTCATTGTTCTTCAAGCTTTCATTGATTTTTAGCATTTGTATTCAAACTTTCTCAAGCTTTCTCAATCTCTCTCAAGCTCTCTCTTGTCTTCATTGAAGTGTTTTACAAGTTTTCTCTCCCTCTCTCTCTCTCCTCTCTAATCTCCATTGTTGACTTGTTCTCCAAGCTTTATAGTGTTAGCCACAATCAACTCCATTTTTAGTTGGGAAGAGGGTCAAGGAACTCCAATTCTACTTACTAATGAGAATTTGGGGGATTCTTGGTAATCCAAACCACAATTTCTTGTTTGTTCGGGGGAAATTCAAGTGTAGATTGAAGGTTTATTGAAGATTAGTCATCAAAGGTATAATTTCTCGTTCCCAATTTCATTGTTCATTCATTGTCTTCATTCATACCTTTTAATTGCTTTCATCTTTAAGTGATTTCTTTATTGCTTTCTTTTAATTGCTTTCTTTATTATTATCATGTCTAGGTTAGATTTAAATGCTTTCTTTACATAATTTACGGTTTTCTGCATTGAGAAAAACCCTTTACACAAACCGATTGCCCAAATCAAGCCTAACACCCATCCTTGTGGACCGACAACCTTAACTTATAACACCACAAAAATTACAACCGAACAATGGCGCCGTTGTTCGGTTGCAATTTTTTGACACAAACTACGAAAAACGAAAACAAAGACTCAAAACTAGGTGATCTACCCATGACAAATGGAAGTATCACCCCCCACTCCCACACAAAACTTCACAATGTCCCCATTGTGAGAAGAAGGGTGTCATAAATAAGGTAGAAAACCTATCCCTTTTGTTGAGTGGCGTGTTCCTGACTATTCATGGCTAGCCGGTTCCGAGGAGCATTCCATATCATCACCATCGAGTGTACATCCTTCTGAAGTTCCCTTGTCTGGGCCACCGCAGACGGCTCTTGGTTCTGACTACTATTCTTGGTATACCTATTTCGGCACAACTGGTGCTTCTTACACTAGGACTTCTCAAGCTGGTGCCGACCTGGTTGAAGACAGCGGTGATTCGGGCTCCCTCTGGTGATCAAACTGATGACAAGCCAGACTCTATACATTTTTACTTTTGTTATGTAAGACTGATTTGTACATGAACGAGCCAGAGTAAATTCCAGGGCCAAGATTTGAAACATTAAAAATACATGAACGAGCCAATTTAATTCCAGGGCCCAATTACAATCAGAACAAGTGGGTCCAGCAGTGGAAAGGCGGCCCATGTCGCCAGAAAACCCACGCGAGTTTTCTTCTTCAGCGGGCCATGGGCCTGGGCTTGGACAGGCGCGCGCGTGGGTCTAAGATCATCAAAACCCACGCGGGTTTTGATTTTCTTTTCCTTTTTTTTTTGCTTGTCGTTGTGAATGGGCTGAAATCATGGGATATGGAGGGCAACGGCTATGTGATCGTTGGCTTATTTCTTTTCTCCATTTTTGATCATACATGAAGGTGTATAAATACCTCATGTTAAGCATATGATCATTACCCCTTATCTTCACTTTCATCACATATTCTCCTAAAAGAAACACAAAGAAAATCTTCCCGATTCTCATGGCATTCGAGAAGAAACTTGCAACTTGGATGAGCACCTTGTCCAAGGAAGAGAAGAAAGAGCTCGGAAGGTACAAGTTTGATGAGTCTTCGGTAAGTGAGAATCAATCACGACTTTCTCCGGGCGGCGGAGACTTTTTGGGATCCGAAGATGCATGTCTTCCGCTTTGCTTGGAAAGAGTTATGTCCGCTTCCAGAGGAATGGTCCTCAATCCTCGGGACAAATCACTTTGCTCGGACGACGTCTCCGCCAACGCCAACGGACATCCCTAAGCAATACAAGGAGCTTTTATGTCTTCCTTCTCGGGTCATCGAAAGCGCGATATTCGGCGAAAAGGTACACTTTCAAACCATTGTTGAATATTTTCAATCGCCCGATACCTTGGAATATGGTCCCGTGATACGAGCGCTCGCGCTCGTATTATGTCTCCTCGGCGAGTTTTGCTTCTACCATGGCGGCAAAAGAACCGGACCGACGAATTTGATCCAAATCGTTGAAGACATGTCCCAAGGCTACAATCCCGTGCCTCTAATGTTAGCGAAAACCATGATGGGCTTGGATCTGCCTGTACTGCCTGTAAAACCCGCGCGGGTGTTATAACTTTTTTTTTCTAGTTTGGGATAATTGGCATGCAATCTAACCGTTGGGCAGATCTGGTTAATGGAACACTTGGGCCTCATCGAAGAACCCCGAACTTCATCGGCGATGGCGAACTATTGTCAGAGAAAGAGGAAGTACACCGACCTCCGCTCGATAACGGAATGGATCACATTCTTAAAGGAGCCTCGTGAGATCACATGGTGGATCACATGGTGGCACATTTCCGAGTATGTGTCCCATGACTTCCGCAATGCCTATGTGTGTCTCGTCGGCTTGACGCACATGACCTTTTATTTTCCGGCGCGAGTGAAGCGCCAAATGGGTCGCAAGCAGGATATTTCCGAGCTTCTGTGTGAAACTCTCGATAAGTTGAAGCTTCAAAGTTCGATGATTGAGTCATGACTGAAGTACTGGGAAAGAAGGCCAACTCCTAAAACCCCTCCAAAGATACATGTGTCTCATATTGCCGATGCTGATTACCATGGATGGCTGATTGCTGCTGTTGAATCTCGCCGTGCTGGGGAAGCGAGAAGGAGGCAAGCATCTGCAAAGGAAAGATTGGGCCCCCGTACATCGGTAAGGACCGTCTTGGCGCAAGAGACTCGGTGAAAGATAGACTCGGTCCTAGAGTGGAGGTACGAAAACCAGGCAGGCGGGCCTATAAGCCCAAAGATAAAGAGAAAGATCTTAACGGACCTAGAGACACGGAGACTGACCATGAGACAACTAGCGAAGTAGAGAAAGTGAAGCAAGATTAGAAGATGGGTGAAAATGAGGGAACTGAAACTGCTTTGCCATAATAGTCTTTTATTTAATTATGCCTTTCGAATTTTCTTATGTTACAAGTAGTGTACTTGCATTATCAATTAATAAAGAGGAAATATTGTTCACAATTATTGTGTTCTTGCAAACTTTATTTTCCTTATGTACATCAATACATGAGCATTTAAATATACCCCAAGTGTCTGAAAATTGGTTTTCCAGTTTCTTAGTTATATTTAAGCATAGTATCGCTTGAGTTGATCCAAATTCGTGGGTTGAATTATATCTTCTCCATCCATAGTAGCAAGCCGAGCTAATCCCCCTGGCAAAATGCCCTTAATCATATAAGGACCCTTCCAATTAGGTGCAAATTTTCCCCTCGGATCTTGTATAGGTGCCTTCATCTCCTTAAGCACCAAATCACCTACTTGAAGCGAACGACTTTTCACCTTCTTATTAAAAGCACGAGTGATCCTACTTTGGTATACTTGCACATTATGTAATGCCCTCAATCGCCTTTCATCCATCAACATTAGCTCCTCGAACCTTGCCCTAGCCCATTATGCTTCTGGCAACTGACTTTCGGCCACTATCCGTAACGAAGGGATCGCTACTTCAATCGGTAAGACCGCTTCCATCCCATATACCAAGGAATATGGTGCCGCCCCCGTAGCAGTTCGTATAGAGGTTCGGTATCCCCATAGGGCAAATACTAATTTATCTGACCAATCTTTGTAAGTGACAACCATTTTCTTGATGATTCCTGACACTGTCTTATTGGCCGCTTCCACAGCTCCATTGGCTTGAGGTCGTATGGCGAAGATCGGTGATGCTGAATTTTGTAAGTGGTAAGCAAAGTTTCTACTTCCTTCCGAAAATGGCTTCCAAGAATAGTAGCTAGTTAGTTATGTTGTTTTTGGTGCTTCCCTATGATTTATTGGGAAAAGGGGACACTGCATGTAATCCAAGAATAGTAGAGCTCGTCCCTTTTATCGCGTTATATTTTGGTTAAAGAGTGGAAAAAGAATGTCATAGAACGAATTGCAGGAGATTCTTGTTTTTTTAAGAACGCTTGAATAGCTGCAACAGTATCATATGTTGGGCTTCTAATCTCTCTATATATATATACCTATGATGGTCTTGTGCGGCAATGGGGTCGATTTTGTTACAGGGGTTATGAGAACTTTATTTGAGGTTGCCTATTATGAGATGCATGTATGTGGGCGTATAATCGAGCAAAGCAATGAGAACCTTACGAGGATACAATCGTTTCAAATCAAAGTTGTTAGGAAACAAGTTATAGAAAGGAAAAAAGTGGTGGCAATAAGTTATGCGAGATAAAAATATATTTTGCTGTAATAATGTAGCATGTTGCAAAGCTCAAGGAATTCTTCACCACAGGGAGAGCCCATGAATGAGGCTTCAAGGAAAGCCAGCTTGAAGTGATAAGAGGAAGAAGTACTCTTTATATTTATCTGAATTGTTTAAATGGTGTGAAGAACCTAATAATAGTGGTCAATGAGGTAAACAAGGACTTCAAGGACACGGTACCCATAATGGGGGCTTTAGCACGAATACAGAGATTTAGGCCCCGGTTGAGGAGTTAATAATAGTCATTCCTAACCCTGTATCAGGAACTAGGTTAGGGAGGAAACAAAAAGGGAGGCAATAGAGTCATAATGAATGAGGAGATTCATATGAGGAGTAAGAGATTTGTAATTAAGAGCGAGACTAAGAGGGAAATGCAGATTGAAGAAAAAACTCGTTATGTATACGGGTTTCTTAGAGACGTCCAACAAAATTATGAGGTTTTAGAAGTCTGATCTCGGGTAACCATACACATGTATCAAGATCCCCCAGCCTCCTCCTTTAATGAACAACCATTGTAAGTTTCAACCCTCCTCTGTAGGGCTATCATACCTCGAGTTTATTATTTAAATCAAGCTTCACCTCCCACTCATATTGTACATTCCCCTCCTAAATTCACTTTTCATCGTCGTAAGATAGCAATCAACTTCGTCAATTCTAATCATTTCCCATTTTCAAGAATTTTTAGGAGAACTTGTCATCGTTACCGACCAATCATTTTAGCTCCTTAATGTTATGCCCACACCTTATTGGCGACTCTTTCTTTTCTCAATTTCCTTTTTGGATAAGTGTCTTTATTCTAACAATAATCTACTCGTACATCCAGTGGTGATCGACTACACTTATTCTATTGTATTTCTTATTTGATCATCTTTTCTCCTCCCGAAATAATCATCATTCTCAACAACATCTACAGTTCATATCCAAGATTTAGCTTAAATACAAGTTACTATTCGGCCCATCTCATCAGCTTACGCCTTGCATATCCCAAGCAACTTTTGCCAAATCATTCATGCATCCCCGATACTGATTTTCCTAATTCAAGATTCTTGACATATTTACCCAAAACCTTTCTCTCTGAAGCTTGAAGGTTTTCTTGCCTCTGTACAACACTAGAGACTCCATGATATTTCTGAAAACATACATAAACATCTCCCAAACCCAGATTTGATTATCAAAAGCTTACTCAAGATCTTCTCCTTCATATCAAGCTCATTTCAGCATCTCTTATGGATTTCCTTATTCATAACATCATTATAATTCTTATCCCCATCAATTGTATTACCTCTTATTAACTACCAATATGAGGAGATAAATCTTAGACTAGTAAAGCTTAAACCTTTTTAGAATAACCAATGTTTTGCTTAATTTATAAGGACCCAACCAAGATAGAGGAGATTCCAGTGGTGCGCGAGTTTCCGAACGTTTTCCCCAAGGAAATTACGGAATTACCCCCGAAGAGGGAGATTGACGTTGAGATTGAATTAATTCCTGGAACAAGGCCAATATCCAAATCGTCTTACCGAATGGCGCCAGTAGAGCTTAAGGAGTTGAAGATACAACTGGAGGAATTATTAAGTAAGGATTCATTAGACCCAGCGCATCACCCTGGGGAGCACCAGTGCCTTTCGTAAAGAAGAAGGATTCACGACGTTTTTCACGTATCGCAACTCCGGAAATATGTACCGGACGCGAAGCATGTTCTAGCGGAAGAACCACCACTTTTGGCCGAAGATCTAACCTTCCAGCAGCAACCGATTCAAATTCTGGATCGACGAATCAAGAAGCTACGTACGAATGAAGTCCCCTTAGTCAAAGTGCTATGGGCGAATCAAGACACCTTGGAAGCCACGTGGGAAACCGAGGAAAACATGAAGAAACAGTACCCCCATCTCTTCTAAGGTAAACAAACGCGTTTAATGACCATCGCCAAGTTTCGCGGACGAAACTTTCTTTTAGGGGGGGAGGATGTAATAACCCGCCCCAAAATCACGATTAATTAAGTACTAATTACCGTAATTATCTAAATTACGTATAAATTTTTCGCGTTTACTTTTAAATATTTATTTTATCGGTGTCAAGTCTCGTGCAGGAGATGGCAAAGGGTATCAAGTTACGGGTTCATAAACCTTTAATTCACTTTAATTACCCGTTAAGTTAATTTATATCGGGTTTTACCGTTTACATTATTTCTTTAACCGAAAGGGGTTTAATTATTTTACTTCTCAACGTTTATATTTTATTATCCAAACCTTAATTTATTTTATTTTAGATTATGTTTATTTTATTTTAGTACAAGTAATATTTATGTCCATTCATTTAATTTTATTAGTTCAAGTTCTATTTTATTTTAACCCAATTGTTACCAATTAATTTTATTTAGTGCAAACTAATTTTATTAAACTAGTATTTGTTTACAATTTATTTTACTTAATCAAAATTCAGACTTGTTAAGTATTATTAGTGTTTTAATTAAGTGGAGGGAAAATATACTACTAATGGGTATTAGTAAACCCATTTCCTCATTCTAATTTCTCAAACACACTTCACTTTCTCTCTCTACCTTCCTCCTCCTCTCTGCCCAGCCAGCCACAGCCCACCGCCGGCCATTTTTCCACACGAGAGCCGCCGCCGCCACCTCTCGCCACGCCACCTCCTTCCTCATCTCTTGTGTTTTCATCAAATTTTAACCCCAAGGGTAATCTCTCAAACCCCCAAATTCAATTCTTTTAAACCCTAATCTGAGTTTTATGTTTTATATGTGTAATTCTTGTAAATTCTATCTCTTTTACTCTCTTTAATCATGAATTCAAAGTTATGATTGTATTAGTCAAGTTAGGGTTTGAGTTTAGAGTATGTGCATGTGAAATTGAGATGTTCTTGAGGTTTTCTTGATGATTTCTTAATGGATGATGATTTAATCTTAATGCATGTGAGTTTCTTGATGAGATTCTGAGTATTAAGGGCTGTTTATAAAAGTTAAGTTTGATGTTTAAGTGTTGTTATGTTTAATTTGGGTGAATTGATGACATTTTGGTGAAAGAGTGCTAAATTAAGTTGTATATGAAAGAATGCATGTTGAATCCATGGATGCATGTGAAATTTAAGGTCTTTGATGAGCTAGTTGTGAAGGTTTAATTCTGGAAATATGGTAGATAATAGCTTAAATGAAGTTTGGTAAGGAATTAGTATGAATTAAGAGCTTTAAAACATCATTAGAGTTGAGTTTAAGTGCAAGAAAGATTCTGCTCAATTTCTGGAAAATTACAGGGACTTGAAAGTTTGATTTTTACCCAGATTTTTACTCCATGGGATAGCCCAAAGTGTTAGCTAACCATAGGCTTTGGAATTTCTAAATTCCGTCTTGTATAGGCCGAGTTATGGCCAAAACCGTAACGTCACGTTTCGGAATACGTTTCTGGAAGTCAGTAGCTTAAGGGCTGTTTTTCGTCCCTTTGAAGATCTTTCTAGTTTTTGTGGTAAACATGAAAGTTTTAGGTCACATTGCAAGCTTTCCAGAAAGGTATGGTTTGTAGTTATCCGATATCGGGAGTGTGAGTTATGAGCCCGGAAAGAAGGGCTGTCCATCTTGAAGTTTCTGCCCAGTTTATTCCTTATTAAATTCCATATTATGATCCTATATTATAAACCAATATCAATAGAGGATTTTAAGCATTGATAAGTTATGGTTATATGTTGTAATCCTATATTATGATTTTAAGGTTGAAAAGTATGGTTTGGAAGCCTAAGTATATCGTAAGGTCATCATTCCAAGGGTTTATGAATCTAACACAAGTTATAAGTTTTCTCCTCATGGACTTTAGCTTAAAAGCCCTTTATTATTGATCTAGCTAAGATTTCTCATCTAGCTTTATAACCTCCAAGCCCTAAGTAGCTTCAAGTCTTTTTCCCTCTAAAGTACCAACTTAAGCTTGCCTCTCAATCACGTTCGAAAACCTATACCCCATGAATCATTCTCACTTCATTTTTAATCTCATTATCACGTCTTCGCATCATTTTTAAGTCCACGATTTCCATTCTAACCTTCAATCTTTAAGTCTCATTCTTCATCAATTTAAGCTACCTTTCCAAGATTCAAGTTCCATCTTCTTAATTCACCTTTCTATGTCAATACCTTCATATAAATTCGACCCGGAGTTCTTAATTATCCGAACCCAGTTTCTGTCCGGGCCCATTTTGGAGCCCTCCCTCTCATTTTTACCCTCTGGTTCTGTTGACAAAGTTGTAGATTATAATTTTCCCTATTCCGAGATGTACTCTTTTACTTCATTCCGATTTTCCTAACTCAAGTTACACTATAATCTTTATTTTTATACAACCTGAAATTTTCTCCCTAAGCTATTTCATTTATATTTTCCTAAGTTTCTAAACTTTTGAAACTAATTAAGAGCCTCATTCGGTTCTTCATTTTCCATTATTCATGTCTTAGTTGACAAGTCACCAAAGCCATCTCAAAGCCGAGACGCACCGCCAGGGACTTTATCATCCCAAGGTACGCAAATTGTCCAACCTTTACCGCCTTAGTGCGTACATTATTCATGTATTATCAAGTTTTATGCTTTATGTAATCTTTTATGTTTTAAAGTGGACCCGCCTTATATTATCATTTATATGTACTCATGTTTTAGCACTCCTGATCAGAGTGCCTTGACCTGGCCAGTGTCGACCGCTTAGCGGTCACCCAATCCAAATCTAGATCGATTTGGGCATGCGCGTGTGTGAGGTGCTTGCACCGATCATGAGGGTTCCACATATTTATTCATCTATCTTTACTACATTGTTATTCATGTATGTTATGTATGTACTTCATTTCAGGTTATTGGTTTTACTCCCCTTCCCTTGTTTTCAAAATGAATTTAAATGCCGGCACTAAAACCGTTTTCGAACGGTTTTACGTGTTGGAGGTTTACGTACTGAGTGTTTCCCCACTCACTTTTTGCAATGTTTTAATGTTTTGTTTTTAGGAGGTTCGAGCTCCCGAGGCAAAGACAAATCAGTTCCGAAGTAGCTTTAATCGCGTGAGGTAGTTCCTAAGTCACGTTAATGGCAGGAGAGCCGGTTTGGCAGTTGCTTGGAAGTTCTCTTATGGTTTTAAGTTTATGTATCCATAAATTCAAGGATTGTATAAGTTTGTACTTATGTTTTGGGTTTGGAGTTTAGCATTTTTCTTTCTTGTGGTTATAAAGTTTTGGTGTGTTTGTGCCTTGTCTCTTTTGGGGACGGCGGTAATGCCTCGATCTAAAGTGTTCCGCTGCGCTAATCACAGGTTTGGGTTTCTGAGTAGGATTTTAATCTTGTGATTAAGGTTGGGGTGTTACACTAATGATCTCATGAGGCACTCCATACCGATATATGATGTTTTGAAGGATGAATTTGGCCACTTGCTTGGATGTGAGTTTGGCAAAAGAGGCTGCCTCCACCCATTTAGTGAAGTAATCGATGGCCACCAATATGTACTCATGTCCTCCTGTTCCGGTTGGGTGTATCTTGCCAATGATGTCAATACCCCACACCGAGAATGGACATGGAGATGTCAAAGTAGGTAGGTATGACGAGGGTCGATGCTGTAGGTTGGCGTATTCTTGGCATTTGTGGAACTTTCGAACGAACTCTAAACAATCCGCCTCCATAGTGGAAAATAGTAACCGGCCCTTTGAATCTTTTTCACCAGCATACGTCCATTCATATAGGGACCACATTCGCCTCCATGTACAGTAGTCATGATCACCCTGGCGCTCTTAGCATGGACGCATAACAAATTGATGCCCGTAGGTGATTTCTTATAAAGTCGATCCTGGATCAAGAAATATTGTGTTGCTAGAGACCTGACCACTCGCTGTCCTCGAGCATCCGACTCAGCTGGATATTCTCCTTTCCTAAGAAAATGGTATATGTCATGGAACCATTCCTCAGGTTCTTCCTCTTTTGCCTCCATGTTACAAACATATGCAGGTTTAGACTGTCGCTCTACTACTACTGGTAATTGGAGCATGCCTGATGGTATCGATATCATTGAAGACAACTTGGCTAAGGCGTCAGCTAACTCATTGTGATCCCTTGAGAGGTACTGGAAGCTGATTTGCTCGAATTGGTCAGCTAGTCCCAAGAGCTTCTGCTGATATGCCATAAGACATTCATTCCGGACCTTCCATGTACTTTTAGCCTGGTTAATGATGAGGCTAGAATCTCCAAAGGCTTTTATGTGACGTATACCCAAGGTCAATGCAACTTGCAATCCCTTGATGCATGCTTCGTATTCGGCAGCGTTGTTAGTAGCATCAAAGTCCAACTTCACAGATACAGGGACATGTGCCCCTTCTGGAGAGATCACTAGTACTCCTACTCCGCAACCCATTTGATTGGAAGCTCCGTCAAAATACATTTCCCATGTTATTTCATTAGTGAAGAATACGTCCTCATCCGGGAATTCCAAGTGAGTGCTTGGAGGTTCCTATGATGGTGAAGCAGCTAGGAAATCTGAAACAACTTGTCCTTTGATAGATTTCTGAGGCAAGAAAAGAAGATTGAACTCTGAAAGCATGACCACCCATCGAGCAATGCGGTTGTTGATGGTAGGTTGTTCCATGATAAACTTGATGGGATTATTCTCAGCTATGACATATACTGTATGTGAAAGCATGTAATGTTTTAACTTCTTGGTGGCTCATACTAGTGCAAGAGCCATTTTCTCTATGTCTGCATATCGACTTTCATAGTCCAAGAACTTCTTGTTCAAGTAGTAGATGGCGCTCTCTTGACCTTTAACCTTCTAAGCTAGCATAGCCCCCATTGCAGAGCAGGTCATGGTAAAGTAAAGGAGTAGAGGCTCATCTGGTACTGGCGGCATGAGGATTGGAGGATGTTGCAAATACTCCTTGATTTTGTCAAAGGCCGCTTG
The DNA here is from genome assembly GCA_029582165.1 of Portulaca oleracea. Lineage (NCBI taxonomy): Eukaryota > Viridiplantae > Streptophyta > Magnoliopsida > Caryophyllales > Portulacaceae > Portulaca > Portulaca oleracea. Next base: position 33,139,828 of record CM055870.1, on the reverse strand, counting down.
ACATTGGTCATCCCGTTCTATTTTTCTTCCTTTCTTTAGTTTCTTGAACAAAGGTTCACACGTCACGGTGAGCTTTGAGATAAACCTACTGATGTATTGAACTCGTCCTAGGAAGCCTCTTATCTCTTTTTCTGTCTTAGGCAACTGCAGCTCTTGGATAACCTTTATCTTTGAAGAATCAACTTCAATGCCCCGTTGACTAACCACATAACCTAGCAACTTCCCAGAGGTAACACCGAAAGAGCACTTTGCTGGATTAAGCCGCATCTTGTATTTTGCGAAGTCGCAAGAAAAACTTGCGGAGGTTAGGAATGTGCCAATCTCTTGTTCTAAATTTAACAATCATGTCATCCACATAAACTTCTACCTCTATGTGCATCATGTCATGAAGTAGGGTGTTGGTAGTTCTTTGATATGTTGCCCCAGCATTTTTGAGACCGAAAGGCATAACCACATAACAGTATGTTCCCCATGGTGTAGTGAGTGGGGTTTTCTCCATGTCTTCTTCTGCCATTTTGATTTGATTGTAACCGACATATCCATCCATAAAGGATAGGAGCTCATGCCCGCAAGTGTTATCCACTAATACGTCGATGTGAGGTAAGGGGAAACTGTCCTTGGGACTAGCTTTGTTGAGGTCTCGAAAGTCCACACACATGCGCACTTTCCCATCTTTCTTAGGCACTGGGACAATGTTAGCAATCCATTCGGGGTATTGGACCGCATTGATGAACTTAGCGTTAAGCTGCTTGATCACTTCTTCCTCAACTTTCTTAGCCCATTCAGGGTTGATCCTCCTAGCCTTTTGTCGAACTGGCTTTGCATTAGGAAGCAAAGGTGTGGTATGCTCCGCAATTTCCCTGTCAATCCCAGGCACGTCCTCGTAGGACCATGCGAATACATCCACAAACTCCTTCAGAAGCTCCGTGAATGCTACCCGTTCTTCTGCTGTGAGTGAGCTACCTAACTTCAATTCCCGAGGTCGTTCTTTCGTGCCCACATTTATGGTGATAGTGTCTTCCAACACCGCCACTTTATGCTCATGTTTATTAGAAAATTCTTTTAAGGGTTCATCAAATTCCAGATTATTATTGGCGCAGCAGTTCAGGGAAGAGGGGAAAGAAGAATCAGAGTAAGCGGAAAGGTTCATCTTATTGAATGCAGAAAGGAATACATCGCCAACAGACTCACTTGACTCTAAACCCTTAAGACCCGACCCTATGTCCTTAGGAACAGACTCTCCTACAGATAAAGCAAAATTATTCTTCTCAGCATCGACCCACGAGATCGCCTTAGCCTCTTCTCCTTCAGAGATCGTGAGACTTGGATCGACGCTTGGGTTAGACAAAGCAGCAATAACGGCATCAGCTTCAGACTTCTCTGGGACAGCTTCTTGTTCAAATAGCATGCCAAAAACGTTGCTCCCAGCAAAATGAGTCCATTCTAATGGAGGTTGTTTGTCCCGAGCGAGAACAAAGACAATAGCCATATTAATGGAGCAATCCTTGAAGACTTCTAGTCTAGCGACTTGAATTCCTTTGTTCTTTAGATAAAATGACTCAGGAAACCCATAGTAGGGGAAGTCATCACCTTCCCTAACAAATTGCCCATTCAAAGTAAGTGCGTAGGGCTTCATCTGGAATAAAGTGGGAGGATTGTCCATCCTCTTCTGTTCAATGATAGCCATCTTTGCGAGCCTAGCCTCCTTCTCAGTTGGCCTGTAACCTAAGCCAGACCTTCCTTTCTGTTTGAAGGTCTTGAACACCGGAGGAATTTTGTTCTTCGGATTCTTTCCTAGCGGTATCCCAGGGAAATATCCTTGTTTCTTGAGGATAGCATGTACCTTGGGATTTGAGTAGGGATCGAAGTCGAAAGGTGCTTCGTCCTGGGTCATCATCGCCACAAGCTCACAGTTGTGGAGTCCTTCGTCCATTGAGTTGTGCTTCACTTCGAGAGTTGACTGTTTAGGAGTGAAAACAACATTGACAGACTCTCCCGAGATGGTAATCACCTGACTTTGAATCAACATTTTCACCTTTTGATGTAGGGTGGATGCTATAGCATTACACTCGTGAAGCCGTGGCCTCCCTAGTAGCAAATTGAAAGAGGCTGGAATATCTAGCACCACGAATTCCACATTCCGAGTGACGTTGCCAATAGTAATGGGCAACACTATATATCCGACTGATCTCCGAGGTGAATAGTCATAGGCCCTGAGTTGTACACCGTTTTGAGCCAAGTGTTGTTGTTTCACTCCCAACTTCTGTGTCGTCCTCCAAGGGCACACATTTACAGCTTAACCTTTGTCAACCAGAACCAGTGGGATAGTTTTATTGAAGCATTGCACTGTGAGGTATAGGGCTTTGTTGTGAGATGCTCCTCCTTGAGGTAAATCTTCAATCTTAAAAGTAATCATCTCTTGTCGAGTGGTTACATGAGCAACCAAGGATTCAGGAGTTGTTATAGGAGATACTGTTAGTGTAGTAAGAGCATCTAACATCCTTTGCCTATGTGCCTGTGATGCACATAGCAGCTGCCAGATAGTGACTTCGGCTTTTGTCTTCTTGAGTTGTGCGAGGAGAGGATCTTTAGGAGGAATCTGATTGTCATTGCCAGTTGTTGGTGTAGGGTTAGGAACAACCACTGGGATGGTGGTGTTCCTGTTATTGTTGTGGCGGCTGGACCGAGTAAGAAATGCCACATCATCTGGTTCATCCTTCTCTGTCCATTCTGTCTCGGAGTGCTCATGCTCGTCATCCTCGTCACTGTCCCAAATACCATGGATGAATAGACCTTCAGGGCACCCAACTATTTCGGGGACAAGTTGACCTGTTTCTACAATCAAAGCGGAGGGGTCGAAGCTGAAATCCCCACAAAAAATAGCATTTGCATGCTCTGGCATATGATTATTTTGATTGTTTGGTTTCTTGGCAGCTTTGGGCATTGGCAGCGTCCTTGCCCTTATCATATCTTCTATCTTGTTCCTTAAAGTCCAACATTTCTCAGTGTCATGCCCTCGGCAACGGTGATAGCGACAAAATTGGTTGGCATCCCAGTTTCTGCCTTTGATTTCTGGTTCTTCCTTCGGTAAGGGCAAAACCAGAATACCTTTCTTGACCAGACGGACGAGAGCCTTAGAGTAAGGAACAACGAATGGCGTGTAAGTCTCATATTTTGGTAAGTAAGGACCCTTGCATTGGATAGAGTTAGTCTCCATGATTTTAGGAGGGTGGCTAGCTGCACTAGTAGCCCTCCTGTTGGAGTTGGACCCTTTCCATCCAGGCGAAGTGGTCTTATCATTGTGCATAGCCTCTAATTGGACATAGATGTCCTTCAAGTAATCAAAGTCTTTGACGACATGATACCCCAAGTGCTTGGATAGGCTGCTCTTGAGTCCTTGCTTAAAGGTAGATAACTGCAGACAGAGAGGGATTTTCTTATTGATGTGGGACAATTTTGTATGCCATCTCTCAAAGTAATCCATAAAGGACTCATCATCCCGCTGTTTCATGGCGGTTAGATCATCCACCGTAGCTTGTTTCTTCTGGATGCGTGTGTAATGGTGGATAAAAGCTTTGAACAATTCTGTCCAGTTGGTTTAATTTGGGGTGACAACGCGTGATACCATACCTTTGCTTCTCCATCTAGGGTGGATGGAAAGATGGTAGAGTATAAGGCAACATCGATTCGGTTTAAATGTGCCAGCCTCATGAACTCATCAACATGATGAACAGGGTTCTTAGAAGGTTTGAACCTAATATTTGGCACTTCAACTTTGTCAGCTATCTTCAAAGTTGTTTGAACAGGCAATGGAACCTCCAAGTATTTGTCAGCAAAGGCCGGCATAGAGCTCATTGCTTTGGTGAGGCTTTCTAACTTCTGCTGAAGGGCCTTAACAGCGGGGTCCCTTGTAGGTTTTGACACTTCAGGCGTGTTAACCTTAGCCTTAGATATCCCTATTCCTCCAGAATCTGAGGATGTCCTGATGATTTCAGGTTCAGATTCATATCCTTGTACTTCCTCGTCATCCTCTTCAGCATCCAGCCCTAACTTGGTGTTGATCTTAGTGATGGCTTGCAGCATGCCATCCATCTCCTGTTGTTGTTCATTCAACCTTTTGCTCATCTTTTGCTCCTGCTCTAGGGTATTCGCGAATACAAGACCCTGCATTTTGGTGTAGAGCTCGTCCAAATGCTTCGTGATGTTAGCTTCGGTACTTTGGACAAGAATCTCTTGGAATTGCTCTCCAGGCATGATGCAGTCACTAGTTGCAGATGGATCGTAATGTGGGTTCGGAATCAATCGACCAGTTCGTGGATCTCGAATGCGGGCTCGGAGTCGATCACCAATGATGCCTGCATGGAAATTCAAAGTTAGCACACTCGATGACATACTCTGACACATACTACCTGATGCATGCATGCCCTAAGAGACCTATGTGATCCTAACTAACCTGACACATATATGCTAACAAAAAGGACTCACCCACTTTTTGGGAGTGCATGACCTAACTCTATATGGACCTATGGACAGAACATTATAAAGGGCCGAGTAAAGTCAAACACAGTGAGTAGGGTATAAATTGATAGATTCAAGCCAGTGTTTCTCAATTCCGATGGGCCCAAACCGCCGACCGTGTTAGGGAGAATCTGTAACTTGGCCCAACAATTTAGACATCTCAAGCCATAATGACTATTATGCGGACTAGAATAATGTTCAACAAAACCGACGACCCATTTTTTTACCTTTTTTTTTATTTTATTGTTTTATTTTTTTTTATTTTAGTCGAGGAAAATGGATACTGTAAAGGATTGAATAAAGTCAACAAGAAGCGAGTCATAATTAATTTATGGGCCTAATCAACAAATCCAATATGGTTGGGCCAAACAACGGGCCGACCATAAATGCGGTGGATTTATTAATTGACAAATTAATTTTCTCGAGCTTAGTGACTATTATGGAATCTAAAACGCTATCCATTAACTTTGTTCGATTTTTTTAATTAATTTTTTGGTTTATGGTTATGAGAATTTCGTAAAGGACCATATAAAATCATCAAAGGCGAGTCAATTTTTATTTATTAATCAAAATAATCATCTTTTAAGCATAAATGGGCCCTTCCACTTGGGCTAACCATGATTCTTTTTGAGTCAATTATTCCAATTAATAAATAATCATTTTCTCAACCCAATGAATTTTATATGGACTAAAACAAAACCTCTAAACTAGAGTCGACTCTAAAACAAAAGGAAAAGGGGAAGGGGTAGCACATAACACATAGCATACAACATCAGGGGATACCCTAAACCAAGGTTCTATGTTCATGGATTTTTCTATGGTTGGATTACATGGCCTACCGCACATTTTCATCTCCGTGCTCCATACCCTTAGGTAAGGAGTGTGAGGTATTGCTCAAATAACTTCAAGGAAGCCTTTTGAGTGTAACGCGGGGAGAGAGGGGACCAAATGTTTGGCGATATAGGGTGCATCCCACAAGTAGTCGCCCACCCGCTCTCGAGGGAATCACCTAGGTATAACTTAACCGTCACCTTTGTGCTAACGTGTCAAAAGACGCGATTAGTGGCCCGGTATGCAAAGGATGCCTAAAAAGAATTATAAAATCGCGAAATAAATCAACTTCTCCCTTTTACAATTTCAAATTAATTCGATTTTTTCAAGTTTTACCCTCTCTTTAAGTTTAAGTCCCTAGTGGAGTCGCCAATCTGTAGGACCCCGGGAAAAGGGCGAACCGCCTTTTTTTTCTCCGTGATGCGCTACTTAATGATCCGGAGCCGACTAAGGTTGCTTAATCCTTAAATAAGGATATTTTTATCTTCATTTTCGGGGTGATGAAACTTTATTTATTTATAAATCCGTTTTTATTATTTAAATACTCAAAATTACACCTAAATATATTAATAATGACTTAAAATCGGCCCACATCAAATTCAGGCCCAAAAAGAAGTAGGCGGGCCGCTAGAACAGTCAAAACCCGCGCGGGTTTTGACAATTCTTTGGTCGGGCCGCCTGTTTCTCTTGGGCTAGAGAACATGGATTGGAAATAATAAAACCAGTGCGGGTTTTATTGATTTCAACACATTTTCTCTCGGTTTTCACTTTGAATTGGGTGAGAGGAAGATATTAAATCATTTCTTAATCATTTTAGTGTACATTCCAATATTAAACAATTAAACATATTATAAAAAAGAGAATAAAGGAGTCGCCAGCCGATTTAAGGAAACCGACAAACCATAAAAATAATAAAAATAACTCCGGTCTACGAAACTCGATTCTAAGTTCAGGGGTAAGGTTACGAATTCGAGAATTATAAGAACTCTCGAATTCGCCTGTTAGAAAACAGACTTTACTAAAATCGACATTAAAATTAAAAAGAGCGGGGAGAAGTTTAATTAATTTCACAAGTTTATATTCTTAATCATGCAATATTAAAAAAAGGGTTTTTTGGTTTACAAAATATGCACATATAATGTAAAATGAAATACAAATTACATGACTAAAGTAACAATAACGAAATGGAGCGTGAAGCGAACCTCTTTGATTTGGGAGCCCGAATGCGCCGGTTGAATTTCGTGACTTTGCCTTGGCTTGGGACTTGAATGGAAGGGTGCAAGTGGTTTAGAATAATTGTATGAGGCTGAATATGGATATGACAAAAGTGATTAGAAGAGGATTAGAGAATGAATCTGGATGATAGAATGTTAAGAGAGTTTAGGTGATAATGATGATATTAGTTGGTGAAAATGAATGAGATGGAGGGGGGTATTTATAGGTGAAGGAGGGTAGTGTTTAGGATGGAAATGGAGGAACACATCCCTTGGATCGTGCCCTCCATCTCCATGCAATCAGATAACCCGCGCAGGTTATCAGAAGTCAAGGGGAGAGTCAATCCACGTGGGCTAAAATCGGGGGCTTTGCATGGGATTTTGGCGCCGGATTCTTAAAGATAAAACCCGCGCGGGTTTTATTAAATCCTACACACGGATTGTTGACGTAGACAAGGCAAAACGATGCGCTTCAGGTCATAGAAAACCCGCGCGGGTTTTGAAGCCGCTGGTCTGGGGGCCTGCTTTGGGCCCGTCCTAGTTCTGGGCCGTCCTCTTTGAATCAAAACCCGTGCGGGTTTTTCTGCAGGTAGTGGGCCGACTTGGTTTGATTTGTTTGCATTGTTTGCTACATCGGCCCAATGATGTATCCGTCCCTTTTGTCAAGTCGGGATTATACCGGTGCAAATCTCGGTGTCTACAATCCTCCAAAAGGAACCGTTGTGAGCATCTCCAATACACCTAACTTAAACAACTGCCAATCTTAAAGGTTTTCAGCCCCCGACACCTCATGTAAAGCTAAATCCCATGTGCATAGTGCTTAGTGGGTTCTAACTGATTCCGATTGACCCCAAAAACTCATACCCGAGCTCATTTAAAAATGAACAAAATTAGCAAAGAGTTGCCCTCCCTCGCATTTGGTCGCCCTTGGCTTGGTGAGGGCCGTAGGTGATGCAAGGAAAGGCCCCCCACTTTATTAACACTTAACTTTCTTACTAATTGGTTGGGTTTTCCAACATTTTCAATTTAGTTTATTAGGTGAGGCTAGTTTTGCGGGAATTGTAACGGCCCATACTGCGGGGTTTACCCTTCCAACACAGGCCTTTCCTTTCACCTCTTCGTCGCAAGCGATATAGAAGGAGGCTTAAGGGGTATCAGCGCCGTACCGCTAATACCGATCCCATGTAGGTGGACTAGCTTTATGCTTGTTAGTGTCATTCGACCGACACGAACCAATTAATTCATTTATTTAACTTTGCTTCTTTTTCTTTCTTTTGCTTTTGCTTTTGCTTTCGCTTTCGCTTTTGCTTTTGCTCTTTTTTTTCATACTTTTTAGAAAACAAGCTCGGATATGAATCCCTAGAATCTCCCAGTTTCAACCAGAACGTGAAAAGAAATCAGAGACCTCGCTAGACACTCAATGAAGGGAGTCTAATGAGGTAAGTCATGACAATCGCCCAAGATAGGTTGAAATTGCTGAAACCGATTTCTTTTAAAGATGATTAAGAATGGCTTCCCAATTTTGACAACAAAAGCCAAGAAACGAAGCAAAAACAAAACAAAACGAAAAACGAAAACCTTTAAGGTTTTTCACTCCCTTTTTTCTCCTTTTCAAACAAACATTTTCAAACTTTTAGGCACAAACTACGAAAAATGAAAACAAAAGACTCAAAATCTAGGTGGTCTACCCATGAAAAATGGAAAATAACACCCCCCACTCCAACACAAGACATCACAATGTCTCCATCGTCAGAAGGGGTCACAAATAAGGTAGAAAATCTAAAAACACACAAACAAACACATAACAAATAAAAATGGTGGCGGCCCGAGCCCACACGGCTTCAACAACAAGATATCCCAACATTCACACTCAAGGGGTTCGCCACGCAAAAAGAAAAATCAAGCATACAACACGGATCAAAGATATATACACATAAAGAGAGGATGGAAAGGAGTTACCTCAAGATCTTCAATCAAAGCATAACCAATCCACGATCCAAAGAACATCACGCAATAGGTTAGGAATAAAAATGAAAAGCATACTATGTGTGATGGTTCACATGCAAGATCAAAAGGAAAAACAACTATACAGGACACTAGGGACTAAACAACTAAAGAAACTCAAATATTTACAAAATGACTCTCACTTTTTTTTTTCTTTTCATGGACTCAAAAACCGGAATGCATACTACCCTCCCACTCCCACACAAATAGGTTGTCATGTCCTCAAAGGAAACAGAAGTAGGTAAGCAAGCACCCCAAAATAAAAGAAAAAGACACACACAAAAAGAAAATAAAAGAAGAAAAGAAAACCGACTCACTAATTATACACAAAAGGTGAGGAAGGATATTACCTCGAAGGCATCTTATCAATAAGCTCACTCCTTCTCACCTCAAGATATCGGGCACCATGTCAGAACCATTCAACGCCTGGAGTAACAAGTCATGCATCCTCTCATGCATCTCAGAATGGTGGTGGTAAGAGCACACTCGCAATAGCACATCAACAAACATTAGTGCTCTAAACAATTTATCAAATGCCTTAGAAAAGTCATTGAAAGGACGAACTACAGGACTGCACAAGACTTTTCTAGGCATAGTGAAAGAAGACATAACAAATGGATCCTCCTATTGACTCGTAAATGGAAATTGGGTATACAAATCAACAGGAGGGAACAATACAACACAATCTTGAACATGCTCATGCGAATACTTGGATGCCAACAATGATTCATATTCAATATCCATGCAATTTTCATCAAACACCAATTCCAAATCACAACTTTCATCGAAATAATCATCATAATCATCAATGGGTGATAAGGAATAAGCAGGGTTAGACCACATCATAACACTCCCAACATCACACACAAGCACATCTTCATCTTCATCAGTAATAGACTCACTAGAAGAACTATCAACCCCAAAAGACAAAGGTGCATCATTCAGAGCAACATCAAAAGTGAAAGTGGAAGGCTCCGGGTCATAACTCATAGCGAATGACTCATAAAGCATGTCATCATCAAAAACATCATTGTCAACAACCAAGTTCAAACAATCACGATCAATCCCCAAAGAATTATGCTCATCATCACAAGAATGCACATCAAATGATTCACATGCAAGGGTAGCTAATGCCTCACTAATGCAATGATCCTCAATGAAAGCGAACAGTTCAGCATCAAGCACACATTCAATCACAAAAGATTCAATTTCACTCTCAACAAGATCATGCTCAATTACATCAAAAGCATCATGGCATTCAATAAACTCATCATTTTCTTCACATACAGACATGGACAATGGTGTGGACAATGGTTCATCATCAAGCACGTTTTCACCAATTTCTACATCATCACACACAGAATCATCTTGTTCCTCATGCTCACTAGGTGGGGCTAGAGCTAAGGAATCACTAAGCAGTCCAAGGCATGGTCGGTTATAATAGTCATCATCCTCATCATACACAGAAGAATCAACTTGCATTTTAGGACTAAAAGACGATGAATGACCTACTTCAACATTCGAATCAAGCATTTGTGCAGAGGGAGTTTCTACCCTATGATTCATCTCATGGAAAAGTTCATGCATGCGCTCAGTCATTCTCGCACATAATACTTCCGCTCCCCACTCAAGGTAGCTACGATTTTAGCTTGCAAACAAGAAGCAGAACTATGGCATGGCGAATCACAAAAGAAGCACAATGGACGGGACTCAACATCAGCACATTGGGAAAGATCATAACAGTTTTCCTCATAATCCCCACTATAAGATTGATCATCAACATACACGGGGTTCTCACATAATTGTTCAATTTCGGTCCCGGAGGGTGGTGCATAAGTAGGTTGGAAGCTAGGACTAACACTTTGTTGTTCAAACTCATAGGAATCCCTAGACAACCATTCAAGTAACTCCCATGATTTTTCTTCACCTAAACTCGAAAACCCGTAATAATCTAATGGGTTTCGGGTGTCATAATTCACACCCTATTCACAATTCCCAAAAGAGATAATGTATCATAAAAGTCACCATATAATTCACATTGAGCATGGTAATCATGCAATCTAGCAAAATACCTCCAAAATATTTCATGCTCAAATTGGGGGAATTGGGGACTATCCATAACTCTTTTTTTCTATTTTTCTATTTTTCTATTTTTTTCTCTTTTTTTTCGATATTCAATTTTTTTTGTGCTACATTTTTCTAGCATAATCAAGAAAGCAATTAAACTATTTACACACAAACCAATAGCCTAATCTACCAAATAACGCCATCCCCGGCAACGGCGCCATTGTTCGGTTGTAATTTTTGTGGTTTTTAGGTAAGGGTTGTCGGTCCACGAGGATGGATGTTTAGGCTTGATTTAGGAAATCAGTTTGAGTTGGTTTTTTTCTCAATGCGGAAAGCAGTAAATAATGTAAAGGAAAGCAATTAAATCTAACCTAGGCATGAATCAAAGAAAGCAATTAAGAGCATGAATCAAATAAAGCAATTAAAGGAAGGAATCAAAACTAGAAATAACAATGAAATTAGAGACAAAAAATTTGACCTTTGATGACCAAAATCTTCTAACCTTCAATCTACCTTTGCAATTTCCCCCGAACAAACAAGAAATTGTGGTTTGGATTACCAAGGATCCCCAAATTCTCACTAGGAAGTAGAATTGGAATTCCTTGACCCTCCTCCCCACTAAAAGTGGATTTGATTGTTGCTAACACTACAAAGCTTTTGAAATCAACATCTATGGAGAATAGAGAGAGAGAGAGAGAGAGAGAGAGAGAGAGAGAGAGCTTGTAAAACACTTCAAATGAGACTAGAGAAAGCTTGAAAGAGATTAAGAATTGAAATTGCAAGAAAACTTTGAAGAACAATGAAAAACAATTGAAAACTTGAAGAACAATTAAAGAGAGATTAAAGCAAATAAAGGAAAGCAATCAACATAATCTAACCTAATTCTAAGCTAATACTACCTAGACTACTTGATAAAAGTGCTGAATACAAGTGGGTATTTATAGAAGAAGGAAATTACAACCCATAAACCCTAGGATTTTAATCGCAAAGACGCAAAGATTTCCACACCGCGGTGACTCGCGAAGTCGCCAATGGTCGCGGGCGAGTCGGCCTACTGCCCATCGTTAACTGTCATGCATTCTCCAGGTGCCGCGGGCCTCACCCTGTAGGTCGCGGGCGCAACAGGGGCGTGACTCGGGCGAGACAGATTCATCACTCAGGCGTGACAAGCTTCTGTCCGCAGCATGTCTCTTCCAGTTGAACGTCGCGGGCGCGACGTCTGGAGTAGTGGGCGCGAAGCCCAGCTGCTGCGCTGATGTTGATAAGGCAGAAATATGTCTCGGGCGCTACACTGCTTGGCTCGGGCATGACATAAGTTTGTGCCATTCCCTTGCTTTGCGCCAATCTTGACATGGAATTTTCGGGTTCGGTCTTACCTCGGTTCGCGGCTCGGGTTGACTTGGGTTGACTTGGGAAATCACTCGGGATTCCCTAAAAACCCTCAATTAAGCCCAAACTTCTTCTAACTCCTTATTTTCCTACAAAACAACAATTCATCACATCTAATATATACAAAGGGCTAAAATAAACACAAACACCCTATAAAAGAGATAAAATTCGGCTCGGAACGAGATTGAACGTGGACCTGTCAGCCAATTGCAATACCATCCTAGTAGGCTTTAGTTCACCTAATCCCATCATCTGATACACATGTAAAGGCAACAGATTCATACTAGCTCCTAGGTCAAGTAGTGCCCTTTCTATCAAACTATCACCTATGGTAATAGAGATAGTGGGGCATCCAGGGTCTTTGTACTTAATAGGCTTTTGGTTCGACAGAATAGAACTCACATTCGTGGCTAGGAAATCCTTCTTGGGCACCTGGGTGGCCCTCTTGGTAGTACAAAGCTCCTTAAGGAAGTGAGCATAAGAAGGGATCTGCTGAATAACATCTAAAAGAGGTATGTTCACCTTAACCTGAGAAAAAGTCTCCCTAATTTTGTCCAGAAATTTTTGATCTTCCCTTTAACCTCTGAGGGTAAGGGGGAGGGGGTTTGTAAGCCCCTTGAGATTGTGGACTAGTCAAAGGGTTAGTTTTGGACAAGGTTTTGGTGTGAGGAGGCTCAACTGTAGCAGTTGGCCTTGCTCCATCTGACTCATCATCAACAGGCTCATCGACAGATTCATCAGTCACAGTCTTTTCATTACACACATCAAAAGATTTCAGTTGCACTTTATTACCTATTTCTCTCCCAGAATAGAGAGTGATTATAACATTCAATCTTCTAACTTGACTAGGGTCACCAGATGACGAACCTGAAGCTTGCCCATTGGGGTTTGCCTTAGGTTGCGCAGGAAAAGATCCTCTATCTCTATTAGCAAACATCATTTGAGAGAATTGATCATTCATTTGTTTTAACACTTTCTCAATGTCACTCTTCATGGATTCCTTAACTTCTCTCAGGCCATTCTTTAATTCCCTAATTTCTCTCTCATTCTGATCCTCATTAGTGTACCCTGGTAGAGGTCAGGTTTGGGCAATCTGGGGTTGGATAGGTGGACCTCTAGAAGCTTGATAAGTTGCATGGGGTGGTAGTCGATTCTGAGGAGGAGGATTTCCTTGGAAACCCCCTCCTTGACTAGGTGGTCTCAACACATTCTGATTCTCGGGGCCATAAGAGAGTAAGGGGTGCTTGCGCATCTCCTAGTGCTGATAGGGTTGGTACTAGTCAGGCCTATAGCTATGATACATAACATTCACATTTTCAGTACTAGCAGCCAATTGTTGAATATAAATAGGACAGGTAGAATAAACATGGTCAACACTTTGTCATACGGCACTTGACACAGGTGGTGGGGGAACAAAAGGAGCAGTCTGGTCATAAGAGTTAACATGAGCACAGGTTTTAGGTTGTGAAGCAGCTAATTGTTGTTGGGATAAGGTTTTAATCATATTCTCAAGAGAAGCGAACCTAGCCTCGTACCCTATACTCTCACTCACAGCATGCACACCCCCCTAGCATTAGACAATTGAGCACGTGAGGACTCATCTCTAGTGGTTCCCCATTGCATTGCCCTTTCGGACATGCTCTCTAAGAAATCCCAGGCCTCATCAGCAGTTTTGTCCATGAAACCCCCTCATTGACTCTAGTGTGACTCTGGTCTCATGGTCAACACCCTCATACACAATCTGACATAGTCGTACCAAGTCAAGACCATGATGAGGGAATTGGGACAGCAAGTTTTTGAAACGTTCGAAAGCTTTCCAGTAAGGCTCTCCTATGTCCTGTCTAAATTTTAAAATCGAATTCCTCAGTTGAGTAGCTAAGGAGGTTGGAAAAACCTTTTCATGAAAAATTTTAGAAAACTGTCCCAAGAATTAATGGACCCAGGTTTGATACTATACATCCACCGCTTAGCGGTGTCCCTCAGAGCAAAAGTTAGGTATTTTAAAAGCACATAATCTAATGGGACTCCTGGGGGAGTTATCATGCTAATGTACTCTTTGTACTCTGCGGTCCATATGAGTGCTAATTTAGTCCCCGTGAAAAGTGGTAGGTTCTGGGTGTTGTGCTGCCTAGGGTCAAAGGTCACTCGTGTAGGTAGGTTAGGAATTACAATTGAAGAATAACGGTAAGCAAAAGCAAAGCAAAATGATTTCCTATCCCGTGAATCAAATCTTTGGGTCAAAGGTCCGGCAATGGCGCCATTGTTCGGTTGTAGAAATTTGGGGTTTAAGAAGTAAGGGTTGTCGAATCCACAGGGATGGTGTGTCAGATTTTTAGGAAATTGGTTTGGTAGGGTTTCAAATTAAACAGGAATTAAAAAAATAATAATAAAACTAAACTAAACAGGAATTAAAAAAAGTAATTACTAAAGCAAACATGAAGCGAGAATTAAAATTTAACCTAATTTAACAAGAATGAAAAAAAACTAAAACTAAAACTAACGATGAACTCATAATCAAGAAAACAATAAATAACAATATAAATTGCAAATATGAACTAAATTAAAAATCTCGATGAAATTAAGGGAGTAGAGTATACCGACAGTCTTCTCTTCACTCTACCTCCCCTTGCTAGCATCACGAACTCTTCCGAACAAACAAAAGTTGTGATTCGGATTACTAAGAATCCCCCAAATCCTCACCTGAAGGGAGAATTTGTGAACCGTTAATCCTCCTCTTTCACTAAAAATTGGAATTGGGTTGTGCACTAATACTAATAACTCGAAATAACAAGACTAGAAACAAAAAATGAAAGAACGAGAATTAAAAATATGAATTGCATTTAAGATTGAGCGAGTGAATTACAATCGAAGAATAATGGTAGCAAAAGCAAGAAAAACGATGAACTAAACCCTAGAACAATTATGCTAAGAACTAGTAAACCTAAAAAAAGTAATTATGATAATTCCCTATGACTCGCGGCAGCTAGGTCTTTTTATAAGCAGTGAGTGAAAAACGCAGCCATCGTTTTATAAACGCAACCAGCGTTTTGTATTCCGTCTTTGAGTTTTCCATTGAAAAACACAGCCAGCGTTTTATAAACATAGCCAGCGTTTTGTATTCCGTCTTTGAGTTTTCGGCAGAAAACGCAGCTAACATTTTGTACTGCTCGACTTTTCTCACTTTCTGTCTCAAGCGCTGCCTGCGTTTTAAAAATGTAGCCAACGTTTTTGTCTTCCGCTCGTTCTTGGGCCGGATCTCGCGCGCTTGGGCCACTTCTTTTAATTCTTCTCATCTTTTCTCCACTTTTTTTCACTTCTCTATGAATTTGGATTAAAATCTGTAAATCACACTAATTTTCTAATCAAGTGAAGAAATCGCAACAAAAAGTACTCAATTTACGGTCTTAATTCGGCTCAAAATGAGACCGAACAATACTGAAGTGGATTCATCCCAAATGAGAGTTTGCTGACACTCACAAATGAGAGGCTCAATCTAAGGCACTCAGAATGCTATTGAAATGATCACTGATTAGTTTGCAAGCTGCTGAATACATCCCTATATATAGCTAATCCTAAACAGTTTGATTAGAGGCACTTAACTAAAGTAACCTGCTAATCTCCTTTCTAATCTAGCTGCTGAACTAAATCAAATACTTCATATTACAACTTATACTAGCTAATACAATCCGGATACATTTGAAAATAAAAGAAAAAACAATGTTGGCTTCTGATTGGACCAAAACCCTAAAGGTTCGCAATTCTGACCAATCAGAACCTTTCCTAGCTGGGAGGGTAATTCAAAGTTACCTCAGTAACTTTCTCGGACCTTTCTTATGCTGGATGTAACCTCAACATCTTAAGGATGGTAGGGAAAGACTTAAATAACCCTCATTATACTTGAACAAAATAACTTGGCCTTAGAACTAAGGTTCTGGAAAAATTGCTAACAAACAACCATTGCAGGGTTGCTTGTTCTGAAGCTTGCAACTTAATCCCTCCTTGCTTGAACATGCTAGAACTTCCTTAGAACTTGAAAATTGCATGTCAAAGAACAAAATCTCCTAGGGACCCTTGGCTGAATCTCACTCAATCTAGAGATACAGAATTGAGAAAGATACCTGCTTGGACTGGTTTTGCTGGGAACTGGATTTGACCTAAATGGCCAATCCTGGTGGAATGGATGGTTGTGCTGGCCTGGACTTGCCTAAGGCATAGTAAGCCTGGATGGATGATGTTGGTGGGCTGGTGGCTGTTGTAGTATCCTTGATATGTTGCTAAGGATGGAAGCATGTTGTTTCTGCTGGAATTGCTCCAACAGTTGCTGAGTTTGTCACAGCAAGGCTAACTACAGACAATGCTGTTGCTGAGCGTGCTGTTTTAGCCTCCTTGGATGATGAAGATGATGTAGAGGCTGCTCGAGTTGCTGTTGTGGCTGAATCATTTCCCATCTCTTGGTCTGAACTTGCTGGTGATGCTTGAACTGCTGCTGGAATTGCTGGATTTGCTGGATGGTCTCCGTCATCCTCCCCAGGTTGAGGAAAGTCTGTCCTCAAACTTGGAAGGTCTTCATGCTCTGGAATCTAGGGCCTTAAATCTGCATTGTTGAATGATGCACTCCCTCCATAATCCTCTGAAGGATCCAACCTGCAGGCATTGTCTCCTATTTTCTCCTAAACTTTAAATTGGCCATCTGTTCTTGGAACTAGCTTGTCTCTCCTCTTTGTTGGGAACCTGTCCTTCCTTAGGTGTATCCACACAAGGTCTCCTGGCTGGAAAACCATTTTTGTCCTGTGCTTGTTTGCTGAAGAAGCTGCTTGCTCAAAATACTTGATGATTTTCTCTCTAACCTGCTGATGAAGCTTCTTGATCATCTCTGCATGTGTACTTGCTTCATAACTGAACTTTACAGAATTTTTTGGTGGAGATAAATCCAAAGGAGTGATAAGATTTCTCCCATATACCACCTGAAATGGGGAAAGGCCAGTTGCCTTTGAAGGGGCTCTATTGAATGCAAATTCAGCATGGGGCAAAAGAATATCCCATCCTGTTTTATTTGTGTTTATCATTGATCTCAATAGAGTTCTAAGTGTCCTGTTGGCCACCTCTGTCTGCCCATCAGTATGTGGGTGGCATGCTATGTTGTATTTGAGCCTTGTCCCTAGCTTCTTCCATAGAGTCACCCAGAAATGACTCAAAAATTTGGCATCCCAATCAGACACCATGCTCTTAGGGACTCCATGAAGCCTCACTACCTCTTAAAAGTATGGCTCTGCCACTTTTACTGCATCATTTGTTGTGTGGCATGGAATAAAATGGGCCATCTTGATGAATCTGTCTACCACCACCATCACTGAGTCTTTTTCCCTCTGTGATCTTGGCAGACCAATAATAAAATCCAGGCTAACATCTTCCCATGGGCTTGTAGGGACTGACAATGGTGTGTATAGCCCCTGAGGTAGGCTATGGCTCTTTGCTACTTTACATATTGCACATCTTTTAACCCAATGCTCCACATCTGTTTTCATTCTAGGCCAACAATAGTGCTCTTTCAGCATGAGAAGAGTTTTCTCAATGCCAAAGTGGCATGCTAAGCATCCTCCATGGACCTCTGAAAGCAGTAGTTCCCTGAAACTACTCTTAGGTATAAACAATCTTGGTCCTTTGAAAAAGAAACCCTTGGTCTATATGATACAAACTCTGAGGGTGTCCCTGACACTTCTGGAAAATCTCACCAAAATCCTCATCTTCCTTGTACAAGGCTTTCAACTGCTCAAAGCCTAGTACCCTTGCATCTAAAACCTACAACAACAAATATCTCCTTGATAAAGCATCAACTCCCTTGTTCAACTTCCCTGATTTGTTGTGGATCATGAAATGGAACTGCTGCATGAACTCTACCCAAGTAGCATGCCTGGTGTTGAGTTTGTGCTGCCCTTGAATGAACTTCAAGGCCTCATGATCACTATGCAATATAAACTCTGCTCCAATTAGGTAATGTCTCCAGTGTTGAAGAGCTCTAATGATGGCATAAAACTCTTTATCATAGGTACTGTATTTTCTCTTGGCTTCATTCAATTGTTCGCTGAAATAGGCAACAGGTTTGCCTTCCTAAGTCAGAACTACGCCTATGCCAACACTTGAAGCATCACACTCCACTTCAAAAACCTTCGAGAAACTTGGTAAAGCCAGAACTGGTGCTGATGTTAGCTTCCTCTTGATCTCTTCAAATGCTCTATGTGCTGCTGGTGTCCAAGAGAAACTTTTGCCCTTCACTGGCTCTGTCATAGGTGTAAAATGAAGCTAAACCATGAAAGCTTCTAATTTGCTGAATGGAACTAGGAGTAGGCCACTCCCTGATTGCCTTGACCTTTTCCTCATCCACCTGAATCCCTGTTGTTGTCACAATGTAGCCAAGAAAAGAGACTTGGCTTGCAAAGAATTGGCACTTCTTTAAATTCCAATACAACTGCTCCCTGCTCAATATCTCCATCACACTTTTTAGGTAGTCAATATACTCCATCTCAGATTGACTGTAAATAAGTATGTCATCAAAATAGACAACACACTTACCAATCAATGGATTTAGAATCTGGTTCATCAGCCTCATGAATGTGGATGGTGCATTTGTCAGGTCGAAAGGCATGACTAACCACTCAAATAACCCTCCTTTGGTCTTGAAGGCTGTCTTCCATTCATCCCCTTCACAAATCCTGATCTGGTAATAGCCACTTCTCAGTTCAATCTTGGAAAACACCACTGAGCCATGCAGTTCATCTAACATATCTTCAAGCCATGAAATTGGATACTTGTACTTAATAGTAATCTTGTTAATATCTCTATAGTCAATGCACATTCTTTGACTGTCATCCTTCTTAGGCACCAATAAGGCTGGTACTGCACAGGAGCTCAAACTCTACCTTATCATACCCTTCTCCAGTAGCTCATTAACATGTCTTTGTATCTCATTTGTCTCAGCTGGGGTCATTATGTAGGCAGGTTTGCTTGGCAAGATAGATCCTGGGATAAGATCTATCTTGTGCTGTATGTCTCTCTTAGGGGGTAGGCCTGGGGGGATTTCTTTAGGAAAGACATGTAGGTACTGGCTTTGGATAGGCTGAAATAGGGGGTGGTCATTTTGTTGGGGTAGGTCTTCCTCAATGTCAAGCAAGATGAGACCACTTTGCTCACTGAACTCATGCTATTCAGCTGGCAAAAGGACATCAAGAGTTGGCTCAACAATAAGGTTTTTGGGTCTTTTTGTGAGTTGGGATGGTCTAAGAGGGGTAAGGGTGATTTTCTTGCTGTTTAGGCAAAGGGAATATGTGTTTGCTCTCCCATTATGGCTAACAGATCTGTCATACATCCAAGGTCTTCCTAATAATAGGTGAAAGGCGTCCATAGGAATCTCATCACACCAAACTTCATCTCTATAAGATGAACCAATTGAGAAATTGACAAGGCATCTAGAAGAAATCTTGATACCTTTACTTTGGTTCAACCACTGTATGGTATAAGGTGTTGGATGGGTGCTGGTAGCCAAATTGAGCTTCTTCACCATAGATTCAGAGGCTGCATTGGTGCAGCTACCTTCATCAATGATCAAAGAACATATCTTCCCACCAACTGCGCACCTGGTTTGGAAAATGTTCTCCGTCTGTTCTGCTGCTTCATCCACTGCTAAACTACTCAAGATCCTCCTGATCACAAGCATTTCTCCTTCATCAGGGCCTACTTCAACCTCCTTATCATCATATATTGGCTCTCCTTGGGACTCTTCATACTGATCTTCTCTATCGAATGGCTCAAGATCAAGCAAAACAGTTGCTTGAAACTCAGCCAAGGTGACTGCTCTCCTGTTTGGACATTCAAATGCTATGTGTCCAAGTCCTTGACACCTGAAGCATCTTCTTTCTGGGAAAGCTCTGCTGGTAGGGGCTGGGGGGATTTTGTGGCTGATTTTGAGGTGGTCTTAGGGTTGGATATCTGGCTTGAGGTGGGGGTGGGGGTTGGCTCTTTGCGGGGGATTGTAGGGCTTGCTATAGGGATTTGGCTTAGTTTGGGCATAAGGCTTGGCTGGATACTTGCTGTTGTACTCCTTTACTCTAGCTCTTTTCTGCTGCTCCACCTTATGAGCCAAAGAGCCTAGCTCATCAAGTGAATCATAGACCTACAACTCAACAACATTCTTGATATTGTCATTCAAATCAGCAAGGTATCTAACATAAGTTTGCACCTTATTCTCCTGCATATTACATTTCCAAACCAAGTGCTCAAACTCTTTGGTATATTCCTCCACAGATTTGCTACCCTGCACCATATGTTGTAGCTTAGAGTAATTTTCCTTCTTATAGTTGTCTGGAAGGAACTCCTCTTTCAAATTCTGTCTCATTTCAACCCAAGTGCTCACCCTATCTTCACCAATCTCCATTCTTCTCTTCTAAAGATTAGTCCACCAAATAGAAGCATACTTTTTCAATTTTAAGGCAACTAACTTTACCTTATTCTCTTCTGAAACTTCTTTCAAGTCAAAAACCTCTCCACAGTTTGAAACCAATCTAAGAAAACATCAGGATTGATATATCAATCTTGAAATCTAGCTTCTCTACCCTCCTGTCTTCCATTCTTTCCTCCCTTTCACTCTCATTGTTTTCCTCTGGCTCACTGATCCTAGGTGATCTCCTAACATATCTCCTCCTTCTATGTGTAAGCCTAGGACCTCGACCTCCTCTTCCTGTCCTACTAAAATGATTTTGACCTTCTCCTTCCTCCAACTCTTCATCAGTCTCCTTATTAAGCTCAGTCCTTTGCAATCTCATATAATACTGCAGTTGCTCACTTAAGAATTTCATTTTTTGCTCCATTTCTTATTTTTCTTTCATGGTTTGTTCTAAGACTTCCTGGGGTGTTTTACTAGTTCCGACCATCTCAACTATCTCTAACAACACACTTCAAGATAGAACACAACTCTAATACCAAGATGATGTATGCAAGGTCACAAAGATCAGTGTTTGACCTCACAATACACCACACAGGACTTCACACACAAAGCATATGGTTTTAAACAAAGCTCATTGGAAAAAATTAGCTGGAATAGATGACAACCCAACAAGGAAACAAAAGGATATACTTGTATTCACTGTGATACAGGCCCACCACAGAACAAACACAAGCGCAAAGGAATTAGTTACCTCAGCAGATACAAGCACACCACCACCGAAACAAGTAAGCTCTACACACACCACTAGGAATGCCAACTCCTAGATACTGAAGTAGATTCAACCCAAATGAGAGGCTCAATCTAAGGCACTCATAATGCTATAGAAATTATCCCTGGTTAGTTTGCAAGCTGCTGAATACATCCCTATATATAGCTAATCCTAAACAGTTTGATTAGAGGCACTTAATTAAAGTAACCTCCTAATCTCCCTTTTAATCTAGCTGTTGAACTAAATCAAATACTTCATATCCGGATACATTTGAAAATAAAAGAAAAAACAATGCTGGCTTCTGATTGGACCAAAACCCCAAAGGTTGGCAATTTTGACCAATCAGAACCTTTCCTAGCTGGGGCGGTAATTCTAAGTTACCTCAGTAACTTTCCTGGGCCTTTCTTAAGCTGGATGTAATCTCAAAAGCTTAAGGATGGTAGGGAATACTTAAATAACCATCATTGTAGCTAAAGAAAATAACATGGCCTCAGAACTGAGGTTCTAGAAAAACTGCTAATAAACAACCATTGCAGGGTTGCTTGTTCTGAAGCTTGCAACTTAATGCCTCCTTGCTTGAACATGCTAGAACTTGCTTGGAACTTGAAAATTGCATGTCAAAGAACAAAAATCTCCTAGAGACCCTTGGCTGAATCTCACTCAATCCAGAGATACAGAATTGTGAAAGATGCATGCTTGGACTGGTTTTGCTGGGAACTGGATTTGACCTGAATGGCCAATGCTGGTGGAATGGATGGCTGTGCTGGCCAGGACTTGCATTACTAAGGCATAGCAAGCCTGGATGGATGATGTTGGTGGGCTGATGGCTGCTGTAGTATCCTTGATCTGTTGCTGAGGATGGAAGTCTGCTGTTTCTGCTGGAATTGCTCCAACAGTTGATGAGTTTGTCACAGCAAGGCTAACTACTGACAATGTTGCTGCTAGTGTAGCCTCCTTAGATGATGAAGATGATTTAGAAGCTGCTCGAGCTGCTGCTGTGGCTGAATCGTCTCCCATCTCCTGGTGTGAACTTGCTGGTGATGCATGAACTGCTATTGGAATTGCTGGATGGTTTCCATCACGCTGTTGGCGAGAAATTGAGTTCTAATGTTGACTAGAAGAAGCCGTAACTGAGCTGTCATGCCGACGTAATGTGTAATTGGGCGGTTACGGTGTTGATTTTGCCTCGAATGTGGATTATAAATTTTATTCTGGAGGGGTGAAAAAAGCGTAATCGGGCGGTTATGATCTGATGATATGCACTGTGGCCAACTGTGTCATCATATTTTTCCTGCACAAGTTCTTTTCATCGATCTAGGTTCCTCTTTGCTTTGTCATTTTTTTTCTTTCTCGCTTCTCCGATCATGTCTTTTGAAAGAAAATTTCTTTATGGATGGGTTGTTTTTCCAAAGCAAAGAAGAAGGTGTTTGGTAACTACAGGCTAACGAGGTTACTAAGTTATCACCATGTTAGACTAATATGGACTTTTCTGCAAGTGTTGGCAGAGTTCTTGGATCTTAAACTCCATGTTTTCAGGTTCTCTAATTGTGAATTGTGTCTATTAGCGGAGGAGAGGACTGTAATTCTGGGGACAAATTTCTATCCTCCTCCCACTGTCCCTTGTAAAGCGGGAAATTTAACCAATCGTTGGGAGGAGTTGGTTAGCTTTGATAATCAAGCCTTTAGCAGCATAGTGATAGTGAAGACTGTTCATCTATAGCCTCTTATCGAGTACTTTCAAACTCCGAAGACTCATCATTTGGGTCCAGATACTCGGGTTAGGGCTTTCGTAATCTGCCTGATAGACATCACTGAGCAGATGTGGCGTGGTTACAACTCGACACCTATAATGGTAGCGGAGACAATTTTGAGCCTTGATTGTCCGGAGCTGGATCAGAATCTGAGGGGAAGTCCGCTACTGCTTCAAGTAAGATTCTTTTTTTTGGAATATATAAGTAGTAGGGTGCTAAGAGCATTTTTACTTTCAGGTTGTATACGGTAGCCAGGCGGTTAGAGATGGACATAGTGTGGATGTTGCCCATGGGAGGTTACGGCTGAACGTCTTCTTATCGTAACCGGGCAGTTATATTATGTGGTAGCGAGTCTCATTTTTTGTTTTAGAACTGTTAGGGTGTTATAGACACCTGGTATTTTAGCATAATGTTAGCATTAAATGTAAGTTTGTCATTCTTTCTTTTGTACTTTAGTTAGGAAATAAGTAAATAAGGGGAACCGAAGCCGAAAGACTCACATGCATGCATAATACATGCACAAGTTTACGTTGAAAATTGTGTGCAACATCTCATGCAAAACCCTATGCAAAGCATGAACAACTTTTACGTAAGAAAAAGTGTTAAAAACCCTAGCCATAAATGCCATGCATGAGCTCACGTAAGGTTAACATGCAAAGCTTCCGAGAGGTCACGTGTTCAAACACCCTCACAAGCATTACCGGTCAAAGTTTCCAAGCCTAAAATATGCATGAATGAGCTCAAATTTGATCAGCATTAAAGAACAATCACACCACACCGTCCAAGTGTGAACTGAGACAAAATGCATGTATATGTCATTCAAGTCTGATCGACACTCAACGCCTTCACATTGGGTTGTTGCCCACAAGATGCATTGACCAAAGAGTTAAGTTCATTCACCACTTCTTAAGGTCAATCTAACTTAAGCTTGCACACCCAAATTCATTCTCCATGCAAGTTGCCGACCACAAAAAGCACATGATACATTTCTTCAGTTCAATCGGACTTCAAAATTGACGAATGCCAAGTGATCAAGTTCATGTATGTACATTCCCCCCTCTAGCATTCTTAAGCCTATAAATAGAACCTCTAAACCTCGAAGCAAGACACAATACAACATTCCCATTTATCCCTAATCTTTGATCCTCATTTTCTCTCTCAATTCGTATACTCTTCTCCTAATCACTAATATCGTTCTCAACCTTATTCTCCATTCTTCCTAAACCCTTTTCCTAAGCCTAAACACAAAACCATCCAAAACACTAAAGAACCCTAACCAAAAACACATCCAAAACCTCACAAAAAGCCCTTTTTTCTACCTTTTTCCTACCCAAAGTTTGGTTCCACTTTACATCAATAAAGGAGGTGTACTAATCTTCAATCAAGCTTCATCTAGTGCAAGGATCAATTGTTCAAGCAAGGCTAGGCAAGGTTAC
Organism: Portulaca oleracea; assembly: GCA_029582165.1. Taxonomy (NCBI): domain Eukaryota; kingdom Viridiplantae; phylum Streptophyta; class Magnoliopsida; order Caryophyllales; family Portulacaceae; genus Portulaca; species Portulaca oleracea. Next base: position 33,115,412 of record CM055870.1, on the reverse strand, counting down.
GCTTGAAAATATCATATAGGTAATCTTTTCTGTTTATTTTCTAATGTATAGTTTTCTTGAACATCATGTAAACTATTTATTCTTTTTGCATGTTTAATGAATTAATCATGTAAAGATTAAATTTACTGCCCCTACAAACTTTATTAAAAGCACATTTTCAAAGTTTTAGTAGTCTTTCCTAAAGTGAGAGGCGAACTCAAAGGTATTTACCTTTGAAGTTCGTAACCATACCCCCGAATCCACTTCTTGGTCCGTAAGTGGAGTCTTTCTTTGTCTTATTTTCGGTTGTGTTTTGGCTTTTCTCCTTAAAAAAGTCAAGTGGCGACACCTTTCAACTAAAAACACGATGCATAAATTATGGTTTTATAATGAAGCGATCACACTTTAAGGTGCTTCTGCATGTTTTTAAATAGTGATGCCTAAATTACCTTCTTAAACTAATCCTAAGAGTTGGCACAAGTAGATATTTGCTCTAAATAAAAAATTTACTCAGAGGTACCTAAAAATTTAGGGAAATGTTTTTTGGTACCCAAACTTTTCAAAACTCATTTCGCAGTACCCTTACTTTTCGGGTTAGTCTGATCAATTTTGCTAATTGAACGAAATACCCTTACTTGTTGAAAGAGAAAGACGCTCTTGCCCTTTTGAAAGCTCACGTTTACTACCTGCATTAAATGCTTCTACAAAACTAGAGTCACCCCTCTAATGCTTCTCATTTCCATCAAGACTGAATTCCCTTTCTCTTTCCCTTCCAATCTCCATGTTGCGCTTGTTCTGCTTCCTCAAATAGGCTTTTTCTGCTCGTGTTTACTATCTTCATTGTTGCTAACTTTGAAGGAAAGCAAAACGCATTGTCGACCACGCACTGCAGTCGGTAATGGTTAGTGAGTGTTAGTTTTGTTGGAATTCTATGTTAGTTAACCAATCGCAAACCTTCATTGGCATTTCCCCAAGCTTCATTTCAATGGCTTCCACTGTTATTGCTTGTGAGTGACAGAAAAAAAGACACATAGAAGAAGATAGGGAAACAACATTTAGTGTGGGAGGGGGGCTTCTACTTTGTAAGTGCAAATGAATAAAATTTAGGATATGTAACAACTAACAACCAAAGATTATTTCAGTAAACTAAAGACCATAATCCACTTCCCGACTAAAATCTATTTGGAAACTTCAACACTTTGGCGAGTAAAGAACCTAATAATTCCTAAAGCAAAAAGTAACAAAAAATTACTCGGAGGTAATCCAAAATTTGGAGAAATGTTTTTTTTTTGGTACCCCAACTTTTCAAAAGTCATTTTGGGGGTGCCCTTACTTTTTAGGTTAATAGTTATAAGGTGCTTTTCCAACTAAAGTCTGATCAATTTTGTTAACTGACCAAAATGCCCTTACTCGTTGAAAGAGAAAGACGTTCTTGCTCTTCTGAAAGTTTGCGTTTATTATCTGCATTAAATGCTTCTACTAAACTAGAGTCAGCTCTCTGATGCTTCTCATTTCCATCGAGACTCGATTCTCTTTCTCTTTCCCTTCCAATCTCTATCTTGCACTTCTTTTGCTTCCTCAAATAGGGTTTCGTAGAGGACAATCAAATTGGGAAAGAAAGTTTTGTTTTTTTTGTTTGTGATGTCAGATTATCGCTGACCGTAAAGAAAAGCAAATCGCCATTGTCGACCAACCACTACAGTCGATAATGTTTGGTGAATGTTAGTTTTGTTGGAATTCTACGTTAGTTAAACAAACGCAAATCTTCACTGGCATTCCCTCAAGCTTCATTTCAATAGCTTCCACTGTTGTTGCTCGTGAGGGATAGAAAAGAAGACATAGAGAAGACAGAGAAATGACATTTAGGGGGGACGGGGGCTTCTTCTTCGTAAGAGCAAATGAATAAATTTTAGGTTTTGTAACAACCAAAAGGTATTTTAGTAAACTCAAGGTCACAATTCACTTCCCAAATAAAATCTATTTGGAAACTTCAACAATTTGGTAGGAAAATAACCTTTTCCCCCAAATTCTAGGGTACCTTCGAGCAATTTTTTGATATATGTGTGTGCGTGTGTGTATGTGTGTTTGTGTGTGTGTGTGTGTGTGTGTGTGTGTGTGTGTGTGTATGCATCGCAAAGAGACATACCATTAAACACAAAACCAAGTTAAGAACCAAGAGGAGGGGAGAACCCCAATCCTAGTTGTTTAGATTACATACAAGCTCTCTGTATTTTTGTCTCTTTTTGCCTTTATTCCGTATAGCTATGGCGTGAAGGAGGACATCTTGCTTGATTTTCCTTATGATCAGAATGGGGGTACTAGTTTGACTCTTATGGACTCTTGCATTGCGGTCTCTCAAGATGTTATAAACAAAAGCGCATATGACTGCATTTACCAAATGCATTAATCTGCCAGATAACTTATTAAGCAATGCTATCATATCAGTGATAGTCGCGGGCCTTGCAAGCTGTGTGATCCCTGTCCAATCTGCAAGGGATGTAAGCACCTGTTTTGCAAGTGAGCATTGGAGAAATAGATGATCAACTGTTTTCACTTCATGATTACAGATTGGACAGCTTGTGGTTCTGTCTTGACTCCATTTTGCCACCCTACCACGGACTGGTAGTTTGTTGTGCATGAAAATCCATGCAATGAAGCTACTGCTTTTTCCTTGAGTGTGCTACTTAATGAGCGGGAGTTGACTAAGGTTGCCTAATCTTTAAATAAGGATATTTTTATTTCATAAAACGTTTTCGCGATGAGAGACTTTTATTCATTTACGAACCTATTTATATTATAAAAATACCCGAAATTACACAAAAATATTTTTCTAATGACCCAACACCGATCCATTTACAAACTCGGGTCCAAGAGGAGAGACGTAGACTGCCAAGGAGCATCGTAGGCCACATGACCAACAAGAGCCCCATGGTTAGGCCTGTTCGTCCTCGACCCAATAGAAAATAGGTGGAAAATGGCATAGGTCATGCGGCCTATACCATTTTCTAGACCCTTTTCTCTTGGCCGAGCACAAATTTGTAAAATGAAGGTGCAAAACCATTAGTAAGTATTTCTTAGGTAATAACATGCATTTTTAATAATTAAAAAGGTTATAAAATATAAAAGAGTCACCAGCCGATTTAAGAAAATCAACAAATCAAAAGAAATAAAAAGAAAATAACTCTGGTCTACGAACCCAAATTCCGAATCCGGGGGTAAGGTTACGAATTTAGGAATTAAAGAATTCTTGAATCCGCCTGTTTAAAAAAACGGACTCTACCAAAATCGAACTTGAAAAGAAATGAGTGGGGAGAACTTTAGTAAATTTCACAATGTTAAGTTCTTGATCATACAAAGGTAAAAGGTGAAATGTTTTACGAAATGAAGTACATATAAATCAATAAAATGATACAATTACATGATTGAAATAAAAGGATGCACAAACCTTACGTTAAGTCTTGGCGTAGTGGAAGGAAGATCAATTAACGAATGCTTGAATATAGTGTTGGTTTGGTCCTTTTATGAGGTTAGGGGTGTTTTTGTGTATGGAGGGAAGTGATGTTTGGATGATATAGTGAAGATAGTGATGATGGTTATAGAAGATGAATATGGTTTGAGAGAGTGTAGATAATAATATGGAGAGAGTACAGAGTATGAGTGTGTGGGAGTTTATGATAGGATTAGTTAATGAAATGAGGTGGAATGAAGGGGTATTTATAGGTGGATGATGGGGTGAGGGACATGATCCAAAGATCATGCCTCAACATGCAACATCATTGGTGACACGACCTATGATGATATTCTAGTCAAACAGAGTCAATCAGAAAAATTGTGATCAAGGGATTGGCGGGGTTGATTATGGCGCTAAAATTTAATTGTATTGCATAGGCTAAGCGGCCTATGACATTCAAAGATGCGAATCACTGACGTAGCAGAGCTGAAGCGAGCTGGGTATTCAATAGCGTAGGTCAGGCGGCCTGCTCTTCCTCTTTAGGGCCAAACTTACTTGCTGGGCCCACGTGGGATGCGTTGTAGGCTATGCGGCCTACGCCTCTTAAACCCGAGCTTGGCTTGTTTGCTGGGCCTACTTTGATAGTATCATAGGCCCGGTGGCCTATGCTGGTTCTTGGGTCGTGGTTTGCTTGACTTTGGCTGGTCGGGTTTGATCATCTGAATTCATCGGTATAAATCTTGGTGTCTACAGAGAGCCCCCACTTCAATCGAGTCCGAATAGGACAAAAGTCAAAGTAGCCTAATATGCGGAAAACTTGTAACTGTGAGATAAGTGGTGCTTTTTTAATGGCAACCTGATGGAAGGATACCAGCGGCAGCTGGATAACGGTGGCGCCTTTTATTGGCGATCTGAGGGATGTCAGCGACTTTTTAGTGGCAACTGGATGATGGCGGTCCCTTTTAGCGGCAACCTAAAGGATGTAAGCGACCTTTTAGTGGCTGTTGGATGAAGGTGGTCCTTTTTAGAGGCAACCTGAAGGATGTCAGCGACCTTTTAGCGACAGCGCCTTTCAGTGGAATCTTGAAGGATGTCAATGACCTTTTAGCGGCAGCTGGATGACGGTGGAGCTTTTTATTGGCAACATGAGGGATGTCAGCGACCTTTTAGCGAAGGCGGTCCCCTTTAGAGGCAACCTGAAGGATGTCAACGACCTTTTAGCGACAGCTGGTTGATGGCGGCGCCTTTTAGTGGCGTCTTGAAGGATTTCAGCGACCTTTTAGCGGCAGTTGGACGATGGCGGCGCCTTTTAGCGGCGTCCTGAGGGATGTTAGCGACCTTTTAGCGACAGTTGGAAGATGGCGGTGCCTTTTAGCGACGTCCGGATGTCAACGATCATTCAGCGGCAATTGAATGATGGCGTCGCCTTTTAGCGACGTCCTAAAGGATGTCAGCAACCTTTTAACGGCATCTAAATGATGGCGGTGCCTTTTAGCGGCGTCGTGAAGGTTGTTAGCAACCTTTTAGCGGCAACTAGATGATGGTTGCGCCTTTTAGCGGCGTCTTGAAGGATGTCAGCGACCTTTTAGTGACAGCTGGATGATGGCGGCGCCTTTTAGCTGCGTCCTGAAAGATGTCAGCGACCGTTTAGCGGTAGCTGGATGATGATGACACTTTTTAGCGCCAACCTGGAGTTCGCCTGCGAAAAACATTGGAGAAAACACCGTGTTAGGTCTTCGAAAATACATAAGAATTGGCCCGATTCATTACCTGTGATGCCTTAGAAGCCTTGTGTGTTATGGGCCGATGCATTAGGCTCCTTGCGTAGGTCATGTGGTCTACGCTGTGATTTATGGGCCTAAGAGCAGCTTTGGTCGCGGGCTTGGGACACTTGCGCAAGCGTAAGCAATGCGGCCTACGCTATTTATTTTTCTTCTTCTTCTTCTTCTTTTTTAAGGGAATCAAGGTGGGGCACATGCCCCTTGTGGTTGTTAATGGGCCACTGGCATGTCTCCTCTTAGGGGTGGCAAAGGGATGACCTTTGGATTTACGACCAATAAAATGCATTTGGAATCTCTAGGTGGGTCTTAGAAACGAGCGATTCACATTCACCTGACTTTTCTATAAATTCAATGCTTTCTCTTTCATTTTCCTCACACCTTTCCTGCTCCTTTCCTACAACTCCTCATTCATAGGAATCCTCGTCTTCCTCATGCGGCGACATGGCCTCGTGAAGGTTCTTCTCGGCGAAGCTTCATGCCCGGCGTTGAGCCCACTCCTTCTGATCTTACTCTTCGGTCCTAGAATCATGTTTGCTATCACCGTTCGCACAACAAGTTGACCTACTAACCTTATTTTATGCTTACTTTAGTGTAAAAATGAGCAAGTAAAAAAACATAGATTTTCATGTCTTGTCGAATTTTTAACTAGTTTAAGCATGTTTATTTCGACGCATATTCATGACTCTCAATGCCGAAATGTTTTTTTTTCTTTTTTTTTTGCTTGACCCAAATATGAAAACCCGGTTCATTTCCATATTTTGTAAGGGTTCGACCTATTTCAACCCATTTCGACCCGCATGATTTTGACCCCATCCACTGGATAGAAACGGGTGATCCATTTTGTAAGCGTAGGCCATATGACCTTTGTTAATTAATTTTTCTTAGGGCCTAAAAAACGAGTCATTAACAAGGCATAGGCTATGTGGCGTACATCCTTTCTCTAGACTTCCCTTGCCGTCTTTGGGCCGAAACAGGTGGCCTAGTTACTTCAGTGTAGGTAATGTAGCCTACGCTGATTCGTGCTGGGTCCAGGCAGTTGCTTGCGGGTCGGTGGAAATGGCCCATGGCCCATCAAAAGATATGCGACCTATGTGCTCTATATTCCGGCCAAGGTGTTGTGTAGGCCTATGGGCCTATGTCAGTTTTTGATAGGGCATCCTTTGTTTTGTTTTGTTTTTTTTTATTGCTTGGTTTGCATCGGACAGTGTTGGAACCCTGCTTATTCTTTTTAGAAGGATTCCTTGAAAACTTGTTGGAGTTTGAAGGACCCTTTAAAAATTGCGGCGTGCATCTCTGGGACATTTGTGAACAATACGTTGACAGCGGCTGGCTTCATGCCGTTTTGGGATTGTTTGGTGGCAAAGGATTGTCGGACCTATCGTGTTGTAGGACTAGCAATCATAGAGAGGTTTTGGGATACGACTAATGACTTTCATATGCCTGTGGGTGAGATGACTGTGACTCCTACAGATTTCATCATGATCACTGGCCTCCCATGGGGAGGGCAAAATGTGACATTTCAAAGGGAGATCCCCCCCGAGTTCATGAGTTCATAACTATGTTAGGTCCAATGCTAGCACGCCTCCATCCCGGCCAATGTCTGTCGAACCTGTCTTACGCTCGCTTTGAGGCGACCTTTCGCGATGACTGTTTTCAAGACATGCCCATCGACCAACGCCATTTCTTGTTTCTGGCGTACATTCTTTTTTCCACCATCTTTGCCGTGGGGACAATGTTATTCTGACATGGATGGCGAACTTGCTGAACTTTGGGAACATCCCGCATTTGAATTGGGGCAAGGCAGCTTATGCCAACTTCATTCATGGGCTCCGCCGGGGTGTGAGAGTTTCTCAAAATGATGAGCCTCTCCCTATTCACTCGGCTCAGCCTAATTTCCATTATGGTCCCTCCTTTTGGAAGGTGCTCGAGGTATATACCTGAGACTCTTCTCACATGACTTCTTCTCCTTATTATTATTTTTTTCATTTTTTGACATTGCGTCCTGAGGGCTGTCAGCGACCTTTTAGTCCCAGTTGGATGATGGTGGCGCCTTTTAGTGGCGCCCGGATGTCAACGACCTTTTAGCGGCAGTTGGATAATGGTTTCGCCTTTTAGCGACGTCCTGAAGGATGTCAGCAACCTTTTAGCGGGAGCTGGATGATGGCGGCGCCTTTTAGCAGCATCGTGAAGGATGTTAGCGACCTTTTAGCGGCAACTGGATGATGGTGGTGCCTTTTAGCGGTGTCCTGAAGGATGTCAACGACCTTTTAGCAATACTCCTTGATGTTACTCCTCACAAATGCCAAAATGAACCAAAAGAAGTAGAGAAAAGGTGGTGGAAAATAGGATAGAAAAGGGGTTCTTTTTGTAGCTTTTTTTGTGTTTGGGATAGGGTTTTTTGTAGGGTTATTTTGGGTAGGATGAATTTAGAGGATTAGAAAATGGTTAGAAATGGAGATTATGAAGAGGTAGAAGTGATGATAAGGTTAGAAGAAAGATGAGTAGAATAGTGATATAAAGGTGGAGATAAGAGTAGAGATTAAAATGATATTAGAAAAAATAAGAGAATTGGTGAGTGAATGAGGGAGAAAGAGAATGAGATGATGAGAGTAATCTTGAGTGACTTTGGCTTTGAGAGGAGTAGTATTTATAGGAGAATGAGGGAGGAGAGAACACATGCACATACATTACCTCTCGTCCAAGGCAGTCAATGGCACAATTTGCAAGGCAGTGAGAGAGTGAACTTGGAGTGGACGGTGGCACGAGGTCAATTGACCTCGTGTGGTCGGTGGTCAGGGTCGACCGGCCACCAGCACGTGGGGGGAGGAATCTGTCTTCGTCCTTGCACCCATGGACGGTGAGGGGGAGATACATTCCGCCTTAGGAAGTGGTGTTTCACACTTGGACGGCAGCTTATTGTATTTGAGCTTTGTGAGGTGTTTTTTTGAGTGTTTTTTGTGAGGATTCGAGCTTGTGACCTCGCGACATTGGATTTGCATGGCTTGCTTTTTACATAAACATTTCGCATGTGATTTTGCATGCAATATTAAAGCTAATTCGTACGTGTAAAGTGCACGCATTTTAGCTCTTGTCTTCTGGCCTCTTCTTCTTTACTTGATCCTTTTTTATTATGTAGATATGCTATATAATTTGTGACAAAATCCGGTGTCTACACCTGGCCCAGTTCGTGAGTGCTTGGACTTTTTGTTGATCCACTTTGATCCCTTTCTTAGTCACGAATTTCCCCCAAAAAGGCTATTTCTTCCAACCAAAACTCACATTTCTTAAACTTAGCATATAAGCGACGTTCTCTCAGAGTCTGCAGCACTGTCCTCAGATGTTGTTCGTGTTCTTTGCTCGAGTTTTCGAGTAAACCAACATGTCATCAATGAAAACCACAACGAATTTATCCAAAAATGGTCTAAAAACTCGATTCATAAGATCCATGAAAACTGTCGAAGCATTGGTGAGCCCAAAAGGCATTACTACAAACTTGTAGTGCCCATAACGGATTCTAAAAGTTGTCTTGGGTATATCTTCCGGCTTTATTCTCAACTGATGGTAACCAGATCTCGGGTCAATCTTAGAAAACACGCATGCCCCTTGTAATTGGTCGATCAGATCGTCAATACGGAGCAGCGGATACTTATTCTTGATAGTAACTTTGTTCAGCTCCCGATAGTCGATACACAGTCTCAGACTTCCATCTTTCTTCTTAACAAATAGAACCGGTGCTCCCCACGGAGATACACTCAGCCTTATGAATCCTAACTCGAGTAACTCATCCAGTTGAACCTTAAGTTCCATCAACTCTGCAGGCGCCATTCGATGGGGCGCTTTTGAGATTGGTTGCGTCCCCGGAACTAATTCTATCTCGAAATCAATTTCCCTCCTTGGGGGTAATTCGGATAATTCCTCCGGGAAAACGTTTGGAAATTCCCTCACTATAGGGATATCTTATACCTTCAGCTCTTCCGGCTAGCTTTCCAATACATAGCATATATAAGCTTCACCGCCTTAGCGTATAAATCTCCTGGCCTCATCAAGGACACAATTCTACAATTGAGCTTTCCTGATTCACCCTTGAAATAGACCTTGTCTCCTAATTGACTCTTTAACACCACTACTCCTTCATCGCACTTTATCTTGGCCCCATATTCAACTAACCAATTCATGTTTAAAATAACATCAAATTCCACTATGTATATTATGATAAGATCTGCTGGAAAGCTTTCCTCCGAGATCTTAAGAGGAACACTCACAATTGCTTTGTCACATGCTATGACTTGGCCATTTGGTAATCTTATTTGATACGCTACTGTTGTCTCATATTTTTGTAAGCTCGGTTCAGAACTAACATGCACAGAAATAAATGAATGAGAAGCACCAGAATCAAATAAAGTGGAAACATGTTTGGAATTTATTAAAAAGGTGTAGATAACCACTATACCTGAAGTGACTGCTTCCTTCCCTCCCATGGTGTACGCCCTCCCTACATTCGCTTGGGTTGGTGGAGGAGGTGCCGTATGTGGCACCTGTACATGCTTTATGGTGGTGGCGCTTGAGTTTGGCTGCCTTTTTGGGCAAGCAAAAGCCCTATGTTCACTAATTCCACACCATAAACACTTGTCCGTACCTACCCTGCACTGATTAGTGGAATGGTTAGTCCTCCCACATTTCCTGCAAGGTTCCATAGCTGGTGCAGGACGATTCCGAATCAGGACTGCACTTGGCTTTTTCGAGGGCGGCACCTCCCCTGAAACTCTATTATCACTCCACCTATGCTTTGGCCTAGCCTAAGCCTCCTCTTGGTATGTGCTTCTCAACTCCCTTTTTACCCTTTCTACTTCAGCTGCACGCTCGTACATTTCTTGCATTGTATTAAAGGGTTGACCTGCCAGGTGGCTTCGTATGTATGGAGTTAAACCACCTTCAAACCTTGCAATCTTCATACGTTCTGTGGTCACATACTCAGATGTAAAACGTGCCAACTCATTGAACTTTGGCCGCATACTGCATCACGGATATTTCTGGCCCAGTCATTTTTAACTCCATAAACTCCTTCTCTTTTAGTCGCTGTAAGGAGAGAGGGTAAAAATTGGCCTGTAGATTAAGCAGAAAATCTTCCCACGACAGATCCATACCCCGGTACTTGTTCTCATGGTACCCCACCATAAATTCGCTTCCTTGATCAAGTAGAATGTCCCGATGGTCACCCATTTCTCCTTTGGCTCAAGGACCTCAAATATTTTTTCATACTGCGGATCCAATCTTCCAATTCCACGGGATTAAATCCTCCTGCAAACGTCTGCGGGTTCCTCTTGGCTACCTTGTCAGCATAGTACTCATCCTTAGCTAAACTGCTCCCTTCTGCACTTGGGTTCGGAATTCTACGCAAAAGTTCTTGTATAACCTGCCCCAAGAACTCGGGGTGGTAGGGGTTCGGTGGGGGTGCTAAATCTGCAGACGATGTCGGATCGTCGTAAGGTACAGCTTGAAGCCCCTGAAGTTGCATGTTTTGTCCATGATTATCGACCGTTTCTTCTCCATGTTCGTTTTGAGGTTGATCATTGTTGCAAGCGTGAGACGTACTACATTATAAACATAAAATTTAGTTTATTCTCAACTTTTACTATCACATGAATATTAATCATTCCTTCACTATAAACGAGGTTGTCATATTATCACGCATATGTACGTATCTTCTTAACTTATTGACATAAATACATATATAAATATAGATGCATCACCATCCTTAATGTTGGCTTGCTATCTCTTCAAAACAAAATTTTCAAGCGCATAGTACGGAGAGAACACGTGCAAAACTTAAAGCAATTTATAATGAAGTTCCTATATGCAATACACCCTAAATCCATAGTCAATCCATAAAGCATAACCCACATCAAAGTTGAGACAAATAGTTGGCTCGATGCCCAAAATAGATCAATGTCACAAAGTCAAATGCCATAAGGCACATCAAAATAACATTACTTCTCTTCTTCTTTTCCCGACTTCTTCTCCCCTAGCTGAACCTGAACCCCCTAGGAAGTAGTATAATCCTCATGATCATCATCATCACTATCCTTGGTATCGTCACTCTTTTCTGCCTTAGGGTGCACGACAGGTTGACTTGCCTCTCTGCTTTCTCCACGATCTGAGCTAATTTCTATGACCATAGGATCAGGCACTAGAGGAGCAGGAAAGATCTCTACTTCATTGGATGCATGGGATGGGACATAGGACGGTTGCGCTTCTTCTTCTTCCCCATCCTCCATGGGCTCTTCTTCCTCCTCTGATCCGATTGGTGACCCGAGTTAGCAGGCGGGGGAGGGAACTCCTCAAACCCTTGGGCAGGTGATTGAGGCCCTAGCAAATCTAGAAAATAGTATGGGATCTCCCACGATTCCATTTCCCGACGGTTAGCATATTCTTGTACCCTGAGCTCAAAATTGACCACCGACCATTCTCCTAAAGTCCCAAAGCGCTCCCCGTGTACTCCTTGGTAAAATGTATAGATGAAATTGTGATACTTATTCCTGAACCTACTCCATGGAGACGAATGAGGGAGAGTTGATATCACACAGTGAGCCCTCCGTACGTCGTCGTGGTATATCGAGTTAGGGTTCTCTCTCAGTGTGTCAAAGGTGGACGACAGTTTGGAGATGTGAGCGGTAACACATCCCCCTGGCGGCATAAACATGGTGTACGGGTTTGGGGTCTGGATCGACCATCTACCAAAACGAAAACAAGTAAAGAAAATTAGAAAGATAAGACAACTAAATTACTAATCATAAACTCATATTCCACTATGGCCCGGACGGACCCATCATTATCCCAAACTTAAACAATTTCACAAGTTACTCTTGCCCTCGAAGTTGTAACAACATATTCAATTTATGCTTAACTTTCCCCGTATACCTACATAACACATCCCTCACTAATTTTCTTAAACTCATGGATCTTAAGACAAATCATGAACTTGAAGTACCAAATTGTATCCGACCCTTCTCCTAATGGTACAAGGCCTCTCAATCCTTATTTCCTCCTACACTTTACATATTTTCAAACTTGAAGCAGAACCACAATTTATACATTTACCTTTGTACGCAACTCAAACATTCTTTTTCAAGGGCTCCAGACACTTAGTTCCAACACAACCTATACCTATAATCCCTTATTTGATTATTAAGGTCACTTAGTTACCTCTAGCTTCACCCTACACTATTCTCGGTACCTAACGATGTCTCCAAAGCTGTCTAACCCAATTTGTTTTGCTCTGATACCAAAACTGTAGCAACCCCAGGATATTAACCATCAAATTAAGCTAACTAGTTACTTAACCTAATGGTTAGTGCAGCAGAATTAATCACCTAAGGGCATTACCGCCGTCCATCAAACATGGACAAGGCTAAACTACACTCCAACACAACCAAAGCATGACAACCATAAACATACAAAACCAAAAGAGAAAAATTAATTTTATACATAAACTCAAACCACAACATATCTACTTAAACCACACACATCAACTCCTAAAATTTCACAAACCACCAAAGGAATTTCCACTTTTATTGCTCCTCAAAAGAAGTCCCTAATTCACCTGGAGTTTCCTTAAGAGGCCTTTGAACTTCGTCTGTCCGGGAGCTTAGCCTTGTCTTTCCCTGAGCTTCCTAAAATGAGGAAAGAAACTTAAAGAATGAGATTTACTCAATACGTATACCCCCTTATAAAGAAAGCATTAGAAAGCTACTAAATTATTTTAGTGCGGTTCCATTAACTTACATAATAAAAAAAAATGAAAAGAACATAAAGTAAAGTATACTTACAACATAGCCACACTTAACCCTCTTTTTAGACAAACTGAACCTCATTAGAAAATCAAAAGTCGTGAGTTCTCACTTTACTTATATCTAAATAAAACATGAAAAAACGGAAGAAACCAACACGTGACTACTTAACTTAAAAGTATGTGAGGAAGAAGACATTTTAAAAACACACAACCATGAAACTTGGTGATATAACCTTTCAAACTTTCTTCTTTTGATTTAAGAAAGTGAAAACAACCTTAGCTCAACACATGATTTATTTTGTTTCGTACTTAAAGGAAGATCCCCTACTTGCGATCATCGGCTAAACCTCCGTATGCGCATACCCGGACCGATCGGGAGATCCGGATGGTGGATAAATATCCTATACAGGCCAGATTTCCATGGTGTGCGCTCAAGGCACGATATACAAGGTTTTCGCTGGTGTAAACTAGGCACAATTATCCTGGTGTGCCCATAGACACGATATACATGATGTGTACTACGACACGAATTTCCTGGTGTGCGTTATGGCACGTTTAAATATGGGCGGGTGCCTATTAACTTTAGAAATCTCGGAAATCTTTCTCATGAAACCTTAATACATAAACCAATTTATTCGGAACTTAAAATTATTTTTGACATTCTTTGGATGGTGGTTGTACTTGCAAGGAGGTTTCAACATTTAATGCTCTTGATTTTGTAAAAGTAAGAGTTTAACAAAAGCTTTTCTAACGTAAAGTGGGTATAGCATAAATTCATAAAGTAAGCTGTGATTTAACCCGATAATTTGATGCTGATAATTAAAGCCATCAGAACTGGTGTTACTTTTGAACATAAATCATAAGTGTTTACATATATGCATGAATGATAAGATAGCATGTCAAGCTTGGCATAAATTGAGAATAATTTAATATAATATGCATAAAATATCAGGTAGTATACGTACCTGATGCTTTAGAAACACAGACTGGACGGGCAGAGACTTGAAAAGTTTGAGTGCAGCGATATCTTGGAAATAAAAAAGAAAGGAAACATGAATTAGGATTTAACTTAGGTGGGAGAATTGAAAAATAACTTCAATAAATCTTCAAGGCTGAAAAAGGGACATATTTCTCTAAGGCGTACTCATAGGTCATAACTTCTCCCACAAGAATCGTATCAAGGCATAAAAGGATTTTTGGAAAGCTCGGATCATAAACTACAACTTTCTAGTTAATCATGAAGGCCAAAAACATGGTTAAGAAGGGTAAAACTCTCATCTTAGTAAGTTGCCTAGAAATAAACAATTTAAACCTCACTCCTTCGGAGAATCATAACTCAAGCTACACTTATCGGTTTGGGGCATGCAAGCTGTTTATGGAAAGCTTGTGACTCATACTTTAACTTTTGTTTCATCTACAAGCTGATTTAAGCATGGGAAAAAGTCAAATTTTGGCCAAGAACAGAGGCAGTCACAAAAACATTTTCTGGATAAACTTAGATTAATACCCTCCACTTGGGGACTCATAACTCATAACATTTTGCGTCATCTCACGGTTTTAGTCATAACTCTCAACATTCATATCGAAATGACGAGCTACGAAAACCGTGTGTTAGCTAACACCTTAGCCTATCTATCCATCCCATAAAATAGCTCAAAATAACAATTGACACTCTCTGGAAATATCAAAACCAACTAGATTGCAATACTACTTCACGAAATCACTTGCATGCATGCTTAAACTTCATGATTTAGCATAATCCCAACTTAAAACATAACCTTCCATCATAAGTAAAATTTCCAAACTTGAGAACACCTAGAAAACTATCATTGGAGTTCTTTTTAGATGCAAGCAAGGCTAACACTTCACCTATTTCATATATCTCATACATAAACCAACATGCACCACTTAAATACCCTCGCTTTACGTACTTACTCTAAGACTAATCTACATACATGCACTTCATTTTAAAGGTTTTTCATCCTTCCACAATGAATTTACCAACTATAACCACATGCATGTTCATAACTTTACACATTTTTCACTTATTCAAACACAAAAACCATCACAACTTACCCAAATTCCACTTGATTCTCTAGGCTCTTAGAGATCAAAATCCTTGAGTTTACCTTTAGGAAAACCTAAGAATAACAAGAAGAAAAACTTAAAACATACTCTTGATTCATCGTTGAAAGAAGGGAGAAGATTTGAGCGAGATACCTTTTAAAATAGGAGGTGGAAGGAGGAGATGAGGTGATGATGCTGCGTCGGTGGTGGTGCAGTAGCCAAAAAAGTCACCAGCGTGGCGATTGGTGGTCGGCAGAAGCAGCAGCAAGGTGGCAAGGAGGGGTTGGGGGAGACGAATGGGCACAAGAGAGGAAGAGAGCAAGAGTGATGAGGGTGTGTGATTATCTTTCAAATGCAAATCCTCCCCCTAATAACATATATATACATATATTAATAATACGAACTAATAACATATAGATCCCCCAAAGTTTTGTGAAATGAGAATTTTAACGTCCACATTTAGAAAATCTTAATTACCCAACCTAACAAATAATAAATGAAATAAATATGATACCTAGCTATTGTTGATATTATTTATGTCTACTTTTTCTGGTTAGGATAAATCAAATTAAGTGGTCAAATTACCAATTTACCTTTCATTGAAATATTCTTTCTTCCTAATTTATCATTTTAACCATCTACTCCTCTCCTTGTTTGTTTTGCCAAAAATTGGAAACCCCCAAATCCAATCCCCCTTTTCTATTCTTCTTCATTTGTTAACTTCATCATCATTGTTCTCGTTTGTACCATGGGTGTAATTGAACCATGAGCTAACGCACCTTTTCTCCAAACTTTCTTCCAAAGTCCAAACCCTACTTTATAGCCCTCTCTTTTTTGCTGGATTCATCCGACTCTAATCACAATTGCAAGGGAGGAATGAAGCAGAATACCTACCCAAGGGCGCCAACAGTAAATGTCTGGTATTTTCATCTTTTCATTTTAAAATTGGAAGGTATTTTCGTCAAACTATATAAAATTGCATGGGTAAACTTGTCTAGGTCACAAACTTATTGGAAAAAAGTACTTATTTATGTAAACAGTAAATGTCAGGTAGGATAATTATGATTTCCCAAATGTGGAGGGTAAAATCATTATTTCACAAAACTTCGAAGAACATATATGTTATTAGTTCTTAATAATACTAAGGCCCAAAAGAGGCCCTTCCTCTCTTTTCCTCCTTGATGGCCAGCCAACATGGCCCAACTTAACAAAATTTATCAATTTTTTTTATCTTATCTCTTATACCTATATCTCCCTAATTCTCAAATTACTTACATTTATCAAATCGAAAAAAAAAATATTATTGGTAACCCAAATAAATATACTCATACACCTCCTCGTGATTTCCTATAATTATATCTTAAATTAACTCGAATAAAAGAAGGACCCGGTATATCGGTCTCGGAAAAAAATCATAAACGATCATTATCACCATAAAAATTATCGAAAGATATTCATCAAGAAAAGAAAATTTAAGGCTTATTCATTGACGATCGTTGCACTGTTCAAGTCCTGCAAAATATACACTGGGTTAGAAAAATGGAACACGCGCTTTAATTATTCGTGATTTATTCTTAACCTTGATTATTTAGACTAATTAATAAGTATTAAGGGGTGATTTTCTTCTGGTCATTACATGGTGTGGAGGGGGGGAGTATTCTTACGTGTAGGCCATTATGCTATCTATAAACCATCCCATTAGAAATAGTGATTGAATGTAGAGAGTAAGCATCAAATCCTAACTCTGGCGAAAGGGATTCAATGCTAATTCATTGAACTAATAATATATACCTCCCTCAAAGTTTTTTAAAATGAGAATTTTACCCTCCATATTTGAGAAATCTCAATTAACTAACCTAACCTTTATTGTTTACATAAATATACACTTTTTCCGATTAGTCAACGACCTGGACATGTTTATCCCTGTAATTTTATTTAGTTTGACAAAAATACCCTCAAGATTTAAATTAAAAAGACCAAATTACCCACATCATTACTAAATTGAATATACTTTTGTTTTAGACGCTTCTTGCAATTCTCTTTCCTCCCTGAAACTGAGAGAAATTGAATGACAACCCATCAAACAAGAAACAAGATCGATAATTCATGGTTTGTTAGAAATTGTGGAGAAAGGTTGAGATGTTGGTGGTTCCACTGTGGCTATGGTAGACATGAACAAACAAAAAAAAATAATTTGAAACTTTTAAATAAATTGTGGAGATCGACGAAGAAGCCATGAGGACTGAGATGTTGAACAAGCGAACATGAGAAAACTAAAGGCTAGGGTTGGCTGGGTTTCAGCGGCCAACAAAAAAATCCAAGGGGGAGGGGTTGATTGGGTAGAAAAATAAATTGGGGAGTTGGGAACTTTTAAATGAAGGCTAACTTGGAATTTTCACCATTTGTATTCATCAAGTAAATTTTAAAAAGTAGATAAAATTGATATCAACAATAGTTAAGTATCATATTTATTGTATTTAGGGTTTGTTAGGTTGGGTCATTAAGATTTCTCAAATATGGAGGGTAAAATTCTCATTTTACAAAACTTTGAGGGAGGTATGTGTTATTAGTTCCTAATTCATTTGCCTAATTCCGTGTTGAATAACTTGCCTACGAATCATTCCTTAACCACTCTACCGACCCTTTTTCTTTCGTTAGGAGGCCCGGTAATACCCCTGAGCACGTTTCCTTTTTTCTTTTGACTTTTAGTCATGTAGTCTACTAAACATTAAAAACCTCAAACACCAAGCCTAGTTGGTGAGAGCTCGATAGACTCTTAGGTTCGGAAGCCCCAACTCCATGTGGATATGACAATTACACCCGCAGTGTGCTGTCAATGAACAAGAATATGTTCAACATATTTGGCTCCCTTTTCTTCACCTCTCTACTTTGCCCAACAATTAGCTTCTTTATGGCCAAACATTTTGCAATAATGAGATTGAATTTGACTCTTGAATTTGTGCTGATCACCAAAAGGATATATACCTTTACCACCAACGTGACCTCTTCCACAATATCCACCACATTCTCTGCCATGAGTGCTTGAATTTTCAATTTGCCATGGTAGAGTGACTCCTCCTTTATTAGGAATTCCTTCTCATCAACTTTCTCAGAGGGCCTGTAGATCCTAATTTCATGTGCTAATAGTGAACTCATAACTCATCAAGGTAGTGCATAGGGAGATCCTTTAACTCCTTTTTCACAGTAACAACATGATCAAAGTCTTTAGTTAGACTTCTTACCACCTTACTCACCATAATTTCACTGTGAAGACTATACTCATAAGTATTCATCTGATTCTCACTCACAGAAACTCTGGATATAAACTATTGGGGTGACTCCTTTTTCTTTCTTGGCTAAGGTTTCAAATTCACATCTAACAGTTTATAACTTAATAGTAAACGCTTTCTTTTAACCCAAGAACTCTTTCTTGAGTATCTCCCATGCCTCGTGGGAAGTACTTGTTGTTGTAATATGGAGAAAAGTTCTTGATCAACTGCTCATTGTATGACAAATAAGGTCTTGGCATCTCTCTTACCAATCTTCCGTAGTAATTGATTAGGTTAAGTCAGTGTTGGAGTAGGCTCAGTGTAACCCTTGTATACCAAATCCCATAACACGTAGGACTAAAACATGGTTTTCATCTTCAAACTCCAAAGGTGGTACTTTTATCTTTTGTAAGTTGGAATTAGTGATTGAGATGAAGAATTTGTATCATTGCTAGTCATGGTTGTTTATGAGTTTCTTTCTGTGGGTTTTGATTTTTATTTTCGTTTTGGTGGAGTTTGCCTACTCGTGCCTTCTATTTAAAAGAGAGGTATGCCCTAACTTTTCATGGCAAATTGACTTTTGAATATTGAGAGAGGTAGAGTAAGGAGGTTTAATGCAAAATGAAAACTCAACTCACACATAAATTCTTATTCGTTACGACTTAATTTATAACATACAACCACGACTTAATTTATAACATACAACCATAAACGAAAGCTCCTTAAAACAACAATTTACCATACAATTCATTACTTACGTTTCTTGACAAAATAAATAGAAGAATTCTTAATTAGTAACAGTAGTTTTGGAGTAACTACTAATAACCACAACAATCAAGCTTCTCAAATGTACATTTTCTATATAGTCATTTATTTAACGAGAAAATAAAAAATGAAGGACTCTCCGAATTTCAGTTGGATTTCTTATGAAACAAAACATATGAATACAATGATTGAACAAGAAATGGCATTCTTCAGGATGGTTTCCAACAAGAAATGGCATACATTATCCTGCCTTTCCATCCTTGAACCACCCAATGTCCATCTTCATCGTAGCTAAACTCTTCCCTAAAGTTCCTCTTAACCATAGCCCTAGCCCTTCTCAAAAGTTCACGATCCATTGGAACAATAACAAAACCGGCCCGTTGAGTCCTAACTTGCCACTGCTTGTATGACTCAGGCCTCTCCACTCTCTGTGTTCCTTCACAAGCTATAACATTCAATGCCTGATTCCCATGCACCTTGCTTTCAAGTAGCATCCTCTCTTGATCCTCACGGTTCATGGTGGCCTCGAACAAGTCAAATAAGGCCGTGTAGTGAAACATGGCCTCCTTGAACCTGTTAAGGAAGAAAGGTACACTGGATGTGGTATTAACCACTCCATGCATGAACAGGTCTGGGTTTATTTTCCTAACTAAGCTCAGGAACAAGTCCCTTGGACTGTTCTCCTCTACACTTTCGTCAAATAGGTTGTGTGACCTGTACAAGCAGTTCACTACAAGGGGCTCATTCTTTTCAATTTTGAGCTCCTCCAGCTGGATGGCTTCCCACTTCTTTGCTATGGGGTGATATTCAAAGGGTACATTGTACCTTTCACAATACTTGGCTAAGCACCGCCCTGTCTCTTCAACCCTTTCTGTAGGTCGGAACCCAGGTTGGGGGAAATCGATGCCAGTGATTCGAATTTTCGGAGGCCCATTGGGCCTCTTGGAGAGGTTCTGAATGATGCACGGCCATTGGAGCCCATAGAAGATACCGAAATCAATAATGTGTATACTTGGTGCCTCCATAGCGAGGCTTGCAATTGTCTTGTTTGTTGTGTAATATGACATAATCTTGAAAGGAACGGATGCTACATAAACCCGATTGGCCTTGAGGATCTCAGATGGGGGGATTATCTCATTGGCACGAGTGAGTTCATACCCATGGCCTTCTAAGCGTGCCTCAAGACCATTTGCAAGGTAATGAGCCACTCTTTGGAGATAATCACCATGAGGAGAAGAATGCTGCCTGATCTCATGAAGCAGCTGATAAGAGCCAGTTAAATCTACACGAGCAACACATTGTGCACATCGAGTGAGGAGGGTCCTCAAATCGACTACCTGCTTTTTGCTGCCACGCTTCTTTGGAGCCTTGGCAGAACTCCCCTGATTCTGTGAGCATGTGTCTTGGGAACTCTGTGAGTTTGAGTTGCTTGGCTTGTTGTATGTGCTGCACAACCCTGCTGGTTTACTTCTTCCTTCTGGGCAGAGAAGCACATCACCATAACTCTCCATTTCATCGAACACTTCATTAGATGGTGCTGATTGCTTGTTCCTACTCGGCCCCGTCTCATCTTTGCTGGTCTCTACTTCCTCATTCGCCCTCCTTCTTGTCTTACTAGTTGAGTCATTGCACACAATCTCTGCCCTGCTGCTGTTGGGTGGTTGAGTGTTGACCACCCTGTTTATACCCTGGTCGACGCTACTAGTACAGTTTGAGGGCATTACAAGACTTTGCAAAAGAGCAGGCTGAAGCTGGGAATTACAAAATGTACTCATGTTCCATTGATCACATTTTGAAACCGTTTGAATCGGCTGATTTTGAATTCCATCATTGGAGGCATTAGCAACAGAATGACTGAATTGCCAGTTTCCATTTGTGATGGAATTGAAGGCCTGCTCATACCGGTTTGTTTCAGATACCTGACCAGTATTACACACAGGAGGCCCTGGCTCCATCACATGGGATTCCACTAAGGTATTCAATGTGCCAGTGCCTAAAGGTAAATTCCTAGTAGTGCCACTCTCAAAATCATTTCCACTACCCCTAGAATTAGAACTAGAGCATGTATTACCGAACAAACTAGTCTGCACAAAACTGCTGCTGTCATGGACATTGGTTTTGCTAACATTATTTGTAGGGGTACTAGAAAGCAAACTGAAATAATCATCAAGGCAATAAAGGTTGGTTTGAGAAAAATTTTGAGGGGACTGTGTAGCTAACAATGAGCAACTCTCACCAGTAAAGGCAGCATCCAGGGACTTATTGTAGGACACTTGAGCAGCCATATAGTCTTGAAGGGTAGCCCCAGGACGGTCATCGGAGCCCTCTTCCATGAGGAGGTTGCTTATGTAGTTGAAGCATGTATCAGGAATGTCAGGGACCTCAATTGGATCCCCATCTTCAAGAGGCAGCCCCATTACGTCAGGAACATGGTAATGGCATAAATTTTCAACTGGGTATTGCACTAAACAAGCATCACCAAAATTAGTGCAATTGTATGTAGTATTTTCAAATGGGTATTCAAGTCCGATTCCATTAGGACCCATCATTTCTTCATGATCACCAAAGCCAGAGCGCATCTCACTATTGAACCTGTAGAGATTCATAGTTTTAAATTCAGGCAAAAACAGACAAAAGGCTCAACACCAAAAATAGGATGAAGTGGGAAGCTTTTTTGACCGATGAACACACCAAGTTGTTCAGCTGTTGGCCTTTATAGGCAACCAAAGGGCATCTAAGTAGGAGCTAGAAGAAGAATAACAAGATAAGAAAGTGGAAATGGAGGAATCAATCAAAAGATGGAAATGTTGAAATTAGTGGGAATAGAAATCATTTGGGATTTGAGAATCAAATTAAGATGACATATGGAAACAATTTCCAAGGGGCAAGTGGAGACGCATATTAATGGGATCATGTGAGAGTGGCTGCACTGTCAATTACCTATTGGAGGCAAGGGCAACTTTAGAAAACCATTGGCATAGTCATCATAACTAAGTCTTAAAAAATATGGCAATATTGTTTGCGTCAGAGTTAGAATTTATACTAATGCTACTTATGTATTGGGGAAAAAATTGAATAGTTTAAGAATCATAGACCTGACAAAGAACATGCATGTGATAAGTGTTGTCTCCTCACATTTTTAGGTATAACAAGCCCAAATGTGGTGGCGCTTGTTTCCTCGTCTCAAAGGACAACTCTCATGTGATCTCCTGGTATTCCAAATGGGTCATGTACTATCCGGACAAAATTTGGGGTTATGTGATACATAATAGTTACTCTACTCGTAGTGAATCGATGATTATATGGAACTGTCCGAGTTAATCAGCCAATAACTCTTTTGGTCTTCTCTACTTTTCTGTCTTTTATATATATATATATATATATATCACATGAGCATGAACCTTATATGAGCATGTGAACATCAAAGCATTTCTAGCGGACATTAAGTATTATTTTCATGGACATCAAATATGAATTGTAGACATCAAGTTGGATATTTGATGTCCATGAAAATAATATTTGACGTCTTCCAGAAATGCTTTGATGCTCACATGCTCATATAAGGTTCATACTCTTGTAATCCATTCTCATATATATATATATATATATATATATATATATATATATATATATATATATATTCCATTCAAAAATAAATAAATAAAGCAAATAAGGGCATGAATTGTCCCACTTTTAAGTTCCTAACTTACCCCTAATGATATCATCAATATAAGATAATTTTTAATAAATATCATTCTATACTATGGACTTTTTAGTAATTAGCATTAGCAATTTTAAAAACAAAAGTATTATATATACAAATCCAAACCTTCTTTAATGGTCCCATGATACCATTTGATTTTGACAGCTTCTATTTATTATTATTATTATTATTATTATTATTATTATTATTATTATTATTATTACCCTCTTTATAAAAGAGGCTAGGGCAATTTATGTCACAAATGTTATTTTTCCAAAACACCCGTATTCATTTTTTAAATTTCCATTCTTACCCTTTTATAAATTTTCATTTCATCCAAAATCATTAATGCTTATTATTATTACTCCTACTATTACCTACTTCTTTTATGAGTTTATTGTTAATTTAATTTTTGTGGGTGAGATTATAATATACAAAGATAAATATATCACGATAAGTTTAATCAATATTATACTTAAAATGTTTCGGTATAAATACATGAATATAGAAAAAGGCAAAGTGAATTATATGTTGTTTCTGAATAAAATCATCATCAACCCCAACAAAAGTTAGTGAACAGCATTTTGATGGCAATTCAGACATATTGGGCTCAAATATTCATTATACCTGAGAGTGTTATTGAAGCTATCAATAAGATCTGTAGGGTCTTTCTATGGGGTAGTAACACTGCTAAATCTCCCCCAATTGCATGGTCTACTTGCTGTTTGTATAAGAAGGAGGGTGGCCTTAATATTCGTAATGCACATAATTGGAACAGAGCTGCCTTGGGTAGCCTTGTTTGGCAAATTATTATGAATAAAGAGGCTCTTTGGGTAAGATGGGTTAATCATATATACCTTCGGAAGCAGTCTATTTGGGAGTGTACCATAAAACAGAATGTGAGTTGGTATTGGCGTCGACTTATGAGCATCAAAGATCATCTCAAAGCAATTTTCTTGGACTGCTATGCAAAGAAGAGAGTATATAAGATCAAAGAGGGTTATAATTTCCTGAAACCTCATCAGAATGAAGTTTAATGGCACTCTATTGTATGGCACAAGAAGAGTGTTCCTAAATTTTCCTTCATTCTTTGGCTTGCTATGCATAATAGGTTATTGACCTTGGATAGGATTCAAAAATTTGGTTGCTCGCTGGAAAATAGGTGTTTTCTGTGTAAACACCAGGAAGAAACGAATATGCACTTGTTCTTTATATGCAGTTTTGCTAAATTGCTCTTTGAGGAAATCTATCAATCATCAAGTCTAGATAAGTCTAATATCATTGATGGCAAAGTGGTGTTGGTTGGATCTCGGAAACAGCAAAGGAACGCCCATGCTCTTATCCTTGCTACTGTGGTTTACTATGCTTGGCACGAGCGCAATTGTCGTGCTTTTCAGAATTCCGAAAGGGATTACAAAGTGATTGCAAAGCTTATAGCTCAAGATGTCAAGCTTCGATCCAGTTGAGTCTGGATGTGTCTTTGATCTTGTTTTGAGTTATTTTTGTGGTACTGCTGTTTTTCTTATTGTAGGGGTCATTTACTTTCCCCTGCTTTGTATTTGGATATTGATTTGTTTTGTAATGGATTTGACTTACCGTTTTTCCAAAAAAATATATATTAATTGTCAATTAACATTATTTTTCTCTGTTAGGATCGAGGTAAAATATAGCCTAGTATTTGCAGCGGAAGAGATAATTATCAGGGTGTATAAATTGAGAAGTAATATAATAAGATCAGTAATTAAAATAGAGAGCATAAAGACACACGATTTAAGTGGAAACCCAAATCGGGAAAAAACCACGGACGGCAACGGAACAATAATCCACTAGTATAAGGGAACATATTACAAGAGAGGTCCCAAGGGGCTATATAACGCAAGGGGATCGACGGCCAGATCACAAGGGGTTAATAACACAGGCTATATAACGCAAGGGGATCGATGACAAGATCACAAGGGGTTAATAGCACAACGGGAATATATTGAAGACAAACTTACTCTCTAAAGAACTCTCACAACCTAGGGATGGGGTAGAGGTGAAGAATGCTCTCAATGCGTGTGTCACATTGCCATGAGTGTATAGGTTGATAACAACCTATATTTATAGGAAAAACTCCCTATAAACCTAACTTAACTCTCACCCCAATTAAATTTGGAATCTAATACAATTAGGAAACCTAACATAATAACGAAACCTAAATAATATCCTAATACAATTAGGAAACAAATAATTGTTGGATCAAGAGGCTGATTTTGGCCATAAACCCAACAAACTCTACCTTGGGCCAAAATCTCTGGTACCGTCATAGAGCCTTGAAGGGCAATCAGATGTGATGAGCATCAAATGAATTCAAGTCACCCTTGAACTCAGTAAGAGATGAGGTAATAGAAACGGCTGTAGAACCTGCAGTAGTTGAACCCTATCGAACATAAAAACCGCCTTGCCTGGAGTTTGTAGAACAGGTATTGTTGGAACGCTCTTTAAACTTCGATCTGGCTTTGCTTGAACCCCCATTATTAGTGGTTTCACCTCTAAAAACCCAAGCCTTCAGCTTTATCAGAAAGCACTTCAAGACCCAATTAGATTTGATATCTTCGAAAGACAGAGTTTCATATGATATGACTTCTTTAAAGTGCTTGTAGGAATGGGGCAAAGAGACACCCAACAAAGATAGCCTTATCATCATCTTCAATAGTAACCTCCAAATTTGCCAGATCAATAATAATGGAGTTACCTTCATCAAAATATTTTTTTTGAACTCTCCGGATACTGAAACTGATCACACCGTCGAACTTCTCAATATCAGACTTGACTGCAGACTTAACTGCAGACATCCCGAATTAGGCAAAAAAAAGGATTAAACCTCGCTCTAATACCACTTGTTAGGATTGAGGTAAAATATAGCCTAGTATTTGCAGCGGAAGAGATAATTATCAGGGTGTATAAATTGAGAAGTAATATAACAAAATCAGTAATTAAAATAGAGAGCATAAAGACACACGATTTACGTGGAAACCCAAATCGGGAAAAACCCACAGACGGCAACGGAGCAATAATCCACTAGTATAAGGGGAGAGATTACAAGAGAGGTCCCAAGGGGCTATATAAGGCAAGGGGATCGACGGCCAGATCACAAGGGGTTAATAGCACAGACTATATAACGCAAGGGGATCGATGACAAGATCACAAGGGGTTAATAGCACAACGGGAATATACTGAAGATAAACTTACTCTCTAAAGGACTCTCACAACCTAGGGATGGGGTAGAGGTGAAGAATGCTCTCAATGTGTATGTTACATTGCCATGAGTGTATAGGTTGATAACAACCTATATTTATAGGAAAAACTCCCTATAAACCTAACTTGACTCTCACTCCAATTAAATTTGGAATCTAATACAATTAGGAAACCTAACATAATAAGGAAACCTAAATAATATCCTAATACAATTAGGAAACAAGTAATTGTGGGATCAAGAGGCTGATTTTGGGTCATAAAACCAACATTCTCAATATATAATATTCCGTAAATTTTAAGTGTTTCCTTATACAAGGAAGTGCAACATTTTTCTAAAATTCATAAACGAGACTTTGTATGTTATATGATCTGATTACAAAGGTCATTAAGCTATTTTTCTGTAGTACCAATGCTGAAGCATATAACTTTGTTTGAACCTATTTGCGACGTAATTTCAATGTATATCATAAACCATTAGTCATATTAAATAACAATATTATTTATTTTAGACTTGTATTTGTATCATATATTTTAGGAAAGGTCCAAAATGTTTGTTTTATACCATTTTATTATACTTAATTAATTTAAATGTCAATTGTATTTTTGCCATAAGCAAATAATTGACCATTGAATAAAAGTAAATTTTAATTTTAAGCTAAATTAAATTAAATTAAAATGAAATTTTAACTTTTATAATATCTAGGAAACTCTAATTTATATTTAAAATTTTCCAGCCAGCGCTTACTCCGCACGCACTGGCCAGACTAGCATATTGTAAAAAGAGGTAAGTTCAAAGAAACTTCAGGTAACTCTTCTCTCAAGGGATCTGCCAATTAAGGATATCGTTCTGAATAATAACACGTAACGGAACTGAAAGACTAGAAATCCAACAAGCTATTGACTGGAGTGAAACATCAAACTTAGCTAATTAATCAGTTAGCAGTCTTATTCCTTTCTCTAAAATATGGTCAACAGAAGCACAACCTCAAAGGGGAAGTAACAAACGAATATTTTGGATCAACGAGGCTTTTTCCAGGGGAATCTGGAAGTCTCCCTTAGCCAAATTGTCACCTTTAATCAACAAAGAAGGTAAGCCAAGCTGGATTGCATGAGGGAGGCCATTCTGAAGAGCTATCGCTTCTGCCACAAGAATGGAAATCTTAGCCAGGAGAAAAAGCAGATGTTGTAATAAGGTGTTCGTTGAATCTCGAATGATAAAACCACCAACACTACCATCCAAAGCTTTAGACCCATCAATATTGAGCTTAAACATCCCCAAAGGTGGTTTACTCCAAGCCACCCACACGGGACCACCAGAGCTTGTAGGGGAACCCAAGTAACTCTTCTCTCAAGCGATCTGCCAATTAAGGATATCGTTCTGAATAATAACACGTAACGGAACTGAAAGACTAGAAATCCAACAAGCTATTGACTGGAGTGAAACACCAAACTTAGCTAATTAATCAGTCAGCAGTCCTATTCCTTTCTCTAAAATATGGTCAACAGAAACACAACCTCAAAGGGGAAGTAAGGAACGAATATTTTGGATCAACAAGGCTCTTTCCCGGGGAATCTGGAAGTCTCCCTTAGCCAAATTGTCACCTTTAGTCAACAAAGAAGGTAAGCCAAGGTGAATTGCATGAAGGAGGCCATTCTGAAGAGTTGTTGCTTCTGCCACAAGAATGGAAATCTTAGCCAGGAGAAAAAGTAGATGCTGCAATAAGATGTCCGTTGAATCTCGAATGATAAAACCACCAGCACTACCATCCAAAGCTTTAGACCCATCAAAATTGAGCTTAAACATCTCCAAAGGTGGTTTACTCCAAGCCACCCACACGGGACCACCAGAGCTTGTAGGGGAACCCAAAGGAGGTTGAGAAAGAAAAGAGTTTCCCTGCTTGTAACGCATCCTCCACTCTAATGAACCAGGTTTAGCACGAACTAAAGTGACAAAAAAAAAATCGTGGGGGGGGGGGGAGGGGGGAGTCATTTTTGGAAACAATAGAGTTACGTTGTAACAGCCCGTATTTTTAAGCATAATTTATTTTACGAATTACACTTTGATTTTCAATTATCATAGATAATTTATTTAGTCAAACCCCAATTCTTTTCAATTATTTATATTAATTCAAATATTAGTAATTTCCAATAAATAAATCATACTTCAAATCTATGAATTTTATAGAGTAGTATCTTTATATTATATACATATAGTTAATTGATGTCTTTCAAATCCATTTCATCTTCTTTAATGGAGTACAACAAAAAGAGATAATTTTCTAACAAATAGCCAAACTCCTATTGTTTCCTTCTGCCCCGCTTCACCGCCCAAGAACCCAAGTCCAGTCACCCTTTGATTTTCTTCATCATCTACACCAACCATGGCCTCCAAGTCAAGACTAACGGCAAACTAGAATACTCCATCCATCTCCAATTAACACCAAATCAATAGTGATGACTCATCAACATTCCCCAAACTCTATAAATTGATGTTGGAAATCAACTTCAATCTCATCAAAATCCTGACTCCCTTCTCTTCTTCTTTCACCTTCGATCATCACCACCAACTCTCGCCACCACCATCACCGCCCTATACCACCACTGTCATCTTCCCCACCGCCTAGAACCACCAGACGCCGTCCCCACTGCCCTCAAACCTCAAAAACACCACCCGATTTGAGAATTATACACACTCACATCTCTCCTCCATCTCAAAATCCAAATCAACACCCACCCAAATCAAACCCAATTATTCACACACATAAACCCAAATTCACCAATATACTCTTATACTTACCTTTACCGGTCAAAACTTGCCGAAAAACACCACTATTGCCGCACGAAACCGCCGGCCAAAAACCACCACTTCTCGCCCTGTTCACGTCCCTTGTCCGCGACCCAAACCCAACGCCCACCACCTTCGCGGTGGTCATACCTCCCTCCGTCGCCCAAGAACCGTGACGGCAAAGACCGCTCTCTGCCTCCTCTGACCGCCATCTCTTTGGCTCCTCTGTCTCTCTGTTTCTTTGTTTCACGTGAAACAGATACAAGGGAGAAGAGAGAGAGGCTTGAAGCCTCTCTTTTATTGTTAAACCTAGTTTCTCTCTCTTGGGCCCAATTCAGCAGCCCAAATATTATAACTTTGAGTGATTTCTCCTATCCGATTTTTACATCTTAATTTCATCAAGTATCTCATTTATTTACTCCCTTTGTTAATAATATTACTACTTTATTTATATTTATACAAAAATCAGATGTCTCAAGTGGAAGGGAAAATTTATTTTATCAGCAAACTCAGGTATCTTTGGATGACTGTAACCTTCGAAACTGTTTAAATGTAAAAATCTAACATGCTCTAATTATAGTGAAACAATTGTTATTTTCATTATTTTTAAATATTGTTTTACGACTAATTCACGTGGACCTGATCATTATTTATTTATTTATCGTTTAAATTCCATTGTTCATCGCCTTACTTTGAATTATTTTTCATTGTTAAATTTATTGTTCATCGATTCATTGTTCATTGTTCACTGTTCAATGACACTGCTATACCGGTTCTTATAGGTTGATCGGCCCGCGTACACGCATTGTCGAGATTACAGTATTCTGCAGAGTACTGTATTCTCAGATCAAATCATTGTCCATTGTGCATTGATTATTGTTCATTGTTCATTGTTTATCGTGATATTTATTGTTCTGAATCCTATTTTCATCTTTACTGTTTATTTTATGGAAAATATGGTAGGGTTCCACATTCAGATAATAACATGCAACTGTTTGAGCAAATTCTCTTCTCCCTCATTTGAAAATAAATTTAAAAATAGCATGCCCCAATAAAACTATTTGTTTTTAAATGTTTTTATATTACAGTGTCGAATATATTGAGCTCCGTCTCGTTTTTCTCCATTGTTTTCAAATGTTTTGTTTTTAGATATCAGCGGGACATTTTGGGGCAGATTCGTGGCAAGTATAACTCACTTAGCAGTCAGGCCGCCACCTAGTATAATAGTTTTAAGCTCCATAATAGTAGTCGGCTCACCTAGGTAGAGATACACACGTTTTAATATTTTCGTTGTAAATAGACAGTGTATACAATTTCTTTAATTTGCATATGAAATATATTATGTTCAAGTATTTTCATAGCAAAAGCCTGGGTTTTCCTTCTTTGGGGAAGCGGCGTAACGCTCTCGGCTTTATACGCTTCTGCTTAATCAAGATTAAATGGATTAAAATATTGCTAAGTAATACCCCAAAAGTCAGGGCTGTTACAGATGGTCTCAGAGCAGGTCGAGCCATAGGGTTTAATAAAGTATAAAAATCTGACAAATAAAATTTGTAGACATAGGTGAGAGATTGCGGACCCTGGGTTAGTATTTTTGTTTGCTTAATTAAGTTAGCTAGCTTCTTATGTGTTATATATTTGTGATTTATGAGTTTGCATATGATGTGAATACTACATGATGATATTTGAAATTACTTTGTTAAATAAATGCATGCGCTAGATTTGTTATACTTGATACATCCCTGATATTATGTCACTTTCATGTTCATGTGAATACGTGATTCGACATTTATGTGATGTTTGAATTTGCAATACGACGTGTGAAATAATTTTCAAATAATAATTTATTGAATTCATGAGGTCATACAGTATGTTTCTTATCTAGCAAATACAGTGATTTGTTCTTTAGCATAAATATATATTAGTTGTGATATAATTATAAAGTTATCTAGTAATCTGGTGAAATTTCTATGCATGTGATTTATTATAAACATTTGTTGCGACGTATGTTTTAAATTTGATTATCTATGGCATGGAGTTAGCACTAATTGCATGTTGCTAATTTATTTTGGATTTAGCTACATGCAATTTTAGTTAATTAATTGGATGTAAGTTACTTGTAGAGATTTTCATTTCGTGTGCTAGATACGTGAACGTTATGTTTCTCGTATATGACATGTCGAATTTATGATCTTCGTGAAAACCGCAACATATGACCACCTGAATTGACTTGTTTATCCGTGTTAGAAAATTTAAGATTATGTATATTTGTTCCACTTGTCCACGTGAGATCATATGATAATATTTCATGATAAGTGACGAGATTTAATTTGCAAAATTATATGAAAGCATGCTTATGTCATTTTTTTATTTGTTGAGGGATAAAATGCATGCTCAAATAATTGATGCTATATTTTTATCAAGTATGAATGTACATATTTTGCTGATACTTGTTTGGGTCTCATGATCAATAAGCGTGTCGTGAAATATTGCTACTATTTACATGCTACTTCGGATTTATAGATTGATTGCCCAAAATGTTATTGTAAAACCCCGAAAAATCCAAAGATGTTGACCGTGACGTTGTTAGTAAATTAGGTTTGACTTTGTTATTTATTATTATCCGTTTGTGTTCATTTTTGCTAACACTTGAGCTCGTAGGACCGTGAGAGACTAACAAGGGTATATCGGTAATTTCGTGGGTTTAGTATTATTAGTTTTACGCTATTTTAGTATTATTATTAATATTATTGTGTTATATGAATAATTACGTGAATATAATTACGTGAATATTATTTGCTATGTGATTACTATTAATAATATTACTATTAGTGTTATTATTATTATTACTATTATTATTATTATTAGTTTGTTTTTTAGAAAAATCATATTTTAGTGTTGGGTTGGGTTAAGATTAAGAATAGACTAATTGGGCCTAATTATGTGTTTAGTATAAAAACCTCCCTCCTCTCAAAAACCCTAAACCTAACAATCAAACCCTAGCCTCTCCCCCTCTCTCTCTCCCTCTCTGCCGCACCACCACAGCCACCACCGCAGCCCAACCGCAGCCGCCGGCCGCCTGCATCACCGGTAACCACCAGCATCTTCTCTCTCTTTCTTTCGTTGTCTCTCTCCCTTCTTCCCTATCTTTCTCTTCTTGTTTTTTTCGCTAACTCTTCTCTCCACCAACACCGACGCCGCCAGTCGACCACCGCGCATCCCCTGCCGCCGTCGCAGTTACCGCCGGACTCGCAGTCGTCGTTGGGTCCTCATCGCACGCCGCAGTCGAAGGAAACTCCAGTCACGGTCGTTGGTTGCTACTGCTCGAACCCAGACGCGCCACCAACCCCCTATTTCGACAGCCATCGTTTGACCACCCACCACCGTCGTACCACCGCTTGGTCGCCGGAAAAATCGCCGGAAACCATGCCTTAAACCCTAACGTGAACCCTAATCTGTTTCTTGAAATTTTCCTTCTTGTTTTTCTTTATCTTTTGTTGTAATTATTATTATTATTATTGTATTATTATTATTTCTTGTTTTAAATCTTGTAATTGGGTAATTAAGGGTGTAATTTTATTAAGTTGTTATTTGTAATTATTTGTTCTTGTGTTGTATTATTTATGTGTAATTGTTAAAATTATTTTATGTAATCTTTATGTTCTAAATTGATGTATTAGGGTTGTAATAGTTGTAGTGAGATTATTAATGTTCAATTGTTTGATATATTTGTTTTCTTGTGAAGCATGTTTAGGGTTTTAGAAAACTATTATTATTGTATGCACGAATCTTTAAAGTATAATTACCTAGATTAATTCTTCAATTGTTAGTTAAATATTCACATGTTCTTTAATTCTCTTAGGGTTCATTCATGTCTAGTTTCATGTTTGAATCTTGTTAAATAAGTTAGGTTGATTGAATTACTAAAGTTCGATTCTTGTTTACTAATTTATAATTCTTGATTAAATCTTGTTTAAAGAAATTAGTTGTTGGGATTCTTGATTGGTAGTTTAAATGTTTATATGTTCTTTATATTTTATTCACGTGTTCTTTAAATTCTTTCTTGATTATTGGTTAAGAAATTCATGTTTACGTTAGTGTTAATATTTCATGCATGCTTTTAGGGTTAGTGAAAGTATCAAGGTTGATTTCATGTTTTACATTTTGGTTTTGATGATAGGAAGTTTGATGTTTGGACCTTAGTTAGGTTAGGTTAATTACTTTGGACCTAAGTTACTGTTTTAAACCCAAATTAGGACTCCGGGATCGGATTGGTGGAAGTTAGAACCGAATTTGCAAATTAAATCGAAACCAGTAACGGGACTGTTTTGATGGGGTCTAAAGATCGGGTCACCGCGATTAGTGTAGTTGTCTTTTGATCAAACCCTTTGGACTGGAGATTTCCTTAGATGTTAGCTTTCATAGGAATTTTACGGGCCGGACTTTGGAATTTTATAAGTCGAGTTATACCCCGGTTACCAGACCTAGGTCAGATCTAGACAATTTGGGAAGATGACGGTTTTTGAGGACCTTAAAGAGTGTGTTGGGTCTCAAAGTGAACTTAAGAGTTTTAGTAGACATCCCGAGGTTTCCGAAAAGTCCAAAACCAGACCCATAGGATGTTGGGAAGTCAAGTTACGACCCTTTTTGTGTGGATAATGTAATCTGTCTTGTTATGTGAAATTGTTAATAAATGAGTTGTTGATTGAAAAGGTTTACTTGGTATTATTATAAGATTATTTGGAATGTGTTAGGTAATTCAAAGTGTAAATTCATGATTGATAGGAACCTATAGGGTTCCTAGGGGAGGGTTAGTTAGAAGGTAGTTAATACTAACTTCGAAGGGCGCGTTTTGATTAGAATAATTATTCTATTTTAGGCCCAAGCTAACTCACGTCGTTAGTGAGCTCAAGTGTGTTCGTTTTGCTGTGAAGTGAAGTTAACCAGGTAATGTCTATGCTCTAATCCCCACCGGGATGCTCTTTAAATGTGTTTTCAGGTTTTCTAATCTGTTATGTGAATTGCATCCTGAAAGGGGACTTTATGTTGAAATGTGATCATCTGTTTTGGATAACTGTTTGTAATTATTGTGCTTTGATTTATGAGTTGAGAATTAACATGGTCTTTTATAAGTAGTTTTGATGCTGGTTTTGATAACCTGGGTTGGGTTTGACTTAAGAGTTGTGAGTTGAGTTTTGAATAAGATGCTAATATTTCAAAGTGAAACATTAAGCGGGTTTCGGGGCATAACTCGGAGTTCACGATTTGGTATCCTGCCAGCAAGGTTATTAAAATCGGGATCCTAACTCGAAACTACGGGGAAGTTAGGATCGGAATTTAGCCCATGTAGGATTGTGAATCGTGTGTAAATTGTAGAATCGTATCGACGATTTTGGACCATAAAATCGTAGGATCGTAAATCAGGATCGGGATTTTAATAACTATGCCTGCCGGGTTATAGACCAGGAGATCAGGGCTTCTTCCCTGATATAGGTTAGTTCATATTTTGATGCCTGTGGTAGGCGAATTCTGATGCCTGTGGTAGGCGAATATTTTGATGCCTGTGGTAGGCGAATTTTGATGCCTGTGGTAGGCGAATGTTTTTATGCCTGTGGTAGGCGATGTTACTATAAGGGATGTGGTATCCCGCCCGCATAATAAAATATGGATTGGTTGGGTTGAGGAAATCAGTTAAGGGATTAAAGGTTTGTGAACTGGTTTGACACGTTCCTTCTCCCTGAAATGAATTGAAATGAACTTAACTTGTTTTTAACGTTAGGGGTAGACATTATTGAGATTTCCCCCTCATTTTTGAAATGTTTTGTTTTCAGGTGATGATCAATATGTTGCGGACGAGAATTAGAAGTGAGGACAACATGTCTAGAAGTCGTTAAATATGTTATGCTTCTTTTTGAAAGACTTGAAGTTAGTTTTGAGGTTTATTTCTGAGTATGAGTTGTTAGTTGGTTTGCCGTTGACAGACAGTTGTCGTTTTCATTCTCGCCTTGTATTCCTTTGGGGATACGACAGTGACGCCCAATAAGAGTTTTAAGTCTTCCGCTAAATTTTGTCTGTTAACGTTAGTTTGACTTTGACTTTCCTATAATTGAATTTTCGGGGCGTTACAGAATGGTATCAGAGCACTGGGTTGCGACCTAGTAGCTCCTCAGAGTCCTTAGGTTTAGTTGGACCTTAGGAAGCTAAGTCGGAGTGATGAGCGTAGGATGGGAATAGGGTTTTATGCTTTCCTATTACTACATGATTATGTCTTTAATTTTTGTGCTGCTAATATGCTCTAACCCTGTAGGATGGCTCAACGCACACACTGTTATCATCACCCCACCCCGTGTTTTCACCGTTATACTCCCATTCCCCCCAAGGAGAAATTGGGAACTCATATGATAAACTTCTACGACGAGATTGACAAGTACACCAAAGACGTTCCGAACTCATGCCTTCGTGGTAACGAGGAGAGTCAGGCGAACGCATTTTTGCTCACGCTTCGGGACGACCCTCGATGGGGCCATACTGTACCATTATTTCTACCACCCCCACTCCCGGTCAAGGAGTATCCCCACCCGTGTTGTTGGTGTAAGAGGTATCGAGTGGAGTCAGAGCACCGAATTCTGGAAGTCTTCTCTTAGATTGTCAGGATTTGGAAGCGTGATGTGGAAGAAGTTCAAGTGAACCCAGCCCCAACACCTGTTATGAACATGGATCCTAAGAGTGACCCAGAGGAAGATCCAAAGGAGGATTCTGTGGAGGATTCCGTGGAGGATTACGAGCGAGGTGACCTCACAGAGTTCTGATTGCACTGCGGATGAGCCTGAACAGGAGATCGAACCCGAGGATGAGGTTATGGTGGACTGGGAGACAGGAGAAGACCCCGAAGAGGACTCGGGGGATGAGTCTGATGATCCAGATTGGACTCCGATCGCAGTTAGGAAGAACCCTCTGTGTAGGAGGATCATATGAGTGGGACAGTAATAGTAGTATTAGGATTGGTTGCTGTAACTTATTTATGCATGGATAGCTTGATTGTCATGATATATCTCTAAGTGTGGTGTGTTGTTTCTCTGTGTGATAACCCCAATATAGGGGATAGATATACGTACTATAACGCTAGTGTGCAGGTATTATAAATAATAGTCTTACTTTTGAGATGATAGTATGTATGATCTCCTTTCTTTTTTTTAGATAATGCACGATGAAAGAGTATGTGGAATATGATGCTATTACCTGGGCTTATCTGTTGAAATATGTTGCAGTTTTGTATCTGCTTAGAACTTTTATGAGATAGCTGGATTGAGTAGTCCCTCCTTAGAATTGGTGATTTACGCTGTGAGATTAAACCTTAAGTAGTCTAAATCGACCCTTTGAACCAGGATGTCGGACGTGAACAGTTCTCAACCCAACAACGGAAATCGGGAGCACCCGCAAGCTGCAGCCGAACAGCGCCCTCAAACCGCGACTGAACTGCGCCAGCGTCTTCCTCACATGATATCAGGGCCGAGTATAACAACACCAGGGAATGACCTTGCTAGCCTACTGATGATTGAGATGCTTAACAAGCACGAGGATCTACTGAAGAGGGTGGTGGATCGACAAGGAGGAGAAAGGGAAGATGATCCCTCCGCTCTTCTCCAAAGGTTTAATAGCTTTAACCCGCCCGCTTATACAGGGGTAGCTGACCCCAAAGTCTTTGAAGAGTGGGTTAGAGAGATGGAAAAGATTTTTGATACGACACGCTGTCCTGAGGGGTTGAGGGTGGATTTTGCTGCATACCACCTGAAGGAGGAGGCCGACCTATGGCGGGCTAGTGTGAAGGAGATACGGACCGAACCGAGTTTTGACTAGAACCATTTTAAGGTTGTGCTGAAGGATCGGTTCTACCCTATGTCTCTTCAAAAGGCGAAAGAAAAGGAATTCATGGACTTACGCCAAGGAGAGCGTGGTGTGCTTGCTTACTCCACTAAGTTCACCGAACTATCTCGGTTTGCACCTGCTCTTGTGTCCAGTGAACAATTGAGGATGGTTCGCTTCTGGGATGGATTAAACTGCAAGATTCAGGATCGGATGTCATCACGTGAGTTCACGTCTTACCAAAACATGCTGAATGTTGCCCTCACTGTAGAAAGGGTAATGCACGACATGGAGCGACAACTTGGCATACAAAGCCATAAGAGGAAAGAGTCGCCCCGTTTCAACCCACCTCAACCCTACCAAGAGAAGAGGTTCCGCCCCAATAATTGGCAGAGCAACCGACCTTCGGGGCGTGTGATGCATAATGGGACCAAGGGATGATCACATTACACACAATCTAAGGATCTTTAAAAACGAAGATAGGAATCTCCCTTCTCAAAGTTCCAAAGAACCAAAAATGGAATAGAAATGGACGAAATAGATGGAAAGAACTATGAAAGATGGTTACCAAACGAAATGGAAATGATGAACGAATGGTTGAACGAATCAAGAACGAATGATGAACGAATGATGGATGATGTTTGAACGTCACTTTGATGAATGTTTGGCGCTTGAATGATGGACGAATGCTCCTTGTACAATTGAATGTTGTTTGATACTTGAAAGAACACTCAAAGTTGGATGAATGTAGATGAACGTTTGAATGGATGAATGAATGAATGATAATGGCTTTGAATATTCTTGGAGGATACAGCCACACCACCTTCAAGAGACCTTCAATTCCTTCCTATCACCACCAAGGACGCCAACCTTGGATAGAAGAAGGGGATAGTTCTCGTCCTCCCTCAAGAGAAACGAAGAGAAACTAGCACAAAGCTAGAGAAACAACACATCATGTGTTTGATTGTATTTGATATATGATTGAATGATGATACAAGGCACCCTAAGGGGTCTATTTATACTAGTAGAGGCCCCCTTAGGCGTGTGGTATGAAAGAAATTACAACCATCTAGCTTACATCATCCTATACACATGATTATATCATAAAGAAACAAATGAACTAAGCTAGATTACAAATGATGATAACTTGCTCAATACTTAACCAAATCTAAAGATTCTTGAACCCTTGGAAAGCTCTTGGAATGTAGATTAATCCACTCTAAGACTCCTTCCATGATAGCTTGATGGTTCTTGAGTTATGGAGCAAATTACTTAAGTACCCTTGTAGATTCCTTCCAAAGTAGAGAGATATGTAAGAGATGTGAGCTCTTCTTCCATGTAGGTGAGTATTTGATGTTTTTCTAGTTGACCTTGATGTATATGGCCATCAAATATACATCATACTCCCCTGGTTGAAAAAGTTTGTCCTCAAACTTGGAGCATCACTCTCTTACTCGCCTTCTTCACAAAAATCACAAACTTTCTTCTTAAAGGCTTTGAAATCATCATATATCCCTTTGATGAACTTCTTCATTTTTCTCCCAAGTAATCCATGGGCATTACAAGGCTTGGATCCTCGAACTTTCTCCATGAACGTAGATATCCAATGTAGCTTCTCAATTCCC
Organism: Portulaca oleracea; assembly: GCA_029582165.1. Taxonomy (NCBI): domain Eukaryota; kingdom Viridiplantae; phylum Streptophyta; class Magnoliopsida; order Caryophyllales; family Portulacaceae; genus Portulaca; species Portulaca oleracea. The sequence continues at coordinate 33,077,098 of CM055870.1, read as the reverse complement.
AAGTCAAGTTTCACCACTTGGCTTTTATCATTTTGCATGAATCGATCCACTTTGATGACTTTAGCTTCTTGGCTCCTTCGAATCCTTGGCTTTTCAACTATAAGATTCAAGTTGATTTCTCTTAGGTGCACATGGAAGATACGCTTCATAGGAGAATTCAAAATTGGGTGCTTGTTTGGATCCGTTTTGTTTTCCTCCAAATTTGTAAGAGTAAGACTCTTATGCCTTTCATGCTCATGATCCACCTTCATAATCGACACAATATGGCTTTCTTCCTCCTTAGGCCGAGAAGATGGTGCTAGGGGTGTCAAAGTGATCTTCTTTTGATTGAGAGTGAAAGTATAAGTGTTGGATCTCCCATCATGCATGACACTCCTATCAAATAACCATGGTCTTCCCAACAAAATATGACAAGTATCCATAGGAACAATATCACACCATAAGGAATCTTTATAACTCTTCCCAATTGAAAGACTTACCAAGACTCTTTGATCCACACGAATGTCTTGGCCTTGACTTAGCCATCGTACGGTATAAGGCGTGGGATGAGGGATATCTTCCAATTGCAACTTGTTGACCATTGTTGTAGAGGCCGCATTGGTGCAACTTCCTCCATCTATGATTAATGAGCACACTTTTCCATTGATTGTACAACGAGAGTGAAAGATAGCCTCCCTTTGTACTTGGTCTTTCGGCACATGAAGCACATCCGAGTCCCTTCTTACAACAAGTAACTCTCCTTCTTCCGGTTCTTCTACACATTCTTCTTCCACACTTTCTTCCTCATTCACGTCAATAGTGCCAACTACTTCCTCTTCATTCTTTCTTTCATTATACTCCGGTTCTACATACAAAGCACTTTGATATTCCACCAAAGATACTACTCTCTTGTTTGGGGACTCCGAGGCATAATGACCTAACCCTTGGCAACGAAAATACCTTCGTGGGGCTAGAGTTTTGGCTTCTTGGACGTGGGGTTTAGGGGTGGATGGAGGCTGATTTTGTGGAGTTCTTTTTGTGGAAAATTGGGGGTTTTGTAGTAGCGTGTGAGGGAATGTAGAGTAGGATGATTCTTGTGGAGTTTGGTATTTGTTTAGAGCTTCTTTTCCCTTATTTCTCCTTTGCCTTTCAACTTTAAGGGACAAAGAACTCAACTCATCCAAGGTTTTGTATGGTTGCAACTCAACAACGTGTCTAATCCAATCATTAAGACCAAAAAGATAACGTACCAACGTTTGTGGCTCGTCCTCTTTAAGATCACACCTCCAAAGCAAATGCTCGAATTCTTTGGTGTACTCCTCTACGCTTCTACCTCCTTGGACCAACTTTTGTAGCTTGTAGTAGTTGTCACGTAGGTAGCTAGGTGGTAAGAACTTCTCTTGGAGCTTCTTTTTCATTCTATCCCATGAACGCACCTTGTCCTTTCCTTTAGCTTCCCGCTTCTTTTGCAAGTTTGTCCACCAAATACTTGCATGTTTTCATAACTTCAAGGCAACATACTTGACCTTCTTGTTATCATCCACGTCTTTGAGATCAAAGACTCTTTCCACGGTTTGTATCCAATCCAAGGAAACCTCCGGATCAAGATTTCCAACAAATTCGGTGATCTCTACTTTGAAGTCGAATCTCTCCTCCTTTGGGGAACGTCTTCTTGGAACATCCTCATGACTATCATTGGTCTCACTTTCACCATGGGTCACTCTATGTTGTAGATGCATGTATTTCTTTAGTTGATCATTGAGATAAACGATTCTTTGCTTCATCGCTTCAACATATTCTTGAGACGTTGTGGGAGACTTCGTAGGAGAACTTGAACCAGCTATTAGAACTAATCTTGCAACAAAAAGATCACAAGAAACTCATGGTTGTGGGTTAGCACATAAGGGACGAGATGTAGGATGTGTTTGGGTTGATTGTGTTTGGGTTTGTGGGGTTCTTTGTGGAGCTAATGGTTCTTGATGAGTTCTTGGAAGAACTTATGGGTGGCGTGAAGTGTAGGGATGGTGGGGAACATTTTGTGATGGAAAGATGGGTAAAAAGATGGCTCAAGAACTAAGAGAATCAAACTCCTAAGCTTTGATACCAATTTTGATGCATAATGGGACTAAGGGATGATCACATTATACACAATCTAAGGATCTTTAAAAACGAAGATAGGAATCTCCCTTCTCAAAGTTCCAAAGAACCAAAAATGGAATAGAAATGGACGAAATAGATGGAAAGAACTATGAAAGATGGTTACCAAACGAAATGGAAATGATGAACGAATGGTTGAACGAATCAAGAACGAATGATGAACGAATAATGGATGATGTTTGTACGTCACTTTGATGAATGTTTGGCGTTTGAATGATGGACGAATGCTCCTTGTACAATTGAATGTTGTTTGATACTTGAAAGAACACTCAAAGTTGGATGAATGTAGATGAACGTTTGAATGGATGAATGAATGAATGATAATGGCTTTGAAGATTCTTGGAGGATACAGCCACACCACCTTCAAGAGACCTTCAATTCCTTCCTATCACCACCAAGGACGCCAATCTTGGATAGAAGAAGGGGATAGTTCTCGTCCTCCCTCAAGAGAAACGAAGAGAAACTAGCACAAAGCTAGAGAAACAACACATCATGTGTTTGATTGTATTTGATATATGATTGAATGATGATACAAGGCACCCTAAGGGGTCTATTTATACTAGTAGAGGCCCCCTTAGGCGTGTGGTATGAAAGAAATTACAACCATCTAGCTTACATCATCCTAGACACATGATTATATCATAAAGAAACAAATGAAATAAGCTAGATTACAAATGATGATAACTTGCTCAATACTTAACCAAATCTAAAGATTCTTGAACCCTTGGAAAGCTCTTGGAATGTAGATTAATCCACTCTAAGACTCCTTCTATGATAGCTTGATGGTTCTTGAGTTATGGAGCAAATTACTTATGTACCCTTGTAGATTCCTTCCAAAGTAGAGAGATATGTAAGAGATGTGAACTCTTCTTCCATGTAGGTGAGTATTTGATGTTTTTCTAGTTGACCTTGATGTATATGGCCATCAAATATACATCAGCGTGGGCCATCGCATGTGCCTATCTGTAGGATTTGTGGTCGACCCGGCCATTACCCTCGGGAGTGTTGAGCAAGGGATGTAATGGGGGGTGTTCCAAGTGTGGAAGCCCCCAACATCATATAAAGCAATGCCCTCAGCTGACCTCAGGGGGCAATAATAGTGGAATCAATGGAAACTGGAGAGCCCCGTAGTCAGCATATCAAAATGGGGGAGGCTATAATGGAAACCAAAGGCCGCAACAACAAAACCGGGGTGGTCCCGGTGGAAATCAGAACAACCAAGGGAGGCCAGCAAACCCGCCTCGTCAGCAGGAACAACCAGCGCGTAACGCAGGAGGACGAGTGTATATGATGAGGAAGGATGAGGCTGAGAATGAAGCAGACGTTGTGACGGGTACCTTCTCTCTCCACCTCTATAATGTCTCTGTTTTATTTGATTCTGGTGCTAGTCATTCTTTTGTTAGACGAGCTATAATAGAGAAGGCTAAGATGAAACCCTCGGGGAATAGTAAGCCTATGTCGGTAGCCTTACCCACCGAGGATACCATTAGTTGTGGAGAGTTATATAGTGGATGTCCTATAGTGATAGCAGGTCAGGAATTTGAGGCAGACCTCTATATGTTTGATCTAATGGAGTTTGATGTTATTTTGGGGATGGATTGGTTAGCAAAATATAGAGCTCAGATAGATTGCTACAAGCAAAAGGTGACCTTAGTAGGACCGAATGTGAAGAAGGTAGTGCATTGGAGTGATAGGCATCTTCAAGTGTAAGGATTATCTCTGCCCTCAAGGCTCGGAAGTTGTTGGGCCAAGGTTGTGAAGGGTTTTTATGCAATGTAATTGACACCAAGGCGGAGGAGCCTACGATCGAGAGCATTCCGATAGTTCAGGATTTTCCTAATGTCTTCCCGGAGGAGATTCCGGGAATGCCCCCGCTCAGGGAGGTGGATTTCTGCATCGATTTGGAGCCCGGGGCAGCACCTGTTTCAAAAGCCCCATATCGAATGGCGCCCGCAGAGCTAAAGGAATTGAAAACCAGTGGATGAAATTGCTAGAAAAGTACATACGACCAAGCACGCGTCACCGGGAGCACTGCATCGTCGTGAAGAAGAAGGATGGTAGCATGAGGTTATGCATCGATTACCTGGAGTTGAACAAGATTACTATCAAAAATCGGTACCCTCTACCTCGCATTGATGATCTCTTTGACCAGTTGCGGAGTGCAACAATGTTTTCGAAGATAGACCTGTGATCAGGATATCACCAGCTAAGAATCCGAGAGGAGGACATCTCTAAAACCGCCTTCCGAACTCGATATGGTCATTACGAGTTCGTAGTAATGCCGTTTGGACTCACAAATGCACCAGCCGCTTTCATGGACTTAATGAACCGAGTGTTCAAGCTGTTTCTAGACAAGTTTGTGGTGGTGTTCATCGATGATATATTGGTGTACTCAGGAACACGGGAGGAGCATGCGAACCACCTGAAAGAAGTGCTGACGACTTTGCGTAGTAACGAGCTTTACGCGAAGTTTAAGAAATGTGAATTTTGGTTGGAGCGAGTAGCGTTCTTAGGACACGTGGTGACACCTGGAAGGAAAGCTGTATTGAATGCCATGGAGTTGCAACCTAATCTCATGGAAGAGATTAAGAGGACTCAAGAGCTGGATTTCCAGCTTGTCAAGATACGAGAGGAGGTTTTGCAAGGGAAGGCCCCTGGTTTCGTGATTCATGAGGATGGTACATTACGGTTCCATAACCGCGTCTTGTACCTAACGTAGAGGAGATAAAGAGGAAGATTTTAGAAGAAGGGCACAATACACCATATTCTGTGCACCTAGGGGGAAATAAGCTTTACAAGAATCTGAAGCAGATGTTCTGGTGGAGTAATATGAAACAAGAAGTGGCGGACTTTGTGGCGAAATGCCTCACTTGCCAACGGGTCAAGGCAGAACATCAACGACCTGCCAGACTTCTGCAGCCACTAAATGTTCCCGAATGGAAGTGGGACTCGATATCAATGGACTTCGTAGTGGGTCTGCCAAGGACCAGGCGGAAACACAATACAATATGGGTAATTGTGGATCGATTAACCAAGTCGGCTCATTTTCTAGCCATCGCCAACAGCTGGTCCCTGGACCAGCTAGCTCAAGCCTATGTAAGAGAGATAGTAAGACTACATGGAGTCCCCAGTTCTATAGTATCGGACAGAGATACCAGATTCCAGTCTGGATTTTGGAAAAAGTTGCAAGAGGCGTTTGGTACCAAACTCAAGTTTAGCACCGCTTTCCACCCAGCTACTGATGGGCAGACTAAGAGGACTATCCAAACCCTTGAAGATATGCTGCGAGCATGCGCATTAGATTTCAAAGACTCGTGGGATGACGAGTTGACTCTCATTGAGTTCTCCTACAACAACAGTTATCATGCTAGTATTGGGATGTCACCATTCGAAGCTTTATATGGGAGGAGATGTAAGACTCCCCTTTGTTGGCAGGACATCGATGAAGCTCTAACGATAGGACCGGACCTAATACAGGCCACTACTCAGAAGGTTCGAACCATTCAAGATAAAATGAAGACAGCACAAAGTCGACAAAAGAGCTATGCTGACAGGAGGAGAAGACCTTTAGAGTTCGAAGTAGGAGAATATGTGTTTTTACAGGTTTCACCCACGAAAGGAGTTATGAGATTCGGTCAGTCGGGGAAGTTGACACCAAGGTTTATCGGGCCATATCCAATCTTAGAACGCATCGGAGAAGTTGCCTACAAGTTGCAACTTCCAGGAGAACTTCCAAGAGTGCACAATGTCTTCCATGTGTCACAACTCAAGAAATATGTTCCAGACCCAACTCATGTGATTGATCACCGAGCCATTTACAAGAAGATCTGAGCTATGAAGAGCAGCCGCAGGAAATTTTGGATCGTAGGGAAAAACAACTTCGAAGGAAAGTGGTCCCCTTGGTGAAAGTGCGATGGGAAAATCATGCCACAATGGAAGCAACCTGGGAAACAAAAGAAGAGATGAGAACGAAATACCCTCACCTGTTTCACTCTTAAAGGTACGTCAAGTTTCGAGGACGAAACTTCTTTTAAGGAGGTAATGATGTAAAACCTCGAGTTTTAGGGAGAACGGAACCGTTGGGATTATTACCGAACCGTTAGGCTTAAGTTTAAGTTTCGAGGACGAAACTTCTTTTAAGGAGGTAATGATGTAAAACCCCGAAAAATCCAAAGATGTTGACCATGACGTTGTTAGTAAATTAGGTTTGACGTTGTTATTAATTATTATCTCTCTCTCTCCCTTCTTCCCTATCTTTCTCTTCTTGTTTTTTTTCGCTAACTTTTCTCTCCACCAACACCGACGCCACCAGTCGACCACCGCGCATCCCCTACCGCCGTCGCAGTTGTCGCCGGACTCGCAGTCGTCGTTGGGTCCTCATCGCACGCCACAGTCGAAGGAAACTCCAGGGACAGTCGTTGGTTGCTGCTGCTCGAACCTAGACGCACCACCAACCCCCTATTTCGACAGCCACCGTTTGACCACCCACCACCGTGGTACCACCGCTTGGTCGCCGGAAAAATCGCCGGAAACTGTGCCCTAAACCCTAACTTAAACCGTAATCTGTTTCTTGAAATTTTCCTTCTTGTTTTTCTTTATCTTTTGTTGTAATTATTATTATTATTATTGTATTATTATTATTTCTTGTTTTAAATCTTGTAATTGGGTAATTAAGGGTGTAATTTTATTAAGTTGTTATTTGTAATTATTTGTTCTTGTGTTGTATTATTTATGTGTAATTGTTTAAATTATTTTATGTAATCTTTATGTTCTAAATTGATGTATTAGGGTTGTAATAGTTGTAGTGAGATTATTAATGTTCAATTATTTGATATATTTGTTTTCTTGTGAAGCATGTTTAGGGTTTTAGAAAACTATTATTATTGTATGCATGAATCTTTAAAGTATAATTACCTAGATTAATTCTTGAATTGTTAGTCAAATATTCACATGTTCTTTAATTCTCTTAGGGTTCATTCATGTCTAGTTTCATGTTTGAATCTTGTTAAATAAGTTAGGTTGATTCAATTACTAAAGTTCGATTCTTGTTTACTAATTTATAATTCTTGATTAAAGAAATTAGTTGTTGGGATTCTTGATTGGTAGTTTGAATGTTTATATGTTCTTTATATTTTATTCACGTGTTCTTTAAATTCTTTCTTGATTATTGGTTAAGAAATTCATGTTTACGTTAGTGTTAATATTTCATGCATGCTTTTAGGGTTAGTGAAAGTATTAAGGTTGATTTCATGTTTTACATTTTGGTTTTGATGATAGGAGGTTTGATGTTTGGACCTTAGTTGGGTTAGGTTAATTACTTTGGACCTAAGTTACTGTTTTAAACCCAAATTAGAACTCCGGGATCGGATTGGTGGAAGTTAGAACCGAATTTGCAAATTAAATCGAAATCGGTAACGGGACAGTTTTGATGGGATCTAAAGATCGGGTCACCGCGATTAGTGTAGTTGTCTTTTGATCGAACCCTTTGGACTGGAGTTTTCCTTAGATGTTAGCTTTCATAGGAATTTTACGGACCGGACTTTGGAATTTTATAAGTCGAGTTATACCCCGATTACCAGACCTAGGTCAGATCTGGACAGTTTGGGACAATGACGGTTTTTGAGGACCTTAAAGCGTGTGTTGGGTCTCGAGTTCAGCTTAAGAAATTTAGTAGACATCCTGAGGTTTCCAAAAAGTCCAAAACCAGACCCAGATAATGTCGGTAAGTCAAGTTACGACCCTTTTTGTGTGGATAATGTAATCTGTCTTGTTATGTGAAATTGTTAATAAATGTGTTGTTGATTGAAAATGTTTACTTGGTATTATTATACGATTATTTGGAATGTGTTAGGTAATTTAAAGTGTAAATTCATGATTGATAGGAACCTATAGGGTTCCTAGGGGAGGGTTAGTTAGAAGGTAGTTAATACTAACTTCGAAGGGCGCGTTTTGATTAGAATAATTGTTCTATTTTAGGGCCAAGCTAACTCGCGTCGTTAGTGAGCTCAAGTGTGTTCGTTTTGCTGTGAAGTGAAGTTAACCAGGTAATGTCTATGCTCTAATCCCCACCGGATCAAGAAAGGTTCTTGATTCCAATAATACATGAAACACTTGTAACCAAACAACAGAAAGGGAGGATGGTTCACGAGATTAGGGGGAGAGAAGGGGAAAGGTTCTCGTGAATTAGGGTTCTTTGTGGAGGATGTTTTGCCGAGAGGGCTTTTGTGGTTTCAAGATTCAAGAAAGATTGAATCTTGAACAGGAAGGGGATGAATGAGAGGAATCTTGGATGGAGGTTAGGAGGGGATTGACGTTAGGATGGGGGAGAGAGGGGGAGGATGGCGTGAGGTAAGGAGAGGGGAGAGAGTGAAAGTTGGCATTTGATGTGAGAGAGAGTGTGAGGTTGTTAGGTTGTTGGAGGAGAGAGAAGGTTGTTATGGAGAGAGAGGGAAGAGAGGGGTGGCGTTTGAGAGAGGGGAAGGGTGACGATTTGTGGGGGTTTTGAGGAGGTGGAGGTGGCGTTGGGATGAGGGGGTGGGATAGAGAGTTGAATGTGACTTAACTGTATTGACAGAAAGCTCACAATGTAATTACCTTAACTATATTGATAGAAAGGTAAGAACGGATAGATCTAGGTTTCCTAATTGAATCCACAAGAAGGACAACCTAGGGCTAACTTGATCTCGACGGCAACCTAGGATCAAGCTCTTCCTAACCACTTGGGTGCCAAGCCAAGATACAATAGAAGAAAGGGTGAGAGTTTATCCAAACACTCGAGGGAAAGCTAAAAGCTTAAGGGGTTTCATATTTCTGAATTGAGTTGAATCATTGCCTTGAGAGGCTACATCCCTATTTATACTATGAGGGTCCTGAAGGGACTAAAACTCTCCAACTTGGCGTGCAAGCCAAAGAGTTCTACTACTAGTTGCCTAATCTATTCTACTCCTCCTTGGATTAGAATTCCTTATCCTAGGGGGAGTTGGTTTGTAACAAACCTTATCCTAATAACAAACCTTATCCTAATCATCTTGGCTTTCCTAATCCGGATTGGATTAGTTACAAAATTAGTCAATTCCTAACTAGGAATTAAATCATACGACTATTCTAGCCTAATTAAAATAAACACACCAAAAACTAATTAAGCTAAAATAATTAATTTACATCCAAAAATCAAGCTCATAAAATTGGGCTTGTAAAATTGACTTGGACGTGTGGTACTCTTGGGCTTGGCGTGAGGTTGACCCATCTTCTAGGATGTTTGGACATCCTCTTGAAATAAGCTACACACCATATGAATGGGCCTTCGTAGTTCAACTTTGTACCTTTCTTCGTTGGCCCATTTGATGTAGTTGAACCAAATATGCCCTGTTGGCCCTGTATGAGTCGAAATCCTTTGATGAAGGACCCTATGTGTATGATGGACCTTTAATTGGGCCTTCTTGATTGGGCCTAGGGGAATAAGCATGGGCTGATTTCCATCATCGGGGCATAACTCGGAGTTCAGGATTTGGTATCCTACCGGGTTATAGACCAGGAGATCAGAGCTTCTTCCCTGATATAGGTTAGTTCATATTTTGATGCCTCTGGTAGGCGAATTCTGATGCCTGTGGTAGGCGAATATTTTGATGCCTGTGGTAGGCGAATTTTGATACCTGTGTAGGCGAATGTTTTTATGCCTGTGGTAGGCGATGTTACTATAAGGGATGTGGTATCCCGCCCGCATAATAAAATATGGATTGGTTGGGTTGAGGAAAACAGTTAAGGGATTAAAGGTTTGTGAACTGGTTTGACACGTTCCCTCTCCCTGAAATGAATTGAAATGAACTTAACTTGTTTTTAACGTTAGGGGTAGACATTATTGAGATTTCCCCCTCATTTTTGAAATGTTTTGTTTTCAGGTGATGATCAATATGCTGGGGACGGGAATTAGAAGTGAGGACAACATGTCTAGAAGTTGTTAAATATGTTATGCTTCTTTTTAAAAGACTTGAAGTTAGTTTTGAGGTTTATTTGTGAGTATGAGTTGTTAGTTGGTTTGCCGTTGACAGACAGTTGTAGTTTTCCTTCTCGCCTTGTATTCCTTTGGAGATACGGCAGTGACGCCCAATAAGAGTTTTAAGTCTTCCGCTAAATTTTGTCTGTTAACGTTAGTTTGACTTTGACTTTCCTATAATTGAATTTCCGGGGCGTTACAGTTATGTTTATTAGTTAGCAATATTTGATTTATAATTTATTGCATTGCAAAACATTTTTCAAAGCATAGTATTGGGGCAGATTTTCAAAACCATGCATCATTGGATTTCAAAACTACATGGAACCTCTTTCATTGTGATTTTTAATTGTTCATTGAAATATTCATAGTGCGTGCATAGAACATGGTGGTATTAATAGTCCAACATTAGCAACTCGACTTAATGAGTCTTTTTAATTGTCAGGATGTCGGAACAAGGGAGTGAAGCCAATGGTCACAACCACATTGATTACCACCCTCAACCCAATGAGCAAATCCCACATGATCCACATGAAAGTCCAGTAAACACCCCACCCGCTCAAAATGTCAACCCTATGGGTCTAGATCCCAATATGATGAGTCAATTGTTTGTTGAGTTGCTTAAGAAATTGGGAGACCAAACTGGAGATCATGAAGGAAATGGTAGCAAACTCATTGAGAGGGTATCCAAACAAAACCCGAGAACCTATGATGGCAGGGTTGACCCTGTCAAACTAGAGGATTGGATTAGATCCATGGAAAAGATTTTCGAGGTAGTCCAAGTCCCCGAGAGTAGAAAAGTCAATATTGGAGCATTTTATCTAGAGGGTCAAGAAGATATTTGGTGGAATGCAATCCGTGAGAGACAATATGACCCACGATTTAATTGGGAGAAATTTGTGAAAGTATTGAGGCAACAATTTTACCCTATAGCCATCCAGCGTCAAAAGGAGAATGAGTTCATGAACTTAGCACAAGGGGAAAATATGTCTGTTTCGGAGTATGCTGAGAAATTTATGGAGTTATCCCGTTTCGCCCCTGATTATGTGTCTAATGAGAGGATTAAGAAAACTAGATTTGAGGGCGGACTTGCTGATTACATACACCTTCAGTTAGCGGCACAACACACAAACAGTTATCAAGACCTATACGATAGAGTTGCTGATGTGGAAAGAGTAAAGAATGAGCTTCGAGGTAAGAGTCGAGATGAGAACAAAAGAAAGATGAATGCTATCGGCGACCCCAGTCCCTTTAAAAAGCCTACCTATAGTCCACCCAAAGAACAATGCAAGAAGTGTGGTCGTAGTAACCATGCCACCAATGAGTGTAGATTGGGAAGTAACCTATGTTTTTGGTGTGGTAGCCCCGAACATAAGATTAGCAATTGTCCCAACCGAGCTGAGGCTGTAAGACAAGGAAAAGCTAAACCCATCTCCGCACCAGGCACCCAAGCCAATAACAATTCCAGAAAATAGAAGGTGGTCATTAAAGAAAGTATCCCGCCTTGGTAAGCATCTATTAGAAGTCTTGCATCTAATCTACCTGCCAAAAGTGATTATGTGATTGCATGCATAATTTATTACAAAATTGACTTCTAATTTATACTAGTCTCAACCCTAGCTTGATGAATTCCAACGTATGTATTTGGCAGTTCATTGTTATAATGGTGCATTTTATATCATGAATAAATGTTTAACTAGGTCCATGACATTGCATTTCTATTAGTCTCAACGTATTTGTTTGATTTAAAAGCCAAGGGTTTTATACTTAGCCGTTTTATTTATCAATCAATGAGGATTGAGCTTAGTAGTTATGGGAATTTCTTATGACTGGCCAGCATAAAAACGACCAAGACTTTAAGATCTATCCGTGGATTTGAAAAACGTTTCAATTACATAGTGGTACATCAGTTTTCCAAGTAATCAAAATATTTTCATTACCACCCTTGATTTTCGAGCATCATGAATTCATTTAAGTTTCGAGGACGAAACTTATTTTAAGGAGGGAAGGATGTAACAGCCCGTATTTTTAAGCATAATTTATTTTACTAATTACACTTTGATTTTCAATTATCATAGATAATTTATTTAGTCAAACCCCAATTCTTTTCAATTATTTCTATTAATTCAAATATTAGCAATTTCCAATAAATAAATCATACTTCAAATCTCTGAATTTTATAAAGTAGTATATTCATATTATATACATATAGTTAATTGATTTCTTTCAAATCCATTTCATCTTCTTTAATCGAGTACAACAAAAGGAGATAATTTTCTAATAAATAGCCAAACTCCTACTGTTTCCTTCTACCCTGCTTCACCGCCCAAGAACCCAAGTCCAGCCACCCTTTGATTTTCTTCATCATCTACACCGACCATGGCCTCCAAGTCAAGACTAATGGCAAACTAGAATACTCCATCCATCTCCAATTGACACCAAATCAATAGTGATGACTCATCAACATTCCCCAAACTCTATAAATTGATGTTGGAAATCAACTTCAATCTTATCAAAATCTTGACTCCCTTCTCTTCTTCTTTCACCTTCGATCATCACCACCAACTCTCGCCACCACCATCACCGCCATATAGCACCACTGTCATCTTCCCCACCGCCTAGAACCACCAGACGTCGCCCCCACTACCCTACCTCCAAAAACACCACCCAATTTGAGAATTATACACACTGACATCTCTCCTCCATCTCAAAATCCAAATCAACACCCACCCAAATCAAACCCAATTATTCACACACATAAACCCAAATTCACCAATATAAACTTATACTTACCTTTAGTGGTCAAAAACTTGCCGGAAAACACCACTATTGCCGCAGGAAACCGCCGGCCAAAAACCACCATTTCTCGCCCTGTTCACGTCCCCTGTCCGCGACCCAAACCCAACGCTCACCACCTCCGCGGTGGTCATACCTCCCTCCGTCGCCGGCGCAACCAGCGGGCAGCACCGGCTCCGCCGTCCGCCTCCTCTGACCGCCATTTCTTTGGCTCCTCTGTCTCTCTGTTTCTCTGTTTCACGTGAAACAGATACAAGGGAGAAAAGAGAGAGGCTTGAAGCCTCCCTTTTATTGTTAAACCTAGTTTCTCTCTCTTGGGCCCAATTCAGCAGCCCAAATATTATAACTTTGAGTAATTTCTCCTATCTGATTTTTACATCTTAATTTCATCAAGTATCTCATTTATTTACTCCCTTTACTAATAATATTACTACTTTATTTATATTTATACAAAAAATCATATTTCTCAAGTGGAAAGGGAAATTTATTTTATCAGCAAACTCAGGTATATTTCGATGATTGTAACCTTCGAAACTGTTTAAATGTAAAAATCTAGCATACTCTAATTAAAGTGAAACAATTGTTATTTTCATTGTTTTTAAATATTGTTTTACGACTAATTCACGTGGACCTGATCATTATTTATTTATTTATCGTTTAAATTCCATTGTTCATCGCCTTACTTTGATTTATTTTTCATTGTTAAATTTATTGTTCATCGATTCATTGTTCATTGTTCACTGTTCATTGACACTGGTATACCGGTTCATGTGGGTTGATCGGCCCGCGTGCGCGCATTGTCGGGATTACAGTATTCTGCAGAGTACTGTATTCTCAGATCAAATCATTGTCAATTGTGCATTGATTATTGTTCATTGTTCATTGTCCATCGTGATATTTATTGTTCTAAATCCTATTTTCATCTTTACTGTTTATTTTATTGAAAATATGGTAGGGTTCCACATTCAGATAATAACCTGCAACTGTTTGAGCAAATTCTCTTCTCCCTCATTTCAAAATGAATTTTAAAATGGCATGTCCCAATAAAACTATTTGTTTTTAAATGTTTTTACATTACAGTGTCGAATATATTGAGCTCCTTCTCATTTTTCTCCATTGTTTTCAAATGTTTTGTTTTTAGGTATCAGCGGGACAATTTAGGGCAGATTCGTGGCAAGGATAACTCACTTAGCAGTCAGGCCGCCACCTAGTAGAATAGTTTTAAGCTCCATAATAGTAGTCGGCTCACCTAGGTAGAGATACACACGTTTTAATATTTTCGTTGTAAATAGACGGTGTATACAATTTCTTTAATTTCCACATGAAATATATTATGTTCAAGTATTTTCATAGCAAAAGTCTTGTTTTTCCTTCTTTGGGGAAGCGGCGTAACGCTCTCGGCTTTATACGCTTCCGCTTAATCAAGATTAAATGGATTAAAATATTGCTAAGTAGTACCCCAAAAGTCGGGGCTGTTACATACGTGACTTCTAAATACTCCAAAGAAGGGTTGTATTATGATAAACGTAAAGAAACTTCAGAACTCCTTTCTACATGAGAAAGAAATTGGTGAAATGTTTGCCACACATCAAGTATAGATGCAAGAGTAATCCAATTATGGTTCACAGTAGACTCCCAAATTTCTTTAGGCATTAGACATGTTAAAAAAAATATTATCAATATCCTCAAGGTTAGAGAAACAACAAGGACAAGATTTACAAGGAAAATTGTTGCCTCGATAAACAAGGCATAAACGAAGATCGAGGTAACGCATTCTGCAAAGCTTGCCAGAGAAAAAGTTTTAATTTAGGCTGAATATTCAACTTCCAAAACTAATTAAACTCCTAAGTTTGAGCATAGGAAGAAATATTATGGACTAGCAAACTAGCAGATTTAGAAGAAAAGTCACATTTACTAGAAAGGCCCTAGCATAATTTATCATCTAAACTGTTGAAAGGAATAAGAATATTTCGTGTATATAAGTCAAAGCACCTTATGGTACGTAAATTTTACTTTGTCTATTTTATCCCTTGAAATTAGTAAATTATAAAGATAAGATAATAATTATAATATTTTTATTTGCACCAAAATAATTATCAAAGAAATTGTTACCACAAAGATTTGAACCTCATATGAAGGAAAAACTTCCAACTTGTACTCCACTAGACCACCGTATCTTTAATTAGTATTTTTTTCATGTATATTCTATATTCCCTCTTCTTCATTGGAAACGTCATTTAGTTCACTTTCATGTTTGTTTCATTTGTTTGTGTTTTCCCTTTAATTTACATTTTATTATTATTATTATTATTATTATTATTATTATTGTTGTTGTTGTTGTTATTATAATTATTACTTTCTTTTAATTTCTTTTAGGTTCCTATGTTGTTATCTTACATTATTTTTTTATATTTTTACAAAATATAATATTACAATATATAATATTAATTTTATTCATTTTTGTTTCTAAGAAATGATTCAATTTCATTAAAAAATCATTACTACATTTTAATTAAAGTTTTAACTTTATGGTAAACGACACCATACATATACCTATTGTTGGTATGGAATTCAATTTGTTCGATCAACATTGACATTCTTGACTATTAATTCCTCTAAATATATTATGATATGTCATATATGAAACTATAAGTATTAAATTTGCTATTAAAATACTTAGTTAATTAAAAGTATACTTTTATAATTAATTTTAAAAATTGTTTGAAAACAATGTTCAATGTTGAGTATATATTATAATTATTGTGTTAGTCTAAAGCTTACGTTTATGTAAACAAAACATAGCAATCAAAATCACAATGGTTAGGGCTAAGGCCAGGTCACTATTGACCAGTAACAAGGGCAACGATAAGCCACTATTGACCCAGTGGTGGGGCAACAAAGAATTTGGCCCAACAGAACACATACACATATCGGAATACACAATAGCGCTCATACAAGTCGATCGACTGATCCAGTACATACCTTAATTTGGCTAAGGCAGAAGACATATCCCAAAAATAAAACCAATAACTTGAATATCAAGACGTACAAAAAGTACCCAGTCAAGAGAATAATAAATAAATCAAAACCGCAAGGTCACTCATACAAACGGAAGGTTCAATAATTCAAATACCAGGCCAAGACTATTATGCAAACGACTACTTTACAAATACACAAGTCAACTCGTCACAAAATCTCACTTGGTGTGTAAAGGGCAAAAATAAAATATAATAAAATAAAATAAAGGGAATTACTACAACTTATGAAACTAAAGTCAAAAGGGTACTTTGTAAAAACACGTATCAATACGGAAACAACTTAGTAACAATACACAAGAAAATACTAATTAATTAAAATTATTGCTAAGGATCCCAATATTAAATATATACCAAAATACGAACTTAACTTACAAATTGATAGCAAAAGACTCACTTTATAAACATATAAATCAATACGGAGTCGATCTAATCTTTCGGACATAAACATAACCAAATACAATATACTTAAGCATGTCAACCCGATTTAATAAAGTCAATTTACGAAAGAGGACTTTACAAAATAATATTTTGGACACGAAGGAAGACTAAAAGAGTATTACACCACTTACCTGAAAAGTATTCGAATAAGCCAAATTTCACCACTAATAAGACAAATACCTATAATCCATGCACGAGACTTTTATATTAGCAAACACTCATACTGATTCATACTTTGAATGCTCATCTAGATCTCATCCTCACAAAAAAGATCAACTCAAGCTTAGCCACTAGTGTAATACTATTTCTCTGCCTAAACGCTATCAACAATCATTCATGATCATCTTAATAATCCCAAAAATCAATCTCAATATTCTTAATAGTCTATATCACATCTTGATTAGGGTGGAATATTTCCCAGAAAATGGATTTGGATGTAAGCAGGTTGATCAAAATCTTAAAATTTGCAAATCGGAAATTGAGCTTGTTGAATTTTAGCGGAGACTATAAAATTCGTATATTGATTCGAGGAAGAAAATAAAATATTATACATAATCTAATGGTGCTAACATTTACGGTTTTCTTCTCCTTCTCTATTATAGGCGGCGGCAAGCATTGTATTATTTTCTAAGGAGGTAGATATATATAATTATGAGAACTAGGGTTAGAGTTAGACTCTGCCTAAAATTAGGTTAAGGCTAAAATAAATAAGTAAATAAATAAAACCTCTTTTTTTCTGTTTTTGGGACGGGGTTTCACATACTATTTATTGTATATTATTTGTCATCTTCAAAAATTATGTTAACTTAAAAATATTCGACCATAATTTTCTTTATATATACAATGATTTGCTGCATAAAATTATTAATATTAAATTCGTAACGAATAATACTATTATAATTATTTATAAAATATCATACAAAATATCATCAATCAACAGTGATATTAAATACTTTGATAGTTCATTACATCACAAACAATATTTATGGAACAGATGGAGTCGTAGGGATGGGGCTAAACAAATGGAATTAATTGCTTCCTTTGTTCTATGCACTTGTCAATCTGGCAACTAAAGAAAAGAATTCATTCATGTTTTGGCAAGACCCATAACGTTGTACCCAGAAGAAAGATTCAAAGAAAGGAGGACCACCATAAAAACCTTATCCTCCCAAAAAAGTTGTAGTCTTAAACCCAGAGCATACATCGACATTGGAATCCTGTAAAAAGTAGGGACCTAACAAGTGTATATCTAATCTTTTTTAAAAGTTGCGATTACTTGTCATGTGCTGGGAAACCTTTTGAACTGCTCCTGCATTTTAGGTTCTCTAGATTAGGTTAAAAACATTTCAATGTGCAAAGCCAAACATGTAGTATGCATTAACTTTTTTTCAGGGAAATGTTTTCTGATGTTTTTTGGAAAGGCCACGTGACAATGTTTGTTATTATTGAAGACATGAAAAATTTTGTCGTAATATTAACATCATATATTTAAACTATCCTTATTTATTAAACTTATAAAGTAGTTTTATAGTTATTTGGAAATATATACTAGAGAACTTTTAGTTCCCGTGAAAGAAAAACATTTCCAACTCTCCATGAAAAAATGCTTCTCATCAACCATGTAAAAATATTGGACTCCACTCAAAAACATCTTTACTCTCAATTTACATCAACCAAACACCCCCTTTATATGAAGTCTTTAATTTAGGGGGTTTGAAATATGAAAGTATTCTGAATTCGTAATATATGTATGTTGGGATTTACCCATAAGTTTGAAGTCTCACATTGAAAGATTAAGTTGAAAGGACATGGTATATAAGTCAAATACGCTACTCTTCTTAACCCCAATTGGTTTTAAGATGGAACTTTACTTAACTTGTTACTATAGGACTTAGCTAAAGTGAGCTCCCGCTTTGGATCTCCCCAACAAGGATATCAAAGTTGATGTTTCGTTCAACTAGGAGCAAGGTGCGAGAGGGTGGTCACATGGTGGCATGAGACTCAGGTGAAGTAGGGTGCGGTTGGGACTGTGAAGCAGAGTGGTGACACGAGATTTAAGTGGAGTAGGGTGTGATTCTGTAGAGTAAGGTACGACTATGGTGGGCTCTAGATGGTGACTTGAAACCTAGCCAAAAAAAAAAAAAAAGAAGAGGCTTCCGGTCAAGGGGGGCGCGTGTGGATATGGGTTGTAAGAAACTCATATGTGAAGGAAGGGGAGATTGTTGGGATTCACCCATGAGTTTAAAGTCCCACATCGGACGATTAAGTTGAAAGGGCATGGTATGTAAATCAAGTGGGTTAATCCTCTTAAAACCAATTGGTTTTAAGATGGAACCTCACTTAACTTGTTACAATGGGCCTTGGTTGAAGTGGGCTCCCGCCTTGGATCTCTTCAACAAGGGGTGTCAAAGCTGATGTTTAGTTTGATTAGGTGTTGTGGACATTTTTTCTCGTTGTTCAAACTTCAAAACGTCCGTGGGACGGAGCGATTTGTGCTAGTGTTTAATTTTAAAACTCTTTAAGGATTATTCACACATTTCATGAATAATAGTTGTAAAATCACTTTCCCTTTAGTTGGTGCATCCCATGAATCATTAAACTAAACTTTCAAGCGTGAACAACCACTTGTTCCAACTAGAGCTGGTAGAAATTGACCCGACCCGGAAACCGACCCAAACCCGCGCGAAAGTTTAAGGTTAGGCCCAAAATTTCCAAAACTTAAACATAAAAAGACCGGAAACCGATCCGTACCAAACTCGACCCGAAACCGACCGACCGCCCAAATTGACAGGTCTAGTTCCAACTCTTTAGGATTATAGTCCAATTTGTTCAAAAGATGTTAGGCTCCGAAGAAAGTAATTTAGGCAACCATTATTTAGAAATATACAAAATCAACCTAAAGTTGCATCGGTACACTGTGAAACCATGTTAGACACTGTTTAAGCAATCCTGATGTGTTTTGGTTTGAAAAGGAGTCCCCACCCGACTTTTTTAAGGGAAAAGCCAAGAAAAACCAAAAGAAAACAAAGAAAGACTCTGCTTACGAAACCAAGAAGTGGATTCGGGGATAAAGCTAAGAACTCGAAAGGTAGGAACCTTTTGAGTCCGCCTCTCACAAAAGTAAAGACTCTACTAAAAGTTACAAAATGTGTTTTCGATAAAGTTTGGAAGGAAATTAGATTGAAACTTTACATGATTATTTCATTAACATGCAAAAGGATGAAAGAGTTACAACATGTATACAATTTACATGAGAAGAAACACACAAAAAGATACCTACATGATGTGTTTTGGGAGATGCCTTGCCAAGCCTTTCTTGAAGTGTTTGAGCCTCACTCTTGAATTAGCTTTCTTGAATGTCTCGATTACTCCTTTTAAAGATGCCAAATAGAACCAAAATTTAGGAAGAAAAGTGAATGAAAAGGGGTGAAAAAAGGGGTAGGAAATGGCTCTTTTTGTGGGATTTTTGCGTAGTATAAGGTTAGGCATTTTTCGAGGTGTTTTGTGGGGTTTATGTAAGGGTAATGGAGGATAAGATAATAATAGGAATTGGAGGTTTTAAGAGAGTAGTGAAATGGTAACAAGAATGGTGTAGAGATTAAGAGGGAAAAGTAGTAGAATTGAGATTAGAAATGAAAGAGAGAATGGAGTGAATGAGTTAATGAGAGAGTAGAAGTGTAGGGAGGATAGAATGAATGAGTTGGTGTCTTTGGCTTCTATATTAAGGAGGTATTTATAGGTAAGGGAAGCTTGAGTATGCATGCATTCACCCACATAACATAGAAGTCATTGATTGTTCGCACTGTAGTACAACCGAGTATAATTATCATATCCACAGGGAGTTGGGGCTACTGAACCTAAAAGTTATTCGAGCTCTCACCTACTAGGTTGAATTTCCTTAGTCTTTGAAGTTTTAGTAATTAAAATAAAGACCCAATAAAAAAATAAAAATAAAAGGAAGGAAAAGGCTCGGGGGTCGGTCTTTCACCACCTAACAATCATCCATAATGAGGTAGTCTCGGTTAGGACGCTAGACCTAGACAAAAGTTGGGTTATTGCAAGGATAAAGCCACTCCGAGGCCTCTCCCGAGGTTATTTCGAATTTGGCCCTCAATGTTTGTCCACTAAATGAATGATGACTCACCTAAACGGCTTGATATGCAATTCGCGCTACCCGAACTCCTCCACCAAATGAATGAGTTGTTTGAGTATTCCATTTAATCACCCTAAAGGCCATGTTTAAGTAGATTTTGCGGACTCCCGCCCCATACTAAACCCCATAGTCAAGAGAGTCATTAAATGAAAAACCTCATAAAATAAGGCCTAATGCCCTAACTAAGTCAATCCTTAGAAAATAGATCCTATTAGAGGTTAAAAACCTTTCCCTAAGCCAAGAAAATTAACCACTAATTATCATTTAATTAACAAGCTTAGTTAAACTAATCCTAAGACACAATTAACTTGAATCTATATTAAATTAACATTTTGGACTAAGCTAAAATCCTAATGGACTAATGACCTAACTATCCTAACTAGAGGCCCAAAAGATATGACTCAAAAAGACTCTAAAACAACCCAACTATCCTATCTAAATGACCTGGAATGAACAAGACTATATTAACCAATCAACCTACTATAAATGCCCAAGGGACATGGCCTAGCTAACTAAACAACCTAAACTAACCCAATTAAACCTAAAAGGACCTAAGACTTGGCCCAACTTAAACCTAATAAACATACTCCTACACTTACAATAAAAAGCCCCACAAACTAATCACTTAAAAAAACATATTAACCCTAATAACCCTAACAAAACCAAACATTTTAAATCACGTAGCATTAAAAGGAGAGCGGTTACATAATAAAAGTGTAAAACAAACATCCTACATTTCAACTGGTAGTCACTTCCATCCAAATTAACATAGCAACTAGCCAACTACCAACACCGCCATAAAAAAATTAAAAAAAAGAATTAAAAGAAAGAAATAAAGGTTTTCAAAATTAAATAATGATTAATATTTATATTAAATTAATTGGAACGAACACTTACCCTAAAAAATAGTTATTAAATTCAATTTCCTATTATATAATACATTCCGCACAAAATTGTTATTCTCAAAATTATTTTTTCAAATTACAAATTTTAAGTTTGATCTATACATTCGATTTCCTATAATATAATACATTCCGCACAAAATTGTTATTCTCAAAATTATTTCTTCAAATTTCAAATTTTAAATTTGAAGTTTAAAATCAATCGTCAACAGTCAACAATTACAACGGACACTCATAATACATATTTTAGTGTTACTATCTTCAAGATGATCAGCCAAACATTATCTATATATATATATATATATATATATATATATATATATATATATATATATCATAGATTAGGGGAATATTTTTTATCTGCAAATAGAAAATTATATAATTATACACGTTTTTAATAGACGAATTTTCCAAATATCTTTTGCAAATTATATAATTATGTGACTAATAAATCAGTCAGCTGTAACTAATATTATGTTATCTCGAATTCGGAAACAAATCACAACAGATCTATCAAGTGTATTAAATATTTTTACAATTGTTGTGATTTGGTGTTTTTTTTTTTCAATACCGTACCAATGAGATGACTACTATTTAACCATGCAATGACTACTTTCATGTACGTTCATATTGCACAAATTTTAAGTTCATATACAAATACTACAATTATACAAAACAATATGTACCAATGAAGGTACATAAAAATGATTATTTGAAAATAATAATTAGTAATGATGGTACTTAAATATAGTCATATAAGAATACATAATTAGTCATATTTGACGTCGTATATACGAATACATAATAATTAGTAATAAAGGTACATAAAAGTACTCATACAAGAATATATCACTAGTCATAATTGGCGTCGTTTGTGTTTATTAGTCATATATATGTATTGATATTTTTAAACGTCCTATATTTTCGGATATAATCTTCAAATAATCCCTAACATTTTCAAACTTCCCAAATTTAAATGGATATTTTTTCCTAAATCTTCAAATAATCCGAATTTGGCAAATATTTTTTTTACCGTAATCTTGTGATTATCGTGAGACAAGATTACGGTCAATATATCTTATATGGCTTGAGACAAGATACGGTCATGTTGATATGGCGTTATTTGCGTTCGTCAATATATCTTAGGTTTAGTAGTCACCTAACTTTCCTATTATTCCAAAATTTACAAATACAACTTCAACTATTCCTAAAATCACATACATATATAATACAAATCCAAACCTTCCTAATCATCTTGAAATATTCCTATTATCACATAAATATTCCGATCCGAAGAGGTTAAACTTTACGAATTTTACACTAATTTTCCGACTACTCACATAATTACGAATATCATAACCTTCCTATTATCACAAAAAAAGTGTATGGATAATTTAATTGTCCAAAAATAAATAATTTTAACCTTTTAAAATATTTATGCATGACTAATTTTCTTTCATGCAATGACTAATATTGTGTCCATGTGCCGAAATGTCTAAGTTCAACCAACATACCAATATAGTCATACACACTATTGTAAATAGTCACACGTAAGCCATCAATAACGACATTCCAACAAATATTGTACATTATTAACAAAATCTTTCATAAGAAATATGTAGCTTTAAACATGACAGTTAACTAAAAGCTTCATTCAAACTAATTGTCCACAGTGACACATTTTCATACATAGATTATGAAAAATAATAACATTGTTGCATAAAAATGCAAAGTCCTCATCTACTAACCCTAAATAGTAAAACCACCAAAGTAAAATAGTAATATAAAAATATGGTAGATTTAACCCGTACACTAATATATTAAGGCCATGTTGTTTTATACGGCTGGTTGGCTGCGGTGCCACAACCCACCGCACTTTGCCAAAACCCACCACAACATACCAATCCACCACAATTTACCACAAGCCACCACAACCACAATTCACCACAATTCCACCACACCTCACCGCAACATTGTAACATACCAAGCGTGTTTGGCTGGGAATAGTCTCAAGATGGGTGACCTCCTGGGAAGTTTTCCCAGGCAGCGTGTAAAATCCTGAAAAATTTGAAGGTGTTGACCGTTACGTTGTTAGTTAATTAAGTTTGACTCCGTTAAATGTTGAGATTTTATCGACGATTGTTTCTGCTAACACTTGAACTCATAGGACCGTTGAGAGACTAACAAGGGTATTTTAGTAATTTTCTATGTGCGTAGGAGCAAGGGTAAGTTGGTAATTTTATGTGATTAATATTGTATGGTTTTATGTGTTTTTCTTTTAATTATTTATGAATTATGTGTTTCTAGTTTGATTATATTGTTATGTAGTTATTAGTATTTTAGAAAATTATAAATATTAAGTATTTTGCAATTATTAGCAGGTATTTTAGTAATTTATTTTACAGAAATTGTTTTGATTTTATTTGGGTAGTATAAATAGTTAATTTGTATTAGTAAACCCTAATCCCAAACCCTAGCCTCTCTCTATCTCTTCATCTCCTCTCATCTGTAACTGCTGCCGCTTGACCATAATCGCCGACTACCGGGAAACGTCGCCGGCGATCACCCCGACAACCACCAGCAGCCCCTCTCCCCCACTGTCTCTCTTTCAATCGTTCTCTCTCTCTCTCTCTCTCTCTCTCTCCCTCTCTCTCTTCTCATCTCGCGCCACCGCCAAGACCGCCACCAGACGACGGCCACCACCGCCGTCGCACCACAACATACGTTCCGCCTCCATCGTCGCAGCAACCGGAACCAGCCACCCAGACGCGAGACGTGCCCTGTTGCTGCTGCGGTTTTGGCTCTCTCTTTAGCCCTATGTCTCTTATCCCTAGGAGGTCTTCCTCCACTAGCAGGTTTTTTCGGAAAACTCTATTTATTCTGGTGTGGATGGCAGACAGGCCTATATTTCTTGCTTTTAATAGGACTCCTTATGAGCGTTCTTTCTAGACCCAGCCACCATCTGCGTCGTCCCCTGCCGCTCCGACCACCACCGTTCGACACCCCAAAGACCGCGACGCCTTTGCCCTTTGCCACCACGCTAGTCGCGCTGTTCGCCACCTGCCCAACACCACCATCTATGTATAAACCCTAAATTCTTGGTTTTTTTCCCTACTGATTTTATTATTAATATCATTATTAATTATTTTAAATTCTTGTAATCTGATTATAATGTGTAAAATAGTACGATTATATACATCTTCTTAAGTGTTTAATTTTTATGTGTTTCTATTATTAGTTTTCTTGTTAATATGAGAAGCATATTGTTCGTTCATCTAAATCATGTTTAGGATTCTTGTTAGTATTATTTCATGTCACTACAACAAAATGTGGCTTTAGCAACGCAGCAAAAGTGTTACTAGAGGCTCAAATAGTGTTATCATAGGTCTATGGCAACATTTTGCTAAGTGTGTGTTGCAATAAGTTATTGTAACACTATTTAGGCTATTGCAACACTTGTAAAAAAAAATGTTACCATAGGTATTTAGACTATTGTAACACTTCAAAAAAATGTTACCTTAACTATTTAGGCTATTGTAACACTTGTAAAGAGAAATGTTGCCTTAGATATTTACCCTTTCGCAACACTTACAGAAAAATGTTACAGTAGATATTATCAAAAGCAACGATACCACTACCTATAGCAACATTCTATAAATCATGTTATATACCAATCGACTTGTACCTGTTGTAACACAATTTTCTCGCTCTATAACAATTTCCTGTTTTAAACGAATCTTGTGGAAAACAAATTCAAAAATATAATAAAACATAATTGTGATAATTAAAATAAATGTCATTGAATTAAGTAGAACGAGCATTAGAGTATAACTACAACTATAAATCTAAATGGTCCACATATAGCTTATTCTAAATGAACCTTTCACCATCCCTCCAAAAGATATCAAAGTTGGCCTTTACACTTGAGTAATCTGGACCTATATATTAAACGTATATCAACAAAATTCTATATATCTTTGCAAAATATGGACAAAAAGTCATGCATATGACCGATCCTTGAGCTTGAACTTGAACTTGAACTTCAATCAATATCTAACATCAACAAAAGTAACCTGTAAGACAAAAAAAAAAAAGATATATGAAGTACAATCGAGAAGTTATTAAGTGAAACAATCAAGTCCTAAATACTGTTAAGATAGATAATCTTAAAACAATCAAGTCGACACAACCAAAAGCATTTCTGTAACAGACTGAACTCTATTTTTCACAGGAGTAAATACTGTCCTAACAATGTAGTATGAGAGCAAATCGCGGAGCAACAACACTTAGTTTTTCAGAAATACCAAACACTAATAGTCTTAAATACTCAGGAGTAACTTAATCACTCAAAACCCAGGAAGACCAATCCCAAAGTGCATTTGACAGATTCAGAAGAGAGGTATAAAGCAGTTGCAATACAGCTGGTATGATAAAGAAAACATTGGTTCTTGGCACCTGAAACACTTCTCTATAACTTGCACACACTGCATAGGCAAATGTCACACAACCATCCCAGATGAAATGCATGAAAAATACAGCAACCATTGATCAATACATTGGAACAGAGTCTGTTTTTTTTTTTGAACCAAAATTCACTCCCTACTTCTAAAATGCACTAAAATACTACTCCATATCACTCCATAGGTATCAAATAACCATTTGCACACCTCAAACCCAACAAGAAACCACGATTAAAGTAGCATCAGAATTGGTAAACTCAGACCAGAACAACAACAAGCACAACAACAATATAAGTAGATTCTAATATTTATCAGACCTTTTCCTTTAGCTTCAAAATAAACAACCATCTGTGTACTGTAATATCTCTCATAATGATTCAATAGCAAATAGAAATACAACATAATTATAGAAAATGTAAACAAATAGTAACAGTGAGAATTATTAGTCAAATATCGATGGAAACCTGAACCGAGAAAGATGCGGGAGCTGCAAGTAAATCTAGTTTGTCTTCCAGCCTAAAAGCTTCATTCAAAATAAACTTGAAAACAAAAACCACAACGAAAAGAATACTTTGATGCATCAAAATAAACCAATGATAAAGTTAATTAACTTCCATAAATCTAAAAAATGATCAACTCTCTTTTAAATAATTATTGACCGAATATTGCTGAAGTGAAATCGAAAGTAAACACTCCCAACAACAGAAAAATCATGAATCGTGAAGGAAAAGGAAAGAAACTCTAGAAAGGGGGCAAAGAAGTGAGGATTATAATTCAATTTCAGGTTTTCTACAGAGAAAGGAACCATTCGTGGACAAGTAGTCATGCTTAATTGCTTACAGATCCAGAATATGACCAAGTAAGATGTGCTGGTCAACAACGGTGGTTGAGATGGGAGGCCGACCAAATTGCTAGGCTAGGCTACTATTGGTTTCTAGCAGCAATGGTGGTGGTGTACCTCTCGGTTTCTTGTAGCAGTGGTGGTGGCATTTCTTAGTCTAATCTCATTCTTGCAAGAGTATAAGTAGATTCTACTATTGGTTTCTAGAAGCAATGGTGGTAATCTCATTCTAGCAGATGGGTTCCAAGAATCACAAATCCATAATAATCACATATGGCAATAATCAACCGTGGAAAATCACAAGCCTAATTACTCAATTAAGCACAAAGAGCAGCAACAATTCAACTGCAGCAAAGTAAGTGAGAAAGTTGAGCAAATTCAAGCACAAACCCTAACCTGAAGAAGGCAAAACAGAGAAAGAGGAAGACGGAGAGAAGAGATAGAAAATCACACCTCTCCGGCGTCGAAACCCTAATTACCAAATCCACCATAAAAGAGAATCTGCAATAACTATTTAGTAGCCTCTAAAAGAGAATCTGCAATAATCTAAAACCAAAATACGTACTAAGCAAAAACTAAGCAAATTCTCCAGAAATGAAAATTTGCAATAATCTAAAACCAAAATACGTACTAAGCAAAAACTAAGCAAATTCAAGCACATAAGTAATTTAAGTGGAGCAGATAAGCCTCAACAGTAACAACACTATTTCCTCAAATAACCTAGCTACAATAAATCATTAAATTCCAAATGAGGCATAACAATTCCTAGACGAGGGAGTTAAGAGATGACAAATATTTTACGTTACCAACCAACTTATGGGTAATGTTGCATCCTAAAAGCTCTGGTGCCAGAGCTGCCACTGCAAATTACCTCACACTCTAGCCTTCACCACTGCAATGCTACTCCCCCATAGATGGACCACTGCCACCACGACAAGGGGATGCAAAAGGGGATCAGTATGTTCACTTTAATGTCAGCATTCCTACATAATATGAAATGGATGGGACCTAAAAAATGGTTTTAGAGATACATGAGGACATACCATTCCCTTTGGTCCAAAAGTTGCCTTGATTAGATTAGTCATTGCAATGGCAGCCACAAAAGTTGCTTGGAAATATCAAATATCATCAGTCAAGTATGAAGACCCAAAACCAAAAGAGAAGCACATCTAGCCTAGATCAAATGCAACACAATTAGGCACATAAACATTCATTAACCAGTACCCAAGCAATAACGCAGTGTATAACATAGGTAAATTATCCAAGTAGGCAAGCAAAAGGGACCATCAGAACACAGCCGAAAGGATATTCCATGAACCAATATACCCGTCAGCAAAAAACAAGATGAATCTGAGTACACATTCACTTAATTTCGAAAATGAAAGTTGAATACTTAGCATAATAAATGGGTCTACTGTTTCAGCATATATAAACTTACAATTCTAGCAGGATCTCCCTTTTCCGCAAAAGCTTCATCTTTCAAGATTCTATCAACCTAATCACAAAACCAAAATCATATACCTCATCAATCTAAAATCCCACCTAAGCAAACAAAGCTAAGGGCATTTGAACAAAAGAGAAGCACCCAGGACATACCTCCATAATAGAAGACTGGCTGTAACAAGAACTGAACTTGAAATAGGAAAGGAGCCACAACAACAAATCAAATTCGATGCCCCATTATTACCTAGTAAAACCAAAATTGCAAAACATAGCGAAGAAGAAAAACAAGCGAATGAAATCGAAACATGGCATTGAAAGGTAGATCGTGAACCGTAGAAAGAGAAAAAAGAGAGATAGAGAAACAGCGACGACCTAGAGGAAGAGAGAGCTCCGGCGGAGAAGAGTGTAGAAGTGTACAGAGAAACAAATTACATCAGCCATTCCTTCGTCAACACAAGAACCAAATGCCAAAAATCAGATCTAGCATGAAGAACCAACATAATAACTAGAAAATCGCAGCATTCAACCCAGAAATTGAACATGAAACAAACGTTGAACCCAACAAAAATTTTGCCCTAAAAAGAAGGAAGACGAACCTAAGAATAGAAAATCAAAACTAAAATGAGCAAATGGATAGAAACCCTAGTTACATTTCACTTCTCAGACAACTGCAACTGAAAATCAAATCTATAAAAACAAAAACCCTAGTTTATTGAAGGCTCACCTGAATAGATGAACTAATGAGAACCAAATTTCTTGTATCTATGGGCGTTTGTGGTGGCGGTGACGGAGAATAAAGCAGGCGGATGGGGAGGAGGAGAAGGCGATGAAATTCTGGGTTAGTAGCACAAGCAAAGAGGAAGAGAAAGAGGTGCCACTGACTGGCAAAGATGAAAGGAGGAAAGAACGAGTATTGACTGTATTGTTTTACAATAACTTTACTAATATGTTTTAAGAGGGAATCACAACTCTAAAAATTTGGTTTCCCTCCTCGATCACATCTTAAACTTTTCATAAAAATTTCCACCTCTATAATTCCCTCCCAACTAATCAACCTATTTTTAAAAATCAAAGTAAAAATTAAAAAGTGTTGTCTTAGGGTCTAGTGTAACATATAATATGTAAGTGTTGCAGTAAGTTTTAGTCTAACGCAACACTTTAAAAAAATGTTACAATAAGGTATCTATTGTAATACTTACAAAAAGTGTTACCTAGATAGCCGTTACAATAGCCACATTTTGCTGTAGTGTGTATGAATTAGGGTAGTTTGATATGTAAATCTGATTACATTGTTTATCATTTATTTTTATGCATATTGTGATTATTCATTAAAGTTGTTCATAGTTTCAAAGTAAATTTTATGCATATTATTTCATAATTGTAAAGTATAGTTTATTGCATTTTTAAATTAAAGTATTAATTTATATCAATTACTATATTATAGTTCTTAAAAAGAGGTTTCAAAATCCTCTCTACAGCTTTTAAAATTTTAATTGTGTATTACGTATTTATATTATTACTATGTTTTCATCAGATTTTTCTTTATGTAAAATTATGTTGTAATTTCCAAAAGAGCATTCTAAAGCTCCTCCTATTATTATTATAAATTTTATCATGCGTTATGTTTAGTAAAGTTCAAATTTTATTTGTTTGTATCATTTTATATTACCAGTACATGCTTATGTGATTCTTATGTAATCATCGAGTTTTCTTTACATAAAATGATTTTGATTTTAGTTTATATGTGGTGATATTTAGACCTTGTTGCTGTTGTGATATTTTTATGGAGCTTTCATGCCAAAAGTTTAGTTTATTTTGGTTATTAGTGTGAGTTTTAGATTTATGTGTTTAGTTGAGAATTTATACGTTTATTTGTGAAATTTGTGTAATTGATTTGGTAGGGTTGACCTTGCTAGTATTAAGAGGGTCAAGGATGTGGTTCATAGATGTTATTCCTTGAATGATGGGAACCTTATAGTGTTCCTAGGGTGGGGTGAGGTAGATGGTAGTGAGTACTAACTTCGAGAGCACGTTTTGATCATAGAAATTTATTCTATTTATAGGCGCGATCTAGACCGTTCGTTTAGTGAGCTCAAGTGTGTTCGTAGAAGTGAAGTGAAGTTAAGTGAAGTGAAGAAATTCAGGTAATGTCTATGTCCTAATCCCCATGTGGATGCACTTTATGTGTTCTATGATTTTTTAATGCGTTTTGGAAATTGCATCCCGAATGGGGATTTTATTGTGAAATTGGCTGTCTATTTTGGATATGATTATGTTCTTTGAGTTGGTAAAATGTGGACAGTCGTTTACGTGTGATTTGGAAATGGTTTTGGAAATTTGGGATTGGATTGGATTGGATTGTTTGAGTTGGATTGGTACGATATTAAACCTGATTAATAATTCAAACGTGACGTAAATGCGGGTTCGGGCAACGCCCCCGAAGACCAGGATGTGGTATCCTTGAGGGGGGTTGCCAAGAGATCAGGGATGCCTGATAAGTGCTACTTCCCCGGGGTTAGTTATATGCACGTGTGTGAAATGGATGGCCATCCATGTATTGAGATTGTGATTTATTGAGATTGATATTGAGATTGAGATTGTGATGAGATTGTGACATTATTAGAGCGAAGTCATTGGACTTCGAGGGCCAAATAAGCAAGGTTCGCCCGCTTAATAACTCTGAAAGATGGTTTGGTTGGTTGGGAAAGAAAGTTGATTTCGAAAAGATTTGACTTGTTCATTTCTCTCCCAAAAATGAATTGAAAAGAATTTTAAATTGTTTTAACGGTTAGGGGTAGACATTATTGAGTCCTCCTTATGTTTTAAATGTTGTTTTCATGTGAAGAATTCTATGCTGGGACTGGGAATTAGCTATTGAGGACGTTCGTTAGAGTTACTGTCTTGAATAAAGAGTTTAGTTGTGTCGTTAGACTTGAAATCCTTTGGTAGTTTTCGTTATGCTTTGCAATCAGAATGTTGTTAAGTCTTAATTCGAAGTTTGGTTTGTATAGTTGATCCCTATTCTTGTCTTGTATTCCTTCGGGGATACGGCAGTAACGCCCAATTAAAAAGAAAAAAAATGAGTCTTTCGCCGTTAATGTTAGTCAACGTTTGACTTGGACCGTTAAGTTTAGAATTGAATTTTCAGGGCGTTACAAAAGGGTATTAGAGCTCTGGATTCCGACCTATTAGCTCCTAAGTGTCTATTAGGTTTTAGTTAGAACTTAGGAAACTAAGATCGGAGTGTTAGTGTAGGTGGGTTGGGTTGAGTTGCATCGGTCCGATTGATTCTTTATGCTTTATAATTATGCTTATGTTCAACATATATCTTGATTTATTTTGCTCGTATGGGAAGATGTCTTGCATGAAACTGTGTGACGAGTATAATGTTATGTAGTTGAGGTTAAAATGTTCCTTGGAGTTGTCATGTGTTGTTATCCCTATGTTATTGGCTTAACGAAATGAAGTTTGGAATTGGCCTTTAAGGTACTATCATATTGGCTATGTTGGTTTCGGTTAGATGAGAATAAAGGATGATGAGACACATAAAGGAGGTGACATGATAAGACTACCCCTAATTATTTCTTTATTTATTTATTCATTTATTTATTTATTTATTTATTTATTTATTTTATTTTTGAACTAGGAGTGTATAGTGTAATTGATCGTCACAACATGTGTGATTGTGAGATGAAATTAGACTTGACCTTGAATAGGGGATTAAGAGAGTTCTTGGTAGGACAAAGGGCGAAGTAGGGTTGGGAGTAGGATCCTTTTTTTGATTAGGTTGAGCAGGCGATCTCGAGGTAATGATTGGGATTATGCACGGTTCTATTGAGGGTTCAAGTTTAAAGTGATACCTTTGAAGAAATATTGGGGATGAAGGTCGATTCTGAAGTAGATGATTGAGGTGAAGGTCATGTGGGTAACTATAGGATCAACTTGGTTTTAGGTATTGAGATAATTGGAGACTTCTAGTAAAACAGGTTAACACCGACTTTTCGTTCGGGTATCGAGGTTAGATGAAGGGCTTCAGAGTAATATTGGGGTTGCATCTGGTTTGGTTGAGGTCTTGGGTTTAGAGGATCACTTTTAAGAAAAAAAAAGGCCTTGATTTTGGGATGAAGAGTGGAGACGAATTAAGATTTTGGACTATCGTATGCTTAAATCTGACTTGAATAGTGAGTATGAGACTTCGGCTAAGGCTTGAATATAATTTGGGTGTTCAAGTATTTGGGTGTGGGCTGAGGGTTGGATTATGTTGTTTTATACTGATTAGTTTGTTGTTGATTATCTTTAGTATGTTGAGCGAACCTCTCATATATCTCTTTCAAACCCTTTAAGTGCAACTTAGTAAGGTTTTTAATTATTTTCTATATTGGTGTGTAGGCTACAATGTTGGGGTTAACTAGGGATACAGAATATCGAGGAATACGAGAAGTTATCCTAGCATGATTACCCTTAAGTATTTTGAGTGCGACGTACATGGGGTAATTGTTCGCTACTACCCATTTTGGGTCTAGGGAGAATTTTGGGATTTTTGTGGACTAGAGAACTGAGAGATTATGTGGAAGTTCTTAAGCGGGGTTATGTTTTGATTGGATCTATTGTTATGGTGGTTAAGCAGAGGCTTAGGATTATAGTTGATCCTTTGTGTCGAGGCCTTGAATAAGGGGATCCTTTTGAGGCAGGTGTAGGTTAGGACTTGAGTGGAGTTGTATAGTCGAATTGAAAGTTTGGTGCGAAATTTTGAGTTGAATTTGGCTTTGAATGAGATGCTAAGTTGACGGCTTTCCAGAAAGCAAGGAAACATCGACTTTCTTTTCTTGGGAGTATTGAGGTAACAGACTATTTAAGGTGAAGTTGAGCCGAGCAAGATTTTTGGTTACAATATTTATTAGGAGCTCGGAGCAGTATTAATCAGGTTAATTAATCAATGAAGGTGGGGAATGGTGTGATGAAATTCAAACTTTGGGGCAAACAAGGGTCGATAATATTTGCTATTAAGTTGGGATAGTGAAATTGTTATGGTAGTTGCCAATTGCGAAGTTGATTGGGCGAATTTGTATTGTAGGATTGGAACTATTTGAGAGTTAGCACCCTGGTTGAAGTGTTTGGGTCGTGGGAAATTGATACCCCGGTTGAATTAGCTGGTAGTAAAAGTTAGTATCCCGATGGAAGGAATTTGACTATGAGGGTTCGGTATCCTAGTTGGAATAGTTGGTCACAAGGACTTGAAGATTTCCAAATGGAAAAAGGTAAAGATCTATAGCATGCTACAATTGGGGAATGCTCGCTAGAGAGATAAGGTGGTACTTTTGAGAAGCTTTTATTCACCTTGGGATACAATGGGAGGAGGCACTTGACCTATAACTTCTTGATATTGATTCTTTCCGTAAGTTATTAAGGGCCCAAGTGAGTTTAATTGACATTTTACGATTCGAGGTCTCATCTGTGCTTGCTTCCACAATGATATATTCGTACAAATGAGTTTATGCGCTTAATTATACTCTTTTTTTGTGTTGCATATCTTTACCCCTGACCTTGCGAATAAATCAAAGTTGATTATCGAAGAAGTGAGTATAAGCCTCGAGACAATTTGATGGTGGTTGGGCGCACACAATAATGTTTAAATCTTATGTGATTAAGTCCTGTGTACATACTGTTTGAATTATTTGTTAATCTTGTCTAAGAAGCCTGGTTGCATATGATGAGTCTAGAGGATTAGTATTTGTTTAATTCTGCTAAGTATTATTCAACTTGAGTTCGTTGGACATTGTAAGTTTACTACTATTGCGTTTTCTTTATGTGACTCATTAATCTCTATTAATCATAGCTTCTGTTGTTCGGAACTATTAAGGGAGAAATCAGACTTAATAGATATTAGGTGCATAGACTGTTCGACTGAACCTTAGGGTGGAAGTGATTGGTATTGCAATTAGTAGTTCCAAGATGGGTTTATTGAGTAAGAATGGTTTTGATGGTTTAGGTACATGAAAACCATTAAGTCCCGTTTGGGTATAATCTGATTTCGGGAAAGGTTAAAGTTAAATAAATACTTTTAAGAAAAAAAAATCGGGTTGGAGTTGATTCCTGTAGGAGGCGTTGATTGGGGGGTGAACTTATTCGAGTTTCGAGGACAAAACTCCTTTTGAGAGGGTAATGATAGGTAAATGCTAGTTCTTTTATTACGCATCTGTGAGTTCGGTGTAGAGTCTCTTTCGATGTGATCAAGTATTTTCGAACTAAAGGGTGATTTGGAAAATTAATTGCAGTATTGATCATGCCTTGATCAAGGAAGCTTAGCTTTTGGCCTTTTAATTAGATGAAAGTATATGGACTAATGGCCAAGTTAGTGCTTTGACATGTGGGATGAATCGCGAGAACCTCTCATTCTCATACGATTAATAAGGTTATATTAGGAAAGTTTCCTGGTTTACTTGGGGTACAAATGGAGGCTGTTGAGAAACCACTCTTCCTTTATGATACCTTGGTACCGAAGCAAAGGAATTTTTCTTAGTTTTAGTTAGTGGGAATCTGTAACATTTTGGATGTTGGTACTCGATGGTTAGAATTTCTGATCATCAAGTGGTTTACAGCAAGATTTTGGGGGTACTCTTTTTATTATTATTCGTTTGTGTTTATTTTTGCTAACACTTGAGCTCGTAGGATCGTGAGAGACTAACAAGGGTATATCGGTAATTTCATGCGTTTAGTATTATTAGTTTTACTCTTTTTATTATTAGTATTACTATTAATATTATTGAGTTATGTGATTAATTACGTGAATATTATTTGCTATGTGATTCTATTAATATTGGTATTATTATTATTATTATTATTACTAGTATTAGTATTATTAGTTGTTTTTAGGAAAATCAGATTTTAATTGTTTTAGTGTTGGGTTGGGCTAGGAGTTAGGATTAGACTATTTGGGCCTTAATTAGGTGGGTAGTATAAAAGCTAGTTTTCTCTCCCTCAAACCCTAATCTCCATCAAACCCAAACCCTAGCCATCTCTCTCCCTCCCTGCTCTCTCTCTCTGCCCAGTCTCCACCTCCGCGCCGCGCCGCCGCCGCTGCCGGGAGTCGCCGGAAACCACCATTCTCGACTCCCCTCTCTCTCTCCTTCGTTCTTTTTCTCTGATTCTCTCCCTCTCGCCCTCTCTCTCTCCTTCGTTCTTTTTCTCTGATTCTCTCCCTCTCGCCCTCTCTCTCTCTCTGCTCTGCCCTCCGTGCCGTCGCAGCCACCAGGCGACACCACCGCAACCGCCGTCCGGCCGCCACCACCGCCGGACACAGTGGTCGGGACGGTTCTTTGCTTGTCTTCCGCTATTCGAACCCGAACGCCGACGACAACCCTTGCGACCACCAAGCACATCGAAGACCACCTCCTCGCCGCCGACTCTGACGTCGCCGCCACCGCGACTCCGACCACCCCGTCGACGCCTGCCGCTGTTCTGCCCTAACCCTAAACGTAAACCCTAATTTTTTTTACAAATTCTTTTCTTTCCTTATTTCTGATTTTTATTATTATTATTGTATTATTATTATTATCATTGTATTATTATTGTTATTTTTTCTTGATTGGTTAATCTTGTAATTTGGGTAATTAGGGTGTAAATTTTGCTAAGTTATTATTTGTAATTAATTGTTCTTGTATTGTTTTTATTTACATGTAATTTGTCTAGTTCTTTATATGTAATCTTGTATGTTTTAATTTGGTGTATTAGGGTTGTAATAGTTGTAGTAAAACTATTATTGTTCAATTGTTTGTTGTACTTTATTTTCTTGTGAATCATGTTAGGGTTTTAGATAACATTATTATTGTATGCATGAATTTTTAAAGTTTAATTACTTGGATTAATTCTTGAATTATTAGTTAAGTTTTCACATATTCGTTAATTCAATCATGTTTAAATCTTGTTAAATAAGTTAGGTTGTTTGAATTACTTAAGTTCGATTCTTGTTTACTAATTTATATTCTTGATTGAATCTTGTAAAAAAAAAAGGAAGTTAGTTGTTAGGATTCTTGATTGGTAGTATTCATATTAGGGTTTGATTGAGGTTAACTACATGAATTAAATTGGTCAATTGTCAAGTTGAGCATGCTTTCTGAATCGTTACTACAAATAAGTATTGCTATAGTGTTACATGGTTGTTTTGCTAATTGGGGTCATTAGTGAATTAGATGAAGAGCATGTTTAGGGTTAGTCATGTTATGTTTTATTGCATGAACTAGAATGCTAGTTACCAATTTTGGTTCTGGTTGTTTAGTAATTAAGATTGGACCTTAGTTTTCACTAATGACATGTTCATAAAGAAGGGTATATTCTTACTAGATCGTTAGAGTGTTATTAGTGTAATACCAAGTATAGTTCTTGTTTCATAAGATTTGATGACTATAGGGTAATCTTTTTATTCATGCTGCTGATGAGTTTTATTTCGTTATGCGAAGTATGCTAGATTATTAAATTGGAGTGGGGTGGTTTTAAATGTGTTTGTTAGTACGTCAAGTGGGTGTTATGTTACTAAAGTTTTTGAAGTGAGTCATTAGATCTTAATTTTGGTAAGAAGACCGATGTTTGGACCTTAGTTGAGTTAGGTTAAAGAATTTTAACCCTAGCTACTATTTTAGGCCCAAATTAGAACCCCGGGACCGAATGGTGAAGGTTAGAACCGAATTTATAAATTAAATAAGAACCGGGATCGGGACAGTTTCGTTAGTGTCTAAAGATCGGGTCACCACGGCTAGTGTAGTTGTCTTTTGATCGAACCCTTTGGACTGGAGCTTCCCTTAGATGTTAGCTTTAATAGGAATTTTACGGACCGGACTTTGGAATTTTATAATTCGAGTTATACCCCGATTACCAGACCTAGATCAGATCTGGACAGTTTGGGAAGATGACGGTTTTTAAGGACATTAAAGCGTGTGTTGGGTTTTGAGTTCAACTTAAGAGCTTTAGTAGACATCCCGAGGTTTTCGAAAAGTCCAAAACCAGACCCATAGGAGGTCGGGAAGTCAAGTTACGACCCCTTTTTATGTGGATGCTGTAATCTGTTTTGTTAATGTGTGTTATTAATAAAAGTGTTGTTGTGTGAAAGTGATGCTTTGAGCTGGTTATGTAATTACTTGGAATGTATTAAATGTTTTAAAATGTAAATTCATGATTTATAGGAACCTATAGGGTTCCTAGGGGAGGGTTTGTTGGAAGGTAGTTAATACTAACTTCAAAGGGCGCGTTTTGATTAGAATAATTATTCTATTTTAGGCCCGAGCTAATTCGCGTCGTTAGTGAGCTCAAGTGTGTTCGTTTTTGCTGTGAAGTGAAGCTAACCAGGTAATGTCTATGGTCTAATCCTTACTGGGATGCTCTTTAAATGTGTTTTAATGTTTTTCTAATCTGTTTTGAGAATTGCATCCTGAAAGGGAACTTTATGTTAAAATGTGACCATCTGTTTTGGATAACTGTTTGTAATTTTGTGATCTTTGATTTATGAGTTGAGGAAATTGAGATGGTCTTTTATTAGTTTTTTTATTTTGATTTTGATAAACCTGGGTTGGGTTTGACTTGAGAGCTGTGAGATGAGATTGCATAAGATACTAATAACTCAAGTGAAACATTAAGCGGGTTTGTTTTGTTGATGCCTTTGGTAGGCGGTTACTTTTATGCCTTTGGTAGGCGGTTACTTTGATGCCTTTGGTAGGCGATTACTTTGATGCCTTTGGTAGGCGATTTTTGATGCCTTTGGTAGGCGATTATTGATGCCTTTGGTAGGCGATTATTATATTTATGCCTTTGGTAGGCGGTTACCTTGATGCCTTTGGTAGGCGATTGTTTTGATGCCTTTGGTAGGCGATGTTACTATATGGGATTTGATATCCCGCCCGCATAATAAAATATGAATTGGATGGGTTAAGGAAAACAGTTGTAAGGGTTAAAGGTTTGTGAAATGGTTTGACTCGTTCCCTCTCCCTCAAATGATTGAAATGAACTAAACTTGTTTTTAACGTTAGGGGTAGACATTATTGAGATTTCCACCTCATTTTTGAAATATTTTGTTTTCAGGTGATGATCAATATGCTGGGGACGGGAATTAGAAGTAAGGACGACATGTCTAGAAGTCGTTAATTTTTGTTATGCTTCTTTTTGAAAGACTTGAAGTTAGTTGAGGTTTATATTCTAAGTATGAGTTTGTTAGTTGGTTGCCGTTGACAGACAGTCGTTGTTTTTCCTTCTTGCCTTGTATTCCTTCGGGGATACGGCAGTGACGCCCAATAAGAGTTTAAGTCTTCCGCTAAATTTTGTATGTTAACGTTAGTTTGACTTTGACTTTTCGATAATTGAATTTCCGGGGCATTACAGGTTGCAACACTCCTTCCTTAGGCATTTGGCTCAATCACACCGTGGCTACGGTCAGAATGACCGTGGCCACGGTCTATCTCGGCCAACTTATCTTCAGGGCGTAGCGCCCGCTACGAAGTTGGCGTGGCGGGGGCTACCCTTCGGCGCTCTTCGACCCGATACTTGCGTTTCCGCGCTTCCGACATGCTCGGCCCTTCAGTCTCCGCTTCCTTTGACACGACCAGGGCTCGGGGAATCTTAGGGGATCTCGGGATTCCTAGGATTGGTGCAAAAATAGCCCATTTAGGATCGTTTTGAGTAAAACCTTCGGAAACTACAAAAATAACCAAAACGCATTAAAAGTTATTAAAACGAGCTACGAGACAAGTCAAAAGCCTAAGGATTTAGGCGGTATTTAGACGCGAAATCGGGTCTAAACACCCCCCCACACTTAAACCTTTGCTCGTCCCGAGCAAAACAAAACAAAAACTAACTAGCTAACGCTAACTCCTCTGTCGTGGGAGAAAAACGGGTGCATTTAGCGTATGCACCAAGCCCTTTGAA
Source organism: Portulaca oleracea (assembly GCA_029582165.1). Lineage (NCBI taxonomy): Eukaryota > Viridiplantae > Streptophyta > Magnoliopsida > Caryophyllales > Portulacaceae > Portulaca > Portulaca oleracea. The sequence continues at coordinate 33,037,993 of CM055870.1, read as the reverse complement.
CCCCCCGGCAGCCCAGGTGGACGAGATAGACTCGTGAGGGTTTGTAGCGGCTGTACCCACAAAAGCCAAAGAAAAAGAAAAAAGGGGAAAGAAAAAGAAGTGAAAACCGAAAAACAAAGCAAAACAAAAACAAAGAAAATATCCCCGTCCCCAATCATGCACCTAGTTCCCCAACCCGCCTCAACAATCGATTGGAAGAAGCAAGTATAAACAAATTAAGACACGAAGGTTGGAAAACTGCCAATCTTTGAGATATTGAACCAAAACACTTCCTGCTGAGCAAGTCTCCTCGTGAATATGTGCAAGTGGGCTCTAGTCGGTCTTTCCTATCCTAAATCAGACAATCAGAGTTGTTCTCATGCTCAAGCTCGAGATTATCTAGCCTATTTCACTCTTGGTTTTTCTTTTCTTTCAACCTCTCTTTTCTTTCATATTCTCACTTCACTCTTTTTCTTTCCTTTCTCTCTTTTCTTTCTTTTTTTCTCTCTTTTCTTTCTAGCTTTTTCTTGCCATTCTAATTCTAAACTCTTTGTTTTTCTTTTTCTTGATTCGCTCTTTTCTTTCATTGCAAAAACTACACTCTTTTCTTTCCACTCAAACCGCTTGTGTCTTTTAGAGTGTTTGTGTCGGGTTTTGCGGGATTTAAGCACCGGCCTTCGCAAAGGGCTACCCTCCCTGCTGGGTTTCTCCATACGTGAGACATTGCACTTAAGGGGCATAGGGTGCCGATCCACCCAAACCAACCCATGACGGTAGGCCCGACAGTTATTTGATTAATGTATTAATTAAGAGCTTAAGCATTTGAACAACCAAAACCGTCTAACTTAGGTAAGAAGACTTAGTCAAAGTGTGTAAGAATTGAGGATTCTGCTTTCCCATTTCATGTAGAGGTATAAAAGAGATAAGTCATGGCAAAGATCCTTCCTAAGGCCTCTATTTATTCATACTGGTCGCTTCCAACTGACCGAATCGACAAATTAGACAACTATCTACATAACTGTGAATGGAAACATCTTCAAAAAGAAAAGAAAGAAACTTTTGGGTTTTCACAACATTTCTCCCCTTTTTACTTTTTCACATACAAAAATTTTCAAATTTTTAATTTTTTTCAAATTTTAGCAAAAACTAGGAAAACAAGGAACAAAATGACTAGGTGATCTACCCTTGAACAACTAGGTGATCTACCCTTGAATAACTAGGTGATCTACCCTTGAACAAATATCTCCCCCCCCATACACACACACTTAAAGCTCCACAATGTCCTCATTGTGGGAGGGTGTCACATGAAAAAGGGTAAAGAACCTACAAAACACAAACAAAAACAACTAGCAAGCAGAAATGGTGGCGACCCGAGTCCACACGGCTCCAACAACAAGATATCCCAACACAAACACTCAAGGGGGTTCACCATCCAAAAGAAAACCAAGCATGTGATGGATCATGGTAAGAATTCACATAAAAAGAGTAGGGTGGAAAGATATTACATCAAACTCTTCATAAGCGTTAAAACAGCGATTCAGAGTCGTCGTTCGAGTGAATCAAAACAACGTTAGAGTAAAAGACGACTTACAAACAATTGAATTCACATGCGAGATCAAAAACAAAAGAAAGGAAAAACTAACTTAAAAGTCTATGAAAAGAAACTAAAAAGATGAAAAACAAAACTATTTACAATATATACATTGCCAATGACTTACCTTATCCCCGAATCTCACTCATTGAGGCGGGAAACAAGGGTGAAACTCCATACATACCAACCGAAATAACAGATTCATTACATTCATCACAAACAATATTCGATTACAAACCATCAATGATCAAAATACATCGAGACAAGCTTGAACAAACTTCCCAGCCCACAAAAACAACCATCAAGCAACCAAAAGACAACCCGGCAACCTCAAAAGGCATACAAGACAAACAAACCCGAGCATCCTAATCAAACAACCCCACAATCATGCCAAAACATGCCAAATGAAACCGAGAGATAAACACACGAAAACCACCAAACATCGCATCCAAAACCCCGAAGAAGCACCTCCCCACACTTATACTTCACAAAATAAAGTAAATAAAAGCGATGATAAAGGTCGGGTGGGGGTGAATGCTTACAAACGGTCCTCAAGCGGACCCTCCCGGAGGATGACGGGGTTGGAGTTGCGATTGGATGCTAGCAAGCATCTTCTGTTGGGTCTCGATCAACCCTTGCAAGTTTTCAATCAACGTCTACTGGTTTTGGATGAGCTCTCGTTATTTCTTGAAACTCATCATGAAGTTCTTGGAGTTGCACGCTGATAAATTCAAGAGCGGCGTCCCGCACTTGACTCGGCTCGGCTTCGTCTCCTTGTGCTTGTTCATCCTCTTCGTCTTCTTCCTCATCTTCTTCTTCTTCACCCTCCGCCTCACGATCCCCGGGACCACCCACCGCAAAACGATCCCCATATGTTTGGCCACATGACCAATTGCATTGGTCGGTGACATCTAGACGTTTCTCGGCATTGTCGTCTCCCAAATGAACTACGACGCTATGGGGCTCGTTTGCGTGACGGTACAATGTTCGCGTCTTGTTTTTCTCCAAGAATTCCATCTTCCGAAGGTGAACACCGTCGATAGGATCGGGGAAAAACCGGGGAGTCCACTTGTCGAGGTAAGACTCGAACCCTTGTTTCCGTAGAAGATGGGTGATGATGTGACCCATTCCAACGGTCATGTTCCAGGTTTCGAGGCTTATTTCCCGGAGACAGTGGAGGATGCATGAGCCAGTGTTGACTCGGCGACCATTAATTGCGTTGTAGAGGACGAAGAGGTCGTCTTTCCGGACGCTTGATCGCCCGACGTCACGGCCGAATACGGAGTTCGAGATGATGCGGTGGAAGATGCGGACGCTGAGGTTACAAAAATCCCGGGCCTTGGAGTTGCTTGGGCAATAAAACTGCGCTCGTTGGGTTCGAACCTTATGATAACACCTCCTCCAACAAGTGAGGTCTCGCATAGCCTTTTGTTCATCAAAGTTAACACTCTCGCCATAGAAGATTCCGTCCTCGGGTAGGCCTAACGCATTGCAAAGATCCTTAACCATGCAGCAATACTCCTTTTTATTCACGATGTACGAGAAAGAGGCGTTGGATGTACTGTCTTCCTCTACTACCAAAGAACTAAGGAACTCGAGCACCGGTTGTTCGATGATTGGCTCGTTGATGGTGGCGAAAACCTCCCAACTCATGGTTTTGATGAAGAAATCCATGCTCGGTTTACAACAGACGTCCTTTGCCGTCTCTTCATGATAGAGGTCTGGAGCACAAATCTTCCGCTTCTTGAGCCTCTCATACCTCGCCTTGTGCATATCGTCCCAGGAGTTAACCTTAACCTTCGGGTCGCATTGAATGATCAAGGTCGGTTGACCCTTGTACCAGGTTTTATCGGGCTCGGCAGAGGTTGATGGGACGAGGGTTGGTTCCGGCTTGGTCCGGGCACGTTTTGCTCGACCCATTGATAGCAACTGAGAAACACAACCACCACAACAAAGAAACACCACAAGAATACAACCCAAAAAATTCCCGAGCAACCACAAATTGCAATCAATCACAAAACCCAACTCAATACTTCACCAAAACACTCCAAATCTTAACTTCAAATTTAACCAAATACAACCCCAAATTCAACCCCAAAGTTGTCCAACCAAAAACACAAGAAAATCGCACAGAATTCAACCCAAAATAGCAAGAAAAGCAAAGATTGATGCGCCAACAATCAAGGAATACCTGGGTTGAAGACTTTGAAGAGTTCTCTTGCTATTTTCGAGCCCCACAAGGAACAAGGAACCCAAAAATTTACTTAAGGAGGACCGAAAATGGCGGAAAAACGCAGGCAGTGCAGCTAGGGTTAGAATCGCGGGGGAGATTGGAGAGAAATGGAAGAAATTGGTGATGGATTTTTCAAATCTTGCAAGGAATTTGTGGTATTAGGGTTTTTGGAGGGTTTTCGAAGGTTAGGGAATGGAAGGAAATGAAAGAGAAATGAGATTAAACCCCCGACATATTTCGCAGTTTCGACTCACCGTGGCCACGGTCGATTCGATCGTGGGCACGGTGTGGCTCGGGTTGGGGAGAAAGAGGGAAAAATTGCAGGGTAGTCACCGTGGCTACGGTAACATCCACCGTGGTCACGGTGATCTTCGGGAAGAGATTTTTCCAAGAACTTGCTGTGATGAGACCGTGGCTGCGGTGAAGCTCACCGTGTTCACGATAACCTTCGGCCTGAGGAAACTGGGAATGCTTTGCACATCCTGATCGTGGGCACGGTACCTTTCGGCCCAGCTACTACACCTACAAGGCTCAAAACTTGGAAAAAACACGTTAAGTCCTAAAATCTACCCTCTTATCATCCACTCCCTTTTCTTCCTCACTCAATTATCATTCAAGGGTACTTTCCCGTCACTCAAAAATCACATTCAAATCCCGACCCTCATAGAACCTCTCTTTATTTTCTTTTACGCTCTCGAATTTTTTTCTTCTTTTCAAACTTTTCTATTTTTTTTTTAGTTTTTCTAATTTTTCTCTTTTCTCTTTCTTTTTCTCAAATTTTTGGATAAACACTAAGGAAAATAAAAATGCTAAAACAAGGGAAATAAAATGGAAGAAAATGAAAGAAAACACTAAAAGAAGGGGAAGTAAGTCATACCTCTCCCTGGTGCTTGTTTTTGTAGGTCCTAGCTCGACCTTTCCCGATGCTTTTCAATCCTCAAAATTCGCGAGATACACCACAACTGTCCCGGCATAATCCTCGCCCATGATGTACGGTTTAAGCTTCGATGAGTTTGCTTTGAAACACTTTACTTGTGCATCCTTCAATTCTACAACTCCGGCGGGGAGAATTTTCACAATTTCAAACGGACCGGACCATCGTGATCTCAATTTCCCAGAGAATAACTTTAGCCTCGAGTTGAAGATGAGAACCCTATCGCCTACCACAAACTCACGCCGGTTCAACCTCTTGTCGTGCCATGCTTTGGTTCTTTCTTTGTAGATCTTGTTGTTCTCATATGCATGATGCCTCAACTCCTCAAGTTCTTCTAGTTGAAATAACCGACTACTTCCGGCCGCCTTAAGGTCGAAGTTCAACTTCTTGATTGCCCACATGGTTTTATGCTCAAGCTCCACGGGAAAGTGACACGCCTTCCCGTAGACAAGATGGTAGGGAGTAGTACCGATCGGAGTCTTGTAGGCGGTGCGGTATGCCCACAAAACTTCACCCAATTTTTCTGCCCAATCTTTCCTTGAAGAGTTGATCGTCTTCTCTAAGATTACCTTGATGGCACGGTTTGAGATTTCCACTTGACCTTGTGTTTGTGGATGATAAGGTAGTCCCTTCTTATGATTGATGTCGTACTTTGCCAAAAGAGACTCGAACTTCTTCTCAATGAAATGGGAACCGTTGTCACTAATGATGACCCTTGGAATGCCGAATCTTGGAAATAGGGTCTTTTTCAAGACTCTCGAAACGGACTTCCCATCGCACCTCACGCATGGTATGGCTTCGACCCACTTTGAGACATAATCCACCGCCACTAGGATGTATTGGAAACCCCTTGATGACGAGAAAGGTCCCATGAAGTCGAACCCCTACACATCGAAGACTTCAACTTCAAGAATATAATTCAACGGTGCTTCATTTTCCGGGAGATGTTTTCGGATCTTTGACGTCTATCACATTGCTTGACATGCAAATGGGCGTCATGAAAAAGAGTTGGCCACCAATACCCGGCTTGTAGAACCCTTGCCGCCGTCTTTTGGGAGCCACCGTGACCTCCCACCGGAAACTCGTGACAATGAGTCAAAACGAATTGCACTTCACTCTCGGGAATACATCGCCGGTACATCCCATCGTTGCAAAGCCGGAAAAGGAAAGGATCATCCCAATAATAATGCTTCATGTCGTGGAGAAATTTCTTCTTTTGGTGATGGTTCAAGTGTTGGGGAATCACTTCGCTTGCCAAATAATTCACAATATCCGCATACCAAGGATGAGAGTTGATCGCCAAAAGTTGCTCGTCCGGGAAAGCATCTACAATCGGTTGGGTGTCTTCCAAGTCGACAAGAATCATCGAGAGGTGATCGGCCACGACATTTTTCGTGCCCGCCTTGTCGCGGATTTCCAAATCAAATTCTTGCATGAGCAAGACCCAACGTATTAGCCTCGGCTTTGTCTCCTTCTTTCCCATCAAGTATTTGATAGCGGCATGATCCGTGTAGACTACTACCTTCGAGAACATAAGGTACTGCCGTAATTTGTTGAGCGCAAAAACGATCGCCAAAAGTTCCTTTTCCGTGGTGGTGTAGTTTCTTTGGGCACTATCAAGAGCATGGCTTGCGTAATAGATAACCCTTGGCTTCTTGTCCACTGTTTGGGTCAAACACGCCCCCACGGCAAAGTCACTTGCGTCGGCCATAATCTCAAATGGTAGTGTCCAGTCCGGAGGTTGAACCACCGGAGCGGAAATCAAAGCCTGCTTCAATATGTAAAACGACTCAAGAAACTCATCAGTAAAAGTGAAAGGAGCATCTTTGCATAAGAGGTCGGTTAGAGGTCGAGCGATTTTCGAAAAATCCTTGACGAACCGGCGATAGAAGCCGGCATGGCCAAGGAAGCTACGCACCCCCTTAACAGAAACTGGGGGTGGTAGGCGCTCTATGACCTCAACCTTCGCCTTATCCACCTCGATGCCCTTTGAAGAGATTAAGTGACCCAAAACAATACCTTGTTCCACCATAAAATGGCATTTCTCCCAGTTGAGTACTAGATCCACTTCTTCACAACGAGTTAATACTTTTTCCAGGTTTAGCAAACAGTCATCAAAAGAATTACCGTACACAGAAAAGTCATCCATAAAAACCTCCATGCATTTCTCAATGAAATCGCTAAAAATAGCCATCATACAACGTTGAAAAGTCTCAGGGGCATTACATAAACCAAATGGCATGCGACGGTAAGCAAATGTCCCGTATGGGCAAGTGAAGGTGGTTTTTTCTTGGTGTAAGGGGTGGATTGGGATTTGAAAGAACCTGGAATACCCATCTAAGAAGCAAAAATATGAGTGGCCCGCCAACCGTTCTAACATCTGGTCAATAAAAGGAAGGGGAAAATGGTCCTTCTTCGTTACTTTGTTAAGCTGACGGTAATCAATGCACATTCTCCAACCAGTCACAGTTCGGGTACTTACCAATTCTTTCTTATCATTTTCAGTTACGGTCATTCCACCCTTTTTTGGCACACACTGAACCGGGCTTACCCATTCGCTATTTGCGATGGGGAAGATGATCCCAGCAGCGAGCAACTTCACTACCTCCTTTTTAACCACTTTTTGCATGTTAGGATTTAATCTACGTTGTGGTTGCCTAGTAGGCTTGGCATCTTCTAGCAAATCAATCGAATGCATGCAAATGGACGGGGATAAACCTTTCAAATCTTCTATCTTATAACCTAATGCACCTCTATGTTTCCTAAGCAGATCAAGCAACTTAGACAATTCAAAATCATTCAAATTTGCATTCACAATCACAGGATAAGATTTTTCATCATCCAAGTAAGCATATTGGAGGGAAGGGGGCAAAGGTTTAAGATCTAAAGGGATAGAAGATTGAACTTGGGAGGAAGACATACCTTTGAAGATCGCATCTTGAATCTCCATGCACACCATAATAGGCTCATCAATAATAATTTCCTCGTGCATAGGTGAAGAGTCAAGAAGGTTGGTGAAGAAAGTGATGTCGATGCCATCGGTCTCAAATTGAAAGGACTCCAATAAGCATGCACCCAAGGGGTTGTCACAAGTAGACTCAAGTAGATGGGACTCCTCAATATACTCATCAACGAGAAATTCCATCATGTCAATCGCATAGCATGAGTCCCCTTATGAAGGACCTTTCAAAGACCCCTCAAGTTGAAAAATAATACTTTCATTCCCAACATTCAACGACATACTTCCATTCTTCACATCAATAATTGCTCCCGCCGTAGCAAGGAACGGCCTTCCCAAAATAATGGGGATGTTGTTGTCCTCCTCCATCTCCAAGATAACAAAATCACAAGGGATCAAAAATCGCCCTACTTGCACCGGGATATCTTCCAATATCCCTAAGGGTCTTCGTACGGAACGGTCGGCCAATTGAAGGTTAATAGTAGTAGGAGCTAGATCATCAAGATTCAACTTCTTGCAAATTGAGTAAGGCATGACACTCACACTTGCTCCTAGATCACATAAGGCACGGCCAATTCTCATATCACCGATGGTGCATGGAATAGAAAAACTCCCAGGGTCGGCTAGTTTCTCCGGTGATTTGTTGTCGATAATGGCACTACAATCCGCCGTCAAATGAATTGTGGCTTTCTCTTGGATTCTCCTCTTGCTCGTAAGAAGCTCCTTCAAATGTTTCTTGAAGGATGATACTTCAGAAATGGCATCAAGAAATGGGATGTTAACTTGAAGCTTCTTAAGCATCTCAATGAACCTTGAAAATTTTGCATCGGACTTTGGTTTTGTCAACCGCTCGGGAAAAGGCACCGGCGGTAACTTTGGTTTCTCCATGGTTAGGATTGGTTCTTCTTCTGCCATCTTTCCCTTCCCTTTTCTTACTCTCTCCATCTCTTCTCTCTCTTTGCTTGATTCCCCCAATTCTTCCTCTTGTACTCCACCAACTCCCTCACCCGAGACTAATTCACTCTCCCTTTCTTCTATCAAATCCTTCTTTCCCTCAACATCCACCACATCGCCCTCCTTATCACCCAAGACATCTTCCACCACCATCCTAGGGTCATCGATCTCCTTACCGCTCCTCAATGTGATAGCATTCAGTTGTCCTTTCGAATTTGGTTGAGGTTGGCTAGGTAAAGATTGGATGGGTGGAGATTGTTGCGCCATTTGAGCTATTAGCAACTCAAGATTCTTGATGCGAGCGGCATCGTTTTCCCTTTCTAAGGCTATCTTCTCTTGAGATAAGAGTAACTTCTCTTGAGCTAAGGCCATCCTTTGAAGGGCTTGCTCAACGGGTTCTGGTTGGGGTGGTTTGGGTGCTTGGGATGATTGAGCTTGGTGATGATTTTGATGGTATTGCCGGCGGTTTTGGTTTGGGAAACCGGGAGGTGGATTTTGGGCTAATGGGGCTTGTTGGTTATAAGCATAATTGGCACGAGGTCGAATGGGGTTTTGGTTGGCATAGGAAAGGTTGTTGTTAGGGTAAATGGCTTGCACTTGTTCAGCTTGATACTCCTCACACCTCTTCAATGAATGTGGCCCTCCACAAAAATCGCACACAAGAACTCGGGCTTCCGAAATAATCATTGATACTTCTTGAGCCGCTTTGACTTGCCTTGTGGTCTCTTCTAAAGCCGACTTTTGTTGCATCTCGAGTACAGCATTCATAAGAAATTTGATCGTGGGATTGCTTTCAAGTGAAGGACCATCCCTCGGACCACGGCCTCCTCCCAAATAAGGAGAGTTTTGCGATAGCTCGTGAAGAAATACATTGGCTTCCTCCGCCGTCTTCTTTAGGAACATGCCTCCCGAGGCATGGTCAATAGATTCTCGTAGGGAGCTACTCAATCCGGAATAGAAGTGGTGCAGTAGTAACCAATCCTCTAGGTTATGATGTGGACACCTCTGTTGGAGACCTTTGAATCTCCCCCACGCCTCGAACAACGACTCATCGGGCTCTTGCTTGAAGCTCATGATGGCTTGCCTCAACCGACACGTCTCGTCATTAAGGAAAAACCTTTGAAGGAAGTCGCGGCTAAGTGCATCCCATGTAGAATAAGTTCCGGGCGGACATGTGTTGAGCCATAATAGCGCTTTCGCCTTCAAGGTGAGCGGGAAAAATTTCAGCTTCATATATTCGGTGGAAACTCCATTCATCTGCACAAAGCCGATGCGTTGCTCGAATTTGTTGAGGTGGTCAATAGGATTTTCGTGCTCTCCTCCATGATACGGATTGTTCTCGAAGATGTCCAACAAATACGGCTTGAATTCGAACGTAGCATTCGGTGGTAATGCAGGAAGTATGATGGGGTCGCCTCCCGTACCCGACGACGGAAGGGAATATGATGCTAGGGTACGGGGTGGATCTTGTTCTCCGTCGGTCATTGGATCCTCAATTGTTTCTTGCTCCCTTTGTCGTCTTCTTCGTCTCGATCCGGCGTTTGCTTGTCGAATAATGCTCTCCGGGTTTGAATTCGGTGGAGTAATCGGAGTTTGGCCTCGTCGAGATCGAGTCTGCATGCACAAAAGGAACAAACAGAAAAAAAAAAATCAAATTTCCAATAACCAATGATAACAAAAATCTCTAGCAAGTGAAATGATCATAAACAACCTAAAGACAAAAGAGCTAAGCTAGGTGCACTTACTCCCCGGCAACGGCGCCATTTTGTGTAACGTGGTTTGTGAGACCTCGGTTATATCGTTCTTCCACAGGGAGCTAGGGGCCTTAGCTGCAACTATTCGACTCTAGGTAGGGTTTACGATCACGAAAGGGTGATAGATTTTTGGGGTGAAAACAGCACAAACACACTAGGTTCGGTCAAAAAGGTGAAACAATGGGTGTCGGGAGACTTTCGGGATGCAAACGGGGATAAGGAAGTGGGTTTCGCAGCAAGAGAGTAACGAGAAGGGGAAATCAAATGGTAACTCCGTTGGAAAATACCCACCGAGCTTCCTCTTTCAAGGATAGTCCGGATTGACTTCCCCAAAGTCCATAGACAGACCCGGGAAGTCGATGAAATGGAATTTCCTAGTTAGTTTCTATTCGCTTTCGCGAACTAGAACACTAACTATCCCAATTCCTACCTTCCAACAAGCATTGGATGTATTCGGGATGCTTTCGCACCCAAATACATCCCACTTGAGGGAAGGATAGGGTTGGGAAGTTGATTTCCTAACTAGTTACTCACTAATATTGCTAACCAAAACCTAATCACCCATTCACACCCTTAATATCTCCCTAACCCATTAGGGTTCTGGCCACTAAACATCCTAACTATCATGATACTAACATCAATAACATTAATCATGCTTAAAAGGATAAACAAGAACAATAAACAATCAACAAAGCCAATAATAACAACAATAGCAAAAACATGGATTAATAAATAAACTATGAAGTAAAAGAGAGAAAGGTTAAGAAGTGCTCATTAATGGTGATGACAAAGAGGAAAAACTTCTGAATAAATAAGCTCCAATGCTCCAAATATGATAATAATCTTCAATCTTGAAATAAAACTTGAGAGAATCCAATACAAGAATCAATAAACTCAGAAGAAATCTTCACTAATCCCTCTAATCAAAAGCTTAAAATGTGATAAAAAGAAGGCTAAAGTATGATAAAAGGTAGCTAAAGACTGATTAAAGATCCTCCCCCAGCTAAAATGACTTAAAACAATATATAGTAACTCAGGTTGTTACTCAAAACTCATCATTTAACGCTACAGACAAAACGTGTCCCGCAGGGGACCGTGGGCACGGTCAAGGTGACCGTAGCCACGGTCCTGCGTAAGGCAGGCAGAACTCAACTTCGCTTCGCAGCACCGTGCCCACGGTGCCAAGCGATTAGGGTTGACATCTTTTCGCTCATTCGCACAGCCGTGGCTACGGTCATGGGAGACCGTGGCCACGGTCTTGTTCGGCCAGCTGCTTCCTGGGCAGGACAGTGATCTCACCGTGGCTACGGTCAGGCTGACCGTGACCACGGTCCATCTCGGGTTGCAACTCTCCTTCCTTAGGCATTTGGCTCAATCACACCGTGGCTACGGTCTATCTCGGCCAACTTATCTTCAAGGCGTAGCGCCCGCTACGAAGTTGGCGTGGCGGGGGCTACCCTTCGGTGCTCTTCGACCCGATACTTGCGTTTCCGCGCTTCCGACATGCTCGGCCCTTCCGTCTCCGCTGCCTTTGACACGACCAGGGCTCGGGGAATCTTAGGGGATCTCGGGATTCCCAAGATTGGTGCAAAAATAGCCCATTTAGCATCGTTTTGAGTAAAACCTTCGGAAACTACAAAAATAACCAAAACGCATTAAAAGTTATTAAAACGAGCTACAAGACAAGTCAAAAGCCTAAGGATTTAGGCGGTATTTAGACGCAAAATCGGGTCTAAACAACACCCAAGAGGGACCAAGCTCTACAAGGATCTCAAACAGACGTTTTGGTGGAGCAACATGAAACAAGAAGTGGTCGAGTATGTGGCAAAGTGCCTTACTTATCAGCGGGTAAGGCGGAGCCTCAACGACCCGATGGGTTACTACAACCCCTAGAGGTCCCAGAGTGGAAGTGGGACTCAATCTCGATGGATTTTGTGGTGGGTTTACCAAGGACAAGGAGAAAGAACGATGCTATTTGGGTGATAGTGGATCGTCTAACCAAGTCCGCCCATTTCCTCCCTATAGCCAACACTGGGACATTGGATTAGTTGGCACAAGCTTATGTCCGCGAGATAATACGATTTCATGGAGTACCTAGCTCCATATTGTCGGACAGGGACACTAGATTTCAGTCTGGATTCTGGAGGAAGTTACAAGAAGCCCTCGGGACGAAGCTCAAATTTAGCACAGCATTCCACCCAGCAACGGATGGCCAAACTGAGAGGACTATATAAACCCTTGAAGACATGCTAAGGGCATGTGCCCTAGATTTTAAGTATTCGTGGGACGATGAATTGATATTGATCGAATTTTCCTACAACAATAGTTTCCACACTAGCATTAGGATGCCACCTTTTGAGGCGTTGTATAGGAGACGATGCAGGATTCCCTTGTGCTGGCAAGACATTGATGAAACCCTTACAATTGGACCCGACTTAATTCAAGCTACAACTCGAACGGTTAGGATGATCCAAGACAATATGAAGGCAGCTCAGAGTCATCAAAAGACTTATGATGACCGGAGGCGGAGACCTCTGGAGTTCGAGGTAGGAGAACATGTGTTTCTATGGGTTTCACCCACCAAGGGGGCCACAAGATTTTGTCAATCAGGAAAATTGACACCAAGGTACATCGGGCCATACCCTATCCTAGAGCGTATAGGGGAAGTAGCTTACAAGTTGCAATTACCAGGGGATCTATCTAGGGTGCACAACGTGTTCAATGTGTCGTAGTTACGAAAGTACGTCCCTGATCCTGCTCATGTAATCGAGCCAGAACCGTTACAGAAAAGAGAAGATTTGACCTACGAGGAGCAACCGGTGGAAATTTTAGACCGCATAGAAAACAACTTCGGAGAAAGATAGTCCCTTTAGTAAAAGTACGATGGGCAAACCACACCACAACAGAAGCCACATGGGAGACCGAGGAGGAGATGCGATCGAAGTACCAACAACTCTTTAACACCTAAGGTACGTCAAGTTTTGAGGACGAAACTCCTTTTAAGAGGGGAATGATATAAAAATCCGAGTTGGGAGTAGCTGACCCGTTAGTTTAGTAAGTTGATTCGGTCAGTCTTAGCTTAAGTTTTGAGGAAGAAACTTCTTTTAAGAGGGGAATGATGTAAAACCCTGTAGGACCCCGGGAAAAAACTTCCAATCGTGCCCTACGCGATGTTAGGTGAGTCAAAAGAGGTGTGTAGTCTTTAAGGGATTTAATTGAATTTTTACATATTAAAAATGTTCACACGAAATGCTTGAATTTTATTTTGAACATTAAAATTTATAATCCGCCTGAAATAATGAAGAAAACCAGAAAAATCAGAAATAATTAGCACGGAAACTGAGGCAGTCAGAGAATTACCCGAGTCACTGACCCAGGCACCATGCTTGTCCGCTGGCACCACGGCCGTGATCCAGGCCTTCTGGACGCCTGCGCCGGTGCAGGGGCTCAAGCGGACCAAGACGGTGCTGGATGTTGGACCGAGGCCACCAATTTTCGATTTTCGATATTCACATTATTTCGGGAAATAAATAAATTTTAAAATTCGAATAAAATTTAACATTTAGCAAATCAAATTTAATCAAATTTACTTTTTAGGAGCCGCCAATTAATTTTTAAGAGAATTAATAAACTCGAATTTTTTTTGACTCCGCGTAACCACGAACCATGAGATTCGGATCCGGGGGTAAGGTTACGAATTCGAAAGTAAACACCTTCGAATCCTTCTGTTCAAAGAACGGACTCTACTAGATCGGTTTATTACAGAAAATTGTAGAAGAGGAGAATTAATTAGATTAATTGATGTTATTTAGATGCATGCAGAATTAAATGCAATAATAAAAAGAATGCGATAAATAAATGAAAGCGATAAACAAAAAATGCATATGAACAAAGAAGGAATTAAAGTTATTCTTTCCACTAATCAGATTTAGATTAGTCGTAACCAACATTAATGTCAGCATTACAATATTATGGGTGATTACAAGAAAATAATAACGAAAAATAAAAATGCGAAAATAAAAATGCCAGAATGCATGTATCCAAATGAGAGAGGAAGAGAAGAAGAGAAATCCACCTAGTGTCAATACTCCCAGTTGGTTTCGGTGTGAGAAATGAAATGAGAGATGGGGGTTATTTATAGGGTAAGTGAGTGAGAGTATTAGGTTTAGGAATGAGCTAAAAATAGCAGATGTGCTAAAAAAAGCTAATCAGCTAAAATTAGCAAACAGCAGTGTGCCGCCTTGCTCTCAAGCTCGCTCAGCGACGCGAGAGAAAGCGGAGTGCAGCTAACGGCGGCGGAAGACCCGCCAGCCCGAGTCTGGGTACTAGGCCACGTGCAAAGCCGCTGGCGCCCGACTGCTGTTCGGGTTACGCACTGATCGGACTGCGTGCCAGGGCTTATTTTGGGTCTATTTTGTGGGATATTTTGTGGGCTATTTTTGTTGTGTTTTTCTCTATTTTTTGCCTTTCAAACATAATTGGCATTTTAACTAAGCTAAAAATAATAAAAATAGAAATACTAGAAATAAAATTTACAATATTACAATGACACTTTTTGGGTGTCTACAGTTAACCCTCACTTTGATCGAGTCTGGTAAAACGAAGATCAAAGTATTCAAAGACACCAAAAAGGGTGAGATGTTGCAGTAGTGATGTCTTGAGGCTAGGTGACACTTTGAAGCGAAAATCCTGTGCCGGATGTATGAATTGTGGTTGATTGACATTTGGAAACAATATCCTATGTCTTTGTTGATTGTCGACGCTTGGAAGCAATTGTCCTGCGCTAACTGTACTTCAAACTTCTGTCATCATATTTGAAATGCCCAATGACCGGCTGAACTGATATCGTACTGTTAACGTCCGACGTCCGGCTGAATTGACATTCGGAAACAATATCCTATGTCTTTGTTGATTGTCGATGCTTGGAAGCAAATGCCCTACGCCTAACTGTACTTCAAACTTCTATCATCGTATTTTAAACGCCCGACGACCGGCTGAACTGACATCGTACTGTTAACGCCCGACATCCGGCTGAATTGACATTCGAAAACAATATCCTATGTCTTTGTTGATTGTCGACGCTTGGAAGCAACTGTCCTGCGCCAAACTAAATATCAAACTACTGTCATCGTATTTTAAACGCCCGACGACCAGCTGAACTGACTTCGTACTGTTAATGCCCGGCGTCCGGCTGAATTGATATCGCACTGTTAACGCCCAACGTCTGGCTGAATTGACATCGCACTGTTAACGCCCGACGTCCGGCTGAATAAAAAAACAACGTTAGCCCCCGGTGTGCAAACTGGGGGTGGTGATCAAAATTCGTATCCAACTTCATATTATTCTCTGAGTGTATGAACATTCATAATGCTCTTGAAAATAAAATATGTCATAATTTTGTCGCTTCTTCTTTGAAAATTAACAAATTTTCTACGTAGGTGGATATTTAATCTCCATATTTCTTTTGAAAATTCTTAATTTTTAACGTATCATACCGCACTTCTCTTGATTTAATTTATTTATTTTTTGAGTGTACAAAATTATTTTTGTACTTTTCTTGAAAATATTATAAAATCTGAGTGTGCACTACTAGCTTTCCCAATTGAAAATATTGGTCAACTGATTAATTAATTAGCTAAGCTAATAGTCGAATGCTACTTTAATCGGTCAAATTGACCGATTTTTTTTGGAAGGTGTTGGGAGTAACAAGAGGATGCTATTTCAGGTCTTTTCGATTCCGCCTCAATTCTTGGTTGAGTCTTAGCAGTATGGGCTCAGTGTGCAGAACCTCCTGCGCGTGATTCGGGTCTCGGTTTCTCCGCTTGTTCAGACTAGCGTGCCGTTGTTAAGATCTGTTCCCGTGCAGACCTTCCTGAAAGCTATTTCAGGTCTGGGTGTCTGTTTCGTGCAGACCAGCATAACCATTTTCTCTCTCTACAAATTCCCGGCGTGCGGGCCAGCATAACCACTTTCTCTCTCTACAGATTCCTTGCTCTCTGACCATAACCTCTGTGCAGGCTAGCATAACCGTTTTCTCTCTCTACAAATTCCGCGTGCGCCGTAAAGCGATAGTACGAGAAGCAAGAGCACCGTGCGGATCCGCTGCACCGAGCTCTGTTCGGTCCGGTTTCGCGATTTCACCAACAGGCGGACCAGCACGGGTGAGTTCGAGTCTCGGGATTTTGACTTCTAGCACCGTGTGGAGCCACCTGATCGAGATTCGATCTCGTTTTTTTTCGCACTGTGTGTACCCGCCTGACCGTGAGTTCGGTTCTCGGGTTTTCCAACGTGCGGCTTTGACCGACCCAGGTCTCGGTTTTCGATTGTGCAGATCTCTCGACCCATTTTGGGTCTCGAGTTTTTGATTTTGTGCAGATTCTCCTGATCGAGTTCGAGTCATGGGTTTTCAATTTTTCGGCTCTTGCTTAGATGCGCAGACTTTGGCCGATCGAGTTCGGTCTCGGGTTTTGATTTCTTATATCAGGCGTACCACTTGACGTGAGTTCGAGTCTCGGTTTTGATTTCTGTTCTTTTAACTTGGCGGACTCCGCCGATCGCAACCGGTCTCGGGTTTTCTTCCGTGCACTACCGCGACTTTGTGTTTGGGTCTCGGGTCGTGTTTCGTTTGGACCCAGTCAAACGTGTAGACCCGCCTAAATGTGTTGATTCACTGGTTTGGACCTGCCATTTGTCGTTCCCGGGACTTGGTCCAACCTCCAGTCATGCAGACCCGCATTCAAACTTGTCCATTGGGTTCCCGGGCTACCATTCAGACCCGTCCCGTAGGTTCTCGGGTTCAATTTCGAGTCCAAGATCTGTCTTCATTTTCTTTGTCTCGTATGCATATAGTGTGGATGAATTAAATTTTTAGAGTTTAATCCGAATAATATGAATTATTCACGGATTTTTCTCATGAAATTCAATTGATTCTAAATGGGACTCTTGGAGTAAAATTCGAGTCCTAAACGATTTCTCGAATGGACTCTTGTAAAGTCTTTGTGAATTAATTTTAGAATTTTAATTCTGAAAATGTATTATTCTCCGAATTAGTTCTCATAAAATTTAACGACTCTGATTTTAGAGTTTAATTCAGAAAATGAGTTATTCTCCGAATTTATTCTCGTAAAACTTCAACTCCTTGGATCGAAAATCCTTTTGTTGACAGCGAATTTGGATCTTCTGGCGATCTTAGCGGATATCTGTCTAGAGGTGATCAAGATCCTTGGTGAGCGAACTTGAGTCATAACTCTCAAGGCTCCTCTCATTTCTTTTGAGACTCAGACGAGGGACAAAGGAATGCGAATGAGGTCTTATGCATGATATGCTAGATGAATTACATTACAATACAAGACTCTATTATGCATGTTTATATGCAACCTAATTCTAATGCATGATGTGACTGTTTTTTATTTTTGCGATGCATGTGACTCTTTTTTGTTACTCAAGAAGAAAAGAAAAAAAATTAATATGACCCATAATTAAAATTAAAAAAAAAGTGACTAGAAATGCAAACTAATATGACTTAAAATGAAAAAAATGTAGAAGCTCATATGACCGTTAAAAAAATGCACACGACCTAAAAAAAACATTGATTTGGTGCATGCATGCAATATGAAGCCCCTCACTTTCCTGAGGAAAGGGGAAAAAAAAAAGAATAAGGAAAAGTACGTAAAAACTCTGAATGTGAAGGGTGATTTTGAAGTGGGTTTCAGGACAAGGCAAAAATAGTGAAAATGATGAGTTCTCTTGTCGAACTGCCTTGTAGGTTGCCATGATGCGGACATTGAGTGATGAATGAGCCCCCAGTTGGAATGCCGCAAAATATGATATCAAGGGAAAGCTTGACCCGCTTAAGCTCCCATAATGCGGATATTGAGTGATGAGTGAGCCCCTAGTTGGAATACGGTAAAAAATGATATCAAGGGAAAGCTTGACCCGTTTAAGCTGCCATAATGCGGATATTGAGTGATGAGCGAGCCTCCAGTTGGAATGACGCCGAAAACGATATCAATGGAAGACTGCATGATGGGCTAGTTAGGATGCTCGACTTTGATGTCGTGGTTAGGAACCCCAACCACTAAGGAGGATCAAGCGGCAAGCCGTCTTGATTTCCCTTGCCTTTACTCTATCTTTCTTGGTTCTTTTATTTGGGTAGGAGCACACCAAGCCCCCAGTACTAGTGAACAAGGCTTCAGATGAGACAGCGTGATGGACCTAGGTGGGTATTATCTTCAAGTAACCTTTATTTTGATGCAACTGGCTTCTTGTTATGCTAAAGGAGTTATCCTTCACTCAGGTGTTCTGAAAGCGAGGATTAACTGACGAATCTCATGCATACACTAATGACCAAATTAGAAGAGCTCACCGGGTGATGAGTAATGGAGGATGGATTATGGGAAAGGTAGGGATGGTGGTATAGAGAATATGTTTGTGAGTGGTTAGGCCCCAATGGTGGGCAAGACGAGGCTATGGATGGCTAGGCAAGAGTAGTGATCAGATGTAATGGACGACGTGATGAATGGATGGGTAGTTCGATAGATAGAGGTTTGAACTGATGGAGGTGGACGAGATGGTCTATGGATATAGCACCATGTCTAATGGGTTTATCTCGTAAGGGAAGACATGGTCAAATGGCTATGGAAGAGTTGCAATTTGATGGGTTTAGGTATGAAGGGTGATCCGAGTCTGATGGGAAAAGTGGGTGTGTATGGTGAAACGAAATTTAAGAGTTTTTTTTTTTTTTTTGTCGTCCTTAGAGACCAAGGTTCCCTCTCCTTTTGCCTAGCCCGCCTGGTGAGGTTTTCGGGCTTGCCACTCTTTATTCTCTCTCTCAAAGACCAAATGATTTAATGACGAATTTACTCCAAAGTGAATTGCAGCGGCCGGGCCTCAAAGAGGTTCTCCTACGTATTCAGTGTGGAATCAGGCCAGTCGTAGTTCAACAGGTGCAGCTTTCAACGATTGATGCCTCAAGAAGGACTTAGAGATAGGTCGAAAGTTTAATGGGAAGGATAGGTGTTAAGGTTTGAGGGGAAGGCTTTGGGATGTGTGCGGGTGACTAATGTAGACCAACAATTGCCTCTTACGCCTCTTCTTCGTGTTTCTTTATTTTATTTTTTTTTACTTGTTCTTTGTTTTTGGATTTTTTTTTTGAACTATGGACCTTCAGCTTATACTTCTCCTATCAATGAATGTTACCCGCAACACATTATTTGGCTTAGGTGGGTTTAGGGATAAAATGGTCATAAAATGAATGACCGGGTTCATGGTGGTGGTTAAGACGATGGTGTGAGAAGGAGTGGAAGCTTTCTATCATAGGCATGTCTTTTTAAGCTGCGTGATTTATTTGATAGTGAGATTCACTTTTAGAGATGGTTGGTCTTGTTCATTTGAGTTCTCTCCTTTTGCCTAACCTGTTAGACGAGTGTTCAGGTTAGCTTCTCTCCTCTTGATTTTTACTCATGTATCTCTCCTTTTGCCCAACATGTAGGTGTTCAAGTTGGCCTCGTATTTTGTTTTTTTTTAAATGAAATTTGTCTCTCCTTTTTCCTAACTTCGCTTTGGCGGTGAAGTTAGCCTCTCTTCTCTCCATTAACCTTAGACTCGGGGTAGGACACAAAAGAAAAAAAAATAGAGTGAAGGTGTGATCGAGATATTAGATGGAATGAAAGATGTGAGCAGATGGATGTGTCAGACTTGGATGGTCATATGGGTGAGTGAGCTCTTCAATTCAAATCAGGAATGCAAGCACAACATTCTTTCCTTAGCAGTTTAGAAACAAATGAGGGATCGGGGAAGATAAGACTCATATATAATCAAAAAACGTTTCATCTTATTGAATGCAACTAAGATGAATACATTAAAAACTACTTGGGATAAATCCCACCTAACTTTGAAAATGCAAGAAATTCCCATGAAAAGAAAAGATGCGACATTAAGAAATCTAACGGCGATCCTGTATTGTTTTTGGCAGTGGCAGTTGCCCTGATTGGAACATGTCTTCAAGTTTGGTTTTGAAGGTGAAGCAATTCTTGGTATCATGCCCTCTAGAACGATTATAGTTGCAAAAATTTTCGTCTTCCCAATACTTCCCCTTAATTATAGGTTCGGGCTTTACTGGGGGAAGTTGTATCTTGCCCTCCTTGAGGAGGCGATCCAGAGCTTCAGTATAAGTAGTGTCGATGGGAGTATAGGTGGAGAACTTTTGAATTGTATGAGTCTCTATGGATTTTGGTGGGGTGCCCCGCTGATCCTCTTAGTAGAGTTGGGTTCTTCCAACTAGACGAGACTGGGGTCTTCTCTATCTTGGCCTCCACCATAAATCCCAGCTTCTTTAGGGCCAAAAAGTCTGGGATTAACTGGCATTCCATCAGATTAGCATATCTTGGCTTGAGTCCTTGTATAAACACTTGGATTTGGTAATCCGTGGTTACCTTGTCAGTCATCAAGGCCTTTTTAGCGCTCCAACGATTAAAGTAACTCATGAATGACTCTCCCTCACCTTGTTTAATATCCGCCATGTCACTCATGGTCACATCAGCATCCTGACTAGCTGCATATTGTTGAATAAAGGCCTAAGTGGCCTCCCAACTCTCCTGGGTATCTACTGGCAGGGTGTAGTACCACTTCAAGACTTCATCACTCAAAGTCCATGGGAAGACATGAGCGTACAGACTAGGGTCTACTTCTTTCAGGACCATCATACACGCAAAGCTGCGCACATGACGAGTGGGATTCTACATGGCCCTAAATTTCTTCTCGGGCAAGGAAAATTTGTCAGGAAGCTTGGCCCGTGGAGCAGTTGGTAAGCCAATGTCCAAAAAGTGTTCCCTGAATTGAGGGATTTGCCTTAGCATGTTCTGTAGATTATTGACCCTGGTGTCCCGAAATGGCATAAGCTGTTCATCCCGAGGTTCAATCTTTTCAGTGTGCACACTTGTATCATCATCCTCTAGATCCTGTCCTATGCCTATCTTGTCATTGATTGTTTGGATAGCCTGGATGATTCCTTCTATCCTACAATCTTGTTAGTTAGACCGTGTTTTTATTAAAGTACGGATGTCCCCTACCACATCATAAAGGTTTGCAGCAGTAATGGGTTGGCCCTGAACTTCTTGATCATTAGGTTCAGCCATGAAGTTGGAAGGAATGGACACAGTATCACTTGTTGTCGATGAAGTTTGGGAAGAAATATCGGAATCTGTATCCAGGACGACAGGCAGGCCTGCACTTTTTGGCGGTGAAGTTAGCCTCTCTTCTCTCTATTAACCTTGGACTCGGGGTAGGGAAAAAAGCATAGTGAAAATGTGATATAGATGTGAGATGGAGTGAAGGATGTGAGAAGATGGATGTGTCAGACTTGGATGATCATATGGGTGAGTGAGCTCTTCAATTCAAATCAGGAATGCAAGCACAAGATTCTTTCCTTAGCAATTTAGAAGCAAATGAAGGGTCAGGGAAGACAAGAGTCACAATCATGAAAGGTTTCATCTTTATTGAATGCAACTAAGATTAATACATTTAAAAAAAATTGCTTGGGATATATGCCAACAGACTCTAAAAATGAAGATATGAAAAGAAAAGACACGACATGAGGGGATCTCCCAATTGATCCTTGCAGCTTAGGGTTTTGGAAAGACCCTGTTTGACTTGGTAGTAGGCAACGTTCTCTACTCTGCGATTGGCAGTGACAACACCCCGGATTGGAGTATCTCTTCTATCTTGTCCTTAAGAATGTTGCATTTCTCGGTGTCATGACCTCGCATTCTATGATATTTGTAGAACTTACCAGCATCCCAAGTTCTGCTTTTGACTTTAGGTTCAGCTTGAATAGGGGGAAGTTCGACAGTCGAGAGCC
Organism: Portulaca oleracea; assembly: GCA_029582165.1. Taxonomy (NCBI): domain Eukaryota; kingdom Viridiplantae; phylum Streptophyta; class Magnoliopsida; order Caryophyllales; family Portulacaceae; genus Portulaca; species Portulaca oleracea. Next base: position 33,015,732 of record CM055870.1, on the reverse strand, counting down.
TCCACATAGGTAGTGGAGATCGGAGTGAAAGACACGGGTTGTCGCGGTTCAGCGTTTCTAGCAAAGGAATTAAGATCCCTTTGATGGATGTCATACAACCCCGTCGATGATGATCCTCCTCCTATATTTTCTTTAATGCAATGTTCGATATTGGCCATCCTTCTATCGTTTTGTAGAGTCCAAAGAATCATATCCATTTTTCGGTCTAGGCCTTCCATGCGTGATTGCATTTGAATTATTGTGGTAAAGAGTTTGTCCATAAAAGAACTTTCTCGTTCGCCATATCTATTTCTTGATCTCCTCTCGTGAGTGAGGTCGGGGTTTGATCCTCCTTCTCAGTTGAAAGGGACTTCTCCCTTGGTAAGTTGAACCTATGTGGTTGATCGTCTCTAAGAATAGAAGTGAGTCCCGTGTCCATATTGTGATTTGCAAACATAAGGATCTCTCTCTCTATTTCATGCATGCCTGATATTTTGCTGTGATGGTTGTCGTTTTCCTCTTTATCAAGAAAATTCAACCTATCATTCATCCTTGCTAGCGTATCAATGATTTCATCTATTCTCCTATCATTGCGTTGCATTTGCTGTGAAACTCCAGTCAAGTTTGGAGATGAAGAGACCGAATTCACTGTTGCTAGGTATTCTGTTGGAGGCCATTGAAGACAGTGGCGCAAAGAAGACAATTTGTTTACTCCGAATTCAAAGTCGGTCACCGAATCCTTATTCTGCCTGTATGGAAACCATAAACTTCAAAAATTAACCCTGACATTGACTTACCCAAAGACCTGGCGATCTATATGAGACACCCTAATACAGACCATGCCTATATGCAAATTTTTTCCTTTTGACTTGACTCACCCAACATTGGGCTTGCATGATGACCTCTAGCCTAAGATGAGACTATGTACGGGGAAGGTCCATCAGGCCACCATAAGATCGAGTGAACATTAAAGTCTTAATGAACTCAAATTCGAATAATGAGCGGATACACTTTATGGGTACAAATAGAACCAAGGGTTGGACAAAGTCAAGCTAAGATCTCAGGTTTAATCAAACTTCTTTGATTTGGGCCCAAGAGAGATCTCTAGGTCTTCTTTAACTTTTGCGTGACTATTGCCCAAATTAGAGCGGCGTTTGGAGGGGAAAAGACTTTATGAGACCGACTCTTACAAAAAAAGAAAAACATATAGCACATAATTTACATATATTACAACAAGGATGCACATAGCATACAAAATGGGTAATGCACCTAACCGAGGTTCTATATTCATGGGTTTAAGGTCGGATACCTAAAACTAACATACTCATGTCTCTCCCTCGTCACAAATTCTATGGAGTTCATAGTAGTGTGACCCGTGTGTTTCTCGTAAAATTAAAGGGAAATGTAAATTCATAATCCCAAAAAATTTGGAGTGCTTCATGAGTGGGAAAGCAATTTACGAACTTCTTGAAATGTGAGATTCATTCCTCGAAGTCGGAAATATACTTTACCCAAAAGGGAAAAGGGTTAACCTAGACGGTACCTTTGGGTTCATCCCGATTTGTTAAAAACCGAGATGGAGGTCCGTATGCACGATGCCTAACTAAATAATAAATATTACAAGAATTAATTTCTCCTTTTCTACTCAAAAATTTAAAAAACCGATTTTTCAAGTTTTACCCTCTTAAAGTAAGTCCCCAGTGAAGTCGCCATTTGTGGGACCCGGAAAAATCCCCGTGGTATCCCTCGCGGTAAACGGCGAGTCGAAAGGGGTGTCTTTTCTTTGAGAAGGTTTGTTTGAATCTCCGTTTAAAATAAATTAAACTCATGTAATTCTTTTGATTTTACTAAGATCTACGGATTTTAGTTAACCATAAAATAAATAAAAAACAGCGGAAAAAAAGAAAGGAAAAGAAGACGATAAATAGAGAGTCTCGGGACTGGGCTCGGGATGGTTCAATGTAGCAATACCTGCAGGTATTGTGAGCCAGTGGCCCAGAAAAAGGGGTCCCGGACCTGGAAGTCAGATTCGAGACAGAGAATAAAAAAATAAAATAAAATCCCTTTTTTTTATTTCCGAAACAGAAAATAAAATACGAAAAGAAAATGAATAAAAGAGAAAATGAAAGAAAAAAGGAAAAAAAGATAGAAGAGTCGTCAATTAATGTTTGAACGAGAATTAATAAACTCAAAAAAAGAGAACTCCACAAACCACGAACCACGAGTTTCGGATCCGGGGGTAAGGTTACGAATTCGGGAATAAAAATTTCCGAATCCGCCCGTTCAACGAACAGACTTTACTAAACCGGTTAAAAAAAAGAAGAAGAGGAGGAGGAGAAGAGAGTAGAACGAAGTATTAATTAATGTAATTAGTGTTATTTAGTTACATACAAATACAATAATAAGACGAAAAATAAATATAAGAAATAAAAAGAATCGAACAAGAACGTACATTTATTCACAAGCAATCCATATTATTTAGGTCGAGTTTGAAATTAACTCAAGTTACAAGATAATATGAGTAAAGAAATAGAGGAAGAAAACAAAAATGCCAATTAAGTGTATGCAAAAGTAAGAGAAATAGAGAGGGAGAAGAGAAGATGAAATCACCAAGTGTCAATACGCTAGGGTGGTTTCAGTGTGGGTTGAAGTGGAAATGGTTGGGGTTTTTATAGGAGGAATGAAGGTTGAGAATTAGGTTAAAATGAGGGGGGAAAATGACATGAATATCGCCTAGTATCATAGGCCCAACTGCGCGGATCAATTAGGGCACACATTTCGAGGTGAACTGAGGCGTCCTGGGTCGGGCAGAATCCCCCCACAATACCTGCAGGCATGCTGGGCTTTGGAGGCACCCAGCTGCGCGTTTCCCTAGGTCAGCGCGCTTCCCGAGGTAAACCGGGTCGGGTTTGACCCGCCCGAATACCTGCCGGTATGTTGGGCCTGGGAGAAGCCTAGTTGCAGGCTTTCCGAGGTGGGCCCCCTTCCCGAGGTCAGCACGCTTCCCGAGGCAACCCGACCCCGACCCGACAGAATACCTGCCGGTATGTTGGGCCTGGGAGAAGCCCGGTTGCACGCTTCCCGAGGTGACCTGGGTCGGGCATAACCCACCAGAACACCTGCATGTATGCTCATATCCGGGTTGCAGTCCAACTTTGGGCCGCGTGCCAGGCTTTACTTTTTTGGGCTGATTTTTTTTGTTTTGAGTTTTTCTTCCTTTTGCATTTCACTTTCTTTGGCATTTTCCTAAAATAAAATAAAAATAAAAATAAAAATAATTACAATAATTATGAGACACTTTTTGGGTGTCTACAGAAACCGATTTTTCAAGTTTTACCCTCTTAAAGTAAGTCCCCAATGGAGTTGCCATTTGTAGGACCCCGGGAAAAAACTTCCAATCGTGCCCTACGCGATGTTAGGCGAGTCGAAAGTGGTGTCTAGTCTTTAAGGGATTTAATTGAATTTTTACATATTAAAAATGTTCACACGAAATGCTTGAATTTTATTTTGAACATTAAAATTTATAATCTTCCTGAAATAATTAAGAAAACCAGAAAAATCAGAAATAATTAGCACGGAAACCGAGGCAGTCAGAGAATTACCCGGGTCACTGACCCAGGCGCCATGCTGGTCTGCCTGGCGCCCTGGGCTGTGACCCTGGGCCTTCCCGGACGCCTGGGTGCTGGCAGTGGGCTCGGGCCAACAACCGTGCAGACCCGCACGGGGTGCCGGATGTTGGACCGAGGCCACCAATTTTCGATTTTCAGTATTCACATTATTTCGGGAAATAAATAATTTTTAAAATTCGAACAAAATTTAACATTTAGCGAATCAAATTTAATCAAATTTATTTTTTAGGAGCTGCCAATTAATTTTTACGAGAATTAATAAACTCGAATTTTTTTCGACTCCGCGTAACCACGAACCATGAGATTCGGATCCGGGGGTAAGGTTACGAATTCGAAAGTAAAAACCTTCGAATCCGTCCGTTCAAAGAATGGACTCTACTAGATCGGTTTATTAAAGAAAAGAGTAGAAAATGAGAATTAATTAGATTAATTGATGTTGTTTAGATGCATGCGGAATTAAAATGCAATAATAAAAAGAATGCGATAAATAAATGAAAGCGATAAACAAAAAATGCATATGAACAAAGAAGGAATTAAAGTTATTCTTTCAAGTAATCAGATTTAGATTAGTCGTAACCAACATTAATGTCAGCATTACGATATTATGGGTGATTACAAGAAAATAATAACGAAAAATAAAAATGCAAAAATAAAAATGCCAGAATGCATGTATGCAAATGAGAGAGGGAGAGAAGAAGAGAAATCCACCTAGTGTCAATACTCCCAGGTGGTTTCGGTGTGAGAAATGAAATGAGAGATGGAGGTATTTATAGAGTAAGTGAGGGACTTAGGTTTAGGAATGAGCTAAAAATAGCAGATGTGCTAAAAAAAGCTAATCAGCTAAAATTAGCAAACATGCAGGTATGCCTGACTTGCTCTCACGCTGCCCGAGAGAAAGCGGAGTGCAGGTAAGCGGGCGACGGGCAGCCCGCCAACGAGTCTAGGTACTGGGCCGCGTGCAGGCCCGCCTGGCGCTCTGACTCTGTTCGGGTTCTGGGCTGCGCCTCGGGCTGCGTGTGAGGGCTTATTTTGGGCCTGTTTTGTGGGATATTTTGTTGGTTGTTTTTGTTGTGTTTTTCTCTCATTTTTGCCTTTCAAACATAATTGGCATTTTATCTAAGCTAAAAATAATAAAAATAGAAATACTAGAATAAACCCCGAAAAATTTAATGTGTTTACCATTACATGTTCCGTTACTTCTGTTAGTTTTTGTAAATTTTATTGTGAGTATTGGTTGACACTTGAGCTCGTAGGACCGTGGAGAGGCTAACAGGGGTAAAAGAGTCATTGTGTGCATGGGGACATTGCATGGGAGAAAGGGTATATTGGTAAATTTTACGTGTCTAACCTTGTGATTATTATATTTGCTAGTATTGCTACCATTATTATTATTATTATTGTTAGTAGTAGTAGTCTTATTAATCGTTTTTAAGTGTGTGATTATTAGAGTTGTAGCTATTATTATTATTATTATTATTATTATTATTATTATTATTGGATGCTAGCGTAATTAGGAGGAGGAGTAGTAGTAGTATATAACTTCTCTTTAACCCAAGATTAACCATTGCCTAACCCAAATTAAACCAAAAAACTAATCCCTACCATAACTGCAACCTCTTTCTCTTCTTTCCTCTTCCCTGACCCTTCTTTTCTCTTTTTGTTATGTTTCACTTCTTTTTTTCTCTCTCCCGTACTTAACATCAACCCCCACAGTAACCACCATACTAACCGCCAACAATCGCCGCATCACCGTCCCCCACCACCGGACCACCAGCAGCACCGCCGCAAACCGCCACCCTGCCCATTGCCGCCGCTTACTTTCCGCCTTTACCAACCGCCATTCTTTTGTAGTAGTAAGCTCTAAACCTTGTTCTATATGTGTTATGATTATTTCCATGCAAAGTCACTACTATGGCTAGGTTGTTTGATCTTTCATGGATTGGGTTGGTCTTGAGGGTTGGGAAAATGTTAATAGTAAGGAACATGATTTCTTGTTAAATTTGCACTCTCTATGCATGGTACTCAGCTAGTTCGTATCTTTGTGAGGTGTGTGTTCTTTCATGGAAAGGGAACAAAGAGGGGCATAAAATGGGTGAGGAGAATGAAAGAGCCTTTGAATATAATTGAAGATGAAGGGTACTGCTGGCTTGTTTTGTTGTTCCCGTAAAAGTGAGGGTTGGGGGGGGGGGAAGGTTATACAAAGATTAATGTTGTTTTGATGCGTGTTATGTGGGCTTGACGATATCTTGGTGTAAATTATATCTTGGGTATTAGTAGCATCGTAAGGGCGCCTTCTGATATTGATCAAGTGTGTTTATCAAAGTTAGAGCACTTGGATCAATTAATTATAGTTGAACTTGGTAGTAGAAGATAAAAACCGAGCCGAATTGGCATTGTATTGATGTGTCATACTTAAACATGCACCATTAATTGTGTAGTAAGTTGTTAACCGAGATTTTTGAATTGGACGTACCCCTAGATGTTGGCTTTCATAGGAATTTTACGGTTTAAAGTTTCGAGGTGTGTAGCCCGGGTTATGGGTCGTTTACCAAGAGCAGGTCAGAACTAGACCCATTTTATATTTTGCTAATTCTAGCGCTCTTCAAGGTTGAATTAGGTCTTGTGTTCAACATAAAAGTTTTAGTAAATATCCCAACGCTTTCAGAAAGTTAGAGTTTAAATTTATAGAAGGTCGGTAAGTCAAGTTGGAGACCCAACAGCGATGATGTAGTGGGTTGTTCAGTTACTGCTTGCTTGTACGAAGGTTAATTGTACAATTTTTTGTACGTAGTGTATTGTTTGTGTGTTTTAATAAAATTAGGGTTGGGTAAGCTAGGGGGAGTGTTGTGTACTAACTTCGTAGATCGTTATTAATTTTTTTTAGAACCTATTCTTTATAGGTTCGTAGTGGGTACGTTTTGAGTAGTGAGCTCAAGTGTTTGTTTATTGACTTGAAGTGACAATCAACAGGTAATGTCTATGCACTAATTTCCCTTTGGATGCGCTTTACTTATTTTATTGTATTTAAGCTGTTTTGGAAATTGCTTCCCGAAGGGGACTTTATGTAAAGTTGACTGTATGTTTTGAGTGTTGTGTTATAATTTTTGAATTGGTTACATAAGGACAGTCATTTTATGAAGCTATTTGATGTCTTTTGGGAACTGTGTTGGATGATTGAAACCAAAACTTGGAACTTGTCGAGTAATAAAGTGGATAATAATTCAAGTGAGACTAAATGCGGGTTCGGGTAGCGTTCCCAAAGACCAAGGCGGATCCATGTAGAGACGTCATCAAGAGATCAGGAAAACCCTGATAGGTTGTGCTAAAAACAGGTCTTCCCCGGGCTTACGTGCACAAGTTGTAAATATTGGATGGTCATCTAGCTTATTGAAATTGAAAGAAAAGGTGTGATGAGACTGTGAAAGTATTCTTCTGCTGGGAGTATGTGACTCCTTGTTGAAGGAAGGTTTTTAAACACCCGCCCGCTTAATAAAACTTGAATTTATATCGTGTCAGAGTCGTTTTTTTTTTAATGTTATGATTGGGCTGGGTGTAAACTATTCATAACAGTTTGAATTATTCCCTTCTCCCCCCTAAAGGTATTGAAATGTTTTCTTTAAATTTGTTTGACAATTAGGGGTAGACATTATTGAGTTCCATCTCATTTTTGTAAATGTTTTGTTTTCAGGTGCAGACCCCAGTGATAGGGATGAGAATTAGAAGTGAGGATACGCCGGTCATAGGAGTCGTTAGTTAAGCTAGTGTGTTTTTCAGTTAAAACATTGTGGTTTGAGTTTATTTTATGTTGGTCCAAGTTTAAAGACAAGTGTATTTCAGTTGAACAAATGTTGTATTGCTTTGGTTAGTATAGTTGCAAAGTACTATTTTGCCTTGTGTTTCTTCGGAGACACGGCAATGACGCCCGATTAAGTCTGGCTTCTGCTGTTACCGTTAGGTTGACTGTTACAATTTTATAATTGAATTTCCAGGACGTTACAGAAGGATTAAAATGACTACTTATATCACCAAGGTGCACATTCTTTCATGCTAGATCATCCATTGGGAACTCCTCAGTTAAGCGTGCTTAGCTGGGAGTAGTCTCAGGATGGGTGACCTCCAGGGAAGTTTTCCCAGGTAGCGTGTGAGCGAGGACAAAGAATGCTGGAAAGACTCGTGGTGATTTGTGGGGCCAGTCGGCGATCCTTGAAGCAGTTATCGATAATGTCCGCGGCCCGGGAGGGGGTCGGGGCGTTAAAGATGGTATCAGAGCCGACCTGTGATCGTGAGTTGCGCCAGTGGACGGGAGATCCATGGGCAATCACCTAGCGGGGCAAAGATTCTGGATTGGGCGTGCTTGACTGGGAGTAGCCTCAAGATGGGTGACATCCTGGGAAGTTTTCGCAGGCAGCATGTGTGCGAGGACGAAGCACGCTGGAAAGACTCGTGGTGATTTTTGGGACCAGTCAGCGATCCTCTAAGCAGTTATCAGTAATGTCTGCGGCCCGTGAGGGAGCCAGGGCGTTACAGCCATACCGCATCCATCCGTATAAAAGAACAGGGCCTAAAATCCTTTTTTTTTTGGTGTTTTGGTTCCAATTTCCTCAACAGCTATAGAGTCATTCACATCACCATTTGTTGAAGTCGCGTTGAGTTTTCCTCCTTTGAAAGTGGCCCTTGATTTTTTGTGATCTTCCCTTTGTTGTAGCTCGCATGGGATTCATCATTGTTGTCACTACATTATTTATCATTATTGCCACCAATTTTACCCTCATCTGACATCTCTTTGTGCGGCGGATTAATCATTGTTGTCAGTACATTATTCAAACCTATCAAATATATTATTAATCACTTCTACACTATTTATTAGTATGATGACTCCACTATTAACCAATAAATCATATAACATTGGTCACCTTTTTAACGTATATTAGTCACTTATAATCCAATTAAATTAGTGGACGCAAAAAAAGAGATATCAAAAAATCGAGATAACATATTATTAGTCAATCATAGATTGAACACTAATCAAGTATATCAATCTCGATACATTCATTGACACATAAACACAGTTATTCAACCATGCAATCGTATATATCAATCTCGAACATAGAGTACTTTCACCAAATCGAATATTCAAGGATTGCTTAAAAACGATTATCTCATGCTATATCAAGCGATTACAAATCACAAGCGAAAATTTCAAAAATCAGAAGAGTAGTCAACGAAATATATTCAACATCTTGCACCTTCAAACATTTCTCCATTGTTCGAAAATTCTCAAATTCGGAAAATAGTCACTAATTCAAATATTCACACATTCAACACTGACATATAATCCCGACATTCACAATCGATTATACGCAAAAATACTTACTTACCCAAGACGATGACGTTATTCGAGGATGACCGACGATCTTCGCGCGGAGGCAGTGTCTAATTTGATCAGATAATTGTTAGGGTTTCACAATAGGAAGAGAGAGAAATAAGAGACTATATATGGAGAGTACACATTGTACAATACACGTGAATTAAGAGAGTGTCCTCTTTTTTTTCTGTCTGACGTGGCACTGGTCTTACATTATTTTAACATGAGACGGTCCTATATAAGATATATTGGACACTTAATATATATCTTGTCCAAGACATTTATCATTTTCGTTGAGACAAATTAGGGTGGGAATTTAATACGAGCAAATTAATGATAGGAAGAATCTGAACCTACCAGAATCAAAATTTTTAGGGAAGATGATGATGCCATTATCGTGTAAGGCAAGGGAAAATGTAGTTTATTGCTTCCTAATAATCTTATAGTAGTAATTGAAAAGTACCCCAGTCATTAACATGAATTTGCAGTGCCGCACATGATCGTAAATCTGGCGATGATTTTGTACACTCTAGCTGCTCCCACTCAATTTCGATGATAGCAAATCAATTTAATTTCTAGTCTCCTCACTCAATTTTAACATTAACCCTTTTTTATTTATTCACTGTACTTTCTTATTTGTTTAAGCTTGTTCTTTCTACGAAATTTCTGCACTTTCTTGGGCGAAAAGTTGAAGCTTGTTTCTTCACTTAAAGCCTTGATTTTCGGCCCCGCATGTTCACAGTTTCACGTTCCTCTTCTCTCCATCATTATCTCTCTGAATCTGTATTTACTAAGAAGAGTCATAGTTTGCGAGGTCCTCTTTGACTTTCTTCTAGTTACTGTTGATATTTGCACCTTTTGATTTTCTGGGTATTTTGCAATTCGCCAACTTGCGTTTTCTAATCTAATGTCAATCTTTTCTGCAATTCGCCAACTTGCGTTTTCTAATCTAATTTGAATATTTTCCGAATCATTCCTTCGTTTTGAACATTTGGTCAATAATTTGCTCATTTCAATTCCCCCCTTTATTTCTGGGTATTTTTCTGTCCAACAACTGTTCGGTATATGGTCTATGAGAGATCTTTGGATGCATCAAGCTGTCTTCGCTTTGTTATTCAAGGGATATTATTTTTTGTAAAATCCTTTATATCCTGGTTTGTGTACATCTGAATCAGGTTAGTGTGTTTTATGTTCATCTGTCTGTGATCAATGTATTTCCTTCCAAATGATGGGCTTCCCAAACCGATCCACATGCTTAACTTGAACCCTGTCCCTGTTGCCAGCTTTTTGCCTTTGGAATCTCAACATTCAGTAAATGGAAATAGGCAGATTGGGTCATTTGAATGCTATGGTCTTGATGATGACCCTGGTGCACCCTTAAATGGCCCTGGTTACCATGTGTATCAAGCTCCATTTCCTGATGGAGATGATGTTATTACACAGATGCCTGATTTTCCTGATGACTGCCTCAAGTTCATCAATGATATCCTTATGGAAGAGGATTTGGATGATCCCCCAGCATGTTTGGAGGACTACAATGCACTCCAAGCCACTGAGAGGTCGTTGTACGATGTACTAGGCGAGGCATATCCGGCCTCATCTGACCCACTGAGCACTGATCAGTCCAACTGTTTGATCAATCCTTGTCATTCTTCTGTGTCCAGTAGTATCTTTGATCATTGTAAGGATGGGTCTGCAGATTCTCCTGTCAGTACACTCTTTGTGAATGATCCAAAAAGGGATGATGAATCAGTTAATACTAGGTCAAGGGGAAGGAAGGATCTTCAAACACAAAATGGTGCCTGCATACAGCAACAAGATGATGAAGACGAAAGGAGTAGTAAGCTAATAGCTGCAAGCAATGAGGAATATGGAGAGATGGAGAAATTTGATGATGTATTGATCTGCAAGGAGGGCAATGATGATATTTCTCCTTCCACCAGCAAAGCCCCAGCTCCTCAAGTAGATCCTAAAGCAGAGCCAAGGGTGAAATCAAGAGGGTCCAAGGGCAAGAATAATTCCCGTGGCAAGAAAAAAAACAGTAAAGAAGCAGAAGCAATAGATCTTAGGACTCTCCTTATTCAGTGTGCAGAAGCAGTAGCAAGCTTTGAGCTTAAAACTGCAAATGAACTACTTTGCCGAATTAGGCGACATGCTTCACCATTTGGGGATAATGTTCAAAGGGTAGCACATTACTTTGCAAATGGGCTGGAGGCACGTTTGGCTGGTACAGGCTCAGATTCATACAAACACTTTGCCGGACAGCGCGTCTCGTCCTATGACATCTTGAGAGGCTTTAAGTCGTATGTTGAAGCTGTCCCTTTCCAGAGGACAACCTCGTTCATAGCCAATCAAACAATACTAAAGCTGGCTGAGAAAGCAACAAGGGTTCACATCATTGATTTCGGCATCTTTTTCGGTTTCCAATGGCCGTGCCTGATTCAGAGTTTGTCAAGAAGAGCCCAAGGTCCTCCCATGTTGCGAATCACGGGAGTAGATTATCCACAGAGTGGGTTCAGACCAGCCCAGAAAGTTGAAGAGACGGGTCGTCGATTAGCAGGGTATTGTGAGAGATTTGGGGTGCCCTTTGAGTTTCATCCCATAGCTCAAAGATGGCAAACTCTAAAGCCAGAGCATTTCAAAATTGATAGGAATGAGGTTGTTGTAGTCACCTGTTTCTACCAATCAAGGAAGCTCCCTGATGAGAGTGTTGATGAAAAGAGCCCCAGAGACTATGTGTTGAAGCTGATCAGGAGCTTCAAGCCTAAGCTCTTCATCCATGGGGTCATCAATGGCACATTCAATGCACCGTTTTTCATCACTCGCTTTAAGGAGGCGCTTTACCACTACTCTTGTTTGTTTGATGTATTTGAAGCAACCATGGATCGTGAAAGCCACGAAAGACTATTGATCGAGAACTATTTATATGGGAAGGATGCACTCAACATAGTGGCATGCGAGGGGACAGAGAGGATCGAGAGGCCCGAGACTTACAAGCAGTGGCAAGTCCGCAAGCTCAGAGCTGGATTCAAGCAGGTACCCTTGGATCAACATATTTTCAATCGAGCAAAAGCCATGGTTAATGCAAATTACAATAAGGATTTTATGGTGGAACAAGATAGGAATTGGATGGTCCAAGGCTGGAAAGGAAGGATTTTGAGTGCTCTATCCTGTTGGAAACCTTGTTAATTACGCTTTTTTTTTTTTTTTTTTTTTTTTTGCTGCTGGTAACATGAGCTTTCTGTATTTTCTTCATTTTTTTTAATGTTTGTAACATTGGAAGTCTTAAAACTGGTTATCAAAAACCTCTTCTATTAAATGTTTTTTTGACTCTTGGCTCTTCATTAAGAACTTGTGAATAGTAATTGTTGATATATGTCCTAACATATCCAGGTTAAAGTTGAATATATCTGGACTTGTACTCCACTTGAATGCAATGTACAATGCTTCGTGTATATCACCATCCATCTTTTCAATAAGATATTTCTTAATTGATCATATTCAAAACCTCTGTTAAAGGCATCATGATTCAGAAAGTGCACTCTTGTTTAGTTAGTCAAAAAGAAGTTATATGCTGATGAATAATCGAGTTAGCAGTATGAATCATAGTCTAGTCATTTATTAATTAGATTCATTACCATCTAAAACGTCGGTGATTTAGTAATATGCTCTTCATCAGTCCTCCACATGTGGAAAAAAAAGGGAGAAAAGCAGCATTGCAGGAAGATGAAAAGGGAACAATTGCAAAAAGATCAGCATTAAAAAGTTAAGAGAGATTTAGACGATGGATAATATGTTTCTTGCAAAGCAGTAAATCCAGCTGGGATGAAAATTCAAAAGAACTATGTACATATATGGAAACTACCATATAATTGAAATAATTAGATTCTGATCTAATTGGAAAATCTAGACATGTTATTTTCTTGTACACAAGTTAAACTACCAATTAGAGATTACATACGGAGTATCTTTGTAAGAAACTTTCTGAATCGTTTCTGATTGTTTTCTTGGAAGAACAGACTCATACTGCTATAAAATGAGCGAGCCTCAATTTACCCTTCATTCATATTATTCCATCACATTTGTAGCACTCCTATTATAGGCCCTTGTGAAGTTTTATTTCTTTTTTTTCACTAATTTCATTTTGTTTCCTTTCATTTCTACCTGCTTTCTTCACGGAGAGGTCTAAATTGGGTTTGCAAGTTAACTGTTGCTAAGAGGAAGGGAAAAAAAAATGCCTGCTGGTCTTAGCAAGTGTTTGAATGAAACTTTAACCACTGATCGTAATGACATTTCAAAGTTCTTTTCAAGGTTAATATCATAGCCTTGGGCATGCATGCTCTCAGATCACATAATAATTATATATAGTAACAGCAAAATATTAATAACGAAGGATTTTTTTGCTTCATGTTTGTGTGTGTGGATATATGTAGAGTTGAAAGCCATGGGAAAAGGATATTGGAGCGGCAGCAGATACTAGCCGAGTTTGAATCTGCAACAAGGACGGACGGGCTAAAACTTGCAGAAGGAATATTTGCTGAAGCTTTAAGGTCTACACAGGTACATTGGGAACTTGCTAAAACGTTCAGCACGTACACTACTTTTGGAGATTTTTGGTCCTTTCTTTTGATCTTTCTTCTTTCATCATTTATACATAGGAAGCAATAGTTGTGCCGCCATGGTTGGCTCTTGCAATACGTCCGAGGCCGGGAGTCTGGGAGTACATTCGTTTTGATATGAAGAATCTCAATCTCACCGAGTTAACTGTATCAGAATTCCTGCACCTCAAAGAGATATCAGTTGATGAGAGGTAATTTAACATCCTACCCTATTAAAACATTCTCTTTAATGTTTAAGTGTTTTAATTGAGTTAAGATAATGTGTATAGTTAAATTTGAATGTGACTCTTCCTATTACATAATGCAGCATGAATGACAAGCTTGTACTTGAGCTAGATTTTAAGCCAAGCACAGGATCATCAAACCTCCCATCTCTTTCAAATTCAATTGGCAATGGGGTTGAATTCCTCAACCGTTACCTCTCTTCTAGGATGCTCCAGGAGAGGGAAAGCATGGTTTCTCTCCTCGAGTTTCTCCAAGCTCACCACTATAAAGAACAGGTAATTACATCAAAATTATCACAATCTGTAACGCATCTTTAGTTCTTTACTAATGAATTTCCAAGTGACCAAAGTTTGATTCTTTTATTCTCAGTCTTTGATGCTGAATGAGAGAGTCCAGAGCCTGAATGCCCTTGATTCTGCTTTAAGAAAGGCTCAGGAATATTTATTTAGTCTTGCTCCGACTACTCCATACTCCAAGTTTGAGCAGAAATTCCAGGACATGGGATTGGAGAGAGGATGGGGGGACAATGCCGACCGGGTTTTAGGCATGATTGGTCTGCTTCTAGGCCTTATAGATGCTCCTTCTCCAAGCACTCTCAAGGAATTTTTCAGCAGAATCCCATTGGTCTTCAATGTTGTGATTCTGTCACCTCATGGTTACTTTGCTCAGGAAAAAGTCTTGGGCTTCCCTGACACCGGTGGCCAGGTTAACTCCTCACCAAACCCTTCTAAAACCCTACCATTTTTATTCCTAGTCAGTTGGCCTTTCATATAATTTGACCTTTAATTATTTACAAGTTCAACAAATGTATATAGGTGGTGTACATCTTGGATCAAGTTCGGGCTTTGGAAGCTGAGATGCTTAAAAGGATCAAGGAGCAAGGGCTTGATATTATTCCTCGTATCCTCATTGTATGATTCTGTCTTAAGCTTCAATGTTTCCTTTTATACTTGTGTTTGTTCGCTCCCTCTATGCATGTTCCACTATGAATAAGGCTGACTGGCATAACAGGTAACCCGTCTGCTACCCGAGGCAATGGGTACCACTTGTGGGAAGCGCCTTGAGAAGGTCGTTGGGACAATGCACTCGCACATTATTCGAGTGCCCTTCAGAACTGACAAGGGGATTGTTCAGAGATGGATATCAAGATTTCAAGTGTGGCCTTACCTCAAGACTTTCACCGAGGTACCTTAACTTGAAGGAATTTTATTAGATACACTATGTGTGAACACGTTTTTCATTATTTATAAGAAAACTTCCATCGTATTTGAATTTTCTCGATAGGATGTGGGAACAGAACTCTCCGACATGCTGCAAGGGAAGCCTGATTTGATCATCGGTAACTACAGTGATGGAAACCTCGTTGCCTCCTTACTGGCACGTAAACTAGGAATTATGCAGGTCTACTAATCCGTCAAACCACCCCCCTTGTTTTCTGAGTACTTCCTGGAAACGACTTACTCTTTATTTGTGTCTTTTTTTGGTATGATTGCAGTGTACAATTGCTCACGCATTAGAAAAGACAAAATACCCAAATTCTGATATTTTCTGGAAGAAATTTGAGGACAAGTACCACTTTTCTTGCCAGTTCACAGCTGATCTTATCGCCATGAACAATACTGACTTCATCATCACCAGCACATTCCAAGAGATTGCTGGAAAGTAATACCCCTTTCGTATGATCCAAATTGCATGCATTTTTGTTGGACAGAACCCAACCTTTTTAACTTTGTATTTCAGCAAAAACACAGTCGGACAATATGAGTCTCATATGGGGTTCAGTCTCCCAGGCCTATATCGTGTTGTGAAAGGAATTGACGTGTTTGACCCCAAGTTCAACATTGTGTCACCAGGAGCTGATACTAGCATTTACTTCCCTTACACTGAAAAGGAGAGGAGACTTTCCCATCTGCAACAGGGTATCGAAGAAATGCTGTTTAGTCCTGTTGAGGATGAGGAACACATGTAAACTTGCCTTGTTCCATAATTTCCTCATCTTATATATGGCCAAGTAATTACTCGGGACTTGATTAGCTTCGCCTTGATTTCAGGTGTGTGATAAAGGACCAAAGCAAGCCAATGATATTGTCAATGGCAAGGCTTGACCGGGTGAAGAACATCACAGGGCTGGTGGAGTGGTACGGCAGGAACAAGAGACTGCAGGAGTTGGTGAACCTGGTTGTGGTGGCTGGGGACAGGAAAAGTGAGTCGAGGGACAATGAGGAACGAGAAGAGTTAAAGAAAATGTACCAACTGATAGAAAAATATGAGTTGAATGGGAATTTAAGGTGGATATCTGTCCAGATGGAGAGGGAAACAAGTGGGGAACTTTACAGGTACATAGCAGATAGAAAAGGAGCATTTGTTCAGCCAGCTTTCTACGAGGCCTTTGGGCTCACTGTCATCGAAGCAATGACTTCAGGGCTGCCTACTTTTGCTACATGTAATGGTGGCCCTGCAGAGATTATTGTCCATGCCAACTCAGGGTTTCACATTGACCCTTATCAGGGTGATCAAGCAGCCGACCTCCTCGCTGACTTCTTTCACAACTCCAGGGTTGATCCCACTTACTGGAACAACATTTCTAAGGCTGGACTTGACCGAATTCAGGAAAAGTAACTTTCTGTTTCTGTTTCCACCACTAGTTCAGTTAAGTCACTCTCTTCTATATATCGCTAACGTCTTGCCTTTGGTTATGTGCTGTTTTAGGTATACATGGAAGTTATACTCGGAAAAGTTGCTCATGCTAGCTGGGGTCTATGGATTCTGGAAGCAGGCCTCAAAGTCTGACCCTGACCTCGACCGACATGAGCCTAATCCTTCTCTAGAGAAGCTGTTGGCCCTTGAATTTAACCAGCTGGTTAGTTTGAGTTTAATAATGTCCCTCTCTGTCTAGTGTCTCCTCTCTCTTTAACTCTCGGCTTTATGGTTTTGTGCAGGTCCAATCAGTTCCACTTGCTATTGAGTAAATGGAAATCATCAACTGCTTCTACAAGCATTCATCTCTTTTAAGGATTCTAGGATATGCTGTAATTGTTTTACATATTGCCTGTTATTGTATCAAGCAATTCTGGTTTCTTCTCCCAATACTTGAGCACTGTGCAGCACAGAATAAGAAAACTACCATTTTGATACGAGATAAACATGAATAAAGATGATCGATGTATATCCAATCTGTGTTTATTAAGCTTACTGGTATGTAGAACTTTACCAATCTCATTTAGCTTATTATATTTCCCTCCTACTTTCCATCTCATTTTCTTTTTTTGCCAAATTAAAGTCATTTTTCAAATCATTTCTTTCCATCTCATTTTCTAAGAATCAAATGGAGTTTAAAACAACCATACTTATAATTCTTGCCTAAGAATCAACCGAAGCAATGTCACTTGGCACGCACGGTAAGAGTCCAGGCTGGTTATGTTTGTGACGATCAAGGACAAATATTGCTTCTTTTTTTTTTTTTTTTGGTTCTTCCAACTTCGACCATAGAATCGAGGCCCGGATCATATTGACAGAAATGGACAAGAAATTAGCATCAATCGTGTCACTTAAGCTGTGAAGCTTTCCAGTTGGTCATGTAATGGCCTAACAGCCATGGTTGGCAAGGTAACAACAACAGATTTTAATGCATCCTAGTATACAACATCTTATTAACAACTTCTGAGTAGGGTCTACTGTAAATTCTTTAAAGCATCTTATTAACAATTTCTGAGTAGGGTCCACTGTACATTTTTTTTGCAGCTGTGTTATATTTGGTCCGTCCACATTTTACATAATTCATAAGAGTTCCAACTGAAGTCTGATTTTAGTACTGGACTATAAATCTAGATAAAGTTAGGCTGAATGAGAGGCCTGAAGTTTGATTTTCACTAGGCCCCATATTTGCACAAGGTTAAGGCCACTTGGAATTTCGGTGAGTAGGCGCATTAGAATATAAATAAAACTATTATTGGATTTTCAGAAAACAACTTTACTTTTTCACTAGGCCCCATATTTATTTGCACAAGGTTAACGCGGCTTCAAATTCACATGACTAGGCACGTTAAAATGTAAGACCATGAATGGACCTTCAAAAGACAACTTTACATTTTGGTTGAGATGATTGTATTGTACCGTGTTACGTGTAATTAATTTGTGTTAAATGCTGGTTTATGATTTCTCAAATTTATACATGGAGATGGAACTGATGGAAGAGAATTGTTGACTGGCAAAACATCACTAGAACTTTCAAACAAAATACAAACAGTAAGAGATTTGGAGGTGAGGAATGCAAACCAAATCCTTAAAACAATAAAGAAACATGTCAACATCAAGGCAGGATCAGAAATGTTTGAAAACTTCAACCGTAAAATGATTCTACAAGCATTTTCTGTGGTGGAGTATATAGCTATCATAAGAGATAATTAATTAATATTTTTTTTGTTCCTTTTTTGACAATTATATTGAGAAACTACAAATCAGAAAATACGCAATCTAGTTTTTATTATTGCAAATGTCAGATTATTTAAGCCTCCACAGCAATCTTCTGTGCATAGCGGACATTCTCTGCCCTCTCATCAGCATCCAACAGTTCCGGAAAGGCTTCTCTGATGTTGTGGATGCTCTCTAAGGCATAGTCCGCACCATTTTGCTTTTCAGATTTCCCAACCTATACATTATTCATACATACAGACCTCAGTTTGAGCTTCAATAATAATATAATATAACAATAATAATAATGTGAATATGTTCAGGCTTTTAAAGTTTAGCCAAAACAGCTTACCAAAACAGTGTGAAGACCCAACTGTTTCCCAGTAATCAGATTGCGAATGCTATCATCAAAGAACAACTGCAGATTCCATCATTCATAGTCAATAAGAGACTAAGTCAACATCATCAATACATGTTAACAACATACTCCCTCCATTCCATATATTTTTCATTTTAACTAACTTTTCTTTTCCTATAATATTTCGTTGTTTTAGAATTCCAAGTAACAAATCTCCGCACTTATTTTATTATCTACCTAACTTTATTTTTCCTTTTTCATTAGTATAGTATCATTCGCTCTCTAAAATCTGTGACCCAGATCTACAATCCTACAACTTTACGATCTAAAAACTCTCTATCGATCTAACTCTTATTAGAATATTAAATTAGTTGTAATTAGAATCTTGAATTAGTTATAGTATTAATCCTCACTACACAATCCACCCACGATCTCACATGAACTCGATCATATTTGCACACATTATCAGCTTTAAAATTTTATCATAACAATATTTGTTAAGATTTTAAATCTTACAAAACACGATTCAATTCTACAATTTCCACTACAACATGAAACGTCTACGGCGACCGACCCAAAGCGACCGATACGTATCGGTCGCTCTAATCGACACGGGCGACCGATACCATATCGGTCGCTAATCAGCGACCGATATGGTATCGGTCGCAAATGTCTCCATATCGGTCGCTAGTCCAGCGACCGATATGGTATCGGTCGCTGGATATCGGTCGCGCCGTTCAATTAATTTTTCAACGGTAACATTTATTTCGTCTGACTTTCTATCGGTCGCTGAGCCAGCGACCGATACGCTATCGGTCGCTGCGTATCGGTCGCTGGCCCCTTTAATGCGACAACGGGCAGAATCCCAAACATTCGATACGCTGCATATTTTCTCTCTCTATCGTCGTGCGCACAGTTCCGGCAACCACCGACGCCAACATCTCCGGCAACCACCAATGTGAGTCCCCTAATTAATTTTTGTAGTTAAATTGTTGATTTTCAATTGTAAAATTCATATATATCGTTGTATATGAGTAATTTAGTTGAGTAATTTTATTGTGGTTATTGTTTGAAATTTAAATTTATGGTAGTGTTTAGTGTTAGTCAAGTTTAGGGTTTGAAATTCAATTTAGAATTTTGTTTTGAATGTAAATTTTTAGGGTGAATTATGAATGTTTGGAGTTTATTATAGTGTTAGGATGTTAGAGTTTGAAATTAAAGTTAGATTATTGTTGGTTAGTAAAGTTAGAGTATATGATGTTAAATTGTTGATGTTTAATTTTAAAATTCATATATATTGTTGTATTAGAGTAATTTATTTGAGTAATTTTAGTGTGGTTATGGTTAGATATTCAAATTTAGGGTAGTGTTTAGTGTTAATCAAGATTAGGGTTTGAAATTGGATTTAGAATTGTGTTTTGAATGTAAATTTTTAGAGTGAATTTGAGTAATTTCCTTGAGTAATTTTAGTTTGGTTATGGTTTCAAATTCAAATTTAGAATAATGTATGTTTTGAATGTAAATTTTTAGGGTTTATTATGAATACTTATAATTTATTATTGTATTATGTTGTTAGAACTTGAAATTAATGTTAGAATATTGTTGTTTGTTAGGGCTTGAAAGGGTTTATTATGAATGCTTATAGTTTATTATGTTGTTATGGTTTTAAATTAAAGTTAGAATATTGATGTTTAGGGTTTACAAGGTTATGAATAATTAGTTTAATTAATTATAGGATGTTTAATTGATTGTATATGTTTGGTTAATTAAATTAAATTAATTTAGTTATAAATTTGAGTTAAGTTTAATTTAATATTTAGTTAAATGAAGTGGGATAGTTTTATAGGTTATAAGTTAAGGTTTAGTTTGAATGGTTTTGGTAGTTATTAATAATTGAGTTAGTTATTATGGTTGGTTTGGAACAAATTTACACGACTGCCAACTTCGTTGCTTAACTTAATTAAGTTAGCCTATTAAGTTGGTAGCGTAAATTTTTTGCTAACTCAACCTAATTGCTAACTTAATTACTTATAACTCCAAATGAAGACATAAATTGTAAATAATTATGGCACGTCTATTTACGTAATCAACAACAAGTTGCTACGTAAGTACTCAACAACTATTTAAGTAGCTTAGTTTTAGTTGTGGATGATTTTGGTAGTTATTAGTAAGTGAGTTAGTTATTATGTTTGATTAGGAATGAATTTACTGATCGAAACTTCGTTGGATAACTTAATCAAATCTCTAAATGCCAATTCAACCTTGTTGTGATGAACAAGTTGTCGGAGTTATATGTAAGGTGATCAATCGCTTGTGATGTAGCAAATGTCGATCGTTATTTTTAGCATCCCAACCAGCTTTTAAAATGAACACCAAAGAACTCAATCTTCATTTATTTAGTGTTATTTAGAAAGTTGGTTGGGATGCTAAATGTAAACGATCGACATTTGCTACGCCACAACCGTTGATTACCCTTACATATAACTCGCATAACTTTTCATCACAACAAGGTTGAATTGGCATTTAGAGACTTGCCTTTGATTAAGTTATCCAACGGTTGATAGCGTAAACTTGGTTGATCTAACCTAATTTCTAACTTAATTACTCATAACTCCAAATGTAGACATTAATTATTATTAATTATGTCACATCCATTTAGTAACTTAGTTTGTAGTATCTTAGTTATAGATG
Organism: Portulaca oleracea; assembly: GCA_029582165.1. NCBI lineage: Eukaryota > Viridiplantae > Streptophyta > Magnoliopsida > Caryophyllales > Portulacaceae > Portulaca > Portulaca oleracea. The sequence goes on along the minus strand of CM055870.1, from coordinate 32,994,456 downwards.
TCATGAAAACAAAAGGTTGAGTTTGGATCTGTTAGTGTACAAGTAGAGTGTGTTTGTGACTGAAAATCTATGTTTGAAAATGACTATCACGAGTCGTATCGACTCTCCTTTATTTGTCTTGTTCACCAAAAGTAGCGATCTCAGTGGTGAAATTGCGAGTCATAGTGCTTTGGGAGTTAGAAGCATATCAGTTCATATATGCAAGTGTTTTATCAGTGCGACTGGTGGGCATCAAGACAAGGTGGGAATGAGAGAGAAGCTTAGTAAAAGTGCAATAGAAATCGTGTTGAGCTTTCTTGCATGTAAGATCTGTAGGTCCATCAAAGTAAGACACGATGCTTCAAGGATCTATGAATCTTACATGCAAGAAAGCCCAACACGATTTCTATTAGACCCTTTACTATAAGCTTCTCTCATTCCCACCTTGTCTTGATGCCCACCAGCCGCATAATAAACATCATGCATTGAACTGATATGCTTCTAACTCCCAAAGCACTAGCACTCGCGCAATTTCACCGCGAGATCAGCGCTACTTTTGGTGAACCGACAAATAAAGGAGAGTGGGTACGACTCATGAAAGTCATTTTCAATCATATATTAACAGGAACATACACACTCTACTTGTATAATAGCAGGATCCTCTTGACTGGTGACATAACTTAGTTGTAGATGTCAAAAAGACTATATTCATGGATTGTATTTGCTTTAATTAATTGTAACTTAATTAATTGTTTGGGATGAAGAATTTACAAGAGATGTGTTCAGTGGGTGGCACACGAAATTGTGCGACCGGGCTTCTGATACGAGGTACAAGGTCAGGACCAAGAAGAGGACGGACCACAGCCTCATACGACGATGAGCAACGGGATGCAATAGATGCGGGATCCTGCATCGAGGAGTTCATTCGGCGTCCAATGCCAAAGCAACAGAACAATGAAAACTCCGCCAATTGCAAAACGCTGGGCCTCGGTTTCAGCAAGTTATTACAAAAAGCAGGTGAATCGTAAATTGGCACAATTAATAAATTAAAGTTATATGTATGCATTAACAATCATGAACTTTCTAAACAATTGTTTGCATTTACTATCTTAATTTGTAGATGGCCGGGGGGACATTCATGACCCTGTCTGAAGTCCACGCTCACATTCATTGTGGGCGAGATGCTGAGGGGAATCCGCAGTGGAGTTCTGAACATGATGTCACACTTGCTGTAAGTTTCATTTAAACATATTCATAAACTAATTGTATTTGAACTCCGGCGTGTGGCCGTGCATGTTTTATGTGTGTATATATTGTATATGAACTCCGGCGTGCGGCCGTGAATGGTTTAGGTTGTGTTTGGATTGTATTTGAACTCCGGCGTGTGGCCGTGCATGTTTTATGTGTGTTTGCATTGTATTTGAACTTCGGCGTGTGGCCGTGAATGGTTTAGGTTGTGTTTGCATTGTATTTGAACTCCGGCGTGTGGCCGTGCATGTTTTATGTGTTTTTGGATTGTATTTGAACTCCGGCGTGTGGCCGTGAATAGTTTAGGTTGTGTTTGCATTGTATTTGAACTCCGTGTGGCCGTGAATGGTTTAGGTTGTGTTTGCATTGTATTTGAACTCCGGCGTGTGGCCGTGCATGTTTTATGTGTTTTTGGATTGTATTTGAACTCCGGCGTGTGGCCGTGCATGTTTTATGTGTGTTTGGATTGTATTTGAACTCCGGCGTGTGGCCGTGCATGTTTTATGTGTGTTTGCATTGTATTTGAACTCCGGCGTGTGGCCGTGAATAGTTTAGGTTGTGTTTGCATTGTATTTGAACTCCGGCGTGTGGCCGTGAATGGTTTAGGTTGTGTTTGGATTGTATTTGAACTCCGGCGTATGGCCGTGCATGTTTTATGTGTTTTTGGATTGTATTTGAACTCCGGCGTGTGGCCGTGAATAGTTTAGGTTGTGTTTGCATTGTATTTGAACTCCGGCGTGTGGCCGTGAATGGTTTAGGTTGTGTTTGCATTATATTTGAACTCCGGCGTGTGGCCGTAAATAGTTTAGGTTGTGTTTGGATTGTATGAATGATTGCAGGAAACTTTTCGCTACTTATGTATGAATGATTGCAGGCAACTTTTCGCCAAAAGTGTGAGGAGCGTGGCATAATTGAGAACTCCCCGGAAGCTAGGGAGTTGTACTTGCAATCGGGCGGTACAAACCCAAAGACCATGCCGTTTATGGTCTTGGGAGTGCTACCGCACTTCTATGATACTCCACCCCGCACTAGGCGCTTCTTCTTCGAGGCATCCTTGCGCAACTCCGTCCACTGATGCTATTATGCGGGATCAACTTGCTGCTCACACATCCGTCATCTCACAGATTCAAAGTCAATTGACACATGTTTACCAAACTCAACAACAAGGCGGTAGTTCTTCGTCCCCATCTCAATATCTAAACTTATCAGGATCCCCGCAATTCCCTCCCCAACCTTGAACTTATGCACTTTTAAGTTGTGTTTTAGTTATAAACTTAGAATGAATTTTAGTTATGAACTTTTAGCTATTATATATATATATATGAACTTTTAGTTATGCATTAATGGTTTAATATTATATATGTTTAGTATGTTATTGGTTTAATATTATATATGTTTAGTATGTTATGTTTGAAATAGACAGGGGAAAAACTAAGTGGTTGATATATATATGTATATACATATATTGATATATATATGTATATACATATATATATATATATATATGGATAATATAATAATAGCAGCGACCGATATGTCGACAAATACAGTATGGTTATAACCTATTCGATTTAATCCAGAATATTTTAAAAAAAAATTTAAATTGTAATCATGATCGATACATATCGAATGGGTTATTAGTCGCTATTTTGCGATCGATAAATAGCAACCAATACCGTATCAGTGGCTAAATTCGCGATTGATAATCGCTAATTAGCGACCGATACGTATCGGTCGCTCAGTTCGCTAAACGACGGATATTCAGCGACCGATACGTATCGGTCGCTGATATCGGTCGCCCGCACTCTGCAGCGACCGATAACGCCATTTTGCGACCGATAGTAACGGTCGCCTTAGGCCTGTTCTGTTGTAGTGTTCGATTCTAATTATTCCATCGATCCTGTGTAGCATCCTAAATCTAACATAGTTGGATAATAACAGCAAAGAAATGCATGATACTTACAGTTCTTTGGGGATCAATTCCAGCTATTTCGAAGGTCTTTTGAAATGCCACTTCAAAGGGCTTGCATACAATTGGAGTCTCAGGCAAGGGCACACCAGAACTTGCGTGATATCCCATGACGTCGAAAATTTCAGAGTTAGAAGCCAATGTTGGCTTTGAAGGTGCAACATCCCCCTTATCGGAGGGATTCAGTGTCTCAAAACATATAATCCTCTCAAAACAATCCTCCAAACCCAGCCTTTGTAGCACCTCAGCAGTATGATGCTTGTCAGAATTGGTGAAAATCTGTAATCAACACATCCCAGGTGTTCAGAAATAGCTAAAGTCTACAGTTTCTGAATTTATTCAGCAACACAAAACAACTTACAATCTTTCGAATAGGTAGGCTAAGCAAGAGATTCCTCAGAACGGGATCCGATTTTAACAGGTCATATGGCAACCTTCCATGCACCAACCTGTTACACATTTGATAGCAACACAATGATCTTCATCCATCTCAATCATTCTCTATAATCACTCTTCATTGTAATTTATAATTTAAAAAAATGATGGAAGAATAGGTACCTGTGGAATTCATCATAGTCAAACTCATGCCCAATCGCCTGTTGCCATAAAGTTTCAAAAGCCCCACGAGTCAAAACCACATAAATGAATTGTTCTGATCAAATAATCCTCAAATGGTGACTCAAAGACATACCCTAAGACCAGCCATTGTGGTTCCATAATACTTGTACAAAATATAGCACATATCTGGAACTACAGTCTCCTCTATTCCAAGCTTTTTAATCATGTACTCTGAAAACACCACCCAAATTTCAAATTAATTACTAAAATCCATGATAAAGAAAATTAAAAAGTGGGGTGTACTGACTAGATCTTGAGAACTAGGCGTGGCAAATATTTTGACCAACCTGATCACCCAATTTTATTGGTCCCCGAAAGAATGGATATGATCACAAAATTTCATGCCAATTTTAAAATTGGTCAATCGATCATGTCGGGTGCAATAAACGGGTTCTGATCCAGGTAAACTAGTACCAGTCCAAATTGCAAAAATTTTGGGTGAAATTTGGGTTCCCGTCAATTCCGACAATTGGGCAATGACTAAACCCAGTTCATGAGCGAAAGTTGATCGACATTAACCACAATGTACTATGAACTCTCAGCTAATTTGGTCATTTGGAGCCTGTTATTTGAACACTTAAGGTCCAAAAGTATAATGTTGGCTTAATATACATACAGCCATCAAACATCCAGATCGGGACATTAGACAATCAGTCTTGGTCCAAGTACAGTCAACCTAATCCAAATTATGAACTCATCAATAGAGTCTGGGTATTATACTGTTGACCCTATGACCAAATTTGACCAAACCGAGAACTACTCAGACCCAAATTTTCGTCAGCCTATTAAGAACCAAAATATAAACATATGAAAAGTGAAAACTCATGGCGAAAATTTGACACAATGATGTTACCTTGGATGTTTTTGGAGCACTGGGGTGCGATGCCAGAACTAAGGGGATAAAGGGTGTCATCAAGATCTGAAAATCAAACATCTAGCTTGTAATTGGCTCCCATTTTCTTGGAGGACAAGTTGATTTAATATTCCCAAAACAAAATCAAACAAATAAACAAAAATACACTAGTAAGTAGTAATAATTATTTAAAATATCTTACCAAATAAAAGGCAGTCATATTTATGCCTCATTACCGGCTGATCATCTGACTCGTATTCCATCTTCTTCCAAAACCTGTCATGAAAAAGTTGAGAACCCTAAGTTCATAAATACGGAAAATCTACAGAACCAATATAAACAGAAATAAGTATGAAGATAATACAATATTAACTTTGACTAAAAAAAGGAATCATTGTCCTTGACAATGTACGTGATTAGGAATTTAGGATAAAGAAGGATAGATTAAACACACAGGAAGTAGAGTATTAAATGATAGAGCCCCGATTAAAAAAGCACGCAATAATTTGTAAACAACCCTAAGACTCTAGAGATGAAAAGGAACATGTAAAATTGATGGGCATTGACAGAAAGAAATTTCTGAAGATTATTCGCAACGCATAAACAGGAGAAGGTTAAAGATGATATTTCTGAAAAAGCGGCGGCAAGAAACGAACAAGTATTTAACGGAATACAAACCAACAAGAGGATGAAAATGAGAAAAGGGGAAGAAAATACCTGATGTAATAACACACAAAGGGGCGAATGAATAGGGATGAGAGAGATGAAGATCTTTAAGATTCAGGAAAATTGGAGAGAAAGCAAAAGAAAGGGGGAGTTTAAATAAATAGGGGAGAGAAAGGAGGCATGGCCGTAGCCGTTAACTGTAAGAAAAGGATGGCCAATCACAGAAACTAATTAATTCTTTTTCTTTCCAGATTAACAATTGACCATCTTCCGCGTGTCCTCATTCCTGAAATCGACGCCTTACACGTGTTCAGTCTAAGTTTTTGACTATTCCTTTTTTATTTTTTTTTATTATTTGGGGTGTCCAGGCCTCAAGGAGGAGTAGAATCCTGACTTGTGAATGTGAAAAGGGTGTCCATTGAGGTGAGATTCTTCCACAATCCACATGACTGACTGATTGGTCGGTTCAAACATAAGAAAAGACTAGCTCTAAATGATGCTTATTTTATACTACCTCCGTTTTGTCTTATCTGTCGCTTAGAAAATTGTGGCAAAATCTTTGACCGTTAATATCTTAATTTGTATAATGATTCATCCTACAAAATTGATATCATTAGATTCGTAATAAAAAATACTATTAAAAAAGTATAATATTATATTTTTCTATAAAAGTTTTATATTAGAAATTATTGATTAAAAATTGACACTAAAAACCGTAAATGACAGATAAAAAAGAACGGAGAGTACTCTCTTATTTATGATTTTGGCAACAAGTTCAATGCAAAATCAATCGATTATTAAATATTTAATGATTCAAAGTATTAATACGCTAATCTATTAATCTATATATTAAAACAAGCTCTAAATCCAAACCCAAAAGAAATAATTTAGGCCCCGTTCTTTTATGCGATACCGTAAGTTATCACACCGTAATTTACCGTAACTTACTGCAACCTACTGCAACTCACTACAAATTACCATTTACTTTTTATTTAATATATTTTCACAAAATCCACAAAATTATTTCCACCGCAACTTACCGCAATTCACCGCAATCCATCGAGTAATTTTAATTTTGTCTAGTACTTGTGCTACAAATAATCCTTTGATGTAAAATTTAGGAAACGTGAGAGAACACTTGTACATAAAAAAACATATTTCTTAGTTTCTATTAATAATTAATCAGCCAATTAATTTAGTTAAGAAAGCCAACTAATTATATTTTAGTGGGAATAATGAAGGTAGAAAAGCCATAAAAGAATAAAGGCATAAAATGAACTTTTAAGTAAACATAAAATGGGGAAACAATACAAATTACATTAGTACATTACCCTTATTTTGGGGTTAAATAGTATTGCACCAACCCATAATCTTTGTCTATTTTTTTTAATTCCATAGGTTTCTATTTATGTAAGGTAATAATATTTAAATAAATTGAATGGTGATTTAAAAAGTTTCACGAAAAGACTATAAATTACGAAGTACTTTAAATTAATTTAAAGCATCGACATTAACAAAATATCGTGAATAATAAGATAATTGTTATAAATTATAAGTCCAATAAATTTACATGTAAAATAGTGAAATTAACTACATATATATTTAAATGATTATCAACAATATAGAAATGACAAAGAAAATTGTAATGTGTAAAAGTGCTTACGTTAAAATATGTCAAACAATTTTTTTGAAAAGATACAACAGTAATCTAATGACTAAAACATACTTGTAATAATAACTATTTATAAGAGGAAGATTGTCTAATAATGATGCATAGTAGCCAAACTAAGAAAATGAAAAGTAAAAAAAAAGCACACTTCCAAATTTAAAATGATTTCTACTTTATGTAATATTACCAAATATCTAGAACAAATGACCATAAAACTAATTTAGAACAAATGACCAAATTGTAATGTGTTAGTGCATGCATTATTGTAATTTGTATGCCCAACAAAATGTTACTTTTTTTTATAAGGCCAAATTAAATGTTATTGAATGAGTACAAAACTATATATATATATATATATATATATAAAGCAAATATTGACTTTTTACCTTATGACAGTGTATGAAAATATCATTACAAAAGATAATAAGTTTAGAGTTCCTTAAAATTTTTAGGTGGGATTTTAAAATACTCTTTAGAAAACATCTACATCGATCATTCATAGATTATAGTTTTTCCCTCTTAAAGTTTCAAAACAATACATGAGATTTGCTAGTTTTAGTGGGAGAAATTAAACACATTTTATGTGTTAACTAATTTGTGTTTGGGGGATCGGCATTGTGCAATGAGCTAAAATAAGAATATCAATGAAGACATTAAAAGAAGCTCATATTTCTTATATTACATATATATCAAGCACTATTTTTAAAAAAACTAATAATCTTCTAAAAAATAGATAATAAACCGAAAAATGACTTGGAGGTACCTATATTTTTGTGAAAATGATTTCAAGGACCCCATATTTTGAAAACTAATTTTCAAGTCCCTTTTCTTATATGGTAATAATTATAAGGACCCACTATTATAATAAAAACCTATTAAAAGGGGTATTAACTTTTTATATTTATAGAAAAGTGTTTAAAACAAGGACCTTTTATGCAAAAATAGGATTTTCTAAGATCTTTATTAAAACAAGTTAAAATAAACACTCTTAACTCTTTATGAGAACTTTCATGGTATTAGTTATCACAATCTACTACTTATACCTCAAAAAATTGTATTTTCTGTGGTTATAGGCTCACCATGCTTGGGAAAAAACATTAAACTTAACTAGAGAATTTTGATTGATATCTTAGTGTACTTGTATTGGACCGTGAAATTATTAAAGTTATCATAAGCAAGTATAATTTTTGAGGTATAAGTAGTAGGGGTGGCCAAAACCAGTTAACCTCAACTGTGGTTAACCGCTTTTGAGGTTTTTGGATTTTGGAAACCTAAACCGAAACCGCATTATGCGGTTAACCGTATTTGAAATCTGAAAACCTAAACCAAACCTCGAAACCGCAATTTAGAAAAAGTTAACCGCATTTAAAATCAAGAAACTTAAACTAAACCGAAATTTACACGGTTCGGTCCACATTCTATACACAGTTTTTTCCCGCTTACTAAAAAAATAAAAAAATAAATTCACAAATTTTAATTGAAGCTATGCACGCACAGTTGGTCACACTCACAGAAGGCCGTCAGTAGGTTTTTTTTTTTTAAAGGTTAAAACCGGTTAACCGTGGTTAACCATTTTTGAGAAATCTTAAACCTAAACCTAAACCGGTAAAAGCGGTTTGGTTAACTTAAACCGCTTTTACACAAAAAGCAATTCGGTTAACCGCTTTTTATCGGTTTGGTTTTACCAGTTTTGCGTTCAAGTTTCGGTTTATGTTTGAGATGGCCACCCCTAATAAATAGTAGATTGTGATAACTAATACCATTAAAGTTATCTTAAGGAGTTAAGAATGTTTATTTTAATCCGTTTTAATAAAAATTTCAAAAGGTTCTATTTTTGCATGAAAGGTTCTTGTTTTAAACCCTTTTCTATGAATATAAAAAGTTATTACTCATTTTAATATGTTTCTGTCAAAATAGTGGGTCCTAATAATTATTATCACATAAAGAAAGGGACTTCAAAATTAGTTTTCAAAATATGGGGTCCTAGAAATCATTTTCATAAAAAGCTAGGTAGCTCCAAGTCATTTTTTCGATAATAAACATTCAAATAATTCAATAAAAACTTGTGAAAAGATGATAAATTGTTAGTATCTGACATTTTTCCTTCAATTTGTTGATCGGATTACGTACTGTCTAAATATTTGGTACTTTATTAAAATCTTTGGCAATGTTTTTGTTCATCATTCATATTATTCAAGTGTAACCCGCACAAAAAAATATTTAAATAATGTAAAAGGAAATGTAGAATATAGATATGGTCGAATTAGCAAAATCAACAACTAAAAAAATAACTAAGATCAGACAATGAAAAAATAAAAAAGAAGATTACAAAGCGAACATACAAAGAAGGGTTCGGGAGAGGGGGAGGTGGGAGGGGGAGGAAGGGGAAGAGGATCATCCCTTATTTATAATTAGAAGGCTATTAAAGGTGGTGATTATTTTTCATTAAGTTATGGTTTAGTGCCTTTAAAATGTTTATAAATGATGATAAATTACAACAATAATTACAAAAGATGATAAGTTACACAATTAATAGTAAATAAATTATTTTTATTTTAGTGTATGTGAAGCTCTACTTAAAAGAATTTCTTAACTCTTCTTTAAATAATTAAGTTACATATAGAAAAATATTTATTTTATCATTATTTAATATTTTATGGAAGAATATTGGCTTTCTTTTGAAATGATTTTTACAAAAAAAAAAATCACTAATAAATTATTTTTTTACAAATGAAATTCATGTACTTTTCTAGCAAATAATGCAGCTCATATCAAATTTGTCAAAGATTAATTACGGTAGGTGCACAAAGTTTAAAAATTATTGTTGTCTTAAATTAAAATAAAAATTATATTATTTTATAACTTTCATAATTAAGTTCATAATTTATGTTTTAATACTTAGTTTTATTTTTTACAAAATAAATTTTATCATCAATATTCTAATTTAATACATTGTTTAGTTAAAATTTAAATTGCGTACTTATAATTGGCATGCATTTTTTTGGGACAACTAATTATTTATAATTCATAAAAAGGACAATAAGATTTTATAAAAATGATGATATTTTTGTGCAAGATATTTTTATCAAAGTGACGATAATATTTTGCATAGTTGATATATAATTGCATATTATTTTATTATTTATGTTATTAATATTTTTCTTTATATGTTAAAGAATATCATCTTAATGAATATTTATTTGATTAGTAGATTTGTAACGCCCCGGAAATTCAATTATAAAAAGTCAAAGTCAAACTAACGTTAACAGACAAAACTTAGCGGAAGACTTCAAATTTAGTTTGGGCGTCACTGCCATATCCCCGAAGGAACACAAGGCGAGAAATGAAAACACAACTGTCTGCTAACGGTAACTACTAACAACTCAAAATAAAACTTTAAGATTTCATATTGAAAACAATATAAAAAGATTCAAGGACTTCTAGACTCGTCGTCCTCACTTCTAATTCCCGTCCCCAGCATTTAGATCTTCACCTGAAAACAAAACATTTCAAAAATGAGGGGGAAATCTCAATAATGTCTACCCCTAACGTTTAAAACAGTTTAAGTTCATTTCAATTCATTTTGGGGAGAGGGATCGAATCAAACGTTTTACAAACCTTTAATCCCAACTGTTTACTCAACCCATCCAATCCATATTTTAATTTGCGGGCGGGATATCAAATCCCATAAAGAACATCGCCTACCAAAGGCATCAAACAACTATCCTATATCAGGGATGAAACCCTAATCTCCTGGCAAATAACCCATACAAGCATCGAATCCTGGTCTCAGGGTTATCACCCGCATAAACATTAGCCTCTCAAAGGCATCAAACAGTCGCCCACCAAAGGCTTCATAACATCTATCCTATATCAGGGATGAAACCCTGATCTCCTGGCACATAACCCATACAGGCATCGAATCCTGGTCTCAGGGTTATCACCCGCATAAAACATTAGCCTATCAAAGGCATCAAATCAACAACCCGCTTAATGTTTCCACTTTGAATTACTAATTCATTATTCAAACTCATCTCACAACTCTCAAGTCAAACCCAACCCAGATTATCAAAATCAATAATAAAACCACTTATAAAAGACCATCTCAATTTCTCCACTCATAAAACAAGGTACAACAATTACAAACAGTTATCCCAAAATAGACGGTCATAATTCCACAAAAGTCCCCTTACGGGATGCAATTATCAAAACAGATTAGAAAACATTAAAACACATTTAAAGAACATCCCGGTGGGGATTAGAGCATAGACAATTACCTGATATACTTCACAGCACAGCAAAAAGAAGAACACACTTGAGCTCACTAACGTCACGCACTAACTCAGGCCTAGAATAAGAATAATTATCTAATCAAAACGCGTTCTAACGAAGTTAGTATTAACTATCAACTACCTACCCCATCCCCTAGGAACACTTAGGTTCCTATAATTTATGATTTACACTTAACACACTCAAGGAATAATATAACAAGTTCACACATAAAATTTACTCAACAAATTTTCATAAATAAACGCAAGCAGAGGACAGATTGTAACGTTCACATAAAACGGGTCATAACTCAACTTCCCGACATCGTACGGGTCTGGTTCTGGACTTTTCGGAAACCTCAGGACATCTACTAAAACTTCTATGTTGATGGCTAAGCCCAAATAAGTCCCGAAGGACTCTAAAAACACCCATCTTCCCAATTGATCCAGTTCTGACAGGTTCTGGTAAAACGGTTATAACTCGGGCTATACAAATCAAACGTTCGATCCGTAAAATTTCTATGGTTCCTAACATCTAAGGGAACCTCCAGTCCAAAGGGTTCGATAAAAAGGTAACTACACTAGCCGTGGCAACCCGATCTCTGAGTACTAGCATAACTGTCCCGTTAACGGTTATTAATTAATTTGTTATTTCGGTTCTAACTTTTACCAATCGGTCTCGGGGTTCTAATTTGGACTCGGAACAGTAGCTAGGGTCTAAGATATGAAGTCCAACTTAACTTAGGTCCAACAATTAAACTTGTAGTATTAAACTTAATTTAGAAAACATGAAAGACACTTTAATAAATTTTAATCAATCCTAAAGTCATAAAAGAAATAAAATTACTTAAAACATAAATTACTTGACCAATATTTCAAAGATTAAAACATGGATTATTTACAAGTAAGTTATAACAAAAAGAAAAAAGAATGTCAAGAAACATTGAAGGTGGTTAAACATGTGGGTTTCTTAATCAAGAAACAAGAAAGAATTTAAAGAACATGCCATTGTAACCTAACCAAAACAAGAACTCTAATTTATTTTCAAGAACCAAGATTTAATCAAGAATTACTAACAAGGATTGAACCTTTAATAATTAAAACAAACCCAATCTTCTTAACAAGAATTTGACCTAGGGTTTTAACTTCCAATTTCGTGCATACAATAATATTGTGGTCTAAAACACAACATAATTTATAAGTTAAAGATACAATAAACGATTCAACCCTAACCGATTCAACTATTACAACCCTAATACTAATTAATTACAAACATAAAATTACACATAATAATTAACAATTTACACATAATTACAACAAGAATAACGATTACAAATAATTTCCCCTAATTACAAAATTACAGAAATTATAATCATAAAAATTATAACACTACAAATATATATAAATCAGGTTTTTGAAATTAAAACAAGAAAAGAAAAGGAAAAAGAAAAGGAAAAAGAAAGATATAACAAACAGAATATCAGTTATGGTTAGGGTTAGGGTTTTACGCAGAGGGTTAGGGCACGACTGGGGGGTGGTGCGACGGCGGCTGGGTGGACGGAGGTCGGGGATGTCGGTGTCGTCAAGGGCGCGACAGAGAGAGGGAGAGAGAGAGAGGAGAGGTGTGTAGGGTTTTTGAGAGGTATTAGGGTTTGGTATGGGTTTAGGGGGGTTTTTATACCAAAACACAATTAGGCCCACTAATCTAATCTAATCCTAATCCAACCCATTAAAAACAATTAAAAACTGATTTTTCTAAAAACCCAATAATACTAATAATAGTAATAATAATATTAATACTAATAATCATATAATCACATAGCAAATAATATTCACGTAATTAATCACATAATAAAATTAACCAGCGGAATTACTATTCTACCCTTGTTAGCCCCTCAACGGTCCTACGAGCTCAAGCGTTAGCATAAATAAACATATTACGAACAACAGTAAATCACGAAGTCAAACCTAATTTATTAACGACGTTACGGTCAACATCTTTGGATTTTTCGGAGTTTTACAAGATTATTCTACATAAAATGTAATTTTCATTTTATTTATATTTGTATTATTTTATTTTACTTTTATTTTTATGTTAATGAATGTCATTTTAATGAATATTTATTTTATGAGTTAATTTTTATAAATTTATTGTTGGCAAGTAGTAACTCTTCCTACAATTAATATGCATAGAGCATTTTTTTTTGAAAAAAAAGAAAAGTATAAAAGGCCAATTATGAGTTTACAAAAATACACTTATAAAATACATTTTTCTTTATATGTTAAAGAATATCATCTTAATGAATATTTATTTGATTAGTAGTTTATTCTACATAAAATGTAATTTTCATTTTATTTATATTTGTGTTATTTTATTTTACTTTCCTTTTTATGTTAATGAATGTCACTTTAATGAATATTTATTTTTAAATTTTATAAATTTATTGTTAGCAAGTAGTAACTCTTCCTACAATTAATATGCATAGAGCATCATTTTTTTTAAAAAAAAGAGAAGTATAAAAGGCCAATTATGAGTTTACAAAAATACCCTTACATAAAATATATAAATTTCGACCCTCGCCCTTTGTACCCAGGAATATATATATACTAGCCCTTAGACCCATGCGTTGCACGGGGCACAACTAAACTATATATTTTATGAAAAAAGTTGATTTATTTATCGTTTATAAAAAAAAACAAGTTGAATGATTCATCAGTTATATAAAATGATCTCTATTATTAGATATTTGAATAGGTTTTTTTAATTGTACGTTTAATAAAAATTTAAAAATAAAAAAATTAAATATAGGTTAATGGTAGTTATTAATTAATAAAATATAATAATGGCAGATTTTTCATTTTGAGAAATGCTAATGTTTGTCCATTGGCGTAATCATGAAAATAAAATCACATATATACTATTAAAGTATATATTAACACCTCGTTACCTTTTTTTTTAATTAAGCAATTTGTGTACGTAAGATGTTTTGGTATGTAAATGATTTATGTTATTCATGATTATTTTTATTTTTATTATTAATTATGCTTGATAATTAATTACTCCCTCCGTTCTTTTTTATCTGTCATTTATGGTTTTCTGTGCCAATTTTTAATCAAAAATTTCTAATATAAAAATTTAATAGAAAAATATAATATTATACTTTTTTAATTGTGGCAAAGTTTTTGCCACAATTCCCTAGACGACAGATAAAACAAAACAGAGGTAGTATGTGCTAATTAAAATGGGGTGAACATTAAATATGGGGTGAATGCAAAGTACCCAAAATACCCTCATAAAGACATACATATTATGACCCTTGCCCTTTGTGCCCAGAAATATATATATATATACACCAGTACTTAGACCCGTGCGTTGCACGGGACGCAAGTAAAAAATACTTTTTGTTGAAAAATATTACCGATGTTATATTTAAAAGAATAAAGAAAAAACAATAATGAAAAATAAAAAATAATAATTTTCTTATTTAAAAGAATAAAGACAAAAGAATAGTACATTAAAAAAAAAGGGAAAAGAAAAAAGAATCATCAATGCAAACATACACATTAATGCACTCATTAATATTACATAATTTTTTCTTAAAAATTAAATAGAATCAATTATAAGTTTCTCAAAATGCCCTCATTAAAATCAACATATTTCAATCCTCACCCTTTGTATTGAGAAATATATATATATATATAGGGATATTGGATTCTAATAATCCCTACTATCACAAATTGGATGGCAATAATCCCTACTATCATTTCGGATTCTGGTGGTCCAAAAAAAAATAAATTGTATTGTAGTGGGACAAAATCGAGAGTATACCCTAAATATCATAGATTTTGTATTGCATTTGATTCAAAACTTTGTATAACACTTTACCAAGATTTTTAATGAATTTACAGAATTTCTCCCAATTTTTTTCAATTTTTTTCAATTTTTTATGATTTTTTCAATTTTATTCTTTTTAAAAAATCATAATAATTTCTCGGAATCTCAAAAAGATAATTTAAAAAATATTTTAGTAACTACACTTCATTACCTATCTAGGGGTAGGAACCAAAAAAACAAAAACAATATGGGGTAGGCATGGAAAAAATAAAAAGAATGTGATGATGGATTTGGTACCACTACAATACAATTTTTTTTTGGACCATCGGAATACAAATTGAAAGTAAGGATTATTGCCATCCAATTTGCAATAGTAGGGATTATTAGAATCCAATTTCCCTATATATATATATATATATATATATATATATATATATATATATATATATATATATATATATATATATAGGGAATTGATATAATGAGAAGGGGAAAATAGTGAGCATAAAAGCATGGCTAATCTCAGCCATTGGTTTCAAGATCAAAGGTAGATATAAAAGGGCTTTTTTTTTTTGTAAATGGTGGACTTAATTTTCATTGGTTGAATAAAAGAATTGGTATTTTTTTAAATGGCTGGGGAAGTCACGTGAGCTAGGTTAAGAAACCAAAGGGGTAGTTTTTGATTTTGGTGCTGGGGAGATTCACGCCAGACATACTCATTCAATGCATCATCATCTTCAACCTTCCTCCATCTCCTTCCCCTCCAATTGTTTGTTGCTGCCATATTCTTTTTTTACTTCAAATCTGTTGGGTTTATGGCCCAAAATCAGCCTCTTGATCCCACAATTATTTGTTTTCTAATTATATTAGGATATTATTTAGGTTTCCTTATTATGTTAGGTTTCCTAATTGTATTAGATTCCAAATTTAATTGGAGTGGGAGTCAAGTTAGGTTTATAGGGAGTTTTTCCTATAAATATAGGTTGTTACCAACCTACACACTTACGGCATACGACAAACACACACATTGAGAGCATTCTACACCTCTACCCCATCCCTAGGTTGTGAGAGTCCTTTAGTGTAACGCCCCGGCCCCCTCCCGGGCCGCAGACATTACCAATAACCGCTTCAAGGATCGCTGACTGGCCCCACAAATCACCACGAGTCTTTCCAGTGTGCTTCGTCCTTGCTCACACGTTGCCTGGGAAAACTTCCTAGGAGGTCACCCATCCTTTGACTACTCCCAGCCAAGCGCGCTTAACTGAGGAGTTCCCAACGGATGAGCTACCATAAAAGTAGGTGCACCTTGGTGATATAAGTAGTCATTTCAATCCCTTTAAGCCACACTTAACCATATATCCGGGGTGTTACATTTAGAGAGTTATTTTGTCTTCAGTATATCCCGTTGTGCTATTAACCCCTTGTGATCTTGCCATCGATCCCCTTGCGTTATATGGCCTGTGCTATTAACCCCTTGTGATCTGGCCGTCGATCCCCTTGCGTTATATAGCCCCTTGGGATCTCTCTTGTAATCTCTCCCCTTATACTAGTGGATTATTGATCCATTGCCGTCCGTGGTTTTTTCCCGATTTGGGTTTCCACGTAAATCGTGTGTCTTTATACTCTCTATCTTTTGGTTACTGATCTTGTTATATTTCTTCTCAATTTATACATCCTGATAATTTTATCTTCCGCTGCAAATACTAGGCTACCCTATATTTTACCTCTATCCTAACGACTGGTATCAGAGCCTCACAAGGGTATCTGAACCAGGTCTAACAAACTCAAATATTTGATTCTAGTTTTATCAATTTTAACTTGAAGCTTTGAAACAAACCCTAAATGATTTCCAATGATTTCCGGTTGATTGCAAGAAGAGGGGCGTGCGATTCCGGCGAGTGAGTGTTCCAACAAGTGAATTTTCCAGTCGATTGCAAGAGAAAAGTAAAATGCAGGTCGAATTTCCCCGCGGGTGAGTGTATGCGATTTTTAGGGTTAGTTTCCTTTTTTTTGTTTGAAATTGGGGGTGTCCGATAACTGTTTGATGTTCATTCTTATAGTTTGGTGTGTTTTTATTGTAAATGTAGGAAGCAAATTGTATAATTGCTCATGGCGAGAAAGGGAGTCATTGAACCAGAGGTTGAACAAAGAAAGGAAGAGATGCAAGTCCTTGTCGATATGGCTCTCAATAACAGTTTTTTATGCAGTTCTGAATTTTGTTTATGTGATTTGAATACATGAATTTGTTTATCTGAATTTTGTATATTCTCATGAGCGTTTGAGTGGGTTTATGGTGATGAGTTTGATAACAGGTTGAAAGATGTAAATCAGGTCATCCTGATGCACATATTGTATTCTGATGTTCATTTTTTTGTGTTCTTGTTCATAGTTGTCAGAAAATGGAGTTTTGTAGTTGCAATACTGTTTATGATTATCTTTATCTTTTTAATACTGTTTCAGTGGTTTTAATTTAAGTTCATATGTTGATAAAGATGAGTACACAACCACATGATGGTCAATTTTGTTGTTCGTTGTTAGGGGCTTGATGATCATCCCAGAATAATGCTGGATGTTCATTCTAGAACTGTTTGTTGATCGATGTAAGGGTGCTTGATTATCATTAGAGTTGGTGTTCATTAAAGTCACCAGATGTTCATTTTTTCATTATTTACAAGTGTTGACACCCCCATAATGATTGATGGGCATTGAAGCACTAGTTGATGTTCATATTCTCTCAACTTGGTGTTCATTTTCAATGTATGTAATGCCAGAACACTTGGAGATCATTTAGGTACACTATGTTGCTCATGTCATCCCCATTTGGATGTTATTTTTTCAGTTATCCATTATTCATCCCAAAATGCTTTGATTTTCATTCCAGGAATGTTTGTTGTTTATTTCATCATCAATTGTTGTTCATTGTAAGTGTGACTTGATAATCATTACAATTGGTGTTCATTGACGGGCATCCAAGAACTACTTGTGTATTCATATTGTTTCAAATTGATATTCATTTATACTAGTAGAATTGGTGCCCATAAGCGTCTCCGATTTGGCGTCTGTTAAACAATTAGATGCTAAATCTAATAAATAGAATTTAAAAAAAAATTTAATAAAAAAATGGCGTTTGTTTGCTGTAAAGAGACGCCAAAATTATGTAATTTAAATGCCCCGCTTTTCCGTTTGTTTCCGGTAAAATTTCACATTTTTTTTAATTAAACGGCAAAAACGGCGTCTCTTTTGGCCGGGAACAGACGCCAAAAATGGAACGACGTCTGTTCCCGGCCAAAAGAGACGCCTTTTTTGGCAAATAAAATGTTTAAAAAAAACCCAGCCTGTGTTGCAGACCTCGACTGCCGGTATTTAATTTGGGCCAAATTTGGCGTCTGTTCTAGGCCCAAACAGACACCATTTGGGTTTAAAACAGGAAAAAAAACTTTGTGGTTTCATTGTATGCGCCGCCATCGTCGAGAAGAAGAAGAAAGCGAGAAGAAGGAGAAGACGAAGAAGGAGAAACACCAACGTTCAACAAAAAAAAAGGTAATTTTTGTTTCAGATCTGTTATAATTTTTATTGTGAAAAGTTTGAATATTTGTATGAATTTGATTAAAATATGATGAAAAGCGAAAAATTTGAATATTTGTAGTGCTGTTTATTTTTTATTGAGTATAATTTTAGATCTAATTTAGTTGAGTGTGTATAAGTTGAAAAATTGAGCAGCTTTAGTTAATTTGTATGAATTGTAATATATTTTGGATGTTGTATTCGATGTTTATTTGTGAAAATAGGGCTCGTAATGTATTGTTTGTATGTTTTAGTTTGAGTTTAATTAATTGTGTGTATGTTTATGTTTATGTTTTAGTTTTAGTTTTAGTTTTAATTTATAATGTTGTGAAATATATATGTAAATATGTTTAGGTTGAGCATAATGTTGAATTTTATATGTTTTGAAGTAAATTTAAATATGAATTATTATATTTATTGTTCCAAAAGAATATATATATTAATGCATGTCAAATTTGTTTAACTTTGAGCATTATGATAAACGTTGATATGTAATATATATGAATTTTGAATGTTTTGTATGTCCTAAATTTGTGGGAAATTATAATGTGTTTTGATTGAGTAAAAATATGTTATATTTTAGGATGGTTTTTAGGAAATTTAAAAACTGTTTAATTAGTTAGCAATATACAATTAGCTAGGAATACATATTTAGTTTGTATATAAACTATTATTCAATTTTGGTTGAATTTATAATTTAATTTGTTTAGTTAATAAGTTAATAAACTATTATTCAATTATTATATATAAACTATTATTCAATTAATTTGTATGTATACGTACGTAGTAAATGTAATTATAAACTATTTATAATTGTTTAGTTTCTAATTAAGTACGTCGGCCCCGGTATGATTTTTGGAAATTGTTAATTTAGTTAATTGTAGGATTATATATGGGTTATATATAAATTATGAGCATGCATATATATATATATATATTAGTTAATGTTTGTGAAAAAATAGTTTAGTGTACGTAAGTTTATGTAATTAATTATGAATAGTTTGTTTAGGGTTATGGTAATTAGTATGGGTTAGGTTTTAGGGTTAGGGTAATGTAACCAAGTACATATTCCATGAAATTCATTGTAGTTTGATGTGAATCAACAAATTGAAAAGTTGGAGAATATCTTCTCAACTTTTTAAATGTTGTTTAGCATGCCTCAAAAGCATTTGAAACCACGTCATGGAACAAGTATATTGGTTAATTGTTAGGTTAGTATAGAGGATTAAGTCGGTACTATTCCGAGTAGTTTATAAGTATTAGTTGTCACAAAAGGAAATTGAGTTTGGATGATTTTGGTTGTTATTAGCAAGTGAGTTAGCATTTAAAGTTGGTTGTTGCGCGCGGAAATTTGCTGCTAATCCAACCTAAGTGCTAACTTAATTACTCATAACTCCAAATGAAGGCATAAATTATGTAAATAATTACGTCACGTACATCCATTTACTTACGTAAGTACTCAACAACCAGTAGCTACATAATTAGTGAATAGGTTATTTATGATGGTAATTTAGAGTAGTAAGTAGGAAAATTTATATTTATAGTATCTTAATGAGGATATATATATATGTCATAAAAAGAGGTTGAGTTTGGATCCTGTTAGTGTCCAACGAGTGTGTGTGTTGTGATCTGATAATCTATGGCTGAAAAGGACTTTCATGAGTCGTGTTGACTCTCCTTTATTTGTCTGGTTCCCAAAAAGCAGCGCAATCTCATAAGTGAACTTGCACGAGGTCTATACAGTGCTCTGGGAGTTAAAAGCGTCTCAGATTTGATACAATGGAGTGTTTCTATTGCGCAACTTGAGGGGTAGCAAGACAATGTGGGTTTGAAAGAGAAGTATGTAGTAAAGGGTCTAATATATAGAAATCATGTTGGTCGTTCTTGCATGTAAGATTCATATGTCCATCAAAGTAAAATATTATGCTCCTCATTCAATGCTTTGATGGATCTATGAATCTTACATGCAAGAAAATCCAACACCATTTTTATTAGACCCTTTAGTATAAGCTTCTCATTCAAACCCACCTTGTTTTGCTACCCCTCAAGTTGCGCAATAGAAACACTCCATTGTATCGAATTTGATACGCTTCTAACTCCCAGAGCACTGTATAGACCTCGTGCAAGTTTACTTATGAGATTGCGCTGCTTTTTGGGAACCGGACGAATAAAGGAGAGTCGGTACGACTCATGAAAGTCTTTTTCAGCCATAGATTAACAGTTAACAAACACACTCTCCTTGGATAATAACATGATCCTCTTGCCAGGTGACATAGCTTACTTGTTGTTGTCGTAAAAGGAGGTTGAGTTTGGATGATTTAGGTTGTTATTTAATCAAATACGTTATTGAATAATACAATTAAGCGTATACGATTATAATTATGAATTTAGATACAAACTGAATAATTTATTATCATTATTTTTTTTAGTACTGAGACGGATAGATGTTTATTATTAATTAAATTCATGGTGGGCTTGAATAATATATTCACGTACATTATGGATGGGCCCCCACATCGCCGTTGGATGTACGAGAGGTTTGAACCGGGTAGGAGGGTTATCAGGGCTGAATGGGCTGCTGGGGTAGCTATGTTTGATCAATTTGCAAAGAGTAATTCGTATGAGTATCCGAGGACAAGAAAGTATCGGTGCCCATGTGTGAAGTGCAAGAATAAGAGCGGATTTAGTCTTGATGAAGTTAAAGAACATTTGTATAGGCGAGGGTTTATGGAACAATATTGGTGTTGGACGAGCCATGGTGAAGAATGGGGTGACATTTGTATAGGCGAGGGTTTATGGAACAATAAGAGCGGATTTAGTCTTGATGAAGTTAAAGAACATTTGCATGGATGGTTTGAAAGCAATTCGTCTGAAGCATGGGAGGAAAGCCTCGTGGTTTGACTGTCACCGAAGTTTCTTGCTAAGGGGCATGCTTTAAGAAGAAATCGAAAGGCATTTCGAAAGGGGCACACTTACCTAGATAGAACTACCCCACCGTGTAGGAAAAACGGTTATGAAATCTACGAGGAGGTGAAGCACTTCCCCAAGGTGACTACCCATGGCGACTTTGTAGTCCTGGGATTCAGAGAGAATGCTCATAATTGGAAAAAACAAAGTATCTTTTGGGAGTTGCCTTATTGGAAGGATCACATGGTTCCACACAACTTAGATGTGATGCACATTGAGAAGAACTTTGTGGACAACATCGTAAACACGGTGATGGGGGTTGACGACAAAACGAAGGATGATGGAAATGCAAGGAGGGACGTGGCGGACATATGTGACAGGCCAGAACTCCATCTATTGCCCGGTCCTAACGGTAAACCCCTACAGCCAAGAGCCAAATATGTTCTTCCTGAGGATAAGTGAACGGACGTTTGTAACTGGGCACAACAGCTTCGTTTGTCGGACGATTATGCTTCGAACTTCGTGAACTGTGTTGATGCATTAGGTAAAAGGTTTCAAAACTTTAAAAGCCATGACTGTCATGTGTTCATGCAGACATTGTTACCTGTTGCTTTCCGGGAACTTCCCGATGATGTGGTTGAGCCACTCGTTCAGTTAAGCCAATGGTTCAAGAGCCTGTGCTCCACAACATTGAAGCACAGTGACTTAGTCCGGCTTGAAAAAGAAATTCTCATAATAATATGCAAGCTGGAGACCATATTTCCACCCGACTTCTTCAACATAATGGAACACTTGCCCATTCACCTGGTTCAGGAGGCATTCTTTGGTGGTCCTATTCAATATCATTGGATGTATCCCTTTGAGAGGTATTTCGGGTGGTTGAAGAAGAAAATAAAGAACAACGCCCAATTAATAGTGGGTGGTAATACGTCCAATATAGCCAATGAAGACGATGGAGACATCGAGGATGACGAAGATGATGATGGTGACGATGATGAAGTGGATGAGGACGATGAAGACAACGACGACTATTAAATAACAATATAGTATTCAAATTTTGATTGTGTTACAAGTGTCTTGAACGAACACATCTTATGTATTCTATTTTAATGCATTGTATTTTCTGGGAGTGGTTACTAATTTTGATTGTGTCACAAGTATTCAATGTTTTTTATATTCTACATCAATGTGTTGTCGATCTCTTTTAATGCATTGTATTTTCTGGGAGTGGTTACTAATTCATATTACTTGCTATTTTATTTCGTGCAAGTTGATACTAATTCAATGTTTATTCTACTTTTATTTTGCAGTTGCATTATGTCATGAAGAGATGGATCCCGCAGACCTAGGACCCGTGGTGGGTCTAGACCGAATGCAAGGGGTGGTTCATCATCGGCCCCACAGACACCATACATTCCCCAATTTGATCCTGTACATGAAGCTGCTTCTCAACCTCAGGGGAGCAACTACGACCTATTTTCACAGCTAAACCCCTCCACTCTAGAGCTCGTTCCGTTCTTTGCGGGTAGTACTGTGCCAGTAGGGAACGAAGTGATGGGCCAGTTTTATGGTCAGGGGCCTCAGGGGGCCCAAACTGATGATGGGGGTGACCAAACTGATGTTGGGGGTGCCCAAACTGACCACACTGAAGGGGATGGAACCCAGACCGAACGGGGGGCACTGACTGAAGGGGAGGGCGACACTACCCAAACGTCGGGGAATGATATCACTGAATGATATCGAATTCAACTGGACGTTCGGGCGGAAGCTAAAAAAACGTCGGATGGGAAGTACATATTAGACCTTGTAATGGCGCGTGAGTATTAATCTGAACTTTGATTGTGCATTTATAACTTAATTTGTGTTTAAATATATATAATTTTGTATGCCCTCGATCTAATCGATGTTTCATTTCTAATTGGTTTAAGTGTGGCGCCATATGGGGCACACGCAACCAGGACCATCATGGACATAGTGAAGCAGAATTTCCGAGGCTTCTGGCCGACATGGAGTAAAGTGCCCCAGGAGACGCGTGAGTTGATATACGAGGAGTTCAGGGTAAAACTCTCACATTTTTTCCTCTTTAAATTTTTGTGTACGTACGTTGTCTTTCATTTTCAGATGAGATATATTAATTAATATGATGTAGCTTGTTTATTTTGCATGTTGAATTCGTGCATGATGTAGCTACACGTACATGAATATTGGTGTATGTTTGTGTATAATGTGTGTATGTTTGTGTATGGTTATCCGGCGTGTGGCCGTTGAGATATATTAATATGAATTGGTGTATGTAAAATGAGGGATAATTGTCAATTTATAGGGGAAACTATGCCAAATTTTTTTCGTGGTTTATTAATTTAAATTTATATTATATATATGGTTTAATTTATTTGGATGTTTAATTCTTCATGTATGGTTTAAATGAAGAAAAAATTCTGGTATGAGGACCAACATGAGGCTTATATACGTGATTGGTTCCTTAGGAGGGCTCAAAAACAGTACGCCGACGCTATCGGCAAATAAAAAAAACGATGGTTGGCGGGGAATGGCAAACCAAAATGGATTGTCGACGACGAGATTTGGGACAAATTCGTTGCTCTGTGGGAAGACCCCAAATTCGCTGAAAAATGCAAGAACATGAGCAAGACAAGGAAGATGAACCAAGATAAGGGTCCACCATCGCACACAAGGGGCCTAGTTTCATTCGGTATCGTCAGAGAGAAATTGGCAAGTTAATTATGACTTTATTTATATACATACAACGCCGCACATATACATGGTTTAATTTAACATTTAATTTATACATGCACTTACGTATAGAAAGAAAAAAACGATGGAAAAGACCCTAACATATGGGAACAATTCGAAGCGACCCATATGAAGCAGGTCACAAATCAGTGGGTGCACGACAGGTTCAGGCAGCTTGGGGTAAGTACCTTCATCATTCAATATTTAAATTATTATATACGTACGTACACGTAAGAACATTAACTTTAATTCGCTTATTCCAACTACTCTTTCTTTGTATTGACCAGGAGACGATGCATAGTGATTATGAATCGTACAAAAGGGAGATGGCGGCAAAGCAACGAGAGGACAGTCAACCAGTAACTCCCATTATGTCTGAAGACGAGTTCTGGTTAGACAAACAACTGCAAAGTCGGGGACACGTCGTGGGCATGGGGGTTGTGGGGGAAGCTATGAAGACGCAGTTCTCCCACATCGCATCGAGGAGACGTCCACGACGTCGTAATGACTCCGATAGTGTCGACGTCCGAGCCTCTATTACGGAGTTGAACAGAGAGCTTTAGCGTCGACTCGAGGAAGAAAGGCAACAACGGGAAGAAGATAAGCGCATACTGCAGGAAGAATTCCAGAGACAATTACAGGAACAACGGCGCCTATCTGACGCAGCCATGGAGGAAAAAGTGAGGCAACAAGTAATGCAACAAATGTTGCAAATGCAAAGAATGTACCAGCAGCAAGCAACTCAGAGCTGGAAAGCCCCTTTCCTCGCTGGATCTTCCTCTGGAAATCAAGTTCCATACACTGGACAACCTCCTCCACCGCCGCCTCGCCACCGCAGTACTTCTCGCCGGACCCCCGTCTCTCAAACCTCACAATCTCAGCCCACTGTTCCTCCCGAGGACTCGTTATATGCTTACCCAGGTAAGCATATTTTTTCCATAATCACAAAATTAAATTACTTACACGTTCCAATAATTTCTTAATTAATTTTGATTGTATTTCATACCGTTCTAAATTGTCGTTGTATCCCAGGGGCCAATACCTATTCCATAGC
Organism: Portulaca oleracea; assembly: GCA_029582165.1. Lineage (NCBI taxonomy): Eukaryota > Viridiplantae > Streptophyta > Magnoliopsida > Caryophyllales > Portulacaceae > Portulaca > Portulaca oleracea. Next base: position 32,969,075 of record CM055870.1, on the reverse strand, counting down.
CTCGAGGAATTGACACAAGGCCACAATCAGGGTGATGACGACAACGATGGGGAGGAGAGCGAAAGTGATCAGGACGATGTCGTGTGACATTAATCATTTTGATTGTATATATAATTTACATTTGTATGAACATTTAAACTCTTTCTTAATTATACATGCGTTCGTTCTTATTAGCTAGTACATTTAATTCAAACATCGAAATATTTTGCATTATGTTTGCGCACATACGTACAAATTAATTAACTTAATTAACATATATATATATATATATATATATAATAACACGTACGTACACATGAGAATAATTGTAATTAACAACATAATTGACAATGAAACATATATATATATATAAATTAAATTATCTAGCTAGATATGCATGATATATATAGCTTATTACGCTAAAAATAATTAGAATATAATTAACAATAATAATAATTAATAATTAACTATAACTAAAAAATGTATACATACATCATAATTAGTTATAATTAAAATTAAGAATAATAGTAATAGTCTCAATAATAATAATAGTATTAATAATAATAATAATATATAATATATATTAGCTAGCCACAAGATCGACCATTTTCAAAAAATATACAGCCAAAAACGGCGTCTGTTTGGCCACCAAACAGACGCCAAATAGACGCCATTTTTGGCTGTATATTTTTTGAAATTAAAAATGGCGTCTGTTTGGTGGCAAAACAGACGCCATGTTTGGCTCCTTATATAAACCAAAGCCCTCAAACTTCCCTCCGAGTTTTTCCCCCCAATCTCCATTTCATTTCTATCATCTTCTCACATCTTCTCTCATTTCCCCTAACCTTCACAACACCTCAAATCCATCCAAGATTGAAGAATTGAAAATTTTACAATTAAAGATTGAACATTGGAGAGTGAAGATTGAAGATACAAGATTGAAGAATGAAGAATGAAAAATCAAGATTGAAAAATATTGAAGATATATATTAATTGTAATTTAGTTTTTTATTTTTTTTGTATCTTTTAAGTTAGTAAAAATCAACATTATTAAAGTTGTATTATATATTTTTTTACTTGTTTAAATATATATTCATTACCATTTTGTTGTTGTTATTTCTATAAAATGTATATATATATATATATATGTATGTATGTATATATGAAATTGTACATACATGAATTGGAAATATATATCATTTATTATTATATAAAATGTATTTATTTTCATTATTAATGTCTCCACAATTCTTATTAAACAATTTACTTACAAATACAAAAATTCTATTTTTACGCTTTATTTTAAAATTAGAACCCACAAAATATACTATATATTGTAATTATTAAATTGATATTCACGTTTTTTTTTAATTTCTGTAAACCAAAAATGGCGTCTGTCTAGGATAAAACAGACGCCGTTTCTGCTGCAGAGAGTGCGTCTGTTTTATCTCAGACAGACGCCATTTTTGGTCTGACACAGCCCTCGATAACTGTAATAATTTGGCGTCTGATTTAAACAGACGCCCAATACAAACGCCTTTTTCTAAATGGAGTTCTAGGATTTGGCGTCGGTTTAAATCAGACGCCAAAACCTTTTTGGCTTCTGTTTACACACCCATATCAGACGCCAATTTCAAACGCTTATTGGTATGTATTCTACTAGTGTTATATTTTGTTCATCCCAGAATGCTTGATTTTCATTCCAGGACCATTTGTTGTTCATTTTCATTACCAATGTATGAATGTGCACGCCAGAACACTTGGGATCATTTTGATTCACTATGTTGCTCATGTTATACCCCATTTGGATGTTCATTTTTCATTTTTTGCATTAGTCACTGATGTTCATCCCAGAATGCTTTGATGTTCATTACAGGAATACTTATTGTTCATTTTCATTTTCATTTGGTGTTCCTTGTAAGTGTGACAGTTGGTGTTTATTGTCATCCCCATTTGGATGTTATTTTTTCAGTTCTCTATTTTTCTTCCCAAAATGCTTTGATGTTCATTCCAGGATTACTTGTTCATTTCATCATCAATTGTTGTTCATTGTAAGTGTGACTTGATAATCATTATAGTTGGTGTTCATTGATGGGCACCCAAGAACTACTTGTGTGTTCATATTGTTTCAAACTGATGTTCATTTATATTTTGTTCATCCCATAATGCTTGATGTTCATTCCAGGACCACTTGTTGTTCATTTTTCATTTCCAGTGTATGAATGTGCACGTCAGCGCACTTGGGGATCATTTTGATACACTATGTTGCTCATGTCATACCCCATTTGGATGTTCATTTTTCATTTTCCATTAGTGACTGATGTTCATCACAGAATGCTTTGATGTTCATACCAGGAATACTTGTTGTTCATTTTCAATTTCGTTTGTTGTTCATTGTAAGTGTGGCAGTTGGTATTCATTATGTTTCATGATCACTGATGATGTTTGGGTGTGCAGTGCTGTCGCTTATGCGTAGCAAGTGGGGACAGGGCCGACAGTGTTGCCCCCGTTGGTGTCACTAAGCTGCCAAATGAACGAGCAAGACAAATATATATTCCTTTTTGTGATGCTGAATCATGGGTTCCAACCGAAGGGATGCCATTTGATGACATTAAAGCGGGGAAGAAGTTCTATGAACGGTACACCGTTAGTGTCGGTTTCAGCATTCGAAGAGAGGAAAAGAGAAAAATAGAGAAGCAGAGAGAAAGATGTCGAGGCAGAGAGAAAGGAGAAAACGAGCAGCACAGCATACCAAATTTGAACCAAAATCAATACCAATACAGAAACGCATCAACATTACCAATTCAATACCAGAACATTCAAAACAAAATCAACACAAGAACCGAATACAATCTAAAACCCAAAATCGAATGAAATTAGGAAAACTGAAAATAGAGATTCAAAACAAAGATTTAAAGCATGAATAAAGGCATAAATTAAACCTAAATCTAATTCTAACCCTAAATGGAGGCTCTTGGGGCGTCACTCCCAGAATCTACCATTAATCCTTTCGAATGGCTATCTTCTTCCCCTTTTATAGTCGAATTCGAATTCCTCCCTTCAAATCAGAGCCGTCGACCCTTTTCCATGTGGACGGATGTGATGCACTCGGTTAGTTGAGGATGAAGATGATGACGATGGTGGTACTGCTGCATTTCTCAACCGAATCTGCAACAAAGGGACGAGAATTAGTGAGAAATCAAGAGATATCGCGAGAAATAGCAAAGAAAAGAGAAGAGAGATGGAGATGAGATGAGAGATGGAGACGAAGAGAGATTGAGAGATGGAATTCGAAAATGGTGATGATGGTTTTGGTGTCGTTTGTCGCTGGGCGAAGAGACAGTGAGAGAAAGAGAACCAGAGAGGAGAGGGAGAAAACGGACGAAGAAGGGACCGAGGGGAAAAGGGGGAGTGAAGGAAATAGATTATTAGGGTTTTGGGTGGATATATTCGGCTGGGCTAAATGAGGGAAGCGGGTATGGGTTTTAGGAGGTTCACGGGTAGGGTGGGTATTAGTGGGTTTTGGGCTGGTTATTTCAGCTGGGTCGTGTTGGAGGAATTAGGATTAGAAAGATTTAGGTTTTCTTTATTTATTTCTAATATTAATATTATTGATTCATATTAACAATTATAATAACAAAAGTAATAAAATGCTATAAAATCTAATAAAAAAGTAAAAACATAATAAAACTACTAAAATAATTATTAAAGCCAAGCAAAAATACCCCATAAAAGAGAAGAAATTCGGCATGGAACGAGACCGAACATGGACGCTCGACAAGAAAATGTTTCTTAGATTTCCGTATGAAGTAGATCCCCGAGGATGTCCCCGACGACGTTATATCCTCCTATTATATTTGTTAGACATTGAAATATTGTATTCGCTATCTTTTGTTTAGAACAATTTGGGATAATGTAATGAATATCATTTTCAGTTGGTGTAATATAAGGAATAGTTTGGGGTAATGCCGTAATGCTAATTATATGAACATCAAGGTTTTGTGTAATGGATCATCAAGTTATATTGAAATGAACATCAAGTGTTAGTTGTATGGTCATTTAGATATTGTGGAAAGAACAACAAGTTATAATGAAATAAACATGAAATTATATTTTGTATCAGGTGGGCATAAAATGAACATCAAATGTTGGGTGTATGAACATCAAGCTATTGTGAAATGAACATCAAGTTGTACTGGGATGAATATCAAATGGCAATGAAAAGTGGACATCATATTGAGATGAACATACATAAACTTGATGAAATGAATATCAAGTTATATTTGAATGAGCATCATATTCAGTTTTGTATCCCTTTGATTTTCATTCCAACTTCAATTGATGCTCATTGCATAAACTTGATGAAATGAACATCAATTTATACTGGAATGAACATCATATTCAGTTTTGTATCCCTTTGAGTTACTATGAAATGAACATCAAGTGTTAGTTGTATTTTCTTTTGGATATTGTGAAAAAACATCAAGTTATAGTGAAATAAACATAAAGTTATATTTATATCAGGCGGGCATAAAATGAACATCAAATGTTAGGTGTATGAACATCAAGTTACTGTGAAAATGAACATCAAGTTGTACTGGAATGAACATAAATTGGCAATGAAAAATGATCATATTGAGATGAACATACATAAACTTGATGAAATGAATATCAAATTATATTGGAATGAACATCATCTGGCAATGAAAGTGGACATCATATTTTGATGAAAATGAACATCATGTTACATTGGAATGAACATCATATTCGGTTTTGTATCCCTTTTATTTTCATTCCACCTTCAATTGATGATGCTCATTTCATAAATTGATGTTAACAATGGGGTAATGTGATGAAAATCTTTTTCAGATTACAATGATCGATTCAAAATGAAATAAACATCTATATGAAATTGACATGAACATCAAATGATGGTTGTAAGAACATCAAGGTATTGTGAAATGAACATCAAGTTATAATTGAATTGAACATCACATTGCGTGGAACATATATATAATATGCAAAAGGACATCAGTTCGTCATGAAATGAACATCAAGATATAGTGGAATGAACATCAACTGACAACAAAAGTGGACATCATATTGAGATGAAAATACATCAACCCATACTGAGATGAATATATATGTATTGAAAAGCACATCAGCTAGGCATTTTATGCTCATCAGTTGGGAATGGGTTTGGTAATGAAATAATGTTCATTTATATGTAAATGATCTTCAAGGGTACTCGAAATGAACATCACATGTAATTAATATGAACATTGACCGAACATCAAGTCATTTGTTCCGATGAGTATTTATATATATTGAAAATCAGTTTCGCATGTTCATTCATAGAAAGCACTTCAACCGAATCTGACCAACATTCATCAACTCAAACCTAAAGCAAAATGAATGTTTGTATGTTAAAAAAAAAACACAACCTCCAATCGTTCAATCATGAATCCAAAAGCATAGTCAACTGATCTTCAAAAACAACTTGAATAGATCATCCATAACGCTTTGGACAATTCCTGTTGTCGTGTGTTGCTATTTGGTCGCAACACTTGGACTTTCTTGCACTTGCTTTATTCTCGGTGGCAACCTTCATTGGTGTCTTCTTCCTCTTGCCTCTTCCCTTTATGACCGAAGATGGGGGTGGACATCAAGCATTATGGGATGAAAAAAATATAAATGAACATCAATTTGAAGCAATATGAACACACAAGTAGTTCTTGGATGCCCATCAATGAACACCAACTGTAATGATTATCAAGTCATTCTTACAATGAACAACAATTGATGATGAAATGAACAACAAGTATTCCTGGAATGAACATCAAAGCATTTTGGGATGACTAATGGAGAACTGAAAAAATAACATCCAAATAAATGGGGATGACATGAGCAACATATTGTACCAAAATGATCCCCAAGTGTTCTGGCATCACATACACTGAAAATGAACACCAAGTTAAGATAATATGAACATCAATTAGTGCTTGAATGACCATCAATCATTATGGGGGCGTCAACACTTGCAAATAATGAAAAATGAACATCTTGTGACTTTAATGAACACCAACTCTAATTATAATCACACACCCTTACAGCGATCAACAAACAGTTCTGGAATGAACATCCAACATTCTGGGATGATCATCAAACCCCTTACAACGAACAACAAAATTGACCATCATATGGTTGTGTGCTCATGTTTATCAACATATGAACTTAAATTAAAACCACTGAAACAGTATTAAAAAGATAAAGATGATCCTAAACAGTATTCCAACTACAAAACTCCATTTTTTGACAACTATGAACAATAGCACCAAAAAATGAACATCAGAATACAATATGTGCATCAGGATGACCCGAGTTGCATCTTTCAACCTGATTATCAAACTCACCACCATAAACCCACTCATGAGAATATACAAAATTCAGATAAATAAAATTCATGTATTCAAATCACATAAACGAAATTCAGAACTGCAGAAAAAAACGGTTATTGAAAGCCATATCGACAAAGACTTACATCTCTTCCTTTCTTTGTTCTACCTCTAGTTCAGTGACTCCCTTTGACGCTATGAGCAATTGTATAATTCGCCTCCTACACTAACAAAAACACACCCAACTTTAAGAATGAACATCAAACAGTTACCGGATACCCCCAATTTCAACAAAAAAAGGAAACTAACCCTAAAAATCGTATACACTCACCCGCCGGGAAATTCGACCTTTGTTTTACTTTTCTTTTGCAATTGATCGGAAAATTCACCCGCCGAAACACTCACTCGCCAAAATCGCACGCCCCTGCTCTTGCAATTAACCGGAAATCGTGGAAAATCGTTTAGGGTTTGCTTCAAAACTTCAAGTTAAATTGATAAGATTAGGATTTTGATTCTGGGTTCTGCGTTGAAGTAAAAAAAGAATATGGCAGCAGCAAACAATTGGAGGGGAAGGAGATGGAGGGAGGTTGAAGATGATGATGCATTGAATGAGTATGTCTGGCGTGAATCTCCCCAGCACCAAAATCAAAACTACCCCTTTGGTTTCTTAACCTAGCTCACGTTGACTTCCCCAACCATTTAAAAACAAAATACCAATTCTTTTATTCAACCAATGAAAATTAAGTCCACCATCTACAAATAAAAATAAAATAGCTCTTTTATATCTACTTTTGATCTTGAATCAAATGGCTGAGATTAGCCATGCTTCTATGCTCACTATTTTCCCCTTCTCATTATATCAACTCCCATATATATATATATATATATATATATATATATATATATATATATATATATATATATATATATATATATATATATATATATATATATGATTGTAGGACCCGGAAAAATCCGTCCCCATTTAGGGGTGTCAGTTTCCGGATGCGCTACTTAAGTGATCGGGAACCGACTAAGATTGCTTAATCCTTAAATAAGGATATTTTTATTTTCGAAATTCGTTTTCGGGGTGATGAAACTTTATTTATTTACAAATCTGTTTTTTATTATTTAAATTATCCGAAATTGCACAAAATATTTTAATAATAATTTAATCCCGGCCCAAGCACTAAATTCAGGCCCAAGAAGGAAAAAGCGGGCCGCCAGAACCCATTAAAACCCACCTAGGTTTTAATGAATTCTGGGCTGGGTCTTTTTCCTCCCCGGCCTAGAAAGATGTGGATTGAAATTGATAAAACCCGCATGGGTTTTATCAATTTCTAGTTCATTTCTCTCTGGCCAAGCTTTAAATTAGTGATGGATAGGAATTAAATTATTTTTTAAATTATTTTTATGCAAAAACGAACATTCTAAATAATTAAACGGGTTTATAAAATGGTAAAGAGTCGCCAGACGATTTAAGGAAATCGACAAACCGTAAAGATAATAAAAAGTGACTCCGGTCTACGAACCCGATTTCTAGATTCGGGGGTAAGGTTACGGATTCGAGAATTATAAGAACTCTCGAATCCGCCTGTTTGAAAAACAGACTTTACTAAAATCGAAACTTGAAATGAAAAAGAGTCGGGAGAAGTTTAATTAATTTCGCGATATTATATTCCCAACATGCAATATAAAATGCGGTTTTACTTTACAAAATGTGTACAAATAGAGGACATAAAATGTAGATTACATGATTAAAATAACTAGGATGACAATAACGAACGCGAACCTCGTTGGATGTTGGATGATTAAATGCGAAGATCGAACCCCTTGACTTAGCCTTATTCTTGGCACTTGGATGGAAGAAAATGGTTTAAGGTGAGAGTGTCAGAGTGTAGTGATGTGGTAATGAGGATGATTATGGGAGTATTATGGATGAAATTTTGAGAGAGTTTAGGTATAATGGGGATGATAGTTGATGGAGTTTTGAGAGAATTTAGATGATAATAATGGTGGTAGTTGATGGGAATAGTTGATGATGATTTGAGTAGAGTAAGGGTGATGGATGATAGTAGTTGATGAAGTGAGGGTGAAATGGAGGGGGGGGGGGGAAGGGGTATTGGGAGTGAGAGGTTTGGAGGGAAAATGGAGGGATCATATCCCAACAATCATGCCCTCTCGGATCAAAACCCAGGCGGGTTTCATGGGGTCAATGGAAAGTCAACCATGTTTGCTTTCATCAAGGGATCGAATGCATGCAGACTTTGGCGCGAGAATATTAAAACCCACGCGGGTTTTAACTGATCTTCCCACGGATCGGTGACGTGGCGAAGCAAAACGACGCGTCGTGCTTCACTTAAAACCCAGGCGGGTTTTGCTGTTTCTTCTGGGTCGGGGCGCGCTTTCGGCCCGCTCCTGCTTGTGGGTTGCTTTCTGAATTTTAAAGCCCAGCTGGGCTTTGTTAGATGTATGCGGACTGTTTTGACTTCTTAGGCTCAAATTGTTGATCTTTTGGGCCCATTGGCTTACTTAGCGTTCGACCCGAATGACTTGCTGATCTTGATAGGTCGGGTTCATGCCGGTACAAATTCCGGTGTCTATAATGATATACGATATATGATATATGATATATATATATATATATATATATATATATATATATATATATATATATATATATATATATATATATAAGGAAAAATGAAAAGCCCTAAAGTTTCGACAATGGGGCGATCGCGGAGAGCAAAGAAAGCCGCCGGGAAAGCTAGGAAACTTGGCCGGCCGGATGAATCTCCGGTGCCGGTAATGCAAGCTTTGAACTCCTTTGAGAGTGGTCATTCTCGTAATACCAGTTTTGTTGAGGAAGCGCGATTATTGGAAGTTATTACTCCAAAACCGGTCCAATTGAATATGAGAAGCCAGGATCTCGGAGATGACATTCATTCAGCACCGATGTCGTCGCCAAATTTGGAGGTTGAATCAGTATCTATTGGTTCTGAATCGGAAAAGGAGTTGGTTAAGGATTCATCTCCTCCTCAGGAATCTTCTATGAAATTGTTCAATGTTCCACCGGTGGAAATCAATGGTATTCCAACGCAGTAATTTACGACTCAGGATATCGATTCGGAGGTAATCTACTGGTCATCTTCTATTCTTGCTTTTGTTCTAGGTGCGAATCTTCCTCTGGCTGTTATGGATCGTTTTGCAATGAGGATGTGGGGGGAGAAGGGATTAGACCGTATCCTTTGGCAACCTTTTGGAACGTTCATTCTGAGATTTTTTACTTTAGAGGATCGAGATAAAATTCTTTCCAAAAGAGTTGCTTATTTTGATAGGAAGCCAGTGATTCTGAAACCATGGACATTGGGTCAACCCACTGTTCCGGATGAAGTTGTGAAAGTTCCGATTTGGGTTAAATTGCGTGACCTGAATTGGAAATATTGGAGTCAATTTGGTTTAAGTAAGGTTGGAAGTATGTTGAGGGAACCTCTTGAAGCTGATTTATACACACAGGAGAAAACTTTGATGAAATTTGCTAGAATACTTGTCAATATTGATATCAAGAGTTCTTTTCCTGAAACTGTTTCATTGGTGGATGAAGATGGTTTTGCCTATGTTTAAAGAGTGGAATATGAGTGGAAACAAACTCAATGTGCTGATTGTAAGATGTTTGGTCACTCTACTGAACAGTGCAAGAGGAAGGGTAAACAAAAATGGGTTCAAAAGGACCCAGTTCAAAGTAATTCTGTGGTTGTGTTACCTCAGGTGCCTAAAAGAGGAATCAATAGTAATGTTACCAAGTCTCTGGTTTTTGGCTCGTTACAGGTATCCTTGGCTCCCATTCCTGAATTGGGTGTGGTTGGAGCTAAGAGGCCGGATTCCTGCACCGCTGCTGGGAATGAGAATGGATAAGTTTCTGGTGTGGAATGTGCAAGGTTTAATGGTCCTCGAAAACAAGAAGGAATTAAACAATTTCTTCATAATAATAAATACTCTTTGGTTGGGTTACTTGAGACAAAGACTACGACTCAATGTTGTGAGGAAATAAAAATGAATTTGGGGTCTCATTGGCAGCTGGTTTCTAATGCTACTACTGAATTGAGGAGCAGAATATGGGTGCTTTGGAGAAGCTCAGAAATTAATGTTGATTGTTTGCTTGTGCATCGACAGATTATTCATTGTAAAATCTCTCTTGGGAATTCTTGTTTTCTGGTGTCTTTCATATACGGGGATAATGATCTGGTTGAAAGGAGAAGCTTATGGTCCATTTTGGACAATATCTCACAACAGACTTCTTTGCCTTGGATTATTGCTGGAGACTTTAACCACGTATTGCACTTTGATGACAGAATTGGTGGGTTGGATATTTCAGCTGAGGAAATTATTGATTTCAGAGAATTCTTGTCTGGGAACCAAATTATTGAAATGAAAAGAGTTGGTTCTCGCTACACCTGGCATAATAGAAGAATACTCTCATGTATTGACAGAGTCCTTATTAACAGTGAGGGCATCTCCCATTTTGAAGAATGTTTTTATAATGTTCTTCAACCAGGTATATCTGATCACTCATCTTTGGAAATTATTCTGAAGAAAAAGGAGCAGCAGGCAAGAAGAAGATTCAAATTTTGTAATATGTGGACACTGAATGATAATTTTATTCCCTTGGTAAGAGATGTTTGGAGCCAATCTGTAACATGTACTCCTATGTTTGTTCTTTGTCAAAAGCTCAAGAGATTGAAGAGTCCTTTATCTATTCTACATAGATCGAAATATGGTAACATTTTTATCAATCTCAGATTGATTATCTCTCGCTTACTGATATTCAGTCTAAGATCTCACAGGATCCGAATGACTCTACTCTATTTGATCTGGAAATAGAAGCAAAACAGAAATATTTCAATTCTCTTGGGGCTGCAACAAAACTTCTGAAGCAAAGAACAAAAGCTGTGTGGCTTAAAAAAGGTGATTCCAACTCAGCCTTTTTCTATTCTATGTTGAAATCACAGCATTATCAAAATAAGATTTTGAGCTTATGTGATCATGATGGTAATCATCTCAATTCTGATGAGGATATTGGCTCATTTGTGGATGAACATTTTTAGAAATTCTTCAGCAAAAAGGATTGTATTGGCAAAGTCAAATGGTCTACTATTACTCTGGGAAATATTCTGTCGAGGGAACATGCTGAGATTCTGTTGGCTCCTGTTACTGACAAATAGATTCGAGACACCATTTTTTCCATGGATGGGAAGAGAAGTCCTGGTCCAGATGGATTTAATACAACATTTTTCAAGAAAGCTTGGAGTATTATTGGTGCGGATGTTATTAATGTTGTGAGGAGCTTCTTTTCTTCTGGGTGTTTATTGAAGGAGGTAAATGCTACTCTTCTAACCTTGATTCCAAAAATTAATAATCCAGAGAAGGTTAGTGATTTGAGGCCTATATCCTGTTGCAATATTGTGTACAAGGTCATCACTAAAATCCTTTGTTCAAGGTTGAGATATGTTCTCTCTTTTCTTGTAAGTGATGAACAATTTGCATTTGTAGCGGGGAGATCTATTCTGCACAATATACTCATTGCAGAAGATTTGGTAAGGTTGTATAGTAGGAAAGGAGTGACTCCTAGCTGCTTGATTAAAGTGGACATTAAAAAAGCATATGATACTGTAGATTAGTCCTTTTTGACAAACTTGCTCTTGGCTCTTAATTTTCCTACAAAGTTTGTTGATTGGATAATGGTCTGTGTATCGTCTGCATCCTTCTCTATAGCTTTCAATGGTGGTACCTTTGGCTATTTGGTCGTGGCTTGAGACAGGGTGACCCAATCTCACCTCTTCTGTTTGTGCTTGTGATGGAATATCTGGGAAGAGCTATTAAAGAAGCTTCCATGAATCCTAAGTTCAAACATCATCAATTCTGTAAGTCATTGTCACTTACACACCTTTGTTTCGCAGACGATCTGCTTCTTTTTTGTCATGGTGATCCAAGGAGAATTAATATTTTGATATCAACTTTAAATCATTTTTCTGATTGTTCTGGGTTGATTTCTAACAAGAATAAATCATATATTACTTTCGATGGTATGAATAAAGATTGTATTGAATCTATTCTGGAGGATACTGGATTTAGAAGGGGGTCTCTACCTTTTAAATATTTGGGTGCTCCAGTTAAGTCTACCAGACTTAATAGACATGATTGTGGTTTGTTGATCGAAAGTCTGACTAAGAGATTAAATGGGTGGGCGGTGAAAAAGTTATCTTATGCTGGAAGAGTACAACTGGTTAACAGTGTTCTTATGGCTCTTCACACCTATTGAGCACAAATTTTCATTTTGCCATCAAGCGTTATTAATGATGTTATTAGACTGTGCTGCACTTTTCTTTGGGGGGGGGGGGGGAGGGGGGAAGAAATTTCCTCCTATCTCATGGTCTCATTGTTGTTTGTCCAAGAAAGAAGGTGGTTTGAATATAAGAGATGCACATGCTTGGAATAAGGCAGCTTTGGGGGTCCTTGTTTGGCAGATTTTGATGGAAAAGGAATCACTTTGGGTGAAATGGGTGCACCATATCTATCTTCGAAGACAGAATATTTGGGAATGTGAAGTGAAGCAAAATGTGAGTTGGTACTGGAAACGCTTGCTGAGGGTTTGGGATGAGCTTGTTGGGCTGTTTAAGGACCTAAATGAAGAAGGTCGCCAATATTCAATTCAACAAGGATACCAGTTCTTGAAAAATCATGAAGAGGTTGTTCCTTGGCACTCACTTGTATGGCATAAACTGAGTATTCCTAAATATACCTTCACATTCTGGATGTTAATGAACCGAAGATTAATAACTCAGGACCGTTTTCAGCTTTTTGGGATCCCATGGGTCAATCGGTGCTGTTTATGCTGCAATGAGGTGGAATCGAATGATCATCTTTTTTCCAATTGTTCCTTTTCCATCCAGGTGGCTAAATCTATCTTTTCTTCTTTCTACCCTTTCCAAATTGAGTTGGAAGATTGGAGAAATTGGCTTGCTAGTAGAACTCAGTATAAACGACAACTTGCTTTGATTTCTAACTAGTATAATCTACCATGTTTGGCATGAGAGGAATTGTAGAATCCATAACAGCCAGTCTAGGGACATTTGGGTTTTGATTCATATTATCTGTAATGATGTAAAGCTTAGGAATTTGTAGGGGTTTTGGTTTGAACTGTTCTGGTGCTAGTGTTTTTTGGCTGCTGCATCTGGCACAACTTGTATTTGGCCTTCCCAGTTTTGTTAATGGAATTACTATCCGTTTTTCCAATAAATATATATATATATATATATATATATATATATATATATATATATATATATATATATATATATATATATATATATAGGAAAATTGGATTCTAATAATCTCTACTTTTGCAAATTGGATGGCAATAATCCCTACTTTCAATTTGTATTCTTTGGTAAAAAAAAAATTGTATTGCAATGGTACCAAATCCATCACCACATTCTTTTTATTTTTTTCATGTCTACCCCATATTGTTTTTATTTTTTTCGTTCCTGCCCCCAAATAGGTAATGAAGTTTAGTTGCTAAAACATTTTTAAAATTATTTTTTCGAGATTTCGAGAAATTATTATGATTTTTAAAAGGAATGAAATTAAAAAAATCATAAAAAAATTGAAAAAATTGAAAAAAACTGGGAGAAATGCTGTAAATTCATTTAAAATCGTGGTAAAGTGTTATACAAAGTTTTGAATCAAATGCAACACAAAATCTATGATATTTAGGGTATACTCTCGATTATGTCCGACTAAAATCCATTTGTTTTTTTTGGACTACCGGAGTACAAATTAAAAGTAGGGATTATTGTCATCCAATTTGCAAACGTAAGGATTATTAGAATCCAATTTTCCTATATATATATGAAAGAACCCTAGGGGGGATGAATAGGGTTTCTGAATTTTTTCTGCACAAATCACAACTTAGCAAGGACGTTAGGTTCTCAGTCTGTTAGACTGAGAATTTCCTTCACACAAAGCAGAAACAGAATGAATAAAGGACAGCATATACAAACTGAATAACCTCCTTTATTGTGAACAGAATGTGATAAACTTAGGATGAATGTCCTTAGGTTTTACAATGAACCAAGCACCTTACAAGGACGCTTCTTATTTCTGGGAAACTAACACACACCAAATTCAAACTTTGATGTTCAAACACAGTCGATCCTAATTCCGTCTAGGATACGACAACACAAGCAACAATCAAACCTAGATCCGTTAAGGAATGATTTCACTCAAACTTCTCGCAACACCAAATCTCTCAAGAACACCAAAACAGAAAACTCTATTTCTATTTTGAACACCCGATTTCTTCCGTGGAATCGTTGCTTTTCTTGTCTTGAATGCGTATATTTAAACTGATTATGCTGGGTCTTGTATCCGTTGGAAAAGATTCTGTTTTTGCTCCAATTTCTCTTCGCTGTGATATCGAAATATCCTTTCCTTTTTGGCGAGATCTTCTGGGAGTTCCTTCCAATTTTCTTCCTCGATTTTGTCTGCAAAGTAGCATATAGAATTAGTCTGATTCACACAGTAAAAAGGAGAAAGTAAGATTCTTGCCTAAATAGAGAACTTCCCTGAGTAAGTGTCGTCATTTGTCTTTCACTTCAAAACCCTTTGAGTAGTGCTAATGTCCTTCAGATCGTTTGACATAGATGTCCTTGATGTGCATTGAGTGAACGTCCTTTGCTCTGTTCTCAACATGAGTTCTTCAATCTCCTCCTTTTTGAGTGAAAGACAAAACTGGTGGTAGAGGGCCTTTGCTCCCCCTGGATAGAGGGATGCTAGCTCCCCCTCAACTGGTCATCAGGTTGCAGCATGCCAAGTTCCCTTCGATTGATGATAAATTGCTCAGTGGGAAGGGCCTTGGTAAAGATATATGCCAGATCCTGATAAGTGGGGACAAAGTCCAGTGTAATGTGGCCTTTTTCAACATGATCTCTGATAAAGTGATGTCGTACTTCAATGTGTTTGGTACGGGAGTGCTGAACTGGATTTTTGGTGATTTGAATTGCACTCTTGTTATCACACTTGATGGGAATGTTTGAGAGTTCTATCCCAAGGTCCTTCATATGCTGTTTGATCCATAAGGTTTGAGCATAGCATGCACCGGCTGCTATGTATTCTGCTTCTACGGTGGAAAGGGTAACGACATTCTGTTTCTTGGATTGCCAAGAAATTAGGGAGAACCCGAGCATTTGGTAACCGCTAGATGTGCTTTTTCGATTTGTCCTGGAACCAGCAAAGTCAGCATCTGTGTATCCAATGAGGTTCAGGGTATTGTTCCTGGGATACCACAGACCAAGGTCCTTGGTGCCTGCGTGATATCTCAAAATTCTTTTGACAGCAATCAAGTGAGATTCTTTGGGTGCACTTTTAAATCGAGCACATAAACAAACACTAAACATTATGTCTGGACGACTTGTAGTTAAGTAAAGTAGAGACCCTATCATACCTCGATACTGCTTATCAGGAACGTCCTTACCATGTAAATCCTGATCAAGTTTTAATGTGGAGGACATTGGGGTACTGTAGTGTTTAGCTTTCTCCAACCCATATTTCTTCAGAAGCTCTTTGACATACTTACTTTGGTTGAGAAAGATGCCATCATTGTTTTGTTTGATTTGTAAGCCAAGGAAGAAACTTAGTTCCCCCACAAGACTCATCTCAAACTCTTTGCTCATTAGATCAGAGAATTCCTTCACTAGATATTCATTAGTAGCACCAAATATAATGTCATCTACATAAACTTGAATTATAGTCGAGTCCTGACCTGAGGTTTTAATGAAGAGAGTTTTGTCTATGAGACCTCTTGTAAATCCGTTTCTTAAGAGAAATGAGCTTAGTCTCTCGTACCAAGCCCTGGGAGCTTAGTCTCTTGTAAACATGAGTGTCTGGATTTTGTTGTTCAAATCCTGGAGGTTGTTCCACATAGACTTCTTCCTTTAGGTATCCATTGAGGAAGGCACTTTTTACATCCATTTGATACAGTTTCATGTGAGTTGATGCAGCGTAGGCAAAGAGTATCCGAATAGCCTCTAGTCTTGCAACAGGTGTAAAAGTTTCTTCATAATCAATGCCTTCTTCTTGGTTGTATCCTTTGGCAACTAGCCTTGCCTTGTTTCTTGTGACAGTGCCATGTTCATCTAATTTATTGCGGTAGACCCATTTTACACCAATGACTGGATGGTGTTCGGGTCTTAGGACACGCTTCCATACTTTGTTGTGCTCAAATTGATTCAATTCTTCTTGCATAGCTAGGATCCAGTTGTTGTCCTTTAGGGCTTCTTCAGGTCCTTTAGGTTCAATCTGAGAAACAAATGCGTGAAAGGCACAAAAGTTTCTAAGAGAGGATCGAGTTCTAATACCTGTTTCCAGACCTGAAAGGAGATTGTCGGCTGGATGAGCAGGTTTGAACCTGAAGGTCCTTGATGACTCCTCGATGTTCTGCTATGCAGTATCTGCCATTTGAGGAGTTTCTGTCGGTGGAGGTCCTTGTCCTTCACTTGAGGAAGGTCCTTGTCCTTCACTTGCGGAATGTCCTTGTTCTTCATCATGCGGAGGTCCTTGAGCTTCATGTTCCTAATGTTCTGAAGTTGATTGCATGGTGTCATCAGGAGGAGGTTCTTCATTTTGTTGCAGACGACCTTGCTAAAATATACGAGGGGTGTCCTCGTCATCATCATCTTGAAGAATTTGGAATTTGATGAAGGACGTTTTTGATGAAGTGGTGGAAGTTTCATCGAAGACAACATGAATTGATTCTTCCAGTTTTTTGGATGCTTTAATGTAGACTCTTTAGGCCTTGCTAGATAAGGAATATCCTACCAAAATTCCTTCTTCACTTCTTGGCTCAAATTTGCTTAAGGCCTTCTTACCATTGTTATGAACAAAGCATTTGCATCCAATGGCCTTGAGGTAAGCTACATTTGGTGTTTTACCCTTGAACAGCTCATAGGGTGTCTTCTTCATGAAGGATCTTATAGTACATCTGTTGAGAATATAATTTGAAGCATTTATAATTTCAGCCCAAAGAAAAAGGGGTAGATTGTTCTCACAGATGATTGTTCTGGCCATGTTTTGCAGTGTGCGGTTCTTCCGTTCAACCACACCATTCTGTTGTGGTGTCCTTGGGGCAGAGAAATTATGTGTAACCCCTTCTTGATCACAGAATTTTCCAAATTGATCTCGATTATCAAACTCTTTTCCATGATCTGTTCTTATAGAGACCAGATTGAGTCCTGTAAGGACCTTAAGTTGCCTGTATAATTTCTCAAATTCTGGGTAAGCCTCTGTCTTATCCTTCAAAAATAA
Organism: Portulaca oleracea; assembly: GCA_029582165.1. Taxonomy (NCBI): domain Eukaryota; kingdom Viridiplantae; phylum Streptophyta; class Magnoliopsida; order Caryophyllales; family Portulacaceae; genus Portulaca; species Portulaca oleracea. The sequence goes on along the minus strand of CM055870.1, from coordinate 32,951,340 downwards.
AACCCAGGTAAATCTAGAATAATCATCAATAATGACTAGTATGTATGAACGTCCTCCTAGACTTTTGTATGAAATTGGTCCACAGAGGTCCATATGAAACAGTTCTAAACATCTAGAGGTGGTTACTTGAGATATAGGTTTGAAGGAGGTTCTGGTCTGTTTGCCTCTAGTACATGCATCACATACTTTGTCACGAATGAAATTTTGAGATGGTAGTCCTCTAACCAAGCCTAGGCGTTTTAGCTTTTGAAGGGTTTTCATGTTCACATGTCCCAATCTACGATGCCATAACCAGGTTTCATCTGATGCAACTCTAAGACAGGTGAGGTCCTTTGTCATATGATCACTGAGGTCAATAACATACACATTGTTCATCCGATGACCTCTAAGGACTATTTCATGAGATTCTTTTTCTACGACACATGAGTTCTTATTGAACCAGACTTTATAACCTATATCACAAAACTGAGAAATACTTAAAAGATTATACTCTAAACCTTCTACATAATATACATCATTTATACAGTTGACTGAGTCCTTACCGACCTTGCCGACTCCAAGGATCTTCCCTAGGCTTTTGTCTCCAAACGTTACCTTCCCACTTTTGATGTCCTTGGGTTCTCTGAATTTGGCTGGATCTCCAGTCATGTGTCTCAAGCATTCGCTGTCCAAATACGAGAGGTCGTTGTGAGCCCTGAGAGATACCTGCACTGAAGGACATTATACCTTTCTTTGGACTAGGAGGTTTATGAAAGGTTTCTTTGTTTGGGGGAACAAGTTTGTTGTTTGACTTCTTTGGAACCCACTTTGCTTTGGTTCTTGGTTTTAGTATATTTGTAGGTCTATAAGGGGGTAAGGATTCTGGTTTGGTTCTGGGTGAACCAGGTTTATCTGTAGAGGTTTTCTTCTCAGAATTTATGGTAGAGTGAACTTGGTTTATCTCTTGATTGAGAATGAAATTCAGCTCTTTTCGATTCTGTATCATTTCTTTTCTCATGCTGACATTATTAGAGGTAAGATTTTTGATTATCTCTAATTGAGTTTATATGGTTTTGGAGTTTGTTTCAGCAATTCTAGTGAGATATTGTACTTTGTCGGTGAGGGTTGCAATGTAATCAAGCAGATTGAGCAATCTTGGTTTTAAATTATGCGGAGGACATTTCAGAAAGAGATTTGTAAATACCTCATCATCGTCATTCGCTTGTGTTTCATCTGCTTGTGTTTCTGTAAGGTCCTTTGCCATGAGACAAAGTTTTGCAATTTCCTCGGACTCACTTTCACTTTCACTGCCTTCACTTTCACTCCACGTGGCAACCATGGCTTTGCTGCTTAATCTTTTTCCTCTGAAGTCACTTTGTTCCTTGACTTTCTTCACATGAGGACATTCCCTGACCAAGTGATCTGTTGCACCACAAGAAAAGCATTTATATTCATTATCATCCTTGGTTTGAATTTTACCTTTGGGTAAAGGTCGTTTTGAGGATGATTCTCTTAGATAGCCACGGAATTTGGGATTCTTTCTGTATAGTCGTCTGAAACCTTTATCTAACATGGCCATGGTTTCTTCATCATCATCCTCTGATTCTTCTTCTGGTTCCTTGGTGCTATTGAGGGCAATGTCCTTGGTCTGACTGCCTTCAGACAGCCGTATCTCATGTGCAAGAAGTTTGCCAATCAGCTCTTCAATTTTCAAGGTCTCTAGATCTTGAGCTTCTTCTATTGCCGTTACTTTTGGTCCCCACTTGTGTCTAGGAAGACACTAAAGGACCTTGTTCACTTGTTCTTCATTGGAATAGGATTTTCTGAGAGACTTGAGATGGTTGATGATTGCACTGAATCTTTTGAACATTGACTCAATGGACTCATCTTCTTCCATCTTAAAGCCTTCATACTTTTGAACTAGTATGTTGACCTTGGTCTTCTTTACTTGGTTTGTTCCTTCATATGTTGTGACCAAATAGTTCCATATTTGCTGAGCTGTATCAAAATTAGACACTCTTTCAAATTCATTAGAGTTAAAACTGCAAATTAAAAGATAATGTGCATGAGTATTTTTCTTTGCTCGCTCTTTTTCTTCAGGTGTATACTCAGATCTTGGTTTGTCACTTGTTGTTCAATCTTCAACAGTCTTCTGGGGAGTAGGATAATTTCCTTTAGTGACTACATCCTAAATGTCCTCATCTTGATTTCTCAAAAAGATCCCCATTAGGCGCTTCCAAATTCTGTAGTTATCACTTGTCAGTAAAGGTGATCTGTTCCTTGAACGTCCTTGAGTTAAGTCTCCCATGTTGTGATCTCCCATGATCTTTGCCACAGAGCGATTAGTCTCTGAATTTTCAGTGGACCAGTCTCTGATACCAATTGAAAGAACCCTAGAGGGGGGGGGGGGGTGAATAGGGTTACATAATTTTTTTTGCACAAATCACAACTTAGCAAGGACGTTAGGTTCTCAGTCTGTTAGACTGAGAATTTCCTTCACACAAAGCAGAAACAGAATGAATAAAGGACAGAATATATAAACTGAATAACCTCCTTTATTGTGAACAGAATGTGATAAACCTAGGATGAATGTCCTTAGGTTTTACAATGAACCAAGCGCCTTATAAGGACGCTTCTTATTTCTGGGAAACTAACACACACCAAATTCAAACTTTGATGTTCAAACACAGTCAATCCTAATTCCGTCTAGGATACGACTACACAAGCAACAATCAAACCTAGATCCGTTAAGGATTGATTTCACTCAAACTTCTCACAACACCAAATCTCTCAAGAACACCAAAACAGAAAACTCTATTTCTATTTTGAACACCCGATTTCTTCCGTGGAATCATTGCTTTTCTTTGTCTTGAATGCGTCTATTTAAACTGATTATGCTGGGTCTTGTATCCGTTGGAAAGGATTCTGTTTTTGCTCCAATTTCTCTTCGCTATGATATCAAAATATCCTTTCCTTTTTGGCAAGATCTTCTAGGAGTTCCTTCCAATTTTCTTCTTCGATTTTGTCTGCAAAGTAGCATATAGAATTAGTCTGATTCACACAGTTAAAAGGAGAAAGTAAGATTCTTGCCTAAATGGAGAACTTCCCTGAGTAAGTGTCGTCATTTTCTTTCACTTCAAAACCCTTTGAGCAGTGCCAATGTCCTTCAGATCGTTTGACATAGATGTCCTTGATGTGCATTGAGTGAACGTCCTTTGCTCTATTCTCAACAGGGGTTCTGCAATATATATGTGTATATATATATATATATATATATATATATATATATATATATATATACATATATATATATATATATGGGAATAGATCACATGAGCATGGAACTTTGGTGAGCATGTGAGCATGGATGGACATCAAGTATTGTATTGGAGGACATCATGTATTGTTTCAAATGGACATCAAGTTTGCATAAGAACATCAAGGGAACATCCTTTCACCATGCAAACTTGATGTCCATTGAAACTATACTTGACGTCCTCAAATACAATACTTGATGTCCATTCATGCTCACATGCTCACCAAAGTTCCATGCTCATGTGATCCATTCTCTCTCTCTCTCTCTCTCTCTCTCTCTCTCTATATATATATATATATATATATATATATATATATATATATATATATAGGGATATTGGATTCTAATAATCCCTACTATCACAAATTGTATGGCAATAATCCCTACTATCATTTTGGATTCTGGTGGTTCAAAAAAAAAATAAATTGTATTGTAGTGGGACAAAATCGAGTGTATACGCTAAATATCATAGATTTTGTGTTGCATTTGATTCAAAACTTTGTATAACACTTTACCACGATTTTTAATGAATTTACAGCATTTCTTCCAATTTTTTTCAATTTTTTTCAATTTTTTATGATTTTTTCAATTTTATTCCTTTTAAAAAATCATAATAATTGCTCGGAATCTCAAAAAAATAATTTAAAAAATGTTTTAGTAACTACACTTCGTTACCTATCTAGGGGTAGGAACCAAAAAAACAAAAACAATATGGGGTAGGCATGGAAAAAATAAAAAAAATGTGGTGATGGATTTGGTACCACTACAATACAATTTTATTTTTTTTTTGGACCACCAGAATCCAAAATGATAGTAGGGATTATAGTCATACAATTTGTGATAGTAGGGATTACTAGAATCCAATTGGATTTTAATAATCCCTACTTTTGCAAATTGGATGACAATAATCCCTACTTTCAATTTGTATTCTGCTGGCCCAAAAAAAAATTGTATTGTTTTGGGACATAATCGAGAGTATACCCTAAAAATCATAGATTTTGTGTTGCATTTGATTTAAAACTTTGTATAACACTTTACCACGATTTTAAGAATTTACAGCTTTTCTCTCGATTTTTTTTCAATTTTTTTCAATTTTTTTAATGTTTTTTTCAATTTTGTTCCTTTTAAAAAATCATAATAATTGCTCGGAATCTCAAAAAAGTAATTTACAAAATGCTTTAGCAACTACACTTCATTACCTATCTAGGGGCAGGAAAGAGAAAAAAACAAATTGGGGTAGGCATGAAAAAAGATAAAAAGAATGTAGTGATGGATTTGGTACCACTACAATACAATTTTTTTTTTTGGACCACTAGAATACAAATTGAAAGTAGAGATTATTGTCATCCAGTTTGCAAAAGTAGGGATTATTAGAATCCAAATTCCCTATATATATATATATATAATATCAAGTTACCAAGCTTCTCATAATTTTTCCCACAGTTTACCTATAATTTACAAACAGATTCATAAAGTAATAGTTCACTATTCTTATTCTTCTAAATTTATCTTTTTTAAGCTTCTTTCCAAGTTAAAATGTAATGCATCTCTAATTCATTCAATCTACTCAAAAAGAAAGAAAAAGAGCGAAGTAAGAAAAAGAAAGAAAAGAGAGGTTGAAAGAAAAACCAAGAGTGAAGTAGGATAGATAATCCCGAGCTTGAGCATGAGAGCAACTCTGATTGTCTGGTTTAGGATAGGAAGGACCGACTTGAGCCCACTTGCACATATGCACGAGGTGTTTTGCTCATCAGGAAGTGTTCTGGTTCAAAATATCAAAGATTGACAGTTTTCCAACCTTCGTGTCTTAGTTTGTTTATATGTGCTTCTTCCAATTGATTGTTGAGGCGGGTTGGGGAACTAGGTGCATGATTGGGGACGGGAATATTTTCTTTGCTTTTATTTTGTTTTGTTTCGGTTTTCGGTTTTCACTTCTTTTTCTTTCCCCTTTTCTTTTCTCGTGGCTTTTGTGGGTATAGTTGCTATAAACCCTCACGAGACCTACCTCGTCCACCCGGGCTGTCGGGGGGTTTAAAGGGCTTGATGCATGTGCTAAATGCATCCGCGATTCCTGCGAAAGTGAGTTAGGGTCTTTCGTTTCTTTTTCTAGTCCTTTTCTTTGTTTTTAGTTTGCTCGGGGCGAGCAAACCCTTGTATTGGAGTGTTGTTCGGTCTCGTTCCAAGCCGAATTTCTTCTCTTTTATAGGGTATTCTTGCTTGTCTTTAATAATTATTTTAGTTTTTTTATTATGTGTTTACTCAGTTGGCATTTTTATTAGATTTTATGTTAGTTTATTATTTTTGTTACTATTATTGTTAAATATAAAACAAAATGTAAATATTAGAAATAAATAAATAATCCTAATTCCTAAACTCTACTAACCCAAAGTCCCTCCTCCTATTTCCCCTCAATTCGGCCCACCTTTACAACCCAGCCCAACTCTCCCTCTTGACCCAGCATCAAAACCAAACCCTAATATCCAGAAACCAAATACCCGCCCCATTTTCCTTTTCCATTCCAGCCGATTATAACCAGTCCAAACCCTAATTCTATTCCCTTCATTTCTCTCAACTCATCTCCTTCAATCCCCCTTTTCCCCCTTTCTTCCTCTTCGTCACTCATCTCTCTCACAGTCACTGCCTTTCTCCTCTATGTTTCTTCCTTGCGCTGCAACCAAACACACACTCCATAACCGAACTCCCTCTCTCATCTCGAGCTCCATCTCTTTCTCATCTCCTTCTCTCTTCTAATCTCTTTCTATTTCTCTGATTCTCACGATATTCTCACTCAATCACTGATTTTCTCTCATTGTTTTGTGCAGAAACGGTTGAGTAGCAGAAGAGATGCACACCACCACCATCGAGCTCTAACTGTCGAAATTCATCTTGTCCATCCAGCTAGAAGGGATTCGTACGGCTCAGATTGAAGGGAGGAGCTTGAATTCGACCATAAAAGGGACGAAGGGGGCCAATTGAAGAAATCAATGGTTGATTTTGGGAGTGACGCCCCAAGAGCCTCCATTTAGGGTTCGTAATTTAGGGTTAGCTTTAGGTTTATTTTGTTTTACAAATCATGTTATAAATTCTGTTTTTAAATGTTTTGTTTGGTTTCAAATTTTGTTCTGTTTGATTCAGGATTTGATTTGGTTTATTGTAATCAATTTGAAGTTTTGTGTTCTGGTTTTGATGCATTTTTTATCCGGATTCGATTGGTGTTGGATTACTGTAATTCGTCTGGAACTTGCTCTGTTCTTCTTCTTCCCTTTGTTTCTGTCGATTCCCTCTGTTTCTCTCTGTTTCTTATTTTCTTTTCTTGCTTCGTTCCTTCCCTTTTTCTCCTCTTTAATTTTCGGTTAGTAGGTTTAGGGTTTGGTTTGTTTTCCTTTTGGGTTATGTCTTAATCTATTATTAAGATTATTTAGATGTTATTAGGGTTCTGTTTGAATGTTTTAATTCAGCTTTTATTAGGGTTACTCGTTAAGGTTTTGGTTAAGGCTAGATTAGGTTTTATTACGGTTTATGCAAGTAAAGTTTCTTAAGGTTATTTTAGTTTAGCCACAAAAACATCCAATCTAGCTTTTAGTGAGGAGGAGGGCTAGGGGTAACAAATTCCACTCTCAAGTGGGGATTTGGGGATACTTAGTAATCCAATTCACGATTTCTTGTTTGTTCGGGAGAAATCCAAGTAGATTGAAGATTAGTGAAAAAGTTAGTTCATCGAAGGTATAATTTCTTATTTTATTTGATTTCATGCTTTTAATTGCTTTCTTAATTTCATGTTTTATTTCATGCTTTTATTGTTTTCCTTAATTCCATGTCTAGGTTAGTTTTATTGCTTTCATTAACATAATTTACCGCTTTTCTGTCTTTGGAAAAACCTATACAAACCTTAATCCTAAGCATACCAGACACCCATCCCTGAGATCTACAATCCGTATTTAGAACCACATCATACGCAACCGAACAATGGCGCCGTTGCCGGGTTGTTGACGATGATGCTTTTGATGATGACATGCTTTATGAGTCATTCACTATGAGTTATGACCCGGAGCCTTCCACTTTCACTTTTGATGTTGTTTTGAATGATGCACCTTTGTCTTTTGATGTTGATAGTTCTTCTAGTGAGTCTAATATTGATGAAGATGAAGATGTGCTTGTGTGTGATGTTGGGAGTGTTATGATGTGGTCTAACCCTGCTTTTTCCTTATCATTGTTGATTATGATGATTATTTGGATGAAAGTTGTGATTTGGAATTTGTGTTTGATGAAAATTGCATGGATATTGAGTGCGAATCATTGTTGGCATCCAAACATTTGCATGAGCATGTTCAAGATTGTGTTGTATTGCCTCCTCTTGTTGATTTGCATACCCAATTTCCATTTGCAAGTCAATGGGAGGACCCTTTTGTCATATCTTCTTTCACTATGCCTAGGAAAGTCTTGTATATTCATGCATTTCATCATTTCTATGACTTTTCTAAGACATTTGATAAATTGTTAAGGGCACTAATCTTTGTTTATGTGCCATTGCGAGTGTGCTCTTACCGACATCATTCTGAGATGCATGAGAGGATGCATGATTTGTTACTCCGGGCGTTGAATGGTTCTGACTTGGTGCCCGTTATCTTGAGGTGAGAAGGAGCGAGCTTATTGATAAAACACCTTCTAGGTAATATCCTTCCTCACATTTGTGTATATTTAGTGAGTCGGTTTTCTTTTCTTCTTTTATTTTCTTTTTGTGTGTGTATTTTTCTTTTATTTTGGGGTGCTTGCTTACCTACTTCTGTTTTTCCATTTTGAGGACTCGACAACCTCTTTGTGTTGGAGTGGGAGAGTAGTTTGCATTCCATTTTTGAGTCTAAGAAAAGAAAAAAAGAAGTAAGAGTCGTTTTGTAAATATTTTAGTTTTTTAGTTCTTTAGTCCTTAGTATCTTGTATAGTTTGTTTTTCCTTTTGATCTTGCATGTAAACCATCACACATAGTATGTTTTTCTAGTTTATTTCTAACCTATGATGTGATGTTCGTTGGATCGCGGATTGAGTACTTTTGATTGAAGACTTCGAGGTAACCTCTTTCCACTCTCTTTTTGTGAATATATCAATGATCCATGTTGCATGCTTGGTTTTCTTTTTGGGTGGCGAACCCCTTGAGTGTGAATGTTGGATATATATTGTTGTTGGAGCCGTGTGGGCTTGGGTCGCCACCGCTTTTTATGTGATAAGTGTTTTGTATATATGATCTTCTTGGTTTTCTACCTTGCTTGTGACACCCTTCTCATGATGGAGACATTGTGATGTCTTGTGTTGGAGTGGGGGGGGGGGGGGATGCTATTTTCCATTTGTCATTGGTAGACCACCTAGTTGTTGAGTCTTTTGTTTTCAATTCGTTTTTCTTAGTTTGTGTCCAGAATCTAAAAAATTTTGCGTGTGAAAGAAAAAAAAGGGTGGAAAAATGTTGTGAAAAACCCAAAAGTTGTTTTTCGTTTTGAAGATATTTCCGTTCACAATTGTGTAGATAGTTGTCTAATTGGCTGATTCAATCAGTTAGAAGCGGCCGGTATGAATAATGATAGGCCTTAGGAAGAATTTTTGCCATGACTTATCTCTATTAGACCTTTACAAGGAATGGGAAAGCGGAATCCTCAAATCTTACACACTTTGATTGTGAATTCTTACCTAAGTTAGACAGTTTTAGTTGTTCAATTGCTTAAGCTCTTAATTAATGCATTAAATAATTATTGTCGGGCCCGCCGTCATGGATTGGTTTGGGTGGATCGGCACCCTATGCCCCTTAAGTGCAATGACTCACATATGGAGAAACCCAGCAGGGAGGGTAACCCTTTGCGAAGGCCGATACTTAAATCCCGCAAAACCCGACACAAATGCTCTAAAAGATACAAAACGGATTGAGCGGAAAGAAAAGAGCGTAGGTTTTGAAAAAGAAAGAAAAGAGCGAAGCAAGAAAAAGAATAAGAAAAAAAAGAGTTGAGCAAAAGAATGGTAAGAAAGAGCAAGAAAAAGCAGAAAAAGAAAGAAAAAGAAAGAAAAGAGCAAAGTAAGAAAAAGAAATAAAAGAGAGGTCGAAAGAAAAACCAAGAGTGAAGTAGGATAGATAATCCCGAGCTTGAGTATGAGAACAACTCTGATTGTCTTGTTTAGGATAGGAAGGACCGACTAGAGCCCACTTGCACATATGCACGAGGTGTTTTGCTCATCAGGAAGTGTTCTGGTTCAAAATATCAAAGATTGAAAGTTTTCAACCTTCGTGTATTAATTTGTTTATATGTGATTCTTCCAATTGATTGTTGAAGCGGGTTGGGGAACTAGGTGCATGATTGGGGACGGGAATATTTTCTTTGCTTTTGTTTTGTTTTGTTTCGTTTTTCGGTTTTCACTTCTTTTTCTTTCCCCTTTTCTTTTCTCGTGGCTTTTGTGGGTATAGTTGCTATAAACCCTCACGAGACCTACCTCGTCCACCCGGGCTGTCGGGGGGTTTAAAGGGCTAGATGCATGTGTTAAATGCATCCGCAATTCGTGCGAAAGTGAGTTAGGGTTTTTCGTTTCTTTTTCTAGTCCTTTTCTTTGTTTTTAGTTTGCTGGGGGCGAGCAAACCGTTGTGTTGGAGTGTTGTTCAGTCTCGTTCCGAACCGAATTTTTTCTCTTTTATAGGGTATTCTTGCTTGTCTTTAATAATTATTTTAGGTTTTTTATTATGTTTTTACTCATTTGGCATTTTTATTAGATTTTATGTTAGTTTATTATTTTTGTTACTGTTATTGTTAAATATAAAACAAAATGTAAATATTAGAAATAAATAAATAATCCTCCCTAAACTCTACTAGCCCAAATTCCCTCCTCCTATTTCCCCTCAATTCGGCCCACCTTTACAACCCAGCCCAACTCTCCCTCTTGACCCAACATCAAAACCAAACCCTAATATCCAGAAACCAATTACCCGCCCCATTTTCCTTTTCCATTCCAGCCGATTATAACCAGTCCAAACCCTAATTCTATTCCCTTTATTTCTCCCAACTCATCTCCTTCAATCCCCCTTTTCCCCCTTTCTTCCTCTTCGTCACTCATCTCTCTCACAGTTACTGCCTTTCTCCTCTCTCTTTCTTCCTTGCGCAGCAACCAAACACACCCTCCATAACCGAACTCCCTCTCTCATCTCGAGCTCCATCTCTTTCTCATCTCCTTCTCTCTTCTCATCTCTTTCTATTTCTCTGATTCTCGCGATATTCTCACTCAATCACTCATTTTCTCTCATTGTTTTGTGCAGAAACGGTTGAGTAGCAGAAGAGATGCACACCACCACCATCGAGCTTTAACTGTCGAAATTCATCTTGTCCATCCAGCTAGAAGGGATTCGAACGACTCAGATTGAAGGGAGGAGCTTGAATTCGACTATAAAAGGGACGAAGGGTGCCGATTGAAGAAATCAATGGTTGATTTTGGGAGTGACGCCCCAAGAGCGTCCATTTAGGGTTCGTAATTTAGGGTTAGCTTTAGGTTTAGTTTGTTTTGCAAATCATGTTATAAATTCTATTTTTAAATGTTTTGTTTGGTTTCAAATTTTGTTCTGTTTGATTCAGGATTTGATTTGGTTTATTGTAATCAATTTGAAGTTTTGTGTTTTGGTTTTGATGCATTTTTTATACGGATTCGATTGGTGTTGGATTACTGTAAGTCGTCTGGAATTTGCTATGTTCTTCTTCTTCTTCCCTTTGTTTCGGTCGATTCCCTTTGTTTCTTATTTTCTTTTCTTGCTTCGTTCCTTTCCCTTTTCTCCTTTTTAATTCTCGGTCAGTAGGTTTAGGGTTTGGTTGTCTTTTCCTTTTGGGTTCTGTCTTAATCTATTATTAAGATTAGTTAGATGTTATTAGGGTTATGTTTGAATGTTTTAATTCAGCTTTTATTAGGGTTACTCTTTAAGGTTTTGGTTAAGGCCAGATTAGGTTTTATTAGGGTTTATGCATGTAAAGTTTCTTAAGGTTATTTTAGTTTAGCCACAAAAACATCCAATCCAGCTTTTAGTGAGGTGGAGGGCTAAGGATCACAAATTCCACTCTCAAGTGGGGATTTGGGGATTCTTAGTAATCCAATTCACGATTTCTTGTTTGTTCGGGAGAAATTCAAGTAGATTGAAGATTAGTGAAGAAGTTAGTTCATTGAAGGTATAACTTCTTATTTTATTTGATTTCATGCTTTTAGTTGCTTTCTTAATTTCATGTTTTATTTCATGCTTTTATTGTTTTCCTTAATTCCATGTCTAGGTTAGTTTTATTGCTTTCATTTACATAATTTACCGCTTTTTTGTCTTGGGAAAAACCTATACAAACCTTAATCCTAAGCATACCAGACACCAATCCCTGAGATCCACAATCCCTACTTCAATGCAATCACATCATACGCAACCGAACATAGATGCATATTTCCTCCACTTCAATGCAACCAACTTCACCTTGTTCTCCTCAGACAACTCCCTCAAATCAAACACCCTCTCCACTGTTTGCAACCAATCCAAAAAAACATCGGGATCCAACTCTCCTCCATACTCAGGAATATCTATTTTGAAATCCAACTTCTCTACTCTTATTTCTCCCCTCCTTTCTTCCCTCTCACTCCTACTCCTAGATTCACTAACACTACTTCTAGGTGACCTCCTGTTAGACCTCCTTTTTCTGTGATATCCAGGTCTTCTTCCTCCCCTTCCAGTTTCACTAAAAGGGTCCTCCTCCTCCTCCTCCTCCTCCTCCTCCTCCTCCTCCTCCTCCTCCTCCTCCTGCTTCTTCTTCTTCTTCTTCTTCTTCTTCTTCTTCTTCTTCTTCTTCTTCTTCTTCTTCTTCTTCTTCTTCTTCTTCTTCTTCTTCTTCTTCTTCTTCTTCTTCTTCTTCTTCTTCTTCTTCTTCTTCTTCTTCTTCTTCTTCTTCTTCTTCTTCTTCTTCTTCTTCTTCTTCTTCTTCTTCTTCTTCTTCTTCTTCAGACTCCACATCAGTCTCTCTATTGATCTCCCTCTTGTGCAACCTCATATAATACTGCAACTGTTCACTCATAATTTTCATTTTCCCCTCCATTTCCTCTTTCTCCCTCAAGGCTTATTCTGCTACTTCTTGAGGTGTTTTACTACAACCTGACATTATGAATTACACAAATAACACACACAGGCCTTCCTCCAAGATGCATGAAACTCAACTCTGGTACCAATTATGATGTATGCAAGGTCCTAAGATCAGAGTATTGACCTCACAGTACACCACATTAACACAACTCTCACACAATCAGGCCTCAAAACAGAGAAGCAAATACAAATACACCCAAAACAGAACCTCACAGCAGATAACCATTCACAACCTCCTCAAAACAAAGCATAAACACCAGAATACAAATGGATGAAACGGATGATGATGAAATGATGATCGGATGAACAAACTTACAATCAGACAGTAACCGAAGATAGACTTGAGGCTCGAGCTGATATAGACCCACCACAGCTAGAACATCAAGGGCAATGGACTCAATGACCTCAATGGATACAGGCATATCACCATCGAGATTACCAAGCTCTACACCCACCACAAGGATTGCCAAATCCTTGATACTGTAGTAGAATTAACAAGAGATGAGAGTTTAATGTCACTCATAAACAAGAGGCTCAATTAAGGCACTCAAAATGCTATTGATTTCACTGATAGATAATGACCTCAAGCTGCCAACTACAAAGTATATAAAGCTAGGTTGAGCTAGATGATTAAGGGTTTCCCCTTGCTCAAGAAACTTTCCTAATCCGGCATTAAGCTACTTAACTAACTTAATAAGCTAATGAAGGCTCATTACAAACTGGATAACATCAAAATAAAATGAAATAAAATCTAACAAACGCGTTTTCTTTATTACAAACGGTTGAATCATCTCACAAGCTGGAAATGGCCTCAACAGCTCAGAAGTGAGTCTTCATGGAGGACCTCAATGCAGGATCACCTCACAGATTTGGAATATCCTCAACAGTTCCAGAAGTGATGTCTTCATGGAGGACCTCAGAACTGGCAAACATCTTCACTGAGTTGGGAAGTCCTCAACAGCTCTAGAGTGAAGTCTTCAAGGCACTGGTGAGGACCTCAATCCAAAGATATGGAATTGAGAAATAACCTCACTGGCTGGCTGCTGTTGTTGATGTTGATGTTGCTTTTGTTGGACGACCTCAAGACTTGCTGGACCATCATGAAACACTCTTGGATGTCAGTGTTTGATGTTGTTGGTAATGACCTTGGAGTTGGTGTTGATGAGGTCGTTGCTGGTGCTGGTTCTGGACTCTAATCTTCCGATGGAGGACCTCCATCACGTTTTTAGTTTCTTTTTCTCTGTCTTTATCTTTGTTTTTAGTTTGCTCGGGGCGAGCAAACTCTTATGTAGGAGTGTTGTTCGGTCTCGTTCCGAGCCGAATTCTTCTATTTTATAGGGTATTTTTTTGTTGTTCTAACCCCGTAATTATATATTATATATGATGATTTCGTGTTTTTTAGGAAAATAAATAGTTAGAAGGAATTTGGGCTTAATTGAGGCTTTTTAGGGAATCCCGAGTGATTTCTAGACCCGAACTGACCCGAGGCGAGACCAACCCGGGAACTCCTTCTCCATCAATTAAGGCAAAAGAGTCTGCTGAGCGTCGCAGCTGAGTCACCAAGGGTCGTGCTTGTGACAAGGTCCTGCGTGTCAAGACACCGTGTTTAGTCTCGATTTTGGGCCTAATAACGCCTTTTTTTTACTTGCGCTTTTGGCTCGTTTCCGAGTCTTTTCCTTCGTTTTTAGTAGCTTTTTGGTTGTTTTGTAGGTTTTCGTGCTTTTCGAACAAATGCACAGAATACAGGCTAAATTGAGGCTTTTTAGCCTAAGCCGAGAACCGAGGCGGAGTCGGCCTGAGATCATTTTTCCCAAGTTTGAATCGATTCAAAGTCGTAACACCCGCTACAGAATGGTTAACGGGCACTACAACCTGAAATGGAGGGAAGAAGGTTGTGCAGCAGCGTAACACCCGCTACGGGTGGTGTAGCGCCCGCTACACAGCCACAACAACGATCACACTTGCTTGCCAAATAAGGATCGCACCCGCTGTCATAGGCTTCGCGCCCACGACAAGTTGGGACCAAAAGATGATCGCGGCCGCTGTCTTCAGGATGATGCCCGCTGTCTCTTGAACGCCAAAATCGCCTCACCACTTTTCGCAGGACCGTGCCCGTGACGGGGTAGATCGTGCGCGCGGTCTCCCTAATTCTGAGCGATGCTTCGGCTCTGTACGCTGCATTTTGCTGATTTGTTTTGCCTTGTATATATAGCTCCTAGGCTGCGATTTTTAAGGGGGATTCGACTCTAGCTTTTAGATTAGACATTCTACCCTTTTTCACCGTAGTTTTAGAGAGAGATTAGAGAGAGATTAGCCTAGGCCGGGTTTAGTGTATTTTGGTTTGTAATCAAGATTGGAGGATTCAACAATTGAGAGATTGCTTTGGATCATCCTCTCCCTTGTTCTTCCTTGCTCTTTTACAACATTTGATAAGTTTCTTCTTCCTTAAACTCTACTTTACTTTGCTAATTACTTCAATTGTTTGTTTATTGCTTTGATTGTCTCTTATTTGTGTTGTTTAGTTTTTTACTGTTGTTTGATGATAGAAATCATGCTAAGGGTTGGTTTTGTTGATGTTGTTAGCACAGTTGTGATGAGTAGTGGCTAGAACTCTAATGGGTTAGGGGTAATTAAGGGTGTGAATGGGTGATTAGGCATGGGTTAACAATATTAGTGAGTAACTAGTTGGGAAATCAATTTCCCGCTCCTATCCTTCCCTCAAGTGAGGTGTATTTGGGTCCGGAAGCTCCCGAATACATCCAAAACTTGTGTCGGAAGGTTGGAATTGGGATAGTTAGCACTCGCTCACGAGAGTGAGTAGAGACTAACTAGAGAATTCCGTTTTATTAACCCTTTGGGTTCGTGGTGGACTTTGGGGAAGTTAATCCGGACTATCCAAGAAAGTGGAAGCCCGGTGGGTATTTTCTAACGGAATTGCCACTTGATTTACTTCCTTGTTGCTCTCTTGTTGCAAAACCCGTCTCCTTGTTTCCGTTTGCATCCCGAAATGCCCTCGAAACCCATTGTTTCACCTTGACCGACCTTAGTTTGTTTTCTTGCTTTGTGATAACCTTTTCAACCGTTGCCTTACCTTAGCGATCTTATACCTGACCTAGACCGAGTTCCGTAGCCTTAGGCCCCTTTCTCCTTGAGAAGAATGACAAAACTGGGTTATACAAAACACGTTACACAGAATGGCGCCGTTATCGGGGAGCTAGCGCCCCTAGCTTAGTTTCTTGGTCTTGAGTTGTTTAAGATTGCTTTCATGCTAGAAACTAGTTTGTCCCAATTCCTATGAATTTGATGCTTCTTCATTTCTTGTAGGAGGTTTCGAGTTCTGATGGCTGAGGGCCAAGCTGGTTCACCTCGTACCCTTCTATCATATGTCGTTCCATCATTGGGTACGGAAGGCAACCCGATCACTCTACCACCATTACCACCCGATGTCGTGTTCGAGTTCAAACCGTACTTACTTGAAGTCTTCTTAAGCAATCAGTTTCATGGAGACAAATCTGAGAGTCCTATCGAGCATATCGAGAAATTTAAAGATCGAATTAGTTTCGTGCAAGTTCCTGGTTTATCTTCAGAATTCATGAAATTGAAGTCCTTTCCTCTAACTCTTACGGGGAAAGCAAAGACTTGGCTTGAAACGTGTCCTCTTGGAACTTATTCTTCATGGGAGGTACTTAAGAGAGATTTCCTGCATAGATTCTTCCCAGCTGATGAAACTTATAGACTCCGGCAAGTTATTATGTCTTTCAAGCAAGAACCCGGAGAGAATCTTTTTGAGGCTTGGGGGAGATTCAAAAGCCTTCAACACCAATGTCCACATCACAATTTACCGAATTGGATGCTACTTCAACACTTTTATTATGGGCTATGTGGTTCATACAAAGAATCTATTGATCGTGCATCCAGAGGGATGTTCTTAAAGAAAACTGAGGAGGAAGCCAACATTTTTCTTCATGAGCTATCTCAGAATGTGCCCAGTTGGGGAGGCGGCCAAAATTCAGGAAATAAGGATCATTCTTTGGAACACAACCCTACTATCAAGCTTCTAATGGGCATCGTCCTTGATTTGCAAAAGAAGATGGTGAATGATGAAGTTTCCAACCAGTTGAACCTAGCCCGAGGTATGCAAACCTTTGCATCCATTCCCGTTCCTAATATGCATATTTGTAAGTTGTGTTTTGGTCCGCATCTTAAGCATCAATGTGTGGAGTATCGTCAAGTAAAGCATGTAAATGCTATCTATTCCAGCCAACTTTATTCCCATTCTTATGAGGATCATGATCCTAGCTATACCACATTTGCCAATCCTGTGTTCAATCATGTTTCTCAATTTTTTGACCATAATGCATATTTTCAAGAAGAGTTCTCACATCAACCAATCCCACAACCTCAATTTTCTCAACAATCCAAAGATTCTATAATCGAAAAGTTGTTGCAACAAATTGTGGCTAATCAAGAAAGTGAGGAGGCTCGTCTTAGAGACCTTGAAACCCAAATAACCCAAGTTGTTTTGGTCCGCATCTTAAGCATCAATGTGTGGAGTATCATCAAGTAAAGCATGTAAATGCTATCTATTCCAGCCAAACTTTATTCCCATTCTTACGAGGATCATGATCCTAGCTATATCACGTTTGCCAATCCTGTGTTCAATCCTGCTTCTCAATTTTTTGACCATCATGCATATTTTCAAGAATAGCTCTCACATCAACCAATCCCACAACCTCAATTTTTTCAACCATCCCAAGATACTATGATCGAAAAGTTGTTGCAACAAATTGTGGCTAATCAAGAAAGTGAGGAGGCTCGTCTTAGAGACCTTGAAACCCAAATAACCCAAGTTGGTCCACAAATATACCTTTCTCAACCCATTCAACCTCAACTTATCCAAGGGGAGAATGTTGATCCTATTACCCTAAGGAGTGGAAGAAAAATTGAAAAACCTAAAGTGGTGGAGGAGAATGTGGAAGAGGAGAGATCTTTCGGAGAGAATGAGGGAGTTGTGGCAGATAGTACAGAAATGGAGGACTTAGAAGTTGAGCAAACCATAGTGGAGCAGGAGGAGAATGATGTTATAGTTAATGATACTCAGGATGGGGAAAAGAAGAAGTTGGAAGAGAAGGTAGAGATTGAGAAAAAACGAGAGAAAGGGAACGAAAACATGAGGGAAGATAATCATGAAAAACCATTGGAGAAACCCGTCCCATATAAACCACCAGTACCTTTTCCTTGGAGATTGATTCAACAAAAAGATGAGGCGAAGTTTTCGCGGTTTATTGATATGTTGAAGAAGCTCCAAGTCAATATTCCTTTTCTGGATGCCATGATGGAGGTCCCTTCTTTCAAAAAAAACCTTAATGACCTCTTGACATACAAAAGGAGAATCAAAGAGTCATCGACCGTTCATCTCACGATTAGTTGCAATGCTATTATGGGGAGTAAAACTCCCGAGAAACTTGCCGATTCGGGTTGTTTCTCTATACCGTGCTTAATTGGTGATATGAGAATTGATAATGCATTATGTAACTTTGGGGCAAGTGTGAGTGTCATGCCACACTCAATATGTAAAAAGTTGAACCTTGATAACTTGACCCCTACAGCTATTAGCTTGTTTGGTTGGCCGTCATCATTAGGAAGCCCTTGGGAATAACTGAAGATGTCCCAGTTCAAGTGAAAAGCTTCCTTATCCCTTGTGACTTTATTATTCTAGAGATGGATGAGGATTGGAGAAGCCCTATTATTCTTGGTCGACCCTTCTTGGCCACTACGGGAGCAATTATAGATGTAAAAAGAAGCCATTTGTCATGTGTAGCTTGGCAACAAATTGTTGGTAATCAAGAAAGTGAGGAGGCTCGTCTTAGAGACCTTGAAACCCAAATGACCCAAGTTGCTCAACAAATATACCTTTCTCAACCCATTCAACCTCAACCTATCCAAGGGGAGAAAGTTGATGCTATTACCCTAAGGAGTGGAAGAAAAATTGAAAAACCTAAAGTGGTGGAGGAGAATGTGGAAGATGAGAGATCTTTGGGAGACAATGAGGGAGTTGTGGCAGATAGTACTGAAAAGGAGGACTTAGAAGTTGAGCAAACCATAGTTGAGAAGGAGGAGAATGATGTTATAGTTAATGATTACGAGGATGAGGAAAAGAAGAAGTTGGAAGAGAGGGTAGAGATTGAGAAAAAACGTGAGAAAGGGAAGGAAATCTTAATGGAAGATAATCATGAAAACCCATTGGAGAAACCCGTCCCAAATAGATCACCAGTACCGTTTCCTGGGAGATTGATTCAACAAAAGGATGAGGCTAAGTTTTTGCGGTTTATTGATATGTTGAAGAAGCTCCAAGTCAATATTCCATTTCTGGATGCCATGATGAAGGTCCCTTCTTTCAAGACACACCTTAATGACCTCTTGGCAAACAAAAGGAGAATCAAAGAATCGTCAACCGTTCATCTCACAATTAGTTTCAATGCTATTATGGGGAGTAAAACTCTCGAGAAACTTGCTAATTCGTGTTGTTTCTCTCTACCGTGCTTAATTGGTGATATGAGAATTGATAATGCATTATGTGACTTGGGGGTAAGTGTGAGTGTCATGCCACACTCAATATGTTAAAAGTTGAACCTTGATAACTTGACCCCTACATCTATTAGCTTGCAACTTGTTGATCGTACTGTTTGGAAGCCCTTGGGAATAATTGAAGATGTCCCGGTTCAAGTGAAAAGCTTCTTTATCCCTTGTAACTTCGTTATTCTGGAGATGGATGAGGACTGGAGAAGCCCTATTATTCTTGGTCGACCCTTCTTGGCCACTGCAGGACCAATTATAGATGTAAAAAGAGGCCATTTGTCATGTCTAGCTTGGCAACAAATTGTTGCAAATCAAGAAAGTGAGGAGGCTCGTCTTAGAGACCTTGAAACACAAATGAACCAAGTTGCTCAACAAATATACCTTTCTCAACCCATTTAACCTCAACCTATCCAAGGGGAGAAAGTTGTGCTATTACCCTAAGGAGTGGAAGAAAAATTGAAAAACCACTAAAGTGGTGGAGGAGAATGTGGAAGAGGAGAGATCATTGGGAGAGAATGAGGGAGTTGTGGCAAATAGTACTGAAAGGAGGACTTAGAAGTTGAGCAAACCATAGTTGAGCAGGAGGAGAATGATGTTATTGGTAATGATACCGAGGATGAGGAAAAGAAGAAGTTGGAAGAGAGGGTAGAGGTTGGGAAAAAATGAGAGAAAGGGAAGGAAATCTTGAGGGAAGATAATCATGAAAACCCATGGAGAAACCCGTCCCATATAGACCACCGACCTTTTCATGGAAGATTGATTCAACAAAAAGATGAGGCGAAGTTTTTGCGGTTTATTGATATGTTGAAGAAGCTCTAAGTCAATATTCCTTTTCTGGATGCTATGATGGAGGTCCCTTCTTTCAAGAAACACCTTAATGACCTCTTGACAAACAAAAGGAGAATCAAAGAGTCGTCGACCGTTCATCTCACGATTAGTTCCAATGCTATTATGGGGAGTAAAACTCCCGAGAAACTTGCCGATTCGGGTTGTTTCTCTATACCGTGCTTAATTGGTGATATGAGAATTAATAATGCATTAAGTGACTTGGGGGCAAGTGTGAGTGTCATGCCACACTCAATATGTAAAAAGTTGAACCTTGATAACTTGACCCCTACAGCTATTAGCTTGCAACTGGTTGACCGTACTGTTAGGAAGCCCTTGGGAATAACTGAAGATGTCCCAGTTCAAGTGAAAAGCTTCCTTATCCCTTGTGACTTTATTATTCTAGAGATGGATGAGGATTGGAGAAGCCCTATTATTCTTGGTCGACCCTTCTTGGCCACTACGGGAGCAATTATAGATGTAAAAAGAAGCCATTTGTCATGTGTAGCTTGGCAACAAATTGTTGGTAATCAAGAAAGTGAGGAGGCTCGTCTTAGAGACCTTGAAACCCAAATGACCCAAGTTGCTCAACAAATATACCTTTCTCAACCCATTCAACCTCAACCTATCCAAGGGGAGAAAGTTGATGCTATTACCCTAAGGAGTGGAAGAAAAATTGAAAAACCTAAAGTGGTGGAGGAGAATGTGGAAGATGAGAGATCTTTGGGAGACAATGAGGGAGTTGTGGCAGATAGTACTGAAAAGGAGGACTTAGAAGTTGAGCAAACCATAGTTGAGAAGGAGGAGAATGATGTTATAGTTAATGATTACGAGGATGAGGAAAAGAAGAAGTTGGAAGAGAGGGTAGAGATTGAGAAAAAACGAGAGAAAGGGAAGGAAATCTTAATGGAAGATAATCATGAAAACCCATTGGAGAAACCCGTCCCAAATAGATCACCAGTACCGTTTCCTGGGAGATTGATTCAACAAAAGGATGAGGCTAAGTTTTTGCGGTTTATTGATATGTTGAAGAAGCTCCAAGTCAATATTCCATTTCTGGATGCCATGATGAAGGTCCCTTCTTTCAAGACACACCTTAATGACCTCTTGGCAAACAAAAGGAGAATCAAAGAATCGTCAACCGTTCATCTCACAATTAGTTTCAATGCTATTATGGGGAGTAAAACTCTCGAGAAACTTGCTAATTCGTGTTGTTTCTCTCTACCGTGCTTAATTGGTGATATGAGAATTGATAATGCATTATGTGACTTGGGGGTAAGTGTGAGTGTCATGCCACACTCAATATGTTAAAAGTTGAACCTTGATAACTTGACCCCTACATCTATTAGCTTGCAACTTGTTGATCGTACTGTTTGGAAGCCCTTGGGAATAATTGAAGATGTCCCGGTTCAAGTGAAAAGCTTCTTTATCCCTTGTAACTTCGTCATTCTGGAGATGGATGAGGACTGGAGAAGCCCTATTATTCTTGGTCGACCCTTCTTGGCCACTGCAGGACCAATTATAGATGTAAAAAGAGGCCATTTGTCATGTCTAGCTTGGCAACAAATTGTTGCAAATCAAGAAAGTGAGGAGGCTCGTCTTAGAGACCTTGAAACACAAATGAACCAAGTTGCTCAACAAATATACCTTTCTCAACCCATTTAACCTCAACCTATCCAAGGGGAGAAAGTTGTGCTATTACCCTAAGGAGTGGAAGAAAAATTGAAAAACCACTAAAGTGGTGGAGGAGAATGTGGAAGAGGAGAGATCATTGGGAGAGAATGAGGGAGTTGTGGCAAATAGTACTGAAAGGAGGACTTAGAAGTTGAGCAAACCATAGTTGAGCAGGAGGAGAATGATGTTATTGGTAATGATACCGAGGATGAGGAAAAGAAGAAGTTGGAAGAGAGGGTAGAGGTTGGGAAAAAATGAGAGAAAGGGAAGGAAATCTTGAGGGAAGATAATCATGAAAACCCATTGGAGAAACCCGTCCCATATAGACCACCAGTACCTTTTCATGGAAGATTGATTCAACAAAAAGATGAGGCGAAGTTTTTGCGGTTTATTGATATGTTGAAGAAGCTCTAAGTCAATATTCCTTTTCTGGATGCTATGATGGAGGTCCCTTCTTTCAAGAAACACCTTAATGACCTCTTGACAAACAAAAGGAGAATCAAAGAGTCGTCGACCGTTCATCTCACGATTAGTTCCAATGCTATTATGGGGAGTAAAACTCCCGAGAAACTTGCCGATTCGGGTTGTTTCTCTATACCGTGCTTAATTGGTGATATGAGAATTAATAATGCATTAAGTGACTTGGGGGCAAGTGTGAGTGTCATGCCACACTCAATATGTAAAAAGTTGAACCTTGATAACTTTACCCCTACATCTATTAGCTTGCAACTTGTTGATCGTACTGTTTGGAAGCCCTTGGGAATAATTGAAGATGTCCCGGTTCAAGTGAAAAGCTTCTTTATCCCTTGTAACTTCGTTATTCTGGAGATGGATGAGGACTGGAGAAGCCCTATTATTCTTGGTCGACCCTTCTTGGCCACTGCAGGACCAATTATAGATGTAAAAAGAGGCCATTTGTCATGTGTAGCTTGGCAACAAATTGTTGGTAATCAAGAAAGTGAGGAGGCTCGTCTTAGAGACCTTGAAACCCAAATGACCCAAGTTGCTCAACAAATATACCTTTCTCAACCCATTCAACCTCAACCTATCCAAGGGGAGAAAGTTGATGCTATTACCCTAAGGAGTGGAAGAAAAATTGAAAAACCTAAAGTGGTGGAGGAGAATGTGGAAGATGAGAGATCTTTGGGAGACAATGAGGGAGTTGTGGCAGATAGTACTGAAAAGGAGGACTTAGAAGTTGAGCAAACCATAGTTGAGAAGGAGGAGAATGATGTTATAGTTAATGATTACGAGGATGAGGAAAAGAAGAAGTTGGAAGAGAGGGTAGAGATTGAGAAAAAACGAGAGAAAGGGAAGGAAATCTTAATGGAAGATAATCATGAAAACCCATTGGAGAAACCCGTCCCAAATAGATCACCAGTACCGTTTCCTGGGAGATTGATTCAACAAAAGGATGAGGCTAAGTTTTTGCGGTTTATTGATATGTTGAAGAAGCTCCAAGTCAATATTCCATTTCTGGATGCCATGATGAAGGTCCCTTCTTTCAAGACACACCTTAATGACCTCTTGCAAACAAAAGGAGAATCAAAGAATCGCCAACCGCTCATCTCACAATTAGTTTCAATGCTATTATGGGAGTAAAACTCTCGAAACTTGCTAATTCGTGTTGTTTCTCACCGCTTAATTGGTGATATGAGAATTGATAATGCATTATGTGACTTGGGGGTAAGTGTGAGTGTCATGCCACACTCAATATGTTAAAAGTTGAACCTTGATAACTTGACCCCTACATCTATTAGCTTGCAACTTGTTGATCGTACTGTTTGGAAGCCCTTGGGAATAATTGAAGATGTCCCGGTTCAAGTGAAAAGCTTCTTTATCCCTTGTAACTTCGTCATTCTGGAGATGGATGAGGACTGGAGAAGCCCTATTATTCTTGGTCGACCCTTCTTGCCACCGCAGACCAATTATAGATGTAAAAAGAGGCCATTTGTCATGTCTAGCTTGGCAACAAATTGTTGCAAATCAAGAAAGTGAGGAGGCTCGTCTTAGAGACCTTGAAACACAAATGAACCAAGTTGCTCAACAAATATACCTTTCTCAACCCATTTAACCTCAACCTATCCAAGGGGAGAAAGTTGTGCTATTACCCTAAGGAGTGGAAGAAAAATTGAAAAACCACTAAAGTGGTGGAGGAGAATGTGGAAGAGGAGAGATCATTGGGAGAGAATGAGGGAGTTGTGGCAAATAGTACTGAAAGGAGGACTTAGAAGTTGAGCAAACCATAGTTGAGCAGGAGGAGAATGATGTTATTGGTAATGATACCGAGGATGAGGAAAAGAAGAAGTTGGAAGAGAGGGTAGAGGTTGGGAAAAAATGAGAGAAAGGGAAGGAAATCTTGAGGGAAGATAATCATGAAAACCCATTGGAGAAACCCGTCCCATATAGACCACCAGTACCTTTTCATGGAAGATTGATTCAACAAAAAGATGAGGCGAAGTTTTTGCGGTTTATTGATATGTTGAAGAAGCTCTAAGTCAATATTCCTTTTCTGGATGCTATGATGGAGGTCCCTTCTTTCAAGAAACACCTTAATGACCTCTTGACAAACAAAAGGAGAATCAAAGAGTCGTCGACCGTTCATCTCACGATTAGTTCCAATGCTATTATGGGGAGTAAAACTCCCGAGAAACTTGCCGATTCGGGTTGTTTCTCTATACCGTGCTTAATTGGTGATATGAGAATTAATAATGCATTAAGTGACTTGGGGGCAAGTGTGAGTGTCATGCCACACTCAATATGTAAAAAGTTGAACCTTGATAACTTTACCCCTACATCTATTAGCTTGCAACTTGTTGATCGTACTGTTTGGAAGCCCTTGGGAATAATTGAAGATGTCCCGGTTCAAGTGAAAAGCTTCTTTATCCCTTGTAACTTCGTTATTCTGGAGATGGATGAGGACTGGAGAAGCCCTATTATTCTTGGTCGACCCTTCTTGGCCACTGCAGGACCAATTATAGATGTAAAAAGAGGCCATTTGTCATGTGTAGCTTGGCAACAAATTGTTGGTAATCAAGAAAGTGAGGAGGCTCGTCTTAGAGACCTTGAAACCCAAATGACCCAAGTTGCTCAACAAATATACCTTTCTCAACCCATTCAACCTCAACCTATCCAAGGGGAGAAAGTTGATGCTATTACCCTAAGGAGTGGAAGAAAAATTGAAAAACCTAAAGTGGTGGAGGAGAATGTGGAAGATGAGAGATCTTTGGGAGACAATGAGGGAGTTGTGGCAGATAGTACTGAAAAGGAGGACTTAGAAGTTGAGCAAACCATAGTTGAGAAGGAGGAGAATGATGTTATAGTTAATGATTACGAGGATGAGGAAAAGAAGAAGTTGGAAGAGAGGGTAGAGATTGGGAAAAAATGAGAGAAAGGGAAGGAAATCTTGAGGGAAGATAATCATGAAAACCCATTGGAGAAACCCGTCCCATATAGACCACCAGTACCTTTTCATGGAAGATTGATTCAACAAAAAGATGAGGCGAAGTTTTTGCGGTTTATTGATATGTTGAAGAAGCTCTAAGTCAATATTCCTTTTCTGGATGCTATGATGGAGGTCCCTTCTTTCAAGAAACACCTTAATGACCTCTTGACAAACAAAAGGAGAATCAAAGAGTCGTCGACCGTTCATCTCACGATTAGTTCCAATGCTATTATGGGGAGTAAAACTCCCGAGAAACTTGCCGATTCGGGTTGTTTCTCTATACCGTGCTTAATTGGTGATATGAGAATTAATAATGCATTAAGTGACTTGGGGGCAAGTGTGAGTGTCATGCCACACTCAATATGTAAAAAGTTGAACCTTGATAACTTTACCCCTACAGCTACTAGCTTGCAACTTGTTGACCGTACTGTTAGGAAGCCCTTGGGAATACTTGAAGATGTCCCAGTTCAAGTGAAAAGCTTCCTTATCCCTTGTGACTTCGTTATTCTGGAGATGGATGAGGATTGGAGAAGCCCTATTATTCTTGGTCGACCCTTCTTGGCCACTACAGGAGCAATTATAGATGTAAAAGGAGGCCATTTGTCATGTCTAGCTTGGCAACAAATTGTTGCTAATGAAGAAAGTGACGAGGCTTGTCTTAGAGACCTTGAAACCCAAATGACCCATGTTGCTCAACAAATATACCTTTCTTAACCCATTCAACCTCAACCTATCCAAGGGGAGAAAGTTGATGCTATTATCCTAAGGAGTGGAAGAAAAATTGAAAACCCTAAAGTGGTGGAGGAGAATGTGGAAGAGGAGAGATCTTTGGGAGAGAATGAGGGAGTTGTGGTAGATAGTACTGAAAAGGAGGACTTTGAAGTTGAGCAAACCATAGTTGAGCAAGAGGAGAATGATGTTATAGTTAATCATACCGAGGATGAGGAAAAGAAGAAGTTGGAAGAGAGGGTAGAGATTGAGAAAAAACGAGAGAAAGGGAAGGAAATCTTGAGTGAAGATAATCATGAAAACCCAGTGGAGAAACCCGTCCCATATAGACCAGCAGTAACCTTTTCATGGGAGATTGATTCAACAAAAAGATGAGGCGAAGTTTTTGCGGTTTATTGATATGTTGAACAAGCTCCAAGTCAATATTCCTTTTCTAGATTCCATGATGGAGAAACACATTAATGACCTCTTGACAAACAAAAGGAGAATTAAAGAGTCGTCAACCGTTCATCTCACGATTAGTTGCAATGCTATTATAGGGAGTAAAACTCCCGAGAAAGTTGCCGATCCGAGTAGTTTCTCTATACCATGCTTAATTGGTGATATGAAAATTGATAATGCATTAAGTGACTTGGGGGCAAGTGTGAGTGTCATGCCACACTCAATATGTAAAAAGTTGAACCTTGATGACTTGACCTCTACAGCTATTAGCTTGTAATTTGCTGAGCGTACTGTTAGGAAGCCCTTGGGAATACTTGAAGATGTCCTGGTTCAAGTGGGAAGCTTCCTTATCCCTTGTGATTTCGTTATTCTGGAGATGGATGAGGATTGAAGAAGCCCTATTATTCTTCGTCGACCCTTCTTGGCCGCTACGGGAGCAACTATAGATGTAAAAAGAGGTCGTTTGTCTCTTCATGTGGGGGGAGAACGTATTGATTTTGATCTCGATCCTTCGAGAAGGAACCCTGACAAGGAGTCAAGCTTTAGGGTCAATGCAGTGGTTGGTATTATGAATGAACATCAAGAGGAGCCGTGCTTACTTATTGTGGAACCGGATGATTGGGGTAGAGAAAGTCACCCTAAGCCTATTCATTTTGAGCTAGATGGAGATGGTTTCACCTTCCATGGCGACTTCCTCAACACCGTACCTCTGAGGAGGGAGATTGCCTTGGGCGAAACATATATCGAGAATATGAAATTGGGAGACATAGTTTTCAAAGGCCCGAGACTCGCACACCACCAAATGTCAAGTCGGGGTTATCTTCTCATTCTATCCGGCTTATTAAGTCTTCAAAGAGGCATGCTTTGTATTTGCGCAAGAAGAGGAAGCGATGGAAAAGGAAGAAGCAACATTGGTGGTGTAAGATGAGGAAGCCATTGCCTTTGATTCCTTCGAAGTTGACTAGACCGCCGGAGGATCATTCCGGTTTATTCATTAGTTTTATTGGGGTGCGTGGAGAAAAGGAAGAAACAACATTAGTGGTGTAAAATGGTAAGCATGGTAAGAAGAGTTGGTGGAAAAAGCTTACCATCCTTTTCTCATGCACACCACGCCTTTCAAGAATCAAGTAAGTATTTGGGTAAGGCTCGGGACCTTAAACAAGCGCTTTATGGGAGGCAACTCATACCTTTTATTTCTTTCTTTTGAGTTAATTTCTATTTTTGTCTTAGCTAGTTTCTTTGTCATGCTTTTAATCTTGCATGCGGATCTTACGAGCTATGGTTATTTTTGCTTGAATATCCTAACCTTTTGCTCGATTTTCTTGGATCGTGGATTGAGAGTGTTCTATTTGAAGATCTCGAGGTAACCTCTTTCCACTCCCTTTGAATGTGTTATATTTTCGATCCTTATTGCATGCTTGATTTTTCTTTTGGTGGCGAGCCCCTAGTATGTGCTTGTTGTGTATATCTTGTTGTTGGAGCCATGTGGGCTCGGGTCGCCACCACTTGCTTGTTAGTTGTTTTTGCTTGTTTATTTTTTAGTAGGTTCTCTACCCTTTCATGTGACACCCTTCCCACAATGAGAACATTGTGGTGTTTTAAGTGTGGAGGGGGGGGGGGGGAGAGTTATTTCTGTTTCAAGGGTAGATCACCTAGCATTTTCTTTTTGGGCTAAAATTTGAAAAAGAATTTTGTGAAAAGAGAAAAGAAAAAGGGAGAAAAGTTGTGAAAAACCCCTAAAGTTTTATGTTTTTCTTCAGTTTTTGCCTTGTTTTTAGAATCGTGTAGTCAATGGCTCGAAGTTGTTATTAATCTTCTTAAAAGAAGCCGGTAGGAGCGTTGTAGGCCCTAGTCCGGGTGTTGCCATGACTCATCTAATTAGATTCCCTTCGTTGATTGCAAAATGAGGTTCTTGTTTTTTTTTTCACGTCCTCTTTGAAATCGTGAGACCTTAGTTTTTCACCCTCGACCTTGCTGAAAAAGTGAAACCTAATTAATTTGAATTAATTGGTTTGTATCGGTTAAACCCGACATTAACCATCATAAAGTTAGTCTACCTACATGGGAGTGGTATGAGCGGTGCGGCGCTCTTACCCCTTAAGCACTTCATTTTCGTAATGATGAGGCGTATGGAAAAGACCATGTTGGGAGGGTAAACCCCGTTATGGGCCGCTCAATTCCCGAAAAGCTAACACCGACCTTTGTTAAGCTAAATTGAAATGGTGGGAAATTCTAAAACTCAACCCAAGGGAAAGTTAATTGCTAATAAGGTGAGGAGCCTTTCCTTGCATTTCCTGCGGCCCTCACCAAGCCAAGGGTGACATAAGCGGGGGAGGGCGACTCTTTGCTAATCTTGTTCGCTTTGAAATGAGCTCGGGTGATTTTTGCTATGGATCAATCAGAATCAACTAGGATACACTAGCACTTGTGCACAAAGGGCCTTGTCTTGTAAGAAGCGTTTGGGAGTCAAAAATCTCTAAGATTGGCAATGCTTTGGATTAGGTGTCCTTGCTCACGTGGACGGCGACGTGGGGAACCTCTATCATCGTCACTCGACTCAAATGTAGGAGGAGGACGAATAGGGCTTGGGCCACGGCTTTGACGTTCATCTCGGGGCGGACCTAGGCGCTCTTGGGTGAGGTTGTCCAACCGCGCCATGATGGCATTAAGTGTGCGCTCAACGATGGAGAAGCGTTCGTTATAAGTGGTGAGTCGGCTCTCGAGAGCTTGAATTTGAGGGCTACCCCGGTGGCTCGATTCCTCTCGTTCGGGGCGAGCTCCGTCGGCCATACCGGGAAAAAAGGTGAGGGACGGTTAGTGTTTGGGGTAATTTGTGGAGGTTGAAGGTTCTTTTGTAGTTGGAAAGTGTTTAGCTAAGGGTTCTTTGTGTTTTTTTCACTCAGACATTTCATCGAACACCTTGCGTGCACTATTTTCCAACTTCTTTTCGATGCACCAAATAGCTACAAATCCAACAAATACATTCACAATACAATAATTCCCAACACACTTGGGTAGCAATGGGGTTGAGGAACACCAATATTTGCATACAACTCACAAAACCCAACACTAGAAACAACACTAGCAAGAACAAAGCATAAACTCAAGCCAAATGAAAATCGAAGCTCTGATACCAGATAGAGCGTTACCGTCATGGTGGGATGAATGGAGCTTGAGTTTTCGGAAGTAAATCAAAGGAAAATCGAGCTTGGGTTCGGTAGAGTTTGCATATGACCTTGGCTAGGAGAGTCCACAACCTTGGCCTAACATTCCACCATGATTAATTAGGATAAACCACCATTAATCACTAAAGAAATGACTTGAACACCACCAAATAAAGATTGGATAAAGTGAACAAGAATTTTGGGAGAGAGACTTTGAGAGCTCTCAAGTAATGACATTCAATATCATTCAAATCTCCCCAAAAAATGAGGGCCAACGAGTATTTATACAAAATGGATAAAGCCCAAAACATACCCGGCATTTCGCGATCATCGGCAAATGGCTTCGAAGGTCGTGGGCGCGACCTGCAGCGTCGGGGGCGTGACGGTGTCCGTCATTCGTGCGGCGCGGGCGAGCCTAACGCTAACTCGGGCGAGCCAGGTCACTAAGCAACAAGGTAGCGGGCGCGACCAACAACGTAGCGGACGCTACAAGCGAGGGACAGTGTGATGTCGCGAGCGCGCCATAGTCTAACTCGGGCACGACAAGGCGTTGTCTGCAGGTGTCGCGGGTGCGACCTCCTAGGGCAGTGAAACGGCTAGGGCGTGACTCGTTGTGGCTCGGGCGTGCCTAAGGCTTGTCCAAAAGGTTCAACGTGGCCTGTTTTTGTTCCAAAAGTAACCTGGGTCCCGTCTCGGCATTGTTCAACATCTCGGGACGGTACGGCCTCGGGCCTCCAAGGGTCTGGGCACGAGCGGGCCTCCTTATAAGGTCTCGGTTCCCATCCAGTGGATGGCCGAGGCTACCCTTGCGTTTCCGGGCTTCACCGGGAATTGCACCTCGAGATTCACCGTGGTTGAGGAGGCTCGCTTAGCAAAGGTTACGAGGGACGAGAACAGAACCCGGGACTCTTCATATAGTCCTTGGAGCGTTAAAACAACTCATAGGCCTCAACACAGTCCGTGGTGAAGTCGCCACGGTCTGTGTTGGAGTTCCACGTCCCATGGTGCTTGAATACAATCCGTGTTGAGCCCAGGGAGCTTATTTTGGTTCTCTAGAGACCAGCACAATCCGTGCTGGTCTTGTATTCATCCGTATCGGTCATATTACTCACGTGTATCTTATATATGACTGTCATACTTATTCCACATTACTTCTTATGTTATATAATCTTCTTATACTCTTGAAATAATCCCAAGATTGACCATTTGATCAACTCTTGAAAATTGGACTATAATAATCCCATATTTTGCTAATTGGATGGCGATAATCCCTACTTTCAGTTTGTATTCTCGTGGTAAAAAATAAATAAAATTGGATTGTAGTGGGACATCATCGAGAATATACCCTCAATATCATAGATTTTGTGTTGCATTTGATTCAAAACTTTGTATACACTTTACCATGATTTTTAATGAATTTACGGCGTTTCTCCCAATTTTTTTCAATTTTTTTACGATTTTTTACGATTTTTTTCACTTTTATTAATTACTCGGAGTCTCAAAAAAATAATTTAAAAAATGTTTTATATATATATATATATACACACACACACACACACACAGATATATATATATATTATTTTTTTTTGGAAAAATCGGAGAGATAATTCCATTAACAAAACATTTTACAAGTATACTCTAGGCATACCTAGAGGGGCACAATCAAAAAGCCCAAATCAAAAACACAAATAGAAATCACACCCTACCTCTCCCTAACCTAGTAATAATATCATTAACAATGAGGTTAACTACAAACTCAACACTATGATCAATCTCCTTAAAGATCCTCGAATTACGTTCCAGCCAAATGTAATAAATGAATGTTGTAAACATCAAAAACAACTCATGCTTCTTCTTTGACGACCAATTAACCTCAGGATTAGCTGAGAGAATTCCCTGCCAAGTGACCCAAGGCCAACCCAAAGTATTCAAAGCCGATTTCCACACAATCGAGCTAAACAAACAATGCTCAAACAGATGCGAATGAGACTCCTCTTCTTCACAGCATAAAACACATCTGTTAGCAAGCAAGTATCCCATTTTTTGCAGTCGATCAAGAGTCAGAAGTCTTCCAAGGACACACAACCAGGTTATAAAAGAAAACTTCGGGACACGAAAATTATTCCATACCACCGAAGCCCATTCAACAGGAGTTTGAGGACCAAGCAATGAAAAATATACGTCCGACAAAATATATTTGCTGGAAGACAATAAAGAAGGTGAAACAGAATAAAGATCATTACGAACCTTAATAATCCTTCTCCAGTACCAGCTATTATTTTGCTTGACCTCACACTCCCGGAAGGAAGTTCTCTTCAAGTAGATATGGTGAACCCATTTGACCCATAAAGACTCCTTATCAGTTTCAATCTGCCAAGCCAATTTCCCAATAGCCACCTTGTTCCATAGAACCACATTTCGGATATTCAGACCCCCAAACTTCTTTGGACGACAACAAGCATCCCATGCCACTGGACAAGATTTCGAATACCCCCATAAGAATTTCCTACAGATTTTCGTCATTGAGTCAATAACTCCCTGTGGAAGAATAAAAATCTGTGCCCAATAGGAATGAATTGCCATCAAAACACTATTAATCAACTCCACCCTACCAGCATACGTAAGCCGCCGCACAGCCCAACCCTTTAATCTACTACACATTTTATCCACAAGAATCTGACAATCATGTCTATTCAAGCGAGTAGGCTTAACAGGAACACCTAAGTACCGAAAAGGAAGAGACTCCTCTTTGAGACCAGTACTAGCAATCAGCAACTGTTTTTGATCATCAGAAACACCAGTGACAATAATAGTGGATTTACTCATATTCACTTGGAGGCCGGAACATGCTGAGAAGTGATTGAGAGCCTCCATTAATCTCTTAATACTAGCTACATCTCCATTACAAAATAATAATAGATCATCTGCAAAGCAAAGATGAGCCAGATCCAATTTCTTACAAAATTGATGATGAATAAAGTCAGGCTGTGTTGAAACTTCCTTGATAGACCTTCCCAAATACTCCATTACTAAAACAAAAAATAACGGAGACATTGGGTCGCCCTGTCGCAAACCTCTACCACTCTTGAAGTATCCATATGATTCCCCATTGAGACCAACAGAGAATTTTGCGCCTCTAACACAAATCATAATCCATCTTACAAATTTCAAAGGGAATCCAAAAGCAGATAATAAATTCTCTAGGAAATCCCAGTCGACTGTATCATATGCTTTTTGTATATCTATTTTCAAGAGACAAGAAGGTTTAACCCCTTTCCTGTTATAGAAACGGACCAAATCCTCTGCTATCAAAATATTATGCATAATAGATCGATTAGCCACAAAAGCAGTTTGATTTTGATCAACTAAAGTGTCTAGGACCAACTTCAATCTAGAACACAGCAATTTAGTAATAGCCTTATAAAGCACATTGCAGCAGGAAATGGGTCTCAATTCTGAGACAACAGTAGGGTTAGTGACTTTAGGAACCAAAGCTAATAAGGTAGCATTTAATTCCCCCAGTAAATGGTTACTCTCAAAAAAAGATAATACTGCATTTGATACCTCAGATCCAATAATATCCCACGAAGCTTTGAAGAACATGGCATTGTACCCATCTGGCCCAGGACTCTTAGCTGAATCAATGGAGAAAAAAACTGCTTTTATCTCGTCCCTAGTAAAAGGAGTGACCAGTGATAAAGCTTGATCATGATTAAGGACATTCCCCATATATAAAGTAGAGGCTCTCGGCTTACCACCACAAGAATGTTTGCTGAAGAAATCAGAAAAGTGAGAAACTAAGAAACCCCCTATTTCCTGAGCAGAATGGAGCACTTCACCTCCATGATTATTCAAGGATATAATCTTGTTCATGTAACTTCTTATCTTCAACAATGAGTAAAAGAAAGCAGAATTTTGATCTGATTTATTTCAACAAAACGCTTTTGTCCGCTGCTTCAACAAAGAACTAGCAGTCTTAAGAGTCTCAAAATATTCTTGCTTCATAGCTGCTGCTTGATTCCTCAGCTCTTGATCCTCCCAGTTCTGATTCGCTAAAATTTGAATCTCTTCTAATTGCTTGTATTTCTCCATAACCCGAGAATCAAGTTTAGCAAAATGAGTTATGTGAAAAAATCTTAAGCTGGGCTTTAAGCATTTTCATCTTGGTTACCACCTGGTATTGCGCAGAACCCCTAACCTGAGATTGCCAAACATATTTCAGCAGTGGCTTATACTCTTCATGTTGTACCCAGCAGTTGCAAAACCTGAATCTGTAGGGCCTCTTAGTCTCATCTTCGATGTGAATAAGAAGAGGAGAGTGATCACTCACATTTTCAGGCAACACCTCATAGACCAAATTCTCATAAGTATCAAGACATGAATCATTTATTAGAACCCGATCCAGAATAGTAAAGATATGGTTATTATGCCAAGTATACCTGAGTCCCTTTGATTTTGCTTCCACAATACCATATAGGTCAAGGAAATTCTTGAAATCTACCACTTCTTCCATAGTAACAGGATTCCCCCCAATCCTATCCTCAAAATATAGGACGTGATTAAAATCTCCTGTGATAATCCAAGGAAGAGCAGGTGACAAAGTACCAAGATCATTCCACAAATCAACTCTAGAAGATAGGTCATTTGCACCATAAACAAAAGTAATATATAGTTGCTTGTCAGAGGAAACAGATAAACAATGAATATACTACTTATGAGTTTTCAGAATCACCAAGGTTACCATTGAAGGATCCCAAAGTACCCAAATCCTACTCCTCCCAGAAGCCGTGGCATTGTGAGCAATACTCCAACCAGGTGTAATAGTTTGTTTGATTTTCTCACAATTCTCAGCAGTCACTTTAGTCTCGATCAAGCCCACCAAGTGACATTTATTCAGCTGCAGGAAAGCTTTAACCCCTTCCTGCTTATTAGGGTCATTTAGACCCCGAACATTCCAAGAGAGCACTCTATCCATGATCACTATGGCCAGGAGAACCATTAGCCATATTGACAGTAAAACTGCCAAAGCCAATTACATTTTCAACCACAGGAGAGAGCCTTTGTCCAACCTTATCAGTAACCGGTGTGGTTATAGGAGTGTCAGGCCTAGGCTTCTGCTTCCATTGTGTTGATTTCTTCCTTGGAAACTCCTTGCGGCAGTCACTCGTTTTATGACCAAACATCTCACAATTCCCACAAATAATCGGCCTCCATTCATACTCCACAACTTGAGTGCAAATAAAGCCATCTTGATCAATGTAGGAAATAGAGTCAGCGAAAGGTCTTCGAATATCCATCTCAACAAGGATCCTAGCAAAGTTCAATAGGGATTTCTTTTGATGTAAAGTCGACCTCGAAGGATCCCCAGCAAACTCCCTAGTTTACTCAAACCCTCCAAACTCCAGTAATGAAGATCCAAATTCGACAGCTTGACCCAAATAGGAATAGAAGTGATCTTATTCCTTTCAGTAGGTAAACCTAAACCCCAATTCTTCAGAACCAAAGGTTTCTGATCGAAATACACAATATGTCTGTCAAGCACACGCAATTTGTCTTCCATACTGTGAAAACGAAACAGGAAAACCCCATCTGGTTTCCAATATACCTGGTCCAAACCCTTCCACATTCTATGAGCAAATCGTTCCATAACCCCAATAGGTGGATTTGCACCCAGAACAAAACCAATGACAGTAGTATCCCAATACAAGACTTCAGAAGTAGAATCCTCCTTTTCCATTTTCTGAGTGAAATTACCATTAACTTCAATCGGTTGCACAAAATGTAACTTCATACCTGTTTGATGAATCTCTCCTTGCGAGCTAACATCCACAGATATTGAATCAGAATGAATCGAAGCCGCTTCCGATTGTGTACGCTCCTCCATTTGTTCTTCCCCATTCGTGAGAAGTAAAGGCTGAGCAGGTACAAATTTAGTATCAATCGAACCCTCTTGAACAGGAGAAACCGAATCAGCAACTTTAGGGTAGTCGCAGGAATCGGATTTCCTAGATTTGTTCTTCAACGCTTTCTTCTTCCCTTTTCTCCCCATGAATCGCCTCACCGAGAGAGTTTTTACATTTCAGCTCTATGATATATATATATATATGGCAGAAACGAAACTCTTTATTACCAGAAGACTTCAAACAGAAGTCCAAGAGAGTACAAGCACAACCCAAGGAAACAAGGAAAAACAAAGGATAAAAAAACCTATTGAAGAAGAAAATTTATACAACGATTATATTTTGGACTTTTCTTTGCAAGAAACAAAAATCCGTGTAAAATATTATAGTTAATCTTCTGGATTTCATGACCACAATCCCTTAAATTCATGACCAAACTCTCTCATATCCATGACCAAACCTCCTCATATCCATGCCCACACACCGTTAGATGCATGATCATGGGTTATGATTTACTCTTCTCACCTTCCTACCTAAACTCTCTTCCAACTGGATCTGTTCCCTATATATATATATATATATATATATATATGCCAAGCTTGAGCATCACGAACATTTAAGCCCCCTTCTTTCTTAAAGAGACAGCATGTATCCCATGATATAGGAGGACTTCTCGAATCCGAGCCCCACAAAAAGCCACGACAAAGCTTCTCAATTGATGTAATAACATTCTTCGGAATGATAAAGATTTGAGCCCAATATGTATGAATTGACATAAGAATGTTATTAATCAACTCAACTCTACCCGCATAGGTAAGTTTCCTGACAGCCCATCCTTGAACTCTTTTTGTCATTTTTTCTATAAGCATAGCACAATCATGCCTGTTCAATCTAAAAGGTTTAATAGGGACACCAAGGTAATGAAAGGGAAGATGACCCTCTTTAAAATTCAATAGAGCCAGAATATTCTCCTTAACCTCCTCATCAACATTAACAAAGATAATATCAGATTTTGAAGCATTAGGAAGGAGACCCGAAGCAGCCGAGAAGTGTCTCAAGGCATCAGACAAAATCATCACACTCTCCAAATTACCAGAACAGAACATGAGCAAGTCATCCGCAAAACATAGATGAGTAAGTTTCAAACCAACACAAAACTGGTGAAACTTAAAAGTAGGCACATTAGTAAAGCTCTTAATGGTTCTATCCAAGTAATCCATAACAATAACAAATAAAAGCGGAGAGATAGGATCACCTTGTCGAAGCCCGCGACCACTCTTAAAATAGCCATATGTAGAACCATTAAAAGCAACCGAAAATGTAGCAGATGTAACACAGGTCAATATAAGCTCAACGAATTTCCAAGGGAAATTAAGAGCCAATAAAAGACTCCGCAAGAAATCCCAATCAACAGTGTCGTATGCTTTTTGAATATCCACTTTGAAGAGGCAACTCGGTTGGGCTCCTTTCCTGTTATAGAATCTGATAATATCCTCAGCAACTAGAATATTATGGAGAATAGAACGCCCTTCAACAAATGCTGCTTGTGAAATATCAATTATATCCGGAAGGACCTCTTGAAGCCTGGAACAAAGGATCTTGGTGATAGCTTTATAGAGTACATTACAGCAAGCAATAGGCCTCAAATCACCAACTTTAATAGGATTAGTAACCTTCGGCACCAAAGTGAGCAATGTATGATTCACTTCTTTTAACAGCTTCCCTGTAGAAAAGAAACATTTAATTGGTGATGGCTTTAGGGAATTTGTTGTGGCAAATTCTTTGTAATAAGGAAGCTTTATGGATTTGTTGGGTTCATCACATTTATATGAAGAGAAGTTCGATCCTTTGTTGCGAAATTAAACAAAATGCTAGTTGGTATTGGAGGAGACTTCTCAAGGCTAGAGATGTTCTTTTTCCTCTTTTTCAAGATTTGATCTCTAAGGGGAAGAAGTATAGCATTAAGCTGGGTTATTCTTTCGTTAAGAATCATCATCAGGAAGTTCATTGGCACAAGTTGATTTGGGATTCTCCTAGAATTCCCAAATGTGGTTTCATCGCTTGGTTAGCGGTAAATGGCAGGCTATCTACACTGGATAGACTCCAACGTTTTGGGGTTCAAATGGCTAACAGGTGTTTCCTTTGTGAGTGTCAATCTGAATTTAATTTGCATTTAGTCTTCGAGTGCAGTTATAGTATTCAGGTTGGTACTGCTGTTTGGGGTTTTTTTTTTTTTGTTCATTCCCTATGTGGGAAAGTTGGAATATTCAAGACTGGGACAAAGCAGGATTCAAAGGAAAGAAGGAGAGATTGGTTTTGACAGTTGTCATATATCATGTTTGGGCGGAGAGAAATAGGAGACTTCATCAGAATGTTTATCATGATCCCGCTTTTGTTTGTCTTTCTATCAAATCTGATGTTAAATCGAGGCTTTATTAGCCGGTTTGTTTGGGGTTGGTTTTGAACTAATCTCTTTGGTTGTGGAGTTATGGTTTGGAGCCTTGGGCCGGTTTAATTGTTGGCCCCTCGGGTATGCCCGAGTATCTTGTACTTGATTTTGTCAATGGAAAATCCTTATTGATTTGTCCAAAAAAAAAAATATATATATATATACATACATATATATATATATATATATATACATATATATATATATATATATACATATATATATATATATATATATATATATATATATCCTGTTTTCTTGTGCAAAAAAAAAAAAAAAAAAATTTGGCACCAAAATCAGATTATATTAACTGTAAATTGATGAATACAAAGAATTGCATGGGAAGCTCCCAATTACATATTTAGCACTCTATTTATCAAATGCACATATTTCTTCCTACTTTTTGCTACTATAAGGACTTTGTTCTTGATTTCATTCTTTATGTTTTTTGAGACAATGTGAGTAGGGGACCTTCTGTTCTTATGGACTCTTGTGTTCCTCTCAATCCAGATGTGGTATACATAGCACGTGAGGAGAGCACAGTCCAGTTGAGTGTTCTTGCAATTCCTGCTGAGTTTTCCAATAAAGTTATTCCAACTGTGGACTAGGGCCAAATCCTGCAGACCCACTTCCTCCCTAACCTCCTTCCCGTAAATGTAGTCAACAAAGAGATGGTTCATGGTCTCTTCACCTTCGTGAGGG
This sequence comes from Portulaca oleracea, assembly GCA_029582165.1. Lineage (NCBI taxonomy): Eukaryota > Viridiplantae > Streptophyta > Magnoliopsida > Caryophyllales > Portulacaceae > Portulaca > Portulaca oleracea. The sequence goes on along the minus strand of CM055870.1, from coordinate 32,913,016 downwards.
GATTCCAGATTAGAGAGGCCTATTTTTCTTCCTCCATGCATCCAAGGCTCCATTGATATCCTTCTGAGACTTTATAGCTGCCATATTCATTCCCCTCTATTTCCACTTGTGACCGGGAATACAACCCCATTTGAAGCTCTCTTTAACATCACACAGATGCTTGAAATATGTGCAAACGTCATAGGGAGGTTGGTATTCCCACCATGATGTACCCCGGATGTATCTCGCATGAATCCATTGGACCCAAAGAACATCTTCTTTATGCTGAATCGCCCAAACTAGTTTGGCGATGTTGGCCCTGTTCTAGTTTGCTAGATCACGCAGACCTAGACCACCATATCTTTTTGGTTTGCAAACAACCCCCGAGACACCATTAGAGGTCGGTTGTAACTTGGAGAAGAGCCCCAAAGGAAGTTACGACAGAACTGGGTAATTTTTTCAATGGCATAGAGTGGGATGATGACAACTCTGGCCCAGAAACTGAAAATGCCCATTAAAACAGAGTGAATCAAAGTGACTCTACCTGCATAGGAGATTTGCCGGCTTTCCCAAGTTGTGATTCTGGCAAGAATCTTTTCCACGAGTACGTTGGCATCATTCCTTGTGAGATTATAGGATGAGATGGGGAGTCCCAAGTATTTGAAGGGAAGAGAACCCTCATTATACCCAGTCTCTTCAATGAGAGCACTCGCCTGATCTTGTGGTATACCTCCCATGACTATTTCGGATTTATCTTTGTTTGCTTTCAATCCCGTGACTGCAGAGAAGTGCTCAAAAGCCCTCAAGAGGGTGTTGATGGAGGTTTTTTTTTACGACGAGAAGATAATTAGATCATCTACAAAAGCGAGGTGTGTCAGTTTTAGCCTATTGCAATTCAGATGGTACTTGAATTGCAGTTGATTTCTGACTTGGTACCGTATGGAACGCGATAAAGTTTCCATCGTTAGCACAAAAAGGAGCGGGGAAATGGGGTCACCCTGACGGAGCCCTCACCTACCATGGAAAGCAGGGGAAGTGATTCCATTTGCGCAGATTATCTTGCACTTGATAAGCTTGTCTCTTGCTTCAATTTCCTGGCTGTGTATATCGTGGAATTGGCTTTTGTGAAGGAATTGAAGCTTCGGCCTTAGTCTGAGCAAAAACTGATCAAGCTGATACATATTGTGACCCGTAGGAGTCTCAGCCATAGCTGTCTTCACGAAGGATGCAAAATTCTCATTTTTTGTCCACATGTCACAGAAACGGAAAGGTTGTTTTTGTATCGGCATTTCAAGGAAAGTGACAATGATTACCGAATGATTAGAGAGGCAAGGGAATTTGAAGAAGATTTGCATCATATCTGCGATTAGGTACCAGTGAGTATTCACAAGTAACCTGTCAAGTCTTGAACGGACGTGCCCATTAGTCCAAGTGTAGTAAGGTCCCAAATAACTTGGTTCATGAAGCCAACACATCTGGACACACTGGATCAGAGGATGAGTCATAAAGGCCTCAACCTGTGCACCTCCTACTATGTCTTCTTCTGCGATTATAGCATTGAAGTCCCCCATGACCGCCCAAGGACCATCTAAGGTACTAGCAATTCTGTACAAGGCTTCCCAAAGCGGTTCTCTATCTTTTAGATCATTATGTCCATAAACCCAAGTGATATGAAAGGAGGTATTATTTTGAATGAAAAAGATTTTCGTGTGTATGTGTTGATCTGAGCAATCATTGACTTCAACTTTGTAGACACAAGGGTTCCAAACAACCCAAATCCTCGCTTTTTGGCAGTGTTGAACATTGGTTTCAAGCTTCCAATGACCAAAAATTTTGTGATGAATACTCTCCAAGTTTCTTTGGGGGACCTTCGTTTCATAGAGCCCAATTAACCCTGCCCCCTGTTGTTGCAAGAAGACCTGTAGGTCTTCTTACTTCTCTTGGCTGTTAAGCCCTCTAACGTTCCAGCTGAGTATGTTCATCATCAGACAACTATTCCATTGGTTGGACATTGCCATCATCCTTTTGCTCTGACTCACTGCTTGTATCTCCATCTTGAAGAGATGCACATCGGTTGTTAGTATTCATAGAAGGTGTTGGATTTGTGTTCTTCCAAACTAGTGAAGATTTGGGCATTCTAAACCCATCTGCATCACCCTCCTTATTCGCTTTGTACACTTTCTGCCCCTGTTTGCTGCTAATCTCCTTCTTTTGCTTGCAAATTTCTCTTCATGGCCTGCACGATGACAGTGAGTGCATATAATTTTCTTTTTGCAAACATTCTCCTCGTGTCCGAACATATTACAGTGCCCACAACGGATCGGTTTCTAGTCATATTGAACACTTTGCCTAAGTAATTTGCCATTATGATCTAGGTAATCCACATGATCTGGGAACCTTCCATCTAGGCTCATATCAATCAGAACTCGAGCATACCCCAATTTAAACCTCCCCTTCGTCTGCCTATCTATCTTGATTGGCACACTCAACACACTTGCAATTTTACTCAAGCCCTCGTTACTCCAAAATTTGAAAGGAAGATTTTGAAGTGTAACCCATATTGGAAGAGAGGTGATTGAGTCAATATTCAAATCAAGATTTTCATTCCATTCCTGGATAATTAGAGGTTTATTGTCAAAGAAGTAAAAATCTTGATTTATGGCCCTTTCTTTGTCCTTTTCCGAATCAAATCTTACCATGTAGACTCCATTCTTGACATCAGAAATCTGCAAAATGTCAAGTTGCCTCCATATTCTACGTAGGTACCCATTCATCACTTCATATGGTGGGTTTGCACCTAGTACCCTGCAGATGATTGCATTTTTCCAGTATCCGATCCATTCCACAATGTCTTCCTTTTCGATTTTTGCACACATGACACCATCAACCACAGTCGGCGCTACATATTGCAATTCATTCCATCATCATTGCGGAACAGGTCTGCAAAAGAACTTCTTTTTGTCCCATTGTTGAAGGAGTCTCTGATCAATTCTTCTGCAGAACGATCCCCTGTTGCAGTACGCATTACCGAACTTTGCTCTTCCACAAACCCAGTTTTCCGAGTCTCTATTGATTGACAATCTTTCTGTTTGTTTGATTTGGCCGACGGCGTCGTTTTCCAGCCAGCCGAAGGCTGTTTCGCCTGCCGCGTCACCACTATGTCACAGCTAAAAAAATAAAATTAAAAAAATATATATATATATATGTATATACATATATATATATATATATATATATATATATATATATATTTATGAAAATTGGATTCTAATAATCTCATCTTTTACAAATTGGACAACAATAACTCCTACTATCAATTTGGATTCTGGTGGTCCAAAAAAAAATATAATTGGATTGTAGTGGTACCAAAACCACCTCCATCTCCACCTCCACATTCTTTTCAGTTTTTTTCATTCCTAACCCATATTGTTTTTGTTTTTTTCGTTCCTGCCACCAAAAAGGTAATGTATTGTAATTACTAAAACAATTTTAAAATTATTTTTTTGGGACTCCGAACAATTATTTTGATTTTTTAAACTGAATAATAGTGAAAAAAATCGTAAAAACAAATTGAAAATTTTTTTGGGAGAGACGTCGTAAATTCATTGAAAATCATTGTAAAGTGATGGAGATCAGCCCTCACAACCTCATTTGGTGCCAACATGTTTTGAGGCCATCCATGAATCCCAGATGGTCCTTGACAATACCGAAGGTCATTCATCTTATGTGACGCCATCTTTACTGTCTCAATGCCTCAGAATTGAGACCTCATCTTATTGTGCCTTCCATGATTGTCCACGAGTCGTTCATAATGTCCAAGCTTACATGGTCCGAAGGTCATTTGGGTTCCACGGAGCTATCTTGTTCTAGACATGTATTGAGGACGTTTGTCTAGAGCCGGTTGTTCTTATTGAGGACGTTTATTTGGAGTCGATTGTTCTTTTCAACTTGGTTTGTGACTCTCTTCTCTTTGGACGTCAAGGAGGTTGATTATTGAGCTTTCCTAAATGCCAATGGTTGATCCATTTCGAGGTCATGAACCTTCTATGCAATCTGAACATACGCATGAGGACCTCCATCTTGAGTCTGCTGAGAATTTGGACGTCCAAGGACGTTCCCTACTGGAGGAAGACTATTTGCACCTTTTTGACTTCATTTCCTGAGTTGTTGAGGTATTTCCAATTCAGTGAGGTGTTTGTCATTGAGGTCTTCTATGAAGACATCACTTTCGAGTTGTTGAGGTCCTTCCAGCTCGTGAGGTGATTATCCATCCTTGCCCACGTGAGGAATGATGCTCCAACAAGAAAGCACCATGTGTGATGTTACTGGTGCCTTCCAATTATTCTAGAAGCTTCATGAAGATGCCATGTGTGACGCTTTTATTAACCCTCATTACCAATGGGTCTAGAAGCTTCCTAAGTTAGTTACATATTATCTTATTCTGATGTAATTAGTTTAATCAAGTAAGATTAGGATGTTTTCTTTTTGCTCAAGAAACTCCTAATTAGATATCTCAGCTGGGTTTATATATACCCACTGTGCGGTCATTGTAATGAACAACTTAACAACTTGAACTGTGAATTTGATGAGCCTTCGAGCCTCTTGTTTGTGAGTGACGTTAAACTCTCAATTTTGGTTAATTCTACTTCAGTATCTAGGGTTTGGCAATCCTAGTGGTGCGTGTAGAGCTTGGTAATTTCAATGGTGGTGTGCCTGTATCCATTGAGGTCATCAAGTCCATTGCCCTTTTGATAATCGGTCATGGTGTGCCTGTATTGATCGGTAATCACTTGATTCTATTCTTTATTTTCTGCATTTCCAGCCCCTCATTATCCATTTCAATCCATTTGAACGAGTCCCAAAATCCTTCATGAGTTCTTGATGTTATTTGGTGTTGTGAACATGGTTCGAATTTGATCCTTGGAGTCAGCCGTGAGGTCCATGTATTTCTTTGATGTTTTTCCAGCTTGCTGAGTTAGAGGTCCTTTAGCTGGTATACATCATCCATCTGTTCATGTTCATCCGATCACATTTCACACATCACCCATTTCATCCATTTGTGTTTTGGTGTTTATGCTCTGGTTTGGAGGACATTGTGATTGGTTCTCTGTTGTGAGCCCTATTTCGGAGTGATTGTAATCGATTATCAGTTGTGAGGTCCAGAATCTCAGTGTTGTGTGTGTTCACTTGGTGTTTGTGAGGTCATCACTGTGATCTTAGCGACCTTACATACATCATAAAGTGTTTAAGTTTTTTTTTTTTGAATAAGTGTTACACTAAGTTTTGAATAAAATGCAACACAAAATCTAGTGATATTTAGGGTATACTCTGGATGATGTCCCACTACAATTCATTTTTGTTACCACCAGAATCCAAATTGAAAGTATGGATTATTATTGTCGAATTTGTAAAAGTCGGGATTATTAGAATCCAATTTTCCTATATATATATATATATATATATATATATATATTAGAATCCAATTTATATATTTCTGGGTACAAAGGGTGAGGGTTGGAATATGCATGTTTCAATGAGGGCGTTTTCGGAAAATTACAAGATTAATATATAATCTATATATATATTAAAACACAAACACCTTAGGGAAATCCGAACCTAGAAGAAATAATTTGAGAGGTTTGGTAATTTCCAAAGCACATTCCAAACCTACATAATTTAATACATTCATAAATGTATTCTTTTAAAAAAAATAATAATACCATGAGTTACAAATATTCAATTTAATACATCATTAGAACATTTCCTAATTTTTCTCTCATCAAGCTCATATTATAAAATTTAATCTCAACATAAGAAATAAAATATAATTGATATTAAAGTAAAAGTTTCATGGAAATTCTATATTATTGTTTTGTATTATCTTTAATAACTAATTTTAAAAATAAAATTTTATTAATGCTACTATATATATTTTCATCCATAAAAAAATTAAATTATAAGTAAACTACTAAGACTGAACAAAAGATTTGAGTAAATGTGGATAAAAAGAATCATAAAATGTCTAAAAGATCGTAAAGTCAAAACAAAAAAATAAAATTATCGTAGTCATGGTAACTTTTTTTGATGCAAACATTATTGTTCATACATATAAATAAAATGAAATTATTTACCATTAATATTAAGGTTAACCTATTGCATCACTAATTTATATTATACTGGATGTAGAAATAGATAAACATGAATTTAAAATTTAATAAGTATTTAATTTAGTAGATAAATGCTTAAACATGTTTTTTAATTTATGACGATATGAATTTATGAAATCAATTTTTATATTTTTTGAAATTAATTATTATAAAGTATAGATATTTTTAGCAATATCGACTTTAATATACTTCCACCATCAAATTATTCAAAACGATATCATTGTTACACAATATTTTTCATTAGTTTCTAATCTATTAACTATATTAAAACAAAACCAAAGCAATTAAAAATTTATCATCTGTCGTGTATAAAAAAACTTATATTTTAAAAATGGTAATTAAATTGATCATCTTCACTTTTTAAAAAATAAATAAAATTGTAAGTGTCTTTCAATAATAAAAATAATAATTAAGTTGACAAGTTACTTTAAAAACACCATATGAACAGTTACTTTATATTTATTAAATATTGAATATATTATTGGTATAATTAAAATTTTTAACACTTCTTATTTATTATTGATAGGTTAGTGATTTTTAATATATTATATATGACCGTTTAATTCCTTTCATTAAAATTTACAATAAAACAAAATAAATAAATGGGAAATTTACTTTTGAAACAGTTAGTACTTTAGTAAGCAAATTCATAAATAGTTACCATGCATGCAATAAGTAATTAATATATATTTAACACAAATTAAATTGGTCATTGTTATTTATATTTTAATGGTTACATCGATCCATAAATATATTTTAGCAATTAATAATTTGTTAGTGACCCTTTAATTGTCCATATTAAGATTATCAACATGCCTTTTCAATTCCTCATATCCTCTTTATATAATCATTTTTCTGTAAATTATTGACTTCAAAGATGGGAAATCATTATATGGATACCCCTTTACCATCTCTACTGAATAAACACAATGCATGCAATTTCAATATTGTCCTTAATTCCTCATCTCCTCTTCATCACTTATTTCCTCTCTATCATGTATTTTACATTCTTGAATAATAATAAATAAATTCCAATTCTATTGTTTGTGCGCTGTATGTACTGATTGGTAATACAATCGTGCAAGCTCATAATCTCTTTGATGCGTATACATTAATATGAATCTCTTTCATGTATGTGTGCTCAATCTTTGACATTGTATGTATTCATTGTAGTAATTTTATCTAAATTTTCTCATTACATAACTGAACATTCTTTGTTTTTTAATACTAAAAGGTCAATATTTTCTCTCCATTGCTTGAGCGTACGTGATACACATGTTATTTTGTGTTATTAGTCATTTTTTTAATTTATATTGCAAATATGTTTTCCCTTTCTTTGTTTAATGTTTGGTTGAAGTAGTGATATGAAACTTGCTAAAGTTTTCATTGTTTTATTTTTTCAATAAAATTTTCGGAAATGTTGTGTAGATAAAAAGTTGTTTGTACTAAAGAACTCAATAATATTCATAGTTGTTTTGTCCTTCTTACTATTCGTATTTTTCCTATAATTGTATCAAATATTAACCATCAATTTTTGTTTTGCTACTAATGTGTATCATTTCAATGATTGTATTGTAATTAAGTGACAATTATTCATTATTGATATTGTAAATCTCATATAAATTTATCTCTGTGTATGATTTAGTATCACTTTCTTATATAAACTATATTCCCTACCAAATTAAATGCAATTTCTTATTTTTTTTAAAACAAGAAAAAAGTGTTTACAACATGCAAAATTACTTATATATATCTCCCAAAAAAAGGTTCTAACTATATAACACATTCATATTTGGACATAGTTTTCTTACAATACACCAAAAAAAAATTCCTTATTATTTAGAAAATGTTTTCAATACCATATTCTTACCAAAAAAGAATCTTGCAAATTAAGCATCACTATCTGAACTCATCATTGAAGAAAGGTAGGGAAAATATACTTCAATTAAATCGAATGACAACGACAAAGAAAACAGAATAACTCATGCATCGCATGGGACAAAGACTAGTTTTAAAAAAACATAATAATAAGGACATTCAAGTATTTATGAATAATTATTATTCAATGGGAGTTAATGAAGGTAAATGAAAAGTTAGCCAAAAGAAAACATAATTGTCATTTATTTCATGTGATTGTTACTAATTGTTTATATTGTACTGATGTTGTCATATATTATAAAAACTAGTCTTGTAAGCACGTGCTTTGCACGTACTGACCCGAAAATGTATCTGTTGATTGCTATTGTTTGATACTGGTAATTATATATTATCATTAATTAAATAATGCAACAATAAAAGACTAAAATGGTTGGGTATCATCTGGTACTAAAATATCAATTTGAGAACTCGGTGGAAGCACTCCGTCAAAATATTACATGAATATTCTTCTACTATAAAACATATAGACAAATCTGAAATCCCTTACAGAAACACAATCTACCATTACATAACCTAATAATGTACATGGTTAGGGGAATTAATAGAATTTCATTTAGCTTACATTCCTATGTTCGGTGTCAGTTTCAAGAGAGTTCCCCATCACAACTGTTGTATACATCAAGCAAAATTGAAATAAACACACTTGAAAGTTTTGAAGGTTATACAAGTCATAACCCCCCAGATCTGCAAAATGCCTTAACCTTTCATATAACTCATATCTAAAGTAGAAAATATTGCACTACAATCAAGATAACCCTAAAAGGCGACACAAAACCACCAACATAGGATACCCAGTGGATCATTTCCAGCATCCTCACAACATCAACAGAAACGGAGCATAACCAGGCAAGATGAAATCCTCCTTAGCCATTAACCCAATAACAAACAATCCCGATAAAAGATAGTAGGGAAATTATCTAAAAGATTTAGTTATTACACATATTGAGAACCGTAAAACAGAACGAAAACTCAAGGATAACATACCTTTAGGGTGTGCCATCTTTTGCATGGAAAAAAACATGTCCTCAGTTACTGGCCTAGAATAGCCTACATCTAACTTGTTATACAGCTCCAAGAGCAATTTCATGATAAAAACTTGCATTACACAGAGACAAGTTATTGAACTGGAGAGGAAGATGAATATTACCAGTCAGTCATATGAGAACACAATGATCTCCCTCATTTGAATTATTATCTCTTATTGGTGTCACAATAATTCCAAATTCCTTCAATTCACGTAGGCGCTTAAGTGTTAATTGCCAAGCAAATGTGCTGGATTCATTTTCAAAAATGGAAAACACAAGTCCTAACTCATAAACATATGAAGTCAATAGAAAACAAACTACCATTGCTGATTTCAAGAATGTAAGTAAACAAAAACTGATAGAGTTGAGATTACAAAAACAATAAATCTAACTGGATAAGCGTACAATGGAATGGTGAGGGTAGAAGTCTTGAAGATTAAAAGTCATACTTTGGATCACCTATCCCAGGATTGGATCACCATATGCAAACCATCATTTAGCTTTAAAGCAAGGTTAGCAATCAATTTAGGGATTTCATATGTTGAGGGAACTTGGAATTTGATTACAATATGCAAACGTAGATCATATATCATTACAATTTGCAATGAACTTTAAAACCATATTAACAAAGGAGGATTGCAATCTGCAATAGTTTTTTGTATCTAATAAAACATGGCAGTGCAAATTAGAGTAAAAATATATGAACGAAAGAAACCGATGCCATTAAGGACAATCAAGTAGTCAATCAACTTACAAAATATAGGGAGAAATCACTGAAAGAATAGAAGTCTAAATAAGTTGTAACCAAAACAAGACAATAAGGCATCTTGAATTACAGTGTGAATAGTCAACCAGATAACATTGTATGCCCACATAGCTGCTTATTGTCCTGATAGCCATTGGGCAGATCATGCACAATTCACAAGTATGACCAAATCCACTACCCAGTTCCTTAGGGGTTAACACATAAAAGAGATGCACTAAGAGAGGGTCTAACCAACCTCGTGACATTGTCCAATAACCAATCATACATAACTCAAAGGATCAATTATAAAGATTGCGAACTTGCAATATGCATCCAACTCTTATAGCAACTGGCATTTCGGAAGGCTTAATTATGAACTATCAATGAAAGTTTCTTTGGTAGTGTTAGTAGCTTAGAGATAGATGAAAAATGAGCTAGGTTGGCCGAAATCTCTTCCATTTTAGAAGATCGCGTATGGAAAATTTACGATATTGGTATATTTTGTCAGCGATGAAGCTCGTTCAAAAATCACTTAAGCATAGGATCTTAGTGTAAAATCCAATGCTCTAAAATTCCTACATTTCTAATGCCCTAGATATTTTCCCCCTAAAGTTGCACAATCAAACATAATGTAAATTCCTATGGGGAAATGACAAACTGGGCATCAAAGTTCTACACATCAGAATTGAAAAGACTCATCCTAGAAGTTTCAAGATAACCCATATCAAAATTAGTTGAAATGCCTAAACATCCTACAGATCATTAATGACAGCAAGAAACATATTCCTAAGAAAACAATAGAGGCTCTTGTAAGCAATAACATCCAACAGATCAAACATATTATTGTAACTATTTTAACTTAAAATGAGAGAAATAACAAATAAATAAGTGGCGTTTATAGTTTAATAGTTAAAAAATTCAATGAAAAGTCACAAAGTTTGATAAAGTTGAACTTAAAAAATTAATTTTTCAGGTCAAACAGGCGGGTCGGGTTTGACTCGCTAATTTTCGAGTTCGGTGTATTTCAGGTTTAGTTGAAAAATATTGTTCAAAACCTAGAAAAATCGGGCAGGTTCGGGTCGGTCAGAAATTGTCGGGTCTACCCAAGAGCGAAAAGTGGATTTGGACTAAAAAGAGAAAAAAAATTGAATCTTAGGTAGGTTATATCTGTTTCATCAAACCAGTTAACTATTAAAGCAAAGATTCTTATATTTTCACAGAACTTGAATAAAGAATACCATCAAATCTAATTGTCCTCCACTAACCCTTTTACCAATCCCGCAACAGCAAGTTCATGATTTTGTGCTCTACCCAAGAGGAAATCTTCTCCCCTGTTCCCCAAAATACACTACATTTTAGTTCAATCACATTCTGGGACATATCATCAAATCTCTGAATAGATGAACACAAGCATTAAATGTATTGCTTAATGGAATGAACAACAATAAGAATGGCAGTGATGACTGATGAAGACTTTCCTATTTGCTCAAAATCGGTAAAAGGACCAAAAGGAAGAAAAGAAGAGGCTAGACAAAAAAGACCTTTCCTTCTTCCATGTTATTAGGTGTTATGGGAAGGGTTCAGAGGATTGGGGTTTAACCTAAAGATTATATGAGATTTATTTTTCATGTAAATAGGGGGAACTCACTTAGACGCTTTGAGACCTAGGATCAACTCGAGATTCTACTCATAAAATGTACCCTCAAGGCACCAGGACAATCCCATTCCCCGCATATTGACATAAGCTACAACACACACAACCAGCCAAAGAGGGTCGGGATATTGACACCAGTCTCTCTGTCAATTTAGACAGGACGTCAAACAGTAGCCGTATTAACACGTTAGTAACCCAATTATTTCAGCAAAGTTGCTTTGACACTGAAAGCAGCAGACCTCCAAATAGCTTGGCACCAATGCCCCAAAGAATCACAAAGGAAAAGCTTCTCTACTTATTCAAGAATTGACACGGCAGTAGCACTGTAGCAAGACAAGGATATCAACCCTTAAAGAGATTATCCTAATTTGAGCTTGCAAATCTCTATTTTGCTTTCAGTTGTGGAACATGAATGTCTCATTTTTACAACTCAATGACTATAAAAGGCTCAAACTTGATGGACTTCTAATAGAAGTTATATAACAGATTCATACAAGAAAACCAACCATCTAGAAGTTATATAACAGCAGTATTTTCCCTAGACAATACACAAATTTACAGGCATTGTCTTGCTACAAATGCTTCTAACATTACTTTCCCCCATAATACACAAGTTTTAGAGCAATATCCTATCTAACCCTAATTTTTATCAGTATGATTTTCCCCAAGAGTGCATGAATTCTGCAGCAATATGTAATCTTAACTGCCTCCAAGCTTGAACAAACCCCCCCACCATATCATCAGTTAACAATACTTTCAGTTGATCACAGAAAGAAAACTACAACTTGCTCTCTTCACAGTATCCAATGGAATTATGAAAAAAAATTAAAAAACAGAAAAAAAAAACTACCATTAACGAAGTAACATCATCATCCATCACACAGTACGAACTCATAGGTTAGCTGCCAACCTCAAAAATCAGGGCAACTGCAAACAATAATCCGCAAATAAACATAATGAATGAATTGAAGCAATTATGATACCTTCTTTCTGATCAGAAGGCTAGTCAGCGCACGACGACTTCCTCGTTGTCATCGGCAACAACCTCATAAGTTTCACCATTAACAATAACATCCTTGAGCTTGGAAGTGAATTCAGTGCAATCAGTTGGCTTAGAAGCAACCTTTTCTCCAACTGAAACATCCATGCCTGAATTATCTCCCGCCATAATATATTCTCTGAGTGCAATTGAAGCAACCAACAATAATTAACACGTCTTAAAGTCACTGTATATGGTAGGTTGATTCAAACCATGCAGAAAAAGTTAATCCTTTTACAACATTTGGATTGATCTTTAGTCTCTTCAACCAAGTTAGAGAGACAGACATTCCTTGCAACCATAGAGATAAAAAGTTAATATCATAATCACAAATAGCATCCTGTATTCTGAAAATAGAACTTTCCGAATTCCGATTTAAAGAAGCTCATTTTCTGAGTTGAAAATGGCGGGTTCTAACTGGAAAAAAGGTGCTTACCTGGAAATAACATTTTGCAATATGGAAGAGCTCATTTTATCGATAGACATCAGCACAAAGTATTGAAGTTAATGTTTGCTAATGATTTTTAATAACTACAAAATAGGAAAAAAAATGGAGACAAGGTGAATTTTCACATGAGAAGAGGAAACAAAAATTATTTTCTTTTTTCAAATTTAAAAACAAAATTAATGCATGTATACCCCCTTGATCTTAGTCTTGCTGCACATAATTTAAAATCCAATAAATGAAAAAGATAAAGAAAACAGATCAGTTCCTACATAATTCCAAATTAGACTTGTGAGAGAGTATTCCCATGTAGAACTCAAAGTACTTATGAGAGCTCAAGTGAAAGACTACAACCTAAGAAGACAGCTTCAATGGCCTCCAACTGGTTGCCACAAAATTCAGAATGCCCAAAATGCCATCTCAAGATTTTGACCGAAGATTCGTTCCCAAAAGTATTCTTCTGATTCCCAGAAATGTTTTGAACAGGTAATGGTGACTTTTTCATTTTGCTACTACACCCTACGATATTTGTCAGTTCAATTGGCTATGTTTAATAGGCATGCTCCCTAAGCCAAGCACCAAGCAAGTCAGTAGTCAAAAAGAAACCTATCTAAAACCATATTGCAAATCCAGTTGCAAAGAAAGAAAAGCTATAGTTCCTTAAAATTAACAAATAAATGTACCATCAATGATTTTTAGCTCCTTATTTCTGCCGGCAAAGTTTGTATTGAATGAGATTTAAGTATGGGGCCAATAGACCTGAAACCACCAACCAATCAAGAAGATATGTAAGAACAAGAAAATCAATTACTCAGAGGAAGATAAATCCAATACGAAGCAGGAAAATAACATGATTGGATTCTAGAAAATAACGTAGTGAGTAGAAGGGACTAGCCAACCAATAAAGACTATCAAAAAGAACAAAAAAGAAAATTAATTCTAAGAAATTGACATCAATACAACCCTAATTTGAACATGCAAAAACCCTGATTTCAATTTCTATGAAATTGAAGTGTTTCTTACCTGTTAAACTGACAAACTCTTTCTAGGCTTTGTCTATGATGGCAGGAAACAATCTTCAATGGTAATTATATTGCATATGGAACAGAGAATGAAAATGCTAGAATGAAAGTGATAGCGAAAGATCACAGTGAAACAGAAAATGTTAGTGTCCTGATAAGCAATTGTAGCGCCCCGGCCCCTACCCGGGCCGCGAACATTACCGATAACTGCTTCAAGGATTGCTGACTGGCCCCACAAATCACCATGAGTCTTTCCAGCGTGTTCGCCTCGCCACACGCCTTTGCAAAACTTCCAGAGGTCACACCCATCTCGACTACTCCCACCAAGACGCTTAATTCCCAGTTCAACCGGATGAGCTACCATTAAAGAAGGTGCACCTTGGTATAAGTAGTCATTTCAATCCTTTTTAAGCAACACTTTAACCACATTCACGGTATTACGATACCCCACTTAAGCGCTGACGTCCTCGTTGCGCCACAATCCACTCCAGAATCTTTGCCCCGTTAGGTGACTGCCCATGGCTCTCCCGTCCACTGGCGCAGCTCACGGTTACGGGTCGGCTCTGATACCATCTGTAACGCCTCGGAAATTCAATTATAAAAAGTCACAGTCAAACTAACGTTAACAGACAAAACTTAGCGGAATACTTCAAATTTAGTTTGGGCGTCACTGCCGTATCCCCGAAGGAATACAAGGCGAGAAAGGAAAACAGAACTGTCTGCTAACGGTAACTACTAACAACTCAAAACAAAACTTTAAGATTTCATAACGAAAACAATATAAAAAGATTCAAGGACTTCTAGACTCATTGTCCTCACTTCTAATTCCCGTTCCCAGCATTTAGATTTAGATGGACCCTAGGAAGCTAAGTTCGCAGTGATGAGCGTAGGATGGGGGAAAATGGTTTCATGCTTTCCCTAAATATTTTTGATCATATCATCAGTATTTTATGTGTAATGCACAACGCACAACGCACACACTGTCACCAGCACCCCACGCCGTGCTTTCACCGCTACACACCCATTCCTCCTGGTGGGTACTTGGGAACCCACATGCTGAATTTCTACGATGAGATCAGCCGATACACCAAGGATGTCTCGAACTCTTGCTTGCGTGGCAACGAGGAAGCTCAGGCCAACGCTTTTCTACTCACCTTACGAGACGATCCCTGGTGGGGCCATACTGTGCCGTCGTTACTGCCACCCCCGAGGAGGGGTACCCACCCGTCTTTGTTGGTGTCGAGGTACCGGGTAGAGCCGGAGCATCGAATCCCGGGGGTCTTTTCTAGGATCACCCGGATTGGGATGCGCCGAGTAGAGAGGGTCCAAGTGAACCCAGCTCCTGCACCAGTTAAGGATCATGAGGATGACCCTGAAGAAGATCCGGAGGAGGATCCCACAGAGGACGGCGTCCAGGATTCCGAGCCCGAGGTAACCTCTAGGGTCACGGCTGTACCCGTCGTCGAGCCCGAGCATGTGATCCCGCCCGAGGAGGAGGATGAGGTGGACCGGGGGACAGGAGTAGACCCCGAGGAGGGCTCGGGGGATGAGACGAGTGATCCCGAGTGGACTCCAGTTTCAGCGAGGAAGAACCCTCGATGCAGGAGGATCATCTGAGTGGGATGGCCACGATGTGTTGAGTAGGAGTGTATAGCTGTTACGTTTGTATTTCTGTTGAACTGTGATATAATCTGGATATTGGTATGTTGTTTCTTTTGGGTATTTGCCCCGATGGGGAATATTGTACATATGATTACATTGGTGTGCATAGAAATTTTGTTTTGTGATACTGGTATATATGTGACCTTTCAGTATGTGATGAAAATTCATGAAATAAGTTGATGACATAAGAAATTACTTGGTGAAATAGAATTACAATTTCGTATTGTTTAGCACCCTATGAGAAGACCGGACCAAGTAGTTACCTCTAGTATGATGTTGAGACAATGGATTGGAAAACCCTTAAGTAGTCTAAATTGACCCTCTGAACCAGGATGTCGGACGTGAACGGTTCTCAACCCAACCACGGTAATCGGGAGCGCCCGCAAGCTGCAGCCGAACAGCGCCCTCAAACCGCGACTGAACTGCGTCAGCGCCTTCCTCACTTGATATCCGGGCCGAGTACAACAACACCAGGGAATGACCTTGCTAGCCTGCTGATGATTGAGATGCTTAACAAGCACGAGGATCTACTGAAGAGGGTGGTGGATCGACAAGGAGGAGAAAGGGAAAATGATCCCTCCGCTCTCCTCCAAAGGTTCAATAGCTTCAACCCGCCCACTTACACCGGGGTAGCTGACCCCAAGGTCTTTGAAGATTGGGTTAGGGAGATTGAGAAGATTTTCGACACCACACACTGTCCTGAGGAGTTAAGGGTGGACTTTGCTGCTTACCACCTAAAGGAAGAGGTCGATTTATGGTGGGCCAGTGTGAAGGAAATAAGGTGAGCAAGGTTTATTTGGGCAACCTTCAAGATTGTGCTAAGGATCGATTTTACCTAATTTCTCTCCAGAAGGCGAAAGAAAAAGAATTCATGAATCTGCGTCAAGGGGAAACTAGCGTGCTCGCCTACTCTGCAAAGTTCACCGAACTATCTCGGTTTGCATCTGCTTTGGTAGCCACTGAACAGCTAAGGATGGACTGCTTTCGGATGGTGATCGCAAGATTCAGGATCGCATGTCATCGCGAGAGTTCACGTCTTACCAGAACATGCTGAACGTTGCCCTCACTGTAGAAAGGGTGATGCATGACATGGAACGACAGTTGGGCATACAAGGGCATACAAGGGTGATGCATGACATGGAACCCACCTCAACATTATCAGGAGAAGAGGTTCCGCCCTAACAACTGGCAGGGAAACCAGTCTTCGGGGCGTAGGCCATCGAATATTCCAATATGCAAGGTTTGTTGTCGACCAGGCCATTATCCACGGGATTGTAGAGCAAGGAACGTGCGAGGAGGATGTTTCAACTGCGGGAGTTTCCAACATCAGGTACGTCAGTGCCCTCAGCAGCCGACAGGGGGCCGAAGTGGAGGGAACAATGGAAGCAACGGAAATAATGGAAACAATGGGAATAACGGGAATTGGAGAGCTCCGCAGACAACATATCAAAATCGGGGAGGCTATAATGGGAACCAAAGGTCACAACAGCAAACCCAAGGTGGATATGGTGGAAATCAGAATAACCAAGGGAGGCCAGCAAACCCGCCTCGTCCGCAACAACAACCGCCAAGCAACGCAGGAGGACGAGTATACGTAATGAGGAAAGAAGAGGCTGAGAATGAAGCAGACGTTGTGACGAGTACCTTCTCTCTCCACCTCTACAATGTCTCTGTTTTATTTGATTCTGGTGCTAGTCATTCTTTTGTTGGACGAGCTATAGTAGAGAAGGATAAGATGAAACCCTCGGAGAATAGTAAGCCTATGTCGGTAGCCCTACCTACCGGGGATATCATTAGTTGTGGAGAGTTATATGGTGGATGTCCTATAGTGATAGCAGGACAGGAGTTTGAGGCCGACCTTTATATGTTTGACCTAATGGAGTTCGACGTTATTTTGGGGATGGACTGGTTAGCAAAATATAGAGCCCAGATAGATTGTTATAAGCAAAAGGTGACCTTAATGGGACCGAACGGAAAAAAGGTAGTGCATTGGAGTGATAGGCATCTTCAGAGTGTGCGGATCATCTCTGCCCTCAAGGCTCAGAAGTTGTTGGGTTAGGGTTGTGAAGGGTTTCTGTGCAACGTAATCGACACCAAGGCGGAGGAGCTTACGATTGAGAATATCCCGGTAGTGCGGGAGTATTCTGATGTATTTCCGGAGGAGATCCCAGGCTTGCCTCCAATTAGGGAGGTAGATTTTTGCATCGATTTGGAGCCCGGGGCCGCACCTGTTTCAAAAGCCCCATATCGCATGGCACCCGCAGAGCTTAAGGAGTTGAAGACTCAGCTGGACGAGCTGCTAGAAAAGGGATATATACGACCCAACACGTAACCATGGGGAGCACCTGTACTGTTCGTGAAGAAGAAGGATGGTAGCATGAGGTTGTGCATCGATTACCGGGAGTTGAACAAGATTACCGTCAAGAATCGTTACCCTCTACCTCGTATTAATGATCTTTTCGACCAGTTGCGAGGAGCAACAACGTTTTCTAAGATAGACCTGAGGTCAGGTTATCACCAGTTAAGAATTCGCGAAGAAGATATCTCTAAAACCGCATTCCGAACTCGGTATGGCCATTATGAGTTCGTAGTAATGCCTTTTGGGCTTACAAATGCCCCAGCCGCCTTCATGGATTTAATGAACAGAGTGTTCGAGCCGTTCCTGGATAAGTTTGTAGTGGTGTTCATCGACGACATATTGGTATATTCAGGAACACGAGAGGAGCATGCGAATCATCTGAGAGAAGTATTGACGACTCTACGGAGCAACGAGCTTTATGCAAAGCTTAAGAAGTGTGAGTTTTGGTTGGAACAAGTAGCTTTCTTAGGACATGTGGTGTCCAAGGAAGGAGTGGCAGTAGACCCCCAAAAGGTGGAGGCCATCACCAAGTGGCCGACACCGAAGAATGCCATGGAGGTTAGGAGTTTTCTGGGTTTGGCAGGGTATTATAGGAAGTTCGCGCAAGATTTCTCGAAAATCGCCACCCCATTGACCAATCTGACTCGGAAGTCAATAAAGTTCGCATGGTCGGAAAAATGTGAGCAAGCATTCCAGGAGTTGATAAAGAGGCTTACCTCAACCCCTATTCTCGCTTTACCTCAGGGGAACGAGGGTTTTGTTATCTACAGTGACGCATCGCATGGAGGATTGGGTTGTGTACTCATGCAGGATGGGAAGGTGATTGCATATGCATCCAGGCAACTGAAGACGCATGAGAAGAATTACCCCACTCATGACCTGGAGTTGGCAGTAGTGGTTTTTGCGCTTAAGATTTGGAGGCACCACCTTTATGGAGTACACTGCGAGGTGTTCACTGACCATCAAAGTTTAAAATACCTTTTCACCCAGAAAGAGCTAAACCTTAGGCAGACTCGATGGCTGGAATTTCTGAAGGACTATGATGTAAGCTTCCAATATCATCCAGGAAAAGCAAATGTAGTGGCTGATGCCCTGAGTAGGAGACCCTATCCTGCTGTAAATCACTTGATGATGATGCCGCACGAGCTGTGCGAGGAGTTTAGGAGGCTGGAAATTAACGTGGTGACACCAGGAAGGAAAGTTGTATTGAATGCCATGGAGTTACAACCTACCCTAATGAAAGAGATCAAGAGGACTCAAGAGCTGGATTTACAGCTTGTCAAGATACGAGAGGAAGTTTTGCAGGGGAAAGCCCCTGGTTTTGTGATCCATGAAGATGGTACGTTACGATTCCATAATCGCATCTACATACCTAATATGGAGGAGCTGAAAAGAAAGATCTTAGAAGAGGGGCACAATACGCCATATTCAGTGCATCCAGGAGGAAATAAGTTGTACAAAGACCAGAAACAGATGTTCTGGTGGAGTAATATGAAACAAGAAGTGGCAGACTTTGTGGCAAAGTACCTTACATGCCAGCGAGTCAAGGCAGAGCATCAACGACCAGCCGGACTTCTGCAACCATTAGACGTCCCTAAGTGGAAATGGGATTCGATATCAATGGATTTTGTGATAGGTCTACCAAGGACCAGGCGGAAACACAATGCAATATGGGTGATTGTAGATCGATTGACCAAGTCAGCTCATTTCCTAGCCATCGCCAACAACTGGTCCCTAGATCAGCTAGCTCAAGCCTATGTAAGAGAGATTGTAAGGTTACATGGAGTGCCCAGTTCTATAGTCTCAGACAGAGACACCAGATTCCAGTCTGGTTTTTGGAAAAAGTTACAAGAGCCGTTTGGTACAAAGCTCAAGTTCAGTACCGCTTTTCACCCAGCTACCGATGGGCAGACAGAGAGGACTATCCAAACCCTCGAAGATATGTTACGAGCATGCGCATTGGATTTTGGACTCGTGGGATGACGAGTTGATTCTCATTGAGTTCTCCTACAACAACAGTTACCATGCTAGTATAGGGATGTCACCCTTCGAAGCTTTGTATGGAAGGAGATGTAGAACTCCCCTATGTTGGCAGGACATCGATGAAGCTCTAACGATCGGACCGGACCTAATACAGGCCACTACTCAGAAGGTTCGGATCATTCAAGACAAGATGAAGGCAGCACAAAGTCGACAAAAGATCTATGATGACAGGAGGAGGAGACCTTTGGAGTTCGAAGTAGGAGAGTATGTGTTTTTACGGGTTTCACCCACGAAGGGAGTCATGAGATTCGGCCAGTCAGGGAAGTTGACACCAAGGTTTATCGGGCCATATCCAATCTTGGAACGCATCGGAGAAGTCGCCTACAAGTTACAGCTGCCAGGAGAACTTCCAAGAGTGCACAATGTTTTCCACGTATCACAACTCAGGAAATACGTTCGGACGACTCGTGATTGATCGAGCCGCTTCAAGCGCAAGAAGATCGAGCTATGAAGAGCAACGCTAAAGATACTAGACCGTAGGAAAAGCGACTTAGGAGGAAAGTAGTTTCCTTGGTAAAGTAATGCGATGGGCAAATCATACCACAACGGAAGCAACACAGGAAAGCAAGGCGAAATGAGGAAGAAGTACCCTCACTTGTTCCAAGCCTAAGGCGCGTCAAGTTTCGGGGACGAAACTTCTTTTAAGAAGGTAATGACGTAAAACCTCGAGTTTTAGGAGGAATGGAACCGTTAGTTTCCTTACCGGACCGTTAGGGTTAAGTTTAAGTTTCGAGGACGAAACTTCTTTTAAGAAGGTAATGATGTAAAACCCCGAAAAATCCAAAGATGTTGACCGTGACGTCGTTAGTAAATTAGGTTTGACTTCGTTATTTATTATTATTCGTCTGTGTTTTTTTTTGCTAACGCTTGAGCTCGTAGGACCGTTGAGGGGCTAACAAGGGTAGATTAGTATTTTTCGTGAGTTAATATCATCGTGTTATTATAAATACTATTATGTGATAATATGTGTTTGCTATATGTTTTAAATAATGTTTTAATTTTTCCTAAAATTCTAAAATCAGTTTTTATTAAGTGGGTTGGGTTAGAATTGGAATTAGATTAATTTGGGCGCAAAAGGGGTTGGTAGTATAAAAACCCATCCCTCTCAAACCCTAACCCTACACCCCTCTCTCTCTCCCTCTCCTGCTTGACCACCGCCTTGCCACTGCCGGAAACCACCGCCGCAACCACCTTCTTCTTCTCCCTCTTTTCCCTCTTTCTCCCTCTCGATCTCCCTGTCTCTCGCCTCCTGCCCAGCCGCGCCACCAGACGCGCCACCACCGTCGCCCACCAGCACCGTCGTCACCACCCGTCGCCACCCTCGCCGGTAAACCACTGTGCCTTCCTCCTTCTTTCTCTTTTTCTCTCTTTTCTCTCCTTTCGCTAACTTCGCTGCTCCGCCACCATCATCGCCGGCCACCGCGACCTTTGGTGTCACCGTCGCTGCCTGACCACCAGGCGACCCTCGCGCTGCCGCCCAACGTCGCCGGAGCCATCGGAAACCGCCACCCAGGAACTCGAAACTGCCGCTGCTGCTGTTGTCGTTGCTGCTGTCGACCGACGCCTCCCGATGAACTCCGACGACTTCCGACGATGCCTTGACCGCCGACCTCGACCCCGACGCCAACACCCTGACCTCCGTCCACCCAGCCGCCGCCTGCACCGCCAAGAAAAACCCCCCTGCGAACCCTACGTAAAAACCCTAACCCTAAAAACCCTAACTGTTTCTATTATTTGTGATATATTTTTCCTTTTCTTTTTCCTTTTTCTTTTCTGTTTTTTTTTATTTCAAAAATTTAATTGTTTTTATAATTATTGAATTGTATTATTAGTTTTGTAATTAGGAAAATTATATGTAATCTTGTTCTTAATTGTAATTATGTGTAATTTGTTTATTTGTTATATGTAATTTTATGTTGTAAATTGTAATTAGATTAAGTTGTAATAGTTGGTTATTAGGTTTAAAGATGTTTCTTTATAGTTCTTTATATTCCTTATAAATCATATTAGATCACTATATTATTATATGCACGAAATTGGAAAGTGTAACATCTAGGTTAAAATTCTTGATTAATAAATTAAGTTGTTTAATTTAGATTCAATCTTTGTTAGTAATTCGATTCTTGTTTAATTCTTGTTTAATAAGTTAGGTTGAGATTATTGTTATTAGTGGTTCTTGATTTAATCTTGTTTAAAAGAAATTAGTTTTGTTTAGGGTTCTTGATGAGAAGTTTAAAAGTTTATATGTTCTTTATAGTTTATTCATATGTTCTTAAGGTTCCTTCTTGTTTATTGGTTAAGAAATTCATGTTTAAGATAGTGTTAATATTTCATGCGTGACTATTATAAGGTTAGTATTAGAATATATGCACATAAGGTATGCCATGTTAGTATATGATATTTTATGCATGTTTTAGGATTAGATTAAATTATTAAAGTTGATTTCATGTGTTGCAATTTGGTTTTGATGATGGGAAGTTTGATGTTTGAACCCTAAGTTAAGTTGGACTTTATACCTTAGACCCTAGTTACTGTTTTGAGCCCAAATTAGGACCCCGGGATCGAATGGTGGAAGTTAGAACCGAAATTATAAATTAAATAAGAACCGGGATCGGGACAGTTTCGTTAGTGTCTAAAGATCGAGTCACCACGGCTAGTGTAGTTACCTTTTGATCGAACCCTTTGGACTGGAGGTTCCCTTAGATGTTAGAAACCATAGGGATTTTACTGATCGAACGTTTGAGTTGTATAACCCGAGTTATAACCTTTTTACTAGAACCTGTCAGATCTGGACCAATTGGGAAGATGGGTGTTTTTAGAGTCCTTCGGGACTGATATGGGCTTGGTCATCAACATAGAAGTTTTAGTAGACATCCCGAGGTTTCCGAAAAGTCTAGAACCAGACCCATGGGATGTCGGGAAGTCGAGTTGTGACCCGTTTTATGTGAACGTTACAATCTGTCCGCTGCTTGCTTTTGTTTATGAAAATTGTTGAGTAAAATTTATGTGTGAACTTGTTATATAATTCCTTGAGTGTGTTAAGTGTAAATCATAAATGATAGGAACCCAAGTGTTCCTAGGGGATGGGTTAGGTAGTTGATAGTTAATATTAACTTCGTTAGAACGCGTTTTGATTAGATAATTATTCTTATTCTAGGCCCGAGTTAGTGCGTGACGATAGTGAGCTCAAGTGTATTCTCCTTATTGCTGTACTGTGACGTTATTCAGGTAATTGTCTATGCTCTAATCCCCACCGGGATGCTCTTTAAATGTGTTTTGATGTTTTATAATCTATTTTGAGAATTGCATCCCGAAAGGAGACTTTTGTGGAAATACGACCATCTGTTTTGATAATCTTTTGATTCGATTGTGATCTTGGTTTATTTGAGTTGAGAAATTGGATGGTCTTTTATTCGAAGTTTTCTTAATGGTTTTGATAACTTGGGATGGTTTGACTTGAGAGTCGTGAGTTGAGTTTGAAAATTGTATAAATAATTCAAGTGGAAACGTTAAGCGGGTTTCGGGGGATAACCTGTTGTGCAGGTGTAACAACCTGCAGGGTTATGGACCAGGAGATCAAGGCTTCCTTCCCTGATATAGGATAGTATTTTGATGCCTTTGGTAGGCGATATTATTTATGCCTTTGGTGGGCGATGTTCTTGATGCCTTTGGTGGGCGATATTATTTATGCCTTTGGTAGGCGATGTTCTTGATGCCTTTGGTAGGCGATGTTACTTTAAGGGATTTGGTATCCCGCCCGCAAATTAAAATATGGATTGGATGGGTTGAGGAAACAGTATGGGATTAAAGGTTTGTAAAACGTTTGATTTGATCCCTCTTCCCAAAATGAATTGAAATGAACTTAAACTGTTTTAAACGTTAGGGGTAGACATTATTGAGATTGCCCCCTCATTTTTGAACTGTTTTGTTTTCAGGTGAAGATCTAAATGCTGGGGACGGGAATTAGAAGTGAGGACGACGAGTCTAGAAGTCCTTGAATCTTTTTATATTGTTTTCGTTATGTAATCTTAAAGTTTTGTTTTGGGTTGTTAGTAGTTACCGTTAGCAGACAGTTGTGTTTTCCTTTCTCGCCTTGTATTCCTTCGGGGATACGGCAGTGACGCCCAAACTAAATTTGAAGTCTTCCGCTAAGTTTTGTCTGTTAAAGTTAGTTTGACTGTGACTTTTTATAATTGAATTTCCGGGGCGTTACAGCAATTCATAGAAGAAATGAAGAATATATTGTACCTTCCAGTAAAGAAGTGTCACAAAGCTATAGTATTAATGGACTTTTAAAGTGAGATGAGCAGCTATCAGGTGCCAGATTCACATATAAATGATGTTGGTCGGAAATTGAAAATATAAACCAAGCATACCACAGACCATATTCATCTACTTAAATAAAAACAGTAATAATGCACATTTTTCTGGGTGATAACATAAGCAGACGACTACCATTTTTTCTCATGAGTGTAATTTTGTATAAATATCAAAAGCAAAAGAATCGATAAAAAAGTAGTATCAGGCATGAAAAATTATTCTCATCTACATCTCTGAAAAATAAGACCATGTACCATGGAGATAGATCATACTCAAATGACAAATGGGGGTCAACACATATTCAATTCCACCACAACTTATCAAAATTGCATATGCAAATTTGCTCTATAATGATATGCCAGTTACAAAACCAACCGGTTCCCTCATTATAACTAATGAATGTACACGTAAGTATTGCAATGTATTAAAATAACCAGGCTCATAGAAAAATTAGACAATACTGAAGAGAGCCAAGATCCTTGTTCACTATCCATAAGCCCTTTGAACTCTCCCTCATACCGATCCTACCATTGTAGATCAAGCTTACAAAGATTTTGCTAGTTTATCAATTTAAGATATAAGAAACATTTCACAATTGAACAATTGGATCAAATTGCACTCTATAAGACACCAAGGCAACAAACTTATTACAATGACTCTAAAGCTCCAAAAAACCAACTACAACGTCCTCAAGACTTTTTTCAAGGACACTTCAACATCAATTAGGACTACAAGTATTTAATAATGAGCAACAAATCATGCCAAAGACAACTTTAAAAATATGGTCAGAAACCCAAACTGGGTAGAAGAACTTAAAAAAAATCTAGGGACATTTGATTGATTTACACCTAAAATCTCATCAAATCATTAACTAACTTTCAAACAAGTTTAACCCAACCTTCATCATAATTTTTAGACCCCAAATGTGCAATAAAATCCACCAAGAGCAGCCACCATAGCAGCATAATAGGAGCAGTAGTAAAGTACACCGCAGAAAATTGGCTAAAATTTCCCTTTGAGACTTCACTAATAGCCAACCTCAAGCCATCAATAATTCATACTCCCAATATGAAGTTTAGGTACCCAAATTAATCACCAAAAGGTTTACTCAAGTCAACCACAAGCTTAATAGTCACATGTCACGTCAACCCAAAGGCTACACACCCAAGTATCACCTCTGCCACTATTTTCCAGTGCTAGGTGTTCCTATTAAAATAAAATCAATGCCAATGATCCACTTTGTTGTACCATGAATATCAAAAAAGGAAATAAATAAATGGCTAAATTAAACACAGTAAAACATGCACAAACCAAATCATATATCCCAAACTCACTAAGGACTCAAGCTGGCCAAGCATTAACTCCTCATCATAGACCACTGTAACACCCCAACCTTTAACCACAAGATTAAATCACTAATTATGATCCAAAACCTGTGATTAGCGCAGCGGAACACTTAGGTTGAAGTATTACTGCCGTCCCCACTCGGGACAAGGCAAACACGAACACCAAACACTCCCAACCCACAAAGAAATATATACTCAAATCCAACAACTCCAACTTAAAATAAAACTTATACAACCCTTGAAATAGTTACATGAACATATTGATAGGTAGATTTCCACAAAGCATCTTCAAACTTCTGACGCCCTTGTCAACTTGTGATTAAACCTTAGAGTCCCCTTGCTTGAATCAGATCACTTCTGACTGGACTTGCCTTTATCTTGGGAGCTCGAACCTCCTAAAACAAAACATTTAAAACAGTCGCAAAAGTGAGTGGGGAAACACTCAGTACACAAACCTCCAACACGTCAAACCGTTCGAAAACAGTTTTAGTGCCGGCATTTAAAATTCATTTTGAAAACGGGGACGGGGCTAAACATGTATTCAATGGATTTGGCATAGATATAAACATATGAAAGTAGACATAATATATATACATATAAAATAGAGTGGTATCCCTTACGATCTGGTGCAAAGCACCTAACACGCGCACGCCCCAAACCGATCTGGAGTTTGGGTTGGGTGACTGCTATGCAGTCGGACACTGGCCAGGTGTGGTCACTCTCATCAGGAGCACCCTATAGATGAATAAAGGCTAGCACTTCATGTGACTATCTAGACTTATAATAATACGGCGGGACCACTTTTGAAAATAGATATAGCATACATGTTAATGATATTCATAAAGATGATAAACATGATAATGATATGAATGACATTGATATACATGATTTTATTGCATGACGATTAAACCACAAGGGTTGGACAATTTACGTACCTTGGAAGTAGGAAAACTTGGTGGCGTGCCTCGGGCTCGGGACGGCTTGGGTGACTTGGGAACAATAATAAGAAGTGTAGAAATTGAGAAACAAAGAGGGTTCTTAGTGAGTTCCAAATGCTAAGTAAAATAGGAAACTAAGAATGAAAAAGATTATAAAGAAAATTTCAGGTTTTCAAGAAATAAAGTTTTTAGCGTAACTCGGGCTAGAAAACTCGGAATTAAACAAACGAGTACTTCTTGGAAATAGGGAAAATCATGATCTGCAACTTTATCAACATGATCGAGGTCTAAAAATGAAGGAAAGGGCCTGAAAAATGGCCCGGATAGAAGCTGAGTGAAATGGTATTTAAGGTATTCGGGTTGAGCCTTTGACGTGGAAATGGTGCAAACCTTGGAAATAGACCATGGAAAGCTTATCATGTGTAGAATAACATAGATAATGAGATTGGTGAAGTAAGAACGCCGAGAAATGGAAGGCTAAGATGAGAATTAAAATGTTCTTTGAAGTTAAACGGAACGTCATCCAAGTGATAAGGAAGAGATTCTTAAAGATAGAATGATGGATTCCGGAAACGTTTGGACAAGGCATTGAAGTTAAGGACTTAGAAGAGTGTTAACTCTTAGGATAAATAGAGAGTAAGGGAGTCTTAAGCTTGACCAAAATCCCAAGTTTCAATCCAAACCTTCTTGTTATCCAAGAACTAAAGTTCTCACTTACAACCACCATGACTTACTATGGTAACCCAATCTTTGGGAGATATCCTTAACCACTAAAAGATGGCACTTTTAGCTTAAAACACACCTTGGTTATCCTAATATTGCACAAGGTGTCCCCAACATCTAGAGTCTTTGAAAGATCACATTTGATTCACTAAATCCCAAATTAATGATAAAAATTTCTGGGCAGGACATATATTGACAGCCCTTATTCGCGACCCCATAACTCTCACTCCCGATATCGAATGAATACAAACCATACCTTTCTGGAAAGCTTGAAATGTGACCTAAAACTTTCATGTTTACCACAGAAACTAACAAGGTCTCCAAATGGACGAAAAATTGCTCTCAAGTCACTGACTCAGGAACCGTAATTAATTTCGTGTCGTTCCGGTTTTGGCCATATCTCGGGCCACACATGTCAGAATCTCGAAATTCCAAAACCTATAGTTAGCTAACACTTTGGGCTATCCTATGGAGCAAAAATCTGGGCAAAAATCACACTTTCAATCCTCTGTAAAAATCAGATTCCCAGACAGAAACTTTCATGCCCTTAATTCCACTTCTAGTGTTGGTTTAAGCTTCTAAATCATACCAATTCACAACCAAACTTCAAATTAGCTAACATCTATCATATTTCCAGAAATAAACACTCACAACTTACTCAAATGCAGCCATAAACCTCACATGCAACCATGGATTAAGACATGCTACCTTAAACAACACAATTTCTAGTAATCTCTCACTAAAATCAACACTAATTCGACAAGATAAAACATAATTTGGCTTGATTAACAATTCTAATGCCCAAATCAGTTTACTAATCACATAATTTCCCTTCTAGAACCACATGCAAGTAAGAATTTCAACATCCAACAATAAAGTAGCAAGAACTCATCAAAATCCATCCCAAATTACACATGCATCACCCCCAAAATCAAACCCTAGTTTACCTAACTTAACCCTAATACAAATTCATGTTTAGAAATCATAAAAGAGATGAAAAACATCAAGAATAACTAAATTAAAACGAATTTCAGAATAGGAGCAAAAAGAACTTGAGTTAGGGTTTGAATATATACCACTTGAGAGAGGAATTGGAGGAGAAAACAAGAGAAGAGGTGAGAGGGTGGCTCGGCGGCCACTGCATCACCACCGCCCGGCCGGGCCACGAAACCGCCAAAAGGGGGCACTGGCTGGCAGAGGAGAAAGGGGAGGAAGAGGAGGGTTTGAGAGTTGAGTTGTGTAATGTAATAATCTGATTTTTTTGAAATGAATTAGAAGGCCCTTAACACCGCCTTATAAAAAAAAAAAAAAACAACCCTCCACTTAATTAACTCTCTAATTAGCAATTAAACTAAATCAATCATGTAATTGAAAATTAGCTAGGTAAAATAATTGGTAATAACTAGGTAAATCTAATTGACATAAACTTGATAAAATAGTTTAGTATAAAACTAAATAAAATTTCTTGGAATTAAATTGGTTAAAATTAACCAGTATTGAACCCTATAAAATAAATTGGTGGGATAACACCAATAAAATAAATTGAACGATAACATGTAATTAAGAAGGTCAGATAACGCAAATCATAATCGAAATGGAAATTAAAATTATCATAACCTTCTTCGGTTAAAAGCGTAAAATTAAGAATAATAAAATAACTTATATAATTTACGGAATAAGTAAATCCATAAAAACTTATAGAAACTCTTATGATTTCAATTATAATATACTACGACATCAACCCATTCAGCCATCGCCTTGCTCGAGACCTGTCACGCATAAACAAATAAATACAATGAAATCGAAAAAAATTTATAACGTAATTTGATTAATTACGACGGTTAGTAAATTAATTAATACGGTTTTAGGACGGGTTGTTACACCCTCCCCCCCCTTAAAAGAAGTTTCGTCCCTGAAACTTGCTGCTGGATTAATCGCGTTCGAAAAACCTTAAAAAGGTACGGGTAGCTTGCCTTTATGACTTCCTCGGTTTCCCACGTGGCTTCTGAGGCGTCTTGATTTGCCCATAAAACTTGACTAAGGAAAACTCTTAGAGCGAGGTTGCTTGATTCTATGATCCAGGACTTGGATCAGCAGCTGTTCGAGAGTGAGGTCTTCGCTAGAAGAGGTTCCCCCTCCAGAATGTGCGTCGGGTATGGACAACTCATGCTTTGCGTTCATGTGGAGAAATCTTTGAAATTGACGGTACTTCCACAAATTCTATTGATAACAGTTTGTTTACACAGGCTCTTAAATATCAATAACAGGGCACCTCATAAGTATCTACCTTGAGGGATACTCCTAATGTTTCCTTGTATCCACTACTATGTAACATAGACTCCCCATGACTCACTTTATTTCCTAGTTCGTACTAGGGCGAGGTTTATGATTGATAAGGAGAAAACTTTTCTTAAAAAGATAGATAAATTGCAAGGGATGAATAATGTAATGGAGAGAGATAAAAGATAAAATAGGGATAGGCAACCACATAACTGTGAAATCTCAAGATAATGGTAGATTTGACATCTAGAAAGAAGGCTCTGGCATTGTTTGACGGAGTGGGGGTAACCTACAAAACTGGAATAACTGCCGCATGGATTTTCGACTAGCACGAGATGATAAAAAAAAGTCAACGAGCACTATGGTTTTTAATGAAGTAGTAATAAGGTATAGTGAGCTTAAATGAGTTAAGAAAGGTATAGAGGTTTACTTTTGGGGTTGAAAACATGGACAAAGGTTTATTGTAATGACTAATCAATAAGGGTAGTACAAATGATGAGAATTTAAAATTGGGCATAAGGATTTGAAATTTTAGGATCTATGCCGAGCGTGATTAATTAACAATACACAAAGGGTGGATCAAATGACAGGTACCGATAAGCTATTTGGGACAAGACATTTGTCTAGAATGATGAGATTGATTAATTTATAAGGAAGTAAGGATATGAAGGATGAATTTTGCATTCAAGGTGGTAGTCTACTAGGGCTGATAGTAACTAAGAATGAGAGATGAAAAGGTCTGTTAGGCCAAGAGTATCATGGAATAAATAAGATTAGAAATGAGGAAATGAATTTGACATTCGTTAAAAGAGATGGGAATTAAGTATGAAAGAATCAATCTGAATAAGTAACTAGAATTATGGAGGATTGAGTGGTTGAGGCAATTGTGATAAGTTTGCAAGGAGGGTAATGAATGAATGATAGAGGAGCAATGCGGACACCACAATATCTAACAATATGAAATGGTATACTTGGTATGAGATTAAATGAAGGAAACGTAATGATTAAGTAGGGCTTACTATCATGAGAGAAGGGTTGATATGGAAGGGATTTATAGCATGAATCAAGAGGCTATAATTTAGGTCATGTAATGGAAATGAACTAGAATGGGTTTAGTGACAGAGACTTGAATTGTGCAAAGGCTATTTAAGGAAACTGATCCAGGAAAATAAATAATTAGGCGAAAGAGGCTTAAGGGAGTCATTCGACCCTATAATCAAGCTAGATAATACCTCAAGTAATTTGTCCATACTACTGCCGCTAGCTCTAAATTATGCATCGGATACTTCTTCTCATACGACTTGCACTGCTGTGAAGCATAAGCTATCACCTTATCGTTTTGCATCAGCACGTACCCCAGCACTTGGTGTGACGCATCGCTGTACACCATATACTTCTTTCCTTCCTCAGGAAGGGATAAAACTGGAGCAGTTGTGAGCTTCTCCTTAAGTACTTGAAAAGCCTCTTCACATTTGCTGGTCCATTCAAATCGGGTCGTCTTCTTGAGGTGGTTGGTTGAGGGGAGGCTATTTTGAAAAAGTTTGCAACGAACCTCCTATAATATCCGGCCATTCTTAGAAAGCTTCGAACTTCAGTGACCGCAGTGGGTTTTGTCCAATCTTCAAAGACGGATATTTTGCTAGGGTCCATTCGGATCCCATCACTAGTCACTATATGACCTAAAAGTCCTATTTCGTTAAGCCGAAACTCACACTTCGAGAATTTAGTATACAATTGTTGCTCCCTTAATGTCTGGAGTACCGTTCTCAAATGGCTCTCATGCTCTTCTTGACTCTTCGAGTACTCTGGAATATCATCGATAACACTACGGCAACTTATCCAAATAAGGTTTGAACACCCGATTCATTAAATCCATAAACACTGCTAAGGCATTCATAAGCCCAACAGGCATTATTGTAAACTCGTAGTGCCTAAATCTTGTCCTAAAAGCAGTCTTAGGGATGCCTTCTGCCTTAACTCTGAGCTGATGGTATCCGGATCACCGGTCAATCTTAGAAAACACTCCTGCCCCTTGGAGTTGGTCGGACAGATGGTCGAATCTTGGGAAGGGGTACTTGTTCTTGATCGCGACTTGGTTCAACTTTCGGTAGTCCAAGCATAGACTTCTCTACAATACACGCGAAACTTGATGGCATGTATGCGGCAGGTATCTGACCGGTTCATTCCTTCCGTATATTTTCATGATATCTTATCTAATCTTAAGGTTACGGTCATTATAACGACTAGAACACTACGCCAGCTATTCATAAAACTTCCTTTCCTTTCTACCTCGCTTTCCAAGCCAATTCATTGTCAATGGGTATTACCTTTCTTCAGCAGTGCCAACACACTGGGCTTTACTTCTATTAATTATCTGAATACTCTCTCTTCGGAAATGATATAGTAAGAACGTTTCCACTATCGGATGCATCCATATGACTGTTATTCTTCTGAAAGAAGAGCTAATCTTTCTCCAAGCGTTCACTATTCTTGACTTTGTGAACAACTTCGTCATAAAATGTCTTGATTCGAAGGTCCCTAGTATTATCCTTGAACAATTGTTTTTCTACGTTTCCCATTTACCTCTAGTATCTGGATAATTCCATACAACTAATACATCTGCACTTCGCTTTTCCTTACTTTATTAAACTTTCCTCCTGGCATCTATTTTCTATAAAAGGCACTCACAGGCATGGAGGAAAAACATGATAATAGGAGATCTGATTGTTAAGAGGTATAAACATGAATTTTGAAGTTAACGATGAAGCAAAGGTTCATACTGATGGATTTAAGGCTTCATGGAGGGGTATAGGAATTCTTTAGTCCAACGACACATGTATATTCATTAAGAAAACGAGGATCAACAAAAGATAGCATACTTGATAAAGATGGTGATTATAATGATTTCATGATCAAGGAAATTTGAAAAATACTTCGAAATGGGCTTGATTTGAAAAGGAAAGATACGTGATTTAACTTCCGATTTTGAATTAAGACAATTAATGTTTGGAGCATGAATATTTTATGGAAACTTCCTAGAGTGACAGGCATAAGTTTTGATCTGAACAAGATATAACCGTTATTGAAACTAAGCTTTGAAAAGAGGATGTCGATTCATGGTGGAACATGACAATTACTTGGAAAAGATAAATCCTAGCGTATAAAAGGGTCATATGAATCTAGTGAAGTCTATCCCTAAGGAGATAATGAGGTACTAGCAATCAAAAGCAGGTAATGGTCATGAAGGAATTGACCGTGAAAGGATAACAAGTCAATAAAGACAGGTCATTGAATGTCTTAAAATGCTGGACCGATAATAACGATAGAATCTGACAAGGATTCTTGGAAATGAACAATGATAGGAAACGAGAAGCTTGGATTTAATATTGCGATGAAGGGGGTCAACTTTACTACGAAAACGTACCATGTGAGTGTGGAATCCAAGTTGAATTCGAGCAATGAACTTGGAGTATAATGGCTCTGATGAAGATATTTGGTTCTCCCAATGGTTGTTCGTTACTAGACCTACACCAAGCTTTGATTGTCCCTTGATACTTTCCCTTAATAGCGTAAGTCCCTTTCCTAGGTGGCTTGCACATGCGAATGGGAAAAAGGTAGGTGCCTGAGTAACATTTTGAATTAAGACCCAACGTAGTCAGGGTATGGTGGTGAATTAGGAGGGATAACACCTCGGAATGACTCAAGATGTGTGACTATTCCTGGGTTATGTTGAGGACCTTGCCAAATAAACCGATTTCCCCTCTATAAATTGTTCTATGAAATCTTAAATTTTAGACGAGCGCACTCCCATAGGGTCCTCATTGCTTCATAAGATTATAACGCCCACATACATGTTCTGATAATAGGAATACTCCAAATAAATTGCTCATGATCCTACAATAGCGTACAACTCATCACCCCACAAGGCTATCACAATACATGAAGATTAAAAGTCTTAACGCATGATACTAACGCAGTCACTCATAATCGTTCGGGAAAATTAGGATTCCTCTCCGATTTATCCTTTGGGTATCCAAGGCCTACTCGGCGGACTCTCTTGCGTTTCGTCCTTGTTGTGATGGCCCCGGGTTAGCCTTCTTCTTCCCTTCCCCTAGGGTCCCTTATTCCTAATCGTCAGTGCCCTTAGGTTCTTAGTTTACTTCCTCTTCGTCTAGATCCATGTCAAGATCTTTCTCTTTCACGGTTACGTGCCCCGAAGGTGATGGTCCGCGTCGTCAGGATGGTACAGGAGATGTCGAACGGCCCGTAATAAGAGGTGTAAATCGTAATTGGACCTCGTCCGCTGGCGGTGGAAAAACGTGCGGAGGGGTTAATCCTGCATCGGAGGAGCAGACCACGACAATATCTCTTAAAGGAAAGGCCCTAGCTCGCTCACGTGTAGCGGCATAGATTGAGCAACTGGGGCAATGATAGCTTCCAATGCAATTTGATCCATGCCCCTAGGTAATTGAGGCACCACACGTGTCGTCCAGGTCCTCCTCGAAGAAGTAGCTGACGATAGCGGCTTCTTATGTCATCCCACGTGCTCTCCTGGGGAAGGGTGGCCAGCAAACA
The DNA here is from genome assembly GCA_029582165.1 of Portulaca oleracea. Classification (NCBI taxonomy): domain Eukaryota; kingdom Viridiplantae; phylum Streptophyta; class Magnoliopsida; order Caryophyllales; family Portulacaceae; genus Portulaca; species Portulaca oleracea. The sequence continues at coordinate 32,878,756 of CM055870.1, read as the reverse complement.
AGAGCTCAGCACACGTCATCACGTTATTCTGATTGCGGATTAGCCGCATAATGGGCGTCGAAAGCGTCTTGTAGAACCTTGAGGTGAGCTTGAACGTTAGTAGTAGTTTCCATGAACATTGCGAAGGAATTTGGAAGAGGGTCACCATGGTGGTCTATCTACATTATATGTAAAACGCAGACGCAAAGCCTTAAGGGCCTCAACAAATTTAAAAAGCTTGTTAATCGCAAATATAAGAAACAGAACACATGGCAAGGTTCGAGTCTCAACCAAGCTAACCCCTTATAAGCAACCAAAGAAGCTCTTGTTCAATTTTTGAACTCACCGCAACTCATTTGGTGATTTCTTCTACCTATTAAATCACGTCATTTTTGGACGTCCTTAAAGATTCCTTCCAAACTAAGATCGAGTACTCATTTCACCCTACACCAATCCCACTTGGGACTTGTATTATAACCTTTCCATTAACAATTATAAACCTTTAAAGGATGCTTTGATATGCCTCATTATTCCCTAATATACTTATCAAACCTTACTGTCATAGACTACTAGACTTAACTCAATTGCACTTAAATTCCCCTTAGAGTTTGACTAAGGTTTTCTCAAATCCTAGGGAAATTTCGACAGCACTTACCCTTTAAATAGAGCTATCCCAAAATTTACATAACTTGTATTTCTGAGAGGAAAAACAATTCAAACTCCATACAACATCTAGAGCTTCATGCTCTTCAACAATTCCAACAAGATCACCAATTTTTCCAAGCTAACCATAAGAGATACACATCTCACACATGCCTAACTTTTCTTCAGAAGTCTAAAGCACAACACTCAATCTTAGGGAATTCCACAACCCTAAATTCCACTTATAACACCGCTCTGATACCACAACTATAACACTCCAACCTTTAACCACAAGATTAAATCACTAATTATGATCCCAAACCTGTGATTAACGCAGCGGAACACTTAGGTTGAAGTATTACCGCCGTCCCCACTCGGGACAAGGCAAACACGAACACCAAACACTCCCAACCCACAAAGAAATATATACTCAAATCCAACAACTCCAACTTAAAATACAACTTATACAACCCTTGAAAAAGTTACATGAACATATTGATAGGTAGATTTCCACAAAGCATCTTCAAACTTCTGACGCCCTTGTCAACTTGTGATTAAACCTTAGAGTCCCCTTGCTTGAATCAGATCACTTCTAACTGGACTTGCCTTTATCTTGGGAGCTCGAACCTCCTAAAACAAAACATTTAAAACAGTCGCAAAAATGAGTGGGGAAACACTCAGTACACAAACCTCCAACACGTCAAACCATTCGAAAACGGTTTTAGTGCCGGCATTTAAAATTCATTTTGAAAACGGGGACGGGGCTAAACATGTATTCAATGGATTTGGCATAGATATAAACATATGAAAGTAGACATGATATATATACATATAAAATAGAGTGGTATCCCTTACGATCTGGTGCAAAGCACCTAACACGCGCACGCCCCAAACTGATCTGAAGTTTGGGTTGGGTGACTGCTATGCAGTCGGACACTGGCCAGGTCTGGTCACTCTGATCAGGAGCACCCTATAGATGAATAAAGGCTAGCACTTTACGTGACTAGCTAGACTTATAATAATACGGCGGGACCACTTTTGAAAATAGATATAGCATACATGTTAATGATATTCATAAAGATGATAAACATGATAATGATATGAATGACATTGATATACATGATTGTATTGCATGACGATTAAACCACAAGGGTTGGACAATTTGCGTGCCTGGGAAGTAGGAAAACTTGGTGGCGTGCCTCGGGCTCGGGACGGCTTGGGTGACTTGGGAATAATAATAAGAAGTGTAGAAATTGAGAACCAAAGAGGGTTCTTAGTGAGTTCCAAATGCTAAGTAAAATAGGAAACTAAGAATGAAAAAGATTATAAAGAAAATTTCAGGTTTTCAAGAAATAAAGTTTTTAGCGTAACTCGGGCTAGAAAACTCGGAATTAAACAAACGAGTACTTCTTGGAAATAGGGAAAATCATGATCTGCAACTTTATCAACATGATCGAGGTCTAAAAATGAAGGAAAGGGCCTGAAAAATGGCCCGGATAGAAGCTGAGTGAAATGGTATTTAAGGTATTCGGGTTGAGCCTTTGACGTGGAAATGGTGCAAACCTTGGAAATAGACCATGGAAAGCTTATCATGTGTAGAATAACTTAGATAATGAGATTGGTGAAGTAAGAAAGCCGAGAAATGGAAGGATAAGATGAGAATTAAAATGTTCTTTGAAGTTAAACGGAACGTCATCCAAGTGATAAGGAAGAGATTCTTAAAGATAGAATGATGGATTCCGGAAACGTTTGGACAAGGCATTGAAGTTAAAGACTTAGAAGAGTGTTAACTCTTAGGATAAATAGAGAGTAAGGGAGTCTTAAGCTTGACCAAAATCCCAAGTTTCAATCCAAACCTTCTTGTTATCCAAAAACTAAAGTTCTCACTTACAACCACCATGACTTACTATGGTAACCCAATCTTTGGGAGATATCCTTAACCACTAAAAGATGGCACTTTTAGCTTAAAACACACCTTGGTTATCCTAATATTGCACAAGGAGTCCCCAACATCTAGAGTCTTTGAAAGATCACATTTGATTCACTAAATCCCAAATTAATGATAAAAATTTCTGGGCAGGACATATATTGACAGCCCTTATTCGCGACCCCATAACTCTCACTCCCGATACCGAATGAATACAAACCATACCTTTCTGGAAAGCTTAAATGTGACCTAAAACTTTCATGTTTACCACAGAAACTAACAAGGTCTCCAAATGGACGAAAAATTGCTCTCAAGTCACTGACTCAGGAAACGTAATTAATTTCGGGTCGTTACGGTTTTGGCCATATCTCGGGCCACACATGTCGGAATCTCGAAATTCCAAAGCCTATAGTTAGCTAACACCTTGGGCTATCCTATGGAGCAAAAATCTGGGCGAAAATCACACTTTCAATCCTCTGTAAAAATCAGATTCCCAGACAGAAACTTTCATGCCCTTAATTCCACTTCTAGTGTTGGTTTAAGCTTCTAAATCATACCAATTCACAACCAAACTTCAAATTAGCTAACATCTATCATATTTCCAGAAATAAACACTCACAACTTACTCAAATGCAGCCATAAACCTCACATGCAACCATGGATTAAGACATGCTACCTTAAACAACACAATTTCTAGTAATCTCTCACTAAAATCAACACTAATTCGACAAGATAAAACATAATTTGGCTTGATTAACAATTATAATGCCCAAATCAGTTTACTAATCACATAATTTCCCTTCTAGAACCACATGCAAGTAAGAATTTCAACATGCAACAATAAAGTAGCAAGAACTCATCAAAATCCATCCCAAATTACACATGCATCACCCCCAAAATCAAACCCTAGTTTACCTAACTTAACCCCAATACAAATTCATGTTTAGAAATCATAAAAGAGATGAAAAACATCAAGAATAACTAAATTAAAACGAATTTCAGAATAGGAGCAAAAAGAACTTGAGTTAGGGTTTGAATATATACCACTTGAGAGAGGAATTGGAGGAGAAAACAAGAGAAGAGGTGAGAGGGTGGCTCGGCGGACCAGGACCACCGCCCGGCTTGGCCGGTCATGAAACCGCCCGGCAAGGGGGCCTTTGGTGAGAGGAGAAAGGGGAGGAAGAGGAGGGTTTGAGAGTTGAGTTGTGTAATGTAATAATCTGATTTTTTTGAAATGAATTAGAAGGCCCTTAACACCGCCTTATAAAAAAAAAAAAAACAACCCTCCACTTAATTAACTCTCTAATTAGCAATTAAACTAAATCAATCATGTAATTAAAAATTAGCTAGGTAAAATAATTGGTAATAACTAGGTAAATCTAATTGACATAAACTTGATAAAATAGTTTAGTATAAAACTAAATAAAATTTCTTGGAATTAAATTGGTTAAAATTAACCAGTATTGAACCCTATAAAATAAATTGGTGGGATAACACCAATAAAATAAATTGAACGATAACATGTAATTAAGAAGGTCGGATAACGTAAATCGTAATCGAAATGGAAATTAAAATTAACATAACCTTCTTCGGTTAAAAGCGTACAATTAAGAATAATAAAATAACTTATATAATTTACGTAAAAAGTAAATCCATAAAAACTTATAGAAACTCTTATGATTTCAATTATAATATACTACGACATCAACCCATTCAGCCATCGCCTTGCTCGAGACCTGTCACGCATAAACAAATAAATACAATGAAATCGAAAAAATTTATAACGTAATTTGATTAATTACGACGGTTAGTAAATTAATTAATACGGTTTTAGGACGGGTTGTTACACCCTCCCCCCCTTAAAAGAAGTTTCGTCCCCGAAACTTGCTGTTGGATTAATCGCATTCGAAAAACCTTAAAAAGGCACGGGTAGCTTGCCTTTATGACTTCCTCGGTTTCTCACGTGGCTTCTGAGGCGTCTTGATTTGCCCATAAAACTTGACTAAGGAAAACTCTTAGAGCGAGGTCGCTTGATTCTATGATCCAGGACTTGGATCAGCAGCTGTTCGAGAGTAAGGTCTTCGCTAGAAGAGGTTCCCCCTCCAGAATGTGCGTCGGGTACGGACAACTCATGCTTTGCGTTCATGTGGAGAAATCTTTGAAATTGACGGTACTTCCACAAATTCTATTGATAACAGTTTGCTTACACAGGCTCTTAAATATCAATAAAAGGGCACCTCATAAGTATCTACCTTGAGGGATACTCCTAATGTTTCCTTGTATCCACTACTATGTAGCATAGACTCCCCATGACTCACTTTATTTCCTAGTTCGTACTAGGGCGAGGTTTATGATTGATAAGGAGAAAACTTTTCTTAAAAAGATAGATAAATTGCAAGGGATGAATAATGTAATGTACAGAGATAAAAGATAAAATAGGGATAGGCAACCACATAACTGCAAAATCTCATGATAATGGTAGATTTGACATCTAGAAAGAAGGCTCTGGCATTGTTTGACGGAGTGGGGGTAACCTACAAAACTGGAATAACTGCCGCATGGATTTTCGACTAGCACGAGATGATAAAAAAAAAGTCAACGAGCACTATGGTTTTTAATGAAGTAGTAATAAGGTATAGTGAGCTTAAATGAGTTAAGAAAGGTATAGAGGATTACTTTTGGGGTTGAAAACATGGACAAAGGTTTATTGTAATGACTAATCAATAAGGGTAGTACAAATGATGAGAATTTAAAATTGGGCATAAGGATTTGAAATTTTAGGATCTATGCCGAGCGTGATTAATTAACAAAACACAAAGGGTGGATCAAATGACAGGTACCGATAAGCTATTTGGGACAAGACATTTGTCTAGAATGATGAGCTTGATTAATTTATAAGGAAGTAAGGATATGAAGGATGAATTTTGCATTCAAGGTGGTAGTCTACTAGGGCTGATAGTAACTAAGAATGAGAGATGAAAAGGTCTGTTAGGCCAAGAGTATCATGGAATAAATAAGATTAGAAATGAGGAAATGAATTTGACATTCGTTAAAAGAGATGGGAATTAAGTATGAAAGAATCAATCTGAATAAGTAACTAGAATTATGGAGGATTGAGTGGTTGAGGCAATTGTGATAAGTTTGCAAGGAGGGTAATGAATGAATGATAGAGGAGCAATGCGGACACCACAATATCTAACAATATGAAATGGTATACTTGGTATGAGATTAAATGAAGGAAACGTAATGATTAAGTAGGGCTTACTATCATGAGAGAAGGGTTGATATGGAAGGGATTTATAGCATGAATCAAGAGGCTATAATTTAGGTCATGTAATGGAAATGAACTAGAATGGGTTTAGTGACAGAGACTTGAATTGTGCAAAGGCTATTTAAGGAAACTGATCCAAGAAAATAAATAATTGGAAACTGAAAGAGGCTTAAGGGAGTCATTCGACCCTATAATCAAGCTAGATAATACCTCAAGTAATTTGTCCATACTACTGCCGCTAGCTCTAAATTATGCATCGGATACTTCTTCTCATACGACTTGCACTGCTGTGAAGCATAAGCTATCACCTTATCGTTTTGCATCAAGACGCACTCAAAGACTTGGTGTGACGATCATGTTGACACCATATACTTCTTTCCTTCCTCAGGAAGGGATAAAACTGGAGCAGTTGTGAGCTTCTCCTTAAGTACTTGAAAAGCCTCTTCACATTTGCTGGTCCATTCAAATCGGGTCGTCTTCTTGAGGTGGTTGGTTGAGGGGAGGCTATTTTGAAAAAGTTTGCAACGAACCTCCTATAATATCCGGCCATTCTTAGAAAGCTTCGAACTTCAGTGACCGCAGTGGGTTTTGTCCAATCTTCAAAGACGGATATTTTACTAGGGTCCATTCGGATCCCATCACTGGTCACTATATGACCTAAAAGTCCTATTTCGTTAAGCCGAAACTCACACTTCAAGAATTTAGTATACAATTGTTGCTCCCTTAATGTCTGGAGTACCGTTCTCAAATGGCTCTCATGCTCTTCTTGACTCTTCGAGTACTCTAGAATATCATCGATAACACTACGGCAACTTATCCAAATAAGGTTTGAACACCCGATTCATTAAATCCATAAACACTGCTAAGGCATTCATAAGCCCAACAGGCATTATTGTAAACTCGTAGTGCCTAAATCTTGTCCTAAAAGCAGTCTTAGGGATGCCTTCTGCCTTAACTCTGAGCTGATGGTATCCGGATCACCGGTCAATCTTAGAAAACACTCCTGCCCCTTGGAGTTGGTCGGACAGATGGTCGAATCTTGGGAAGGGGTACTTGTTCTTGATCGCGACTTGGTTCAACTTTCGGTAGTCCAAGCATAGACTTCTCTACAATACACGCTTGAAACTTGATCATGGCATGTGTCTGGCAGGGGTATACAGCCGGTTCATTCCTTCCGTATATTTTCATGATATCTTATCTAATCTTAAGGTTACGGTCATTATCGCGACTAGAACACTACGCCAGCTATTCATAAAACTTCCTTTCCTTTCTACCTCGCTTTCCAAGCCAATTCATTGTCAATGGGTATTACCTTTCTTCAGCAGTGCCAACACACTGGGCTTTACTTCTATTAATTATCTGAATACTCTCTCTTCGGAAACGATATAGTAAGAACGTTTCCACTCTCGGATGCATCCATATGACTGTTATTCTTCTGAAAGAAGAGCTAATCTTTCTCCAAGCGTTCACTATTCTTGACTTTGTGAACAACTTCGTCATAAAATGTCTTGATTCGAAGGTCCCTAGTATTATCCTTGAACAATTGTTTTTCTACGTTTCCCATTTACCTCTAGTATCTGGATAATTCCATACAACTAATACATCTGCACTTCGCTTTTCCTTACTTTATTAAACTTTCCTCCTGGCATCTATTTTCTATAAAAGGCACTCACAGGCATGGAGGAAAAACATGATAATAGGGAGATACAGTTGTTAAGAGGTATAAACATGAATTTTGAAGTTAACGATGAAGCAAAGGTTCATACTGATGGATTTAAGGCTTCATGGAGGGGTATTGGAATTCTTTAGTCCAACGACACATGTATATTCATTAAGAAAACAAGGATCAACAAAAGATAGCATACTTGATAAAGATGGTGATTATAATGATTTCATGATCAAGGAAATTTGAAAAATACTTCGAAATGGGCTTGATTTGAAAAGGAAAGATACCAGGATTTAACTTCCGATTTTCGAATTAAGACAATTAATGTTTGGAACGCATGAATATTTTATGGAAACTTCCTAGAGTGACAGGGCATAAGTTTTGATCCTGAACAAGATATAACCGTTATTGAAACTAAGCTTTGAAAAGAGGATGTCGATTCATGGTGGAACATGACAATTACTTGGAAAAGATAAATCCTAGCGTATAAAAGGGTCATATGAATCTAGTGAAGTCTATCCCTAAGGAGATAATGAGGTACTAGCAATCAAAAGCAGGTAATGGTCATGAAGGAATTGACCGTGAAAGGATAACAAGTCAATAAAGACAGGTCATTGAATGTCTTAAAATGCTGGACCGATAATAACGATAGAATCTGACAAGGATTCTTGGAAATGAACAATGATAGGAAACGAGAAGCTTGGATTTAATATTGCGATGAAGGGGGTCAACTTTACTACGAAAACGTACCATGTGAGTGTGGAATCCAAGTTGAATTCGAGCAATGAACTTGGAGTATAATGGCTCTGATGAAGATATTTGGTTCTCCCAATGGTTGTTCGTTACTAGACCTACACCAAGCTTTGATTGTCCCTTGATACTTTCCCTTAATAGCGTAAGTCCCTTTCCTAGGCTGGCTTGCCTGTCTGAATGGGAAAAAGGTAGGTGCCTGAGTAACATTTTGAATTAAGACCCAACGTAGTCAGGGTATGGTGGTGAATTAGGAGGGATAACACCTCGGAATGACTCAAGATGTGTGACTATTCCTGGGTTATGTTGAGGACCTTGCCAAATAAACCGATTTCCCCTCTATAAATTGTTCTATGAAATCTTAAATTTTAGACGAGCGCACTCCCATAGGGTCCTCATTGCTTCATAAGATTATAACGCCCACATACATGTTCTGATAATAGGAATACTCCAAATAAATTGCTCATGATCCTACAATAGCGTACAACTCATCACCCCACAAGGCTATCACAATACATGAAGATTAAAAGTCTTAACGCATGATACTAACGCAGTCACTCATAATCGTTCGGGAAAATTAGGATTCCTCTCCGATTTATCCTTTGGGTATCCAAGGCCTACTCGGCGGACTCTCTTGTGTTTCGTCCTTGTTGTGATGGCCCCGGGTTAGCCTTCTTCTTCCCTTCCCCTAGGGTCCCTTATTCCTAATCGTCAGTGCCCTTAGGTTCTTAGTTTACTTCCTCTTCGTCTAGATCCATGTCAAGATCTTTCTCTTTCACGGTTACGTGCCCCGAAGGTGATGGTCCGCGTCGTCAGGATGGTACAGGAGATGTCGAACGGCCCGTAATAAGAGGTGTAAATCGTAATTGGACCTCGTCCGCTGGCGGTGGAAAAACGTGCGGAGGGGTTAAATCTGCATCGGAGGAGCAGACCACGACAATATCTCTTAAAGGAAAGGCCCTAGCTCGCTCACGTGTAGCTGCATAGATTGAGCAACTGGGGCAATGATAGCTTCCAATGCAATTTGATTCCATGCCCCTAGGTAATTGAGGCACCACGCGTGTCGTCCAGGTCCTCCTCAAAGGAGTAGCTGACGATAGCGGCTTCTTATGTCGTCCCACGTGCTCTCGTGGGGAAGGGTGGCCAGCAAACACGAGCTCGGCACACGTCATCACGTTATTCTGATTGCGGATTAGCCGCATAATGGGCGTCGAAAGCGTCTTGTAGAACCTTGAGGTGAGCTTGAACGTTAGTAGTAGTTTCCATGAACATTGCGAAGGAATTTGGAAGAGGGTCACCATGGGGGTCTATCTACATTATATGTAAAACGCAGACGCAAAGCCTTAAGGGCCTCAACAAATTTAAAAAGCTTGTTAATCGCAAATGTAAGAAACAGAACACATGGCAAGGTTCGAGTCTCAACCAAGCTAACCCCTTATAAGCAACCAAAGAAGCTCTTGTTCAATTTTTGAACTCACCGCAACTCATTTGGCGATTTCTTCTACCCATTAAATCACGTCATTTTTGGACGTCCTTAAAGATTCCTTCCAAACTAAGATCGAGTGCTCATTTCACCCTACACCAATCCCACTTGGGACTTGTATTATAACCTTTCCATTAACAATTATAAACCTTTAAAGGATGCTTTGATATGCCTCATTATTCCCTAATATACTTATCAAACCTTACTTGCATAGACTACTAGACTTAACTCAATTGCACTTAAATTCCCCTTAGAGTTTGACTAAGGTTTTCTAAAATCCTGGGGAAATTTCTACAGCACTTCCCCTATAAATATAGCTATCCCAAAATTTACATAACTTGTATTCCTGCAAGGAAAAACAATTCATACTCAATACAACATCTAGAGCTTCATGCTCTTCAACAATTCCAACAAGATCACCAAGTTTTCCAAGCTAACCATAAGATATACACATCTCACACATGCCTAACTTTTCTTCAGAAGTCTAAAGCACAACACTCAATATCTTAGGGAATTCCACAACCCCAAATTCCACTTATAACACCGCTCTGATACCACAATTGTAACACCCCAACCTTTAACCACAAGATTAAATCACTAATTATGATCCCAAACCTGTGATTAGCGCAGCGGAACACTTAGGTTGAAGTATTACCGCCGTCCCCACTCGGGACAAGGCAAACACGAACACCAAACACTCCCAACCCACAAAGAAATATATACTCAAATCCAACAACTCCAACTTAAAATACAACTTTTACAACCCTTGAAAAAGTTACATGAACATATTGATAGGTAGATTTCCACAAAGCATCTTCAAACTTCTGACGCCCTTGTCAACTTGTGATTAAACCTTAGAGTCCCCTTGCTTGAATCAGATCACTTCTGACTGGACTTGCCTTTATCTTGGGAGCTCGAACCTCCTAAAACAAAATATTTAAAACAGTCGCAAAAGTGAGTGGGGAAACACTCAGTACACAAACCTCCAACACGTCAAACCATTCGAAAACGGTTTTAGTGCCGGCATTTAAAATTCATTTTGAAAACGGGGACGGGGCTAAACATGTATTCAATGGATTTGGCATAGATATAAACATATGAAAGTAGACATGATATATATACATATAAAATAGAGGGGTATCCCTTACGATCTGGTGCAAAGCACCTAACACGCGCACGCCCCAAACTGATCTGGAGTTTGGGTTGGGTGACTGCTATGCAGTCGGACACTGGCCAGGTCTGGTCACTCTGATCAGGAGCACCCTATAGATGAATAAAGGCTAGCACTTCACGTGACTAGCTAGACTTATAATAATACGGCGGGACCACTTTTGAAAATAGATATAGCATACATGTTAATGATATTCATAAAGATGATAAACATGATAATGATATGAATGACATTGATATACATGATTGTATTGCATGACGATTAAACCACAAGGGTTGGACAATTTGCGTACCTTGGAAGTAGGAAAACATGATGGCGTGCCTCGGGCTCGGGACGGCTTGGGTGACTTGGGAAAAATAATAAGAAGTGTAGAAATTGAGAACCAAAGAGGGTTCTTAGTGAGTTCTAAATGCTAAGTAAAATAGGAAACGAAGAATGAAAAAGATTATAAAGAAAATTTCAAGTTTTCAAGAAATAAAGTTTTTAGCGTAACTCGGGCTAGAAAACTCGGAATTAAACAAACGAGTACTTCTTGGAAATAGGGAAAATCATGATCTGCAACTTTATCAACATGATCGAGGTCTAAAAATGAAGGAAAGGGCCTGAAAAATGGCCCGGATAGAAGCTGAGTGAAATGGTATTTAAGGTATTCGGGTTGAGCCTTTGACGTGGAAATGGTGCAAACCTTGGAAATAGACCATGGAAAGCTTATCATGTGTAGAATAACTTAGATAATGAGATTGGTGAAGTAAGAAAGCCGAGAAATGGAAGGATAAGATGAGAATTAAAATGTTCTTTGAAGTTAAACGGAACGTCATCCAAGTGATAAGGAAGAGATTCTTAAAGATAGAATGATGGATTCCGGAAACGTTTGGACAAGGCATTGAAGTTAAAGACTTAGAAGAGTGTTAACTCTTAGGATAAATAGAGAGTAAGGGAGTCTTAAGCTTGACCAAAATCCCAAGTTTCAATCCAAACTTCTTGTTATCCAAGAACTAAAGTTCTCACTTACAACCACCATGACTTACTATGGTAACCCAAACTTTGGGAGTTATCCTTAACCACTAAAAGATGGCACTTTTAGCTTAAAACACGCCTTGGTTATCCTAATATTGCACAAGGAGTCCCCAACATCTAGAGTCTTTGAAAGATCACATTTGATTCACTAAATCCCAAATTAATGATAAAAATTTATGGGCAGGACACATATTGACAGCCCTTATTCGCAACCCCATAACTCTCACTCCCGATATCGAATGAATACAAACCATACCTTTCTGGAAAGCTTGAAATGTGACCTAAAACTTTCATGTTTACCACAGAAACTAACAAGGTCTCCAAATGGACGAAAAATTGCTCTCAATTCACTGACTCAGGAAACGTAATTAATTTCGTGTCGTTACGGTTTTGGCCATATCTCGGGCCACACATGTCGGAATCTCGAAATTCCAAAGCCTATAGTTAGCTAACACTTTGGGCTATCCTATGGAGCAAAAATCTGGGCAAAAATCACACTTTCAATCCTCTGTAAAAATCAGATTCCCAGACAGAAACTTTCATGCCCTTAATTCCACTTCTAGTGTTGGTTTAAGCTTCTAAATCATACGAATTCACAACCAAACTTCAAATTAGCTAACATCTATCATATTTCCAGAAATAAACACTCACAACTTACTCAAATGCAGCCATAAACCTCACATGCAACCATGGATTAAGACATGCTACCTTAAACAACACAATTTCTAGTAATCTCTCACTAAAATCAACACTAATTCGACAAGATAAAACATAATTTGGCTTGATTAACAATTCTAATGCCCAAATCAGTTTACTAATCACATAATTTCCCTTCTAGAACCACATGCAAGTAAGAATTTCAACATGCAACAATAAAGTAGCAAGAACTCATCAAAATCCATCCCAAATTACACATGCATCACCCCCAAAATCAAACCCTAGTTTACCTAACTTAACCCCAATACAAATTCATGTTTAGAAATCATAAAAGAGATGAAAAACATCAAGAATAACTAAATTAAAACGAATTTCAGAATAGGAGCAAAAAGAACTTGAGTTAGGGTTTGAATATATACCACTTGAGAGAGGAATTGGAGGAGAAAACAAGAGAAGAGGTGAGAGGGTGGCTCGGCCAGCACCGGACCACCGCCGGCTTGGCCGGCCGGTCGCCGGAAACCGCCCAGCAAGGGGGGCACGGGATGGCAGAGGAGAAAGGGGAGGAAGAAGAGGGTTTGAGAGTTGAGTTGTGTAATGTAATAATCTGATTTTTTTGAAATGAATTAGAAGGCCCTTAACACCCCCTTATAAAAAAAACAACCCTCCACTTAATTAACTCTCTAATTAGCAATTAAACTAAATCAATCATGTAATTGAAAATTAGCTAGGTAAAATAATTGGTAATAACTAGGTAAATCTAATTGACATAAACTTGATAAAATAGTTTAGTATAAAACTAAATAAAATTTCTTGGAATTTAATTGGTTAAAATTAACCAGTATTGAACCCTATAAAATAAATTGGTGGGATAACACCAATAAAATAAATTGAACGATAACATGTAATTAAGAAGGTCGGATAACGTAAATCGTAATCGAAATGGAAATTAAAATTAATATAACCTTCTTCGGTTAAAAGCGTAAAATTAAGAATAATAAAATAATTTACGGAATAAGTACATTGGTTCACAACTTGAATCTGGATGAATATGATAGGTGCAACTCAAAATCATTTTCATCAACCATAGACCCTACCATTCATCCAAATCCTGTAAATAACCAGAAACCCAAACATAAAAAAGATGTTGATTTTCTAATTGTCAGTTTTAGTATCAAATGTAGTCTCAAAGCTATAAATGCAAGGGTGGTCGAGCTCATTCCAGCCATTCAACTCAGAAAACCAGCTCAATCATCTTCTTAATCCTAATTTAACATGCAAAAACCTAATTTTAATTTCTGCAAAAATTGAAATGAAATGGTACTTACCTCTTAAATTAATAAGTTGGTGTTCGGCCTCGTTTCGAGCCGAATTTCTTCTCTTTTGTAGGGTATATTTGCTTGTTTTAACCCCTATTTATATATTAGATATAATGATTTAGTGTTTTGTAGGAAAATAAGGAGTTAGAAGAAGTTTGGGCTTAATTGAAGGTTTTTAGGGAATCCCGAGCTATTTCCCGAGTCAAACCAAGTCAACCCAAGCCGAGATCCGAGTCAAACCAAGTCAACCCGAGCCGAGAGCCAAGGCGAAACCGAAGTTGGAAATTCCATATCAAGATTGGCGCAAAACAAGGGAACGGTACAAACTCAAAGGTTTGAAATATGTGTGCCTTCACCCTTTAGGTCATAACTCTTTCGTTACAACTCTGATAGCTCTGAAATTTTGGGAGCTTAAAGTGCACACCGAGAGCTTTCCATCAATATCTTACGGGCCTAAAACGGAGTTTGGATGAAGAAGTTATGCGCGTTTGAAGTCGGCAGGGAAAAACTGCCCAGAACGCTTGCTCGCCCGAGCCATCTGCTAGCTCGCCCGAGCAAGGCTTCTGGGGCAACAAAAACACTGCCCAGAACGCTTGCTCGCCCGAGCCATCTGCTGGCTCGCCCGAGCAAGGCTTCTGGGGCAACAAAAACACCAGCCAGAACGCTGGCTCGCCCGAGCCAGAGGGTGGCTCGCCCGAGCCACTCTGTCTGCGGAGAAATCTTGCCGAGAATTATTTCTAGGGTTTTGGGTTGTATTTTTCCTTCTTCTATAAATACCCACTTTTATTAATCTAAATTATCAATTAGCCTAGGTAGTTTAGGAGTAGAATTAGATTTAATTGCTTTCCTTTATTTGCTTTAATCTCTCTTAATTGTTCTTCAAGTTTTCAATTGTTCTTCATTGTTCTTCAAGCTTTCATTGATTTCTAGCATTTGTATTCAAACTTTCTCAAGCTTTCTCAATTCAAGCAAGTTTCCATTAAAGTTTTACAAGCTTTCTCTCTCTTCTCTCTCTCTAATTTCCATTGTTGACTTGTTTTCCAAGCTTTATAGTGTTAGCCACAATCAACTCCATTTTTAGTGGGGAGGAGGGTCAAGGAACTCCAATTCTACTTACTAGTGAGAATTTGGGGGGATTCTTGGTAATCCAAACCACAATTTCTTGTTTGTTCGGGGGAAATTCAAGTGTAGATTGAAGGTTTATTGAAGATTAGTCATCAAAGGTATAATTTCTCATTCCCAATTTCATTGTTCATTCATTGTCTTCATTCATGCCTTTTAATTGCTTTCATCTTTAAGTGCTTTCTTTATTGCTTTCTTTTAATTGCTTTCTTTATTATTATCATGTCTAGGTTAGATTTAAATGCTTCCTTTACATTATTTATTGCTTTTCGCCTTGAGAAAAACTCATTTACACGAACCGATTACCCTTAATCAAGCCTAAATACCCATCCCTGTGGACCGACAACCTTAACTCATAAAACCACAAAAATTACAACCGAACAATGGCGCCGTTGCCGGGGATGGCGTTATTTGGTAGATTAAGCTATTGGTTTGTGTGTACATAGTTTATTGCTTTCTTGATTATGCTAGAAAAACTGTAGCGAAAAAAAAATTGAATATCGAAAAAAAAAGTGAGAAAAGAAAAGAAAAAAATAGAAAATTAGAAAAATAGAAAAAAGAGAGTTATGGATAGTCCCCAATTCCCTCAATTTGAGCATGAAATATTTTGGAGGTATTTTGCTAGATTACATGATTATCGTGCTCAATGTGAATTATATGGTGTCTTCTATGATACTTTCGATCTTTTGGGAATTGTGAATGAGGGTGTGAATTATGAGACCCGAAACCTTTTAGAATATTACGGGTTTTCCAGTTTAGGAGAAGAACCAACATGGGAGTTACTTGAATGGTTGTCTAGGGATTCCTATGAGTTTGAACAACAAAATGTTAGTCCTAGCTTCCAACCTCCTTATGCACCACCCTTTGGGACCGAAACTGAACAATCATGTGAATACCCCGTGTATGTTGATGATCACTCGTATAATGGGGAATATGTGGAAAAGCGTATGAACTTTCCCAAAGTGCCGATGAGTCTCCTTGATGTGCTCCTTGTGTGATTCGCCGTATCATAGTTCAATTTCTTGTTTGCAAACTCTGATGGCTTCCTTCGAGGAAGTAGAAAAATTATGTGTGAACATGAATGAGTATATCGTGAATTTGTCCATGAGAGTAATCATAGGGTAGAAACTCCGTCTTCACAAATGGTTGATTCGAATGTTGAAGTAGGTCATTCATCGTCTTTTAGTCTGAAATGCAAGTTGATTTTTACGTATGATGAGGATGATGACTATTATAACCGACCATGCCTTGGACTACTTAGTAATTCCTTAGCTCTAGCCCCACCTTGTGAGCATGAGGAACAAGATGATTCTGTGTGTGATGATGTAGAATTAGTTGAAAACATGCTAGATGATGAACTATTGTCCACACCCTTGTCCATGCCTTTATGTGAAGAAAAGATTGAGTTTAGTGAATGCCATGATATAGTTGAGCATGATCTTGTTGAGGGTGAAATTGAATCTGTTGTGATTGAATGTGTGCTTGATACCGATTTGTTCACTCTCATTGAGGATCATTGCATTAGTGAGGCATTAGCTACCTTTGTATGTGAGCCTATTTATGTGCATACTTGTGATGATGAACATAATTCTTTGGGGAATGATCGTAATTGTTTGAACTTGGTTGTTGACAATGATGCTTTTGATGATGACATGCTTTATGAGTCATTCACTATGAGTTATGACCCTGAACCTTCCACTTTCACTTTTGATGTTGCTTTGGATGATGCACCTTTGTCTTTTGATGATAGTTCTTCTAGTGAGTCTGATATTGATGAAGATGAAGATGTGCTTGTGTGTGATGTTGGGAGTGTTATGATGTGGTCTAACCCCCTGTTTTCCTTATCACCTATTGACGATTGTGATGATTATTTGGATGAGAGTGGTGATTTGAAATTTGTGATTGATGAAAATTGCATGGAAATTGAGTTTGAACCATTGTTTGCATCCAAGTCTTCGCATGAGCATGTTCAGAAATGTGTTGTATTGCCTCCTTCCGTTGATTTGTATACCCAATCTCCATTTACGAGTCAATGGGAGGATCCATTTGTCATATCTTCTTTCACCGTGCCTAGAAAAGTTTTGTATATTCATGAATTTCATCAGTTCTATGACTTTTCTAAAGCATTTGATAAATTGTTAAGGGCACTAATGTTAGTTTATGTGCTATTGCGAGGGTGCTCTTACCACCACCATTCTGAGATGCATGAGAGGATGCATGATTTGTTACTCCGGGCGTTGAATGGTTCTAACATGATGCCCGATATCTTGAGGTGAGAAGGAGTGAATTTCTTGATAAGATGCCTTTGAGGTAATATCTTTCCTCACCCTTCTTGTATAACTAGTGAGTTGGTCTTTCTTTTCTTCTTTTATTTTCTTTTTGTGTGTCTTTTTCTTTTATTTTGGGGTGCTTACTTACCTACTTCTGTTTCCATTTTGAGGACACGACAACCTCTTTGTGTTGGAGTGGGAGGGTAGTATGTATTCCGATATTCGAGTCTAAGAAAAGAAAAAAAAAGAGTCGTTTTGTAAATATTTTAGTTTGTTTTCTTAGTTCATTAGTCCTTAGTGTCTTGTATAGTTTATTTTTCCTTTTGATCTTGCATGTGAACCATCACACATAGTATGCTTTTCTTGTTTATTTCTAACCTTGGTATGATGTTCCTTGGATCGTGGATTGAATATGCTTGATTGAAGACTTCGAGGTAACTTCTTTCCACCCTCTCTTTATGTGAATATATCGATGATCCATGATGCATGCTTGATTTTCTTTTTGGGTGGCGAACCCCTTAAGTGTGATGTTGGATAATTTGTTGTTGGAGTCGCATGGGCTCGGGTCGCCACCACTTTTTATGTGATAAGTGTTTTGTATATAGGTTTTTCTTGGTTTTCTACCTTGCTTGTGACACCCTTCTCACAATGGGGACATTGTGGTGTTTTGTGTGGGAGTGGGGGGTGTTATTTTCCATGTGTCATGGGTAGATCACCTAGTTTTTGAGTCTTTGTTTTTGTTTTTCGTAGTTTGTGTCTAAAAATTGAAAATTTTGTGTGTGAAAAGAAAATAAAAAGGGAAGAAATGTTGTGAAAAACCCAAAAGTTGTTTTTCTTTTTGAGGATGTTTAGTTCACGATTGTGTAGATAGTTGTCTAATCGGTGATTTAGTCGGTTAGGCGGTATGAATAATGATGGGCCTTGGGAAGGATTTTTTCCATGAATTATCTATATTAGACCTTTACATGGAATGGGAAAGCGGAATCCTCAATTCTTACACGCTTTGACTGTGAATTCTTACCTAAGTTAGACGGTTTTAGTTGTTCAATTGCTTAAGCTCTTAACTAATGCACTAAATAATTATTGTCGGGCCTACCGTCATGGGTTGGTTTGGGTGGATCGGCACCCTATGCCCCTTAAGTGCAATGACTCACGTATGAAGAAACCCAGCAGGGAGGGTAACCCTTTGCGAAGGCCGGTATTTAAATCCCGCAAAACCCGACACAAACGCTCTAAAAGACACAAAAGCAGTTGAGTGGAAATAAAGAGCGTAGGTTTTGAAAAAGAAAGAAAAGAAGCAAGAAAAAGGAAAAAAGAGTTGAGCAAAATAATGGTAAGAAGAGAAAAGTAAAAAAGAAAAGAGCAAAGTAAGAAAAAGAAAGAAAAGAGAGCAAAGTAAGAAAAAGAAAGAAAAGAGAGGTTAAAGAAAACCAAGAGTGAAGTAGGATAGATAATCCGTGCTTGAGCGTGAGAACAACTCGATTATGCAGTTTAGGATAGGAAGGACCGACTAGAGCCCACTTGCACATATGCACGAGGTGTTTTGCTCATCAGGAAGTGTTTGGGTTCAAAATCTCAAAGATTGGCAGTTTTCCAACCTTCGTGTCTTAATTTGTTTATACTTGCTTCTTCCATTTGATTGTTGAGGCGGGTTTGGGAACTAGGTGCATGATTGGGGACGAGAATATCTTTTTTGCTTTTGCTTTGTTTCGTTTTTCGGTTTTCATTTCTTTTTCTTTCCCCTTTTTCTTTTCTCGTGGCTTTTGTGGGTATAGTTGCTATAAACCCTCACGAGACCTACCTCGTCCACCTGGGCTACCGGGGGGTTTAAAGGGCTTGATGCATATGCTAAATGCATCCGCGATTCCTGCGAAAATGAGTTAGGTTTTTAGTTTTTCTTTTTAGTCATTTTCTTCGTTTTTAGTTTGCTCGGGGCGAGCAAACCCTTGTGTTGGAGTGGTGTTCGGCCTCGTTCCGAGCCGAATTTCTTCTCTTTTATAGGGTATATTTGCTTGTTTTAACCCCTATTTATATATTAGATATAATGATTTAGTGTTTTGTAGGAAAATAAGGAGTTAGAAGAAGTTTGGGCTTAATTGAAGGTTTTTAGGGAATCCCGAGCTATTTCCCGAGTCAAACCAAGTCAACCCGAGCCGAGATCCGAGTCAAACCAAGTCAACCCGAGCCGAGAGCCAAGGCGAAACCGAAGTTGGAAATTCCATATCAAGATTGGCGCAAAACAGGGGAACGGTACAAACTCAAAGGTTTGAAATATGTGTGCCTTCACCCTTTGGGTCATAACTCTTTCGTTACAACTCCGATAGCTCTGAAATTTTGGGAGCTTAAAGTGCACACCGAGAGCTTTCCATCGATATCGCCCATGCCTAAAACGGAGTTTGGATGAAGAAGTTATGCGCGTTTGAAGTCGGCAGGGAAAAACTGCCCAGAACGCTTGCTCGCCCGAGCCATCTGCTAGCTCGCCCGAGCAAGGCTTCTGGGGCAACAAAACATCGCCAGGCGGCTTGCTCGCCGAGCCATCTGGGCTCGCCCGAGCAAGGCTTCGGGCAACAAAACACAAGCCGAGCATTGGCTCGCCGAGCCAGGGTGGGTCGCCTGAGCCATGCGGAGAAATTCTGCTTGAGAATTATTTCTAGGGTTTTGGGTTGTATTTTTCCTTCTTCTATAAATACCCACTTGTATTAATCTAAATTATCAATTAGCCTAGGTAGTTTAGGAGTAGAATTAGATTTAATTGTTTTCCTTTATTTGCTTTAATCTCTCTTAATTGTTCTTGAGTTTTCAATTGTTCTTCATTGTTCTTCAAGCTTTCATTGATTTCTAGCATTTGTATTCAAACTTTCTCAAGCTTTCTCAATTCAAGCAAGTTTCCATTAAAGTTTTACAAGCTTTCTCTCTCTTCTCTCTCTCTCTCTCTAATTGCCATTGTTGACTTGTTTTCCAAGCTTTATAGTGTTAGCCACAATCAACTCCATTTTTAGTGGGGAGGAGGGTCAAGGAACTCCAATTCTACTTACTAGTGAGAATTTGGGGGGATTCTTGGTAATCCAAACCACAATTTCTTGTTTGTTCGGGGGAAATTCAAGTGTAGATTGAAGGTTTATTGAAGATTAGTCATCAAAGGTATAATTTCTCATTCCCAATTTCATTGTTCATTCATTGTCTTCATTCATGCCTTTTAATTGCTTTCATCTTTAAGTGCTTTCTTTATTGCTTTCTTTTAATTGCTTTCTTTATTATTATCATGTCTAGGTTAGATTTAAATGCTTCCTTTACATTATTTATTGCTTTTCGCCTTGAGAAAAACTCATTTACACGAACCGATTACCCTTAATCAAGCCTAAACACCCATCCCTGTGGACCGACAACCTTAACTCATAAAACCACAAAAATTACAACCGAACAGTTGACAAATTGTTTCAAAGCTTAATCTGCAACTGTAGACTATCTTTGATGATAATTACACACGGAAGAGGATGATAGTTAGACTTGCATGATAAAGAAAATGAAAGCAAGAAGTTTCTGCCATAAGGGAAAGAGGGATTAGGAAGGGAAAGATTTGTTTCTCAACTTTGTATGCAATTTTTGCTTGGCTTGGCTGAGAGTGACACAATGCGATGAGAGCGAGAGAGCGACGAGAGAAATGAGGATATCAGAGAGTTGAGATTTCTCAGCTCAGAAATCAGGATTAAATACACAAGGGCGTGCTCGAAATTAACAGTTCAAGCCAAGGGCATAAACGGAAAGTAATATTTGGGACATCACATTCTTTACGTGCTTTTATAAGTAGGTTTTGATAAAAAGTTATAATATTTTTATGGGTTTGTGTTGTTAACAAATCAAATAAAACGCGCAATATTAGGTTAATTTTTTTTGTTTTTTTTAAAATATTATGAAATTATATATACAATATTTTATATGTGTTCTTATAAATATATGCATTTTATAGTTTCAACAATATATGCATTTTAGGAAAGTGGACATAATTTTAGTGCTTTCAACAATATATGCATTTTATTATTGTCCCGTGTAAAGCACGGGTCTAAAGACTAGTTTAGCATAGTTTTAGGTTGGGCTGGCTAATAGGTCAAGTCGTGTCGGGTTCGGGTTCGTGTCGAATTTAAAGGGGTTTAAAATCCTCCGACATGAACTTAACCCGTTTATTAAACAGGTTGAAAGTAACCTTTTGCCATTCAAATATTGAACTGGTTGACTTGATTTTTACCCATTTACCCATTTAAGTAAACGAGTCCAAATCAGGTTACTCGTTTACATGTGAGCTACTAACATATTTATGCAAAAAGTGAAATATTTAGAGGTGGAAAGAGGCCCTTAATGGCCTAAATCAAAGTCACAGATGGTGAGAAACTGCACCACCAATAGTGAGAGCGGAAAAATCGTTGAGATAGTTTACTGTATAGACTAAAGCTAATGAGGTAGATGAATACATTAATGAAGAAGAAATTAGTTATACAGAGAAATTTCCCTTGGTTAGCACAGAATAAAAAGCGCTAATTATTAAAAGCCACTTCGCCTTTTGGAGCTATGAAAATGGCAGTTAATTTTTCTTTCCTTTCTTTTGTATGTCAAATGCCAAAGTAGAATAAAAATTGTGTCTAATGGATGATTTGGTCTTTTATTTTGATCGCAAATTAGTTCTTCCCCCGAAATACCTTGATCCCCTCACCAAAATAATAAATTCTAACATTTTCAACATTTCTTTCCTTAAACAAAAAAAAAAATTGAAAAAAGATTGAATTATAATATAAGTTGTTTTGGGTTTTAACCTAATTTATTAGTAAATAGGTTAATTGGGCAAAGAGATTCGCGGATAAACCTGTTAACCCATTCACCAATTTAATTAAACGAGTTAGTAGTTTTTTTCCGTGTCGAAAGATTTGTCATGAACCTAACCTATTTATTTAAACGGATTTATCATGTCAACCCATTTAACTAAATGAGTTGAAAATTCGTACCCAAACCCACTTAATATCGTGTTCGGCTCATGTCGGTAATCGTGTCGGGTCAACTTTTTCCATTTCTAGTTTTAGGTCATGTTCTTTTATGCGATTGATATCCCGCGAAAATAGTGCGATATGGTGACATTGTGGAAAATGCGCTAAAATGTGGAATGATATTAAAAGGGAAATTGAATTTAAATAATCTGAACTTTGGGCCATAGTAGACTAAATAATCTGAACTTTAGATTTGGTTCTAAATAATCTGAACTTTGGCCCCCTTAGATTCTAGGAGCACGCCACCGAGTTAAGTGAATGATAACTTGGTTGGGTGCTGACATGGCGGTGGAGAAAGTGTATTGACTCTTTTAATTTGCCGTGTCAGCTAAATTTATCCACCTCATCTTTCCCTTTTTCTTTTTTCTCTCCTCCAACCCCTTTCTCTCTCTCCTCCCTCTCCTCTTCTTTCGGTCTACTTTAGGCCATGGTTATTTGCTTCTCCTCTTCTCTCTTTGTTCAAAACATTTCAGCTTCCCCTCCTCCTTTTCACAGCGCAATTTCGTCGCATCCTTCCTCTTCTTCAATCTCCCCCATTAAAACCCCCCATAAAAATCTTCTTCCAACTCTAGCACAAACATTCCTCTTCCACTCCAACCAAACATCTTTGTCCACTCTCCTCCTCCTCTCCTCAGCCGCAATGACCACCGTCTCCCCCACCTCCGCCTTGCCAACCACTGTCTCCTCCACCATGAAGGTCTCCAACAACCTCGTCGGCCTCCTCAACTTCCTGACCTTCCTCCTCTCCATCAACTCATGTCTTCAGACCATCGAGGCGAAGAATGGCAATCGCAAATGCAACCTGATTGACGATGTTGGTTGAGAATTTGAGATGGCGGTTGGTGGAGACAGAGGCGCGACTGGCTCATGTTAGGGCTAAAGAGGCTCAGCTCAGTCGTCAGCTTTATGAAATGAAACGTTTCGTTTCTGTTATGGAGATTCTCTAGGCATATTTAAATCGGCGGTTTAATCAACAACGTGACCTGATTTCTCGCCTTTTATCATCGTTGGTACCCTAATCCTAGTTTAGCTACCCCAAGAGCACCCATTTGTCGTTGTATGTGTACATAGATAGACATTGTTATGTTACTCCATGGTGATGTTCTTAGTCTTGCTCCTTTGCTCCCGCTCCCGCTCTCGGTCCCACCGGGACCGAGAAATCAACCGGGAATTTTTTCGTCCCGGTTTCCTAATATTTTTCCACCCATTATTTGATTTATTTCCAAAACAATAAACAAAAATTATACAAATTTTCTTTAATTTCACATATATGGGTGTCGGTTTGTTTACATAGTCACTTTTTCACGAATTAAAATTAAACAATATATAAAACATTTTCTTTCCGGAAAAAAATATGCTAAGTTCGAAATAGTAATAAATAAAATAAATATAAAGAACAAACACAAGTTAAATTAAATAAGTTTAGCATCCATCACGAAGTCACTTAATTTGTTATATATATATATATATATATATATATATATATATATATATATATATCTTACTATTATAGTAGCAAAATAGGATTGATTAATAGCATATTAATTTTGGGAGAGTTGACCCATTGTCACCGTTGATCTATATTGGCTGGGATCATCATAGCCATTTAAAAATAAATTAAAAAGTCACTTTTACTAATTAAAGAAAACGTCCAAAAATAACCGTCTGCATCAATTACATACAGTCTCCACGTTTTCTCCCTCAGTCTCTCCCCATTCACATTAACATGGTGTACAGTTTTCTTTTTTTTCCTCTCTTTGCATCTACAACTACAAACATGGATAATTAGATACACCATAAATCAATTCTCCACAAGTGAATGAAACGAACGGGGTTGTGCAGTGCCCAAAAACCGACGAGCAAAGTGACGGCGATCAAAGTAACTGGGCACTGAGAAGCAGCCGGAAATTATGTGCGACGGCCAGAGGTTTATAGTTTAAGAGTGGCGGCGGCCGGACGGAGAAACGCAACAGTGTTGTTCTATTTTAATCGGGGTATATTTCCTTGCTCTTATTGCACAACTGAGAGAAGAGTTGTTCATCAATTTTAAATTACAAAGGAGTGGGTGAGTGAGTACAGAATTATTTAGTGAGATATTTTGTTTATTTTTCTATTAAGTATGACCCCGTATGAAAACTCACCAATTCTTCATTTGAACTCAACAGTGGAAAATTCAAAGTATAGCATTGTTGGAGGTTGAGTCTGGGTATTCATTTGGATTCTGTTCATTTTGTATGATGTTAGGAAATTGAAACGATTTCCCTGTTTTTAGCTACTAATACAATAAATATTTGTTATTTTTCTTTATTAGTTTCTAATTGTTCTCTTAAGCTTGATTGTGATGATTTGCTATAGTTAGCAGGATGATTTCATATAATCTATTTTTCAGACGTTTATTTTTGTTCTATTAATCTATTTATATTTTCTTCGTGTTTAGATGAGTTTTATGGTAAATGGGTTAAGGCCCCGTTCTTTTATAAGGTTGGTTGCGGTATGGTAATGGTGTGGTGCGGTGAATTTTGAAAAGGTGTTGTAAATTGTGGTGAGAATTATGATAATTGAGATAGGTGAGGAAAAAGGATGTGAAAAGTAGAGAAAAAAAGTGTAATGCATAATGAATCAAAACTAATCCATTATACACGAAATGAAAACGGATCGTTCACAAGTAAGAACTCGTGATTGTTGATTTCTCAAACAAACGAATGAAACGGATGGTTTTAGATTGAAAAGGTATGAAACGAAAGGCTTGGACGAGAGTTCTAATGATTATGACAAGAATGACAATCAAGAGAAACAAAAGACTAAGCAAAACGTACCAACCAACGAAGAACTACTCGACTTGACGTAAGAACAAGATAGAATTGGCAATGGAAACCTCCTTGATTGATATAGACGCACCACAATCAATTTGATATCCAACTCCTCCTTTGCACCATCCAAGATTTCTCCCTCTTAGATTAGAAGAGAAGATTTGAACGAATTCCCCTCAAAGAATTCGAAACTCCTAGCTAGAATGCTAGAGAGAAAAACTAAAGCATGATGACTTTAGAGAGACTTTTGTGTTTATTATGATTCAATAGATTGTGTTTACAAGGCACCATAAAGGGGGTATTTATAGTAATCACACCTCCCTTTAGGCGTGAACAACATCAAGAATAAGGCCCTTGTAGGCTTACATCACCCAATACAAAAGTGACATCACAAAGATTCAAATGTACATAAAATGATGATAACTAGCTCAAAACTTATCCAAACTTAAAGATTCAAAAACCATGATGTAGATCATCCAAAGCCCTTCAACTTTGATGTAGATGAATCTTCATGGATCTTGTTGTAAGTAGCTCAATAAACTTCTTCCATAAAAGCTACCATGGATGTCACGTGAATTAGAAGCTTGTAGCTCATTTAAGAGAATTGTAAGATCTTTGATAGCTTCTTCAGGATGCTTATGATATGAATATGCATCATTCACCGCTTCTTGAGAAAAGTTTGCCCTCAAACTTGGAATCTCTTCACCTTCTTGATAATAAGGTTTGAGATCACTTACATTGAAAGTACAACTTCCCTCATAACCATCATCTAGCTTCAACTTATAAGCATTATCACCAATCTTCTCAATGACCTCAAAAGGACCATCACTTCTTGGTTTCAATTTCCCTTTTCTTCTACTCGGAAACCTTTCTTTCTTGAGGTGTATCCATACCAAGTCTCCAGGTTTGAAAATAACTTTCTTCCTCTTTTGATTGACCTTCTCTTCAATCCTTTGAGTATATCTCATGATCTTTTCACGAACCTCCTCGTGTAACTTCTTAATCTCCTCCACTCTGATACCACTTTTGATGCATAATGAATCAAAACTGAATTTAGTTGATGTAGACATAGGAGATAAATCCATAGGCTTGAGAGGATTCTTACATTACACAACTTCAAATGGAGATAACTTTGTAGCTCGATTTGGACTCCGATTATAAGCAAATTCAGCATGACTTAGCAAAGTATCCCAGCTTTTCTTATCCTTGCTCACCAAAGCTCGTAATAAGGCTCCCAATGTACGGTTGACAACTTCAGTTTGTCCATCCGTTTGGGGATGACATGTCGTGCTGAACTTGAGCTTTGTGCCCAATTTCTTCCATAAGGTAATCCAAAAATGACTAAGGAATTTTGAATCTCTATCACTTACCATGGTCTTTGGGATACCATGTAGCTTCACAACTTCTTCAAAGTAGAGATTTGCAACCTTAGTAGCATCATAGGTAGTATGGTAAGGAATGAAGTGTGCCATTTTCGAGAATCTATCCACAACAACCATAATAGAATCTTTCCCTCTTTGAGTCCTTAGTAGACCCACAACGAAGTCAAGACTCACATCTTCCCATGGATGGTAGGGAATAAGTGGAGGCGTGTATAACCCTTGTGGTAGAACATGAGACTTAGCAAGATTACAAGTCCCACATCTTTTTACAATATGCTCAACATCTTTGATCATGCTTAGCCAAAAATAATGATCTCTCATCATCAAATAAGTCTTTTCAATACCAAGTGACCAGCTAGGGCTCCTCCATGAACCTCCATGATCAATAATTCACGCAAGCTACTCCTTGGGATACAAAGTTGATTTCCTTTGAAAAGAAACCCCTCTTCAATATGAAACATCTCGTGTAGATGCTTCTTTGAGAGCTCGAATACCTCTTCGAAATCATGATCATTCTCATATAAATCCTTAATATGATCAAATCCAGCAACTTTTGAATCAAGAATATGTGTAAGCAAGTACCTTCTTGAAAGAGCATCGGCACCTTTATTCAAATGGTCGGCTTTATGCTTGATCACGAATTGGAAAGATTGTATGAATTCAACCCATTTGGAATGTCTTGGATTGAGTTTATGTTGCCCTTGGATGTACTTGAGAGCTTCGTGATCACTATGAAGAATAAACTCTCCACTTAGTAGATAATGTCTCCAATGCTCAAGAGCTCTTATAATGGCATAGAACTCTTTGTCATATGTACTATACTTCCTCTTTGCCTCATTCAACTTCTCACTAAAATAAGCAATTGGCCTTCCTTCTTGAGACAACACCGCTCCAATACCAACACCACTTGCATCTACTTCAACTTCAAAGATTTTGTCAAAGCATGGCAAGACAAGTATTGGTGCATTACAAAGTTTTTCTTTGATCATTTCAAACGCCTTTTGAGCACTTCTACTCCATTCAAACTCCTTATTTTTCAACAACTCGGTCATAGGAGCCATAATAGTACTAAAATTCTTGATAAATCTTCTATAGAAAGAAGCTAAACCATGAAATGATCGTACCTCATGGATGGACGATGGCGTAGGCCACTCATGAATAGCTTTGATCTTTCCTTGATCCACTTGAACACCATCTTGTGAAAGCACATATCCAAGGAAGACGACCTTGGGTGAGAAGAAGGAACATTTCTCCATGTTTGCGTAGAGCTTCTCTTTCTCCAAAATACATATGACTAGTTCTAAATGCTTTACATGATCAAGCTCACTCTTACTATATACAAGAATGTCATCAAAGTACACTACTACACATTTGCCAATCAAAGGCTTCAATACATGATTCATTAAATGCATAAATGTGGAAGGTGCATTAGTAAGACCAAAAGGCATGACTAACCATTCATACAGTCCTTCCTTTGTCTTGAAAGCCGTTTTCCACTCATCACCTTCATGGATGCAGATTTGGTGATATCCACTTCTCAAATCCACTTTGGAGAAGACAACACTCCCATATAACTCATCAAGTAGATCCTCCAAGCGTGGGATAGGGAATCTATACTTGATAGCTATCTTGTTGATGGACCTACAATCCATACACATGCGTTGCGAACCATCTTTCTTTGGAACTAGTAACACCGGAACGGCACATGGACTCATGCTAGGCCTTATCAAACCCTTTGAAAGTAGCTCATCAACCTGTTTTTGTACCTCTTGAGCCTCCTTAGGATTCATTCTATATGCCGCTTTATTTGGAAGAATGGCTCCGGGAATGAGATCAATTTTGTGCTCTATCTCCCTTCTTGGTGGCAAGCCGTGTGGCATCTCATTAGGGAACAAATGATTGAACCTCCTTAGGATGGGTTGGAGCCGTGGGTGTTCATGAGTTGGGGCAGCTTGTTCCTCTTGCAAATTAGCCAAAATCAACTCCTTTTGCTCATGGAACTCATGTTGATCCGCTTTTAGCAAAGAAACAATATTGGACTCCTTCTCTTGCTCCTTTTGTTGGGGTGGCCGAATGATAGAAGAAGGTGGCAAAGGGGCCAATGTGATCTTCTTCTTGTTGATGATGAAGGAATAAGTGTTCATTCTCCCATCATGTGTGACGTACCTATCAAAAAGTCAAGGTCTCCCAAGCAAAATATGGCAATCATCCATTGGTATTACATCACACCATATTTGATCTTTATAAATCTTCCCAATGGATAAAGATACAAGCACACGTTTATCAATCTTAATACCCTTCCCATGACTCAACCATTGTATATTGTAAGGAGAGGGATGAGGACTCACTTCTAACTTCAATTTTTCAACCATTATAGTAGAAGCCGCATTAGTACAACTACCACCATCTATAATGAGTGAACATACCTTCCCTTGAACCGTACATCTAGTATGGAAGATAGTTTCACGTTGCTCCAATTCATTTGGTGTAGAAGCCACGCTTAATGCCCTCCTTAACATAAGCAATTCTCCATCATCCGCTTCTTCCACATTTTCCTCTTCACAAACGTCATTTTCCTCCTCAAATTGCTCTTCTTCATACTCACTTTCATGACAACTTGGTTCAACATATAAAGCACTTTGATATTCAACAAGAGAAACTACACGTTTGTTAGGACATTCGGATGCAATATGACCCAATCCTTGGCACCTAAAACATCTTCTTGAAGGCAATGTCCTTGATTCTTGGACATGGGGTTTGGATGGGGGATTTTGTGGCTGATTTTGTGGGGTTTTACCGTAGGGTTTTTGGGGGGATGGGGGCTGATTTTGTGGAGTTTTGTATTGTGTTTGGGTAGGTGGACGTGTGGTATAGGGTTTAGATTGTTTAGGGTACGTTCTCATGGTGTCTTTTCCCCTTTCTTTTCTTTGCCTTTCTACTTTCAAGGCCAAAGTACTTAATTCATCCAATGATTGATAAGAATGTAACTCAACAACATTACGTATCCAATCATTTAAACCAATTAGAAAACGTACCAAAACTTGTGGCTCATTCTCCTTCAAATCACAACGCCAAAGGAGATGTTCAAACTCCTTAGTATACTCTTCCACCGATTTGGATCCTTGAACTAGCTTTTGAAGCTTGACATAATTGTCTTGGACGTAGCTTTGGGGTAGAAACTTGCCTTGCAATTTGGACTTCATCTTTTCCCATGAACGAATCTTGTCCTTTCCCTTTGCTTGTCGCTTCTTTTGCATGTTAGTCCACCAAATAGAAGCATGCTTTCTCAACTTCAATGCTACATACTTCACTTTTAGCTCATCATTAACTTCTTTCAAATCAAACACACGTTCAACCGTTTGAATCCAATCAAGAAATACCTCCAGATCTAAACTACCATCAAATTCGGGTATTTCAACTTTAAAATCAAAACGTTCACCCCTTCTTGAGAGTGAACTAGGCGTGCCATATGAAGCACCTTCATCAACATTTAAAGACTCCCTTTGTAAAGCACGGTTTAAATCCATATAAGTCTTTAATTGTTTTTGCAACATATCAATTTACATCCTCATAGCGTCAACATTCTTAGGCGAATTGGTTTGAGACTCGTCCATTTGATTCAATCTTGATGTCAATCATAGAACTCACGTAGGGTAAGGGACGGATTTGGCTAGGTTTGTGTTTGGTCTTAGGGTTCTTTGTGGAGCTTAAGGTTCTTGATGAATTCTTGATGAATTCTTGATGAATTCTTGGAAGAACTCAAGGGTGGCGTGTAAATGTGATGAAAACAAGGTGTAAAACAATGCAAGAAACGAGAGATATCAACAAGCTAAGCTCTGATACCACTTTTGATGCATAATGAATCAAAACTAATCCATTATACACGAAATGAAAACGGATCATTCACAAGTAAGAACTCGTGATTGTTGATTTCTCAAACAAACGAATGAAACGGATGGTTTTAGATTGAAAAGGTATGAAACGAAAGGCTTGGACGAGAGTTCTAATGATTATGACAAGAATGACAATCAAGGGAAACAAAAGACTAAGCAAAACGTACCAACCAACGAAGAACTACTCGACTTGACGTAAGAACAAGATAGAATTGGCAATGGAAACCTCCTTGATTGATATAGACGCACCACAATCAATTTGATATCCAACTTCTCCTTTGAACCATCCAAGATTGCTCCCTCTTGGATTAGAAGAGAAGATTTGAATGAATTCCCCTCAAGGAATTCGAAACTCCTAGCTAGAATGCTAGAGAGAAAAACTAAAGATGATGACTTTAGAGAGACTTTTGTGTTTATTATGATTCAATAGATTGTGTTTACAAGGCACCATAAAGGGGGTATTTATAGTAATCACACCTCCCTTTAGGCGTGAACAACATCAAGAATAAGGCCCTTGTAGGCTTACATCACCCAATACAAAAGTGACATCACAAAGATTCAAATGTACATAAAATGATGATAACTAGCTCAAAACTTATCCAAACTTAAAGATTCAAAAACCATGATGTAGATCATCCAAAGCCCTTCAACTTTGATGAGATGAATCTTCATGGATCTTGTTGTAAGTAGCTCAATAAACCTCTTCCATAAAAGCTACCATGGATGTCACGTGAATTAGAAGTTTGTAGCTCATTTAAGAGAATTGTAAGATCTTTGATAGCTTCTTCAGGATGCTTATGATATGAATATGCATCAAAGTGAGTAGAGAGAAAAGTAAAGAGATATATTGATAATGATTGTGGTGTGGTGTGGTGTGGTGTGGTGAAATATGGTAAAAATTAAAGAGTTGTGGTATGGTGTATAATCAATTTTTCAGATGTTTATTTTTGTTCTATTAATCTATTTGTATTTTCTTCGTGTTTAGATGAATTTTATGGTAAATGGGTTAAGGCCCCATTCTTTTATAAGGTTGGTTGCGGTATGATAATGGTGCGGTGCGGTGAATTTTGAAAAGGTGTGGTAAATTGTGGTGAGAATTATGGTAATTGAGATAGGTGAGGAAAAAGGATGTGAAAAGTAGAGAAGAAAAGTGAGTAGAGAGAAAAGTAAAGAGATATATTGGTAATGATTGTGGTGTGGTGTGGTGTGGTGAAGTGTGGTAGAAATTAAAGAGTTGTGGTATGGTGTGGTACCGCACTGCAATCTACCGCATAAAAGATCGGGGCCTAAGTTGAATTTTAATTTTGGAGTGAAATCCACAATATGTTACAAACGCAACTATTGTGTGAAGTCAGTCACACTCTTGAAATTTGTTGTTAGATTGTAACTGCAGGGATGATCAAATTGTGGGAAGTCAATCACACTCTTGAAATTTGTTGTTGGATTTTAATTGCATGGATGATCAAATGGTTTGTCGAGGTTCCATAAAAAAAAAGGTTTGTCAAGTCACTTTTGAATCTTTGCTGGGATCAATTTAAAATGGTTAGAATTAATGTTGGATGGTACTCTATTATGTAGTTTGCTTTCACATGTGAATGTAACATTTGGTGCTGCTCAACGTGAGTCATAAGGGTTAGAATTGTAGATTTTGGGATGATAGACTTGGGAACAATGAGGTTATTAAAATTTAGTCATAATCTTGCTACGACGAAAGGAAAATGCTTCACTCTTTGGAAGGGTAGGTTGCACACTAATTGATCCCATGGGCAAGGACTGTGGAGAAAAATGTTTAACTAAATTTAACCATTTTAGATTGCTTATCAAAACAACATAAAAATATATTTTAATTGTTACTAAGCAAAGAGGAAGATATGCTTGACGTATGAGAAAATAAATCTTCATGCTTAGTTTCAAAATATATGTTCTATTATTGATTATTGATTTTTTGTTAAGGAGTTGAGAAGTTACTCCCCTATTTATGATGGTATACGTGAGTATTTACTTATCGTTCAGGGAATGTTGATATTTAAAATTTTAATTCTAATATATTTTTTTCGGAGTGATTTAGGTTGCTTCTATGGTGAATTTAGTATTATAATTTCCCTCAATTTAATTGACTATGTTTATGTTTGAAATAATTAACATCCCTACCTTTCATCCCATATTGCAATAAGCACTATATATGTACGTTATGTGTCATATGTATTTACAAGAATCATGGGTTATTATCCATAAATCACATTTTAATGGTCAATATAACTCTTGATTTAGTTAATCACATCAGATAATTGGGAAAAACAAGTTATATGTCGAAGCGTCAAAATTTTCATGAGTGTTATAGGTAAATTCTATGGTGACATCCACTTAATTCGCATGTTCATAAATCTGATTATAATTTTCCACTATTTTTACCACATATAATCATCCTCCACTCATTTGGCATCTTATTTATCTTAATGATTGTTTTTTTTATTGTAGTTTTGTTTTACTTTATCAAACAATTGCTTCTTCCTGGTTAGCTCTTTTGAATTTCATCTTAATGCATCATCATATTCGTACCAAGCAACGCTCCAATATGTTTTAAGCTGAAGGCGTGTGTATCTATTTATGAACGCTCTGGTATTTATTTTTTTATTCGGGGCAACGCCCGGGTATTTGCTAGTATATATATATAGGGAAATTGGATTCTAATAATCCCATGTTTTGCAAATTGGATGATGGTGGTCTCTATTTTCATTTTGTATTCTGATGGTCCAAAAAAAAAAAAAATTGGATTGTAGTGGTATCAAATGCACCTTCACATTCTTCTTATTTTTTTCATTCCTACCCTATATTATTTTTGTTTTTTTCGTTCCTACCCCTAGAAAGTTAATGAATTGTAGTTTCTAAAACATTTTTTAAATTATTTTTGGAAAATTGGAATCTAATAAACCAAACTTTATATCCAATTTGATCTAACAAACCAAACTTACCTTTTTGCTAATGGCATACCATACTTAACATTATATTTTTTTGATTGAACCTACACCAATTTCCGGTCACCGGAAAAATGACGTAGAATTTGTTGTGCTGAGGTGAACTGTTTTATAGCCAAAAAATAAAAGGAAATTGTTGATGGTTTGTGTTTCTGCTGAGATGGAGTGTTCTGACTCACAATTTCCCCATCCCCTCAAAAAATTTATAGTAAAGATTAAACCCAGCCCGAACAAAAGTAATCCCCCACCAAAAAAAACAAAAATCTTCCTTAATCTTAACAGATGTCGTACTGTTCAATTAAACACACTGCCATCAACAATTTCCTTTTATTTTTTTGGCTATAAAACAGTCCACCTCAACACAAAAAATTCCACGTCATTTTTCCGGTTACCAGAAAGTAGTGGAGGTTCAATAAAAAAAAAATATAATGTTAAGTATGGTATGCCATTAGCAAAAAGGTAAGTTTGGTTTGTTAGATCAAAATGGACATAAAGTTTGGTTTATTAGATTCCAATTTTCCATTATTTTTTTGAAACTCCGAGTAATTATTATGATTTTTTAAAAATAATAAAATTGAAAAAAAAAATTGAAAAAAAATTGGGAGAAATGCTGTAAATTCATTAAAAATCATGGTAAAGTGTTATACTAAGTTTTGAATCAAATGCAACACAAAATATATGATATTTAGGGTATACTCTCGAAAATGTCCCACTACAATCCAATTTTTTTTTGGACCACCAGAATACAAAGTGAACGTAGGGACCACCATCATCTAATTGACAAAAATAGGGATTATTAGAATCCAATTTTCCTATATATATATATATATATATATATATATATATATATATAGGGAAATTGGATTCTAATAATCTCTACTTTCATGAATTGGACAGCAATAATCCCTACTATCAATTTGGATTCTGGTGGTCCAAAAATAAATAAAATTGTATTCTAGTGGGACGCCACCGAGTCAAGTGGCAGTGACTCGGTGGTTTCCTGACGTGTGCCAGCGATAGTGTGTTTGACCAAGAATTCAGGATAATCAACTATGAAATGGGACCACCTAAATACAATAAGTATGTTAATGAGACTACTAGAATACAATAGCAATTTAAATGGGACTATTAGAATACAACAAAAATAATTATTTCTTGGTCAAACACACTTTCACCAGTACACGTCAGCAAACCATCGAGTCACCACCACTTGACTCGGTGGCGTCCCACTATAATACAATTTTATTTATTTTTGGACCACCAAAATCCAAATTGATAGTAGGAATTGTTGCTATCCAATTCGTGAAAGTAGGGATTATTAGAATCCAATTTCCCTATATATATATATATATATATATATATATATATATATATATATATATATTTGGCAGAATTGTAACTCTTCATTACCAAAGACTTCAAACCGAAGCCACAAAGGTTACAAAAACAGCCCAACAAGGCCCAAAGACCACCTATTGAAGAAGAAAATCTATACAGCGATTATACTTAGTAATCTTCTTAGCAAGAAACAAAAGCCTATGAACAAGAGTATAATGAATCTTCTTAATAACATCATCTATAGATAAAGGCTTGTGGTTCTCTGGAAATTTTTTGTAGTTTCTTGCTTCCCAAATAATAGCTATGGTAGAAGTAGCTAAAGTCGCCATAATGGTCTTTAAGAACCATTTCTTTCTTGAGTTCTTCCAGTTGAGAAGCCAATGAGTAAGCGAATTAAAATTGAAATTCACCTGCCACTTCCCACTAAAATGAGCCATAACCTGTTAGATAAAAGAGCATGAAGAGAAAAGGTGATCAATTGTTTCTTCCAGTTGATTGCAAAGGCCACAAGTTAACTCCACATTACTACCATGAGCCACCAAACGAACAGCAACTGGCAACTTGTTATGGGCTGCAACCCAAGCCAAAAACAGGTGCCGAGGGGGGGGGGGAGCCACAATTCCAAATAATATGAGCCAAGGGCTATTTCTCACAGTCCTCAAACAGTGAAAGATAACATTTGGAGATAGAAAATTTCTCGTTTTCTACACCTTTCCACTCCCAATCATTTTCATTGCCCAACTTAATCTTGTCCTTGATCTTACAAATCTGTTTCCAGCTCCACGAGCTGGTAATTGGTGGCTTGTAGTGCCACCAATTGTGTGACTTAATATATCTTTCGTGAATCCACCGAACCCATAAGTTGTCCTTCTTCTTTGCCACATCCCAAACCAATTTACCCACTGTAGCAATATTCCACAACCGAGGATTTCGTAAACCAGCTCCACCTAGCATTTTCGGAGAACAAATATTATCCCAGCCAATCAGTGGGATTCTCTAGGCGTTGGAGTTACCAGACCAAAGAAACTGACGACAAATCTTAACTATCTGATCAAGAACATTGCTCGGGAGCACAAAAATATTCGACCAATATCCAACAATACTTAAGAGAACAGAATTAATAAGTTAGATACGAGCTGCGTATGATAGATGCCGAGAAGACCAAATTCTAATCTTAGAAGTTATTTTCTCCACCAAGCATAAACAATCAAACTTCCAAATCCTCCCAGTAGTAATAGGTACCCCTAGATATTTAAGAGGAAAATTCCCCTGAGAAAAGCCCAAACAGTCAGCAAGATGTTGCGCCAATGGAGCATCACACCCAGCAAAAACAATAGTAGACTTACTCTGATTGGCCTGGAGCCCAGTACAATCCGCAAAGTGAGCTAAAATATTTACAATACACTGAATAGAGCCATGATTGGCTGAACAGAAGATGATCAAGTCATCCGCAAACATGAGATGATTGATTTTCATATTTTTACAGCCCGGGTGGAAAGAAAAATCAGGATCAAATTGTAAATTTTGAAGCAAACGAGAAAGATATTCCATCACAATCACAAAGAGAAGAGGAGATAAAGGGTCACCTTGTCTTAGACCTCGACCGCCCTTAAAATGACCATGATGCTTCCCATTGAGATTAATAGTGTATGAAGGAGAGGAAACACACATCATAATCCAATCAATGAATCTAGGAGGAAAATGGAAATCTTGTAACGCTTCTTCAATGCACTCCCAATAAATTGAATCATACGCCTTTCTCAGATCAATCTTCATGATGCAACGAGGAGAGAGCTTAAGGCGATTATAACCTTGTGCAACTTCCTGGTATAATAAGATATTCTGCACTATTTCTCGCCCCTGAACGAAGGCACCTTGGCTAGGATTAATAAGATCAGGCAGTAACTTCTTAAGTCTAGCACAAAGCACTTTAGATATGCATTTATAAGATACATTACAGCACGGGATAGGCCGAAAATCAGCAGGGTTAGCAGGATGTAGCCAAACATTCAAGAATCACATCACAAAAATTATCACCAATAACTCCCCAATTATAGTGATAGAATGAGCTACTGAAACCATCTGGGCCCGACGCTTTGAGATATGAAATAGAGAACAGAATATCATGAATCTCATCCCTCGTGGGAAGAACCAAAAGTCTCAGCTGCTGCTCAATAGTTAGAAGATAGCCAGACTGAATAATATCATAATTGACATGTACTCTTGTATATTGTTGAACTCCCAGCAGCTTCTCAAAGTAATTCAGGACAACAGCAGCAACATTATCAAACCCCTGGACAGCAACCCCATCCTCATTTGATAAAGAATAAACATAAGAACCAAACTGCTTCTTTTTCATTTTTCCAAAGAAAACATGAGAAGGACAAGAACCAAAGTTTAACCAAGTCACCTTTATTTGTTGCTGAATAAGAGACTGAGCAGAATCCAGGACTTTAAGATAATATCCTCTTTTCTCCTTCTCCAGATTAATAATCAAGAGATTACTTTTATCATTCATCAGCCTCAACTGCACATCCTCCAGGTCAACTATACAAACCTCCACTTGCCGATGTAAATCATAAAATTGATCCTTATGAAGCTGTTGCAAAGGCCTTCGAATAGATAGAAGAAATTGATTGAACTGATACATCTTGAAACCATTGTGGACCTTATAAAAATGATTCTCAATAATGCTTTTGTAGAGACTTGAACTCTGCCACATCAAACAATACTTAAAGGAATATTTAGGCACAGGAGACCTAGGGAAAGATAACAGTATTGGTGTATGATCAGATAACCCAAAAGGGAGAAAATCTGTCTGCATAAATCTGCCATGAGCTTGCCATTCATCATTAGAAAAAACTCTATCAATCTTAGACCAAACATGGGAGTTAGTCCAAGTGTAATATCCACCATTAAAACTGATCTCATGTAAATTATTTGCCTGTATACAATCCTGAAAATCGACCACCTCAAAATACTCAACTTGTGTACCACCAATTCTATCCTCAGCCTTCAAAACCGAGTTAAAATCGCCAAGAATAAGCCAACCATCATGAATACCATTCGCAACAGAAGATAAATTCTCCCAAAGGCACTTTCTATCATGCAGGTTATTAGAACCATAAACAAAAGTGATATGGAATATGAAATTATCAACAAGATTAGTAACAGCAAGATGTATCCACTGTGAATGAGTATCCAGGACAGTAACATCATACACATTAGGTTTCCAAGCAATAAGAATCCTGCATTTGCCATCAATGCCTGCATTATGAGCATCTTGCCAACCACTGAGTATATGAGCACTTAAAACTGCCATTTTCTCATTTTTTTGTTTTTACTTTAAGTAAACCAACAAGGCTTACCTATGCTTGTGCAAAAACTGACGAATATCAGTCTGCTTATTCTCTCTACCACACCCCCTAACATTCCAGCACATGATGTTAACCATAACCCTCTGGAACAGACCCTCCTGTCCTTTGGAAAGATCTTAGAACCTCACCAGCTTGAATTGTACGAGGTCTATGAGATATTGGAGGCAGGCCTTTAGAGGGTACCGAAGGAGTAGGAATAGCTGTCCTGGAACTACTAGGAACAGGAGACACAGGATTTGAAATCGAGGAAGAAGTACCAGCATCAGCGATGGGAGCAAGTTTAATTTCCTTATCTGCATTCTGAATCCCTTTCCCCAACTTCTAATAATTATATATATATATATATATATATATATATATATATATATATCTCATTTTTTTGTTTTTACTTTAAGTAAACCAACAAGGCTTACCTATGCTTGTGCAAAAACTGACGAATATCAGTCTGCTTATTCTCTCTACCACACCCCCTAACATTCCAGCACATGATGTTAACCATAACCCTCTGGAACAGACCCTCCTGTCCTTTGGAAAGATCTTAGAACCTCACCAGCTTGAATTGTACGAGGTCTATGAGATATTGGAGGCAGGCCTTTAGAGGGTACCGAAGGAGTAGGAATAGCTGTCCTGGAACTACTAGGAACAGGAGACACAGGATTTGAAATCGAGGAAGAAGTACCAGCATCAGCGATGGGAGCAAGTTTAATTTCCTTATCTGCATTCTGAATCCCTTTCCCCAACTTCTAATAATTATATATATATATATATATATATATATATATATATATACATATATATATATATATACATATCAGATTCTTGTTGCTGAGGATATTATCAGATTCTATAACAGGAAAGGAGCCCAACCGAGTTGCCTCTTCAAAGTGGATATTCAAAACGCATACGACACTGTTGATTAGGATTTCTTGCGGAGTCTTTTATTGGCTCTTAATTTCCCTTGGAAATTCGTTGAGCTTATATTGACCTATGTTACATCTGCTACATTTTCGGTTGCTTTTAATGGTTCTACATATGGCTATTTTAAGAGTGGTCGCGGGCTTCGACAAGGTGATCCTATCTCTCCGCTTTTATTTGTTATTGTTATGGATTACTTGGATAGAACCATTAAGAGCTTTACTAATGTGCCTACTTTTAAGTTTCACCAGTTTTGTGCTGGTTTGAAACTTACTCATATATGTTTTGCGGATGACTTGCTCATGTTCTGTTCTGGTAATTTGGAGGGGTGTGACGATTTTGTCTGATGCCTTGAGACACTTCTCGACTGCTTCGGGTCTCCTTCCTAATGCTTCAAAATCTGATATTATCTTTGCTAATGTTGATGAGGAGGTTAAGGAGAATATTCTGGCTCTATTGAATTTTAAAGAGGGTCATCTTCCCTTTCGTTACCTTGGTGTCCCTATTAAACCTTTTAGATTGAACAGGCACGATTGTGCTATGCTTATAGAAAAAATGACAAAAAGAGTTCAAGGATGGGCTGTCAGGAAACTTACCTATGCAGGTAGAGTTGAGTTGATTAATAGCATTCTTATGTCAATTCATACATATTGGGCTCAAATATTTATCATTCCGAAGAATGTTATTACATCAATTGAGAAGCTTTGTCGTGGCTTTTTGTGGGGCTCGGATTCGAGAAGTCCTCCTATATCATGGGATACATGCTGTCTCTTTAAGAAAGAAGGGGGCTTAAATGTTCGTGATGCTCAAGCTTGGAATATTGCGGCTTTAGGGAATTTGTTGTGGCAAATTCTCTGTAATAAGGAAGCTTTATGGATTCGTTGGGTTCATCACATTTATATGAAGAGAAGTTCGATCCTTTGTTGCGAAATTAAACAAAATGCTAGTTGGTATTGGAGGAGACTTCTCAAGGCTAAAGATGTTCTTCTTCCTCTTTTTCAAGATTTGATCTCTAAGGGGAAGAAGTATAGCATTAAGCTGGGTTATTCTTTCGTTAAGAATCATCATCAGGAAGTTCATTGGCACAAGTTGATTTGGAATTCTCCTAGAATTCCCAAATGTGGTTTCATCGCTTGGTTAGCGGTAAATGGCAGGCTATCTACACTAGATAGACTCCAACGTTTTGGGGTTCAAATGGCTAACAGGTGTTTCCTTTGTGAGTGTCAATCTGAATCTAATTTGCATTTATTCTTCAAGTGCAGTTATAGTATTCAGGTTGGTACTGCTGTTTGGGGTTTTTTTTTTGGTTCGTTCCCTATGTGGGAAAGTTGGAATAGTCAAGACTGGGACAAAGCAGGATTCAAAGGAAAGAAGGAGAGATTGGTTTTGACAGCTGTCATATATCATGTTTGGGCGGAGAGAAATAGGAGACTTCATCAGAATGTTTCTCATGATCCCGCTTTTGTTTGTCTTTCTATAAAATCTGATGTTAAATTGAGGCTTTATTAGCCGGTTTGTTTGGGGTTGGTTTTGAATTAATATCTTTGGTTGTGGAGTTATGGTTTTGAGCCTTGGGCCGGTTTAATTGTTGGCCCCTCGGGTATGCCCGAGTGTCTTGTACTTGATTTTGTCAATGGAAAAATCTTATTGATTTGTCCAAAAAAAAAAAAAATATATATATATATATATAGGATAATTGGATTCTAATAATCAATACTTTCACCAATTGGACAATGATGGACCGTACTTTCACTTTGTATTCTGGTGGTCCAAAAAAAAATAAAATTGGATTGTAGTGGGATATTTTCAAGGGAATCATAAATTTTGTGTTGCATTTGATTCAAAACTTAGTATAACACTTTACAATGATTTTTAATGAATTTACAGCGTTTCTCCCAATTTTTTTTTTCATTTTTTACTATTTTTTATGATTTTTTCATTTTTATTATTTTTAAAAAATGATAATAATTATTCGGAGTCTCAAAAAAATAATTTAATAAATGTCTCAAAAAAATAATTTAATTTTTAGAAACTACAATTTATTAACTTTCTAAGGGCACGAACGAAAAAAACAAAAACAATATAGTGTAGGAATGAAAAAATAAGAAGAATGTGGAGGTGGATTTGGTACCACTACAATCCAACTTTTTTTTTTGGACCACTAGAATACAAAGTGAAAGTACGGTCCACCATTGTCCAATTGGTGAAAGTAGGGATTATTAGAATCTAATTATCCTATATATATATATATATATATATATATATATATATATTTTGAAAAGGATTAAAAAATTTATTCCAAGCAAAAGGATACAAACCTAAGCATCAACAAAGAAAATCTATACAACTTTTATATTTTGGCGTATAACTAGTAATGAAAAGGGTTCTGCTCCTTATCATGTGTTTAATATGGTAGATTGTTTGTGCTGCACTTTGATTCTTCTGGTGGAAAACTTTGAGGTTTCTAACTCTCCAAACATTATAAACAATGCTGGCTACAGCTGCATACCCCAGTTCTCTCCGTGGACTGTTGGTTTTTCATATGAGGATTTTTTTGCACCAAGCGAGAAAGTCAAGGCCATTTGTAGTTATGCCCAGCCATGATCGGATGGAAAATATCATTTCTTCAGCAAGATCACATTCATATAGGATGTGGCTTATGGTTTCTGGGTCGCGATCACAGAGACCACAATTTTCCGTAATTTGATGGTAGTGCCCAGCAAGGCGGCTTCGAGTTGGTAACTTTTCGTGTAGCGCGAGCCACATGATGAAGGAGTGTCGGGGTGTATTGAGCCTGTTCCAAGTAAGTCTTGCCCATGGCCAGTTACTCTGCACCCCGCACAAAGCTGTGTAAGCCTGGCTTACTGTGTAGTGGGTTATGTTTAACCCCTTTAGGTGGTCTTTTACCGTGCAAATTTTCTTGAAGTACTAGCAAGTGTCACCTCTGGGGTTGAATATAAACCGGGAATCGGGACCGGGACCGGGAAATGAGGTTAAGTCCCACTCCCGGTCCCATTGATGACCTGGACTTCATTTTTAGTCCCACTCCCGGTCCCGGTCCCGCTCCCAACGGGAACGGGATTTTGGGACCGGGACGGGACCGAGATTCGACCGGGACGGGACCGGGACGGGACCGGGATTCCCGGAATTTCTGCTCACCCCTAATTTAAATCCAATTTCCCTAATAAAAATTGTGGAAAGTGTGATTTATATAGTAGGGGGTGAGAGAGAATTGAAAAGTAGAAGTGAAAAATGAGGAAAGAGAAAAGTAAGGAGATGATAATTATTCTGGTAAAGTGTGATATGGTGTGGTAAAGTGTGGAAAAACATTGAATACCATACTACCATGAAGAGTTGTGGTACCGCAGAGTAGTTGTAATTTTTCATGCTTACCCGTTCCGAACCGATAAGTAGAGCTCGAGTTACGATTTTTCGAATAATTGAAGTTTAAATGGTTATTATTCTGGGCAGCTTGTAAAAATGTTAGTTTTTACCCTCCTTAGCCACGTTTTTGGCCTTCATGGTCAGCTACAAAGTTGGAGTGTATGTTTTAAGATTTCCGAAAAGCCCTCTTATGACATGATCCGATATTTGAGGGATAAGTTATGATCTTATAAGTACGCCTTAGAAATCAAATTCATTGTTGTTAATCCTAGAAAATTCGCTAAGTTATTCTTCCATGGTACCACTTAAAGTAAGTCCTAATTCACGATTTTCGTTTCTCTTAAAGTCCTCCAAGAGATCGTTGCACTACTGTTCAAGTCTTTGCCAGTCCAGGCATGTTTTTTTTTAAAGGTCTTCAGGTACGTATAGTGCCTGTAAGTCTGTAACCTTTTTAGTTTATTACACGATTTATTTTATGCCGTATAAATTTTATGATTATTTTTAGGATTCATGTTATTTATTCAAATGTCATATATCACGTTAAAGTATAAGTAAGTTTTATGTGGTTTTATGTACCAAGTAAGTTTATTAAGTAAATTATCTTACTTTAAGTATTTATGTTACACACTTTCTATGATAAAACTTCTATATCGTCTAAGTACTTTTGACTATGTATTTTATGGCAAACAAGTATTTACGTCATTAAATGTTTCATGAATAATCTCCTACTTAAGTACAAGGTTGTTCAAGAATAAGTTATGGATAATTCATGCTATAGAAAGCCATATAGGAACCCAGCTATAACAAAGTTTAAGTAAGTTTTCAAGTTTTCTCACCTAAATAAAGGCCCCGCCCATGTTAACGTGCCTTAGGGTACACCATGTTAATCGTGCCTTAGAGCACCCCAGAGAAACCGTGCTTATAAGCACATCATGTTAGTTGTGCCCTAGTGCACCCCATGTTATCTTGTGTCTTAGTACATACCAGGGAAATGGTGTCTTAAGTACACCCCATGGGAAACCTAGCCAGTATAGGATAATTATCCACCATCCGGATCTCCCGATCGGTCCGGGTATGCGCATACGGAGGCTTAGCCGATGATCGCAAGTAGGGGACCTTCAGGATAATAATACGGCAACTAAGTTTTAAGTAACTAAGTAATTCAAGGATTTAAGTTAATGGTTTAAGTCTTATAGGACTTGTTTATGGTTTTTAAGTAGATTTTGCAACATGTTATAAGTCACACTTTATGATTTGTTTGTAGTAACAGTTTATGCTATATGTTAGGTTTACAATTTAACTCGTTTTGTGACGTAATTTACTTGTCACTTTCTAAGTCATGTGTTCCAAGTACAGTTTGTGTCACGCATTAAAAGTGGTATGATATACCAAGTTTTATGTACCTTAAGTTTTCCAAATTACTGGGATCAAAGTAAAACTGCTTCAGTTACTTACCAAGGATTATAAGTTTTGTTTTATGGAAGTTAAAGTCATGTTTATAGGAAGGTTTCATGTGTGTGTCTATGTAAGTTCATGCATGATCTTATTTGATTTCAAACAACTTTATGGTTATCCAATTACCTTTAAAAGGAAGAACTCATAAATAGTTTCATTTAAGCTGTGATTTAAGTACAGGTTCAGTTATATTCCTTCATGTTCAGGTTAAGTTATGGTCAAAGTTATGTAAGTTATGCTACTCTTATTGTTAAACTGTTATTACGTTGTTTTTAATGATTTTGGAACCGCGCTAAATAACTATAATGAATTTCGAAAAGATTCTT
Source organism: Portulaca oleracea (assembly GCA_029582165.1). NCBI lineage: Eukaryota > Viridiplantae > Streptophyta > Magnoliopsida > Caryophyllales > Portulacaceae > Portulaca > Portulaca oleracea. The sequence continues at coordinate 32,834,597 of CM055870.1, read as the reverse complement.
ACATGTTAGGGGTATACGTACTGAGTTCAACTCACATTTCGAAGTTTTATGTTAAAGTTTTAGGAATCTCGGCAAAGGAGAATGGAAAAGCCCCAGGAGGACGAAACCCTAGAGCACCTTAAGAAATCTGAAGGTGGTTGGAGGCTCTCCATGAAGGATTTAAAAGAAATTGTGATTTAATGGCTTGTATAATTTCTTTTGGGTTGTTTTATGTTGTTTTGAGGTGGTTTAAGTTAAGTTATGTTGATGATGCATGATTGAAGTTGGTTTATGGTTGATTGCTTTTGTTGGGTTTAGCCTTAGCCTTGTCCACCTCCGTGAACGGCGGTAATTCTCTCAGGTGTTTATCCGCTGCTAATCATTGAGTTAGGTGAATCATTAGCTTAATCTAGTGGGTTAGTAACCTGGGGGTGTTACAGAGTTGCTATATAAAATTATTACAATTAGGTTCGTAACGAAAAACACTATCATAAAAGAATAATATTGCAACTGTTAATAATATATTATTTAAGAAATTATCAATCAAAGAATGATATTAGTAGGGGCAAGCAAAAGTTCCGGGAATCTCGGTCCCATCCCGCTCCCGGTCAAGTCTCGGTCCCAAAATCCCGTTCCCAGTGGGAGCGGGACCGGGAGTGGGACTAAAAATGATGTCCTGGTCGACAAAGGGATCGGGAGTGAGACGACCTAATTTCCCGGTCCCGGTCCCGATTCCCTATTTATTTTTTTGGAAAAAACAATGAGAATTTTCTATTAACGAAAACGAAATACAACCTAAACAAACGGGGAGGAAGACAACCAACCCCATCAAGAAGCTAAGCAGCACCAAATACATCAAACCAAAGGAATAAAAAACAAAACTCAGCTGAGTTTGTAAGATACATCATTGGAGATTACAATAGCTAAACAAATGTAATCCTTTTCCAAGTTCTTGAAAACTCTACGGTTTCTTTCGTGCCACATATGATAGACCAAAGTCGCTGAGATCAGAGCATGATAGTTCCTCTGATTCTTGCACAAACCAGCAAACCAACACATATTTTCATTCCTGTTCGGCTGCTGCAACTTCATCCTTGCATAAACCTCCTTGTATAATTGCTGAGTATAGGTGCACTGGAACAACAAATGACTATTTGTTCCCTCTTGCACCTTACATAAAAAAACATCTATTTGCCAAAGCAATACCAAATTTTTGAATTCGATCCAAAGTCAATAACCTCTGCAGAAGAATCATCCAAAAAACAATGGAGAATTTTGGAACAGTTCTCTTGTGCCATACAAGAGAATGCCAATTAACCTCCTCATTGTGATCTTTTAGAAACTGATAGCCATCCCTAATTTTGTAGTTAGTCTTCCTAGCAAGTGACTTCATAACGATTGATAAACTTGTTTAATTTAATTTGTGTTCACTTTTTAGATTTATTTTATTTATTACTATTTTGAACTTAACCATTTTTTCGAGAAAAAAATTTATGTGTTAGATATTGGGTAATTTTAATTTGGAAAAAAGTGGTTATGTAAACAAACTGGGCCCACATTTGTGAAATTAGAGAAAAATTGTATAGTTTATGTTTGTTTTGAACTGAAATAAATCAAATAATGGATAAAAAAAATTAGGAAATCGAGACTAAAAATTCTCCGATTGATTTCCCGGTCCGAGTGGGACCGAGAGTGGGAACAAATCTTTGTTTCCAGTCATAACTGGGACCGAGACCTCCAAAAATTATCGGAATCCCGTGACCTTTTTATCTAACTTCCTAATTACTAATTATCCCGTGACCTTTTTAAAGAGGAAGGGCATTAAAAAACGGGAAAAGAAAAACTAAGCCGCCATAGGCCATGAGAAAAGAGGAGTGAAAATAGTTTCTCCACGAATTTGCATAATTAGTCCACACATAAAATATCTTTCTGAACGAATATAACCCGTAATACCACCCTTCTTTATATATATAGTCTTCCCTTTGTTTGCCCTGTTGGTTCATTTCTCAACTTCTATTAAGATTAAGATTAACCCGCAACGCAAGAAACTCCCCAATCGATTCTTCTCAGGGAATCACTTGTTCTTCTTCTCAGATCTGTAACCATTATGATCTTTTCCAAACTCAGTCGTTCTATCGCTCGTTCTTCTCGTTCTAGGGTAAGCATTTTTATCTGTCTAATCTCTCTATCTGTTGCTCCACAAATCCTTTTACGCTTGATTTGATGGTATGTTTTGATGCCAGAATATCATCAATGGTTGTTACAATGGGAGGTCGGCGGCTGTGGTAGATGAAGCGTTATTGAGTGTTCCGTCTGCTAATCACGCTGTTACTCGCTCAGATGTTCATTTAGGGTTTCTGAGAAGGTATTTGGCTTCAATTGGGCCTCATAGGAAGGATGTTTTATCCGACTTGAATTATGTGCTCGCAAACCCGAGACTTAGTCGCTTCTTTTCCAGTGAAGCCCCCAAGAAAAAGAGTGAGTTTTTTTTTTGGGTTTGAAATTGGGTGGCCTCAGTCCTTGTTTTGATATGTTATTTGATGGGTTTTGTTAATTTGAGTGATTTCAGATTATGAGAACTTTTATCCGAAAGAGAAGAAGGAAATTCCCAAAGCAAACGATCAGAAGTCTGAGTCGAAAGGTGAATATCTCTCTGTTATTATTACTTAACTGGCATTATGTTGCTAGAGGCATGGTATGAAGTGATCAGAGATTGCGTGATGAGATATGTTACAGAAGTTTGCTGATGCTAGTATTTAACCGAGACATACTCATCCATCTCAGCTCCTGACAAAAAAACACAGCTTCAATATTCTCTTTAATGACTTGGTGGTCCGGTGGTAGTTCCAGAAATGAACTATTGAGGACACAAAGTTTATGCATTGGATTTATGCTATAGTCTTCTGAACTGCAAAGCTCAAAAAATGGGGCACTCAAAAAGTTAATTTCTATCAATTACGCATGAAAGAAGATCAGGAGTAGGATTTGATTTATCAAGAGTTGTGGCTTAATAGTTTCGGCCTTCAGGTGGCAAAATGCCATTATTAAGTTACTTGTGTTTCTGCATTGTGGGATAGCCAATCTCTAGGGTAGTCACTACACGGGCTGCCTTTCAAACATAAGGCTCAATTGACATTTGGCAAATTGTCCTTTACCTTGTTTAGCAGAACGTGGAATATATGAAAGAACAGTCTTCTGACTATTGGTTCCCTAACCACTCTATCTGTTTTGAGGTATTTGTGGAAGCAGGACATTCTTGACTCAATTGACTACCATCAGTATTAGGTAGAATAAACCGTCATGATGTATGGTGATTTCCATCACGTCAGGTAGGATTGTAAGAATACTTAGAGGGTGAAATCGTGGTTTGTAGAACTTCCCTGTTCTGGGAGGGATTAAAAAGGCCTAATAATTAGACTTGGTCTTAGATATGGGATCTCCCAGACTAAAGAACTAGTGTTTGGATAACCCCATTAGATCTTTGTACCAATGTGACCTGAATGGGTGCCAGATTTAAGCATAATATGGGCTCAATTTGGTGCGGTAGCTGAATACTCGAAGTTTTGCTTGCCATGTGCTTGGACTAAGGTCATATGAAGTCTCTGACTTAATGGATCTGGGAGCACTTTATATTCATGCTGTGTGTTGTTTTTCTATTGCATCTTTCTATCTCATTAAAAGGGCTGCTAATTTGAAGTACATATATTTACATTTATACATATATGTATGTATGTATGTATGTATGTATGTACGCAGACACACACACACACACACACACACACACATATATATATATATATGTTAGACCACTGTATAGTCAAGCTGTCTGTTGTCTTTCTATTGCATCTTTCTATCTCATTAAAATTGCTGCAACGAATGATATCTAGCAGCATTTAGTCTGTTTGGAGATAGAATTAGAACACTGTATTTATATAATTATTGTTTTTTTTTTTTCTCTTTTGGGTTCGCTGGAATCAGCTTCTTCATGCACTTTTGTGCATGGGAGGAAGACTGCCTACATCTAGATCCCCTCAGGTCCCGCCCGCGTTAACGGGACTATTATGAGGACCGTTGTTGTTGTTGTTGTTGTTGTTGTTGTTCTATATATATAAATATTTTTGTTTGCTGTCGTAGTATGTAGGACAAGAACTGAAATAGAGAATTAGAAGCAATAGAAATGATAAGATGCAACAATTGATATGTAGCAGCATGTAGTCTGTTCGAGTTGCTGGTAGCATTGGTTTAGTGGGTAGGACTACATGTAGGAATGTTGACATGATTCCTTCACTAGATCCTAAACCATATAGCTGTGTGTACTGGTTATATTGGTCAAATATTCGTGGAACCTTTATTTACTCAGATGGCTATATTTGATGACCAAACTTAATTTGTCTTTATTCTGTTCTACTCATGGTGTGTTTTTATTCACTTTCATGGACCATGTTGTTGGGGTTGAGGTTCATACGTCTAGATTTCCTTAACGCCTACCTTCAAGGTTTAGGGTAGGCAGTGCTGTTATAGAAGCTATAGCGGCCTTTGCCCTTCCTGAAATCTTAGTTGCATGTTGGATGTATTTGATGTCTTTTCAATTTTCCATAATGTTCTGGAGATAGTGTTGTATGCTTGATCTAATACTTGGTTGTTTTTACTTGTACATGAGTTACCATTCTACAATGTACCATTCTTTCTGGCAAGGTGTTTAGAATCAGGATCCTAACTCGGATCCATCGGGTAGTTAGGATCAGAATTAACCCACGTAGGATCGTGGATCGGAATGTAGATAGTTGAATCGCATCGAGGATTTCGGATCATAGAATCGTAAGATCGTAGATTAGGATCAAGATTTTAATAACTATGCTTTCTAGTCAGCATTGTTGTTGGATGTTTGACTATTCTGTAGCATTCTTGTGGTTATGGAAGTTCTCGTGTTTCAGCTTGGGGTCATTGTTGTTTTGGTCGCGCTGTTGCTGCAAAACCTGTGGTAGGGTGTTTAGGGGATTGCCTTCGACTTCCCTTTTAATAGAAACAGCATGTAAGAATTCGGTTATGGGTGGATCACAAATGTCTCAGGGAGGGTCCACAGGTCTGTTGTAAGGGAATCTACCAGGTTAATTAGGCATTTAATTTTCTCAGCGTATTATGATATGTACCTGGACTCAGCAACTAGGGTTGCTGTACATGTGTCGGCATGACCCAACAGATTGGAGGGTCCACAGGACTTTGCAGAATCGCTGGACATGTCAACAACACCGCTACAACAGCAAGATGTGGAGGGGGAAGAATGAAAAGAGGGGACAATCCCTAGTCAGCAGATTCTTTGACTACTAACCCTGGATCTAACAACTTGGCAACCAATTGATGTGTATTTGTGGTAGAAGCTGAAGGGCTTCGGGTCAACCGGAAGGTGCAACTTGATTGGTGGGTTTTCTCCAGCCCGTTTGCCGGTGGTGCATCTCCCCCCACCCTTTTTTTCCATTGTGAAGGGCTTCGGGTCAACCGGAAGGTGCAACTTGATTGGTGGGTTTTCTCCAGCCCGTTTCCCGTTCGCCGGCGGTGCATCTCCCCCCCCCCCCCTTTTTTTCCATTGAGCATATGACATATTTCTATGGATAAAGAGTTAAACATGGAATTACTGAAATAAATGAAGGTGTGGGGCTGTAGGCTTTTCGATTTAGTTCCGTGAACTCATCTCATGTTTGGGAATTGAAATGAAAGACTGGGCAAAAATAATGGAAGCTGTGAAAGTGAACAGAGGCGATACACTGAGATAGGTCTAGGGTTTTTTCCTGAACGCATTTATTGCTTTTGGGAAATGTACCAAGGTTTTTTTATTATAAAATAACAAAAAGCATACATGACAATAATTTGGTTATTTGGTTAATAGTACTTAGTCTCCACTGTAAGAAAAAAGGGTAAAAGAGAATTTAAATGTGCTATACTATCTAATATCTAAATATGTGTTGGTGTAAAAAGAATTTAAATGTGCCATGCTATTTATTTCTAAATATGTGATGTATATCTTATATAATTTTCATGTTGTATCTAATTTCGGGCATCATCCCCCTTGCCTTGTCCAAATTTTGGACAGTGTACCCGTGTCCGTAATTTTCAGGTTTGCTGTGTCGGACCCTTGGATCCTTACCCGTATCAGGCACCCTGGTCCTGACCATGTTTCTAGCAGGCCATTGTGAGTTCCATTCTTATGGTAGCAACATAAGGTCCTGTTCACCTTAGATATTTCTTTTGCTTGTTCCTTAATAAGGGCAGGAGCACAAATAAACTACAATTAAGTGTTTAGATCAACATGTAGAGCCGACATTGTGGAGAAGTTATAGACTGTATTTATTGCTGCATAGCTGCTATGGGCAACACTTTGACTAATAGTGAAAGGCATTGTTGAGGGAAGTAAGCTTTGATAGCGATCAGTACCCTTTAGAAATAGCCTATGTTGGCTGTTGGCTATAAGAGATCCTATTTTTAACAGGTATGTGGCGCTGATTGACGGATGCACCTTTTGCAGGCGAACCTGAAGTTTTGAACTGTTGTTGGTCACTTTATGCTTAGATGAGGGAAGCTTATCGCCTATGGAGAGAGTGAAAGAATAATGGACAGAGAATGGATGTGGTTGTCTATCTAGGATGGGGTCACTATTTGTTTTATCTTAAAGGACATTGTTTCATACACACTTGATGCAAGGTTGATGACTATTATTCTCCAAGTGTCTAGAGAACATACAATATGTATATATATATATATATGTGTGTGTGTGTGTGTGTGTGTGTGTGTCTCTCTCTCTCTCTCTCTCTCTCTCTCTCCCCCTCTCTCTTTCTATGTATATATATATATATAATTTCACCAATTGTATAGCAATAATCCCTACTTCCATTTTGGATTTTGGTGGTTCAAAAAAAAAAAAGGATTGTAGTGGTACTAAATCCACCTTCACCTCCACATTCTTTTTATTTTTTTCAGTCCTGCCCCATATTGTTTTAGTTTTTTACATTCCTGCCCTAAGAAAGGTAATGAAATGTAGTAACTAAAAGAATTTTTAAAATATTTTTTTTGAGAATTTGAGCAATTATTATGATCTTTTTAAAAAGGAATAAAAGTGAAAAAGTCGTAAAAAAATGAAAAAATTTGGGAGAAATGCTGTAAATTTATTAAAAATCGTGGTAAAGTGTTATACTAAGTTTTGAATCAAATGCAACTCAAAATCTATGATATTTAGGGTATATTTTCAGTGGTGTCTCACAAGAATCAAATTTTTTTTTTTTTTTTGGGACCACAAAATAAAAGTAGAGATTATTGATGTACAGTTGGTGAAAGTAGGGATTATTAGAATCCAATTTTCATATATATATATATATGTGTGTGTGTGTGTGTGTGTGTGTGTGTGTGTGTGCGTCTGTGTCTGTGTGTTTGTGTGTGTGTGTGTGTTAGTGTGTGTGTGTGTGTGTGTGTATATATATATATACATATATATATATATATATTTATATATATTTGTGTGTGTGTGTGTGTGTGGAAATGGAAGCATAAGTTGATTGTTAGTCATGCATATGTAAAGCACTAGCATCTTCTAGCTCACCAATGGTTGCTATTTATCCATACTCGTAGTAGTGGTTTGATTCTCCTTAGGATGTAATATAGAAAAATCAAGGAGATGAGCAATTGAGGCAGAAAAAGAGTATTATGGCTGGGAAATAGAGCTAGGTGTGGTTGGGTTCTTTGTTAGTACTTAGTGGAATAAACTTGCTGTGCAGAAGAAGCGAAGATTACTTATTTGAGGCATCATTTTGTTTACCAAGGAATCCTTTTCTTTATGCTTTCCTTTGTAGTTTTGGACAGCTGCTATTTGATGTTCTCTGTCCTGTTTATGAACACATAATTACTATATTTTTCTTTTTGCAGGGGAATCTAACTCAAATACAAACACTGATGAACAAGGAAATTTTCAGGAAGCATATATGAAACAGTTGCAAAATTTTCTTACTCCTCTACTGATGATTGGGTTTTTTCTCTCAACATTGTCTTTTGGTCCTCGTGAACAGCAACAGGTGAGGGTTTTGTGGGTACTCAAGAGTGTTTTTGTTTTATTGCATACACAATTGTTTTGTTTTATTATTCAGTTATATTTACAATTTTCTTTGCTTACAGTAATTGTATAGCAATTCACATCAACCAATATTACTGTAGTGCAATTTTTTTCTTTTGGTTTTATTTGGAGGTGTTCTTAAATCATGAGAAATGTTCCTTGTTTAAAATATTGTTGGGGCTCCGATCCCCCTAATTGCATGGAAGATGAGTGAATAAGAAATGAGAACACTTTGGCTTATCCCTTTGTTATGGTCAGTGATGATTAGGTAACTAAGAGCTATGCTAAACAAACGTTTAGGAGAAGATCAAGTAATTCCTTTTGCTGGGAAGCATATTAATGTTTTGTTGAGAATTGAAGTCATGGCATTGAAGATGAGTGTTGCTTATCAAAAACTAATACTCAGGACAAATGGTAGATTTCTTAAGTGGTTGAATGTTATCCCTTGATAACCTGATTTGAGTATAATATAACTCTTTAGTATCAAGAAGTCAGGAGAGATGAAAATGTGATACTGATGATTGTTAATGAGGACTGAGGAGTCAATATGATTTATTTATTTATTTATTCTAAAGGATTGGTTTTAATTTTTTTCCATTCATATCTATTGGTGTGAGATGTTGGAGCTTTCTCTATGCCACTTATTGCCTATTCTTGGCATATGGTATAATCAATGGGCTGTATGGAGCTATCATTACAACTGTTTCTCCACTTTGGTTTTTCCTGTTTTGATGTTATCATTTATATGCTTTCTGTGTTTTACTTTTGAAAGTGGATCCTGGTAATGGTACCGTTTGATGTGCCCCTTTGGTTTGAGAGGTTTTGGTTGGGGAAGCAGTTGCACTTTGGTATTTTTGTCAAGAGTCAAGAATTTGTAACTTTGATATTTTGTTGGGCTGTTTGCTTGATAAATTTGTAATCTCTTCCTCCTGCATATGAAAAACATACGAGTTTAATTAAATGTTGTATTGATGATTTTCTGATTGTTAATTACAGATTAGTTTTCAAGAATTCAAAAATAAGCTTCTGGAGCCTGGGCTAGTTGACCATATAGTTGTCTCCAACAAATCAGTTGCTAAAGTTTATGTAAGAGGTGCTCCCCGTGATCAGACTAACAGTGACGTTGTGCAAGGGCCTGCCAATGGTGCTCCTTCAAAAGGCCACTCAGGCCAGTACAAATACTACTTCACTATTGGAAGTGTTGAATCTTTTGAAGAGAAGTTAGAGGAGGCCCAGGAAACTCTAGGGATAGACCCCCATGATTATGTTCCTGTAACTTATATCAATGAAATGGTGTGGTATCAAGAACTAATGAGATTTGCACCTACACTGTTGCTGCTTGGATCACTTTTATACATGGGAAGGAAAATGCAAGGTGGACTAGGCGGTGTTGGTGGTGGTGGAAGGGGAGCCCGTGGGATATTCAGCATTGGAAAGGCTCAAATTACAAAAGTGGATAAGAACGCCAAGAACAAGGTGATATACTGATATATATTTGTTCGTCTATATGTTCACTTTTTGTTTTTTCACCCTTTTCTTTACTTCCCTTCTTCCATCTTCAGAAGCATTTCCATAGTTAACAGGTCTTTATTAGGTCAGTCAAAAAAATGTCCGACCCGAAAACCCGGTTCAGTCCGACCCGGAAAAAAGCTGGAATGGTCATAAAATTTTCGTCCGAATTTTTACATTGACCGATTTGACCGAAAATTCGAACACAATATTTTCCAATTTTCTATTGTCCAAACCCGGTTTAAACCTAAATTTATGCTTGTCCGACCCGAGTCCGACCCGAAACATGTTCCAAAAAACTGGGTATCGGACATCAAGTTTTTGTCCGATCCCGGATTGACCCGGACCCGAATTTTTGACAGCCCTAGGACTCTTTATGACCGGTGCGATCCATGGGATAGTTTTATTAAGTTATTTTAAATTACTTTTAGGAATAACTTATAATAACCACTAATGTATATTTAATAATTAATATACATTAAAAAGTTAAACTGTTATTCGTATCCTTTCGTAATATAGATATTGTTTTAATACCAATTTGAATTATATGGTTCCAAAAGCATACAAATTAAAATATATGTACATAGCTTGCAATATTCTTTTATGTAATCATTAATTAGAGAAAAAAAATGAATTAAGAAATTGGCTTGAAACTATATTTGTTTAATAAAAACTTGCTAATGTTTTATTATCTATTTATCTATGATTCTATGATTAACCCTCGTATAAAATGTACTAATCTTATAATAATTTCACTTTGAGAATTGTTGATAAAATATCTTTTATATGTAACCATGATGATGATTAATTCAAAAAATGTAGTAATGACAACGATAGTTCTATTTTCTTTGTGATTTGATTTTAGTAAAATATGGCAGTAATTATTTCATAGAATTTTTATTAATACAAAATTGATTTTAGTATATTAAATTTCATTTCATATTATTAAATTTCATTTCATATTTAATATGTTATTAAACTATTGTGAATAAAAGGTAAAAAGAATTTTAATCTCACATTACTTACAATAATTATAATATATCTTTTATTTGGCATTAATTTGGTGTGGAAGTAGGATAGGGACAAACAAACCTCCCAATTTTCACCATTTAAGTATGGGTTTCCCTTAGTTGGTATGGTTTCAATCTGTTATTAATATAGATATAGGTGATGTTTGTGAAAAATTTAATAAGGTGATTAAATTTGACCATTAATTAATCTATTTTATCTTTTGGGCTGGGAGATAAAAGGTGCAATAGGGAAAATATAACTATATATAATTTCAAAAATAATATGCATGGAATATTTATGAACTTACAATTATGTATTTGGTGGAGAACTGATTTGTAATTTATTAGCCATTTTTTTTCTAATAAGAACTAATATTTAACTTTTATAAATGATCATAATGATCTCAATCTTGTATGTTATACCTTGAGACAAATTTTGATATTTTGTATTTGATCTTCATTTCTTTTGGCTAGAATAGCCCATATTATTCAAAAAGACAAAACAATATTGTACATGCACCATAGTTTGTTGCATACAACCGTAATACAAACTTAATATGCATCACATCGCTTCCCTATGAAGTGCCTTTTCCTGACCGGAGCTATGATAGCAGCCTCCATTTGCTCAAATTGTGTTTTTGTCCAATGCCATTATCTGCGTTTTTCCTGCAGAAAAAATTAGATTTAGCAGTAACAGTCGTATTGGGAGGAAACTTACGTTTTCTGGGGGGGCGTTGTTCGATGTTGCTTAGTCCTGTACTTGATTATACTTCTTCACCGACTTGGGTAGAGTTGACAATTTCTTGTATGTCATTTGCTTCTTAAGGGCTGATACTGAGATTTGAATATAATGACATCATCCTCCGAAGTGTTTGATAATTTTGGTTTGTCTTCTACTCCTTGTGATGAGTGAGAGTTCACACTTTCTAGATCTTCATGATCATTTTGTTGCTCCTAAGAATCCTTCCTATGCACCAACTCCTGTGACCAACCATGCTTGTACAGGATTCAACCTTTGATTCACTTTCACCGTCTATTTCTCTTTCAACATTTTCAAGAAGTATTATATCCATCTTACCAAAAGTGGGAACCTTCTTAACTGTTAGAAAACTTTGACTTTGACTACAAGAGAATTTTGCCTGCTTTCCTTTCTCTATATGATGGTAATATAGTAAATCTAACCTTAGCGGCCAACTGTCACTTCAAATGAGTGAGTTCGCGAAGTAGCCACCAAGCGGCCGGATGAATCCGTTTGTGACATGCAGTGAGTGTCAGAATGTCACTTTGAAGCCCAGTACCAAAGCCTTCGACAATCACCGAGGATCCTAACTTCCAACGACTAATTATATATTGCGCTGAGTCTGAAACCGCTGCAAACTCAGTCGGCCTCCAACTTCACCAGACTATGATAACAAACCCAGAAATAAAAACATAAATCAAAGTGAGGAAAAGAGATAGAAAGGGTGAGGCGACCGCGACCGCTTAGAAACGACGATCACCTGTGCCGGAAACGAATGAAAGGGTGTGAGTGGTTATGGCAGTGAAAGACTCTTCTGGAATCGCCAAGAGAGAAAGAGAGAAAGATCAAGTGTGTATTGTATCTTCATTTAAATTTCATATGATGCCTGAATCACTTATTTAACAAATAATGAATCTTTTTTTATGATTGAAGAAAGACTAATTAATGAGTATTATTTTTTATAAAAAGCTAATGAATATTGTGTTAATTGTGTGTTAATCTTTGTGACCTACATGTATGATTTTATTTCTTTTTAACTTGAAATTTATGATGTCAAAGAAGTTGTTGCCAAGTGGCAGCCATCCTTGTCTTCTATGCTCTTTACTAAGGATAAAGTCTTGGTGGTAGCAAATATTTCCCATTTCCATTAAGGGCTTCTTCTTTTCGACTTATGATAAGTTACTTATTGCTGATTAGCACTTATCACTACAAATTAGTACTGATCAGTTGATCAAGACTGATAAATTAGTTACAATTAGCAATATTAACTAATAATATTATCATTTATAGTATGATCCGTTTTAGAAAAAAGTCACTATTATTTTGTTTTCTTTCTTTAGGATATGTTACGAATTTTATTAACATTGTAATTAGTTATACTTAATAATTAACAATATGATTAGTTATATTCTTTTATTAACAATGTAATTAGCTATATTACAAATTTTTAATATTAACAGTATAATTTCTGAGAAAGAAATGGCAACATCCAACATCTTTTTTATTTCTTTCTGTAGAATATCGAGATTTTCAACCTCCCTCCCAAAATCCCAATTTCATGTGAGATTTCGTCCATTTCCACCCTCCTATTCTTACCCTATTATCTATATATAAAACTGATATTAACTTTGGGGTTTTAACCCTTTCTCAAATCTCTTGTGCCATTGTCACCTTCATCTTCTTCAAGTCTAAAGTTGCTAATTTTCAAGTAAATTAGTTCCAAATCATCTGTTTGTTTCTTTTATGAATATTTATGGTTAGAATTGATGTATTTTTGTTAATTTTATTGCTATTTTTTTATTAACTTTGTGTTTTAATTTGATATATGATTCATATTAGTAATATTGAGTATGATGTGTACTATCATAATAGGGGATTATCCTAGTATTACTCCTAACAAAGAATAATGCAGTTATTAACCCCAATAGGTCTTGAACTTCGAGTTCATTATGCATGAACATGTGAATAGATGTATTAGCTTATAACTTATAGACCACTTATGTTTTAGCCATGGTGCCTTTGGTTTGCCAAGTTATTGGAGTTGTGAGATATGTATTGACAGGTTATGATTTTCATTGCCTATATAAGAGGAAAGGCTAGAAAGTCATTATTTTTATCATCTTTTATGTATTATTGTATTTTGTGTAACCCTTTATTAATGAAATATGTAAGGAATATACAAATTGTAATAGTAATTATTACTTTTTATTTTATCTAATTATTCATTAAAAAAATTAACCATGTAATTATTTACAAAATTACAAAATGCTAGGTGTGTTCATCAGTGCTGATCATTGATGGACAATGCTAAACAGTATTGATGAGTGCTGATTAGTACTGAACAGTGCTTATTGGTGTTGAATGTTGATGATAAGTACTTATCATAAGTTGGTTTGAAGTTTGATTTGGAAAAGTTATACCTCGCAAATTCTTTCTTTTAGGTTTGAATTTTCTTTTGGAAATTTTCTTTTAATACACACACACACACACACGCACAATATATATATATATATATATATATATATATATATATATATATATATATATATATGAATATATATCAATATATATATATATATGCAGATATATGCCTATATATATATATATGGTCTTGTGTATTTTCCCCAGTGCTGATTGAATCAATCACTTTTCAGGTGTTCTTTAAAGATGTGGCTGGCTGTGATGAGGCTAAGCAAGAAATCATGGAATTTGTGCACTTCCTTAAGAATCCTAAGAAGTATGAGGAGTTGGGTGCAAAGATTCCTAAAGGTGCTCTCTTAGTTGGCCCTCCAGGTACGGGAAAGACCCTCCTAGCTAAAGCAACTGCTGGGGAATCAGGCGTGCCTTTCCTGTCCATATCTGGTTCAGATTTTATGGAGATGTTTGTTGGTGTTGGACCCTCCAGGGTGAGAAACCTATTCCAAGAAGCAAGGCAGTGTGCACCTAGCATTATCTTCATTGATGAGATTGATGCCATTGGTCGTGCAAGAGGCCGTGGAGGATTTTCAGGCTCGAATGATGAACGAGAAAGCACTCTTAATCAGCTGCTTGTTGAAATGGATGGTTTTGGAACTACATCTGGAGTGGTGGTGCTAGCTGGTACTAACAGGCCTGATATTTTAGATAAGGCTTTGTTGAGGCCTGGTCGATTTGATCGACAGATCACCATTGACAAGCCTGATATAAAAGGCCGTGAGCAAATCTTTCAGATTTATTTGAAGAAGATCAAACTTGATAATGAACCGTCATTCTATTCTGAGAGACTTGCGGCACTGACGCCTGGGTTTGCTGGGGCTGATATAGCGAATGTATGTAATGAAGCTGCGTTAATTGCTGCAAGGAAGGAGGGAACGGTGGTTACAATGGAACATTTTGAAGCAGCTATAGACAGGGTCATTGGTGGTCTAGAAAAGAAAAACAAGGTAAGAGTGTCACATTCTTTAGTTGGTTAAATTACCGATATTCTGCTCATACCTAAATTTGTCCAATCTTGTCCATTTGAACCATTTTTACCAAAACTTACCCAAAATTTTCAAAATCCTTATAATCCAATATTTTTACTAGTTTTATTCCAGATTTACATAATGTGAAATTTATGTGAATTATATTTGCAAAAATTTTAAAAAATATATAGAAATTCGTTTTTTAATTTAGAAAAAAGAAAGTTGTAGGTTTTTTTATCTGTTCTAATTTGTTTTTGACTGGTGACCGACTGCTAGTGAAGTAGTGGTCGACTGGGGGTGGTGGCCAGCCATTGGTGGGCGGTGTTCGACTGGTGGTGGTGGTAGGAAGGAGTGGTTGTTTGTGAGGTGGATGGATCTGGGGAATTCGATTGGTGGTGGTGGGTCATGGTTTTGGGTTTCGTAACAGTGGTGTGGAAGGAGTGGCGCCGGCAGTATTGGTCACGATGTGATCGTCGGACGTCAGTGGGTGGTGGTTTACTGGTGGCGGTGTTGGGGAATGAGTGGCAGGTTTTGAGATTGGATGGGTCGTGGTTAGGGGTGGGCAATGGGCCGGGTCCACATCGGGTCTAGAGGGTCGGGATGTAGAAAATAGGGGTAGGCAAAAGGTTGGGTCGTGAAAGGGTCCGGTCGGGTCGTTGAAGGGCCGGCTCGTTTAACAATGTCAAAGGGTTGGTGAATGGGCCGGACCAGGTCGGCTTATCAATAACTCAAAATAAATAGTTTTTCCAATTATTTTGAATGCCTAAACTTAAGTATATTACTAATACCCTACATTAATCAATAATTAACGTAACTACTTTTTTATACAAGTATACTTCATTTTAACTTTAGGGTCAAAATGGGTCTACCCATGGGCTGGCCCTTATTTGTTTACTTGAAAGCCTTAACCCAGCCCACAATCTCAATGGGTCGACCCTAATCCCTGACCCAACCCACCCATTGCCCACCCTAGTCGTGGTTTTTGATTGGTGGTGACGGCGGTGGACTAGGAGCTGCTCTGCCGATGGGTGCTGCCTTGCCGGGGTGGTGCGAATGTAGGTCGATGGCGCTAGTGGTGGTAGTTTTGTTGGTGGTAGACTGGTTCCTAGAAAGTAGAAACCCTTACTTTTTTTAATTTTCTAATTTGTAAACATGTTCTTTTTTAAACATGTTCTTTTTTTGTGGTGGGTGAAGTGTGGAAATGATGTGGTGTGGTAAATTGTGGAAAGTGTGGTAGGTTGTGGTAAAAATGATTGATGTGGTAGGTAAGTATAGAGAAAAGTGAAAAGTAGAGAAAAAAGTGAGAAAATTATGGGTGTTGTGGTAAAGTCTAGTTTGATATGGTACCATGTGGTAGTTTGTGCCTTTGTAGATAGTGTGGTAAATTGCAGTGAGTGCGGTATGGTACCATGGAAAGGTGCAGTAAGTGCGGTATGGTACCATGGAAAGGAACAGACTTAGAAATTCCACAAACTACATAGAACACAATCGATTTACAAATCGCTTAAATTTGCCCATTTTCACCAATGATTAAAGATTTACTCTCACTTTAGGGTTTATATTTGGCTTGTCCCTGTGGGGATCTGCGTTGGTCGATGGTCTATTGTGTTTGGTGGGCTGTTTTCACCCTCGTGTTTGGTTGGAAAACTCAAATGTGCTGCCTGCTATTGGTTGTGCAGGTGATAAGCAAGGAGGAAAGGAGGACAGTTGCTTACCATGAGTCGGGTCATGCTGTTACTGGATGGTTTCTGGAGCATGCAGAACCCCTGCTGAAAGTCACAATTGTTCCTCGTGGCACAGCAGCGCTAGGTTTTGCACAATATGTTCCAAATGAAAACCTTCTGATGACAAAAGAGCAGCTTTTTGATATGACTTGCATGACTCTTGGTGGTCGAGCAGCTGAACAGGTATTGCATTATTTTCTCAACCCAATTATGAATTTATGATGATGATAATTGACAAGGACAGCTATGATCTGTGATTGTGACAAAAGAAGTTGATGGGCTTTGTAGAGTTGACTTGGGCTTTGTTGTTTATCGTACATAGGTTATGCTGGGTAAAATCTCAACAGGAGCTCAAAATGACTTGGAGAAGGTAACAAAAATGACATATGCTCAGGTGGCTGTTTATGGTTTCAGTGAGAAAGTGGGGCTGCTATCTTTCCCCCAAAGGGAGGATGGTTTTGAGATGTCAAAGCCGTACAGCAGCAAAACAGGTGCTATTATAGACCAAGAGGTGAGAGAGTGGGTTACCAAGGCATATGATCGAACTGTTCAATTGGTCGAGGAACACAAGCATCAGGTGGCTCAGATTGCAGAACTCTTGCTTGAGAAAGAGGTCCTACACCAGGAAGACTTGGTTAAGGTTCTCGGTCAACGGCCTTTCAAGCCTGCAGAACTCACTAATTATGATAGATTCAAGCAAGGTTTTCAGGCAGATGGCGAGAAAAAGAGTGAAGACCCTCAGTCGTCCCGGGCATCAGAGGATGATGGATCCTCATCTGCACCTGTGGTGCCAGACGTGGTCCCCACGTAAATTTTCCGGGGACGGACAAACTGTCTGTCTTGTGCATGGACTCAGTATTTCTTCTAGCGGAAGCTTGTACAATGAAACTTGTCTACTCGTGGATGTCTTATTATCTTTCCTCAATGATAATCATCTGTTATATATGCGAATTTTCATCTCTTTGCGATCAGCTTCAGTTATTGGTCATTTCATGCGTCCTTTATTGTACAGATATGAATTGTGGTTTGGAGAAAGGACGTTTTGCCATGGTTCTTCAAGCCTGTGACAAATAGCATTTAACTGATATACCTACAAATAACTGATCTACTCTACCAAAATTAATATGGTTGAGTCGCTGGAATTCGGAAATATCTGCCCGCTGCCCACCGGAGAATCGAAAATTGCAGAACTCATTAGAACGTGCAACAAATAAATGCACTAAATTTGCCTTTTTGGGCTGAATTTTACTAGAAACTTTGTCCGACTGTTCGCAACTTCTCCTGAACACTAATTACTTGGCATAACTATCGCCATCTAAGTTACAATATTTTGTTATAGTTGAAAATTGTTTAATTATAGTAGTTAAAATGTATATTTTACCTTTAAAAAGTCAAAATAAATATATATTGATCAAAGTATTTTGTTGCAATAAATAATACCATTCATTGAGATACACTTTTTAACAAAATTTAATATTTTAAGATATTCTACCATAATTGGATTGTTTTTTCACAATCATAGTTAAAAAGTATAACAACCATTGATTTTATCTTAAAAGACTGAAATCAATATATTTTGATCAAAGCAACTTAAAGAAATTTATTTTAGAGAAATTAATAATAAGAAAATTTCAACTATCATAATTGCAAAAAAAAAAAAATCAATTACAGTAGAATTTTCATTAAAAATTAAAATAAATCCTTAACACTAAACAATAATATATACATGCATGTTGCATCTAGGGCTGGAATTGGACCGAGTCGGCTTGCAAGCTGCTCGGGTTCGACTCGGTCGAAGCTCGACTCGAATATGGTTTGACCAAAGCATGGCTCGAGCTTGGCTCGAATGTCTATTGAGCCGAGCCCAAGCTTGGGGGGCTCGACTCGGTTAGGCTCCCTTAAATATTTTAAGTGGGAAGTAGGCGATGCTCTATGAATATTTGTAAATTATATGTTAATTTGGATGTTTAAATTTAATATTTAGAGTATAATTTGTTGTATTCTTAGTCTTTTTAGTTAAGCTTCGTAATTTTAAGCGTTAATGATTTTACTTGATTATACCATTATTATAAAAAATGCTATTTGCTAGTTAAATTTAATAAATATTTAGAAAATTATTCGTTTTTTTATTTTAATTTGGAGAATTTTAAATTTAAAAAAATTTTAAAAAACCGAGCCGAGTCGACTCGCGATCTGAGCCCGAGCCTAGATTTTCAAATCAAGCTTGAGCCCGAGCCTTGACTATGAAAGCTCGGCGAGCTTCAAGCCGAGCTTTTCCTAACCGAGTCAAATCTGAGCCTAGGGAGCGTCGGCTCCAGCTCGGCTCGTTTACACCCCTACTTATGTCATTAGACAATTTTGAAATATCAACAATTTTATGCTTCTAGTAAGCATATTTATAGGTAATTTATCAATTTGTTTCTTAACAATTTACATGTTTTCTTCTTCTTTTTATTATACCCTGTCCTTTCATTATATGTTACTATTTTCTCAACCAAATGCCTAATATCCATGCTGATGGAGACCATCCTGAAGAACAGCAAGCAACAACAACATCATCAGCAAAGGAGGCATCTATAAGAGCTTCACCAGCACTTTCAGCAGCAGCACAGGGAGGAGACCATATTGATTTACCAAACTCAGCAGCTAAGGAAGCATCTACAATAGAAACAGTAGGCTTCCAAATCCCAGCAACAACAGCATGTCATTCAACATGTCACTCAACAGTTCAGCTACCTAGCAGGAGGTTCACAACATCTTCAGCAGCCACCAATCCATCAACAACATCCATCCAAGCTTGCTACACACTCGTGAAGCAAGTTTTGGCACCTTCAGCCATTCAACCCATCAGCATTGGTCATTCAGACCAAATTCAGTTCCCAGCAACAACAGTCCAAGCAACAGTTTTTCTCAATGTCATGTCTATTGATTGAGGAAGAAACAACCAAGGTTCCCTAGGAGTTTTTCGTTCTATGTCATGCCATTTTCAAGTCCAAGCCAAGTCCCAGCATGTTCGAGCATGACATCAGCAAGTTACAAGCCTCAGAACAAGCAATCCCAGTAGGGTTGTTTGTTATTAGCTTTCCAGAACTTCAAATCTGAGGCTAAGTCTTTTGTTATCTGTCCATAGGGGTTATTTTGGTCTTTCCAGCTCACTCTTAACCTGTTGAGATTACTTCCAGGTTAGTGATTGCGTGGGAACTACCTCAGTAACTAAATATTTACCCCCTTAGGCAGGAAAGCTTGTGATTGGTTCATTTTGCCACTCTTTTGGCATTTGGTCCAATTAGAGTTTAGCTTGCATTTTCCTTTTATTTTCTGGCAAAGAGTAATCCGGATCATATTAGTTAGCCTAGGATGTAATCATATGTATTTCTTTTAAGCATTGTAAGTTAGATTAAGTCAGGGAGATTAGGTAGATTAGCTTATGTTAAGCAACTGCTAATCAAACTGCTTGTAGCCTTTATATTCTGAGTTTCTAAAGCAATGAAGGATCATCAGTGTTTATTCAATAGTATTCTCGAGTGTCTTAAAACCTCTGAATGTTTGTGAGTAACATACAACTCTCAATCCTTGGTTAAATCAGCTCCTGTCACTGGATTTTGGCAAGAATCCAGCAAGTGTCAACTGTGCTTGATCATCTATGCTCTGGTGTGTCTGTAGGAGCATGAATGGGAGAGTCCTTTGCCCTTGATTGCAACTGAAGGTGTGTCTATAACAGTCGTAAGCAAGCCTATCCTTTATTCTCTGTATTGGATTGTCTTCTATTCCAGCTAATTTCCTTCAATTAGCTATTGTTTTACAAGCATTCAGCTGTGTGTGTGTGACTGTATGGTGCATTCTAGTTCAATACTTTGATCATTGTGAGCTAGCATACATCATCTTGGTATCAGAGCATTGTGTTCTATCTTGGAGTGTGTTGTTTGTGATCTTTTGAAATGGCCGGAACTAGTACAACACCTCAGGAAGTCTTAGAACAGACTTTGAAAGAAAAAGGAGAAATGGAGCAAAAAATGAAATTCTTGAGTGAGCAATTACAGTATTATATGAGATTGCATAGGACTGAGCTTAATAGAGAGACTGATGAAGAGATGGAGGAAGGAGAAGGTGAGAATCCTTTTAGTAGGACAGGAAGAGGAGGTCGAGGTCCTAGGCCTACACACAGAAGAAGGAGATATGTTAGGAGATCACCTAGGATCAGTGAGCTAGAAGAAAACAGTGAGAGGGAAGAAAAGAGGATAGAAAAGCTAGATTTCAAGATTGACATACCTGAGTATGCAGGGGAGTTAGATCCTGATGTCTTTCTAGATTGGATATTAACTGTGGAGAGGGGTTTTGACTTGAAAGAAGTCTCAGAAGAGAATAAGGTGAAGTTAGTTGCCTTAAAATTGAAAAAGTATGCTTCTACTTGGTGGACTAATTTGCAGAAAAGAAGAATGGAGATTGGTGAAGAAAGGGCGAACACTTGGAATGAAATGAGGCAGAAGTTGAAAGAGAAGTTCCTTCCAGACAACTATATGAAGGAGAACTATTCTAAGCTACAACATTTGGTGCAGGGAAACAAATCTGTGGAGGAATATACTAAAGAGTTTGAACACTTGCTTTGGAAGTGTAATACGCATGAGAATGAAGTGCAAACTTATATTAGATACCTTGCAGGTTTGAATGAAGGTATCAAGAATGTTGTTGAGCTGCAGGTCTATGATTCAGTTGATGAGCTAAGTTCTTTAGCTAATAAGGTTGAACAACAGAGGAAGGCTAGAGTGAATGAGTACACCAGTAGATACCCAGCCAAACCCTATGCCCCAGCCAAGCCAAATCCTTACAACAAGCCTTACAATCCCCCACAAAGAACCTATCCACCCCCACCCCCACCTTAAGCCAGATATCCAGCCCCAAGACCACCTCAAAATCAGCCACAAAATCCCCCACAAAGAACCCCAGTCTCTACCAGTAAAACCTATCCAGAAAGAAGATGCTTCAGGTGTCAAGGACTTGAGCACATTGCCTCAGAATGTCCAAACAAGAGGATGATTACTCTTGCTAAGTACCAAGCAGCCTTGTTTATTGATTCTGAATATGTGCAGGAAGAAGAACAGGTTTATCAGGAGCTTGAACATGATCCAGTCTATGATGATGCCATAGAGGAGGGTCTTGATGAAGGAGAAATGTTGGTAATCAGGAGAGTTTTGAGTAGCTCAGCAGTAGAGGAAGCAGAAGAGCAGAGGGAGAATATCTTTCATACAAGGTGTACCATTGGAGGGAAAGCGTGTTCTGTGATTGTTGACCGTGGGAGCTGTACCAATGCAGCCTCCAGTACCATGGTAAAGAAGCTAAGCCTGGCAACCAAGCTCCACCCAGCTCCATACACCATTTAGTGGCTCAGCTCAGGGAAATGTATCCAAATTTCTACTAGATGCCTTGTTTGCTTTTCAATTGGTCAGTTATATAAGGATGACGTTTGGTGTGATGTTTTGCCAATGGATGCATGTCATCTACTTTTGGGTCGACCTTGGTTATATGATAGATCAATGAGCCATTGTGGTAGAGCTAATACCTATACCCTTACCCTAAATCACAGAAAGATCATTCTTACCCCCATAAAACCCTCACAGTTAACCAAGAAATCCAAGAACCTATGTCTTGAACCTAGTCTTGATGTGTTGTTTTTATCTGATCAGCATGAATTTAGCACACAAAGAGACTTGATCTTTTTAGACCTTGAAGAACCCTCAGCCCCACAAAATGACAACCATTTATTCTTACCCTTACTTCAGCAGTTTCAGCATGTCTTTCCTGATGAAATGCCACTTGGTTTGCCATATAAAAGGGATATCCAGCACAAAATTAACCTAGTGCCTGGATCAGTGTTGCTTAATAAGCCAGCTTATAGGATGACCCCAGCAGATACCAATGAAATACAGAGCCAGGTGGATGAGTTGTTGGAAAAGGGAATGATTAGGGAGAGTCTGAGTCCATGTGCAGTACCAACCTTGTTAGTGCCTAAGAAAGATGGAAGTCAGAGGATGTGCATAGATTGCAGGGCTATTAACAAGATCACAATCAAGTATAGGTACCTTATACCTAGGCTTGAAGATATGTTGGATGAGCTACATGGGTTATCAGTCTTTTCTAAGATTGATTTGAGGAGTGGATATTACCAAATAAGGATCTATGAGGGAGATGAGTGGAAGACAACCTTCAAGACCAAGGGAGGGTTGTTTGAATGGTTGGTCATGCCTTTTGGTCTGACTAATGCCCCATCTACATTCATGAGATCCATGAGACTAATGGTTGGTGTTTAGTTGTGATTGATATGCCTTGTCCATATTTGTGGACGACGGTAATACCTTCGGATTATATTTCCGTTGCGCTAATCATTGGGTTATGAGGTATTTGATAATAATCTGGTGATTATGAGTCTGGGGGTGTTATAGTTATGGTATCAGAGCGAAAGTTTATGGATATAAAGTATTGTAGCGAGTTGTTAAGGTCATGAAAAGGGGAATCAAAGGAAATATGGGTCTCATCTTGGGATTATGAGTTTGCTTCTTTTTTAGGCTTAGGCTGCGTGGCTTGCATATGCAAATGGAAGTTTATAAGTTTGTTAATATATAGTTAGTATAACCATGGAAGAAATGACATGAAACAATAGTAAAGGCTAAGAGTCTAATTTTGGCTTAAAACAGTACGTGGGCTTATGGATAGACAAAGTTAGTCAATTTAGTATCATGACGTCGGTCTAAAGTTGTGCTTCTTATTTATATGGTCTTATGGGTATTAGTAGAAAATCTAACCAATTGGAATGGGTAGGAAGTCAAACAACTTGGTTTGTGAGTTAATGAGCTAAGTATATCAGTATAAGTTACTAACTTTGTTACTTTCTTTGTTATGTTCTATTTTAGCTAATGGCCCGTCCAGGATTACCGAACCCCTATATGATCTTGCTGCATCTCGAGCGTAGAGTTCTCTCCATAGTGGGCCATGAGAGCTTGGTACGTGATTACCGTCGAGTTGTTAGTACAAGAGTGAGTGCTTCTTCTAGCCTCTATACATAATTGATTTAAAGGTTTGAGATTGTGTTGTAAACAAAACTATTGGGTTGTTGTTGATTGTGGTTATATGGGCGTGTGGCTCTTATTGTATTCCAATTGAAGTTAAAATGTCTTTTGGCTGGTGGAGCGTTACCGTCGTGGTGGAATGAATAAAGCTTGAGTTTCCGGAAGAAATTCAAAGGAAAACGGAGCTTGGGAATGATAGGGTTTGCATATGACCTTGGCTAGGAGAGTCCACAACCTTGGCCTAACATTCCACCATGATTAATTAGGCTTAACCACCATTAATCACTAAAGAAATGACTTGAACACCACCAAATAAAGATTGGATAAAGTAAACAAGAATTTTGGGAAGAGGCTTAGGGAGCTCTCAACAATGGCATTCAATATCAATCAATAATCTGCCCAGAAATGAAGGTCATCGAGTATTTAAACAAAATGGATAAAGCTCAAAACACAGTAGTTTTGGCAGGCAAAATCGGCAGAAAATGGGACCGGCTCGGGCGCGCCAGGTCACTAGGCGACAGCAGCAGCAGCAGTTTCGGCAGGGTCGCGGGCGCGATGGTGTCGGTCAGAAGTGCGACTCGGGCGAGTCTAGCGCTGACTCGGGCGCGCCATTAACCTGCCACAGACGTCGCGGGCGGGACCAACTTGACCAGACGATTGACTCGGGCGAGCCGTCCTTGACTCGGGTGAGCCTTGCCTCTGGTTGGCAGCAGTAGCGGCAGCAGTCTCCCCTGGGCAGTAATGAACCTCGGGCACGCCGTCTTGGGACTCGGCCGAGTCCTTAATCGGCCCAAAACTTCAGCCTAAGCTTGTTTTTGCTCCAAAAGTAACCCGGAACCCGTCACGGCATAGTTCACCATCTCAGGACAGTACGGCCTTGGGCCTCCGGGGTCGGGGCATGAGCGGGCCTCCTTAGAAGGTCTTGGTTCCCATCCAATGGATGGTCGAGACTACCCTTGTGTTTTCTGGTTTTACCGGGAATTGCACCTTGAGATTCACCGTGGTTGAGGCGGCTCGCTTGGCAAATGTTACGAAGGACGAGAACGGACCCCGGGACTCTTCATCCTCCCCTTCTTGAAGAGCATTTGCCCTCAAATCCGCATCGAGTTCAACATCCTCGATGTGGGGAGAAAGATCGCCAATGTTGAACGTGGAGGACACTCCCATATCGCCAGGAAGATCGAGCTTGTAGGCGTTATCGTTTATTTTCTCCAACACCTTGAATGGTCCCTCACTTCTTGGCATGAGCTTGCTTTTCCTCCGCGAAGGAAACCGTTCCGTCCTCAAGTGGAGCCAAACCAAGTCCCTGGGCTTGAAAGTGATGTTCCGGCGATGTTTGTTAACTCGGGACTTGTAGAGCTCATTAGTTCTCTCGATCTTCTCCTGGATTTGGCGATGAGCTTTTGAATCTCGGCGGCCTTCTCGCTTGTCTCAAAACTCTCCCTTGCCTCCAAAGGTAGAGGAAGGAGGTCGATGAGAGTGATAGGATTCACCCCGTAGCAAGTTTCAAAAGGCAAGCGACCCGTGGCGAATGAAGGAGCCCGGTTATACGCGAACTCGGCATGATAAAGCTTAGCATCCCAATCCCGCAGACTCTTGCTCACAAGACCCCGAAGCAAGGTAGTGAGGGTCTTTTTGGTGACCTCGGATTGACCATCCGTTTGAGGGTTGTGCGATGTGCTGAAAAGGAGCTTCGTCCGAAGGAGTTTCCATAGGGACCTCCAAAAATGACTCATGAACTTCGTGTCACGATCAGAAACAATGGTCCTTGGAACACCGTGCAACCTCACTATCTCCCGGAAGAAGAGATTAGCGATGTGAGTGGCGTCGTCGATTTTCTCGCAAGCGACAAAATGCGCCATCTTGGAGAAACGGTCAACGACGACGACGACAGAGTCCTTGCCACGCACGGTTCGGGGAAGGGCAATGATGAAGTCCATACTCAAATCTTCCCACGGGCCATTCGGAATTGGAAGAGGAGTGTAAAGCCCTTGGTGAAACTGGCTTTTGGCATGATGGCATGTGATACACTTGGAAATCACGTCGTGTACGTCTCCTCCTATTCTAGGCCAATAAAAAATGCTCCTTTAGCATGTCAAGGGTCTCGTTGATGCCGAAATGGCCGGCTAGACCACCTCTGTGAACTTCTCGCACCAATAGCTTCCTCAACGAACACTTTGGGAACACACAATTTGTTCCCCTTGAAAAGGAACCCGTCTTGGAGTACGTAGGAACCATTGTCACCTTCGAGATGTGTCTTGAAGTCCTCATCTTCCTTGTAAAACTCCCGCATGTATTAGAACCCAAGAACCCTTGCTTCAACTACCGAAAGAAGGGAATGCCTCCTACAAAGTGCATCGGCAACCACATTGACACTCCCCTTCTTGTGCTTAGCCACGAAGTTAAAACTTTGCAGATACTCCACCCACTTTGCATGACGCGTGTTGAGCTTGTGTTGACCGTTTAGGTACTTGAGAGCCTCATGGTCGGAATGAAGCACGAATTGGTTAGGCCTCAAGTAGTGGGACCAATGGTCAAGAGCACGAACAAGAGCATAAAACTCCTTGTCGTAGGTAGAGTAGTTCTTTCGTGACCCACTGAGCTTCTCGCTGAAGTAGGCAATGGGGCGCTGATTTTGCATGAGCACGGCTCCAATGCCCACTCCACTTGCGTCACAATCCACCTCGAAGACTTGTGAAAAGTCCGGGAGAGCAAGTACTGAAGCTTCATAAAGTCGAGCCTTAAGCTTCTCAAAGGCCCCTTGGGCCGCTCGGGTCCACTCAAAGGTGCCCTTCCTCATACACTCGGTGATTGGGGCGGTGAGGGTGCTAAATCCTTTGATGAATCGGTGGTAGAACGAAGCTAGGCCGTGGAAGCTTCTCACCTCCGTGATAGTAGAGGGAGAAGGCCATGAGCGTATAGCTTCCACTTTCGAAGGATCCACGGAAATACCTCGATCAGAGACTATGTACCCAAGAAATGTGACTTGGGGAGTGCAAAATTCGCACTTCTTGATCTTGCCAAACAACTTTTGTTGTCGTAGAACCCGGAAAACAGATTCCGAATCCGAGAGGTGCTCGGCTTCATTTTTGGAATACACAAGGATGTCATTGAAATAAACCACCACGAATTTTCCGATGAATGACCTCAAGACCTCGTTCATGAGTCGCATGAACATGCTAGGGGCGTTAGAGAGACCAAATGGCATGACAAGCCATTCGTACAAGCCTCCCTTGGTCTTGAACGTCGTCTTCCACTCGTTCCCTTCTCGTATGCCAATCTGATGGTAACGACTCCGGAGGTCGATCATGGAAAAGATACAAGATCCGTGCAACTCGTCGAGCATGTCATCGAGCCTCGGTATGGGGTACCGATACTTGATGGTGATGTTGTTGATGGCTCGACTGTCGACACACATCCGATAGGTGCCATCCTTTTTGGGAACCAAGAGGGCCGAGACGGAACAAGGGCTCATGCTTTCCCTAACAAAGTCCCTCGAAATGAGTTCGTCCACTTGGTGTTGTAGCTCCTTGGTTTCCTGGGGGTTGCATCGATAAGCCGCTTTGTTGGGAAGTGGTGCTCCGGGAATAAAGTTGATCCGGTGCTCGATTCCCCGAATACGTGGAAGACCCGGTGGTAGATCATCGGGGAAGACATCTCCGAACTTGGCAACGAGAGGGGCAACAAGAGGGTGCAAGGGTTTCTCTACCTCACTTTTGTTTGCTTCTAAGAGGAGTAAGGCGAAAACGACCTTCCCCTTGCTTAGAGCTCGCTCAACCCGTGTTTCGCTCGTGTTTGGGTTTCTCACTTCTCACCCCGAGTTTTGGAGTGATAATTTCATGTGGAGCTAACGGGAGTAGCTTAACCCTCTTGCCCCTATGAGCAAAAGTGTAGGTGTTTTTCGACCCGTTGTGCACCGTTTGCTTGTCGAATTGCCAAGGACGTCCCAAAAATATGTGGCAAACACTCATAGGAATAACATCACAAATAATAGAATCATCATAATTAGTACCAAAAGACAAATTCACCAGGACTTGTTTAGTTACCTTGATGCCATATTGGTTGTTGAGCCACTTGAGAGAATAAGGCCGAGGGTGAGGTAACAGCGGCAATCCAAGCTTCTCGACCATATACGTTGAAGCGATGTTGGTGCAACTCCCCCCATCAATAATAAGGTTGCACACTTTACCTCCCACGAAGCACCGAGATTGAAAGATCATCTTCCATTGGGCCTTGTCGAGAGGGGCTTCCTGAGTGTGTAAAACCCGCCTCAAGACAAGGGCGTCACCATGTACGTGGGGTGTGGGGGCGGCATCATCATCTTCACTAGTGACCGCATCCTCAACGATCACTTCGGACTCATCCCAGGCTGCTTGCAATTCCTCATCAATGTCCTGAACCTCCTTGAGTGTCAAGGTCCGTCGGTTCGGACAATTTGCCTGATAGTGATCATAGTCGTGGCATTTAAAGCATTTTCTACCCTCTATTCGAAGAGAAGGGTCCGTTGGAGACGCCACAACAAGTCCCTTTCCCTTGTCCGTGTGAGGTGGCGAAGGAAACTTGGGTGTCTCACTGGGTTTCGGGGTACCCGAATATGGAGGAGGTCGGCTGGTCGGTGGAAAGAAGGTTCTCGGTGCCGGTTTGGAGGTAGCCTTTTCTTTCTTTCGTTGCTCAACCTGAAGGGCCAAGCTGCACAAGTCATCCATGGAGTAGTATGGTTGAACCTCAACTTTCTTGGCAACCAAGGAGTCCAATCCATTCAAGAAACGCATCATGGTTTGCGCCTCGGGTTCTTGAAGATCGCTTTTGATGAGGAGTTGCTCGAACTCTTGAATGTAGTCACTCACAGATCGCTTGCCCTGGGTTAGGGGCTTAGGGCATAAACCTTCCTCAAAACATCCTGTTTGTAGGTGGCGGGCAAGAAACGACAGTTCATCAACTGTTTCAGCCATGTCCAAGTGGTGATCCTCGTTCGACCTTCCCGAGCCCTCTGTGCTTTCACATTCTCAAACCAAAGCGATGCGGCTTTGGTGAGTTTTAGGCTAGCGATCTTATAGGCCTTCTCATCATTGTATTCTTTAGTCTTAAAGATCCTATCCATCATTTGGATCCACTCAAGGTACTTGTCAGGGTCACTGGAACCATTGAATTCGGGAATGTCGATTTTGACGTCCTGGAAGTCGTCACGAGGGGGCCTATCATGTACTTACCCACGTGGATGGCGACGTGAAGAACCTCCATCACCGTCACTCGACTCAAAGGTAGGAGGAGGGCGGATAGGGCTTTGAGCGCGCCTTGGACGTTCAATTCGGGGTGGACCTTGGAAGTTCATGGTTATGTTGTTCATTTGGGCCGCAAGGTCTTGAAGAGTCCGCTCAATGGAGGAGAAACGATTGCCAAAGCTGGTGGTGAGTCGGTCCTCGAGAGCTTGAATTTGAGGGCTACCCCGGTGGCTCGATCCCTCTCGTTCGGGACGAGCTCCGTTGGCCATACTGGGAAAAGGTGATGGACGGTTAGTGTTTGGGGTAATTTGTGGAGTTTGAAGGTTCTTTTGTAGTTCGCAAGTATTTGGCTAAGGGTCCTTTGTATTTTTTTCACTCATGCATTTCATCGAACACCTTGCGTGCACTATTTTCCAACTTCTTTTCAATGCACCAAATAGCTACAAATCCAACAAATACATTCACAATACAATAATTCCCAACCCACTTGGGTAGCAATGGGGTTGGGGAACACCAATATTTGCATACAACTCACAAAACCCAACACTAGAAACAACACTAGCAAGAACAAAGCATAAACTCAAGCCAAATGAAAACCGAAGCTCTAATACCAGATGGAGCATTACCGTCGTGGTGGAATGAATAAAGCTTGAGTTTTCGAAAGAAATTCAAAGGAAAACGGAGCTTAGGAATGATAGGGTTTGCATATGACCTTGGCTAGGAGAGTCCACAACCTTGGCCTAACATTCCACCATGATTAATTAGGCTTAACCACCATTAATCACTAAAGAAATGACTTGAACACCACCAAATAAAGATTGGATAAAGTAAACAAGAATTTTGGGAAGAGGCTTAGGGAGCTCTCAACAATGGCATTCAATATCAATCAATAATCTGCCCAGAAATGAAGGCCATCGAGTATTTATACAAAATGGATAAAGCCCAAAACACAGTCGTTTTGGCAGGCAAAATCGGCAGAAAATGGGTCCGGCTCGGGCGAGCCGACAATCGACTTCGGGCGCTGTGTCATCGGGCGACAAAAGAGCAGCAGTTAGCGGCAGTGGTCGCGCGATGGTGTCGGCCGGCGCGACTCAGCGTAGTCTAAGCCGACTCGGGCGCGCCATTAACCTGCCACAGACGTCGCGGGCGCGACCAGCTTGACCAGACGATTGACTCGGGCGAGCCTTGCCTCTGGTCGGCAGCAGCAGCGACAGCAGTCCCCCCTGGGCAGTGATGAACCTCGGGCGCGCCGTCTTGGGACTCGGCCGAGTCCTTGATCGGCCCAAAACTTCAGCCTAAGCTTGTTTTTGCTCCAAAAGTAACTTGGAACCCGTCACGACATAGTTCACCATCTAAGGACTGTACGGCCTCGGGCCTCTGAGTCGGGGCATGAGCGGGCCTCCTTAGAAGGTCTCGGTTCCCATCCAATGGATGGCCGAGACTACCCTTGTGTTTCCGGGATTCACCAGGAATTGCACCTCGAGATTCACCGTGGTTGAGGCGGCTCGCTTGGCAAATGTTACGAGGGACGAGAACGGACCCCGGGACTCTTCAGCAGGTTTGTGATGAGTACATATAAATTGGGTTAGTCCATATTACAGAGGAAACTCTGCCGAATCTTCCGTAGGATATTAAGGAAAAAGAAATATTTATAGTTTTCCAACTACTAAATTAGTTTTAAGGGTTTTTATAGCGGTTTAAGCGATAGATTCAGAACCTTATCGACACAGGGGATACCTTGGAAGTATTATCATGGGCCCAAGGACCCTGATTTTCTTTGGGGCGCTATTAATATTATGATATCTTTGTGTAATGAAGAACTCTAGAGGAAATATATATGTTGAGAAAGGAGAAAAGAATGGAGCAAAGAATTTATTATGGCGAAAAAAAATAGTGAATGATGATATCATGTGGTTATAGTTTATTTGAATATGTATGGAGGAATTACTTTGTGTGATATTTAGCATGATTTTGAGATCTAAAAGTCCCCATCCTCCTTTATTCAGTTCGAATAATTATCTTCCTAAATCTTTTCCCTTAAAGAGCCCTTGTGCAAATTCAAGCCTTTTTACTTAATCCGCATACTCTGTTTATATTAGAGAAACCAATTGTCGTATACGAAAATGATAAACATCTTGACGCAAGATGGTTCTTAACCATCTTGCATTTTTTTTAAATCACCAATAAAGTTAAATGTAAGTGTATTTAAATCATTCTAAATATATGTTTCATTATTTTTAGGGTTACTATAACTTATAAATAATTTAAAAATTATTATTTGTTTATATTTATTTCATAAATATAAAATTATGTCTAAAATGTGCATTTTCTACTATGATTGATAAAATTAGGCTATTATTATATTTTTTTGACCTAGCTAATAAGTATTATATTATTATAATTGATAAATATATATAATTATTAAAGAAACTATTAATAAAAGTTACAAAAATGTGAAATATGACTAATGCAAGATGGTTAAGAACCATCTTGAGTCAAGATGGTTATCATGGTCCTGTCGTATATTCATGCTATAAACACTCATGATGAGTTTTCCTTCATCATCATGTTTGTGAATCCTAGTTAGGCAATTGATATCTTGTCCATTTAATTTGGGATCCAACTATTCCCCATTATCCTACGATTCTATTAGAAACTTAAATCCAACTTGACCATTCTGTATTATTGCTCACCTTTACTTGACCTCGTAAATTCTTATGAGATTATATCAGTCTTGTTGGGCTATTATTCTTGTTACCTAACAACATGTCTTTACCAATTTTGTCATCAACTAAGAATGATTTTCTCATGACTATTGTCTTTCTCTTCAACTACCATCAATCCATATCTTCATTGGTGATTAACTTTACTTATCTTATAATGTTCTTCACTTGGCCTATCTTTTTCTTTCTCATGAGCGAAATCATTATTCCCTTCAATTAATTAGGACATTGAATTCAAAATTCATTCTCAATATTTGTTGTAATTAGTTTAAGCTCAATAATTTATGCCCTTGTGTTGCTTTAAGTAGTTATTGATGACTACCATTCGGAATAATTCTTTATTGATACTTATTATATCCACTATGGACCCTTAAATTTCAAATTCTCATACCCATTTTGATTTCTTATCATTTATACTATCCTTACTATTCATTCATCACAATCATTGTTTGTTCTGGTCTGAAAATCAAAAGTTCGTCCCAATATTGTCTTTTGCTCTTTTCCAAATTAATTCAAGTTAATTAGACCTTATTGTTTGTTGTGTTTTTGGAATAATCATGATCACTATAATTCCCGAACATCTTTTATTCTTCATCATTCACATTTGATATTTACTTTGAACTCATAAGTTATCCACATGTCATCATGAAATACTAAAGTCATCATGAAATATTAAAGTCATCGTTGTAGACCTTGGCTCCATCATTTCTCTTGATATTCGTACATATACTTACCATCAATTTTATCTTTTTATCTTTCCATTATCTTATTTATTCTCGACAACCACTTATTTTTATTGTAATTATCTCTTTTATTGTCATCAATTTTGGGGGAGCAGTGTTAATGACCATGAAATGAGATGAATTATGGGGAAATGAATGTCCTATGAGTAAGTTCAAGGAAATAAGGGGAGTAGGATTCATAAGCACTTTATAAGGGGTTTTCATGATTAATGGTGGAAAGTGGGGTAATATAGGTGATAGTTTTTAAAGAAAAAACACAAGGGCTTTTGGTTCTAGGCAACTTGAGATTAAGTTGTATGTGGATTTAAGAATATATAATACTTGGAGAGTGCCTGTATCGTTTTAAAGAAGAGTGGAAGTAATATTGACAAGTTTTAGAGGAGGTACATTTTGTGACCCTATTATAAGATCTGTTATTCCTAGGCAAGAGTTTATATATTTGAATAACTATGTGAAAATATGAGTTTGTAGTTCTTTGAATAACCGGCTCAATTACTTGTCTAAGGATGGTTGTATTAAATACAGTGTCTAATAAAATCATGGCAATATGCCAAAATAGTATCAAATCACATATTCCCCTTAAGTAATGGCTTCTATCAAGTTTCGAGGACGAAACTTCTTTTAAGGGGGGTAGACTGTAATAACCCAAACATAACCCAACGTAATTAAAGTTAATTGATGAGATTAATTAAGCAAATCGCGCATTTCAATTCAGTTAACTGTTTATGTTTTTGTAGGACTCGAGAAGAGCAACGACCACCATATATCAGTCTAGAATATTATGTATATAAAGTACTTATGTGACGATTTTAGTTATACAAATTACTCTCGGGATACTTACTGGCTAAGTTTTACCAGGTCGACTAATTCGTCGATATTATTAATAGTAATAATAATATTATTATCATAGTGTAACGCCCTGAAAATTTAATTATAAAATTCTAATAGTCAAACTAACATTAACAGCGGAAGTCAAACTTTATTCGGGCGTTACTGCCGTGTCTCCGAAGAAACACAAGGCAAGATAGTACTTAACATCTACACTAAACAAAGCAATACTAATAATTGTTCAACTCCAAACATACTTGTCTTTAACGTGAACCAACATAGAAAGAAAACTGAAACCACAATAGTTCAAACTTTAATCACACTAGTTTATTTAATACGCTCCTAAGACCGACGCATCCTCACTTCTAATTCCCATCCCTGTCAACGAGATCAGTACCTGAAAACAAAGCATTTAAAACATGAGATGGAACTCAATAATGTCTACCCCTAACTGTCAAAACAGGTTACAAATTCATTTCAAACAATTTAGAGGAAGATAAGAATAAGTCAACCCATTTTGCAAAGTAGTTTACACCCAACCCAAACACAACTTGATAATTCCAGTTTTTATTAAGCGGGCGGGGGTTTGCAAACCTCCCTTCAACACGGAGTCACAGACTCCCATCAATCCATACATCTCAAACCCATCACAACTTTTCTTTCTATTTCAATACACTGGATGGCCATCCAAAATTTACAACACGTGCTCGCTTAACCCCGGGGAAGACCTTTTTCTAGCACAAACTATCAGGGTTTTCCTGATCTCTTGATAACGTCACTACAGGGATCCACCCTGTCTCCGGGAACGCTACCCGAACCCGCATTTAGTCTCACTTGATTAATTAGTCCGGTTTAATACTCAACAAGTTCCAAGTTTTAGGTTTCCAAACAATCAATCCCAATTCCCAAAAGACATCAAAAACCTCATAAAAAGACTGTCCTTATTTAACCAAAAAAAATCAAAAGAATTAACACAACACTCAAAACAGATAGTCAACTTGACATAAAGTTCCCCTCGGGATGCAATTTCCTAAAACAACTTAAATACCATAAAAATATAAGTAAAGCGCATCCAAAGGGAAAATAGGCAATAGACATTACCTGTTGATCGTCACTTCAAGACAATAAACACACACTTGAGCTCACTACTCGAAACGTATCCAATCCGAACCTATAAGGAATAGGTTCTAATAAATCAATAATGATCTAACGAAGTTAGTACAACACTCCCCCTAGTTTATCCAACCCTAATTTATTAAAACTCCCAAACAATACACTACGTACAAGAATTGTATAATTAACCTTCGTACAAGCAAGCAGTAACTGGACAGCCCCCTACCTCCCTGGTGTTCGGTCTCTAACTTGACTTACCGACCTCATATGAATTCAAACTCTAACTTTCTGGAATTGTTGGAATGTCTACTAAAACTTTTATGTTGAATACAAGACCTAATTCAACCTTTAAGAGACCTAGAATTAGCAAAACATACAATCGGTCCAGTTCTGACCTGCCCCTGGTAAACGACATATAACCCGGGCTACACACCTCAAAACTTCGAACCTTAAAACTCCCATGAAAGCTAACATCTAGGGGTACTTCCAGTCCAAAAATCTTGATTAAAAACATACTACACAATTAATGGTACATGTTTAACTACGACACATTAAATCTGTCCCAAAACGGCTCGGTTTTTATTTTATGTTGACGACTTCCCATTTAACCAAGCCAGCCCGAGACTCTAATATTTTAAAAGAGAAACTACCCATAATGGTGGCCATTAAAGAATGTATTGATTCTATTGGATTCTTGTACACATATATCTCCATGTGTGTGCTTAGACACCAAATTTACGTATACAAAGTGAACCACATGAAGTTAAAACATGCAAGGAGCTTTGATACTATTTCTGTACTTCGTTTTCATGATCAAAGAAGAAACACAACATACCAAACGTTGCCCCTGTTCGATTACAGTGTTTGAGACGTGCGATACATGATGGCTTCATTTAAACTAATGTCTTGGATTTTATACATAACGACAGGTAGTTTAGTGAAAATTACAACCAAAAGATCAACAACCAGGTAGCATATACCCCATGTATGAACAATAACTTATAACAACCATGTAAAAGAAAGTTTAGTGTTTGGGGTCATACTCTTTAAGGGCTGGTTGTGCTTCAACTTAGCGGCGGAGGCTGCGACAACGGGCAGAGTCTTGCTGCGATGGTGCGGTGCGGCTGGTGGCCCAGTGGTGGTGGATGGTGGTGCGGCGGTTGCGAGTGGTTAATAAGGAGGTTGGTGGTGATAGATGTTGAATGTGGGAGAGAGAAAAGAATTGAAAGGAACAAAGAGGAGCGAAACGGTGGGGATAGGTTTTTGGTTTCTTTTCAGTTATTTAGTGTTTAATCTTGGTTAATTAGGGAAGTTAAGTATTGGATTAGGGAGTTAATCTTAGGTTAAGAGGTATTAGAGGTTAGACAACATTACTACTACTACTAATAACAATAATAATAATAAAATAGTACTCCTACCATAATAATGCTAATACAATAAAAACCCTACTAATAATTACCACTTCGGAATAACAATAATAGTAATAATAAATATAACCATAATAATAATACTAGCAAAACATAATGTTAGTCACATAAAATTACCAATCTACCCTTCCTCCAATGCGACGTCCCCAACCATACAATAACTCTTTTACCCCTATTAGTCTCTCCACGGTCCTACGAGCTCAAGTGTCAAGATAAAATAATCGCATAAAATTTCACAGCGTAACGGAGTCAAACGTAACACGTAACGGTAAACATATTAGAATTTTCGGGGTTTTACACATAGCTACTTATTCCTTAATTATTTAAATTTCAATTTATCCCACCTTACCATTGTATTCCAAGTCTCCTTTATTATTTTAATTTTATAAATTTTATCCCGAGACTATTAATTAGTAGAATTGGGTTTAGTAGGGGAGATAGGAATTGGTCATTTTGAGTTTAAATTCATTTGGGCCTTGGTCATATAATGAATCAAGACTAGAAGCCGAAGGCTTCTTCCTTCATTTATTTAAAAACAACAGCAACCCCACGTACAATCCCCTCATTTAATCACTTCTTCTCCCATTTCTTTCTCTCTCTACCGTTTTACAAACTCAAGAGCAAACACCATCAGGTTCACCACACTTCCAGTCTGTCCCTCCTCTCTCTGCTGTGCATCGGGCCTCAGCAGGTCGCCGATGGCCTACCGTCGCCGGGAAGGACGTCGGCGACAACCTCCGTCGCCACCACGTTCACCTCCTTGTTCTTCATTCCTTCTTCTCTCCTTTGAAGGTAAAAACCCTAACCCTCTCCCCTCTTTTCCATGGCTGAATTTTACTATATACATAGCGAATTTTGATGTCTTCCCCTTCTTAATTTGGCTATCAATTGTTAATTTCTGTTTAGATACTCAACTGGTGAGATTTGATTATAAATTGGATGTGGAAATGACAAATTTTGGTCAATAAATGTTGGAATGAGTTGGATTGTGAGTAATTGTTGTATGCACATTATTTTTGGGGCTCAAGATTCTCTTTATGTGAAGGTTGCATTGCTGGATTATGTTGCATGTAGTTAAAATGGTGTGTAATTGAAGCAAGTGGTGGGAATGAGTCGAAAATCTTGATGAATTGAGTTATTGTTGTGGTCTTAGTATATATGATATTTATTTTGATAAATTTAAGGGAGTGAGTGAAGATATTCAACGACTAGTTTAGTAACTTATGCAATATCATACTTGGTATTGTTGAATTATGTGCTATTGGGGTTTTGCATGATATTATAAGGTCTTTGTATGACCATTTTGGGAGGCTTACCTACTGATCTAGGAGTCTTTCAACAAGAATTTGGTGAGACAATATGAGTTGATACACAAAGAATGGAGTATGTTAGAGAAAAACCTAAAAAAATGTCAAATTGTGTTAAAGTCTTGTGTGATGTTGCTTTTCGGGACCGTGGGGATGTCCTGTTACCCAAATTTTTGTGTGGACTAGTAGCCTTAAACAGTAGCTTCCACTTGAGTTCCGAATCTCTAGATCCCAATGCGTATCATTCAAGTTTTGACAATTTTGATTTGGGCGCTCTATCACGTATGATTTGGAGTTAGTGTATTCATGAGAATTTTAGGACATCTAGAAGGTCTTATTGACTTCAGAGATGAACTTAAGCGTTGTAGCATGCATTACAAGCTTTCCGGGATGTCCAAGTTTGAGTTCGTAGGAAGTCGGAGTAAAAAGCTATGACCCGCCAAAATAAGGCTCGCAATCATGTGGAATCAGAATTTTATTTTACCGAGCCTTTTTCAAAGCCAATTTTCGATGGCTTCCAAACCTTTTCTGAATTTGTGGTCAACATAAGAGTTATAGTATATGATTCAAACTTTCCATAGACTACTAGCACGTGTTCACGATATATATTCTTTAAATTATGAGTTCCCAAAGTTTTCTTCCCGAACTTTCCGATTTGCAGGCCAGCCATCATGATTTCTCATTTTCAAGCCTTTACATTCGTTTTTGGCCTCAACTCTTAACCGGAAAGTTGTAGAACTTATTTTTAGCTTTCCGAAAAGTCCTTCTATGAAGTTTTTAGAGGTCTATAGAGGAAGTTATACCTTCCGCAAACTTACTGCAAAGTCCCAAAAATTCACAAATCTTTTAATTAAAAGTTTCATTTTATTAAGTTAGTTAGGAGACTTCCTCCTCATCAAGAATCCAAGTTAATTCACTTTAGTGTTCTTATCTCAAGTGTAGTCCGAGAGGTCGTCGCTGCTCCCTACTCGAGTCCTGTCAGGCTTTTCAAGTCGCTTAAAGTGCGGGTTCAACTTATAAGGTACGCATATTGCCTGTACCCTTCTTAAACTCTTTTATTTGAGTTAAATGAGCAAGTGTAATGATATTGAGAATGAATAAGGTTTACTTGTTTTATCACGTAACTATGGCCCCGACCCATTGTTATTTGTGCCATTGAGCAGTCCCATAGTAAATACCTGACCTAGTGTCAACCCATCAGGATCTCCCGATTGGTCCGGGTATGCACATACGGAGGTTTAGACTGATGATCGCAAAGCAGGGGACCATTAAAGATAATAATACGACAAACATGTTTATTCAATAAATTACTCTGAGGTACCTTAACTTTTGGTGAAATATTTTTCTGGTACTCCAACTTTTCAAAACTAATTTTGAGGTACTCTTACTTTTTGGGTTGGTAATTATTTGGTGCTTTTTCGACCACTAATTTTATTAAGTGACCAAAATGCCCTTGTTCTTCCCTTCTTGAAGAAATACCCTTGAAGAAGAAGAATGAGGGCATTTCGGTCACTTAATAAA
Organism: Portulaca oleracea; assembly: GCA_029582165.1. NCBI lineage: Eukaryota > Viridiplantae > Streptophyta > Magnoliopsida > Caryophyllales > Portulacaceae > Portulaca > Portulaca oleracea. The sequence continues at coordinate 32,796,153 of CM055870.1, read as the reverse complement.
ATTAATGATCGGAAAAACACCAAATAATTACTAACCCAAAAAGTAGGGGTACCTCAAAATTAGTTTTGAAAAGTTAGGGTACCGAAAAATAGTTTTTTCAAATATTGGGGTACCTCCGAGTAATTTTTTGATGTTTATTGTTGTTCATTGTTGTTTATTGTTTTATGGTTTTACTGTTTTATTGCTTGTAAAATGAATTGAAATGCGTGAAATAAAATGAATTGTCGAAGTTTATTTTACTGTCCAGGGGTATGCGTATTGAGTTTCGACTCATTTGCAAATTGTTTTATGTTTTGTTTTAGGTGATGCCTCTAAGATTAAGGCGAATAAGGCAAGCTCCGATAAAGAAGTCAGTTAAGCAATAAAGGGGATATGGTTGACATACTTATTTATGAGGGTTGGAGGTGGAGGTGATTCATCTATTTGCTTGTGTAAATTATAAGTGGTTTAAGGTTTTGTATGGAAAGTTAAGGTTATGTATGTTGTTCAACTCCTTTTTTGGGATTGTTCTGTATTGTTTAGAGTCATGCATATATGGTTGGTGTTTAGTTGTGATTGATAAACCTTGTCCATATTTGTGGACGGCGGTAATACCTTCAGATTATATTTCCGCTGCGCTAATCATAGGGTTATGAGGTATTTGATAATAATCTGGTGATCATGAGTCTGGGGGTGTTACAGTGTGGGAGTAGCTTAGGTTTGTATCCGAGCCTGTAATTTTGTGACACATGGCATAAACTCTTGCATTGGAAGTCTTGTTTTAATATAGTAACTAGTGTTTGTACTCGTGCGATGCACAGGTTAGTTTGTCTTATTTGTTATATTTCTAATTTTTTTGGAAATTTGTTTCATTTTTTTTATTAGTTATATGGTTGAATGAGTAATTCGAAATTGGTATATGTTTTTTTTATTATTTAGTTGTGTTCAACTTTGTTATATAATTTTTGCTTGTTGCCATACATCTTGTGTTCTTTGTAAAAACAATCGTTTGTCGGTTGTTTTTTTCGTAATCGACAATTTTGCTATGAACTTATTTTGGTTTAGTTTATTAGAGGATTTATGTAAAGTGTGTTGGTATTATTAGGGAGACCGTTGTTTAATGTTAATTTTTCCTTATTCTTTGCTCTTTTATTTTTGGATTATTGGATAACAATAATACCATTGGTCCTACCCTTGTTCTTTTTCTACATCTGACAATCCCAACAGTGTGCTTGTTAGCAATATTCTAAACGGCAAAAACTATGGTTCTTGGAAGAAGTCAATGGAGATTGCACTCATAGCTAAAAACAAGTTAGACTTCGTGATAGGAAAATGTGCCAAACCAGGAGTTAATTCTCCTCTTCTGTCCTTATGGGACAGATGCGATAAAATGGTGATTTCATGGCTTCTAAATGCAGTTGAGTCAACAATATCTGACAGTATTCTATATTCCAGTTCATCAAGGCAAATCTGGGTAGACCTTGAACAACGTTTTGGCAAGTCAGATGGTACAAAGCTTTTTCAAGTAAAAAGAGATTTGTATTCCATCTCGCAAGGTAATAGAGACATTGCATCTTATTTTACTCATATAAAGCGTTTATGGGATGAACAAGATTCAATGGTGTTTGTCCCTACTTGTTCTCATGGTATAGAATGCAATGTTTATAAGTATGTTCAGGACATGCTTGCTAAAGAGCATCTTATACAATTGCTTGTGGGTCTAAATGATGCTTATAAGACAGTAAGAGGAAATATCTTGATGAGTAAGCCTCTTCCTAATGTTAGTGAGGCATATTATGTTCTTTTGCAAGAAGAGAATCAGAGAGAAATGAGGAATATGCTAAGGTGTATGTTGAGATGTATGCTGAGGAATATGCTAAGGTGTCGATTCTTTACAGCCTGTCACTCTCAATTGTGACAACCAATCAGCCCTTCATATTGCTCAAAACCCTGTGTTTCACGAAAGAACTAAACATATCGAAATAGACTGCCATTTTACGAGAGAAAAAGTCTTGGATGGCCTGATTCAGTTGAACTACATGCCTACTGTTGATCAATTGGAAGACACTCTTACGAAAATCTTGCCTAGCAATCAATTTCGCGATTTGTTATCCAAGCTTGGAATGGTTGATACTTCATCCCATTCCAGCTTGACGGGGGGTGATGAAATACATATTTCACCTCAACATACACCTTAGCATATTCCTCATTTTTATTCTTCTCAGTCATTGTTTTTCTTTTAGCCTTCTTTTTAGTTAGTTAGTTAGTTAGTTTGTAACTTCTTTTTCTTTCTCTTTTCTTGTTTTTCATAGTATATACACTCCTATGTATCTAGCTGAATAAACCAATTAGTTGAATTCTCACATATCGATCAATACATAAATCATTCTGTTTTTCATATACTCTATTCTTCTGCTTCTATTCTTTCTTTTGCTTTCTGAGTTTTTCATAACAGCTTCTGGAGGAGAAATCCACCTCGCATTTTGGAAATTAGCAATTTCATCATCATCAGATTTGCGTTGGGAAAGTATTTGAAAAGCAACTCGATCATGACCTTTATATATATATTTATATAAATATTTGACTGCACTTATTGTTGAGCATATTTTTACATTGATATGACAATCAAACATAGTAAGCAAGTAAGGATTATAAGGTACTACCCATCTATTATCTAAATTTGCACCACGCACTTGTGCACGACTTCCGTTGTCACGTCTTTTATATTTTGGATATGAATTTTCCCTGTGGGTTGTTACGGAACAAAAATCTTTGGGATATTTATTTTTACGTCTAGTTGTTCTATTCATGCAAACATTATCTTTCTTTAACTCTCCACATGGTCCATGCATCATATGTTTGATAATAGCTGTGTATAAATGTCGGTTGTCATCCTTATTCGGTATTTCAGCAGAGACAATACTATCATATTGTTCTGGAGAAGTAAGTTTATGAGATGGTTTTAAAATTAGTAAAAAATGTGCATGTGGTAAGCCTCTTTTTTGGAATTCCACTACATAGACGTATGCAACAATTGGGCGAAAGATTTGTTTCTTGAGTAATTCATTTTTTAGTGATTGTAATTTTGAATGAAATATTCTAGCAACAAGATCAGGTCGATCTTGTGGTTCTTCACCAAGGAGTAGCTAATTTTTTATTTCAGGCCAATTTGGATTGCATGTCATTGTTAAGAATATATCAGGCTTTCCAAATCGTTGTACTAAGGACATTGCGTCAATGTATCTTTTTCTCATATCTCTTGGGCCACCAATGAATGATGCTGGTAAAACGATTCTTTTTCCTACTTTAGATCCATGTGTTTCACCGCTTGCTATACTATCAACAATTCCTTTATAAAGATCAACTCTTATTTCAGCTTGGTTATTTCGGAAGTAATCTAATCTAGATGTTTCTAATTTGATATACATGTCAATAACATATTGCTGTAGAAAACATTTTGCATGTAATAAAATTGACTTACCGTAAGGTCTGATTTGTAATTTGTAACAGTAGTACTCTCTGCAGGAAACATTTTTTCTCCTTTTTTCTTTACATTTTCCTTTCCGTAAAACTGCACAAGAAAATAAAGCAAAACTAACTAATGCAATTTTAAATATGTGGTATTATAAGAATTCTTTCATACATATGATTCTAATATTTTACCTTCTTCTTCTTTTTGTAGAAGATTTTCCACGGTTGCTATATCACGTGCATCTATTGGTAATTGCATTTTACAAGTAAAGTTATGTCGGGAATGTTCTTTTTTTTTATACCTTCATGCCATCCAGTCTCTCCATATGGGAACAGTAAAGGATATTGTAACGGATCAAAACAACCATAATAATGTCGCACTTTATAGTTGAAGCCAACATGGTTATACACTATTAATATCTCTTTCTTTCACTTCTTGTGATTCATTATTTTCAGTCCATATAGCTGCAACTTGAGAAGCTGTGGGAGCATTGTAAACTCGTTGATCTAAACTTGGATCTTCTCTTATAACTATTCTATGAGTTTCTAATTCAGGAACATTTTCAAGCGTTCGAAAGAAGGAGGCATATGGATTGATTCTTAGAATATTCATAAGTTGTTGCAATATAGCTGAGTGAAATTTACTTGAAAGATTCATACGATTTTGAATTTCATGTTCAGTGTCATAGAAATATAGTTGTAAATATGATGGTAATGTGTCATTGGGTAATAGTTCATTAGTAAAGTGATAAACTTGTCCTTGAACACGAAATGTATAAATACCTTTATTTCGTTTGCATAAGGATTTATCATATTTAACTCCAAAAGACGTAAAAGCAAATGTATTATTATAAGTTCTAACATATTTTTGAAATTGCTTCGCATCTTCGGAAGATGATGTATACAAGTAGTATAATTCATCTGGTGCATCATTTGAAGCTAATAAAATCTCACCATCACAACAACAAAAGCCATTTGGCTCACCGTAAAATTTTTTAGCATCACAATGTCTACAGGGTTTTACAAAGGGTAAAGATGTTGATGTTTGTGGGATGTTTTTCAAGAGGTTAGTGCCGTCAGTATTTCCTCTTGTTTTCTTCTTGGTATTTGTTACATTGTTATGTATAACATAGTTATGATTATGAGTAGATGATAATGTCGAACCTATAAAAACAAAATTATAGATGTCTGAGCATCTTCCCAAAGTAGAAAATTTGTCAGAAAATTTGTCCTTGTTCACACCTTTTAAAAATAAAAACTTGTTACATATATGAACACATATTTGTGTACATGTATATTTGAACGCCGAAGTAGTATATACGAAAATTGTAAGTAGTTACCTTCTGGTAGTGGCTCTTGTAACTGTATGTGGCTACAATATAAGCTCTTATTCCTCCGATATGTACTTGAGGAATGCATGCAAGTTTGTAGGTTCAATGTAGAACATTGATTAGTAACATTAATCGTTGCAGTATTCTTTGCTTTATTTCGATGGTACGCTTCTCGCCTTTTTTTCGTATATCTTCTTTCGTCTCCTTATTAAGAGTAGAATATCAAGATCGTTTCAAAGGATTTGTAGTAACTTTCTTTTTCTGGTGATATGAGTCTCTTGCTTTTTTACATATCTCTTGCTTTTTATTTAAGGATAATGTAGAATACCAGTTTCTTTTATATTGAGTGGGGTGTTTATCTTGAGACAAACATGTACTTTCCGGTGTGGTGTTTTGCAATATACCTAGTAAACAACAGACAACCAGCATATAAAAGTTTGTGTAAGTAATACGGAAAACATGGCAATCAATTAATATAGGTCATACCTGGAAGTTGCGTATGATCATGGGTTGATGATGTCACCGTTGAATTGTCTTTGACAGCTGCAGTTGCTGTTGATGTCCTGTTACAGGATATTGTAGTTCTCTTGTCACATAGATCTTTTGTTTTCTCATTATTTTGTGGAAACTTGTCCATCGATCTGGTATAGAGAAATTTTTAGATTTAGTTCAGTTAGGTTTAGCAAAACACTAATGAATTTCATTTGCCATGTTAATCATACACATAAAGCCGAAAGAATGCATTTATAACATCAACATCTAGATCACAACATAACATTGACGTGGATATATGGCATAGTTTTGGGATTGGTTCCTATCATCCAGGAGTACAGATTAGGAAGAACACACATTTCAAGGAACGAATAAAAGAGCTTGTAATATATTTTAGGAATTCGTAAATCAATTTACCACATAAATATAGGTAGAAATGAATATTTAAATGCGTAAATAATTTTTTTTTCTAATAATGTATGAATCTTTTTCAGATTTCTAAATTAGGGTTCATCATTATATGTTTCTGTAATTATTTGAACAAAAGAAATTGGAAGGAAGTAGTAGTTTTTAAGATTTCTAAAATTACAGTGCATTAATCATGTGTTTGTAATTAATCAAATATGAAAATTCAATATGTTCTGTTAACTAATCGAAGAAATTGGAAAGAAATTGCCCAGCCGACTGATGCACCATTTCTATTTCAGATATTTTTTTTAAATCTCTTTTATGTTAGCTTTTTACCCATCATACTCCCAATAATACTAAAAGCCCACCTTCTTCTGCTTGCTTTTGATTGAGTCATGTGTTATGGCCATGGAGAACTCAGATGGAAACTAATCAAGGTTAATATGAGATATTAAAAAAAAAGGTTTTCACAGTACAAAAGGGGGAGAAGTTAAAAGGAGTGGACTTATGATCCAGGAGGTGTGTTTCACAGATGAGTATGAGACAACTTATTTGAAATTAATTGGATCATGTGTAATAAGGTATCAAATACCCAAGAATTGATCAAGCAACAAATCCTTTCTCACATGAGGCTTAATTGGATCATGGCTGAATTAAGTTGTGCGTTGAAGGGTCAGTCACCCAATATTTTATGTTACTTAAGTTGATTAATCAGAAGAGAGATACAGGAATTAGGAATATGTTTGACCCATTTCAATTATATTACCAAATTAAAACCTAAAGTTGCCGATTCACATTCAGACACTAACAGTAGTAAAAAAAGTAGAAGAAAGTTTGAATAATTATCCAAATTCACCCCAGAAAGATGACGCTGCTCATCATCATCATCATCATAAGCGACAAGAGTTCAACCAAAACGAATCGAAATCTCAACAAATCAAAATGAACTGAAATCTCAACTAATCAACATTCAATTTTAGGATTTTGAAGATTATCAAGTCAGAATAGGATTTGGAAGATTACCAAGTCAGAAATCGAGAGAGGTTGAAGGCGAGCGACTCTCCGACGAGGTTGAAAATGAAAGTGTATAAAATTTCTGGCGGCGGTTGCGAGTAGTAAGAGTTCGGTGAAAGGGACTGAATGGAGAAGGAGAAGCAAGAGACAGACTAGATCTGGATGGAGAGCGACAGGAAAGCAGTGCAAATAGGGGAGGCAAAGACACGTGTGTATTGTATTGATTTTGGGCCAACTCAGCAAGTAACCCATTAGTAATAAGGAAAGCAGCCTAAGCAAGCTGCAAAAGACACAACACAAACTCACACTTTTATTCTATGTAAAGGAAACGATACATAAACTTTCTCAAAAAAAATTTCAGGTGAAATATTTTAGTCAGAAGGAAACAAAACTTATCCATGAAATTCTCTCTCTCTTTAAGTGAAAATGGAGTCATTACTCGTTGCTCATCAGTGAAAGGTAGGAAGTGTAGTGCATGTACGTGTACCTATCTATCTCTCTATATAATCTAGAGCTGCAAAACTAGTACATCTTTGGACAACCTAACTTTCTTTTTTTTTTTTTCCTTCTTTCTTCCAGAATAAAAATTTAACAATTAACATTCACCAGGAAAAAAATTCTTTTCTGCCCCCACTCTCCATAATATCATTTTTCCTACATGAAAGTTTTCATGGATAAGTATTTTTTAATTATTATTTAATAAGTGGTCAATCACAAAATATACATTATTAAATAAAGTGTGTAAGAAGGAGGTGGAGGATGAAATTGATATTAAGGAATGAAAAAGAGGAACAATATATTACCTCTGTACTTGAAAGAAAATATGAATGTGAAAATTTGTATGTAGTTGTAATTGATCAATTGGATGTGTTACCTGTTAAAATTCACATTAAATTTAGACATGAATTTAAAATGCACTATTTTTTGTGTAAACACAAATTTCGAGCCTGAAATAAATAAAGACAGGAAATTGAGAAACAAATATAATTTGTATTAATATTCGAATGTATGTGGGTACAATCTCTGTATTAAATACAATAAAGTAGTCCTCTGATTCAATCTCCTGAAATTTGGGTGAGCCAAGGGCGCGGACGCTTATTCTCGATCTCGAATGCAGGTCTAGCTGAAGGACTCTTGTAGTAGTTCTTGAGCTGAAGGTCTTAAGCGTTGATCTCCTTGATGCTTGGTAGCCGGAGGTTGCTCGAAGTCTAACCGTCTGAAGGTTGACTGTTGGTTGTAGTTCTCCTGGTTCTTGGATGCGCGGGCTTAGTGCTTAATCTCGGTCGATGAACTAGACGAGGAAGACGACTCGGTAGAGGCTTGAAGATTCGATCTTGAGCTTTTGCAGACTTCGATCTTTGACGCTTGGTAGCTGGAGACTGCTGGTCGTTTGATCTTCTGAAGCATTTGGAGTGCAGAATGCCGAATGTCGTCGGGTGTAAACTGTAGTGTGTGTTGAAAATGAGGGAGAAGACCCCTATTTATAGGCTCTGGAGGCCTAGGGTTGCCTAGGGTTTGAGTTGGCTTTGGGCTAGGGCCCAAATTAATTAATTATCCCTTTATTTAAAATAAAGAAATAATTATGATTTTCTGCATCATAATTGACACGTGTCGCGACGCTATTGGCCATGATATATTGCCATTTAAAATTTAATTAAATGGACCGTCGTAATTAATTTAACACGTGGCAGCCAAAAAAAATTAAATTATTTTGACACGTGTCATTTTCTGATTTGCCGACAAATTTTTGCCTCGTACAGATGCCCCCTTCGAGAGTTAGCCGCGAACACAAATTTAGTTGTTTTAAGCGGTTGAGTCTCGAATATTTAAGGACAATAATTTTTTTATCACAACTTTTCAGTTTGGATAAATTTAGTCGGATAAATTTTTGGCAGTCGGAGTTGGAGTTGGAGTTGGAGTTGGAGTTGGAGTTGGAGTTTGAGTTTGAGTTGGAGATGGAGATGGTGATGGTGATGGTGATGGAGTTGGAGACTCGACTGAGAATTCTAGTAGTTTCCTGAAATTTGGCCAATCAGATACTATATAAACGCACCATTCTCGCCTCTTCAATTCATCTGGTGTCCCTCGTCTTCTCCCTGAATCTGCAAACTTACAGGTTTTACAGTATCTTTTTTTTTCATTCTTTCATTCTTTCTTTCTTCTTCTTTTTATTTTTTTCATATAATTTGACCTTTTCTTTTTCTTGTTCAATTTTTTTTGCCATGTTTTCTGTATAGAGAGCTGAGATTAATTGTCATCGTGTGCTTGAAGTTGTCCTTCGTCATTGTCACAGTCTTGCTTATTCCTCAGCGTGCTGACATAGAATAGTCTTAAACTATTCTTTACAGGACTGTCTGGGTTGACAGTGTCGTCATCTCGCTTCCTTGAGATACTAGCGTACTGACATAGAGTAGTCCTAAACTACTCTCTTCAGGACTGTCTGGGTCGACAGAGCCGCCATCGCATTTACTCCTCAGGGACATTCTGATATATTAGACATCTTTGAGGTGTCTCTTTTCAGAACTGACCTAGGTCGATAGAGCTGTCCTCGTGTTTACTCCTCGGGGACGTTATGATGTATTAGACATCTTTGAGGTGTCTCTTTTCAGAACTAACCTGGGTCGACAGAGCCGCCATCGCGTTTACTCCTCAGGGACGTTCTGATGTATTAGACATCTTTGAGGTGTCTCTTTTCAGAACTGACCTGGTTCGACAGAGCCGTCATCGTGTTTACTCCTCAGGGACGTTCTAATGTATTAGACATCTTTGAGGTGTGTCTTTTCAGAACTGACCTGGGTCGACAGAGCCAGTGCCTCGCCGCAAGTAGAACACTCCTCAGCTTACTGACGTAGAGTTGTCATAGAGAACTCTCTCAAAAACGTAAGTACAGTTTGGGTCGACGGAGTCAGCGCCTCTGATTTGAAGGATGATTCCATCGTCTTGGAGCGGAAGTCGGCCGACATAATTACGATGCCCCCCGCTGCATGCTTGAAGGAAGTTCTCAACCAACCTAAGTATTCCATTGTTGGTGTTGACTTTAAGTAAACCACCTACATGAGGATCCTAACATGTAAGAGTGCAACTTGAAAGCCAACAATTTTGATAATTTAGAAGTCTTTAATCTTGTCGACTTTGGAGTCTTGCATGTGTGACCTATGACTTTACTGACTTAAGAGTCTTGTATTGACTTGAGAGTCTTTGCTTGCCTTGACTTGGGAATCCTGCATTCCTATTAACTTGTGAGTCAGAAAATTTTATTGACGTATGAGTCATGCGCTTTGACTTGAGAGTCGTGAACTCATGAATCTTGTGTGGGAGCGACTTGGGAGTCTTTTCTTGGATGACCTACAAGTAATTAATTCTCTTCATCTTAGAATTTGATTTTAATGACTTGGTAGTCTTGAACTTAACTGACTTGGACGCCTTCAATTTTTGCTGACTTGGAAGTCTTCGATTTTTTTTGCTGCTGACTTGGAAGTCGGTGGGTTTGATGACTTAAGAGTCATGAACTTTGTTGACTCAAAAGTCTTTGGATTTGCTGACGTAAGAGTCGTATGCATTGTTGACATGGGAATCTCGAATTTTATTGACTTGGAAGTCGTGATCTTGACTTGTGAGTCCTTGTATTTTGTTGATTTGAATTTGATTGACTTGGAAGTCTTTCATTTTTTCGACTTGGGAGTCATGAGGCTCGTTGATGAGGGAGTTGGACTGACTTGGAAGTCTTTGTCTTGTTGTTGACTTGGGAGTCAAGAGACTTGGTGACTTAAGAGTCTTGAAGTTTGTTGATTTGAAAGTCTTGAATTTTTGCTAACTTGGAAGTCTTTAAATACCGTTGACTTGGAAGTCGGTGAGTCTGGTGACTTGAGAGTCGTTTATTTGATTGACTTGGGAGTCCTTGACTTAAAAGTCTTTAATTTCGACTTGGGAGTCTTTAACTTTGGTGACTTGAGAGTCCGACTTGAAAGCTTTGGGTTTAGACTTGTCACTTATGAGCTCTACTTGTACAACTTGAGAGTCTTTCACTTGAAAGTCTTGAACTTGGACTTGTGAGTCTTGAATTTACTAACTTGTAAGTCCTTAAAGTTTGTTGACTTGAAAGTCTTCAAAATTTGGTGGCCTGTGATTGATTTTTTTTCTTGTGTATGACTGTATTTGGGTCTGGACCCTAAATTGTCTACGTACCTTAAGAATGAAACACTCATAAGGATCAAGCCAAACGTAGTTCAAATAAGGAGAAATGAGAATTTTATTTATTAATTAGCCGTACACAGTTTATACTCTTGCGGGCCAAGAGTATTACAATGATGAAAATGAAAGGAACTCAAAAATGATATCTTTTTTTTTGAGAACAGTTTAGGCTCTTGTTCGGGAGCTACATCTTCGCTTTCCTAAATTTTAACTTGGGAAGAAGAAAGCGTCTCCTCTCGTTCAAGCTCTTCGTTGACATTGTTTTTGCTTTGATGACCGGTGAAGATCATAGTGCGTCTCTTCACTCTCAAGGATCCTTCAGTCTTGACCTCCAATGTTGAACAACGCTTCATACGAGATGGGATGGAGCTTTGATCTTCATTTATGACCCCTAGGCGGCTGAATGTGGAGCTCTTTTCCTGGTCAGCTTGTGAGTTTGCTACCTCTTCAACTTGTTTGATCATCGACAATACAAAAGACTTTGATCTCGAACCACCCTTGATCCTGCTGAAGACTGAGACACCCTATCCGCTCAAAGATAGAAGCTTGTCTGTGGGAAGCAGACCGTCCCAACCTATCGAACACGGAGAGCTTTGACTTAGGTTGATGCTCCATTCCTTCGCTATCATCTTCTTGGATCTCGAAGCAGGATACCATGTTCACAGCTGCAACATTGTTAACTTCTCCAAAGAAGTACTTCGGAAAGTATTCCTCCAGCATGACAGGAACACGAGGACCTCGTGCAAGCAACTCAGCTGAACTGGCTTTTTGTTTCTCGATGACTTCAAGCCATTTCCTCTCCGTTGAAGGTAGCGGGTTGTTTCTTCTCCTTTGATGCCTTCGGGGTGGTGGTGTTTGGACTTCCCTTTGCCCCCTAGTCTTCCTTCGAGTGCCCGAGATCCATTTTCCATCGTCAACAAAAGCTTCTACTTGTTGCTCATGTGCATCTTGATGGGTCTGGACTAGTACAACAAGAGGAACTGGTTTTTGGCATCCAAACTGAATCATCAAGAATTCATTTCTCCTGGCTAGAATTGGATGTGCTGAAACATAATTGGCTTCGACGTTATCATCCAAGTCCAATATTATTTTTCCCTCCTTAGCTAGCCTCAAGATCCGCTCCTTGAGCGTGATGCACTTCTCAAGAGGGTGACTAGCTACCCTATGATAGCGACAATATCTTGGATCATTAGTTCTTCCCACTTCTTCTGGCCTCTTTGGCTGTGGGAGTTCAATAACTCCTGTCTCTAGCAAGTCATCGAGCATTCCTGACAAATCTGAGTCTGGAAACGGGTACTTCTTGTCTTGAAGCTCCTTCAGTGTAGGACGCTTCCTTTGAACTTCTTTTGAGGAATTGAATTTCTCCCTTTTAGGTTTAGGTTTAGCAAAGATTCTCACGGCTTCACACATTGAAATAGCCATGGACTCCTCTGTTGAATTCTTCGGCGACTTGCCATTCTTCTTATACCCACTAGCACCGTTCCTTGATTCGGATGAAGACAAATTTCTTCCCCGTCGACTTGCTATGGTGATCTCCATATCATGTGCCTTGGTCGCCAATTCTTGAAAGGTTTTAGGCTTGACCATCTTGAGGACATAGAGTAAATCCCAGTGCATACCCTAAGCGCACATATCGACAGCTGAAGCTTCGGTAAGGCGATCCTTGCATTCAAGACTAAGAGCCCTCCAACGATGGATATAGTCAAGTACTGGCTCGCTCTCCCACTGTTTGGTATTTGTCAACTCTGTCATGCAGACGACCCGTTGAGCGCAGTAGAACCTGTTGAGAAACTCTTGCTCCATTTGTTCCCAACTGTTGATAGATTCAGGCTCTAAATCCGTATACCACTCAAATGCGATCCCTTTCAGAGAGCGGACGAATTGTTTCACTAGTCGATCTCCTTCTGTGTCGGCATTGCTACAAGTTTCGATGAAGTGAGCGATGTGCTGCTTAGGGTTACCCTTCCCATCAAATTGGTTGAACTTTGGGGGTTGATATCCTTGTGGCATTCGAAGGGCGTCGATCCTCTTCGTGTATGGCTTTGTGTACAAGTGGGTCTTGTTCGATCCCTCTCTAAGTTGAGCCCTCACTGCATTTGCCACCAAGTTCTGAATCTGCTCCACAGTTAGTGATTCTGAAGATGAGTTGCTCTTCTTGTCTTCCCCGTCGCCATCACCCTTGGAAGACTCTTTGTCAGATTCCTCTTTGTCTGAATCTTCATCAGACTCTTGATACAGCGCTTCTTTATCTTCTTCATTAGTTTTTTGATCTGTTCACTTTGTTCGCTGATCTTCTTGTCTTTCTCTTCACTTTCCCTGGCAAGCTTGTTTAGCATAGCCTCAAGTTGAGCAATCTTTTCTTCCATGTTGACAGGCATCACGTCACTTGAACCGAAGGTCGAATTTGACTTCTTGGAGAAAGAGATGAGAGGCAGAGAGGTCCCACCGGGCGTGCCAAATTTGTAAACACAAATTGTGAGCCTGAAATAAATAAAGACAGGAAATTGAGAAATAAATATAATTTGTATTAATATTCGAATGTATGCGGGTACAATCTCTGTATTAAATACAATAAAGTAGTCCTCTGATTCAATCTCCTGAAATTTGGGTGAGCCGAGGGCGCGGACGCTTATTCTCGATCTCGAATGCAGGTCTAGCTGAAGGACTCTTGTAGTAGTTCTTGAGCTGAAGGTCTTAAGCGTTGATCTTCTTGATGCTTGGTAGCCGGAGGTTGCTGGAAGTCTAACCGTCTGAAGGTTGACTGTTGGTTGTAGTTCTCCTGGTTCTTGGATGCGCGGGCTTAGTGCTTAATCTCGATCGATGAACTAGACGAGGAAGACGACTGCAGTCTTTGATGTGAATGACAAAAGTTTGAACTAGCCAACGTTGGTCCTTGGTAGATGGAGAGCGTCTGTAGTTCGATCTTGTGAAGGCTTTGCAGGTCTTGCTGAAGAACTCTGAAGCAGTTCTTGATCTTGACGCGGTAGAGGCTTGAAGATTTGATCTTGAGCTTTTGCAGACTTCGATCCTTGACGCTTCGTAGCTGGAGACTGCTGGCTGATGATGGAAATCAGCTCACGCTTATTCCCCTAGGCCCAATCAAGAAGGCCCAGTTGAAGGTCCATCATACATATAGGGTCCTTCATCAAAGGACTTTGTCCAATTCAGGTGCAATAAGGAAGAATCGAATCATTTATAAAAGATGGATTAAAGAAGGAGGATACAAAGTGGAATTGCAAAGGCCCATCCACATGGTGTGCCTAGTATTTCAAGAGGATGTCCAAACATCCTAGAGTTGGGCTCAACCTCACGCCAAGCCCAAGAGTACCACACGTCCAAGTCAAGTTTACAAGCCCAATTTTATGAGCTTGATTTTTGGATGTAATTTAATTATTTTAGCTTAATTAGTTTTCGGTGTGTTTATTTTAATTAGGCTAGAATAGTCGTGTGATTTAATTCCTAGTTAGGAATTGGCTAATTTTGTAACTAATCCAATCCGGATTAGGAAGGCCAAGATAATTAGGATAAGGTTTGTTATAACCAACTCCCCCTAGGATAAGGAATCCTAATCCAAGGAGGAGTAGAATAGATTAGGCATCTAGTAGTAGAACTCTTTGGCTTGCACGCCAAGTTGGAGAGTTCTAGTCCCTTTAGGACTCTCATAGTATAAATAGGGATGTAGCCTCTCAAGGCATTCATTCAATTCAGAAATATGAAACCCCTTAAGCTTTTAGCTTTCCCTCGAGTGTTGGGATAAACTCTCACCCTTTTCTTCTATTGTATCTTGGTTTGGCACCCAAGTGGTTAGGAAGAGCTTGACCCTAGGTTGCGGTCTAGGTCAAGTTAGCCCTAGGTTGTCCTTCTTGTGGATTCAATCAGGAAACCTAGATCTATCCGTTCTTACCTTTCTATCAATATAGTTAAGGTAATTACCCTGTGAGCTTTCTGTCAATACAGTTAAGTCACACCAACCCTAAACCTACCCCTGATGCATAATTGATGGCCTTATGCATCAAGGTCAACCATGGAGACATCTAATACTCACCTAGAAGAAAGAGAGCTCAAGTCTCTCATATATCTCTCTACTTGGAAGGGATCAACTCATGTGATCGTATATTTTTGCTCCTTAATTCAAGGACCATGAAGCTATCATAGAAGTCATCCTAGAGAGGATTAATCTACATTCCAAGAGCTTTCATATGGTTCAAGAATCTTTAAGTTTGGATGAGAATCCAAGGAGTTATTCATATTTGTAATATAGCTTAGTTCATTGTTTTCTTTATGATGTAATCATTAGAGTAGATGATGAAAGCCCTAAGTGGCCCATTTCTTGTATTGTACACGCCATAAGGGAGGGCTTGTAACTATAAATACCCCCCTTAGGGTGCTTTGTAATTCATTCATTCACATTGAGTTTTTAGATAACAAACACATGATGTGTTCATTCTAGCTTTCATGCTAGGTTCTTTTCGTTTCTCTCTTGTGGGATTCGAATCATTCCCTTCTTCTAGCTAAGGTTGGCATCCTTAGTGGTGAAAGGAAGGAATTGAAGGTCTCTTGAAGGTGGTGTGGCTATATCCTTCCAAGAGTCTTCAAAAGCCATCATCTATCCATCGTTCAATCATCCATTTATCATCCATTTCACGTTATTCTTCAAGAATTCAACAAGAATTCATCAAGCATTCAACAAGAAGCATTCGCTCTTCATCAACACGTTCAAGCTTCATTCGTTCATCATCATTCATCATTCGTTTATCCATTCGTTCATCTTTTCTATTCATTTGGTAATCATCTTTCATAGTTCTTTCCATCCTTTTTCATCCATTTCTATTCCATTTTTGGTTCTTTGGAACTTTGAGAAAGGAGATTCCTATCTTCGTTTTTAAAGATCCTTAGATATTGTGTAATGAGATCATCCCTTGGTCTCATTATGCATCAATTTGGTATCAGAGCCAAGGAGTTTGATTCTCTTAGTTCTTGAACCATCTTTTACCCATCTTTCCATCACAAATTTCATCCCCCATCATCTCTCCATCACACGCCACCCATAAGTTCTTCCAAGAACTCATCAAGAACCCATCAAGAACTCATCAAGAACTCATAAAGAATCATAAACTCCACAAAGAACCCGTGAGCCCAAACACAAATCCAACCAATTCCCCCTCACGTCCCTTCTATGCTAACCATCCTACCATGAGTTTCTTGTGATCTTTTGAATCAAGATAGG
Source organism: Portulaca oleracea (assembly GCA_029582165.1). Taxonomy (NCBI): domain Eukaryota; kingdom Viridiplantae; phylum Streptophyta; class Magnoliopsida; order Caryophyllales; family Portulacaceae; genus Portulaca; species Portulaca oleracea. Next base: position 32,780,040 of record CM055870.1, on the reverse strand, counting down.
TTCTAATGGATTGCAAAAGGTCTAGCAAGAATTCCCAATGTGATCTACAATGCTTGAAGCAACAAATTGATGATCTTGCCAAGCAAATGGAAGAATGTGGGATTCTTCCAAAGGGGTCAAGAAGCACAAAATCACGTGTGGTTCACTCTTCTAAGGTTGAATATGAAGCATCTTATGCACAGAGTAAACATTCCAACAAAAAGAATGGGAAGAAAGTTCAAGAAGATTTCTTGCCATCCGATTACAAAGGTGACTCCATCAACAATCTTGAAGGAGTTAAGCAAGGAAGCATGGACGCACTTGATTATACAATAGAGTTCAAGTGGCAATTATGGAAGAATGGCCTTAAGGAGGACGATCCACGCATTCTGGTATACTACTTTCTTGGTTTTAATGATTACATTCGACGTGTTGTTGTAAATCAACCTTTCACAAACTTGGAAGAGTTAAGTTCTTTAGCTCTCGATGTTGGAAAACAAAGGAGATGTTGTTATTGTCAAAGTTTAGGTCACATTGATTTGGAGTGTCCTAACAAGAAAGATGTGTCTTAGGTTGAGTACCAAACACATGATAACAAACCATTTGAAGAGGAAAAGGAAGAGGAAGTTGGCGTTGACATGAAAGAAGAAGAAATTGGGAATGTCGCATATGAGGAGGAGAATAAAGAGGAAGAAAAGGTAGAAGAGGAGCTTATGGACAAGTGGCTTGTGACAAAAGAAGCAAGTGTGGCGTATGAACATCCACAAAGAGAGTGCAAGATCTCTCATTATACCAACAAAGGAGAAGTATGTTCATTGAACCAAGAAAAGGAAATTTGTGCCTCCTATGGATATATTGTTGTCCTTACGCAAAGGTTAAGCCATGACAAGTTCATTCATTTCAATCCAAGAAGTTTAGTAAGTCTTTGCTTTTACAAAATTTGCAAAGATTCATTATATTGCAAAATTACTTCTATGGATTCTTGTCATACTTTGTTGGAAGGACCAAAGTTGCTTGATAGGAATATCATGCCTCTTGATGCATCTCTACTTCCATCTTACACCACACGGCCTAAGAAGGAAGAAAGCCATCTTGTGTCGATCATGAAGAAGGAGTATCGAGGGAATAAAGAATATAAGGATCCTATTCTTACATTTTTGGAGAAGAATGAAACGGATCCAAGTATCCATCACATTTTGAAACTTCCCACGAAGCATATCTTCCATGAGCATCCAAAAGATATCTACTTAGATCACTTGGTTGAAAGGCCGAAAATTCGAAAGGATGAAATAGTCCAAGTCATCAAAGTGCATTGTTTCATGCTAAATGACAAGGGTAAAGTGGTAAGAATAGACTTGGGAAGTGAGAAGCAACGTGAACAACCCACGTTCACGGTGAAGAAACGCAAGTCCAAGTCTTATGGTGTTCGAGAATTGATCGGAAGAAAGTTTAAGAAGTTCATCAAAGGAAACTATGATGACTTCAAAGCTTTCAAGAAGAAAATCTTTGTGAAGAAAAGCAAGTGAGAGTTGATTTTCCAAAGTTTGAGGGCAAACTTTTTCAACCGGGGGTGTATGATGCATAATTGATGGCCTTATGCATCAAGGTCAACCATGGAGACATCTAATACTCACCTAGAAGAAAGAAGAGCTCAAGTCTCTCATATATCTCTCTACTTGGAAGGGATCAACTCATGTGATCGTATATTTTTGCTCCTTAATTCAAGGACCATGAAGCTATCATAGAAGTCATCCTAGAGAGGATTAATCTACATTCCAAGAGCTTTCATATGGTTCAAGAATCTTTAAGTTTGGATGAGAATCCAAGGAGTTATTCATATTTGTAATATAGTTTAGTACATTGTTTTCTTTATGATGTAAGCATTAGGAAGAATGATATAAGCCCTAAGTGGCCCATTTCTTGTCTTGTACACGCCATAAGGGAGGGCTTGTAACTATAAATACCCCCCTTAGGGTGCTTTGTAATTCATTCATTCACATTGAATTTTTAGATATCAAACACATGGTGTGTTCATTCTAGCTTTCATGCTAGGTTCTTTTCGTTTCTCTCTTGTGGGATTCGAATCATTCCCTTCTTCTAGCTAAGGTTGGCATCCTTAGTGGTGAAAGGAAGGAATTGAAGGTCTCTTGAAGGTGGTGTGGCTATATCCTTCCAAGAGTCTTCAAAAGCCATCATCTATCCATCGTTCAATCATCCATTTATCATCCATTTCACGTTATTCTTCAAGAATTCAACAAGAATTCATCAAGCATTCAACAAGAAGCATTCGCTCTTCATCAACACGTTCAAGCTTCATTCGTTCATCATCATTCATCATTCGTTTATCCATTCGTTCATCTTTTCTATTCATTTGGTAACCATCTTTCATAGTTCTTTCCATCCTTTATCATCCATTTCTATTCCATTTTTGGTTCTTTGGAACTTTGAGAAAGGAGATTCCTATCTTCGTTTTTAAAGATCCTTAGATATTGTGTAATGAGATCATCCCTTGGTCTCATTATGCATCAACCCCCCTCAAACTCACGCCACCTTCCATCACCCTCACTCCCTCAAACGTCTCCCACATCCTCAAATACACACCACCTCCTTTCTTTTTTCTCTCCATAACAACCTTCTCTCTCCTCCAACAACCTAACAACCTCACACTCTCTCTCCCATCAAACGCCACCCTCTCCCTCTCTCACCCCCATCCTAACGTCACCCTCTCCCTCTCTCACCTCCCTTGTTTCACCTCATCCCCCTTCAAACCCCCATCCAAGAATCATCCATCTCCCATCTTTCCCATTCAAGATTCATCCTCACTTGAATCTTGAAACCACAAAAGCCCTCACGGCAAAATAACCTCCATTAAACCCTAATTCATGAGAGCCTCCCCCTTTCTTTCTCCCTAATCTCGTGAACCACCCCATCCTCATTGTTTGGTTACACGTGTTTCGTGTATTATTGGAATCAAGAACCTTTCTTGATTCGGTAATACATCAAAAGTGGTATCAGAGCTCTAGGTTAGTGTTGAGTGTAAACCAAACACGTAACCTTCAAATCCAAAAGCTTAACCTGCTATTCCAATAGCTTAACCTGCTATTCCAATAGCTTACCCTGCAATCCAAACACGTAACCTTCAAACCTTCAATACCAACCTGCAACCCAAAACTCCACAAACAGCCCAAACACATTACCCTCTCCCTACCCAACGTCAACTGGACGTTCCAAACCCCTTCCATGGCATCCGATAAAGAATAATACGAAGATGGAAATCCTACGAGCAATGGAAACAAGAAAAGGCGATCTTGGAAGCCGAATCGCCATCTCTCTGATCAACTAAAGCGATACATGGACCTGCAATTCAGGACACTACGAGGGCAAGAAGAAGAAGAAGCCGCCCCCAGCAGTCCCAGCGAAACTGAGCAATCTACTAGCTCAAGCAGGAGGTCACGTCGCCCTAGACCCCCTCCAAGGGAAGAAAGACTCGACTTCAAAGTTGACATCCCTGAATTCGACGGTAATCTTGATCCTGAAATCTTTCTCGATTGGATCCAAACTGTCGAACGAGTCTTTGATTTGAAAGATGTCGCTGATGACAAGAAGCTAAGTATATTGCTTTAAAACTTCGAAAGCATGCTAGTATATGGTGGACTAATTTACAGAAAAAGAGACAGCATGCCGGGAAAGAAAAGATCCGTACTTGGGAAAAGATGAGAAAGAAACTTCATTCAAAGTTTCTACCTGCAAGCTACTTCAAATACAACTACTTCCGTCTACAACAACTATCCCAGGGATCTAAATCTGTTGAAGAATATACTAAGGAGTTCGAACACCTACTCTGGAGGTGTAACCTGAAAGAAGATGAACCTCAAACTCTTGTGAGGTATCTTGCTGGCTTGAACGAAAACATAAGGTATGTGGTGGAACTTCAACCTTATGAAACTCTTGATGAATTGAGTACTTTGGCTAACAAAGTGGAACAGCAAAAGAAAAGAAGAGGCAAAGAGGCGCCAACCAGAAACCCTAGCTCTCAAAGGGTCAACTACTCGCCTCAAACATACACTCCACAAAAAAGCCAAACCCACTCCTATCCGTCCGCCACAAAAACGCCCACTCCTACCCCTCAAACCGCCCCTAGATCCGTCCCAGCTCCACCCACGGACAAAAAGAGGTGTTTTAGGTGTCAAGGGCTCGGTCATATTGCTTCAGAATGTCCAAACAAGAGGGCAATCACATTGTTAGAATTTCAGAATGCTCTGTTTGAACCAGAACCGACGGATGTCGATGAGGAAACCCACTCCTGCCACAACGATTCTGAAGAAGAGGTCGTGGAAGAACCAGATCAAGGAGAGATGCTGGTTGTAAGGAGAATACTAAGTAGTTCTCCAGTCCCTGAAGACCTGCAACAACGGGAAGCTATCTTCCATTCCCGCTGTACTATGCAAGGGAAAGTTTGTTCTTTGATCGTCGATGGTGGAAGCTGTACTAATGCAGTTTCAACTACTATAGTGAACAAACTTGCTACCTACTGCCCACACCCAACGCCATACACACCAATGGATCACCGGGTAAAGGCTTAAAGGTAACTCATTTGTTTGGTAAGCTTTTTATTGGAAAATCTTATCAGGATTCTATCTGGTGTGATGTATTACCTATGGAAGCCTGTCATATTCTGCTTGGAAGACCCTGGTTATTTGACAGGAGTGTAACACATGACGGTAGAGCTAACACCTACACATTAATGGTGAAAAACAAGAAGGTCACGTTAGCTCCCCTAAAGACATCACCAACGGCTCCTAAGAACGACTCAAAGATCATATCTTTCATGGTCACTGAACGCCCTGAGATCAGTGAACAAAAGGAAATTGTTCTGTCACGTCTTGACCATGCAAAAATCGAAAAGAATTCTCCTATTGACGCTGATCATGAGAATTCTGTGGTGCAAGCCTCAAAGGAGTCCAGTCAACGTGAGCTTCAATCAGTGGAAGATCACGTGAGCCCTAATACTGCAATCTGTAACGTGAGCTTCAATCTGTGGAAGAATTCTGTGGTGCAAGCCTCAAATGGTATAATTACATGACATTTATGACTATTATTATTTTATGTACAGTTAATTGAAAGTTTGTCCTTTGGTGTTTTTGGAAACTGATTCTTTTATTATTATCATCATCATTATTATTATTATTATTATTATTAAGAATAAGAATTATTATTATCATTAAAATTATTTATATTTGATTAACTTTTACCTCTTTTCTATTTGCAGCCTTTGAAACCATGACCTATAGAATGCATGAATAGTGTAACGGTGAAATGATGTAATGTCAGATGATGTATTGATTTTTTTTAATTAAATGCAACTTTTCATATTTGTAAACGCCATATGATGTGTAATAAGTGGCAAGATGTACGTTCTTTTTGGTCTTAAAAAAGAGTGGTTTTCTTTAAAAAAAATTGCTTTTTTATATGCAAGCCATGCGGTAATGAGTTGATTTCATTTGTTTGTTTTAATATATTAATAGAATATAGATATAGATTATAGATATCTCTCTCTCTTTTTTTTTTTTTTTTTACAAAATACCTTGGTGGTTTGGATTTGAAAATAGCTTAAGATTAATTCCGAACCTCAATATTTGTGACACGTGGCAGTATCTCTTACTTTGGGGGTTGTGTTTTAAAACATTTATACAATGTTTGAGTTAGATGAATGAGTAGGATGCAAAATGCAGAAGAGCAATGAAGATTTAGTGAATGGGGTTTGCAGTGGCATTGGGGTTGAAAGAGGTGTTTTCAAAGTCTGGATGCACAACAGTAAGAACACCTTTGCAAAATGATCCTCTGCCATTAATGTTGTTTCTGAAGGAAGAAGCTGAAAGAATGGCGATGAAGAAGACGTAGATAACAATGCAGGGTGTCGTCGGTGTTGGAGGAAAGGGAGTAAACGGTATATAGAACAATGGAAGCTCGCTTGGATAACGCTAAGAGTCGTGGCCTATTACTCACTTTCCTTAAGAACTATTTACTATACCGTAAATGTTCAAAGGGATAAAACTTAGCACTTGTAACACTCAAGAAATAGATTCTCACTTGAATCACTCAAGTATAACTGTAGTCTAGACAAGAATGAGGTTGTGATTAGCTTAGAATGGTGTGTCTCAAATAGCCTAGGATGTCTCCTATTTATAGGAGAATACCACCCACTTAGGATACCCTAGTCAAAGGATAATCAAGAGTCTTAATGATGAGATTATGCCCTTAATATGACCTTGACCAAGTCAAGTCATATAGCTGTTGTAATCTCATAATAATCGTGCTTAATAACGATATCAAACACTAATTACACAAATTCATATAACTGTTAGCATTTAAGACAATCCTGGCATTCAACACGACCCGTGTTGGATCAACACGGTCCGTGTTGGGTGCAACACGACCCGTGTTGAGCCTAGGAATGATTTCCTTGCTCTCTGGAAGACAACACGACCCGTGTTGCTTCCTGTTTCACCCGTGTTGATCATATTCTTATTGTTTTACTTATATATGATCCTTATACTTGATATACTTTATTCTTTAGGCTATATAATTGTCTTATACTCTTGAAATATTTCCAACAATCCCCCGCTATTTCAAGAGTATGTAAAACCCTTGAAATAACTTTTCTTAAGGAGCTTATACCCCCGCTATTTGAGATATACCTTAACTTATAATCACCAGAGAATCCATAAAACATATGCCTAATGTAGATTACTCTTTGAACTTTTCAATTGGTGTATATGAGCCAAAATTGAATCCAAATCACAAAGTAGACATAGCTTTGAACTTTGGATTTATATTGATCAACTATACTCATAACACACATATATTTTTAATCTTGAGTGTAAATGCCTTGACACTATTATCCGGCCTTGTGTCCTTATCCTTCATAAGTGTTTCGAAACTTTAGCTCATAGTTCCTTTATGCGGCCACACATTACACTTACATAGGTAGACTTTGTGATTATACCACCCCTATAATTATGCTTTCCACAAAGTCCATTAAGAGTACTAATACTCAACCTCTTACCATTACAGATTTCTAAGCATCACTTGACCTTGGGGTAAAATCGATGCTTCCTACTAACTTAAACAACTCCGTACTCATTTGAACTTTAGAAATTGGTGGTATTCCAATTCGTAAAGTTGAGTCTTTGTTGTGATTAGTAGTTCTTTGAGCTACAACCCATCCCCTTTGAAGTACTTATTATCAAATCTTTAGTCAATCCTTTAGTTAAAGAATCAGCTATATTTTCTTTTGATTTGACATAACTTAGAGTCACCACTCCATCTCTTATAAGTTGATGTACATACGCATGTCTTAAACCAATATGCCTTAGCTTGCCATTGTAAACATGACTATATACTACATCAAGAGTAGACTTGCTATCACAATGAATTGAGATAGGAGCCATTGGCTTATACCAAATCGGTATTTCCAATAGTAAGTTCCTTAACCATTCCGCTTCCTTACAAGCAGCATATAATGCCACTAATTCTGAAGACATAGTGGAGTCCGCTATGTTAGCTTGTTTCTTAGAACCCCAAGAAACTGCTCCACCTCCTAAAAGGAACACCCATCTGCTGGTAGAGGAGAAATCTCATTTATTAATCCAACTCGCGTCCGAGTATCCTTCTAATACCGAAGGTTCTCCTTTATATGTGAGTTGATAACTTTTAGTACCAGCTAAATATCTTAACACTCTCCGAATTGCAAATCAATGCATATTTCTCGGATTACTTATAAACCTACTTAACATGCCAATTGCATAAGCAATGTCTGGCCTTGTACTTGTCATAGCATACATGAAACTTCCAATCAACTTAGCATACTCAAGTTGATTAACCGGAGAACCCAAATTTTTCTCTAATTTCTTATTTGAATCATATGGAGTTACTGCTGGATATAACTTATCACCTCCAAACTTATTCAATATTTTCTCAATGTAATGCTCTTGAGATAAACTTATCTTATCATTATTTCTAATGATCTTAATACCAAGAATTACATCCGGTTCACCCATGTCCTTCATAGAGAACTTTGAGGATACAAATTCTTTGGTCTTATTAACTTGTTCCATGTCGGTCCCGAAGACCAACATGTCATCAACGTATAGGCATATAATCACTCCTTTTCCATTCTCAAACTTAAAGTATATGCACTTATCCGATTAATTGATTGAAAGCACTACTTCATCAAATTTTTGATGTCATTGCTTAGGTGCTTGCTTAAGTCCATATAAGGACCTTATAAGTTTACAAACTTTCTTTTCTTAACCTTCAACAACAAACCCTTCGGGTTGTTCCATATACACCTCCTCTTCTAGTTCTCCATTTAAGAATGTCGTTTTGACATCCATTTGATGGATAACTAGCTTATGGATAGTAGCTAAAGCTAACAATATACGTATTGAAGCTATCCTAGCCACCAGTGCATATGTACCAAAGTAGTCAATACCATACTTTTGAGTAAAGCCCCTTACAACCAATCGAGCTTTATACCTCTCAACGGTACCGTCTACTTTTCTTTTCCTTTTAAAGATCCACTTAGAGGTAATTGGTTTACTTGCCGGAGGAAGGTCAACCAATATCCAAACATTGTTTTCCATTATTGAATCAATCTCATCTTGTACCGCTTCTTTCCACAAAGAAGCATCATGAGATTTCATAGCTTCTTTAAAAGTTTTAGGATCCTTATCTATGTTGTACATACATAAGGTCTCACTTTCAACTGAGTCCCTTGAACCTTCTACTAAATAAACACAACCAAAGTCTTTTGGTTTCCTTGATCTTTTACTCCTTCTTAACTCAATACTTTCATCTTCTTCATCATGAATAACCTCAAGAGTTGGAAGATCATCTTGTATGGATATACCCTCATGATTTTCATCTTGAGGCTCAATTAGAGGAACAATATCTTGAGTTATTTCTTTAGGTCTAGGAATTGAAGAGAACCTAGTCTCATCAAAAATTGCATCTATTGATTCCATTACGGTATTCATCGAAATGTACTCATTTGGCTCAACCACCAAAAACCTATAAGCTTTGCTATCTTGAGCATAGCCTATAAAGATGCACTCAATTCCTCTTTCACCTAATTTTCTTTTCTTAGGTTCTGGGACTCTTACAATAGCCCTACAACCCCAAATCTTAAAATACTTAAGACCTGGCTTTCTTTTGTTCCATAACTCATATGGGGTACTAGAATTCCCTTTGAATGGAACTCTATTCAAAATATAACAAGGCGTTAACATGGCTTCACCCCAAAATCCATTACTTAAACTGGAGTTTGACAACATAGAATTCACCATTTCTTTTAAAGTTCTATTTTTCCTTTCCGCAACCCCATTTTGTTGTGGTGTATACGGAGCGGTTGTCTCATGAACAATACCCATTTCTTGGAAAAACTTTGGATCATAATATTCCCCTCCCCTATCGAATCTTAAAGTTTTAATCAAGGTCTCACATTGAAGTTCACTTCTAGTTTTGTAAACTCTAAACTTTTCAAGTGTTTCATCTTTAGAATTCAAAAGATAAACTTGACAATATTTAGAATAATCATCAATGAATGTCACATAATACTTCTTACCACCTATTGAAGGTATACTATGAAAATCTCCTAAATCACTATGAATTAAATCAAGCAATTTAGAAGTTCTTTTTTACACTTGAGAATGAGCTTTTGGTGATTTTATTAAGCATGCATGTTTTACACTTTTCTATGTCATCATTCAACTTAGGAATCAAATCAAGATTAGACATTTCTTTCAACTTTGAAAAGTTCACATGTCCTAATCTAGCATGCCATAGAAAAGATTTATTCAAAGTAGACACATGAATATAACCGGAAATCATGCCATCTTTATTACTTTTCGCATTCAATTTAAACATCTCCCCATAAGCATATCCCTTCCCTACAAAAGTCCCATCCTTGGAAAGTACATAATTATCTCCATCATAAACTTGCATAAAACCAAACTTGCTAAGGAGATAACCGGATACAAGATTCATACATACTTCCGGAGCTAAATACACATCATTTAAAAGCAAAGATTTACCGGAAGTGAAAACAAGTTCCACTTGCCCAATGCCTTCAACTTTGACTGGATGGTTATTGCCCATGTAGAGTTTCACACTATCATCCGCCGGTTTGAGAGTCTTGAATAAACTCTTGTCAACGCAAACATGCCTTGACGCACCCGAGTCTATATACCAATCATTACAACCAATGGATACCATGTTAATATGATCCTTAATCAAGGCCACGAAGGAATTGGGTTCCTTCTCCTTACTCTTGCCCTTAGATGTATCTTTGTTCAAAAGACCATGCTTCTTTTTCCATTGGTAACACTTTCTCTTTGTGTGCCCCGATTTGCCACATTCCCAACAAACTTGCTTAGGCTTTTGAATTCCCTTGCTAGTTTTGTTGTGGCTCTTGTTCTTATTCTTGTTTCCCTTATTCTCTTGCACCATATGGACCTTAGATTGCTCTTTGGTACAATCTTGTAGGCGTAACTCCTCTTCAATCCGAAGATGATTAGCCAAACCTTCAAGAGACATAGCCTCTTTCCGGTGCATGAGAGCCATTTTAGTTTCATTCCAAGAAGAAGGTAGCTTGTCAATAATAGAGGATACGATTATGGTTTTATCCATGTTCAAATTGTGTTGCTTGGGGTTACTTAAAATACGTTGAATCTCATGGAATTGGTCTAGAACTTTCCTATTATCATCCATCTTAAATTTCATGAATTGACTAACAAGAAAATTCTTACTTGACGCATCTTCCGACATGTACTTAGCTTCAAGCATCTCCCAAAGCTTCTTTGCCGTCTCCACATGTTGATAGACATCGAAGAGGGTGTCGCTCAACCCGTTGAGAATGCATCCTCTACAAATGTAGTCGTCATTCTCCATCTTGAGCCTTTGCCGAGTAGCCTCCGCATCTTCCACGGACACCTTGTCCTTTACTTGATCGTTGCTTCCATCTCCCGTGGAAATCTTGCCGGTTGCATCCGCTTTTGGAGACTCCTCGGTTGTCACCTTCTCGGCCGAAGGTTCTTTGTTCACCTTGGGAGAGATCTCAATGTTAAGCACATATGCCACATTGAGAGTTGTTAGCAAGAAATGCATCTTGCTTTGCCAACGTTGAAAATCCACTCCTTCAAAGCGCTCTAGCTTTTTGAAATTGCTAGACATATCACGTAGCGAGGCCACTACTAAATAGTTCTTAAGATTGTTGGAGGAAAGGGAGTAAACGGTATATAGAACAATAGAAGCTCGCTTGGATAACGCTAAGAGTCGTGGCCTAGTACTCACTTTCCTTAAGAACTATTTACTATACTGTAAATGTTCAAAGGGATAAAACTTAGCACTTGTAACACTCAAGAAATAGATTCTCTCTTGAATCACTCAAGTATAGCTGTAGTCTAGACAAGAATGAGGCTGTGATTAGCTTAGAATGGTGTGTCTCAAATAGCCTAGGATGTCTCCTATTTATAGGAGAATACCACCCACTTATGATACCCTAGTCAAAGGATAATCAAGAGTCTTAATGATGAGATTATGCCCTTAATATGACCTTGACCAAGTCAAGTCATATAGCTGTTGCAATCCCATAATAATCGTGCTTAATAACGATATCAAACACTAATTACACAAAATCATATAGCCGTTAGCATTTAAAACAATCCTGGCATTCAACACGATCCGTGTTGGGTGCAACACGACCCGTGTTGAGCCCTGGAATGATTTCCTTGCTCTCTGGAAGACAACACGACCCGTGTTGCTTCCTATTTCACCCGTGTTGATCATATTCTTATTGTTTTACTTATATATGATCCTTATACTTGATATGCTTTATTCTTTAGGCTATATAATTGTCTTATACTCTTGAAATATTTCCAACAGTCGGTGGTAAAAAGCATTTATTTGTATACTCCGTACTATTAAATTTGGGTGTCACCGGTGGTGGTCCGGCATAGTTGGTCCAGGGTAAGTTATGAGATGCTGCACTTAGACCCGATCTTTTCGGCGATGCACCACACTTTTCAAGTTTCCACCACAATTCGTGACAATATACCATTTCTCTTTTTATTAAAACTTAAAACTTTTCACCACAATCCACCTACCATAATTTATTTTTTCCAATTTCAAATTAAAATACCATTTCTCTTTCCTAATTTTTTAACTTAAAAATACAAATTTATTTTTTCCTATTTCAAATTAAAATATATCAACTCACATACCATAATTTTCACCTCAACTTACCACAATCCACCATACATTTCAAAATTCCACTATCCTGCACCACACCGCACTGCAACCAGCCACATAAAAGAACATAGTCTTAATTTTCCAGGATTTTTCTTTTTTAGAATTTACATTTTTGTATTTTTAAAAGTATTGACAAATTAGTAAATTTGGCAAGTTCGATAAAGTTTTGTCAATTTCTATAATTTTCATTAACTTTTGGTAAGTATTTACCAATGTCCATTTATCCCCAACTCTACTGGCCTTAGATAGCAATTACAATTGTTTTAGTTAATTTTGGTAACTAATGTTCGATCGTGTAAGCAAGATATGTACGACGCCAATTACAATTCATTGTAAGTAAGATATGTAATATATGCAAATGCATCTAACTTATGCATTTATTATAGATTTGTACATACTTATATATTTTAGTTTCCTTTTTTAACTAGCGGTGTATATCCTGTTTATGCACGGAAGGATAGTCAATTACTGAAATATCGAGAATTATGTGTGCCATACTATTTTGTGATAGAATATATATGTTAGACTTATTAATATTGAAATATACAATTTTCACACACACACGCATATAGATCATATATTAGAAAATATTAATTACATAATTTACTTTTGTAACGCCCCGGAAATTCAATTATAGAAAAGTCAAAGTCAAACTAACGTTAACAGACAAAACCTAGCGGAAGACTTCAAATTTAGTTTGGGCGTCACTGCCGTATCCCCGAAGGAATACAAGGCGAGAAAGGAAAACACAACTGTCTGCTAACGGTAACTACTAACAACTCCAGAACAACACTTTAAGATTTCATAACGAAAACAATATAACAAGATTCAAGGACTTCTAGACTCGTCGTCCTCACTTCTAATTCCCGTCCCCAGCATTTAGATCTTCACCTGAAAACAAAACATTTCAAAAATGAGGGGGAAATCTCAATAATGTCTACCCCTAACGTTAAAAACAGTTAAGTTCATTTCAATTCATTTAAGGGAGAGGGAAATAAGTCAAACCATTTCACAAACCTTTAATCCCTTAACTGTTTTCCTCAACCCAACCAATCCATATTTTAATTTGCGGGCGGGATACCACATCCCTTAAAGTAACAAATATCATACCGATCGGCTCCTCTGCCTACCACAAAGCTCTGACAAGGTCCTGGACCCTTTGCCTACCACAAAGCTCACGAGAATATCAAGAGTTCACATTTCCGCCTACCACAGGCTACGACCAGGGTCCCAGACCCTTTGCCTACCACAGGCTACGACCAGAAAATCAAGAGTTCACATTTCCGCCTACCACAGGCTACGACCAGGGTCCCAGACCCTTTTGCCTACCACAGGCTACGACCAGGGTCCCTGACCCTTTGCCTACCACAGGCTACGACCAAATAAACCCGCTTAATGTTTCACTTGAATTAATAGTATCTTATGCAAAAACTCAACTCACAACTCTCAAGTCAAACCCAACCCAGGTTATCAAAACCATTAACAAAGCTTCGAATAAAAGACCATCCAATTTCTCGACTCAAATAAACCAAGGTCACAATCGAAACAAAAGATTATCAAAACAGATGGTCGTATTTCCACAAAAGTCCCCTTTCGGGATGCAATTCTCAAAATAGATTATAAAACATCAAAACACATTTAAAGAGCATCCCGGTGGGGATTAGAGCATAGACAATTACCTGAATAACGTCACAGTACAGCAATAAGGAGAACACACTTGAGCTCACTATCGTCACGCACTAACTCGGGCCTAGAATAAGAATAATTATCTAATCAAAACGCGTTCTAACGAAGTTAGTATTAACTATCAACTACCTAACCCATCCCCCTAGGAACACTTAGGTTCCTATCATTTATGAAATTACACTTAACACCTCCAAGAAAACACATAACAGGATCACACATTATTTTCACTCAACAATTCTTTATAAATAAAAGCAAACAGAAGACAGATTTTAACGTTCACATAAAACGGGTCACAACTCGACTTCCCGACATCCTATGGGTCTGGTTCTGGACTTTTCAAAAACTTTGGGGATGTCTACTAAGACTTCTATGTTGATGACTAAGCCCATATCAGTCCCGAAGGACTTTAAAAATACCCATCTTCCCAATTGGTCCAGTTCTGGCAGGTTCTGGTAAAACGGTTATAACTCGGGCTATACAAATCAAACGTTCGATCCGTAAAATTCCTATGGTTTCTAACATCTAAGGGAACCTCTAGTTAAAAGGGCTCTGTCCAAAGACAACTATACTAATCGTGGTAATCCAAACTTTAGACTCTAACAAAACTGTCCGGTTTCCGCTTTTTATTTAATTAACACTTTCGGTTCTAACTTCCACCATTCGATCCTAGGGTCCTAATTTGGGCTTAAAACAGTAATTAGGGTCCGAGGTGATTAGTCTAATTCAACTAAGGTCCAACATCAAAAATAAAACCGAACCATAAATCAAGAATTCACTTTAATACCCTTTCTAATCCTAAGACATGCAAGAGATAATATTATTACCAACCTAACATGAATTATTTATTTCAAGGTTCGAAAGATTTTAACATGGATAATTATAACATGTGGAATACTATAAAGAACATGTAACGCTTAACTAATCAACCAAGAATCCTAACAACTAATCTCTTTATACAAGATTAATCAAAGAAACAAGAATTAATAAACAAGAATCGAACTTTAATAGTTTAACTAACCTAACCTATTTAGTCAAGATTAAACATGAATTAAACATGACTGAACCCTAAGAAAAAAAATAAAAGAACATATAATATTTAACTTAATGAAACAAGAAACCTAATTAATTTTCAAGAATCAAGATTTAGCAAGAAACGAATTACTAACAAAGATTGAATCTAAATTAACCAACTTAATTTGTTAAACAAGAATTTAACCTAGATATTAAACTTCCAATTTCGTGCATAAAATAATAATATGGTGGTCTACATGATTCATAAAAGATATAAAGAACTATAAAGAAACACTTCTAACCCTAATAACCAACTATTACAACTTAATCTAATTACAATTTACAACATAAAATTACATATAACAAATAAACAAATTACACATAATTACAATTAAGAACAAGATTACATATAATTTTCCTAATTACAAAACTAATAATACAATTCAATAATTATGAAAACAATTAAATTTTTGAAATTAAAACAGAAAGAAAAAGGAAAAAGAAAAGGAAAAAATATCAAAACAATATAGATAAAACAGTTAGGGTTTTTAGGGTTAGGGTTTTTACGTAGGGTTGCAGGGGGGTTTTTCTTGGCGGTGCAGGCGGCGGCTGGGTGGACGGTGGCGTCAGGCGAGGGCGGCGGTCGTCGAGACTAGGGCAGGAGAGAGACAGAGAGATCGAGAGGGAGGAAGAGAAAAGAGAAAGAAAGAAAGAAAGAGAGATGGCTGCGGTGGTTGCGGTGGTTGCCGACGGCGGCTGCGGCGGTGGTTGGGTGGCGCGGCGGCAGACACACGGGGAGGGAGAGAGAGCGAGAAGGAGAGGAGAGGGTTAGGGATTAGGGTTTTTGATTGTTATTAGGGTTTGAGGGAGAGAAAGAGAGTTTTATACTACCCATTTAGTTAGGCCCAATTAACACTCCTAACCCAACCCAACTAAAACAATTAAAAACCTGATTTTTCTAAAAAAAAACTAATAATACTAATAATAGTAATAATAATACTAATACTAATAATAATATTAATCACATAGCAAATAATATTCACGTAATTAATCACATAACTCAATAATATTAATAGTAGTACTAATAATAAAAAGAGTAAAACTAATAATACTAAACCTATGAAATTACCGATATACCCTTGTTAGTCTCTCACGATCCTACGAGCTCAAGTGTTAGCAAAATAAAACACAAACGAATAATAATAAATAACGAAGTCAAACCTAATTTACTAACGACGTCACGGTCAACATCTTTGGATTTTTTCGGGGTTTTACAATTTTAATTTAGTTAATTAAAATATAATTATGAATGTGAAAAAAAATAAACAATGATATGTTATAATTTTTTTTTTCCATCGACACATGTACTAAAAGAACAATAGTAAATATTTCGATTTTAGATTTTTATAAAATATGATGTTTTTATAAAATAATTAAAATATAAAATGTTAGGGAAATTATAAAGCACTAACATTTAGCAGTGGATAACTAATACTCACAAAATGAAAAGTAATTACTAATTCTAAAATTTAATAATATGTTAAACAATCACAATATCAATCAAAACGTAGTTGCATTACTTTTTTTCATAATAAAGATAGATTAATTATTGTTTTACGAATAAAAAATAATGTTTTTGAAAATTCAATAAGACCATTAAAACTATGACAAATAATGGACCTATTTCATTTTTTTGTGAGATGAAAGGTGAAAGAGAGGGAATTTAATTATACTGAATTTCAAAAATAATAAGGAGTAAATTATTGATATTAATTCTTGTTTAACAGTAAAAAAATGTTGTAGTATCTTTGTGCATATATTTTCATAATACAAATATTTTTGAATACTAATTTAAATTATATATCTCAAAAAATATACTAATTAAAAACTATAGTATATATTAATCTCATCATAATTTCAATGTGAAAATGATTGATAGAATATTATTTTTGTACGTAACAATAATGATATAAAAAAAAGTGCTAATCAAATATTTTCAATTAATTTATTTTTTAATTGATAACAATTATTTAGATTTGGTAGTAGGTTAGGAGCAATCAAACCTCCCAAATTTCACCATCTAGGTATGGATTTCCCTTAGGTGGTCTTGGTGGTTTGGATTTGAAAATAGCTTAAGTTTAATTCCGAACCTCAACTTGATTGAAGCATTGTATATCTCGTGCTATGTACAGGAAAATTTTCAATATTTATGTGTAATTTTTTTTTTGGGAGGAATTATCAATTTAAATAGTAATTAGAAATTAATAAAAACAATTATATAACAATTGTACTATGATTATATTTTTGTATTTGTTTCGTACAAATTGTCTCCAAAATTAATTTACATAATATATTAGTAAAGGATATTAAAATCTATATTCATTTTTAATATTGTCTTAATTACATATAATAAAGAAAAATAGTAATTTTTATTATTTAATTTAAATAAATGCAAGGAACTATATGATTCTCTTTAAATCTTTCTCAATAACATTCAAAATAATATTAATTTTAAACATCATAATAAATAATTAAAATAATGAAAACTATGTATATACATTATAAGCATAGTTTTATTGGAAACCTATTTTCATAAATAAATATAAATTTTTTATATAAAAATAATAAAAATAAAAATGTTTCAAAGAAATTATAAATCATTATATCATTTAGTTGTAAAAACTAATAATTGTAAATTTTAAAGTAATGATTAATTCTAAATTTAAGCATATACCAACAATCCCAACATCAATCAAAACAAAGTTGCATTACTTTTTTTTTAATAACAAAGAGAGGTTAATTTACATTTTTTTATCGTAATGTTAGTATTTTTTTTTCTTTTTTCAGTTATTAAAGAAAACATACAACAACGATATATGTGTTTTAACGGGAGTTTTACGCTTTAATAGCTTTTATATTTTACTTTAATCTAATTTTTATATTGGGATTGATATATTATAATTGTAATTTTGGTGGAAGAAAGACTGACTCATGAATACTCTTTTTTATATATCAAGTTTCTGAATATTATTTTAATTATATTAATTATATTTTATTTTTTTGTATTATTAGTTTTGTGTAATTAATTAGGATAATAAATCAAGAATCTTAGGGTTTATTTTTTTATAAAATGAGTAGATTAATTAGGAGAATAATTGTATATTAATCACATTTGTAATTTATTCACCATTTTTCTAATAAGAAATAATATTTTACTTATTGTAAATGACCATAATGATCTCAAATTCTCAATCTTTTGTCTTATACATTGAGGCAAATTTCGATCTTTTGGTAACTGTCATTTCCAAAATTACTTTAGTCAAATTTCAATTTCTTTTTCAGTCTCTAATAATTTTGCTATCCAAATTAATAGATTCGTCGTTATTTTCATTGCTTTAATAATCGGCCGCCTTTTTTCTTCTTTATATGAATTCATATCATAAAAATTTCATTATTTATCATATTAGATGTATTCGTATATTTTCAAATATTATTTTTTTTCCAGGCACTGGATTGATGTTGAGGTAAACTCAAGTAGCAACCCGTGGAAAGTTATGGTTGAAGATCTCTTTGATGGATGGAATGCATGGAGTGATGTATAATATATATTTTTAAAGTAAAAGTTAGATTTATTGAGAAAATAAAATAATTTATTAAAAGTAAAAATTGAATTTCTTAAGGTTGTTAATAAGTTAGGTTAGGTTATGTTATACCAAAATAATCATACAAAGTGAAAGAACATATCCTAATCCATCCGACTTTATTTAGTTCATATAATAATATGTCTTTTTGTAACATATTTATGATACTATATATTTTTCTTTTCAATTAACTATACAGCCTAATAAAATAAGTTGGAGCAGCCAAATTTATTAGCTTATTTATTTATTTATTATTAGGGTAAAGAGTTAGGAATATGTAATGGTAAAAATAAAGTGCACATTATTTTAATTGATTTCTATTATTGAAATAGTGTCTAAAAACTCAAAAAGAATATTCACAATAGTTGTTTAGTGTTTTGTCATGGATTCCCTATTTTTTTTCAATTATTTAAAGGATGAATAGAAATTACTTAATATTCACAGTAACTGTTTTGTGTTTTTTTTAATGGATTCTCTATTTTTCCAATTATTTTAAGGAAGCATAGCAATTACATAGGAAAAAAATGAAAAATAAATTATCTGAATATTTGAAGGAGAAGGTGAAATTGACAATTTGAGCATAGCGGCAATTGGAAGTTACGTTGAAATTTCTTTTTCTGTTTTTTCTTGCTCTTTCTTACGATTCTTTTGCTCAACTCTTTTTCTTCTTTTTCTTTTTCTTGCTTCGCTCTTTTCTTTCTTTTTGAAAACCTACGCTCTTTTCTTTCCACTCAATCCGTTTTGTGTCTTTTAGAGCGTTTGTGTCGTGTTTTGCGGGATTTAAGCACCGGCCTTCGCAAAGGGTTACCCTCCCTGCTGGGTTTCTCCATACGTGAGTCATTGCACTTAAGGGGCATAGGGTGCCGATCCACCCAAACCAAACCATGACGGTGGGCACGACAATAATTATTTAATGCATTAATTAAGAGCTTAAGCAATTGAACAACTAAAACCGTCTAACTTACATAAGAATTAATAATCAAAGCGTGTAAGATTTGAGGATTCCGCTTTCCCATTCCATGTACAGGTCTAATAGAGATAAGTCATGGAAAAAATCCTTCCTAAGGCCTATCATTATTCATACCGGCCGCTTCTAACTGATTGAATCAGCCAATTAGACAACTATCTACACAATTGTGAACGGAAACATCTTCAAAACGAAAAACAACTTTTGGGTTTTTTCACAACATTTTTCCCCTTTTTTTCTTTCATACACAAAATTTTTTAGATTCTGGACACAAACTAAGAAAAACGAAAACAAAAGACTCAACAACTAGGTGGTCTACCAATGACAAATGAAAAATAGCACCCCCCCACTCCAACACAAGAGATCACAATGTCTCCATCATAAGAAGGGTGTCACAAGCAAGGTAGAAAACCAAGAAGATCATATATACAAAACACTTATCACATAAAAAGCGGTAGCGACCCGAGCCTACACGGCTCAAACAACAATATATATCCAACATTCACACTCAAGGGGTTCGCCACCCAAAAAGAAAACCAAGCATGCAACATGGATCATTGATATATTCACATAAAGAGAGTGGAAAGAGGTTACCTCGAAGTCTTCAATCAAAAGTACTCAATCCGCGATCCAACGAACATCACACCATAGGTTAGAAATAAACAAGAAAAACATACTATGTGTGATGGTTCACATACAAGATCAAAAGGAAAAACAAACTATACAAGAGACTAAGGACTAAAGAACTAAAAAACTAAAATATTTACAAAACGACTCTTACTTCTTTTTTTCTTTTCTTAGACTCGAAAACTGGAATGCAAACTACCCTCCCGCTCCAACACAAAGAGATTGTCGAGTCCTCAAAATGGAAAAACAGAAGTAGGTAAGCAAGCACCCCAAAATAAAAGAAAAAGACACACACAAAAAGAAAATAAAAGAAGAAAAGAAAACCGACTCACTAAATATACACAAATGTGAGGAAGGATATTACCTAGAAGGTGTTTTATCAATAAGCTCGCTCCTTCTCACCTCAAGATAACGGGCACCAAGTCAGAACCATTCAACGCCCGGAGTAACAAATCATGCATCCTCTCATGCATCTCAGCATGATGTCGGTAGGAGCACACTCGCAATGGCACATAAACAAACATTAGTGCCCTTAAAAATTTATCAAATGCCTTAGAAAAGTCATAGAAATGATGAAATGCATGAATATACAAGACTTTCCTAGGCATAGTGAAAGAAGATATGACAAAAGGGTCCTCCTAGTGACTCGCAAATGGAAATTGGGTATGCAAATCAACAAGAGGAGGCAATACAACACAATCTTGAACATGCTCATGCAAATGTTTGGATGCCAACAATGATTCGCACTCAATATCCATGCAATTTTCATCAAACACAAATTCCAAATCACAACTTTCATCCAAATAATCATCATAGTCATCAATGGGTGATAAGGAAAAAGCAGGGTTAGACCACATCATAACACTCCCAACATCATACACAAGCACATCTTCATCTTCGTCAATATTAGACTCACTAGAAGAACTATCAACATCAAAAGACAAAGGTTCATCATTCAAAACGACATCAAAAGACAAAGGTCCAAAGGAAGGAGTATGGAATCAAGTACCCAACTAAAGCCTATTCTCAAACCAAATCAGACCACTATACCAAACCCTATAACCCATCTCAAAGAACCTATCCATCTCCACAGCCACAAACCAGATATCCAGCCCCTAACCACCTCAAACACAATCCCAAAATCCCCCACAAAGAACCCCAATCCCTATCAATTGACCATTCCCTGAGAGGAGATGTTTTAGATGTCAAGGTCTTAGACATCTAGCCTTAGAATGTCCAAACAGAAGAGCGGTGACCTTAGCAGAATATCAAGCAGCACTGTTTGTTGAACCTGAGTCAGTTGTTGAGGAGGAACAATATGATGAACCTGAAGGAGATCCTGTGTATGATGAAGAGGAAGTTGAGGCCATACCTGATGAAGGTGAAATGTTGGTGATCAGGAGGGTCCTTAGTAATTCTGTCATTGATGATGAAGCTGAGCAGAGGGAGAACATTTTTCACACAAGATGTGCAGTCCAAGGGAATATCTGTTCCTTAATTATTGATGGAGGCAGCTGTACCAATGCAGCATCACAGACTATGGTGCAAAAGCTGAACTTGCAAACCTGCCCTCATTCAGCACCTTACACCAACTAATGGTTGAATCAAAGTAGAGGTATCCAAATCTCATCTATGGTCCTGTTTATAAAGATGAAGTGTGGTGTGATGTTATACCTATGGATGCATGTCATTTATTGTTGGGAAGACCCTGGTTGTTTGATAGATCTGTTAATCATGATGGAAGAGCCAATACATATTCCCTTACCCTAAACCACAAAACAATTGTCCTCACCCCAATTAAACCATCCCAGCTCACAAGAAGAACCAAAAACCTCATTGTTGAACCAACCCTTGATGTGATCTTACCAGCTGAACATCATGAGTTCAGTGAACAAAAGGAGTTTCTTTTGCTTGATCTTGAAGATGAACCAGCCTCACAAAATGAACCAGCCCCACAAAATAACCATCCTTTATTTCAACCTATCCTAAGCCAGTACCAACATGTTTTTCCAGAAGAAATGCAACCAGGTTTACCCCCAAAAAGAGACATCCAGCATAAAATTCACCTCATCTCAGGATCTATTTTACCAAACAAACCAGCCTATAGAATGACCCCTGCGGAAACCAATGAGATCCAGAGGCAAGTTGATGAGTTGTTGGAGAAAGGAATGATTAGAGAGAGCTTGAGCCCTTGTGCAGTGCCAGCATTATTGGTCCCTAAAAAAGATGGAAGTCAGAGGATGTGTATTGATTGTAGAGCCATCAACAAGATTACTATCAAGTATAGATATCCTATTCCAAGACTTGAGGATATGCTTGATGAGCTCCATGGCTCAACTGTGTTTTCAAAGATTGATGTGAGGAGTGGATATTACCAGATCAGAAATTATGAGGAAGATGAGTGGAAGACAGCCTTTAAGACTAAGGGAGGCCTGTATGAGTGGTTGGTCATGCCTTTTGGTTTGCAAATGCACCTTCAACATTTATGAGACTTATGAATCAAGTTCTGAATCCTTTGATTGGGAAGTGTGTTGTTGTGTATTTTGATGATATACTCATTTATAGCCAATCTGAGGAAGATCATGTTAGGCATTTGAGGAGTGTTATGGAGATCCTGAGTAGAGAGCAATTGTATAGGAACCTCAAGAAGTGTCAATTCTTCACCAGCCATGTCATATTCCTTGGGTATATTGTGACATCAGAAGGAATTCAAGTAGATGAGGAGAAGGTCAAAGCCATCAGAGAGTGGCCTGTTCCTACATCAATCCAGCAGATAAGGAGTTTCCATGGTTTAGCCTCTTTCTACATGAGGTTTGTGAGAAACTTCAGCACTATTTTAGCTCTTATGACAGAGTTAGTAAAGGGGAAGAGCTTTACTTGGACACCAGCTGCATAAAAAGCTTTTGAGGAAGTCAAAAGACAACTAACCTCAGCACCAGTGTTGGCATTACCTTGTTTTGCCAAAGTCTTTGAAGTGGAGTGTGATGCCTCAGGTGTGGGCATTGGAGCAGTGTTGACTCAAGAGGGAAAACCAGTAGCTTGTTTCAGTGAGAAACTCAATGAGGCCAAGAGGAAATACAGTACATATGATAAGGAGTTATATGCCATCATTAGAGCTTTGCAACATTGGATGCATTATCTGATTGAAGCTGAATTTATTCTGCACAGTGATCATGAGGCCCTTAAATTCATTCAGGGGCAGCATAAACTCAACACCAGGCATGCTACTTGGGTGGAGTTCATGCAGCAATTTCATTTTGTGATCCATCATAAATCTGGGAAGCTTACCAAAAGAGTTGATGCATTGTTCAAGAAGTATTTATTGTTGCAAGTTCTGGATGCAAGAGTGCTTGGTTTTGAACAGTTGAAAGATTTGTATGAGAATGATGAAGAATTTGGAGAGTTGTACCAGAAATGCAAGGGACATCCTCAAAGTCTATACCACATAGACCAGGGATTTCTTTTCAAAGGAGCAAGGTTATGTATTCCAAGGAGCAGTTTTAAAGAGTTGTTGATCTCTGAAGTTCATGGAGGTTGCCTAGCAGGTCATTTTGGCATTGAGAAGACCCTTCTTATGTTGAAGGAACATTATTGTTGGCTAAAATGAGGAAGGATGTTGAGCATTGGGTCAGGAGGTGTGCTACATGTCAGATTGCAAAGAGTCATAGCTTACCTCAAGGGCTATATACACCTTTGCCAGTCCCAAACAGTCCTTGGGAGGACATCAGCCTAGACTTCATTGTTGGTCTACCAAGAACTCAAAGAGGGAAAGATTCAATCATGGTAGTTGTGGACAGATTCAGCAAAATGGCTCACTTCATTGCTTGCCATACCACCTATGATGTTGTGAGGGTGGCTGAATTGTATTTCCAGGAGGTAGTGAGACTTCATGGTGTTCCCAAGAGTATGGTGCCTGGTAGGGATGTCAAGTTCCTAAGTCATTTTTGGGCTACTCTTTGGAGGAAGTTGGGCACCCAGTTGAAGTATAGCACAGCTAGTCACCCCCAAACTGATGGGCAAACAGAGGTCACAAATAGTACACTTAGAACACTATTGAGGTCATTGATATCCACAAACAAAACAGGATGGGACACCCTCTTGTCTCATGCTGAATTTGCTTTCAATAGAGCACCATCCAAGGCAACTGGCCTTTCACCATTCCAGGTTGTCTATGGTAGAAATCCTATAACTCCATTGGATTTATCCCCACTAACAAATTTTGTGAGGTTTAGTTATGAAGCAGGTAAACATGTAGAGGAGATCAAGAAGCTTCATCAACAAGTCAGGGAGAAGATCATCAAGTATTCTGAGCAAGTTTCTACATCAGCCAACAAGCATAAGAGGAAGATGATTTTCAAGCCAGGAGATTTAGTGTGGATTCATCTAAGGAAGGATAGATTTCCAAGCAAGAGGAAGGGAAAGTTAACACCAAGAGCAGATGGTCCTTTTGAAGTGCTTGAGAGGATTGGAGACAATGCTTACAAGTTAGACCTTTCTGAAGATTATGGAGGCAGTGCTACATTCAACGTTGCAAATTTGAGGCCTTACTTTCCAAAACATGAAGATCTTCCAAATTTGAGGACAAACTTTCCTCAACTTGGGGAGGATGATGGAGGTCCTCCATCATAATATTAGAGTCCAGGACCAGCAGCAGCAACGACCTCACCAACACCAACTCCAAGGCCATCACCAACAACATCAAATACTGACATCCAGGAGTGTTTCATGATGGTCCAGCAAGTCTTGAGGTCGTCCAACAATAGCAACATCAACATCAACAACAGCAGCCAGCCAGTGAGGTTATTTCACAATTCCATATCTTTGGATTGAGGTCCTCACCAGTGCCTTGAAGACTTCACTCTAGAGTTTTGAGGACTTTCCAACTCAGTGAAGATGTTTTCCAGTTTTGAGGTCCTCTATGAAGACATCACTTATGGAACTGTTGAGGATATTCCAGTTCTGTGAGGTAATCCTGCATTGAGGTCCTCCATGAAGACTCACTTTCGAGCTGTTGAGGCAATTTCCAGCTTGGGAGGTGATTTAACCGTTTGTAATAAAGAAAACGCGTTTGTTAGATTTTATTTCATTTTATTTTGATGTTATCCAGTTTGTAATGAGTCTTCATTAGCTTATTAAGTTAGTTAAGTAGCTTAATGCCGGATTAGGAAAGTTTCTTGAGCAAGTGGAAACCCTTAATCATCTAGCTCAACCCTAGCTTTATATACTTTGTAATCGGCAGCTTGAGGTCATTATCTATCAGTGAAATCAATAGCATTTTGAGTGCCTTAATTGAGCCTCTTGTTTGTGAGTGACGTTAAACTCTCATCTCTGGTTAATTCTACTATAGTATCAAGGATTTGGCAATCCTTGTGGTGGGTGTAGAGCTTGGTAATCTCGATGGTGGTGTGCTTGTATCCATTGAGGTCATTGAGTCCATTGCCCTTGATGTTCTAGCTGTGGTGGGTCTGTATCAGCTCGAGCCTCAAGTCTATCTTCGGTTACTGTCTGATTGTAAGTTTGTTCATCCGATCATTATTTCATCATCATCCATTTCATCCATTTGTATTCTGGTGTTTATGCTCTGTTTTGAGGAGGTTGTGAATTGTTATCTGTTGTGAGGTTCTGTTTTGGGTGTATTTGTATTTGCTTCTCTGTTTTGAGGCTTGATTGTGTGAGAGTTGTGTTAATGTGGTGTACTGTGAGGTCAATATTCTGATCTTAGGACCTTGCATACATCAAAACTCTAACTCACTTTCGCAGGAATCGCGGATGCATTTAGCACATGCATCAAGCCCTTTAAACCCCCTTGGCAGCCCAAGAGGACGAGGTAGGTCTCGTGAGGGTTTCTAGAAGCTATACCCACAAAAGCCAAGAGAAAGAAAAAGGGAAAGAAGAAAAGGGGAAAACCCAAAAACAAAAACAAAACAAAGGCGTAAAAGATATTCTCATCCCTAATCATGCACTTAGTTCCCCAACCCGCCTCAACAATCAAATGGAAGAAACAAATATAAACAAACAAGGACACAAAGGTTCGAAAACTGCCAATCCTTGAGGTTTTCAACCCCGACACTTCATGATGAGCAAAATTTCTCGTGTACAAGTGCAAGTGGGCCCTAACCGATCCTTCCTAACCTAAGCCAGACAATCAAAGTTATTTTTATGCTCAAGCTTGGGATTATTAGCTATCCTAACTTCACTCTTTATTTTTCTTTCAGCTTCTCTTTTCTTTTCTTTTTCTTTCTTTTTTAATTCTCAACTTTTCCTTCTTTTCTTTCTTTTTCTTCTTTCTGTTGCTTTTTCTTTCTCCTTTTTTTCTTTATTCTACTTTTTTTTCATTTTCTTCGCTCTTTTCTTTCTTTATTAAACGTCACTATAAATCCATTTTGTAGATTTTAGGGCGTCGGCGTCGGGTTTTTAGGGAATCAGACTGGCCTTCGCAAAGGGTTTACCCTCCCTGATTCGGGTTACTCCATTCGTAAACATTGTACTTAAGGGGTCTGGGCGCTGTCCACCCATACTAACCCTTCTCGGTGGGCCCGACAGTAATTAATTAACTCATTAGTTAAGAGAGCAAGAGCATTTGAACAACTAAGACCGTCTAACTTTAGGTAAGAAATTCACAATCGGGGCGTGTAAGAATTGAGGACTCTATTTTCACATTCCCAGTCAAGGTCTAATAGAGATTAATCATAGCAGAAATCCTTTTTAAGGCCTATCATTATTCATATCGGCTACTTTTAACTGATTAAATCGGCCAATCAGACAACTACCTACACAACTGTGAACGAAAACATCTTCAAAAAGAAATAGAAACACTTTTGGGTTTTTCACAACCTTTTTCCCTTTTTTTTCTTTCACACAAAAATTTTCAAATTTAAAAACAAAAACTACGAAAAACAAAATCAAAAGACTCAAAACTAGGTGATCTACCCATGAACAATGGAAGTATCACCCCCACTCCCACGCAAAACATCACAATGTCCCCATTGTGAGAAGAAGGGTGTCACAGGTAGGGTAGAAAACCTATAAAAGACACACAAACAAGCAACTAACAAGCAAAAGTGGTGGCGACCTGACCCCACATGGCTCCAACAACAAAATAATCCCAGCATTCACACTCAAGGGGTTTGCCACCCAAAAGGAAAAATCAAGCATGCAACATGGATCAAGAATATTCACACACAAAAGAGAGGGAGGAAAGAGGTTACCTCAAGATCTTCAATGAAAGCAAACTCGATCCACGATCCAAAAGCACCAAGCATAAGGTTAGGATATACAATTTTAACTACCAAAATGCTTAGAACTTGGCATGCAAGATTAAAAGAAAAATATATACAAAACACTACTAACCTAAGAACTAAAGAAAAACCAAAATATTTACAAAATGAATCTCACTCTTTTTTTTTTTTTCTTTTCTTGGACTCAAAAGTCAGAATACATACTACCCTCCCACTCCCACATAAAGAGGTTGCAATGTCCTCAATGGAAACAGAAGTAAGGTGAACAAGCACTCCAAAAGGAAAGAAAAAGAAACACACAAAAAAAAACAAAAGAACAAAAGAAAGATCACACAAAAATAAAAACTCTCAAAAGGAAAGAAAAACACAAGTCGGCGTGCATGCCACCCCCCACTCCCACACAAAAAGGCCAACAATGTCCTCATTGAAATAGAAATAGAGATAAGCAAGCACCCAAAAAAAAATTAAGAAACACACCAAAAAGAAAAAGAAAGAATACTCACTAACTGTACAAGAAAGGTGAGGAAGGATATTACCTTGAAGGCTTCTTATCAAGAGACTCACTCCTTCCCACCTCAAGATATCGGGCACGAAGTCAAAACCATTCAACGCCCATAGTAACAAGTCCTGCATTCTTGAATGCATCTCAAAATGGTGTAGATAAGAGCACACTCTTAAAATCACATCAACAAACATTAGTGCTCTCAACAGTTTGTCGAATGCCTTAGAAAAGTCATAGAAAGGACGGTTTACAGGAATGTACACAACTTTTCTAGGCGCGGTGAATTGAGACATGACAAATGATTCCTCCCATTGACTTGTAAATGGAAATTAAGTATGCAAATCAACGGGAGGGGGCAATACAACACATTCCTGAACCTTCTCATGCAAACACTTGGATGCAAACAACGACTCATAAAGCATATCACCATCAAAAATATTATTGTCACAAACCAAGTTCAAACACTTAGGATCAATCCCCATAGTCTCAAGTTCATCATCACAAGATTTCACATTATTTGCAATGGACTCGCAAAGAAGGGTAGCTAATGCCTCATTCATGCAATGATCCTGAATGAAAGTGAATAATTCAATTTCAAGCACACATTCAATCACAAAGGATGCAATTTCA
Organism: Portulaca oleracea; assembly: GCA_029582165.1. Lineage (NCBI taxonomy): Eukaryota > Viridiplantae > Streptophyta > Magnoliopsida > Caryophyllales > Portulacaceae > Portulaca > Portulaca oleracea. The sequence goes on along the minus strand of CM055870.1, from coordinate 32,751,450 downwards.
CTCTCAACAAGATCATGTTTAGTTACATCACAAGTATCATAGCATTCACTAAACTCAACCTTCTCTTCACATAAAGGCATGGATAATGGTGTGGACAATGGTTCATCATCTAACATGCTTTCATCAAGTTCTACATCATCACACACAAAATCAACAGTTTTCTCACGCTCTCTAGATGCAGCTAGAGCTAAGGCTTTCCTAAACTCGATATGCAGAACGAGATCCATTAAAGTAGTCATCATCCTCATCATAATCATACAAAGAAGAATCATCATGCAATTCAGGACTCAAAGATGATGAATGATCTACTTCAACTATCGAATCAACCACTTGTGAAGAAGGAATTTCTACCCTAGGTCTAGTCTCATGAAAAAATTCACGCATGCACTCAGTCATTTTCGCATAGAATTCATCCACTTTAGGTTGAAAACAAGAATCAGAATCATGGTATGGAGAATCACAAATTGAACACAAAGGATGAGACCCTATAACATCACATTGGGGAAGATCATAAGAATTTTCTACATAATCCCTACTATAAGATTGATCATCAAAATGCAAGGAATAATCACATGATTGTTCAGGCAAGGTCTCACAAAATTTTCCATATACTCCCCACCACTAGATTGATCATAAAGATTTTGGGGGTACTCATGATATGGTATGGCTAAAGTCTCAGAGGGTGGTGCAAATTTTGAAGTATGGGGGTCATAGGGAGAATTTTGATGTTCAAGCTCATAAGTATCCCTAGACAACCATTCAAGAAATTCCCAAGAAACATCTTCACCTAAATTAGAAAGCCCACAAAAATTGAAGAGATTTCGGGTTTCATAATTCACATCTTCATGCACAATTCCCAGCATATCCAATGTATCATAAAAGATACCATATAATTCATAATCATGTAATCTAGCAAAATATCTCTAAAATGCTTCATACTCAAATTGGAGAAATTGGGGACTAGCCATCACTCTTTTTCTTTTTCTCTTTTTTTATATATTTTTTTCTTTTCGGTATTCAATTTTTTTGACTACATTTTTTTCTAGCAAAATCAAGAAAGCAATAAACTATATACACACAAACCAATAACCTAATCTACCAAATAACGCCATCCCCGGCAACGGCGCCATTGTTCGGTTGCGCTATTTTTGTGATTTTTCTAAAGTAGGGGTTGTCGAGTCCACAGGGATGGGTGTTAGGCTTGATGAGGAAAATTGGTTTGCGTTGGGGTTTTAATTGCGGAAAGCGGTAATTATGTAAAGAAAGCAATTAAACTAACCTAGACATGGATAAAGAACAACAATGAACACAAAGAAAGCATGAAAGTAAGAAAGCAATTAAAAATAATGAATGAAAAACTAGAATAAACAATGAAATTGGGGACAAGGAATTATACCTTCGATGACTAATCTTCACTTGAATCCTTCAACTTTCCAATTGATTTTCCCCCGAACAAACAAGAAAATTGTGAATTGGATTACTAAGGATCCCCAAATCCTCACTTGAAGTAGAATTTGTGACCCTTAATCCTCCTCCCTACTAAAAGTTGGATTGGTTGTGATTAGCACTAAAAAGCTTGAAATCAAAGCATCAATGAAAGCGCTGAGAGAGAGAGAGAGAGAGAGAGAGAGAGAGAGAGAGAGAGAGAGAGAGAGAGAAAGCTTTGTAAAAGACTTCAATGGAAATTGCTTGAAAGAGAGATTGAGTACAAATTGCAAGAGAAATGAAGAAAACTTGAAGAACAATGAATAAAACTTGAAGAACAATTAAAGGATTGAAGCAAGATAAAAGAAAGCAATCAATACCTAATTCTACTCTAATCGTACTCCTAAGCTAGTAATTCTACTTGATAACAAAGCTGAAATACATAGGGTATTTATAGAAGGAAAGAAAAATACAAGCCAAACCCTAAAACTAACACAGCATCACGCGCACACCTTTTTCGTAGAATTCCCATGTCGCGAGCGCGACCAAACTCGTCGAGGGCGCGACGGGTCTCTCGCGTCTTCCATCTGTCCATGTTTCCTCATCTTCGCGGGCGTGACAAAACCCGTAGCGAGCGCTACCTGACTCTGCCGCGGGCGCGACATGGGTCTGTCTGCGGGCATCTTTTCTTTCCAGCGCCAGCGGTAGCGCCGTCGCCTTGGTGGTGTTTTGACGCGCAGGACCTTATCACGGGCGCGACCCTTGGTGACTTGGGTGCAACACTCGGTTGACTCATTTGCCTTAGCTGATGGAGATGGAGTTCCCGGGTTGGTCTCACCTCAGGTCAGCTCGGGTTGACTCGGGTCGGCTCGGGAAATCACTCGGGATTCCCTAAAAAGCCTCAATTGAGCCCAAATTCCTTTTAATTCTTTATTTTTCTACAAAACACGAAATCATCATATATAATATATAATTGCGGGGTTAGAACAAGCAAAAATACCCTTTAAAAGAGAAGAATTCAGCTCGAAACGAGACCAAACATTTCTCATAGTGGAATTTTTCTAATCGTCGTCGTATGTGAGTTTTTTCTCCGAGTTCTTCGGTTTCCCATGTAAATTGTTTCTCTTTATTTTAGCTTTCATCGTTTCCTTGTGACCATAGTCATTATCCCAATCAAGATCTATGATCCTTCAATTTTACGATTCCGAAATTCTCTATGCGATTCTACGATCTACATTTCGATCCACGATCCTATGTGAATTATTATGGTCTTAACCACCCATGGATCCTAACTAGTATCCTTATTCTAACAACCCTTCTTATGACTCGATCTTATACTAAATTCCAACATATTTCCTAACATAGAGCATTTTTCTTAATTAAAGGTTAACACCTTGAGACAATTCTAAAGATGGATACTTAATAGAATTTTTGAATTATAATACACCGACCTATGTGGGTGTTGGATTGTAATATGTCAATCTTTATTATTGGACAGCAATATCCCTAACATTTATACTTAGATGACATTATTATACCAATAGTAACTAAGCGGATGGTGAACCAGTCTCCTTGGTGATGTGGCTGACGGAGGGGAAAAAAATTGTCCCAAGCCAATAATCCCGTTAACCCCTATGTTTTTCTCATTAACCCACATTATAAGACATTGGTTGGTTGTGTGCCACATCAGTATGAAGATCGGTTCACCACGCCCTTATTCACTGTGTTGGGTTTGATTTTTTTAACGTGAGTTAGTGAGAAAAACGGAGGAGTTAACATGGTTACTGGGCAAGGGGCGGTTATTTTCCCTCAGCATGTCACGTTAGAATATAGACTAGTTAACGAGTCACCACCCCCTTAGTCACTGTTGGCATAATAATCTCATCTAAGTATAAAGGTCAGGGATATTGTTATCCTATAGAAAAGGTCGGAATATTACAATCCAATACCCCAAAAAATCGATATATTGTAATTCAATATCCCTACTTAATAAGGAATACTTGAGAGTTAATATGTAGCAAGTCCTTGATACTATAATGGCCAGAACTGTAGTTCGTGGAAGAATAGGATGTTGAACTAAGTTCACGCATATGATTAATAAATAATGGTTTCTCGTCAAGAATGATCAATAAAGGGAGTGAGCAAGGGAAGAGACAAATCTGGAAATGTGGTCAAGGCAAAGGTCCTCTAACCAAAGATGAGTTTGATTTTATTATGTAAAGATGCTTGAGAAGAATGTTAAGTCTAAGAAACTGCTTTACTTTGGCCTTGAACATGATCAGTACATTCAAATTTGTAAGTGTGACTTAGTAAAGGAGAATTTGGCCACTTTGAAGGTAGCACATGAAAGAACCAGTCAAGTGAAGCAAACAAGGATCGAATTGCAGGTGAAGAACTTTGACTTATCTGAGGTGGGAGAAAAGGAAATTGTGATGGACATGTTTCCCAAGTTCAAACAATTACAAATGAACTGAAGTTCTTAGGGAAGTCCTTCTCCACCGAGGAATTGGTAAGGATGATCCTTCAATGTTTTCCTCGCTCAATGGGGAAGTAAGGTAACTACCACCCAAGAGTTCAAGGTGTTAGGCATCAATTTTGCCTTAGCTAGATTTGTAAAACTTGCAATGTTACAATTTATATTAGATCTTGAGTGAGTCGACTAATTATTCAGTAAAATGAAAACTTGCCATCCTTAGTCATTGTGTGAAACCACGAAAAAAATAAATTGAAGCATTCGCTCAACTAATACTACTTTCTTCCATAAATAATTATTACCAAAACTACTTTCATAAAACCAATAAGTATAGGGAATTGAATAAAAATTTTACACATTATAAAAAAATGCGCTTAGAAATATCCTTGAAATGTGGTAAAAGCTTATTTATTAGGGATAAAATGAGTATTATAGTTATTGGAATAGTGAAAGTTACATAATTTGACAAATAAAAAGGGACGGAGAAGTTAGGTAATTTGATAAATAAAATGGGACAAAGGTAGTAGTCGCTTGAGCTCGTGTAGTATTTACTTGGTATGAGAGTTAAAATTTGAACATTAAATTAGTCTTATGCTTCTTTAAAACCTAATAATAATATTCTAGCTAGGGTTTTAGGTATGAGTGCATGGGACAATTATGGCTAATATACTCAAGAACAAAACATTATACACTCAAAATAACTCATCCCCTCAAGAAAACCCCACCCATCCAAACACTGCCTCCCCATCTCTCTCTCACGCTGATGTATTACGGGACAAAGAAAGATTCTTGATCCACTAATACTCAATTAAACGTGCAACCAATTCAAGAAAGTGGGGTAATTCACGAGATTATGGAGGAAAGAAAGGGGGAATTCTCGTGAAACAGGGTCTTTAGGAGGTTTATTTTGTCGTGAGGACTTTTGTGATTTCAAGAAACAAGAAAGATTGAATCTTGAATGGGAAGAGGGGGAGGGGGAGGGTGACGTGAATGATGGATGAGAGAGGGTGGATGTCGGCGTTTGATTTGAGAGAAGAAGAGGAGAGTAGTAGGTTGTTGGGAGGAGAGAGAGGGAGTTTGTTGGAAGTTTGTTATGGAGAGAGAGGGAGGGAGGTTGACGAATTTGAGAGAGAGAATAGAGGGGGTTGATGTTTGGTGGGGGAGAAATAAGAGGCTAGGGTTTTGTCTTAACTATATTGACAGAAAGACAAAGGTGTGATTATCTTAACTATATTGATAAAAAGATAATGACGAGATAGATCAAGGGATCTAACTTGAATCCACAAGAAAGAAACCCTAGGGCTAACTTGATCTTCAACCTAAGTTTAGGATCAAGCTCTTCCTAACCACCTGGTTGCCATACCAAGATACAATAGAAGAGATCAACGAGGTTTATCCAAACACTCAAGGGGGGGGGTAAGCTAAAAGCTTGATTGTATTCATATTTCAAAAGGGGTTGCCTTTGAAAGGCTACAAGCCTAGCTATTTATACTAAGAGAGTCCTATAGGGACTATGACTCTAGACTTGGCGTGCAAGCCAACCATATTAGACTAGGTTTACTCTTACTTGGCGTGCAAGCCAAGGAAACCTAATCCTAGACGCCTAATCTATACTACTCTCCCTTGGATTAGGATTCCTTATCCTAAAGGGAGTTTGTTATATCAATCTTATCCTAATAGGTTTATGCTTTCCTAATCCAAGATGAATTAATTACAAAATAAGCCAACCTTATCTAGGATAACTAATTCTTGGCGCCAAAACACTCTTCCACACGCCACACACACACTCTCGCACCTTCTAGAACATTCTAGAACACCTTAGAACATTCTAGACTAATCTAGACTCCTACTTGACTTGATGCTCAAGTTTATAACTTACTTGGCATCTTAAAAGACTCTAAAAATCATAATATAAATCACACTAAAACAATTAAAAAGCTAAAATATAAAAGTTACATCCAAAAGACAAAAACTGTGAAATTCTAAAATGATCAAACTGTTGAAATTCACTTTGGATCTTTAAATAGGCTTTTGGACGTGAATCTTGGAACCTTCTTGGGCTTGACGTGGACTTGTGCTCCCTAGGATGTTTGGACATCCTCTTGCCATATGAGGCACACCATGTGAATGGGCCTTCGAGCCTCTACTTGGAACATAATCTTCCTTATTGGGCCGAGGCTAGTTGGACTTATTTCTTGAAGGACTCTATCTTGATACTTGTGTTTCACTTGGGCCTTCTTTAATGGGCTTAGGGGAATAGGCATGGGCTGATTTCCATCACACGCGCAACTAGCTCAACACCATTGCTAGTGCCGCCAACGGCCACCTAGTGTAGCCACCGACAACATGTCATCCCAACCACTGATGGGAACAGAACCAACCAGCCTCCATCCTTATTTTGCCCAAGTAAGTGACTTGTCATCCTAGTTTTAGACTTTGATGATGTTTCTCCACATGAGGGATGTAAAGTTGCATTCTTTATTATCTCAGGGGGATTTTGTAAGTCTAGGAAGAGTTTAAAACTTATTAAGAAGTGATTAATAAGGGTTAGGTTTAGTTAGATTCATGAAAAAGAATGAAGATCTAAGTTTAATAATTGTTGGAATTGAGCATAAACTAAGAATAGCATAGTTAGCAAACTGGGAATAGGGTGAGTAAAAATTCACAAATTAAAACATTGGGGTTGTAGAACTATGAGTTAGCTTCCATTGACAAAAGAATTTAGAAATCAAAGTTAAAATAAACGAATTATAAATTCTACACTTAAAGCGTGCAGTTCTGGGTTAATTTAGATAGTTTGTAGGATATGTAAATTTCGAGGGCTTTAATGACGTTATCAACAACTTTCCTAAACATGAAAGCTGTAGTTCACATTGTGCTAATTCCAAATATCCTTTCGATTCATAATCCAAGGTCAGGATATCAGTTATGATTCTGAAAGTTGCGCGCAGTTTCTGACCTATAGTACGATTGGGGAAAAACGTGTAGACTAAAATTTGCAAAAGAGAAATCTTTGGGAGAGGGATTGTGGTATTATAGGATTATGGAGGACCCTATGGCAATACAATGGAGTAAGTTAGGATTAGTAGAATTGATTTCAAGATCAGTAAAATTTTCAAGTTTTCTATTTTTTCATGTTAACTAGTTGACAACTCTTAGAAAGTATATACATAAAGATTAGTACCTCTCTACCAAATAAAAGAAATATAAAGATTAGTACCAAAACAATGGAAGGAAATAAACATAAATGTATTGTAGTATACTAGCATGTCATAAACAAATTTTGATTCGTGAGGGGTATAAAGATTGATTTTCATAGAGTTTATAAGTCCAGAGATTCAAGGGAGAGCTCTCCAACATGAACAATCCAAAATTACAAGAAAAAACACTCAACATACGCCATTTCATCCCAAATGAGTTCATGTGTTCATAACTTGATCATAACTCATCTAAAATAATTTCAAAATACCATCCAACTACTCGTGAGAACCCTAGAGGTCGATCTACCCAAGGTTTAACAACCAATACAACTAAAAGAGGAATCTATTTTTTGTGATTATGGATCGCTGTAGTAGAATGCAAAGAAGCAATGCGCAAAAACATAACATATGATCACCATAAAGAATAATATACTCGCCAAGTGACCTCAGGATCACAAAGCCACGCCTATAAGGGATGTAACATCAGCTGTAATGATTGATTGTCCAAGAGAATCCACCAAAGATAGTTTATATACAAGCATCAACTCCCCTCTAAAAATTTTAAGTAAAGCACCACAATTCAAGTGATAGGATAAAGCTTTAAAGAGATATTTTTGGTCTCAAAAATAACTTTGTATTCATCATAATATTGATCTATCTCACCATTTCCCTAAGCTCTCATATACATAGGAAGTTAGAGGGAAATATGGGCGACAAAACCTTAAGGTGTGTGCCAAAATTAAGAGCTAAAAAGAGGTCATTCATTACATGGCTTAGTTGATTGTCAAGCTTAATCTCATAGCAAAACATAGAGGACATGCATGAGCATCCAAGGCAGTCGACTATTATAAAGAGGGGGGGTGGAGGGAGGAGACACAAAATCAAATTTAAAATGAAGCTAAAAGACAAAAGAGTATAAAGAAAGTTACACCTAAGATAGTAGTTGTGCATCCATTTATTCCTCAATAATTTTCTACATAGCTAAAATATATAACTCCTTGGTTGTCATGAAATGTTGACCATCCTCTAAAGGCAAAATAGTTAATTTTCCAGTTGAGGTGACATGATGAAAATACCCCTAATAACAACAAGTGAGGTTACTTAGTCCATAGGAATCCTTATGAGCACCTAAGGAGTAATCCAAAAGTGAAGTCGATCAAATTTTCTCTAGTTGAAGTAGATACATTTATATACTTAATATATACTCTCTTCGTCCGTGTTTGTCTATCCACTTAGCTATTTTTTTGTCCCTAATTAGTTGTCATTCTCAATATAAACTTTACCAACTTCCCCATTAATTAACTTTCTATTTTTCCATCCCTATTTTCAATATAAATTTCCTTCTCTCTCATTTAGGGATAATTAAGTAAGTTTGTTCTTTTTTGTCTAACTTTATTATCTTTCTTGATATTTTCCAATTGTTTCCAAATGACACTCAAATAGGGATAATAGGAGTATCTTTCTTGTGTCCCCTCACTAAATGGTAGACTGAAAATTAATAGTCCACCCATCCAACAACAATAACAACATACCCCAGTGTAGTCCTAGTAATGCTAGGTGTGGGCCGGGTGGGGGGGAGGATCCAGATATAGGTAGTCTTTCCTCCTATGCATGGAATGCATGTCGAGGCTAGTTCCGGTGGACGCAAGAAAAAAAAAACTTTTGAAAGTTAATTGGAAAACCGATTGGGAAACCGAAAAAACAAAAGAATTAGGGCAAAGGGCAATGATATACCTGTGTGCTCCAAGCAATGAATGGTTAAGTAGGTACATAAGACAAACCTGAAAATCACATACACTAGGAGGGCACAAGAAAAAAAAAATAAAATAAAAAGCAAAGCAAGGCGTCCTACCGACAACCTCTCATCCCCTTACCTGACTACCTTAACCTTAGCCCGTCAAAAACCCATATCCAGTGTTATGTTCTCCAAAAAGCCTAAGTGCTTTAAATTGGCTCTAATCACCTCCCCAAAAGACTTCCTAGTTTTCCCTTGCCCACGACGAAGTGGTGGAAACGCAATCCCTTCACATATTCGGACGGAAGCATCCACACTCCTTCTATACATATAACCAAGCCATCTCAATATGTTCTCATGCATCTTATCCTCAATAGAGGCCGCCCTTAACTTATCGCGGGTTGCGACACACCTTGTTCTTAATCTTATCTAACTTGGTGAACCCACAACCCATCAAACCATCCTCATTTCTGCCACATTCAACCGTTGATAATGCCCTCTCTTTGTAGCCCAACACTTCAAACCATATAACGATGTTGGTCAAATAACTGCTCGATACACCTTACTTTAAGAATCCTCTTGTCAAACAACATTTTTGAAGTTGCTTCCACTCGTGCCAATCTGCCTTATCTAATGTGTTCTATCCTCACTAATATCATTGCAAGTACCAAAACTTCTTGGTCAGCCACGCTAAAATGACACCTAATATTTATGTGTTTGACTTACTCAATCTGAAACCCATAGATTCCAAGGTATCATGCCAAAGTTCCACGCCACCTTGTCATTAGCCTTACACATGACTCATCAATAAGAATTACTAGTACTTAGACCCGTGTGTTGCACGGGATGCAAGTAAACCATGCGTATTGTTAAAAATATTACCGAAGTTATATTAAAAAGAATAAAGAAAAAAGCAATAATGAAAAATAAAAGGAATAGTTTTCATATTTAGAAAAATAAAGAAAAAAGAATAGTGCATATGAAAAAAAAAAGAAAAATAAAGAAGAATCATCAATGCAAGCATACACACATTAATATACACATTAATATTATATGAATTTTTTTAAAAAAATAAATAGAACTAATTATAAGTTTCCCAAAATGCCCTTATTAGAATCCACATATTTTGATCCTCATCCTTTGTACCCATATATATATATATGGAAGAACATAAAGAAATTCCATTAACAAAACAAATACATGAAACCCGGGCATACTGATGTATGCTAACTCATTAAGATCAGAGTGTTGAGCTAGAACACATCATACAGTCACACAAACACACAGCTGGATGCTTGAACTTTGCAATAACTGATAGAAAGCAACAAGCTGGAATAGAAGACAACCCAACAACAGAATAAAAGGGATAGACTTGCTTACAGTTGATACAGATACACCACAACTGCAATCAAGGGCAAGGGACTCTTACATACATGCCTCTACAGATACACCAAAGCATGGATGATCAAGCTCAGTTTACACTTGCTGGATTTGCCAATTTCCAGTGACAGGAACTGATTGAACCAAGGTTGAGAGTTATAGGACACTCACAAACTTTCAGAGGTACTAAGACACTCGAGAATACTATTGAATAAACACTAAGATACCTTCATTGATAGAAAACTTCAGAATATAAAGAAAGCTAATCAGTTTGATTAGCAGTTGCTTAAGCATAAGCATTCTACCTAATCTCCCTGGAATATCCTAAGCTACAAAGCCTGAAACTAATACATGTAGTTACATCCTAATGATCTCGAGTACAAACTGTAAGAAAATAAAAGGAAATTACTAAGCTAAGCTCTGATTGGACCAAATGCCAAAAGGGTGGCAAAATGGACCAATAGGAAGCTTTCCTCTCCTAAGGGGTAAAAACTAAGTTACTGAGGTAATTCCGGCGCCACTGCTAACACGGAAGTAATCTCAACAGTTTATTATCATGATGGAAAGACCAAAACAAACCCTGTGAGTAAATCAAACACATAGCCCCGTAATCGGGTTACGAAAAATCGATAAACAACCCTGCTGGGATTGGTTGTTCTGCCTTCTGAATCTTACTCGTGCCATGCTTGATCATGCTGGGACTTGGCTTGGACTTGAAAAGGACATGGCAAGGAACAAAAAACTCCTAGGAAACATTGGCTTAAACTTCCTCAATCAAGAGATACAACATTGAGAAAGTCAGCTGCTTGGATTTATTCTTTGGGAACTGGAATTGGTCCGGATGACCAATCTTTGATGAAATTTGAGTGGCTGCAAATGCCAGGGCTTGCTTTACAATGGTGTAACAAGCCTGGATGGATGCTATTGGTGGTGTGGTGGCTGCTGGTGATGCTAAGAACCTCCTGCTGGAACTTTGGACAGCTGAGAAGTCTGTTGAGTGGCTTGCTGTATGTGCTGGGCTTTAAAAGCCTATTGTTTCTGCTGGAAGGATTGGTCTAGATGCTGAGTTATGTGAAACAGCAAGTGCTCCTCCTCCTTGTGTTGTTGTTGTTGTAATTGCTGGTGAAGATCCCTTGGAAGCCTCCTTTGTTGATGAAGTTGTTGTTGCTGATTGTTCTCCTTGATGGTCTCCATCATCCTCCCCAGGTTGAGGAAAGTTTGTCCTCAAACTTGGAAGGTCTTCATCTGTTGGATAGTATGGTCGAAGATCTGCTACACTGAATGTTGCTGAGCCGCCATACTCTTCAGATAGATCCAGTCTGTAGGCATTATCTCCAATTCTTTCAAGCACTTCAAAGGGGCCATCTGCTCTTGGCAACAGCTTGCCTTTTCTTTTGCTGGGGAACTTGTCCTTCATGAGGTGGATCCAAACTAATTCTCCTGGCTGGAAGGTCACCTTCTTCCTGTGCTTGTTTGCTGAAGTAGACACCTGTTCAGTATATTTGGCAATTTTCTCCTTCACTTGCTGATGAAGCTCCTTGATTTGATCTGCTCTTTTACCTGCTTCAAAACTAAATTTGACAGAAGTAGTTAGTGGAACTAAATCCAAAGGGGAAATTGGATTTTTACCATAGACTACTTGGAATGGAGAGTAGCTTGTGGCCTTGGATGGTGCTTTGTTGTAAGCAAACTCAGCATGGGGCAATAGAGTATCCCATCTTGCTTTATTTATGTGGATCAGTGCTCTCAATAGGACTCCAAGTGTTCTATTAGTAACCTCTGTCTGGCCATCAGTTTGTGGGTGGCAAGTGGTGCTGTATTTGAGCTGGGTGCCCAGTTTCTTCCATAGAGTGACCCAAAAATGGCTCAAAAACTTGGTATCCCTGTCAGATACCATTGTTCTTGGTACTCTATGCAATCTAATAATTTCTTGGAAGAATAATTCAGCAACTTTGGTGGCATCAAAGGTGGTGTGGCAGGATATGAAATGTGCCATCTTTGATAATCTGTCAACCACCACCATGATTGAATCCTTCCCTCTCTGTGTTCTTGGAAAACCTACGATGAAATCAAGGCTTACATCTTCCCAAGGGCTGCTGGGGACTGGCAATGGTGTGTACAAGCCTTGGGGTAGGCTGTGTGACTTTGCCAACTGACAGATATTGCACCTCTTCAATAGATGCTCCACATCCTTCCTCATCTTTGGCCAACTGTAATGCTCTCTCAACATCAACAATGTCTTCTCAACTCCAAAATGTCCTGCTAAGCTTCCTCCATGGACTTCTGTGATCAACAATTCCCTGAAACTGCTCTTAGGGACACACAACCTGCTTCCTTTGAACAAATATCCTCGGTCATGTGGTATGCACTCGATTGCCACGACACTTCGTACACCGCTGAAATCTCCATCCTCCCGATACAAAGCTTTCAAATGCTCAAAACCAATAATTCTAGAATCAAGCATGTGAAGCAACATACCTTCTACTCAATGCACCGCTCCTTTGTTTAGCACTCGATTTATGGTGGATCATGAAGTGAAATCTGATATACTCTACCCAAGCAAAGATGCCAGTGTTGAGCTTCAGGTCGCCTTTAAATGAACTTCAAGGCCTCATGATCACTGTGAAGTATGAACTCTGCTCCAATAAGGTAGTGCCTCCAGTGCTGAAGAGCTCTGATGATGGCAGAGAACTCTTTGTCATAGGTGCTGTATTTCTTCTTGGCATCATTTAGCTTTTCACTGAAATAGGCAACTGGCTTGCCCTCCTGAGTCAATACTGCTCCAATGCCAACTCCTGAAGCATCACATTCTACTTCAAAACTTTGTGAAACTTTCAAGGCCGGGTAGTGCTAGAATCGTGCCGGTGAGCCTTTCTTTGACTTCTTCAAAGGCTTTCAGGTCATTGTTGTCCAAATAAAGGACATACCTTTCACCACTACCATTAGTGCTAGGATGGTGCTGAAATTCTTGACAAATCTCAGAAATGAAGCCAGCCATGGAAGCTCGACTTGATGAATAGAAGTGCACAGCCACTCCCTAATTGCTTGAATCTTCTCATTATCAACCCGAATACTGCACAGAATAATGTACCCCAAGTTGTTCTCTTGGGTTGTTAAGAATTGTCACTTCTTGAGATTCCCAATTAACTCCTCCCTGATTAAAATGGTTAAAACCTACTGCTAATGCTTGACATGCTCTTGCTCGCACTGCTATAGACAAGAATATCATCAAAGTATACCACAACACTCTTGCCATGAGTGGCTTAAGGACTGATTCATGAGTCTCATGAATGTAGATGGGAATTAGTCGACCAAAAGGCATGACCAACCATTCAAACAACCTCCCTTGGTCTTAAATGCTTTCCACTCATCTCCTCATAGATCCTTATCCGTAGTATCCACTTTAAATCAATCTTAGAAAAGATCACTGACCTATGTAACTCATCCAACATGTCCTCAAGTCTAGGTATAGGGTACCTATACTTGATTGTGATCTTGTTAATAGCCCTACAATCAATACACATTCTTTGGCTTCCATCTTTCTTAGGCACTAACAAGGCTGGATCGCATATGGACTTAAACTCTCCTAATCATTCCCTTCTCCAATAACTCATCCACCGCCTCAGTATCTCATTGGTATCTCGGTGTCATCCTATAAGTCGCTTATTAGGTAACACCGATCCGTGCACTAAATCAATTTTGTCTTGGATATCCCTTTAGGTGGCAAACCAGGTGGCATTTCATCAGAAATACATGCCAAACCTGAAGTAAGGATAGGAATAAAGGGTGGTCATTTTGTGGTGCTGAGGGTTCTTCAAGGTCTAAAAGGATCAAGTCCTTCTGTGTGCTAAACTCATGATGATCAGATAAAAGCAACACATCAAGACTAGGTTCAAGACACAAGGTTTTGGCTTTTTTAGTTAACTGTGAGGGTTTCATGGGGGTTAGGACAATCTTTTTGTGGTTTAGGGTCAGGGTATAGGTATTAGCTCTTCCACAGTGATTTACTGATCTATCATACAACCAAGGTCGACCCAAAAGCAAATGACAGACATCCATAGGTAAGACATCACACCAGACCTCATCTTTGTATGATTGACCAATTGAAAAAGCAACAAGGCATCTAGTAGAAACTTTGATACCTTTGCCTGAACTGAGCCACTGGATGGTATATAGGACTGGGTGGGGCTTGGTTGCCAGGCTTAGCTTCTTCACCATAGTGTTGGATGTTGCATTGGTACAGCTTCCACTGTCCACAATCACTGAGCATACTTTCCCTCCAATAGTGCATCTTGTATGAAAGATATTCTCCCTCTGCTCTTCTCGCTCTCATCACGAGCCGCTAGAACTCTTCTGATCACAAGCATTTCTCCCTCATCTGGACCTTCATCTATAACCTCATCATCATAGATAGGGTCATGTTCATGCCCTGCATACTCCTGTTCTTCTTCCTGCACATTTTCAAGATCAATAAACAAAGTTGCTTGGTACTCAGCAAGAGTAACCATTCTCTTGTTTGGACATTCTGAGGCAATGTGCCCTAGCCCTTGACATCTGAAACACCTTCTCTCTGTATAAGGCCTGCTGATAGGGGCTGGGGTTCTTTGTGGGGAATTTTGTGGCTGATTTTGTGGGGGTCTTGGGGCTGGATTATTGGTTTGAGGTGGAAGTGGGGGTGGATAGGCCTTTTGTGGGGCATTATAAGGTTTGTAAGGGTTTGGCTTGGCTGGTGCATAAGGTTTGGCTGGATATCTGCTGCTGTTGTAGTCCTTTGCTCTAGACTTCTTCTGTTGTTCCACTTTGTGAGCCAGAGAACTTAGCTCATCAAGGGAATCATAGACCTGCAGCTCTACAATGTTCTTGATGCCTTCATTCAAGCCTGCAAGATACCTGATATAGGTTTGCACTTCATTCTCTTGCATATTACACTTCCAAAGCAAGTGCTCAAACTCCTTTGTATACTCTTCTACTGACTTGTTCCCCTGCACAAAATGCTGCAACTTGTTGTAGTTCTCCTTCATGTAATTATCTGGAAGGAACTTCTCCTTCAACTTCTGCCTCATCTCAAGCCAGGTACTTACTCTAGCCTCTCCAATCTCCATTCTCCTTCTCTGCAGATTAGTCCACCAAGTAGAAGCATATTTTTTTAACTTTAAGGCTACTAACTTCACCTTGTTTTCTTCTGAGACCTCCTTCAAATCAAAGACTCTTTCTACTGTCTGTAACCAATCTAGGAAAACATCACGGTCTAACTCTCCTGCAAACTCAGGTATTTCAATCTTGAAATCAAGCTTTGCAACCCTCCTATCTTCCCTCCTTATTTCTCTTTTACTTTCACTTTCCTCCTCAGGTTCACTGATCCTAGGTGACCTCCTAACTCTCCTCCTTCTTCTAGGTGTAGGCCTAGGACCTCGACCTCCTCTCCCTGTCTTACTAAAAGGATTCTCACCTTCTCCTTCCTCCATCTCATCATCAGTCTCCTTATTCAACTGATGTCTATGCAGTCTCATATAGTAATTCAACTGCTCACTCAGAAATTTCATTTTCTGTTCTACTTCTTCCTTTTCTTTCAATGTTTGTTCTAAGACTTCCTGTGGTGTTTTACTAGTTCCGGCCATTTTACTAAAACAAGCAAACACACTCCAAGATAGAACACAATGCTCTGATACCAAGATGATGTATGCTAACTCACTAAGATCAGAGTGTTGAGCTAGAACACACCATACAGTCACACAAACACACAGCTGGATGCTTGAACTTTGCAATAACTGATAGAAAGCAACAAGCTGGAATATAAGACAACCCAACAACAGAATAAAAGGGATAGACTTGCTTACAATTGATACAGATACACCACAACTGCAATCAAGGGCAAGGGACTCTTACATACATGCCTCTACAGATACACCAAAGCATGGATGATCAAGCTCAGTTTACACTTGCTGGATTTGCCAATTTCGATGTGAGGCGATTGAACCAAGGTTGAGAGTTATAGGACACTCACAAACTTTCAGAGGTACTAAGACACTCGAGAATAATATTGAATAAACACTAAGATACCTTCATTGATAGAAAACTTCAGAATATAAAGAAAGCTAATCAGTTTGATTAGCAGTTGCTTAAGCATAAGCATTCTACCTAATCTCCCTGGAATATCCTAAGCTACAAAGCCTAAAACTAATACATGTAGTTACATCCTAATGATCTCGAGTACAAACTGTAAGAAAATAAAAGGAAATTACTAAGCTAAGCTCTGATTGGACCAAATGCCAAAAGGGTGGCAAAATGGACCAATAGGAAGCTTTCCTCTCCTAAGGGGTAAAAACTAAGTTACTGAGGTAATTCCCGCGCCAATGCTAACCTGGAAGTAATCTCAACAGGTTATTATCATGCTGGAAAGACCAAAACAACCCCTGTAATGTAAATCAAAACATAGCCCCGTAACGGGTTCGGAAAACTGATAAACAACACTGTTGGGATTGGTTGTTCTGCCTTCTGAATCTTACTCGTGCCATGCTTGATCATGCTGGGACTTGGCTTGGACTTGAAAAGGACATGGAAAGGAACAAAAAACTCCTAGGAAACATTGGCTGAAACTTCCTCAATCAAGAGATACAACATTGAGAAAGTCAGTTGCTTGGACTGTTGCTGCTGGGAACTGGAATTGGTCTGGATGACCAATGCTGATGGGCTGAGTGGTCGAAATGCCGTGGCTTGCTTTACAATGGTGTAACAAGCCGATGGATGTTGTTGGTGGTGTGGTGGCTGGTGATGCTAAGAACCTCCTTTGGAACTTTGGATCACAGAAGTCTCTGTGAGTGGCTTCTTTGTATGTGTTGGGCTTTGAAAGCCTGTTGTTTTTGCTGGAAGGGCTGGTCTAGCTGCTGAGTTGTGTGAAACTGCAAGTGCTCCTCCTCCTTGTGCTGCTGCTGTTGTAATTGCTGGTGAAGATCCCTTGGAAGCCTCCTTTGTTGATGAAGTTGCTGCTGCTGATTGTTCTCCTTGATGGTCTCCATCACATACCCGGGGGGTCTACAATAAGATCAGACCCAAGATCCATCATATTGTTCAACTAAATTAATTCAAAACAGAAAACTCAAACACAAGCCTAATAAAGCTTCAACAAGATATCATTTTTGATAAACAAACATAAATCTCCTGAAGGGCGACAAACATTTTTGTGCATTCTTCTATTTCTTTCCGACCAAACATGACAGATGATCGAGGAAACGATTTTCCTTCTTCTTAAAACCTGCATTACTCCAATCCGATGAATCCCAATCTTTCCAATTCGACATATCACCATCTTGGGAATTCCAAAATAATTCCCCTACTTGAAGGGTAAATTCACATTCAAAAAACATATGTACATTTGATTCAACTTGTTTCTCACATAAGAAACATCTGTTGGCTAATTGTACTCCAAACTTTTGCAAACGATCCTGAGTTAGAAGTCTCCTGTTAATAGATAGCCAAGAAATGAAGGAGCACTTAGGGATTCTAGGATTACACCAAATTAGATTGTGCCAATGGACTTTTTGAGAGTGATTTTTGAGAAAATCATAACCCAACTTAATGGTATAATTCTTTCCTTCCCGTATAATCTTTTGAAAAAGAGGAAGTAAAGAATCACAAACCTTTAGTAGCCTTCTCCAATACCAGCTATAATTTTATCCAACAGCACAATCCAAAATAGATTTCCTCTTGATATAAATGTGATGAACCCACTTAATCCATAACGCCTCCTTATGACTCCATAGTTGCCATACAGGCTTTCCCAGGGCTGCTGTATTCCATGAGGCTGCATCTCTGTAACACCCCAACCTTAATCACAGGGTTAAACTCTACTTAGAGAAGCTAAGCCCGCGATTAGCGCAGCGGAACACTTTTTAGGTTGAAGTGTCACCGCCGTCTCCCAAAAGAGACAAGGCAACAACACCAAAGAAACTTCCAAAACCACAAGATAACTTACTAACTTAAGAACCTTCACATATAAAACTTATACAACCCTTGGATAAAGTATATAAACTTAAACATAGCTTAAATACTAAAACAACTTCCAAAATTCTGCTCGCCCTTGCTAACCGATGATTTCCTTAGAGAACTACCTCAAGAGCCTTGAATTACTTTGGTACCGACTTGTCCTTGCCTTGGGAGCTCGAACCCCTAAAAACAAAACATTGAAAACAGTCGCAAAGTGAGTGGGGAAACACTCAGTACACAAACCTCCAACACGTCAAACCGTTCGAAAACGGTTTTCGGTGCCGGCCTTTAAATTCATTTTGAAAACGGGAAAGGGGATAAACATAAATAAACTGAATTGTTGCATATATATATATATATATATATATATATATATATATATATATATATATATATAAATAACTGGTATATGTATAAGACATGAATATAAATAACTGAAATGGACTTGTGATAATTAGGAATGAGCGGTATCCCTTACGATCGATGCCGAAGCACCTCACACACGCGCATGCCCAAACCGATCTAGATTTGGATTGGGTGACTGCTAGGCAGTCGACACTGGCCAGGTCATTAGGACACTCTGATCAGGAGCATCTAAAAGTATAGGCTAGCACTTCACGTACCTAGCTAGAATATGATGGCGGGCCGCTTGAAAATAATTCAATATAAGATATTAGTTCATGACTTGATAAGATAATAATAACCATTGGATAATAAGTAAATATGAGATATTAGTTCATGATGTAGACATAATATCACAATGATAATTGTGTTGAAGAATAAATAAAGAGTTAAAAGTTGGACAATTTGCGTACCTTGGGACGCTAAAGACCTTGGCGGCGCGGCTCGGCTTGGAGATGGCTTTCAAAACTTGTCAACTAAGATAAGAATAAATAAAAATGAAGAACCGAATAAGGTTCTAAATTAGATTCATAAGTTTAGAAACTTAGTAATATAAATGAAATACTTTAGGAATAAAATTTCAGGTTTATATAAAAATAGAGTTTGAAGTATAATTTGAGTTAGAAAAATCGGAATGACGTAAAAGAGTACATTTCGGAATAGGGAAAACCATGATCTTAAATTTTGTCAACAGGGGAAGGCTAAAATGGGTGGAAGGGCTTCAAACGGGTCCGGACAGAAGTGTGCATAACAAAACCTTAGAATTTTCGGTCGAGAAACATGAGAATAAAGACGTAGAAGATGATTCAAGTAAATGGGCTTGAATCTAAGAAAATTAGCTTGAATTGATGGTGAATGGGCGATTATAACTTGAAAGCTAGGATGAGAATGATGGATTCAAATATGGTTTGATGAAGTGGTAGCAAGTGAATGATGAAACGGAGTAAGACGTACATGACCGAATGTGATGAGAACAAGTTTGGATTGGTGATTTAAGTAACAAGGATTGAATTGATTGAGAACTTGGAGGCTACCAGGTTAGAAGAAATTCTTAGCTAGATTAAAAACATTGGACATTATGCTAGAGAATGATGGGGGAAAAGAATACTTGGCTAAACTCACTAGCTTTTGGAAAATATTCTCAAGACTCACTTAAGTCTCCCAAAATGATATTTTTAGCCTTAAACACACAACTCTAGGATGATAACCTATACCCATAACATATTATGCTTAGAAGCCTTTATTGGGTTGATTTGAGGCCCAAAAGATATAAATTTACATAAGCTAATTTGGGCAGAAACTACACTCTGGACAGCCCTTATTCCCGAGCTCGTAACTCACACTCCCGATATCGGATAAATACAAACCATACCATTACGGAAAGCTTGCACTAAGACCTAAAACTTTCATGTTTACCCCAAAAACTAAAGAGATCTCTAAAGGCACGAAAAACAGCCCTCAACCTACTGACTCAGAATTCGTATATAAAAACGCATCGTCACGGTTTTGGCCATAACTCGGTCTATACATGTCGGAAATTCGAAATTCCAAAGCCTATAGTTAGCTAACACCTTGAGCTATCATATGGAGTAAAAATCTGGCCTAAAATCCTACTTTTAGGTCTCGGAAATTTTCCAGAAACTAACCAGAAACTTTATTTACCGAAATTTCAGTTTTTAACTTGATTTTTCACCCTTAATCATACTAAACATAACCAAATCTCACCTAAACTTTAATCCACCCTATTTCCAGAATATAAACCTTGAAAATTAACTCATCAAGGACCCTAAAAACCACATGCATCCATGGGTTAAACATAAACTCAACATAAAAGACATATTCTTGAACTCTTGCATCAAAACCTCACTAATTTACCGAAATTAAACATAATAACACTTAATTCATAATCTTAAATCATAAACTCAGCCCTTGAATACTCAGTATCTTTCAAGAAATTCACATGCATTGACATATAATCATCATCCACCATGAATTCAACCATAAAACCTCATAAATACTTAGAAACATACATGCGTACACTCAAAACTTAAACCCTAACTCAACCAATACAATTATATACTTGAATTCACGATAAAAGAGAGTAAAAGAGATAGAAATTACAAAAGAAACATATATAAAACATGGATTTTCAGATTAGGGTTTAGAGAAACTGAAATTGGGGGTTTTGAGAGGTTACCTTTGAGGAAAAAAATTTGATGAAAACACAAGAGGGAGGAAAACACCAGGGATAGGGGGCTGTGCACGGCAGAACAAGGGAGAGAGGGAAGAGGGAGAATGACTTGAGTGTTTGTAAAATAATATGAGGTAAAAAATAAACCCCCCCTTTCCCCCTTCACTTAATATATACCCAACTAATTAAATTAAGACAACAATTAGGCTAAATTAAATCAGAAATCTTAAACTAATTAAAGTAATTGTAAATGTATTGGGTTAAAATAATTAGTTTGTACTAAATAAAATTAGTTACTAACAATTTGATTAAAATAAAATAGGACTTGAATTAGAAAAATTAAATAAGTAGGACATAAATATTACTTGTGATTAAATAAAATAAATATAACTCAAATAAATTAAGGTTTGGGTAATAAAATATAAACGTTAAGAAGTAGAATAATTAAACCCCTTTCCGGTTAAAGAAATAACGTAACGGTAAAACCCAAAATAGTTTAACTTAACGAGTGAAATGAATAAATCCAGGATTTTTAAACCGGTAACTTGATACCCTTTTGCCATCTCCTGCACGAGACTTAGCACCGAAGAAATAAATAATTAAAAGTAAAAGAAAAAAATTTATACGTAATTTAGGTAATTACGGTAATTAAGTTCTTAATTAATCGTGATTTTGGGGCGGGTTGTTACAATCTCGAATGTTAAGACCTCCTTCACTTTTATAAAGGCAACAAGAATCCCAAGAAATAGGTGGAGCTCTCGTGTCAGATCCCCAAAGAAATCTCCGACATAATTGAATAATAGAATCAATAACATTCTTGGGGAGAATGAAAATCTGAGCCCAATAAGTGTGAAGAGACATCATAATACTATTTACCAATTCAGTTCTTCCTGCGAAAGTAAGTTTCCTAACAGCCCATCCACTAATCCGACTAGACATTTTTCCAATAAGAACACTACAATCATGTCTATTCAAACGGAAATGCTTAATAGGAACTCTTAGATACTTGAAAGGAAGAGTGCCCTCCTCAAAACCAATGTTTTCCAGAATGATATCATCATATATATATATATATATATATATATATATATATATATATATATATATATATATATATATAGGGAAATTGGATTCTAATAATCCATACTTTTGCAAATTGGATAACAATAATCCCTACTTTCAATTTGTATTCTGGTGGTCAAAAAAAAAATTGTATTGTAGTGGTACCAAATCCATCACCGCATTCTTTTTATTTTTTTCATGCCTATCTCATATTGTTTTTGTTTTTTTCGTTCCTGCCCCCAGATAGGTAATGAAGTGTAGTTGCTAAAACATTTTTTAAATTGTTTTTTTGAGATTCTGAGCAATTATTATGATTTTTTAAAAAAAATAAAATTGAAAAAATCATAAAAAGTAGAAAAAAAAATTCAAAAAAATTGGGAGAAGTGTTGTAAATTCATTAAAAATCGTGGTAAAGTGTTATAAAAAGTTTTGAATCAAATGCAACACAAAATCTATGATATTTAGGGCATACTCTCGATTATGTCCTACTACAATACAATTTTAATATTTTTTGGACCACCAGAATGCAAATTTAAAGTAGGGATTATTCTCATCCAATTTGCAAAAGTAGGGATTATTAGAATCCAATTTCCCTAAATATATATATATATATATATATATATATATATATATATATATATATATATATATATATATATATATATATATATATATATATGATGATATCATTCGCAATGAGCATACACCATTGTACTTCATCCTAAATGTCCTTACTCAACTCGTCTATGACTTAATTAAAAAGAAACAGAGTAAGAGCTGACCCTTAATACGGCTGCAAGCGCACGAATACGAGTACTTTATGCAAATAGCTACACCTTTAAGGTAAATAAAACAATCTATACATCTTTTAAATGTAGCTAAAATTATAAACTCATTTTTTTTCTTTTACATTTGAAGGAGGTGTAGCCAATTTCGTGTACCTGTTGGACCCAATCGTTGTAGTGACAAAAATCATGTCACGTCAACCTTTTTGGTTCCCACATAATTTGGGACTTCATGTCCTTCTAATCCTTCATGCTCAATTTGTTTCTTGGGCCATTGCTTAAGGTGAATAACCCAATATGAATTGAACTGTTCAAAGTATTTGTTTTACTATATGGTGTCGTATTGTACTAGACCCGTGTGACTTATTCTTTTATGCTTTCCATTTTTAGGTTCTTAATGAGGGGGTCCTTTTATGTAGAGAACTGGAAGTTGTAAGTTATGGGCCCACTTGATGGTAGTTGAATTAATGAGCTTTGTGTCTCCTATATAGACATGGCGTAATGTGCTTGACTTATAAATCTTCTGCTAAATGAGTAAGTTTCTCTCTAAAATGTCGAATGTTACAAATCTTCCATCATTTTGATATTCAAGTTCACTCATGCAACTCACCCGTCCATGCCAACAATTCAAGGCCAAAGACCCTGATGGAGACCATCATGGAGAACAATCAGCAGCAGCAGCTTCATTAGCAAAGGAGGCATCTACCAGAGCTTCACCAGCAATTGCAGCAGCAACACAAGGAGGAGTTCTTGTTGTTTCACACAACTCAGCTGCTAGGGAAGGCTTTCCAGCAGAAACAGTAGGCTTTCAAAGCCCAAAGACATGAAGAGTTACTCGCAGACTTCTCAAGATCAAACATCCAAAGATGAGGATTTCAAAGATCACCAGCAGCCACCACTCCACCAACAGCATCCATCCTGGCTTGCTACATACTTGTAAAGCAAGTCCTAGCATCCACAGCCACTCAGCCCACCAACATTGGTCATCGAGACCAATTCCAGTTCCCAGCAACAATAGTCCAAGCGGCTGACTTTCTCAATGTCATATCTATTGATTGAGGAAGATTCAACTAAGATTTCCTAGGAGTTTTTTGTTCTTTGTTATGCCATTTTCAAGTCCAAGTCAAGTCCCAGCATGATCGAGCATGGCACAGTAAGATTCAGAAGTCAGAATAGACAATTCCAGCAGGGTTGTTTTATCAGTTTTCCAGAACCCCAGTTCTGGGGCTATATGTCCTGATTTCTGTCTTTAGGGGTTGTTTTGGTCTTTCCAGCATGATATTAACCTGTTGAGATTACTTCCAGGTTAGTGTGGCGCGGGAATCACCTCAGTAAAGATTATTTTTACCCCTTAGGAGAGGAAAGCTTCCCATTGGCTCATTTTGCCACTCTTTGGCAAATCGGTCCAATCAGATTTTAGTTAGCTTTTCTCTTTTATTTTTCAACCAAATGTAATCCGGATCATATTAGACAGCTTAGGATGTAATCATATGTATTTGTTTTAAGCTTTGTAAGTTAGAATTAGATCAGGGAGATTAGGCAGAATGCTCATGCTTAAGCACCTGTTAATCAAACTGCTAGCTCCTTCAGTACCTCTGAAAGTTTGTGAGTGTCCTATAACTCTCAACCCTGGTTCAATCAGTTCCTATCACTGGATATTGGCAAAATCCAGCAAGTGAAAGCTGAGCTTGATCATCCATGCTTTGGTGTGTCTGTAGAGGCATGTGTGTGAGAGTCCATTGCCCTTGATTGCAACTGAAGGCGTATCTGTAACAGTTGTAAGCAAGCCTATCTTTTATGTTCTGTCTTGGGTTGTCTTCTATTCCAGCTACTTGCTTTCAAACAGTTCTTATGTTTTAAGCAATCAGCTGTGTGAGTGCGTGAGTTGTATGGTGTATTCTGGTTCAATACTCTGATCATTGTGAGCTAGCATACATCAGACCCAAAAGTTCAATTCAACCTATCAACATATTCCCGTAAATCATCATGAATCAAAATCTTCATCCTTGGAGACAAATCTAATATTTAACAAGAGATATTAATCTACTTTTCGGTGGAAGAATAACTATTCTTTTTTATAAAAGTAATAGGAAAAGTGAATGCACAGGACTTTAGGTTTTGGGATTATGGTACATCAAATTTTAAAATTATATCATAGTAAACCAAAATGTGAAACTATTGAATTACAATACACCGCCATCGAGTAGTGCCCGACCCGTTTAAGATCAAAATGGCTTTCAGCCCGGGTTTTTAGGTTTGTCCACAAGGCCCGTTAGGCATCCGGCCCATTGGGAAGCTTTTCTGTCACTGTAGACCACGGAGACGTCGTTCTTTTCAGTCATTGTTGAATGGATTACTTTGCTCCAAAACCCCTGTTTCTTTAATATCATCTCAATCATCGTCCCGTCTTCTCCTAATCTCTGGGCGATTGCCTTTGAATTCTGCTAAGTTGTTTTCTGGGAAGTTGAGCGGCCGTCAAATCAAGTGCATAATTCCGTCTCATTCGATGGGTACCCCCTCGGCTGCCCTATACTCCACTAGAACCCCTCTGGGTGGCTGCGTTACTCACAAACTTTCAGCTAGGCATTTCAACAAACACTTGGTGAGCACAACACACTCCCTCATTTCTCTACCAAACAAGCTGTATTCAGCGAACTTCTCGCCTTTGAAACTACGATCAGCTGATGTTAGGCCTCCCCAGTTGGTCAAGCCTATCAACTGCGCATTCACTGAGAACCCCACTTCAAAGTTCCAACCCCAGGAGCTGTTGCTGAAGTTCAGGAGCTTATCATTTGATTCAGTGAAAGTGGGTTTATCTAAGTTGACTCCATTTGATGTTTGTAAGCTGTTGGCTTTCACAGCCGTTGCCACTGCAGCTGTGAAATGGGTCTTTAATTTGGTATTCAACCCGTTTGTCTGGATGTATTTTAGCTGGACATGGTTGTTTTGGCCTTGGTATGTTGCGATTGGGCTTGGGGTTTATGGTATCTATTGTTTCCGGAAGCAGTCTCGTGGCGAAGCTAGTGTCTTTGAGCAACTTGCCATTGTTACTGCTACATTCACTTGGCTAACACTTGTTCCACCTGCATATTTCAATGGCTTCTTAGAGGGATGGCCCTTTGTGTTTTTCTTTGTTTATCACTATTTCTTCTTCTTCAATGATAGCATTAGGAGGCGGCTTTATGGGGATTATTATCCAAGGTCACATGATCCCAAGTGGGATATCAGTGTGCCCAATTGGTATCGGCCTCTGTTCTTTGTTGGGGTTATGGTTGGCCATTGGCTTGCAGCATTCGAAGGACCAGAATTGCACCTTATTTCTGGAGGATGGAGTAACATTGGAATTTGGGGTCTCATTATAGTCACTCTCTTTATGCATTACAATGCCTCATTGTACCTAGCTAAGTACTCTGAGAAGGTTGTAGTGCCTACTGCAGTTGTACAATTTGGGCCATACAGATGGGTTCGTCATCCCATTTATGCATCCACAATGCTTTTGTTCTTCTCATATTTTGCTGCGCTCCGAGCACCAATAAGTGCCCTACTTATTGTTACTGCTTGTGTTCTGTATTATGACCAGAAGGTCAAAGTAGAGGAAGCATTGATGGTAGACACATTCAGAGAGAGTTATCTTGAGTACAAGAGCAAAGTTAGGTACAAATTCATTCCTTTTGTTTATTAGTTGTGACCATATGATTAAATGCTAATACAACTATCTCTAGAATGTGATACTTGGACATTGAGGCATTAGAGGTAGTATGTTCGTAGTGTAGGCACTGGGTATCATAGTTGGAGCTGTTACAGCATTTTCTCAAGTTAATTATGAGTTTTATGCGATATTTGCTCATTTTCACCTGGCTTGGCTCTTGCGAATTTTGATTTGTTTTTGCATTATTATCTTCTTATCTGTTTGATTGAGTGGTTTTATTCCTGCTAGTTTTCTGTTTTGCTTTGTCCCCTTCGCATATGTAGTTCAATTAAGAAGTCTCATGATGATTTGTGAGGTATCAAATCTCTTATGGAAAATGTTCTATTTTTTCGTTTTACCTCAAAATTTTAATTGAGTAGTGTAGCAATTTTATTTTTTCACCCTATACAACCATGTTGCTAACACCAAATTGCACTAGGAGTATTCAAACATATAACATTATAGTTCACACTCTTTGTGATGTATATTTGCCTAGCTATATACATCAAGGTCTAGCTACAAGGACCTTAATCCAGTTTGAAGCAACAAATGTCGTCTTGGGTTTATCAAGGTAGAAGGCGTAAAGGACCTTGAAGGTACTCTAAGCTTAGTCCTCACACTTCTAAGCTTATATGGAGTTACTCTCACATTTGGAGGACATCAATGAGCTTAAATCATTCTCAAGTCCTTATTGAAAAGTCATCTCTCGCGGCAGCAAAAGACTCCATCAAGTACAGTTCGATATTTTACTCTATAATTCTAGATCCATACGTCTATTGAGGAAATCATCAAAAGACAGATTGGAGATCTTTCAATAAGCTTTCCAATGGTTTTTGAATCAATGAAAACGGACAAGTATTGAAGGAGTTATAGCAATTTCTTTCTAGAGTTGTATTTTAGAGTTTATGATGTCATAAATAGGATATATGATGTAATAGTTGATTCTTGGTTTCTTGAACCCTAGGTACACGTCCAAGGGGTCCCTAAAGTAGTATAAATAGACCCCCTAGGGTGCCATTGTATTCATTCAATTCAAGTCATTCAATAAATCAAAAACAAACACAAGGTGTTGTTTTCTCTCTAGTTTTGTGCTAGAACTTTCGTTTCTCTTGAGGGAGAACGAGTATCCCCTTCTTCTATTCTAAGATTGGCTATCTTAGATGGTGAAAGGAAGGAATTGAAGAGTCTTGAAGGTGGTGTGCCTATATCCTTCAAGAGAGCTTCAAATCGCCATTATCATTCAACCATTCAAACGACATTCATCAAGAATTCATCAAGAACTCATCAAGAATTCATCAAGAACTCATCAAGCATTTAATCATCTTCATTCGTTCTTCAAACGTTCAAAGGGTGTCGTTCATCATCATTCATCAATCGTCATTCCATCGTTCATCAAACTTCCATTTGATCTTGGTAAACGAATTAATCCCTCTTTTCGTTTATCTTCATCCATTATCATTCATTTTTGGATCCTTGAGAACTTTGAGAAGGGAGATTCTTATCTTCGCTCTTAAAGATCCTTAACCCTTTAGTGTAATGTGATCTTGTGATCCCATTATACATCACTTTGCTCTGGAGTGGTAAAGTTGTGGGGTTTTCTCACATATCAATGTTGTAAAGGTTTTGAGGAGAACATAGTCACCATTTGGCAAGTACTTGGATTCTTTTATAAACTCTCGACGAATAATGTCAACATACCATAGTTACCAGGAACGCTCCCAGGGTCGTTTGTTCCGGAACGTGGATCGCTAATTTTTGGACAACTTTAGTCTAGTTTTGACTCCGGAACGCTTGTGCCCGGAACGGGGATCGCAGGCATATGTAGCGTTCCGGGTAACTATACAACATACCTTTGCTTTAGGGAATCTCATCAAGCTTTGCCAATTTTACCTCTAAACCTTCTGAACATCACTTTTGATAAGTTAACTGAGTTAATTTTTCAATAGCATGAAACTCCTCTCCAATTCATAAAAGCTGTGTATGATGGACTTTTGTTTTAGTGTTTCAACAGACTCCAACGGCAGTCCACAGTAGTAGGAAGTTTTTATGGAGGCCAAACTAGATGCAGAACATTCATTTAGAAGAATTGATTTCTAATATTAGCAAAATTAGTTCTTTGGACAAAAATAAAATATGATGTACTCACTCATGGAATACAAAAACTCACTCATGGAATATAAAATTCAAGACGAAATTTCAATAATTGCTATTATCATATTGCAAAGAGTATATATGATTAATATAGCAGAACAACTAGTGAATAAATGATATAAAAAAAAGAAAGGAAGAACGATAACACATTGGGAGACAACTCTTAATTTTTATTCAAGCTTGCAATTAAATCTTAGTTTAAAAAGCATGCTAGGGGTGTAGAAAAGCCCTGGGGGCACCTATTTGCTCTTTTTCACATTGAGGTCTAGCCCATTCCAATAGCATGAGTTTTTTTAGGCTCTTTTGCTCCTTTTAGTAAGGTGTAGGGCACAGAGCTCATGGGCAATTGGGCATTTTGCATTCCAAGCCGCTTTCTACTTTCTTTCACCTCGAGATAAGTCTCTTTTGTTCCTCTTCCACTTTGGCACTCTCCTTCTTCTTCCTCTTCCTTGTTTGGCTAGGTTCCTCTCCCTTTCCCTCTTCTTCTTCTTCTTCTTCCTCTTCCCAGTTCCTCTCTTTATTTTTTCTTCCTTGGTGGAATTCTTTGTTAAACACATGTCTGTCTTTGTTTTTTTTTTTTTTTGTTGTTTTGGCTAATTAATACTTGAACATCCTTTAATTTTTTTTTCTGTGTTTTTGTTGTAGTGCCCTGCGTGCGAATAGCTTGCATGCTTTTGTGCCCCCGCCTCGAGCCCGAAGAGCCTTTTGTGTTTTTCTGTGCTTCGCGCTCTGTCAGTCTAATAAAAGAATTGGTGGAAATTAGGATATACTTTCTGTGCAGATTTCACCAAAATATTAGTTGTAAGTTACAAGATATTAGGTCAAGTATTGAGAAATTTATAGTACATAAGTGATGCTTATTTTGAAGTGCAGCAAGATGCTTGGTATTTCGTATTCTTTAGTTAAAGCTCAAATCACCACTGGCCCAAAACAATAAATATGGCTAGTAGGGTCAGTGGGGCTGCCAGATTTGCATACAGAAGTTCTGTTGGGAGTTTAGGTCAGTAAGTTCTAGGGCCAGAAAAGTACTGACTCCTAAGGATTTTGAGAAGATAGCTAACATGATCTGCTTCTTCTGTGGCAAGAAATACCATCCTCATCATAAATGCAAATATCAAGTATATAGGTTGGAGGCAGTTGAGTTAGAAGGAAGTGCAGAAGGGGAAGAGAGGGAAGAGGTCAGTATATAGGATATGTAGGCGGAGAATGTACAAGCACACCTCAAATATCCTTAAATTCTCTCAATGGTTTGAACTCATATCATACCATGAGGATAACTAGATAGTATAGGAATTTTACACTTTATATCTTAGTGGATCCAAGCAACACTCATAACTTCTTGTATGCAGCCATTATTAAGAAGTTAAAATATGAAGTAACTAGGATTCTACCTCTGGGAGTAGATGTTGCCAATGGAGACAAACTCAAATGCAAGACATTGTGCAAAAGTTTTACCTCTAGGGTAGAATGCTGCTAATGGAGACAAACTCAAATGCAAGACATTGTGCAAAATTTTGTTTGGTCCTTGATGGAAGAGAAGTTTAACGAAGACATGTTTACTGTTCCACTAGGAAGTTGTGACATGATCTTAGGAGTGCAATGGTTGGCGACCTTGAGATCTATTCTATGGGACTTTGAAAAACTAAAGATGGAATTCCAATACAAGGGTAGAACTAGCTTAGATAGGACAAAGTGGGTGTGGAGAAGCTATTCTATAATTCAACTTATGTGTTTGCTCTTCAAGTATAGGTGCTTCAAAGTGAGAATGAGTCTTTATTTTTCGAGTGACAGTTCAGTTATTGGGTGAATATACAAATGTTTTCGGAGAACCCAGGGGCTACCACCTCACAGAGAGTTGGATCACACAATCATTCTCAACGAAGAGACTTCTATAAATGTAAGACCCTATAGGTATCCAGCACTACAAAAGGATGCGATTGAAGCTAACTAAAAGAAATGTTTGTATTACGAGTGGCGTAACCATCACATAGTCCTTATTCCTCACCCATAGTCTTGGTCAAGAAAAAGGAAAGAACTTGGAGGCTCTACATGGACTACAGGCAACTAAACAAGCACACTGTACCAGATTAAAAGATGATGGGGGAATTCTTAATTGGGTTCCAACTTTTAACAGTTGGCTGGGAAGCTCTTTGTGTAGTAGTCATGTTGGTCCGAGAGATAACATAGCGACAAAAAGGAAACTGAAAATGAGCAGTACATAAAACACAGCAACAACAGTCCGATGACAACCAGTAACAGTTCAATGACAACCAACAGGTGACCAGACTTCCTTGCCAGCTTACTTGAGCAGCAAGACACAACAGCAACTAACACATAACACAGCAGCAACAGTCACCCAGAACTGGCAGTTTGGTGGTTGGCAGGGAGATGAACTGGGACAGCAGGTCAGTGGCTCGGGTTGAAAATTTGAGCAGATTTTTTCCCCCCCAAAGAATTGGATGGCAGCGGAATTTTGGGTTTTTGGGTGAGGCTCGGAATCAAGAACTTGCTTTGATACCAACTTGATAGAGAATTGAATAAAGGCTAAAGATAAGTGTTCAACATCCCCGTGTTGAATTCAGGGGAAGAATTCGGCATCCCCGCGCTGAATTCAAAGAAAGATTATCATGCGCGTGCATAATCAGTAGGAATTCATATAGTTAATATTCAATATCAATGTAATGTACCATAAAGGCTAGCAAAGCCCTTATTTGTAGGTAAACAATCTGCTTAATACTAAACATAATAGAAATAGGAAAGAAAATTGGATTCTAATAATCTCTACTTTCGGCAATTGTATACCAATTATCCCTACTTTTGTTTTTTTGGTATTCTACTATGCTAGTGTTCAAAAAAAAAAAAAAATTGTATTTTAGTGGGACACTATTGCGTCAAGTAGCGGTGACTCGGTGGAAAGCTAACGTGGACCGCCGGAGTTTGTTTTGACTATTTTTTCACGTGTTTGGCCTGCACGTGGTGTCCACGTCACTTGAGTTTTTGTTTATCCATGTCATCCTCTCTCTCTTCTCTTTAGTCCCCCTCTTTCTCTCCTCGTCTTCATCTTCATCTTCAATTCTTCATCAACCCAAAAATCCCAACCCAAGCTCCCTCTTTTTCGCTCCTCTCTCCCCCCTTCTCTTTTGCCACCCCTGTGCGCCTGCACGGTGGCCCACCAGAGGACGTGGGGCAAATGGATGGTCGAGATCCATGAGCTGAACTGTGGGGCTCATATGTGGCTAGGCACCTTCAATACCTTTCTTTCCTGCCGATTTCCTCCACCACTGCATGAATCACCGCAACACACCACTAGGTTGTCGTCATTTAGCCTCCTGAGTTGTCGGACGGTCGGCGCTGGAATTGGAAATTGTGTGTGTGTGTTGGGGGGGGGGGTGATGAAGAATTGAAGGTGAAGATGAAGATGCGGAGAGAAAGAGGGAGAAAGATAGGAGAGAGAGGATGACATGGATAAACAAAAAATTCGGGTGACGTGGACGCCACGTGGCAGGCCAAACACAAAAAAGTTAGTCAACACAAACTCTGGCGGTCCATGTTAGCTTTTCACCGAGTAACCGCCACTTGACACGATAGTGTCCCACTAGAATGCACTTTTTATTTTCTTGGGACCACTAGAATACAAAAAAAAGTATGGGTTATTAGAATCCAATTTTTCAAATAGGAAACTAACATAATATTCCTAATCAAACTAGAAACTATAATATTTCTAAAAAGAATAGGAAATTATAATATTCCTAATAAGAATAGGAAATATATGAAATGTACTAATTATTATTATTCCTAAATATTCTAGTTCTACTTTCCATCAAGTGTGTAAGAGTCTAGGAGATCCACTCATAAAAAATCACAAGTCTACATGGTGAAGGAGTGCAATGATCTGCTTCAGTTGATGTTTGTAAGTTATAGTGCCTAAACAATTATTATATAGCCCAAAGAAGCCTCAAAAACAAACCAACTCCAAAGCCTGGAGATATAGCTAACAAAACTGCTGTACAATACGTAAAATAATTCCAAAAATAATCTGAAACAGCATTGATGAAAATAAAATAAAATAGGAAGAAAATCTACCCAGAATCTTAGTAGTTAATGTAACTCGTAAGCTACCTGAAAATAATCCTAATCACAATGACTAAAAGACAACTAGAAACTGTGAATTCTTATGCCATAATGCTTGATTTTGCCTTTCCAGGCTCCTCTTGTTTGCATTGAAGGTCGAAAACTTTGAAAAAGAAAACTCTAATGCCCTTCAAATTTGTTACAAGACCTTTGGTTGAAATATTGTAGTTGCAGACCTCTGGAATTTGCTTAGAAAATTTTGTATGCCTTTTTTTTGGGAAATCATAATATGACATGAACAGAGCCATTGACAAGGGAAACCATAACAGGATGAAGATACTTGGTATGTTTCCTCTGAAATGGTACTTTTTACCAACCCATATGTAGGGTTTCTTCTTTGGGTTTTTCTCTGTCGTCAATTTGACATTTGACCAGTTAGTTTTTAGAATGATATTGATACAATTAGTCAGGGAGATATTTGCTGAAAATGGTTTATGATTTTTGTGTTCAAGTTGACATTTGACTAGTCAATTTTTAATATCGCATATTGATATACTTGCTGAACATGCTTTTCAAGATCAATTTAATGATCTTGTTTTGAAAATGTATTGTAATGTCAAAATTTTCATGACTGGACAATCTTTGTGAGACAGGTATAGAGTATTTTGCACTCCCAGTCAGTTGCAATTTTTGTAAAATCTGTCGTGGGCACTTTGATCCTTTGGGATATGGAAATGGACCTTTTAGGACTTGTACGATCCTGATATTGTGAAAAGTATACCACCAAATAATTTAATTGTGAGAATCAATTTCTGTGTTTAGCTTTTAGCGCGATGATAAAGGTCAGTCCCAATTCCAATTTTAGTGGAGACCACAGGTTCCATACTTGAAACCACTTTTTTTTTTTTTTTTATAATTTTGTTTTAAGTTTTTGAAATATTTTTATGTAAACTACCCCGGGTGTGGAAAGTAGTTGCTTTGGCTCTAGGGTTGCATCTGTGGTTTAGACTAGTGTCGAATATGCTGTTGTGAAGTCAGATGCATGATTTTTGATAAGAATGAAGTGAATAAATGGTTACGTATACATCAGCATAAGCAGACGGCTTGTTTGTCCCTACTTCTGATTTTGAAGGGTAGTTGTTCGGAAATGTGGTTGTTAAGCAAGTGATTCTGATCAGCACGAAAATTATCTTCACAATTCAGAATGTATTTCATTGATTACAAGGTGTTGCTCTCTTGGATGACTGCATCTACTCTTTCCTTGATTCATTACAAGGGGACAAATTTGCTTATAGCCAAAAACACCTTGGTGATGGCTGCTTGGCTGAGTTTAGAATGGGATACAGGTTGGTTCTGAAAGTGACTTCCTAAGTTCTGTGAATTTTATTGGTTACCGTATGACATTTGATGCTACTCTATGAAACTCATCTTGTTGCATCCTATATACTGTGGATGATGGAAACTTGAGATTATATATTTGCTATGTATATACATATATATGTATGTATGTATATTATTTTCATGATATGTTTTCCAAATGTTAGTCAAAGTATGATAGAACTTAGTGAATATGTCCAGCTAAATAAGCAATTAAATGCAGCCAAAAGCTTTTATGCATGTTTGTCTTGTTAGCTATGTGGAAACCGGTAGAAGGACAACTCCACCTCAAATGAAGAGTGTGGAGGGTCGCTTTTATTGGGTGACCATACAAAGGGGCCTTATAATCTCAGCTCAATTATCAGGCATCATGGTGACTAGAAATCTTTTTTTTTTTTTTTTTTTCCCTGGGGATGTAAATAACATACTATTCTGATATGTGGATTGGTATGAATGTGTATTCTGTGGGGAGGTTCTGAAAGGGACAACCCCCTTATTGATTTTAGTTGGAATGTATTTCTTTGGTTCACAATGATTTGTTAAATATGGGTCAATTTCAGTATTCAGGAATCGTTTTCTATTAAACTTTTGGGTTCTGTTACGGAGCATTTCTTTCTGTTTTTATTATTATTGCACTGTAATTGTGAAGTGGAAGTATGATGTTACAGTTGGTTTGTTGGATTTTAATGGCTTTAAATTAAATAAATGTGTGGAATGCTGGAAATCATAGAGCTGGCACTCTGCATGCAGTGAGTAAATATTTCGAAGTATTTGGAGTAGCAGAGATTCCATTCACATTAGGATGAGTGTAGTCCACTACTACATATGGTATTTAGATGACAGAAATTGTTTTATACTCCTGTTGTACTGCATTAGAAAGACTCCAAAATCCAAAGCAATGTTTTTCAAGTCAGTTGTCGTCCATGTGTCTTCTTGTACCGTGTGCTGTGTCTGTGTCTATTGTTTCAATTGGTACACTTGCCTAATTCTGGTTATAGTTGATTCCAATCATCTAATCTCATTTTCTATTGGGTTGTATTCTAACTATGCACATCTTTAGCATCCAATAACCTTTTTAGTTTCTAGGGTTTCTTCTGCTCCACCTCTCTCACTTCCATTTGTCCCACTTCAACATCCTAACACTGCTCTCATTCATTCAATTAAATCCCTTTTAACCTTTTATCCCATAATAACTTTACTCATGATTTAAGTATCTCCATTTTCAACCACTCCTTGTTTAATCATGTTAATTTCGAGAGATTCCAGTGTTTGAATTTATACAGCAAAGCTCCATAGCGGTCTATTTGGATTGGACCAAAAGTAGGGTGGCCAAAACATTTAGTAATTCGTGATCCGATCCAAAGGTCCGAATCTACGGATAGTTTTTCAAGTTCTCGATAATGAATTGGGTGTTAAAAAATCAGGGTAACTGACTGGTTTCCTAAAAATCCAAAAATAATTACTTTATGACTTTCAACCCATGGAACACTATTGTTTCATGGTAAATTAGTACTCATCGGTCTAGAAACTATCATAGGTTATATTGCAACTTTGAGCCCATGAAGGCAAGATATACTATAATTATGATTGTATAAGTGTTTTATAATTTGTGGATATATGGTTATTTGATATGTACGTAAGTCGATCAATCGGAACTTTATTTTGACCACAAATTTTATTATCCGACAATTTGGTTAACCGAAACTTTCGGATTGAAATTGAATATGGATCATGGTTTCATTTTTCTGATTATCCGATTAATTGATATGAGTTCATGATCGGATTGGTTAAATGATGTATGAACACCCCCAACGGAAAGGGGAAGGGAGGACATCGAAAGAAAAAAGAGGTAATCAATCTTAAATTTGTATTTTTTGTTTGGTGGTAGGGGTGGAAATGAGCCAAGCCGAGCCCGAGCTCATAAGGCTCGAGGCTTGGCTTGCCACGTCTAGAGTGAGCTTGAGCTTGGCTTGCGGCTTGTCGAGCTTGAAGATGTTTGGCTTGAGCTTGGCTTGCCAAAGCTTGTGGGCTTGGTTTGTGGCTTGCCGAGCTTAAAGATGTTCGGCTTGAGCTTGGCTTGTGGCTTGACCTTTATGTTTAATACCTGTATCTTTAGATTCTTTCGACATATATATAGAGGATAAATTAATGCTTTAATTTGACAGTTGCTAAACATGATAATTCAGGAAATTTTAATTTTTTGGAATATAATTTGATTTGACGATATTATACCCTAAAGGGTTTTTGGATGACAATATACCAACCTTTGGGGGTGTTGGATTGTAATATACCAACCTTTACTATTGGACAACAATATTCCTGACTTTTATATCTGGGTGACATTATTATACCAACAGTAACTAAGGGGGTGGTCGACCGGCCTCCATGCGCGCTAACATGGTTGGCGAAGGGGAAAAAGCCTGTCCCAAGCCAATAACTTCATTAACCCCTTAGTTTTTCTCACTAACCCAAATTACAAGACGTTGGTTAGTTGTGTTTCACGCCAGTATGAAGACCGGTTGACCACCCTATTAACCACTGTGTTAGAGTTGATTTTTTTATAACGTGGGTTAGTAAGAAACAATGGAGGAGTTAACGGAGTTATTGGGAAATGGCCGATTATTTTTCCTCCGCTTGTCACGTCAGAATCAAGACCAATTAATCAGTCACCACCTCCTTGTTCACAGTTGGTATAATAATCTCACCTAAGTATAAAGGTTAGGGATATTGTTGTCCAATAGTAAATGTCGGCATATTACAATCCAATACCCTCAAAGATTAGTATATTGTCATCCAATATCCCTACCCTAAATTAATGTCTTAAATCAGTATTAAGTATGAAAGGTGGACATCAAGTGACATTTTTGTGGACATCAAGTATGAAAAGTGGACATCAAGAGTTATTTTCATGGATATCAAGTGTGCAATGGGAATATAAATATTTTGGTTGACGAACATCTAATGTTGATGTCCAACCTTCATAGTTCATATCCTTAATAACAATTCTAAATATCCACCTTATATAATTGATGTCCATGGAAATAATACTTGGTGTCCGCCAGAAATGCAACCATGCTCACATGCTCATAAATGGACCATGCTCATATGATCAGTTATATATATATATATATATATATATATATATATATATATATTATATTTTTTTTTTGGAGAAATCGATAAGATTTTCCATTAACAAAATCAAGTACAAGATACTCGGGCATACCCGAGGGGTCTCACAATTGAACCAACCCAAGATCAAACCAAAACAAATGTCAAATCAAAATGACGAAAACAAGCAAACAAATATAAGCTCTTAATAAAGCTTCAGGTTAATATTAGATCTAATGAAAAGGCTAATAGTCGAAGGAGATTTAGAAGTGTTTTGGTGCATTCTTCTATTTCTCTCTCCCCAAATGTGGTAGATGATAGCAGAAAGTACCACTCTTCTTCGATTATCTCCAAAACCAGCATCAGCCCAATTACAACAAGACCACTTATTCCAATCCGGAAGATGACTAAAGAACCAGTATCAGCCCAATTGGATTCTAATAATCCCTACTATCACAAATTGTATGGCAATAATCCCTACTATCATTTTGGATTCTGGTGGTCCAAAAAAAAATAAAATTGTATTGTAGTGGTACCAAATCTATCACCACATTCTTTTTATTTTTTCCATGCCTACCCTATATTGTTTTTGTTTTTTTGGTTCCTACCCCTAGATAGGTAACGAAGTGTAGTTACTAAAACATTTTTTAAATTATTTTTTTGAGATTCCGAGCAATTATTATGATTTTTTAAAAGGAATAAAATTGAAAAAATCATAAAAAATTGAAAAAGATTGGGAGAAATGCTGTAAATTCATTAAAAATCGTGGTAAAGTGTTATACAAAGTTTTGAATCAAATGCAACACAAAATCTATGATATTTAGCGTATACACTCGATTTTGTCCCACTACAATACAATTTTATTTTTTTTGGACCACCAGAATCCAAAATGATAGTAGGGATTATTGCCATACAATTTGTGATAGTAGGGATTATTAGAATCCAATATCCCTATATATATATTATATTTTTTTTTGGAGAAATCGATAAGATTTTCCATTAACAAAATCAAGTACAAGATACTCGGGCATACCCGAGGGGTCTCACAATTGAACCGACCCAAGATCAAACCAAAACAAATGTCAAATCAAAATGACGAAAACAAGCAAACAAACACAAGCTCTTAATAAAGCTTCAAGTTAATATCAAATCTAATGAAAAGGCTAATAGTCGAAGGAGATTTAGAAGTGTTTTGGTGCATTCTTCTATTTCTCTCTCCCCAAATGTGGTAGATGATAGCAGAAAGTACCACTCTTCTCCGATTATCTCCAAAACCAGCATCAGCCCAATTACAACAAGACCACTTATTCAAATCCGGAAGATGACTAAAGAACATTAGCCACACTTCTTCCCTCACCTTTTTTGAAAACTCACAATCAAAGAAAACATGAGCATTTGTTTCCATCTGATTGTGACAAAGGAAGCACCGATTAGCCAACTGAACCCCGAACTTTTGCAATCTGTCCTGGGTCACCAATCTACCATGTATAGCCACCCAAGTCATAAAAGCACATTTTGGTATTCGAATTTTACTCCACACCAACTTGCACCAATAAAACATGGTCATTATGATCCTTGATGAAATTGTACCCCAATTTAATCGAGTAAGACTTACCCTCCTGTAACAATTTCTGGAAAAGAGGGAGGAGTATGTCTCTTGTTTTCAGGAGCTTCCGCCAATACCAACTCGCATTTTGCTTGATTTCACAAGACAAAATAGTGTTGTTCATCATATATATGTGGTGAACCCAGCGAAGCCAAAGTGACTCCTTATTACTAATCAATTGCCAAACCAGAGCACCAAGTGCAGCTACATTCCAAGCTCGCTCATCTCTTATATTCAATCCACCTTCACTCTTGAAAAGACAACAGGTTGTCCAAGATATAGGCGGGGCTCTACTGTCACTGCCCCACAGAAACCCACGGCAAATCTTCTCTATGTTGGTAATAACCTCCTTAGGAATGATGAAGATCTGAGCCCAATATGTATGTATAGACATAAGAATATTGTTGATGAGTTCGATCCTACCAGCATATTTGAGTTTCTTAACTGTCCAACCTTGTAATCTCTTGGTCATCTACTCAATCAGAAC
Source organism: Portulaca oleracea (assembly GCA_029582165.1). NCBI lineage: Eukaryota > Viridiplantae > Streptophyta > Magnoliopsida > Caryophyllales > Portulacaceae > Portulaca > Portulaca oleracea. The sequence goes on along the minus strand of CM055870.1, from coordinate 32,712,323 downwards.
CGCACAATCATGCCTATTTAAGCGAAAAGGCTTGATGGGGACCCCTAAATATATGAAAGGTAACGACCCTTCCTTGAAATCCAGCAGCTCCATAATTTTAGATTTAGTTTCCAAATCAACATTTGCAAAAATAATGTTAGACTTACTGTGATTTGGGCACAATCTAGTAGCTGAAGAGAACTGCTTCAAAGTTGTATTAAGAATACTCACACTGGTTGTATCTCCATGACAGAACATGAGGAGGTTGTCCGCAAAGCATAAATGAGTAATTTTCAGCTTCGAACAGAACTGGTGGTACTTGAACTCAGACCCCACTGTCACATTCTTAATTGTTCTATCAAGATAGTCCATCACAAGCACAAATAATAGAGGGGACATGGGATCTCCTTGGCGTAACCCTCTTCCACTGCCAAAATAACCATAAGATGAGCCATTAAAACCCACAGAAAATTTGGCCGTAGACACACAAGTTAATATTAGTTCAGTAAATTTCCAAGGAAAATACAAGGCTAAAAGAAGATTCCTCAAAAACTCTCAGTCCACTGTGTCATATGCCTTTTGGATGTCCAACTTTAATAGACAACTTGGAGTAGCTCCTTTCCTGTTATAAAATCTCACTAGATCCTCAGCAATCAAGATATTGTGGAGAATCGATCTACCCTCAACAAATGCAGCTTGAGAGATATCAACCAAGTCAGGGAGTACCTCTGAAATTCTGTTGCAAATAATCTTGGTAATGATTTTAAATAGAACATTGCAGCATGCTATAGGTCGCAAATCTCCCACACCTCGAGGACAATTTACTTTAGGGATCATAGTAAGAGTTGTTGAATTAACTTCCCCAAGGAGCTTACCAGTATGGAAAAAGTCTTGAACAGCAGCTATAACATCAACCCTTATTTGAGACCAAGCTTTCTTGAAGAAGCAAGCACTATATCCATCCGGTCTAGGACTTCTAGTTCCATCCATAGCAAAAACAACAGCCTTGATCTCCTCTTCAGAGACTGACCTCATCAGTTTAAGAGTTGCATTATTGTCTAGTCTTCTACCTCTCATAATGATATCAAACTTGACTTTGCCATCACATAAGTGCTTAGAGAAGAACCACTCAAAATGAGATGTAAGATACTGTCCAATACTATCATCATCCTGAAGGGTCTGACCCAGATTGTTCTCCAAAGAAAGCACCCTATTATGATAACTGCGAGATTTAATCATTGAATAGAAAAAAGCTGAGTTTTGGTCACCTTTTCTCAACCAATCAGCTTTTGTTCTTTGATGGAGCATCTTCGTGGCAGAACCAAGCGTGTCCTGGTAACTCAGCAAAGCAGATTCAGCACTCTCCAATAAATCTCGATCATCAGGATGTTGAAGGAAAAGGTCCTGCGCTTGTATCATCATTTCATAAGCTTGCTGTGTTTTTGCAAAAATATCTCCAAAAGCATGTCTGTGTAATAAGGAAAGAGGCCTCTTCAAATTTTTCAACTTGGAAACCAGCCTGAACATTAGAGTACCAGTTATATCTTGCCTCCAAACTTCTTGGACAATGCTAAAAAAAGAAGAGTCATCACACCACATGTTGCAGAACATAAACTTCTTTTTTGGTTTTTGTAAATGAGAGAAAAGATGAATCATCAATGGGGAGTGATTAGAGATACCATGTGTCATAGCAGTATAAGAAGCAGAATCAAATAAAGAGATGCCATCAACATTGATCAAGGCATGATCAATACAAGAGAACATCTTCTTGTTATGCCAAGTATAACGATTACCCAATTTCTTCATCTCCTGGATCTGATGAACATACAAGAATTGCCTGAAATCTACAATATCTTCAGCTAGAATAGGAAGACCACCAATACGATCATCAAATTCTAAGACATGATTGAAATCACCTGCAATCAACCAAGGTTCACAACAAGAGGCAGCAATATTTGCAAGGCCATCCCATAAAGACTTCCTCATACTTAAATCATTATCGCCATAAACGAAAGTAATGAGAAAATTCAGATTACCATATACGATTCTGCAGTGAATATATTGCAAATGAATTTCCAAAGCTTGGACTGAAAGACCTCCCTTCCATAAAACCCAAATTCTGCTTCTATTAGAAGTAGACCCATTATGTATGAGGTTCCAATCAAGGCCAAGAAAATCCTTAATGCTGACACATTTCTCAAACACCACCTTAGTCTCCAAAAGACCCACCAGATTCAATTTATTTAAGTTGAGAAAGTGCTGAACACCCTCCTGCTTCCTAGGGCCATTCAACCCTCTCACATTCCAAACAAGGAATCTATCCATTTCCACCCGGAAAGGTGCAAGGAACACTGCTTACCTCTTCCACAACTGGAGAGAGATTAACTGACCAGGATCCAATCACAATATCAGTGTTAATCGGAGTACTAGGTCTAGGGTTCCTTTTAGGCACCTCAGAATGAGACTGTTCTCGATTCATAGCTGAATTCTGAGAAGGTTTCTGTTTCCAAGTAGCATTAGATTTCTTCCTGCAAGTATCCACCCTATGGCCAAACATTTTGCATTCACTACACCTCACTGGCCTCCATTCATAATCAACCTTCTGAACGTACTTAAAACCATGCTCATCAATCAGGGAAACCTTCTCTGGAAAAGGATGTTCAATGTTCATTTTAACCAAAATCCTTGCATATCTCATCATAGACTTCTCTGATGTATAAGTATCAGCTTGTAAAGGGATGCCTAAAAGGCTTCCAATCTTGCTAAGCCCCTCCTTACTCTAATATTTCCAATCCAAATCATATAATTTAACCCAAATTGAAACTGAGAAGTCTTTATCAGGCAAGGTAGATTCCCCAAGAGACCATGATTTCATCAGAAGAGGTTTTTTTTATCAAAATAGACGACATGTTTGGACAATACACGATCCCTATCTGCCATGGATAAGAAGCGAAAGATGAATGTACCATCCTTACTCCAAACCACTCGATCAAGACCCTCCTTACCCCACATACGTCTAGCAAACATCTCCATAACCGATAATGGTGGTCATCTGCCGAAAGTTGATGAGTAAAGACATCTCCAGAATTTTACCTCTGAACAAATATCATCTGCCGAAAGTTGATGAGTAAAGACGCTGTAGGAGGCAAAAATTTGTCGACCAATTAAAAAATGACACGTGGAAATTAAATTGAATTTATTTGGCCAATTACTATCCGCCACGTGTTAAATCAATTACGGAGGTCCATTTAATTAAATTTTCAATGGAAATATATTATGGCCAATAGCGTCGCGACACGTGTCAATTATGATGCAGAAAACCATAATTATTTCTTTATCTTAAATAAAAGGATAATTAATTAATTTGGGCCCAAGCCCAAAGCCGACTTAAAACCCTAAGCAACCCTAGGCCTCTAGAGCCTATAAATAGAGGTTCTCTCCCTCATTTTCAAGACACTGCAGTCTACACCTGGCGACATTCGACATTCTGCACTCCAGAGGCTTCAGAAGATCAAACTGCCAGCAGTCTCCAGCTACCAAGCGCCAAGGATCGAAGTCTGCAAAAACTCTAAGATCGAGTCTCCAAGCTTCTACCGTATCAAGATCAAGAACTGCTTCAGAGTTCTTCACCAAGACCTGCAAAGCCTTCATAAGATCGAACTACAAGCGACCTCCAGCAACCAAGCGCCAAGGACCAACGTCTGCTAGTTCAACAACTTCTGTTCTTCACATCAAAGACTACAGTCATCTTCTTCTTTTGGTTCATCGATCTAGATCAAGCACTCAAGTCCTCGCATCCAAGAACCTGAAGAACTACTGCTCAAGACCTTCAGCTATCAAGCAAGGATCAACGTTCAAGACCTTCAGCTCAAGAACTGCTACAAGAGTTCTTCAGCTAGACCTACATTTGAGATCGAGATCAAGCGTCCGCGCCCTCGGCTCATCCAAATTTCAGGAGATCGAATCGGAGGACTACTTTATTGTATTTAATACAGAGATTGTACCCGCTTACATTCAAATATTAATACAAATTAATCTGTTTCTCATGTTTCTTGTCTTTATTTATTTCAGGCTCGAAATTTGTGTTTACAAATTTGACACGCCCGGTGGGACCTCTCTACCTCTCATCTCTTTCTCCAAGAAGTCAAATTCAACCTTCGATTCAAGCGACGTGAAGGCCGTCAACATGGAAGGAAAGATAGCTGAACTTGAGGCTATGTTAAACAGGCTCACCAGGGAAAGTGAAGAGAAAGACAAAAGATCGTGAACAAAGTGAAGCGGTCATAAAGCGATGAAGAAGATTGAGAAGCGCACGTATCAAGACTCTGACGAAGATTCAGACAAAGTAGAATCTGACAAAGAGTCTTCGAAGGGTGATGGCGATGGGGAAGACAAGAAGAGTATCTCAGTTTCAGAATTACTAACCATAGAGCAGATTCAAAACTTGGTGGCAAATGCAGTACGGGCTCAACTCGAAGAGAGATCTAACAGGACTCATTTGTACACGAAGCCGTACGCGAAGAGGATCAACGCCCTTCAAATGCCGCAAGGATATCAACCCCCAAAGTTCAATCAATTTGATGGGAAAGGTAATCCTAAGCAGTACATCGCTCACTTCATCGAAACTTGTAGCAATGCCGACACGGAAGGAGATCGGCTAGTGAAACAATTCGTCCGGTCTTTGAAAGGGATCACATTCGACTGGTATACGGGCTTAGAGCCTGAATCTATCAACATATGGGAGGAAATGGAGCAAGAGTTTCTCAACAGGTTCTATTGCGCTCAACGGGTCGTTAGTATGACAAAACTGATAAACACAAAACAGTGGGAGGGGGAGCCAGTCCTTGACTACATCCATCGTTGGAGGGCTCTTTGTCTTGAATGCAAGGACCGCCTCACCGAAGCTTCATCTGTCGATATGTGCGCTCAAGGTATGTACTGGGACTTACTCTACGTCCTCAAGATGGTCAAGCCTAAAACCTTTCAGGAGTTGGCGACCAAGGCACATGATATGGAGATCACCATAGCAAGTCGACGGCGAAGGAATTCATCTTCACCCGAATCAAGGAACAGTGCTAGTGGGTATAAGAAGAATAGCAAGTCGCCGAAGACTTCAACAGAGGAGTCCATGGCTATTTCAATGTGTGAACCAGTGAGAATCTCTGCTAAACCTAAACCTAAAGGGGACAAAGTCACTTCTTCGAAAGATGCTGAAAGGAAACGCCCTACACTGAAGGAGCTTCAAGAAAAGAAGTACCCATTTCCAGACTCCGATTTGCCAGGAATGCTCGAAAACCTGTTAGAGACAGGTGTTATCGAACTCCCACAACCAAAGAGGCCGGAAGAAGTGGGAAGAACCACGGACCCAAGATATTGTCGCTATCATAGGGTAGTCAGTCACCCTCTTGAGAAGTGTGTCACACTTAAGGAGCGGATCATGAAGCTAGCTGAGGAAGGACAGATAATATTGGACTTAGATGACAACGTCGAAGCCAATTATGTTTCAGCACAGCCGATTCCAGCCAAGAGAAATGAGTTCTTGATGATTCAGTTTGGATGTCAAAAATCTGTTCCACTTTCTGTACAAGTGAAGGCCCCCCGAGATGCACATGAGCAAGAAGAAGAAGCTTCTGGTGACAGTGGAAAATGGATCTCGGGCACTCGAAGGAAGACTAGGGGGCAAAGGGAAGTCCAAACACCACCACCCCAAACGCATCAAAGGAGACGAAACAACCTGCAACCTTCAACGGAGAGTAAGAGGCTTGAATTCATCAAGAAACAAGGAGTGGGTTCAACTGAGTTGCCTGTGCAAGGCCCTAGTGTTCCTGTCACGCTAGAGGAATACTTTCCGAAGTACTTCTTTGGAGAAGATAATAATGTTGCAGCTGTGAACATGGTCTCCTGCTTCGAGATCGAAGAAGATGATAGCGAAGGAATGGAGTATCAGCCTAAGTCAAAGCTCTCCGTGTTCGATAGGTTGGGACAACCAGCTTCTCGCAAACAAGCATCTCTGTTTGAGCGAATAGGTCGTCCAGGAGAGCGCAAAGCCTCGGTCTTCAGCAGGATCAAGGATGGTTCAAGACCAAAGTCTTCTGTATTTTCAAGGATCAAACAAGCTGAAGAGGTGTCAAACTCACAACCCCACAAGGATCAGAGCTCTGTATTCAGCCGCCTTGGGGTCATCAACGAAGTTCAGAGCACCATCCCATCTCGCATGAAGCGGTGTTCAACATTGGAAGTAAAGACTGAAGGATCCCTCAGAGTAAAGAGACGCACTGTGATCTTCACCGGTCATCAAAGTAAAAACAATGCCAACGAAGAGCTTGAACGAGAGGAGACGCTTTCTTCTTTCCAAGTTAAATTTAGGAGAGCGAAGATGTAGCTCCTGAGCAAGAGCCTAAAATGTTCACAAAAAAAAAAAGATTTCATTTTCAGTTCATTTCAATTTCATCGTTGTAATACTCTTGGCCCGCAAGAGTATAAACTGTGTACGGTTAAATTAATAAATAAAATTTTTATTTCTCCATCTTTAAATTTGAACTACGTTTGGCTTGATCCTTATGGCTATTCTATCCCTTAAGGTACGTAGGCAATTTGGGTCTAGACCCAAATACAGTCATACCAAAGAAAAAAAATCATCCCAGGTCATCAAATTTTGATGAATTTCCTGGTCAACAAACTCCAAGACTTTCAAGTCAACAAACTTTGAGGACTTACAATTTAGCAAATTCAAGACTCACAAGTCAAAGTTCAAGACTTTCAAGTCAAAGACTCTCAAGTCACCAAAGTTAAAGACTCCCAAGTTGAAATTGAAGACTTTCAAGTCAAGGACTCCCAAGTCAATAAAAAAAAAAGAGACTCTCAAGTCACCAAATTCACCGACTTCCAAGTCAACAAAATTTAAAGTTTTCCAAGTAGAAAAAAAAAATCAAGACTTTCAAATCATTAAATTTCAAGACTCTTAAGTCACCAGGTCCCTTGACTGCCAAGTCAACAACAAGACAAAGACTTCCAAGTCAGTCAAATCTCGCATCAACAAGTCTCCCGACTCCCAAGTCGATAAAATGAAGACTTACAATTCAACCAAATTCAAATCAACAAAACACAAGGACTCACAAGTCAAGAGAAAAAAAATCACGTCTCCCAAGTCAATAAAGTTCGAGATTTCCATGTCAACAATGCATACGATTCCCAAGTCAGCAAATCCAAAGACTTTTAAGTCAACAAACTTCAAGACTCTTAAGTTATCAAACCCACCGACTTCCAAGTCATCAAAAATTGAAGACGTCCAAGTCAACCAAATTCAAGACTACCATGTCATCAAAATCAAATTTTAAAGACTTTTACGTCATCACAATAAAGACTCTCAAGTCAAAAGTACAAGAAATAGACCGACTTCCAAGTCATTATGATTGTAGGCTTTCAAGCCGCACTCTAGCTTGCCAAGATCTTCATGTCAGTGGTTTGCTTCAAATCAGCACCATCTATGAAATACTCAGGCTGACAACTTCCTTCAAGCATGCAATGTGGGGGCATCCTAACCGTGTTGGTTGAATTCTGCTCCAAGACAACGCCATCGTCCTTCAAATAAAGCGGTGCACTCCTTTGGCTAAGTGGTAGACTCTTTCAAGCTGGCGATATCGACGTCTCATTCAGGTCAATACTGGGGGCAAGCTAGCGGGCGATGTCCTCGTGACCTTCCATGACGCTCACACCCAAGAAAATGTTTAGCTGGCTTGTCATGGACCTTCAGAAGAAAGTCTGGTGTCTCACCATGACTCGATAGAGAATTCAAGCCCTCTCTTCACAACCTGTAGACGGCGGAAAGTCCAGGAGTAGTAGCCCAGGAAAGCGGAGAAGACGACACAGTCGACTCAGACAAACCTGAAGAGAGCAGTCTAGGACTACTGTGCGTCAATACGCTGAGGAGTGATCCACTCGCAGTGAGACGATGACCTGTCGACCCAGACAGTCCTGAAGAGAGTAAATATATGACCACTCTACGTCAGTACGATGAGGAGTGTTCCGGCGAAGTGATGACCCAATGACCCGATCAGATCGTTGCTTTTAAGAGAGTTGTCCAGACAACTCTACGCCAAAGAACCAAGGAGTAATCCACTTGTGGCCTGCGATGACTTCGCTTAGTCGAAAGAGACACCTCAAAGATGTCTAATATATCAGAACGTCCCCGAGGAGTAAACACAATGACGGTTCAGTTACCTGCGCCAGTCGATTCGAAAGAGACACCTCAAAGATGTCTAATACATCAGAACGTCCCCGAGGAGTAAACACGATGACAGCTCTGTCGACCTAGGTCATTTCTAAAAAGAGACACCTCAAAGATGTCTAATACATCAGAACGTCCCTGAGGAGTAAATGCGATGGCGGCTCGTCGACCTGCATTTCTCAAGAGAGTAGCTGACTACTCTACGCCGACACCGGCGAAAGTAGTCCACGAAAGCAAAGAAGACGACATCGCCGACCTGCATAGCTCAAGAGAGTCTGCCACTTACGCCAAGACTGAGGAGTGGGCAAGATACTGGCGAAAACGAAGGACAACTTCAAGCAGGCGATGTCAATTAATCTCCAACTCCCTACAAAAGAAAAAAAAAAGTTGGCAAAAAAAAAATGTTAAAAAAAACCAAAATAAAAAGGAAAAAGAAGCATTAATGTGACAAAAGTCACGTGCAAACTTGAAATCTTGGACAAATTTATGCATAACTAGAGACAACCCCATTAATGTGTGGGGCCCTAAATATATTGTCATTTTCTAGTGAAGAGTCAGTGATTAAAAAAGAAAGTGTGTAGCTTTTTGTTCCCCCTTTATCTCTCCCTTTTTTTCTTCTCGATGGAACCCAGAACAACTAATGTAGATAAAAATAAATGAGGGACTCAATGCCATAGCCATGAAAGGTACAAGTTTCACTGTGCACCTTGTCAAAAAAAAAAAAAGACGAGCGATCATTCCAATTAGAGGAGTGAAGCTCCATTAAAAATTTCAGTCAAAGATCTCCGAACAGAGTAATTTACTGAAAGTTTTTAATTTCCAAACACCATAGTTATTCTACGAAGCTCTGTTTTATAGAAGAAAGGGGGAGGCAGATTTTCAGAAGAGGACTTCTTTACTCCAGTCTGAAGAAAACAATAAATCAAAAGAAGAACAAGAAGAAGAAAGATCAAAAGGAGAAAGTTAGACTATTAAATCACTGAGACTCGGGAAGCTTTTAAGAAGATGAAGAAGAGCATTGGGTTGTAGAGGAGGCGTATCTGTCCATATCATCTCCTCATAAACATGATCAAGATTAGAATCCACATCAAAGTCAAGACTACGGCAGAAAAGAAAAACATTGTCATGGTCGTCAAGCTTGCAAGAAAGCGGAAAAAGAAATCAAGATCATCATCAATCATATCATCAAGATCATTCCTTGCACCCAAATAAAAGTCAGGATGATGATAATCGGCAGCTGCCCAAAAAACAAAAAAAAAAAAAGAAAAACGAAACTCAGCTAGTAAAATAGGAGAAGTTTTTTTTTTTCCTCCAAGAAATTAGAGGAAAGAAAATCAGTGTGTGATCAAAATCTTCATCATGTTCATTAGCGGATACTAAAAAATGATGCTCTGAAAGAAAGAGACGAATTTCAAGTGGGAGGAATTACTGCTCATGGATGAAGATGGCTGTGAAGGATCCATTTATATACTAACTAGTCAGGTCTCCGAATCCCAGTCTAACCCTAATGGTAAAATTTTATCAGATTAAACTCTTGATAAAATTTTATCCAAACCATCAAACTGGGGTTGAAAGAAAAATAAAATAAATTGGGTTTTAGATAATTGTGAGAGGTTGAGAACTTCAAGACCGATTTTATATTGATTGATCGAATAAAGTCTTGGAGTCCCACTTTAACTCCAATTTTATCGGTTTAGCTTTGATAAAATTTTACCTAATGGTGGAGTTCTTGTATTACACATTATCTTTGCTATAAAGGAAAAAAAAGAGAGATGTCAAACATCCTAATGGCTTGTGAGATTCCATTAACCGAAGACTCCAACTTGGATCCAAAGTGGTGGGAGGTTGTAACAAATTAAATTTCCTTTAACCAACAAAAGGATGTGCGGTTCAGTTAATTGTGAAGACATTGAGTGATAAATGTCTAGTAAAGCTTTCCGATCATTATTCAAATATTCGAGTCTCAGCCGCTACAAACACTCAAAAATTCGTGTCCGCCGCTGACTCTCGAAGGGGGCATCTGTAGGAGGCAAAAATTTGTCGACCAATTAAAAAATGACACGTGGAAATTAAATTGAATTTATTTGGCCAATTACTATCCGCCACGTGTTAAATTAATTACGGAGGTTCATTTAATTAAATTTTAAATGGAAATATATTATGGCCAATAGCGTCGCGACACGTGTCAATTATGATGCAGAAAATCATAATTATTTCTTTATTTTAAATAAAGGGATAATTAATTAATTTGGGCCCAAGCCCAAAGCCGACTTAAAACCCTAAGCAACCCTAGGCCTCCAGAGCCTATAAATAGAGGTTCTCTCCATCATTTTCAAGACACTGCAGTCTACACCCGGCGGCATTCGACATTCTGCACTCCAGAGGCTTCAGAAGATCAAACTGCCAACAGTCTCTAGCTACCAAGCGCCAAGGATCAAAGTCTGCAAAAACTCAAGATCGAGTCTCCAAGCTTCTACCGCATCAAGATCAAGAACTGCTTCAGAGTTCTTCACCAAGACCTGCAAAGCCTTCAGAAGATCGAACTACAAGCGACCTCCAGCAACCAAGCGCCAAGGACCAACGTCTGCTAGTTCAACAACTTCTGTTCTTCACATCAAAGACTACAGTCATCTTCTTCATTTGGTTCATCGATCGAGATCAAGCACTCAAGCCCTCGCATCCAAGAACTCAAGAACCATCGCCAAGAGCTTCAGCTATCAAGCAAGGATCAACGTTCAAGACCTTCAGCTCAAGAACTGCTACAAGAGTTCTTCAGCTAGACCTACATTTGAGATCGAGATCAAGTGTCCGCGCCCTCGGCTCACCCAAATTTCAGGAGATCGAATCGGAGGACTACTTTATTGTATTTAATACAGAGATTGTACCCGCTTACATTCAAATATTAATACAAATTAATTTGTTTCTCTTGTTTCTTGTGTTTATTTATTTCAGGCTCGAAATTTGTGTTTACAGACGCCATTGACTTCCAGTGGAGTAATAATGTCTAGCTTCAAAGGCATACCCGAATGAATCTCCGAATGTGATGAACGAGCAATCGAATGGAAAGATTGACCATCAGAAGCCGAAGGATCATCAGACACCTCCAAAGACTGTTGTTCACCTATTGTAATCATCAGGGGAGCCTCCACCATCACTTCCGACACAGAATCATCAAGAATTGGATCAAATTAATCCACATGAGGCGCATAATTAGGAATCAAAGATTTAGGTGAATCAAAATCCACCGAGCTCCTGGATTTCCGGCCAGAATTTGCGGCTTTCTTCTTCCCCCGCTTTCGCCCCATCGGAACAGCTCCTTAGGGCATTTCCAATTCATATATATATAAGTTTGTTAGGCTTGCCAAGCCTATTGAGCCAAGCTATTTGTTGCTTGGCTTGACTTGTTTAGTTCACGAGCTCGAGCCCGAGCTAAGCCGAGCTACACAAGCTTTTTGTCGAGCCGGCTTGTAAAGGCTTGTGAGCCGGCTTGACTCATTTTCACCCCTATTTGGTGGAATAAGAACAAGTTTTTTCATGAAAAATCCTACGTTATCTGCAATTGAAATTATCAAAAAAAATTAAACTCTTTTCATTTCTAAAAAGTTGTTGATGCACATTGTTAAGGATTCTAAACTGTGGCATCCACTAACTGCGTTTTTTCTCTTAATTGTATCCTCGAACATTAACGAGCTACTCCATCTTTTTCATTTTATCTGTCACTTTAATTAATTTTTCCCCATAATATATATCACTTTATAATTTTAATCGCACATTAATTACTAATTGGGACATTGGATTCTAATAATACGAACTTTTGACCATATAAGACTAAATAATACGAACTTTTGATTTGGTAATAAATAATGCGAAGTTTTGATTTGATGATAAATAATACGAACTTTAACCTGATGTTGCTCTTAAGAGTACGCCACTGAGTTAAGCTGAATTTAAGTCAGCGGCGGATGACGTGGCGACGGAGAAGCTGTGACTGGGCTTGAGTTTTGGAGGGGTTCGTCACATCTTCTCCGCCGCCACGTCATCAGCCACCGAGTTAAGTTCAACTTAACTCGGTGGCATACTATTCAGAGCAACATGGGGTTAAAGTTCGTAATATTTATCACTAAATCAAATGTTCGTACTATTTAGTCTTATATGGCGAAAAGTTCGTATTATTAGAATCCAATTTGCGTTACTAATAAAAATTTACCTCAGGAACATTGGATTCTAATAATTCCTACTTTCAGAAATTGTACAACAATAATTCGTAGTTTCATTTTGGATTCTGGTGGTTAAAAAAAATAAATAAAATTGGATTGTAGTGGGATGCCACCGAATCAATTGGTGGTGACTCACTGTTTTGTTGGCGTGTGTTGACGAGTCCGTGTCACCCACAAAATCCAAGCATTTGATCTACCGTGTGGCGTTCATAAAGTCCATGCAATATGTATTATATGCTCCTGGAGCATGTGCTCCGGATCCTACGTGTCATATCAAATTGTTCATCCATAAAAGAGTCTTTGTTCACTCATAATTAGATAGGATAGTTCACTACATATGTTGACATTGTTCACCTTGTATATCGAGGTTGTTCCCTAGATATGTTGAGATTGTTCACTAAATATGTTACAATTGTTCATCATGTAACTAGTGGTTGTTCATTGAAAATATTTTCATTGTTCACCATATCATTATTTACTATTTCATTGTTTAGTCATTCACTTCTGCAAGTTCAAGTACATGTTATTCGATAAGTTCTAATGATAGACATTTTGTCACATAAGAATATTATATATTATGAATTGATTTCATGAGTAAACGATCTTAATCTTTCAAGTGAGCAAACAAGTTATGATGAACAATCTAAACTTTTCTTAAAGTAAACTATGTGGAACAAATTCAGTAAACAATATAGTTGAAATAAATGAACAACGCAGTTGAAACAAATGAACAATGCAATTGAAGTGAGTGAACAATCCAACTCAATTTAGTGAACATCGTATGGTGAACAATGATGTTATCTTCAGTGAACAATTCAGTTTAACTGAAGCTGATAACCGACAAGTAGTTACTGATTTTTTTTAAAAAAATAAAAAAACTGACATGGCTGCCATGTCATCTCCTAGAGCACATGCTCCAGGAGCATACAATAATTTGCAAAAGTACATGTCATCTTCCCTCTTCTTCCTCTTTCTCTCTCTTTTCCCATAACCACCACTCACCACCACTATTGACTTGCCATCGCCGCCAAACCAGCCGAAGTTGCTGGCAGACGACGACCATCGACGTGGTGGCGATGAATCTAGTGGTGGTGGTTGTGAGTGTAGAGAGAGAAATCTCCCTTTCCCTCTTTACACCCACAACCACCGCCGCGGTGGTTGTGGGTGTAGAGAGGGAAGGGGAGCTCTCTCTCTACACCTAAAACCACCACCACCACCACCATCGCTGACTTGCCGTCGCCGCCAAACCCGCTAGCGACTCTGGTGGATAGCGACATTCGACGTGTTGGCAGCGGATGTAGCGGTGATGGTGGGTGGTGGTTGTGAGTGTGGATAGAGAAGGGGAGCTCTCTCTCTCTACACCCACAATCACCACCACCACCATCGCTGACTCGCCGGCGACTCCGGCAAACGACGACCACCAACATAGGGGTACCGGATCTAGTGATGATGGTGGGTGGTGGTTGTGGGTATAGAGAGAGAAGGGGAAAGAACCATTCTCTCTCTACACCCACAACCACTACACCCTCCCGTTCTTCTCTCTCTATACCCACACCTACACCCACCACCCACCACCACCACTGACCCACCGTCGCTTGCCACACCAGTTAGCGACTCCGGCGGATAGCAACCCCCAACGTGGTCAGTGGCGAAGCCACCTTGGGTCAAGGGGGGCCAATTGAACCCCCAGCGTTTTTGAAAAAAATAATTTGGTTTAGAGCTGTTTTGATAAATAGAAATAAATATATAGTAAATTACAAAGGCTAACTATCATGAATGTTGCAAGTAGTTGAATGGTATGAAGCGTGCAACTAATTAGCAGAGGTCGTGGGTTCAAAGCTTACCTTTTGTAGTCAAATCTACTCTTTTTGTCTCACTTTTAACTTGCGCTGCTCTTCTTCTCCCTCAGTTTGCCGCCGGATACTTTGTTGCCCTAACTATATTTATTAACATTTGCTTTTAAAAAAGAATTTATTAACTTTAGTTAAAGTTATATTGAATAATTAGTAAATTTACTAATTTAGTGATAAAATATAATTTGTGAATAGAATGATTACGATTCTTGGTTTTATTTTGTTCAAGTGCTCATAATTCAAACTATCTAGATTATTTGGTTGATTGATTGGTTTCAAATTAAAATATTGTTACAAGATGATGATTGCATTATTGTTCATTGTTGATTTCTATTACTCAAATATGAATATGTTTTAAAGGAAGTTTTGAATTTTAAAGTTAATTTTTTAAATGATTGTTAATTTCAAATGTATAAATATTTTAGTAAGAGAGTTAAGACAACATTCTTCACTACCTCGAGAAAGTACACAAAATTTTTCAATATGTATTTTTAATTTCGTAACTGTTGTTGATCATGAAACTCTGTGTTACTTGAATATGTTAAATTGTAAGAATTCATTCCTATATAACTTATCTTGTTTGTAAAATTTGATCTTGACACCCCTAAGTATAAATCTTGGCTTCGCCACTGAACGTGGTGGCCGCGGATCTACCGTTGGTAGTGAGTGGTGGTTGTGGGAGAAGAGAGAGAAAGGAGACGAAGAAGGAGGATGACCTGGATTTTTTGGGTGATGTGGACGCCATATGGCAGGTCAAATGTATGAAAAAAATTAGTCAAGACACACTCACCAGCACGTGTTTGCAAATCACCGAGTCACAACCAATTGACTCAACGGCGTCCCATTACAATCCAATTTTACCTTTTTTTTAGAACACCAGAATCGAAAATGAAAGGAGGGATTATTGTTGCACGTACAATTTGTGAAAGTAGAGATTGTTAGAATCCAACTTTTCATTAACCTTATTAAGTACATATATTTCTTCCATTTTTATTTTTATTCATCATTTTATTCACCATATCCAATTTTTCATCAAAGAAGTAAATTGATGGAGTAGAGGGTCCTTTTATTTGATTTATAAATTATTTCTAAAATGACAAAGAATTTGAGAATGTGAAAGTATAGTTTAACCAAATAGAGCAGAAATCTACTTGATACAACATATTACTCTTGAAAAAGGAAGATATTCACCTATGCGTTGATTTATTCCCTATTCAAAACTGAAAATTTTACCATAGTTGAATTTATTTTCAACTATGATAGCTGAAAATTTTATATCATTCATTTATTAAAAATAAATCATATTTTTTAAAAATATTTATATCCTCCTAAACAAGCATCAACATATATTATTAAGTATGTAACTTTTACAATTTGAATTCTTCGGTTCAACTAAGAAAAATAGGAGTATAGAGTAGAGCTGGGAAAAGCTGACCTGACACGATCACCGACCTGAACCTAACACGATATTAAACGGGTTTAGGTAGACATTTTCAACCCGTTAAATTAAATCAGTTGACACGATAAACCTATTTAATTAAATGGGTTAGGTTCAAGTCAGGATTTTCGACACGAAAAAATATCTACTTAACCCGTTTAATTAGGCATGTCACATGGATAAAGTCATTCGCTCCATAATTATTACCCAATTATACCGTTTATCAATAAACTTAGGTGAAAGCTGTAATTTTAACTTATATTTATGTGTTGACTATGAATTAAAAGACATTTCCTTATATATAATTCGAATTATATTACCACGGAAATTGTTGGGTATGATATGTACGTCATTGTTTCGATCCCACAATGAATTGTTTTGTATAAGTGAGTTAATGACTAAATGGGTAAATTGGTATATTTATTCTAACACGTTTACTTAAATGGGTAAATAGATCAAAATAAGGTCAACCCGTTTAAAATTTAAACGGTAAACGATTTCGATTTCCAACCCGTTTAATAAATGGGTTAGGTTCAGGTCGGAAGATTTTGATCCCGTTTAAGTTTGACACGAACACGAACCCGACTCGACCTAACCTATTGGCCACTCTAGTATAGAGGTATGAGAAAAGACCCAAATCAAAGTGTGAGAACAAACTTATAAGATCAAGGTGAGAAGACAACAATGAAATTAAAAGTCAACTCAAACTCTCCGAGAAAAAAATTATTACAGTGAAATATAAATACTCGAAAGATTAAAAAATCTTATAGAATTGAGGATTGGAATATATCTTAAACTCTATTAAAATTCTGTCCCCCTTATTTGTTGGTGAATGTGGACACCAATTTGGGTTGATCTCTGTCTTTTGGGGAGCAAGATATAAGAATCAAGTTATTGATTTATTAGCCACTTCCTTTTTGTAAAGCTTCGATTGAAGATGAAGCTTGGAGATAAAGAAACAACTTGTTGTTTCTTTGATTTCTAGGAAATCAATGTGTTACCAAGAAAAATAACAAAACGACTTATGGACCTTCTACTATGTTTACATGCACCCCAATCAGAATCACTAAAACCTTGTAAAGAGAAATCATTTTCTTTGTATACTGCCACTCCCAGGTCTGGATTTCCCTTCAGGTACCTTAGAACATGAACTGCTGCTTTCCAGTGAAGGTATGTGGGAGCCTTTAAATATTGGCTCAAATGTTGAACAGTAAAGGCTATATCTGGCCTTGTGTTGACCAGAAAATTCAATTTTCCTATAAGTTTTCTGTAGGAAAAAGGATCAGGCAAAAGAGTACCTGAGTCAGGGGAAAGTCTAACATTAATGTCCATGGGAGAAACAGAAGTTTTCATGTTCTCTGTGCCAAACTCGTGAAGGAGCTCCCATGTAAATTTCTTCTGAGATAGAACCAGACCTTCTGGGAATTCAGTAATTTCCATCCCAAGAAAAAACTTAGCAACTCCCATATCTTTGATTCTAAAGACTTTATTGAGATGCAATTTTAGGGACTCTACTTGCTCAACATCATCACCAGTAACAAGTATGTCGTCCACATAGATAGCAAGATACACTGATTTCCCTTTTGATCTTCTGTAGAACAATGAGTAATCATTGTCTGAATGTCTATATCCCCTTTTATATAAAACCTCAGTGAGCTTTGCATACCACTGTCTTGAAGCTTGCTGCAAACCATATAGGGACTTCTTGAGCCTACAAACTGTATTAGGATCGACACTATGAACTCCATCTGGAACTTTCATGTAAATTTCTTCATGGAGGTCTCCATGAAGAAATGCATTATTTATGTCCAACTGAAAAAGGTTCCAACCTCTTCCCACAGCAACAGAAATCATGGTCCTAATGCTTGTCATTCTCACAACTGGTGAGAATGTTTCATTGTAATCAACCCCTGCTCTTTGCGTAAACCCTCTAACAACCAGTCTGGCTTTTAGTCTTTCTACATTGCCATCAGCTTTATGGTTCTCCTTGTAGACCCACTTGCTGTCAACAACCTTTCTACCCTTTGGAAGTGTGACCATTTCCCAAGTATTGTTGTCATCTAAGGCTTCTAGTTCAAGTTTCATAGCTTCAGCCCAACCTGGATGTTTGCTAGCTTCCATGTAGGAGTTTGGCTCATGTGTGTCCAAGTAATTTCTTAAACCTGCATTGCTGTTAGAAGCACCACAAAAAGAAAAAGATCTGGGTGTGTAATGTAGGTTAGTAACACAAGATAAACAAGTCTCATAATCATCCAGATATCTAGGGGCCTTATGGTTCCTTTCAGACCTTCTGAGAGGTTGGGCAGTGATGTCAGTGTCATGAGCTGGTTCTTCAACTGTTTCCTGTTGAGAGCTGATGTTGTTGAGAGCTTCTGAGTTATCAAGATTATCAGAAATGCAATTGTCAAACACATTCTGGTCAGCACTGGACTGCTGTTCAATAGGATGTTCTTTGCTGTAAGGAAAGACTGATTCATGGAAGATAACATCCCTGGATATTACAAATCTATTTGTCTCTAAAGAATACAATTTATAAGCTTTCTTACCTTGAGGATACCCAACAAACACACATTCTTCAGCTCTTGTTTGGAACTTATCTCTTCCATGCTTGAGCGTGCTCACATAACATTGACACCCAAAAACTCTCAAGTGATCATAAGAAGGCTTCTTTCCAAATAATTTTTCAAAGGGTGTTTTATTCCCTAATATAGGAGTGGGTATTCTGTTTATTATATAAGTTGCTGTTAATATGCTTTCAACCCAGAAATTCAAAGGTAATTTGGATTGAAACATAAGGGCCCTTGCAACTTCTAATAAGTGTCTGTGTTTCCTCTCAACGACTCCATTTTGTTGGGGTTTTTGAGTGCAACTAGTTTCATGCAGAATGCCTTTCTTTGCAAAGTAATCAATTGCTTGGTTACTTTTCCCTATTTCCAGGGCATTGTCTGATCTAACCCTCTTAACATTCACATCAAATTGGTTTTTCACCATAGATATAAAAGACTGCAAGGAGTAAAATGCTTCATGCTTCGTAGTCATAAGATATGTCCAAGTACATCTAGTGAAATCATCAACAATGGTGAGAAAATATTTGTGTCCTAGATGGGGGTAGCTGTGTGAAAGGGGCCCCAAGTATCGACGTGTATTAACTCAAAGAATTTGCTAGTAGAAATAGTGCTAGTATTAAAGGGCAAACACCTCTGTTTGGCTTTATGACAAATATCACAATTATTAGCACAAGAATCTTGATTATTGCTAGAATTAAAAACAGGCAAAAGTTTCATCCTAGTATTTGATATGTGTCCTAATCTCTCATGCCAAAAATTTCCCTTAACAGTAGCAACAATATGCTCATTGACAAAACCATTCTTGGTTTTAGAGGGATCTTGAACATGTCTCCTATCCAAGAAATATAGGCCTTCTGTTTCCCTACCAAGGTTCATTGGCTTCAATATGGGGGTCTGCATAACACAACTTTCTTCACCAAAATTGATAGTGCAGTGCATTTGTTTGCATAGGCTCTTGATTGATATCAAATTAAATTTAAAATGAGGAACATACAACACATCATTCAGCACAATATTATTGGCTAAAGTGACCCTTCCACTTTGCTTAACTTCAATCAGACTTCCATCAGGTAAAGTCACATTCACAGGTTGTTTTAAGTTTTTCATAGAGTGCATAACATTTTCATTCCCACACATATGGTCAGTTGCTCCGGAATCCAATATCCAGTCATTTTGGTTTAAATTAACAAAACATGCTACTACATTTGACATGTGCTTAGTAGGAAGCTTTTGATCATTACCTGACATAGTCTCAGCTTCTGTCCCATGATTGGAAGAAGTCGTCTCATTAGCGAGAGTTTGTAGCAGCTGCTGGAGAAGATGCTTTTTCTGATCTTTGTTCAAATTGAAGGATGATGAAGACGTGGGCTCATTCACCTTTGGTGCAGTCTTATCTTCTTCTTGCCATGCTGCATTGGCTTGTCTCCTATTCTGTTGGTTGGGAGATCTGTTTTGAAACCTATTCTGGTTCTTGGGAGGGTACCCGTAGATCTTGTAGCATTTGTCAATTGTGTGGCCATGTTTCTTGCAGTGGTCACAGAACATGTTGGATTTCTTGATTTCTTGACTTTTTTCAGTGGAGTTCTGGTTTCTTTGTGGATTCTTGTTTGCATAGAAGGAAGCAGATTCAATTTGAGGGCTGATATGATCTCTTACTTGTCTTTGTTTCTCCTCCTGGGATAATATTGCATAAACTTGACTCAGTGTTGGAAGAGTGGTCATCATGAGGATGCTTCCTCTCACGTTTGTGTAACTATCATTCAATCCCATCAAAAATTGCAGGAGTTTCTGCTCTTCAAAATGCATCTCAAATCTCCTGTTGATTTGAGGCTTGCAAACACATTTTCCACACTCATAGGAGGGGAAATCGGTGATAGCTCCCATCTCTTCCCATAATTTCTTTGCCATTGTGTAATAAGTCGAAATGTCCATGGAATCCTGAGACAATCTTGAGACCTTTTGTTGAATCGAATACAGTTTTGCTTTATTTGCTTGGCCAAATCTTTCAATCAATTCTTTCCACAAATCCTGTGCGTTTGTAGAGTAAAGAACGCTATCCCGAATATTCTTCTGCAAAGAGTTGAGAATCCACGACAACACCATGTCATGTCCCCTTTTCCAGTAAGGGAGTCGAGGATCGTCTAAACTTGGCATTGATAGCATCCCATCTACAAAGGCGACTTTGTTTTTCGCAGAAAGGGCAGCTGAGGTCGATCTCTTCCATGTGTCGAAATCCTCCCCTGTGAAAGCTTCGGCCACCAAGGACATTCCTGGCTGGTCGGACGGATGGATGAAAAGAGGATCACAAGGATCCGGGACGAAGGCTTTAGATTTTTCAGACATGGAAGATGGGGAGGAAGAAGATCTCAGCCTGAATAGGCTCTGATACCATGTAAAGCTTCGATTGAAGATGAAGCTTGGAGATAAAGAAGAGAATGGTAGAAAATTGAATTCTTGATTAGGAGAGAAAATGAAAACAGGAACTGTACCACAAGAGAGGAGGAGCTGGGCCGACTTAAATAAGCCCAAAAAAACCAACTCAGCCCTAGAAAACGAAAGAAAAGGAAGAAAAGAAAAAGAAGCGGGAAAGAAAAACAAACAATAAAAATACAAATTTAACCTATACTAATACAGACTTAGCCATCACCAATATCAACTCTAACACTTTTTGTAATTCCTTTGTTGTAGGGATTCTACTAATCCTAAAATCGTGACAACCTTGTACTATAAATAGAGCCTAGGTGATAGGTTTATTTTTATCGCAATTTAGAGTTTTTCATCTGACGACAAAAAATTGACGTGTAATCTCAGTGTTCCTGAGGGAGTTGTATGAGGCTCAGCTGTGAGTGTTGAGTTCTCAAGTTGTAACTTTAGGAAGGTTGCGAGAGATTGTTGAGGTTTGGGAATCTCTGAAATACTGTTGTAATCCTCTGACAGTGCATTGTTCGTGGTTTTTTTTTCCCGGTTTGGGTTTTTCCACGTTAATTCCTTGTGTCGAATCTTTATTTATTTTTCATCCTTTATTATTGTTGTCTGCTAACAACGCCCTGGGTATCCTTACATTATTTTCTCCGGTGGGGGTGTATATAAATGATCTTAAATGATATGAAATCTTTCTTCCTGTTACTTTGGATGGCCAAGAATTCGGGTTCAGGTTATCTTGGATTTGAATTTTGAACGAATTAGTTATTGGATAAAAGTTGATGTCTGATAACCGGACTTTTCCCGAAGTTTTCCAGGTAAGTCAATTTGGGCAGCCTAAATTTGGGTTAATATCGGTTTCGTCCAATAGGAAAATAGAAAATATTGTGTTTGAATTTTTATTCAAATCAATCCAAGTCAAAATTGGGACGAAAAATATATAACCGCATCAGACTTTTTCTGGATCTAAACTGAGCCAAGTGATTGAAATAGCTTTCCAGTTGCACACCTCTTTGGCAGCCATACTCTCATGCTTATGGATCATTTAATTTTCCAAACAAAAAATATCTAGTCAAGTAACCTTATGAAGATGACGGGCAATGAGATTTATGGAGACAAAAGAATAAAAAAGGGGCAGGTTGATTGATTTTCACTTGTTTAGATCTGTTGATAGTGAGAAAAGAGGGAGATAATTGATCGATAATCTTTTCCTCAAATGTTAACTTTTAGGATCCGTTTGGACCTAGGAAAACAATATGGAAAAAAAAAATTGGAAAATGAAACTTTTTCCTTTGTTTGAATTAAAGAAAAATGAATGGAAAACAAAATAGTTGGAAAATTATTCGGAAAATTTGGGGAAACAAAGAACAAAAAATTTTCCCTTCAAAATTGAAAAGAAAGTTGAGAGAAAATTTTTTGAATCTACAAGTCAACATTTCCCTCCATCTCTCGCGCCTCTCTCTCTCTCACATCTCTCTCTAACTCTCTCATCTTTCTCTCTCTTTCTCTCTCTCTCTCTCTCTAACTCTCTTTTGTCTCTCTTTTGTCTCTCTTCTCTCTTGCTCTCTCGTAAATAATGAAATAAGACCGAACCCATATAGCACGGAGGGTACGGTGTAATTGTTACACACGCGCTGGCAATCTTCAAAAACATAAACTACTGTCTAGCTTTAACCTAAACCCTTTGCTTCAGTGCTTCCCCTCTCCTCCTGCCTCTACACAGCACATAATTATCACTCATCAAAAACCAGACGACGAGAAGACGGCGGCGGCAGAGGAATGCATCTTTAACATATCCATTGTATCACCGCTTAAATTTTCCATTATGTAGTGGATCTTTTCAAGTTTTTAATGTATCTTTCATAATTCTCAATGTATCTTTCCAATATTTCATTATATATATGGTGATAATTTTTCCATTAGGGAGTGCATTTTTTCCAAACTTGGATGCAGTGTTCAAGAACATCAATACATTATTCTTTAACATAACTTTCATACTTCTCAATGTATCTTTCCTAAGTTTTCTATTATGTATTGCATCATTTCATGTTTTTAATGTATATTTCATAATTCCCAATGTATCTTTCCCATATTTCATTATATATATGGTGATAATTTTTGCATTATGCAGTGCATTGTTTCCCAATTTGGATACAGTATTCAAGAACATCAATGTATCTTTCCTAACTTTTCCATGGTATCACCCCTTATAACTTTTCTATTATGTACTGCATCTTTTCATGTTTTTAATGCATCTTTCGTAATTCCCACTGTATCTTTCCTATATTTCATTATATATATATATATGGTGATAATTTCTCCATTATGCAGTGCATTGTTTTCCAATTTGGATGCAATATTCAAGAACATCAATGCATACTTTATTACAAGTTAATTCAGTATTGATTATCAATGTATCAACATCCAATATGATAATGTTCGGGTTAAAGGCGTCGTCTTCTCCACAGTTCACCGACGGAGGTTCAAATGTATCCACGTTTGATTCACCCACCATCTACAATTGTTCAATCAAAAGGTTCTCCGGATCAAATGCGGTAATGTACGTCTACATCATCGCCATTGAGTTGTTCCATCCCAATTTCGCATATGAGGTGGCGCAAGAAGTGGATGCGTTGATCAAGGAAGAATTTGTCCAGAGCGGCGCAAGAAGTCGATGAATTGACCAAGGAAGATTTTGCCCAAAATATGGTTGCACGTGCGTCATATATATACCCCTCACCCCTATTTATACCGGGTGTTCTATGCTATGTACACCCGATCCTACGTTATAATTACTGTTGCTCTCTCACTTTCTCTGTCTCTAAGTTTCTCTCTCTCTAAATTTCTCTGTCCCAAATCACATCATATAATCTAGAAAAATGAAGCTTGACTGACATTTACAAGTTTTCGTGGAAAATTTATTTTCCATGTATTTTTCCTCAAACTAAACAAGGAAAAAAATTGAATTTCACTTAAAAAATTTTTTCCATGTATTTTTCGTGGAAAATCAATTTTTTTCCTTTAAAAATTTCACTTAAACCAAACAAAAGAAAGAAATTTACCTTACCCTAAAATTTTTTTCTTCTAATTTTTTTCCATGAGATTTTTTTCAATCCCATTTTCTTAAGTCCAAACGGATCCTTAGTATTTCTCTGGCCATATTGTAAGTGAAGAAATAAAGTAATGGACTTTTTTTTTGGGACAAAAAGAATCCAAATCAATTCAAAGAAAGCCTTTAATTTCATCAAATGTTAAAATTTTACTCCCTTCTTGTCATTGTATTTGTTGCCTATCAAATATTTTACAGTTTTTTAAATTGATAATTTGTCACAAATGTTATATAAAAAAATTAATATTATATTCTTAGAGTAAAATTTTCGTTATAAATCTAATGATCTTATTTTCATATAATAAGACATTATGTTACTTATGTATAGTGACAAACTAATTGTTTGTGTTTTTAAAATATGGCTGACATGGAGATTTAGATGATAGATAAAATGAGAGGAGTGAGCATTTTACTATTAGTTGGAATTCTACCTTTATTTTCTTCATGTACATTATTATGTATTAATCGAAGCATAGCGTAAGCGAAATGTGATTGCATGAACTCTATTAAAGATTTATTTTGAGGAAGTGCGCAAAGCGGTAGAGGTTGGCCGTGCTATAGACGAAAAAAGGTTGTGAAACTTTTCAAAGAAATGTGGCGAGAAGAAGGGAGGACGAAAGATAAATCTTTAAAGTTGTTTATTTCCTGTTTAGGTGTTTTGGGTGTCTTATTTTTTGCCGTATTGCTAGTGTCTTCTACAATTGTATGGAATTTTATTACAGAACTCTTTTGTCTTATTGGCTTTAAATAATCCATAAAAAATAAAAAAATATTGTTCTAACTCAGCTCGATTTGCGAAATTTTGAAATATTGCAAACAAAAATAGAAAGTTGACTTGGCATTTCTAGTAAAGATTTTTTGCTTACAAAATGATGTATTGAAATTTCGATGAAATGGTTAGAAGATCCTGACAATTTGTTATGTGTTTCTTGGAGCAAAGGGACAGATTTAGACATTCAATTTAGAGGTGTCCAATATATTAGTTATTAAGTAAGCATTTTAAAAAAATAAAATAATAAAATTTAAATAAATAACTCAACATATAATTTGATAAATTAACGATCAAAATTTAAAATTTTTGACCTAATTAGTCAACTTGGACAATTTATTTGGGACAGAGGAAGTAATATATATATATACATACATATATATATATATATATATATATATATATATATATATATATATATATTTTAGGGTTTTTGGTAGGGATGGTAACGGGGCGGATCGGGGATGGGGGAGTATACCCCGGTCCCCATCCCCGCTCCCAAAACTCATCCCCATCCCCGCTTCGGGAAATGATTCTTGCCTCATCCCCATCCCCGCAGATTCCCCATTCCCAACGGGGATTTTTTAAAATTATCCTAACTTTAACTAAATTTTAATCGGATCCGATTTTTAATTGAACCCGGTTTTTAACATGTTCAAAATACAACGTATTTAACTTGTTTAAGTAATAATACATCAAAATCAAACAATAATACATCAACAAGTGAGAATAAATTAGAAAATTACTACTTTGTCCTTCCCATTAATATATATATTAAATTAGAATAAAGATTATTTGGTAATTTTAACATTTAAGGGGATGGGGATTCGGGGATGGGGATTCGGGGAATTCACCCACGCGGGGAAAATGGGGACGGGGATGGGGAAAATTTTGCCATCCCCGTCCCATCCCCGAGCGGATTTTGGAAAATCGTCCTCGTCCCCGTCCCCATCCCCAATGGGGGCGGGGATTTTTCCCCAGAGCGGGGCGGGGCCCCGACGGGTTCGAGGATTCCCCGTCCCATTGTCATCCCTAGTTTTTGGATTGCTAGCTAAATTTGGACACCCCTACTATGTTTTTTTGAAATTTTTTTTTATGGTGTCCACTTGCTCCAATTAAGAAAATTTCTTCCGAATGATATTAGAGAATCACAAATTTTTCTTTGGTTAAGGGTGTCCATGGGCACCCTTACACTACATGCATATATTTCAGAGAATCACAAATTTTTCTTTGGTTAAGGAGGAGTATATTGTAGTTCTATCCTGTAATGAATTTGTTTTCGCTTTTTACATTCTGATGTCTTGGTTAATTTCTCTACTAGATTTTCACTTCCTTCTTAACTTTCTCCAATTAATGTTGCTTTATTTCTCCTCAGCTTCCGCTTGGCTCGTTGAGTCGTTGTATTTTGTTTTTACCCCCAGAATATTATGTTTGTGCCCGTTGAATAATGCATTGGATTCTTTAAATTCTATACTCTTGATCCAAATTTATGTCTTGACTACAGGTTTGTAGCTTGTGGGCTTGGCCTACTGTTGTTCTCCCTATATGAATCCTTGGATTCACCTGAACTCCTTTATCCTCCCTCTATCAAGATTACTCTTCTGTAAACTTATGGGGGCTCCCTCGATGTATTTTGGGCTTGTGATTTGGGCTAGATTGGCCTCTTTTGCCTCTGCTGGTCTCTTCTTTTGGGCCCTTTTTTGCTGGGCTATGTCCTTTTCTTGGTTGGGTGTTGTTGCCGCTAGTAAATTAGCATGGCAGCCACTCAACCAGCTGGATCCCTCAGCTAAAGTAGGTGTTGCTGCCGTTGTCCTTATAACCTGGAAGCCACCCTCTTTAGTCTCTTCTTGTCCCTATTTCTTGGTCTATGATGAGTGCTTCCTTGCAGGCCTCGATGCTATTTGCAATCCTCTGAGACCATACATCCCCTCCTCCCCCCCATTCCTTCTCTTTGTCCTTTGTGCAGGTTTCATTGCTCCTAAATGGTGGGCCAGTTGTAGTAAGGATGCTTTATACTCTTTGGGCTTCAAGTCTGATATCTATCTCAAGATGCTAGTTGGATTCATAGTTGGGCCAAATTTGGCCCTTTTGTTCGCTTCTGAGACTGTTTTGGATATTATTTATCTATATTACAAGTTTAGTGATGCATAATTGATGGCCTTATGCATCAAGGTCAACCATGGAGACATCTAATACTCACCTAGAAGAAAGAAGAGCTCAAGTCTCTCATATATCTCTCTACTTGGAAGGGATCAACTCATGTGATCGTATATTTTTGCTCCTTAATTCAAGGACCATGAAGATATCATAGAAGTCATCCTAGAGAGGATTAATCTACATTCCAAGAGCTTTCATATGGTTCAAGAATCTTTAAGTTTGGATGAGAATCAAAGGAGTTATTCATATTTGTAATATAGCTTAGTACATTGTTTTCTTTATGATGTAAGCATTAGGAAGAATGATATAAGCCCGAAAGAGGCCTCTTGTACACGCCATAAGGGAGGAGTTCTACTATAAATACCCCCCTTAGGGTGCTTTGTAATTCATTCATATACATTGAATTTTTAGATAAACAAACACATGGTGTGTTCTCTCTAGCTTTCATGCTAGGTTCTTTTCGTTTCTCTCTTGTGGGATTCGAATCATCCCCTTCTTCTAGCTAAGGTTGGCATCCTTAGTGGTGAAAGGAAGGAATTGAAGGTCTCTTGAAGGTGGTGTGGCTGTATCCTTCAAAGAGTCTTCAAAAGCCATCAACTATCCAACGTTCATTCATCCATTTATCATCCATCTCACGTCATTCATCAAGAATTGTTCCTTCATTCAACAATTCTTCATCCATTCATCAAGAATTCAACAAGAATTCATCAAGCATTCAACCAAGAAGTATTCGTCTTCATCACGTTCAACAATTTCACGTCAAAGCTTCATCATTCGTTCAACATTTCCATTCGTTTGGTAACCATCTTTCATAGTTCTTTCCATCCTTTTCATCCATTTCTATTCCATTTTTGGTTCTTTGGAACTTTGAGAAGGGAGATTCCTATCTTCGTTTTTAAAGATCCTTAGATTGTGTGTAATGAGATCAATCTTGCACCATTGGAGGTTATCTACCGTGAGTTTGAAGGAGGAGGTAAAACGGCATCAACAATTGAGTACCCACACTTGAATTTAATCTTGAAGCATTTCTCTCATATGGAGAAATATCATGGGTTCCTCAATCAAGAGCTTCAACAACAACTAGATCTTATCAAAGGGATCTATGATGATTTCAAAGCATTCAAGAAGAGAAGTTGTAACCTCATGAGAAAGAAGAAGAGAAATGATGTCTACAACACATATGGAAAGACATCTTACAAAGAAGGAAGAAGGGCTTTGAAGAAGAAGTTTATATGATCACTTGTGAGTACGAATCAAAGAAGTTTTGTGATTGAAGTTATATGATGGTTTTTAAAGAAAGTCTTGTCTAAAGTTTGAGAACAAACTTTTTCAACCGGGGGAGAATGATGTATAATAGCCTAGCTATATACATCAAGGTTAGCTAAGAGGACCTTGATCTAGCTTCAAGTTACAAAAGACATCAACGACATCATCAATTACAATGGTTTATTAAGCTCTATACATCAAGGAAGCAAGCATGAAGGACCTTGATGTTATTCTAGCTTACATGGAGTTACTCTCATATATGGAGGTCATCAATAAGCTCAAAATACTCTCGTGATAAGAGTCCTTATTGAATTCGCGGCAATGGAGGACCTTATCGTGTATAGTTCGATATTTTGCTCTATAACTCTAAATCCAAGCATCTATTGAGGAAGTCATCAAAAGACAGATTGGAGTACATTTAAAGAGCTTTCCAATGGTTTTTGAATCATTGAAAACGGACAAGTATTGAAGGAGTTATAGCAATTTCTTTCGAGAGTTGTATTTTAGAGTTTTATGATGTCATAAATAGGATATATAATGTAATAGTTAATTCTTAGTTTCTTGAACCCTAAGTGCACGTCCAAGGGGGTCCTTGGGGTAGTATAAATAAACCCCCTCGGGTGCCTTTGTATTCATTCACATTCAATATTAAACACATAATCAAACAAGAGCTTATGCTTTGTTTTCTCTCTAACCTTTGTGTTAGAATCTGGTTCTCTTGAGGGAGAATCCTTTGAATCTTCTCTTCTATTCCAAGAGGAAGCAATCTTGGATGGTGCAAAGGAGGAGTTGGATATCAAATTGATTGTGGTGTGTCTGTATCAATCAAGGAGATTTCCATTGCCAAAATCTATCAAGTTTCTACATCAATTCAACGAGTTCTTTTACAATTGGTACGTTTTTGCCATTGTTTTTATTCTTTTGATTGTCATTCAATTCATCACATTTAGAACTCTCGTTTAGCCTTTTCCATTCGTCCATTTTCAATCTAATTCATCCCATTCTTTCGTTTGAAACTAGTTTTTGAGAAATTCAACTATTGCAAGTTTTCACTTGTGGAAAGATCCTTAGCATTTCGTGTATAATGGATTTGTATTGATCCATTATGCATCATTTAGTTTTATTAATGTAATCTTAAGTTATGTTTCTAACTGGATTACGATACAGGTTGCTTCCTGTAATATGTTTGATCTTATTAATTGGGTGCAGAACACGTTCATGCCAGGCTGCGGAAGCCTTATTTTTTATCATTAAATTAAACATGAAGATTCTTTGCTGGAATGTACAAGGGGCTAAAAAGGCCAATCTTAAACAAGAACTATGGTACATTAAAGATACTTTTCAACCTGACTTAGTTTTTCTCCTTGAAACTATGGTTAATCAAGAGAATACTAATCGGTTATTACCAAAACTTGGGTTTTCCAACTTCCTATCTATCCCTCCTAATAATCACTCGGGGGGAATCTGGTGTTCGTTGAATTCAACTTCGATTGAATTGAACTTCATTGAACTAAATCAAAGATTTATTCATTGTGAAATCATAGACAAAGATAAAAATTGCAGATTTCTTTGTTCAACTTGTTATGGGCCAGCCCAAGCTAGTGACAAGGCTGAATTCTGGAATCATTTAGATAGGCTTGCATCTACCATTACTCTCCCTTGGTGTATTATGGGAGATTTTAACGAACTCCTTTGCCCATCTGACAAATTAGGTGGCCCGAGCCCACCCCCTACGAGGTTCCTTAGGCTGAACACTTTCTTGACCAACTCGCTATGTTTATCTGCAAATGTCACTAGACGTTCTTTTACCTGGAAGAAGCTTTGTAAAGGTCATCATATATATGAGAGACTGGATAGAGTTTTAATCTCCCCGGCTTGGGAAGCTCTCTTTAATAACTACCGGGTCTCTAATGGCCCTTTCACAATCTCCGATCATTCATTTGTTCTCCTTGAAACCGAGCTCGCCTCTTATTTCAAAAAGGGTCCTAACTTCAGATTTCAGCCTCACTGGTGTTCCTACCATGGGGCTCTTAATATTACTAAGCAAAGTTGGAAGTCATATGTTTCAGGGACGCCAATGTTTCGCCTCACCAAAAAGCTCTCTATAACTAAATCTAAGCTTAAAGCTTGGGCTAAAGCTATGTTTGGAAACTATAAACGAAGACTCCAAAAAAATATTGAACTCCTTAACTCTGTGGAAGAAAAATTAACCAGCTGCCCTGATAATAAGCGGCTTAATAACTGGTTTGACAGACTCATTAAGCAACGGGAGCGTCTGCATTCTTACAATAAAAATCTTTGGGGCCCTTTCCATCGTAAAAATTGGCTCTTAAACGGTGATAGGAATTCAAGGCTCTTCCATCTAACTATGAAATGTAGGGAAAATAGGACTAAAATCATTAGTATTAAAAATGACCTTGGTCTATGGACCGACGACTCTGATGAAATCAAAGATATTTTCATTAACGACTTCTCTAAGCGATTTAAAACTGAAGTAGATCCTTTGAGAATCCTCGGTCTGGATTTGTCCCCCCGGCTCTCTGCGGAGGATAATTTATTACTAACTAAGAATGTAACTGATGCCGAAATTGAAGCCGCTGTGTTTCAACAAGATAAGTATAAAGCTCCAGGTCCTGACGGTTTTGGCATTGCTTTTTACCAAACCTACTGGAATATTATTAAATATGACGTCTGTGAGGCTATCAAATCCTTCTTTAGAGATGGAAAACTCCTTAAGCAAATAAATTACACTCTAATTATGCTTATTCCTAAAACGGATGAGCCCTCATCCCTTTCTCAATTTCGCCCAATAAGTCTCTGCAATAGTATTTATAAAATTATATCAACAATCCTTGTAAATAGACTAAGACTTGTTCTTGACAAAATTATTGACCCTGTTCAATCTGCTTTTATCCTTGGGAGGTCTATTCATGACAATATCCTTATCGCTCATGAATTTATGCATAAATTCCAACAGATGAAAGGGAAGCAAGGTTGGGTTGCTCTCAAGCTGGACCTCGAAAATGCCTTTGACCGATTAGAATGGGATTTTCTCTTCCAAGCTCTCAAAGAGCTTGGTTCGCAGACAAGTGGATTAGTTGGATTCGTGAATTAATGTATCACTACAGTCTCCTACTCCTTGGTTATCAATAACGAAATTTGTGGTTTCTTCAAGCCCTCCCGGGGCATTCGGCAAGGAGATCCCCTCTCCCCCTACCTTTTCATTATCAGTATGGAAGTTCTCACTACCTACCTGAGAACCCTAACCTACCTCCCAAAATCGGGTATTGGATTGAAGCTTACGCCTCAATCTCAGCCAATCCCCTGCCTTCTTTTTGTAGACAATAGCCTCCTCTTTTGCAAAGCATCCTCCAATGCTGCTTCCCTTCTGAAGCACTTTCTACATAGATTCAGTTTTCTTTCTAGACAACTGATTAATTTGAGTAAATCCTCCCTTATTTTCTCTAAAAATACGAATACTCATGATAAACAGACTATCGCCAGCATTCTTAACATCCTCAGAAGGGATGACCTTGGTAAATTTTTAGGTTGCCCTTTGTTTACTGGTAGACCCTCGTGAGCTACTTTTGCGAACCTTATAAACAGCACCTGCCAAAAAATGCAAGGTTGGAAATCCAAGTTTATTTCCAAAGCTGGGCACATAGCTCTTATTCAGTCCAATCTCGAATTGCATCCAGCTCATACTTTGCAATGTTTCAAACTTCCTACATCTACAGCTAATCAAATTGACTCTATTAGCCGCAATTTTCTTTGGAAAGATTTAAAAACCAATAAGGGTATTGCTCTAGTTTCCTGGGACAAAATATGTATGCCTAAAAAATATGGGGGCCTAGGGCTATGAAAAACTGCTGCAGTTAATAGTGCCTTTTTATGTAAACTCTCCTGGAAATACCTCTTGGTAAAGGTCTTTGGGTTGACTTGATCAGATCCAAATACCCTCTGAACACCAGCTTCTTTGACCGCAAAGTTAAAAATAATGATTCTTGGGCTTGGAAGGTCATTTTGCGGAACAGGGATACCTTCAAAAAAGGCCTCCGATGGATTGTCGGAGATGGTAAAGATATCAATTTTTGGCAAGATAACTGGTGCCACTCGTCCAATCTCCTTTCTCTAAATCCCAACGTCGACATAAACACTGTCGACTTAAATCTCAAAGTTGCAGATGTTATCACCACGGAAAAAAATGGAACCTGGACCTGCTTAGATCCAAGGTCAATGAACACTCTATTAGTCTCATTAGGGATATTCCTATCCTGACTAATAACATCAAGGATCGCTGCTGCTGGGGCATCTCTAGTAGTGGAGATTTTACTACAAAATCCGCCATGTGGCTTGCGCATGGTCTTAACTCGGATACTCAGCATTGGGAGTATAGATGGATTTGGAACTTGGACATTCAACCAAAATTAAAAGTGTTCCTTTGGCTTCTTTGCAGGCAGGCCCTCCCCACCAACTCAACTCTCCGCCATAGGGGTTTTAACATTTCGCCTTTTTGTCCTAACTGCTTAAACAGTTTTGAAGACCAGGATCATATCCTCTTGCATTGTCATAGGGCGAAAGATGCTTGGGCCCGTGCTTTTGTGCTCGGGTGGCTCCCAATCCTCCCGTCTTCTCATACTGATATTATTAGTTTGCTCACGTTATATAAACAATCCCACTACAATCATATCGGTCATCTCGTTGCCCTCCTTTGGAGTCTCTGGAAGGCCAGAAATGAGCTTAATTTCCATGGACAAGCTACTTGATCGGATGGTATCATCATCAAAGCTAAAAAGCCATTGCTGAATGGAATTCTCGCACTCGGTTGGACGACCTCATCTCGACTCTTATGTTGGAAAGTAAAGATTTCAAGAAACAATCAGCCTCCACTTGGGTTTCGTGGTCCCCTTCTCCTATGGATACTATCAAGATCAACTTCGACGGCGCAAAGTCTCCGATTGGTTCAGCTGGGGGCTTTGTCATCCGTGATTGGGCCGGTACTCTCTTAGCGGGTTGTTTGTTTAATTTGGGACACTCTTTCATCCTTGTCGCAGAAGCGACTGCCTTTCGAAACGGAGTTCAAGAAGCAATCAAGCGGGGCTTTACTAATGTCATCATCGAAGGAGATAATAAGGTTGTTATTGATGCAATCAACGGAAGATGCGACGTTCCTTGGTCTATTCGTCATCTAATAGAGGCTATAAAAATTTTCCTTTCCCATTGTTCTTTCAAGATCGTTAGACATGTGTATCGTGAGGCTAATAGGGTTGCAGATTGGTTGGCTAAAGCAGGTTTAATTATTGAATCGTCTCATTTTTGGAACGCTGAAGAAAGTAGGGAACTTTATTGTATTTTGCGAGAGGATAGGATGGGGATGGCTCTTGAGAGAAGAGCGGTTTAGGCTTGTATCTTACCTACATAAAAAGAAAAATATATATATATCCGCCACTGCAATGGAGCATATGTAGTATAAATATAGATTTTTAAATGCATATTTATCATTTATATTATTTTTATGTTTAAGATTCATTGACATCTAAGTTTATCGTTTATACACTTTTAAAGTGCTTTTTTCATTTTATATTATATTTTTAAACTTTTGAATTCTATATTTATACATTTGTTAACCATTATTTAGTTATTTTATATTCATTTTTAATGCATGAAATGTGTTGATATAAGCTCTAAATTCATTCAATATTAGTACCCTTTGAAGCATTTATTTATTTAATTTAATTCTTCATATATAAATTTGGTAAATATGATTTCTACTAACAGAATAAAAATATTTGGAGATGTGGGGGGGTA